>CAKJTW010000003.1:4612500-5902500 GCA_917880005.1 Nanger dama | reverse complement strand
GTGGTCTAACAACTTCCTAAGTTTTTCATATAAAAATGTGTATGGAACTTAATGTCATCACTATATGAATAGAATCATAGATTTCTACAGACTGATCTGGAGAGAGAGATTTGAGTGCAAACCTAGGATTTCCTTTGGATTCTGAAATACTATCATATATGTTCAAAGTGGTAACAAGTAGTGTTTTGAAAGAGTCACTGCTTATCTTGAGAAGCCAGACTCATGCCTATTCTTTGAAAGCAGTCCTGGCAAAGAAAGACACCATCGACTGGAAATCAACTCCTGTAATATCAATTTGTAATTTTCCCATGTCTTTTGGCTTATCTGTTTGTGTTCTTCCTGATGCATAGCTACATATCTTCAGTCTCGAAATATGTCCAACCATCACTACAGTCATCGATCCGTGTGTGTGTTTGTGGCTCAGTCATGTCCAGCTCTTTGCAACCCCATGGACTGTAGCTCACCAGGGCCTTCTGTCTATGTGATTCTCCAGGCAAGAATATTGGAGTGGGTTGCCATTTCCTTCTGGGGATCTTCCTGACCCAGGGATTGAACCCAGGTCTCCTGCACTACAAGCAGATGCTTTACCATCTGAGCTACTAGGGAAGCCCTATCCAACAATATTCATGTAGCGTATACCACATGGCCATTACTAGTCAAGTGTTTGGATATATTGGGGAAGACTATAGACAATATCACTGCCATCATGGAGCTCACCGTCTAATTGGTGAAGCTTTTTCCTTTTGCTCTTCCAGATTAACTCCCTATCCTTTCTCATCCTTCTCTGTACTCCAGATTCCATCAATATGATCTGTTAACCTTTGGCTTTCAGAGAAGTTTGAACCATGAGAGGCATTAGTAGGAAATCAACAGGCGTCGTTCCTGGGACTCGATTTTTGCTAGAGTGCCACAGGTTGGCGTCACCTTTCCACCAAAGGTTCAGAGGCAACATTTATCATTAAACAGAAAGGTGGGCACAATTATCATGTTAAGCCACTGGGCAAAGTGAAAATCAGAGATTTTGGACCCAGCAGAGTCTGTTGTGACAGCTAACTGACCATAGAGTCTTGAAGAATCAGATAGATGGGTAGCCTCCTGAGATACTGCTTGACATGTATGTAAACAAACATTACCTGAGTCTGATAGAAAGAACCCAATTTGAGCCACTTTCATAGAGATAATTAGAAATTAGTTGCTCAGTTGTCTCTGACTCTTTGCCACTCCATGGACTGTAGCCCACCAGGCTCCCCAGTCCATTGAATTCTCCAAGCAAGAATACTGGAGGGGGGTAGCCATTCGCTTCTCCAGGGATCTTCCCAACCCAGGGATCAAACCCAGTTCTCCTGCATACTGGCAGATACTTTACCATCTGAGCCACCAGAGCAGCCCTCATAGAGATCATGGTCCTTCCCAAAAGACATAAACCAGTTAATAGCTCTAGATTGCTTGATGTAAAACTCTGATCCTTTTGAGGAAGACTCTGTATGTGGTCACGGATATACACTATGCATCTTCCCTAAGACTTTCCCAAAGTAGCCCATGGCCATTTCCAGAGTGACAGTGACCTTAGAAAGGTAAATTCTTGGTCTTTTTCGATGTTGTTGTTGATACTACATAGTGGCTTTGAACTTATAAAAGCATCAGACCTGAAACACCACTCTGGCCCACTGGTTGTAGTGGTTTATGAAGATTATGTGGTAATTGGAGTCTTATAAATCTCATAATCTCTCCAGTGCCACTGAGGGTCCATTTATTGTTTCCTTATGTTTTTCAGATTCAGACTACATGGTAAAAATAAATACACTAAGTACATACTTAAAGTAATCTCCTCAATTATTCTCTGAACTGTGTCCTTTTATAGTAGGAAAGCTTGTGGAAATCCCTAAGACGTTCCCCTCACAAGACAGTGATCCAAAAGTTATATAGGATTTTTAGAAGAAGAGCAAATTAGTACTTTTATGAAAGTCTTGATAGATGTAAAAGTCTTTATTACCATCTCATCATTATTTAACACGCACATTTTGGTCAGTAAAGAAGCTGGATTGTTCATGAAAAATGAGTTAGATTATTATGGACATAATGAGGTCATGCTATAATTCACAGTTATAAATCCAAATGTGGTGCTTTTACTGAAGCAAATAAACAGAAACTTTAGAACCTAGTACATGCAATTACTGGCCTAGAAAATTTTTTTCTCTCATCTCTAGTATCAAAGATAATCAGAAATAATCTTCAGCAGGCAAGGACTCTAATATACCCCTACTCTCTTGCCTATGGGTTATGACAACACTCTTATTATCTCATTTTACAATCTGGAAGGAATTTGGTAAATTTTTCCCCCTCAGATTTTGTGAGGTATAACTGATAAATAAAAATTGTATATATTTATAGTGTACTATCTGATGTTTCGATATGTGTATACATTGGGAAATGATTACCATAATCAAGATAATCAGGATGTTTATCACTTTTTATTTACTATTTATTTGTATGTGTGGTGAGAATGCTTAAAATATATTCTGTTAACAAGTAAATAATATATTATTACTAACAATGGTCACAACGCTATATATTAGGTCTCCAGAACATATTCATCTTCTAACTGGAAGATTGCACCCTTTAACCAATAACATCTCTCCATTTCTCCTACCTTGTATGTCCTTGTAACCACTATTATAAGCTGTTTCTATGAATTAACATTCAACTCTTTTTGATTCCACATATAAAAAAAAATCATGCAATAAGTCTTTCTGAGTCTGGCTTATTTTACTTCATATAATGTCCTCCAGGTTAATCCCTGCTGTCACAAATGACAAGATGTCTTCCTTTAAAAAGGCTGGGTAATTCTCCACTGTGTATATATACTGCATTTTCCATAGATCCACTGACAGTTTGTTTCAATGTCTTGGCAAGGAACATGGGAGTGCAGATATCTCTGTAACATAGTGATTTTATTTTCAAGATGTCTTCCTTTAAAAGGCCGGGTAATACTCCACTGTGTATATATACTGCATTCTCCATAGACCCACTGACAGTTTGTTTCGATGTCTTGGCAAGGAACATGGGAGTGCAGATATCTCTGTAACACAGTGATTTTTATTTTCTTTAAGGCTTCCATGGTGGCTTAGTGGTAAAGAAACTGCTTGCCAATGTAGGAAACTTAAGAAATGAGGGCTCAATCCCTGGGTAACTGAGAATGCACTCATCATGAAATACAGTTGCTTCTTTTTCACAAATATCAGCCTGATAGTCTCTGCCTTTAGTGAAGGTCTATTCTATTTATATTTAACATAATTTTTATATAGTTTTACTTATGGCTACCATTTCAATTTTTTCTTTTTTTCTGCATTTTTTAAAATTAATCAAGCATATTTAGGATTCCAATTCTCTTTTAGTAACTAGCAGTTGATCTAGAAATTATATGCTCCTTCAAACCATTACATTCAGTTAGTGGCAACAGTGATCGTATAGCGTTCATAAGCTCAGCAAATCAGGGTTACAAGTGTTGCTTCATACAGTCATGTTCTACTTAACTGAGACAAAAAGAAAAAATATGTATATGCACCAATGTATATTCTTATGTAGCCTTTTATATACCAATTTAATCTTCATTGTTTCCTGGAGCTTTGAATTGTCCTAAGCGCACTTGAGTCTGAAAAACTCCATCATTCCTGGCTTGTTGGAAATGCTGTTATTCTGTCTTCATCTCTAGTGGATCGTTTTATTTGATAGAATTTTGGGGTGAGGTCTTTCTTCTTCTCCCATCACTTTGTAAATGTTGTTTCAGTTTCTTCTTGTCTTCTTGGTTTCTGATGATAAATCAGTCATTTACTATAATTATTGTTCCTTTGTATACAAATCATGTTTGGCTACTTTGGGGATTGTCATTTAATTTTTGACTTTCAGCAGTCTAAATATGTTGTGCTTAGAACTGGTATTTATCTTGCTTGGAGTTTTCTGCCACTCGGGTGTGGAAGTATTCACTTAGTTTTCCACCAAATTTGACAGTTTTGTTCATTATGTCTTTTTCTTGCCCTTTTCAATCCTCTCCTTTTGGAACTCAGATTATGTGTTTAATTAATCTTTTTGATAATGTCCACAGTTGGATTGCAAGGCTTCAAGTCTCTGAGCCTCTTTGTTCATCTTTACTTTTAATTTTACTGATTTTTCTCTTTTCTTTGAATTGGTACTTTCTATTCATGTCTCTTAAGTTTTCTGGGATTATTTCTCCTGCTATCTCCAATTTCTTATTGAGATCATCTAGTGAACTTCTGGGAGGCTCAGGTGACTCAGTGGTAAAGAGTTCTCCAGCCAGTGCAGGAGATGCAGGAGACATGGGTTTGATCCCTGGGTGGGGAAGATCCCCTGGAGGAGGAAATGGCAACCCACTCCAGTGTTCTTCCCTGAACAGTTCTGTGGACAGATGAGTCTGGTGGACGATAGTCCATGGGCTGCAAAGAGTCAGACACGACTGAGCGTGCAGGGACGGGGACCTTTTATTGTCAGTCATTTTACTTTTTAGCAAGCTAATTTCCACTTTTGATATTTTACATTTCCCTGTTGAGATTTCCTATTTGTTAATACTTTGATATCACATTTTCCTTTAACTGTTTCATCATATTTAAAATAACTGCTTTGAAGTTATTGCCTGTTAAAGTTCACATCTAGTTCCCCTAGATTCAGGTTATTTTAATTGGTTTTCTTCCTTACTAATAGAATTATTTTCTGATCTTCTTTTTCCCCATATCCAGCTTTCATTTGAAAGGTGGATATTGTCAATAATATATTGTAACATCACTGAATTTTGTTGTATTCTGAGAATTACTGTTTTTGTACTACAAAGCAATTAATTTGCTTGAGTTGATACTAAAAACGTTACCTCCTTCACAGTGTATAGCAGCTCATATTTCCGTTGTGTTTTTGTCTTCCAGTTCCTACCATTCTATCTTGTCTATATTTGCACAGTTTGATGGTCAACCAAAATTTGGGGCAGAGATTATTCTCAGACCTAAGGATTTAATGCCTGTGGTTTTCTGCTTCCAGGAATTTTCCCCTCATTTCCAGATTCTCTGTCAGCCCTGGGCTCTATTCTCTAATGCCTCAGGCTAGTAAGCTCAAATTTTATCTTAATTATGCTGCAGACAACTACAATCAGTTAACTACTATCAGTTAAAAAGCCACAAATTTGCAGAATTTGCCTAAGTGTTTCCTAAGCTATTGGGAGCAAATTAATCTTTCATCACTGTCTTTGTCCATAACCCTGGGACCTTTGTGCATGGGTATTTTCCTTGTCAGTTATTGATTTGAGCAGAGTATTCTTGGTTTCATGATTGCTATCTGTGGGGGGTTTGCATGCCCATATCATGCCACCACTTTCATCCAGGGTTCTTCTTTCCCTTGTGAATTTGCCTCAACTTCCGCAAGATCCTCCTACTGAAGATGTAATACTAAGCCTAGTAGAAGTTTCCTGGACGCTGTCACAGCGCTATGATGTTTATTTTAATTGCCCGTTCCTCTGTCTTGCCAATCGCTAAATCTTAATGTCATTCCTGGTCATACAAATGCCAAGAAATCCCGCCCCTCCCTCCGAATAGGAAGAGCTAGGAAAAAAAAAAAGTCACTCTGATCATTATTAAAAAAAAATTATTGTTAAAGTGAATATTTTAAAATACACCTTGTCAAATTACCTTGCTACATGAAACTTATCTATAGCTTTCTAGTCTGCATAAGGTAAAGTCTGTATCATATAAGACTTAGAAGCTCTCTATCATATGATGTAAAGTGCACACTGTATCGATGCGTATGCGATGTTTATGATTATGGACTAGGCTCAGTGTTCGATGTGCGCCGTGGCGGAGCCTCAGGAGGTCCCTGCCCAGAGCTGTGCACAGAATGCGGATGCTGCTACTCACTTCGTAGCAAGAAGAAGAAATGAAAAATGGCAAGATGGCTGTCTGAGGAGTCTTCACAAATGAGGAGTGAAAGGCAAAGGAGAAAAGGAAGGACACAGCTTTCAGAATGTAGACTTCCAAAGAATAGCGAGGAGAGATAAGAAAGCCTTCCAGGGTGATCAATACAGAGAAATAGAGGAAAACAATACAATGGGAAAGACTAAAGACCTCTTCAAGAAAATTAGAGATACTAAGGGAACATTTTGTGCAAAGATGGGCACAATAAAGGTCAGGAATGGTAGGGACCTAACAGAAGCAAAATATATTAAAAGGTGGCAAAAATATGTAGAACAATAGAAAAAATATCTTAATGACCCAGAAAACCACAATGGTGTGATCACATACCTACATTCAGACATTCTGAAGTGTGAACTCAAGTGGGCCTTAGGAAGCGTCACTACAGACAAAGGTAGTGGAGGTGATGGACTTCCAGTTGAGCTGTTTCAAGTCCTAAACGATGATGTTGTGAAAGTGCTGCACTTAATATGCCAGCAAATTTGGAAAACCCAGCAGTGGCCACAGGATTGGAAAAAATCAGTTTTCATTCCAATCCCAAAGAAAGGCAATGCCAAAGAATGCTCAGACTACCACAAAATTGCATTCGTCTCACACGCTAGCAAAGTAATGCTCAAAATTCTCCAAGCTAGGTTTCAACAGTACATGAATCAAGAACTTCCAGATGTTCAAGCTGGATTTAGGAAAAACAGAGTAACCAGAGACCAAATTGCCAACATCCGTTGGATCATTGAAAAAGCAAAAGAGTTCCAGAAAAACATCTATTTCTGCTTTATTGATTACACTAAAGCCTTTACTGTGTTGATCACAACAAACTGTGGAAAGTTCTTAAAGAGATGGGAATACCAGACCACCTTACCTGCCTCCTGAGAAATCTGTATGCAGGTCAGGAAGCAACAGTTAAAACCGGACATGGACCAATGGACTGGTTCCAAATTGGAAAAGGAATATGTCAAGGCTGTATATTGTCACCTTGCTTACTTAACGTATTTGCAGAGTACATCATGTGAAATTACAGGCTTGGTGAAGGATCAGCTGGAATTAAGATTTCAGGGAAAAGTATCAATAACTTCAGATATGCAGATGATGCTATTCTTGTCAGGAAGTGAAGAGAAACTAAAGAGCCTGTTGATGAAAATGAAATAGGAGAGTGAAAGCTGGCTTAAAACTCAGCATTCAGAAAACAAAGATCATGGCATCTGGTCCCACTACTTCATGGCAAATAGATGGGGGAACAATGGAAACAGTGACAGACTATTTTGGGGGTTCCAAAATCACTGCAGATGGTGACTGCAGCCATTAAATTAGATGACACTTGCTCCTTGGAAGATGAGCTATGACAAATCTAGACAGCATATTAAAAAGCATAGACATTACCTTACCAACAACGACCCATCCAGTCAAAGCTTGACTTTTCCAGTAGTCATGTATGAATGTGAGAATTGGACCATAAAGAAAGCTGAAAGCTGAAGAACTGATTCTTTTAAGCTGTGGTGTTGGAGAAGACTCTTTAGAGTCTCTTGGACTTCAAGAAGATCAAACCAATCAATCCTAAAGGAAATAAGTCCTGAATATTCATTGGAAGGGCTGATACTGAAGCTGAAGCTCCAATACTTTGGCCACCTGATGTGAAGAACTGACTCAGTGGAAAAGACTCTGATGCTGGGAAAGATTGAAGGCAGGAAGAGAAGGGTACAGTAGAGGATGAGATGGTTGGATGGCATCACTGAATTGATGGACATGAATTTAAGCAAACTCTGGGAGTTGGTGATGGACAGGGAAGCCTGGCAGGCTATAGTCCATTGTGTTGCAAAAAGTCGTATATGACTGAGCACCTGATCTGAACTGATTGGTAAATTATCATTATCTATGTCATATCATTATCAAGCCACCTAGGAAGCCTATATCAGTTATATAAGCTTTAAATTTTTTTTTCTTGTCTCTAACTAGATTGGAACATTTAGAATATAGTGATAATATCAGCTTAACTAGACCGCAGGGTACCCAACTATTTGGTCAAAATATAATTATGGCTGTGGTTGTGAGGATGTTTGCGAGTGAAGTTAACATTTGAGTCAGTAGGCTAAATAGAGCAGATTGCCCTTCCTAACTTGGATGGGCCTCTTTAAATCAGTGCAAGACTTGAATAGAAGAAAAAGTGGATGCTACCAAGTGAAAGAACTCTTTCTGCCTTATTGCTGTTAAACTGGGACATTGCATTTTTTTTTTTCTGCCTTCAGATTCAGAGAAACCTTGGCTTCTCCTAAATTTCAAGTCTTCTGGTTTGACCAGAACTACATCAGTGGCTTGCCTGTTTCTCAACCCTTCAGCTACATATGGAGCTATAGCACTGCTTCTCCTAGACCTCCAACTTGACTTACTCTGCAGATCCTGGAACTTGTCCACATCCATAATTGCATGGGCCAATTCCTTAGAAGAAATCTGTTTCTGTATCTCTGTCATCTCTATCTCTATCTATCGATCTAGTTTCTAATTAGATCTACTTCTCTGGAAAACCCTGATACATAAGAGTAATGAATATTGAAAAAGTATTCACTCACTGAAAGAAGAAACCATAATAAAAATCCAGTCACTGGTTTGGATTCTTTTTCTCCATGTAACTACATATTTCTAGTTGGCATAATTCAATCACTGATGTCATTGCTCTAACTTATTTCTTTAATCCCCATTACTGAATTAATATCATTAAGGTCTTGGCATATTGATGATAAATAATAATAAAAATATAATAAAAAAATAGCTAATAAAGTTTTTAAAAGAGCACCAGTAGTATCAGAGTTCATTTTAAAAGCTTTATCTACTAATTCATTTAGTCCTGATAACAGTTACTAGGTGGATGTTCATGTTACCCTGGAAAAAGCAAATGAATCTGCTAGGCATCTCCTCCATGCCAGCTCTTACACTAGATGTTTTATATAAAGTATGTCATGAAAATTTCACTATAAACCTACAAGTTATAGATGAAGCACAACACTCATTGATTTTAATAATCTGTTCAGATTCAAACAATGGAAAAGATGTCAGTTTGAATGTCTATGTAATTCCAAGGATCTTTCCCCCACATTATTCTCAAGGAAACATGCTCTTTTCAGCTACCTAGCCACTACAGAATTTAGTTTTTGAGGCCATGACAATTTTTCAGGACATTTCCAGGTTCTTTTTGGAGAGAACATTATTATAAGCTTGTACAAGGATCTGTGCACTAAAAGTACTGAGTGTGTTTCAGGGAAGATTGGTGAATAGCGAAGAATGGGAACACGCAGATCTTAGCAAGCAATAGTCTTGGATACTCACTAGAAAATGGAGTTTGAACTGCAACCAAAGTGAATCTAAAGCAAGCATAAAAATGAAACACATTCAAACCTGAATTTCCATCATCTCATAAACTTCTAAAGCTTTTTTCTCTCTTGAGTACATTGTGCATTTATTTGCTTCTGAACCAATACAGAATGTCTTTCTTGGCTCTAAATTGAGTCACCATCCTTAATAACACAGTGACATGTCTATTAGATTATATTTCATCAATGTACAATTTCATCCATTGTGTGCTTTGTCCAATTCTCCAATTAATTCAATGCTGTGTTTTTCTATCTAATCATGTTTCCAAATATTAGTAGAAATAGAAATTGTCTGCCTCCCTAGGAAAAGACAAGACTTCCTCGTGTTATGAGTCTTTTTAAAGGGACAGTCCTGCTGGGTTTAGTCCTGAGGCATTGTCATTGCGTGTTGTCTGCTCGAAGGCCAGGTGGTCTTTGCAGATGGAAGATGTACCCCTCCCTGAAGGACCACACATTCGGTAGTTGCTATTTAGTTTATAATTCAAAGAACAGATCTCGTTCCAGTGAGTCTATGTCAGAAGGCTTAGCAGATGTTTCAGCTGTACAAGCCATAGCAGGTGTCTTCCCTTGTATGTGGACTTTTCAAACCAGATTTCATGACCCAACCACTTATAATGTTTTATTAGAAAAGAATTTCTAAACAGAGCTCAGAGCTATAATTCTTTTAAAGTTATTTGAAATAACAGAGATCTGTCTTGATCTCTTTAACAGGAATTTAAATTGCACATTAAGTAAAAGTAAGCTGGCATAGAATATGATGCTGAGGATACTGCTTCTTAGAGGTATTGACTTTCTATATGAGAATAACAATAATATTGTTGTTATAAACTTATGTGAAGTTCTCAGTTTAGTTTTAGTTTTCTTCAATAATATTATCCCCGTTATGCCAAATCATTGTCTTTTGCTCATTGCTTGGGCTTCTCAGGTGACTCACTGGTAAAGAATCCACCTGCAGTGCAGGAGACATAAGAGAGCTAAAGTTAATCCCTGGGTTGGGAAGATCCCCTGGAGTAGGAAATGGCAGCCCACTCCAGTGTTCTTGCCTGGAAAATTCCGTGCACAGAGGAGCCTGGTGGGTGACAGTCCAGGGGGTCGCAAAGAGTCAGACAGGACTGAGCACTTAGCATAGGCTACTTGTTCTGACTGCAGTTGAGGCAGATTTAAGTGACTGTATATCATTATTAAGACATAGGGTAGGAAGGTTTGGCATCGTTTTGGAGGTCTTAAAGAGATATTCATTTATTTTCTAAAGGAAGGTAAATCTGAATATGGCCTACTCTCCTTTCTGTGGACTAAAATAGACAAGTTTGGAGATATATTCTAAAATTAATAATTATTTCCTGCTGATGACCATATTATTTGATGAAGGTGAAAAATAATTCTGAATTTTCTCTTATATTCTTGGCATCTACATAAGCTTTGCATATTTGTATGATGCATGATCATGACTTAGGAATGTTTTTGAAACTATTCTTGGAGAGAAAATTATCAACATAACTCTAGTATCAGGATATATGATGCAGGGTTAAGGCTATGAATAAATTATTCCAAATAATAAGAAACCTTATTCCAACTTGTATTTGGTCATTTTTAAAACAAAATTCAAAGTCAAGGGTGAATTCTTGGTCTTCCTTCAAAAATTGTTAATGAGTATTTAGGATCAGATTTATAAAACAGAATTGTGCGAGTCAAGAGAGCTTCAGGGGAAAGGTAAACTTGGTGTAAACCACCTGTTTCATATCGACATCTCTTTGTAATGACTCTAACCAAAGTAGCAAATGATGTGAAAACTATTTCTTATAAACATAGTTAAATGAAAATTTTAAAAAAATAGTTACCATATTTGCACCACAATAAACTAGGTGAGTTGATGACAAAAAAGGTAACAGCTGAAAACATTAAGTTGGGGTATAAATATTTCCTTAGGAAGAGGGGATGATTACAATAATATCAAGACGGTATCTGGAGTATGGGGAAAAAATGATGGAACATTCCCTATGCAGGTAGGAGACACTGGGACTCAATCTATACAAGAGTGCAAGAGTTTATAAAGTGATAGTCTGACAACTTCTATCAAACCCACCAAGATAGAAGGCTCCTTTTTGAAAACATAGGTTGAAATTCTATGGGTGACACCATAAGTTGCCCACTCCTTTATGTATAACTACTGGAGATCTGTTTCGACTTGGTACATCAGTTGTGAACTGTGGCTGAGAGATGGGTACTGAAGATAGCATTTCACTGTGTGTGTGTGTGTGTGTGTTTTAAGGCAAGATCCAGGAACACAAAGTTTCCATACCCTTCTCTTTCCTGTCATGTTCATCTCCCTTGAAAAAGTTGATTTCCTGGTAAGAGGATATGAACCATATTAATCAGGGTCCTGGCAGGAAGCAGATGGCACAGTTAAACCAGTAATTTGAAGAAATTTAGTAAAGAGATGATTTAAAAGGGCTTTGGCAGAATTCAGAAAAATTGGTAAGGAAAAGTGGAAGACCCTGGGACTAGAAACAGTTTTGGAGGAGCAAAATGTTGAAGAAGAGGCTCAGATGGTAAAGAATCTGCCTGCAATGCAGGGGACCTGGGTTCTATCCCTGAGTCAGGAACATCCTCTGGAGAAGAGAATGGCTACCTGCTCCAGTATTCCTGCCTGAGAAATCCCATGGACAGAAGAGCCTGGTGGGCTACAGTCCACAGGGTCTTAGAGAGTCGGACACGACTGAGCAGCTAAAAATACGACGAGAGCTCAGGCTGAGGAATGCAGATAGACATCACTCATCTGGCCGGGAGGAAGCTTTCTCATCTCCTATTTCTACCTCCTGTTGGCTAAAATCACACAGTGACAGAGGGCAGGGATCCTCTAAAGTATTCCAAAAGGCTCATCCTCCCAGGGTCCAGAGTAGAGTGGAAAAGAGAGAGGTGAAGATTTGCCAGGGCAAAAGTGACTTTTAGCGCATAAAGGTAGAAGACCCTGATGCTGGGAAAGATTGAAGGCAGGAGGAGGAGAAGGGGATGACAGAGGATGAGATGGTTGGATGGCATCGCCAGCTCAATGGACGTGAGTTTGAGTAAACTCCAGGAGTTGGTGATGGACAGGGAGGCTTGGTGTGCTGCAGTCCATGAGGTTGCAAAGAGTTGGACATGACTGAGCAACTGAATTGAACTGAAACCGCCTCAGAATTTTCACCCCTGCCTTGAGGCGAAACTTTCTGATATGAACATGATTAATAATTGTTCTTTAGATTTTTGGAATTTTATTGTAGTCAATCACCATATTCAAGATAGAAATCAAATATAGAAAAGTTTTCTAGAATTAAAAAGGGGGAAATCCACACCGTAGAAGGAGTTCAGAGACGCTGTAATAAAGCAGAAAAAACCCTCAGGTTTAGAAACAGGTTACATAAGTCTACAGAGTGAATTAGACCCTGGCTACCCAGTGTAGAATTCTCTGAAATCTTGTCTAGCTTGGAGGGTTGGCTTCTGTTTGACCTTGCTAGTCTTCTCCTGTTTTAGTATCCTTAAGGATTTGCTAAATGTTCCTGACATTATAGCACATGGTCAGTTCATTTGAACTTTTTCTCCACTTAGGTTCCTTTATTTTTCTGTGTAAAACCTGGTGGTGACTTTAAATCTCATCACAGTCTTTATCTCACCTTTTCTTATCCTTCTTAATGTAACTTGGCAAAGACTTCTGATATCATCTTCGTGGAGAAGTGACTTTCTTAGAGGAGGCAGAGTGAGTCCTTGTGGTATTTGTTCTCTCCACTCACAGGTTTTGAGATAGTCCTGTGCTGGAAGTTGCTTTAAGACGGGCGCAGTGGGTTAGGCAGACACACAAACATTGTGCAGGCGACTCACTAAGCCTGTAAGATGTGCAGGGTAAGCGCCTAGCACAAATAGGAAGGGTGTTATGAAAAATCAGCTTGGGGGACTCTATGAAGATCTTTACAACAAGCTCAATTCAACAATATGTCTCGATATTGTACCATGAATTTGCTCTGGTGAATTATTAGTTGTTGCAGAGGGGGAAAGGTAATAAGCCATCTGTACCTCTAGAAACTTTCTACCTAGTTAAGAAGATATGAAAATCCATGAAAAATAATGTGCACACTGTATAGCACGGCTGTTTAAGTAGCCAGGAAGTGGTAATGGCATTTAGTGTTGAAACAGAACTCTACATAATAAGAAAGCCTTGACAAGATAAAGGTCAGACCATGAGCTCAGCAAGAGGGACAGTAAAGATTGTAAGAGGAGATGATTTTCCAAAGGAAATATAAGCCTCTTCCTTACCACTTTCAAACTCAAATGATAAGGAATTATAACAGCAGCGGAATTGGCAAGAGCAACAAGAATCTTGACCTCCAAAATCTTCCCTATCTATAATTCTCGTGAATTTCCATCTGTCTCAGCAAAGATAAGAATACGAATTCTTTTGCAGTGTGGTCTTCTTTATCTGATATGTGTCATAGTTTATAATGTCTAAGAAATCTGAAACAATGGCCATTTGTAGTATAACAGTTAATCTAGAAGGCTTGCACTACATCTGTTTGTGTATCTGTATATGTGTATGTATGTATATGAAATATTGTATTTCTAAATAAAAATATGTGTACACACAAACACTGCTATATCTACAGAACTATTAAGCGTTCTGATTGATTATGAATAATGTACTGTTAAACATATAAATACAACTCAGGTGTTAAAAACCTAATCAATTTTATATAATCATTCAACAATATTTTAGGAGAAGCATTCAGTTTCCTTTCCTTTTTAACTCTTCATTCATATTCAGTTCTCATAAAAGAATAGTATGTTTTCCCTGCTTGGATTTAGCATAATTTCTCTCCTCAAGCTTGATTATTTAATTCACTCTCAGAATTGCTTGGTTTTGCAAGATCTTTTAGCATCCAGGAAGTTAAAACTGTGGATAGCAAACTACATTCTGCTTCATTATGGGGGCAGGCCTTATTTTTATATGTTGTCTCTATTATAACACACAGTAAAATACAGTCTTCCTTTTTGAAAGCACATAATGTTACTTATATTCTTTGGGGCCTCCAACAAAAATGTGAAATCACGAGTTAGAAGTCAGATTTCATATGTTCTTTGTTTATTAGTATTCATTGCCCTAGTTCAGGTCCATGTTACTTTTGTCCTGAATTTTTAAATTTAAATTTATTTATTTTAATTGGAGGCTAATTACTTTACAACATTGTATTGGTTTCCCATCTGCCCCACCTCTAAGTGTTTGTAAAGCGTAAAACCCCATTGTTTTATACTAATGTTAAAGCAAATTTCTGAAAATCTGCCCACCTCTCTCGAAAATGCTTAAGTGGCTCTTGAATGCCTGCTGTTTTAATTTCCTAACAGAACTGGAAAACCTTTTCACGATAAAGTTCAGCATCTTTTTCACATTCTTATTTCTCAGCATACCCTTCTGTGCAGACCACATGGACTTGCCACCTTGACCGTGCACCTGCAGGTCCCCATGGTTCTTATGTATGTATTTAGACATATGGGCTTTCCTGGATGCTCAGTGGTGAGGAAGCCACCTGCCAATGCAGGAAACTCGGGTTCGATCCCTGCATCGGGAAGATCACTTGGAGAAGAATATGGCAACCCACTATAGTATTCTTGCCTGGGAAATCCCATGGACAGAGGGAGCCTGGTGGGCTACAGCCCATGAGGTTACAAATAGTCTGATGCAACTTAGTGACTAAACAAAAACAGCAACAAATTTAGTTATATTGTACCTGTTTCCTAAAATGAGATCTCTTCTTCTGCTTTTGTTGCAGCTATCTTTTTAGGCTAAAACAAAATCTCTTTGACTTCAATGTTTTCTCCTCTATATAATCATGTTCCATTTATATTCCAATAGAACTTATGTCCTATGTCACTTTTGGTCCTGTGCATAATTTCTGTGCATCTCTCTCTTCTACTATCCAGTACGTCACTCAAAATATTCAACTTGTTTCTACTGAAGATCATGCTCTTTTTAAAGAAATTTTAAAAGCAAAATAGAACAAAAGAGAATCTTCATTTTAATAGAGTTTATAATGAATGCAGTGGATTAACAGCTAAAGACAGAAGATGATATACATGATCATTAAAGAATATATGAAATATTACATAAAAAGAGAAGAAAAATTACCTAAGTTGGCCTGGAGATTAAAGGAAATCTTCATTAATGATTCAGTTCAATTGAATCGTGTCACTCAGTCCTGTCCAACTCTTTATGACCCCTTAGACTGCAGAATGCCAGGCCTGCCTGTCCATCACCAACTTCCAAAGTGTCCTCAAACTCATGTCCATTGATTCTCTGATGCCATCCAACCATCTCATTCTCTGTTGTCCCCTTCTCCTCTTGCCTTCAATCTTTCCCAGCATCAGGGTGTTTTTCAAGGACTCATTTCTAGGCATCAGATGGCCAAAGTATTGGAGTTTCAGCTTTAGCACCAGTCTTTCCAATGAAAGGACTGATTTCCTTTAAGATGGACTGGTTGGATCTCCTTGCTGTCCAAGGGACTCTAAAAGTTTCCTCCAACACTATGATTCAAAAGCATCAATTCTTTGGTGCTCAGCTTTCTTTACAGTCCAATTCTCCCATCCATACATGAGTACTGGAAAAACCACAGCTTAGACTAGGCAGACTTTGTTGGCAATGTAATGTCTCTGCTTTTTAACAAGTTGTCTATGTTAGTCATAACTTTTCTTCCAAGGAGCAAGTGTCTTTTAATTTCATGGCTGCAGTCACCATCTGTAGTGATTTTGGAGTCCAAAAAGATAAAGTCTGTCACTGTTTCCACTGTTTCCTCATCTATTTGCTATGAAGTGATGGGACTGGATGCCATGATCTTAGTTTTATGAATGTTAAGCTTTAAGCTAACTTTTTCACTCTCCTCTTTCATTTACATCAAGAGACCCTTTAGTTCTTCTTCACTTTCTGCCATAAGCGTGGTGTCATTTGCATATCTGAAGTTATTGATATTTCTCCCAGCAATATGATTCCAGCTTGTGCTTCATCCAGCCTAGGGTTTCTCATGATGTACTCTGCATATAAGTTAAATAAGCAGGGTGACAATATACAGCCTTGACATACTCCTTTTCCTATTTGGAACCAGTCTGTTGTTCCATGTCCAGTTCTAACTCTTGCTACTTGACCTGCATACAGATTTCTCAGGAGGCAGGCCAGGTGGTCTGGTATTTCCACCTCTTTCAGAATTTTCCACAGTTTATTGTGATCCACACAGTCAAAGGCTTTGGCATAGTCAATAAAGCAGAAATAGATGTTTTTCTGGAATTCTCTTGCTTTTTGATGATCCAGCAGATGTTGGCAATTTGAGCTTCAGTTCCTTTGCCTTTTCTAAATCCAGCTTGAACATCGGGAAGTTTATGGTTCATGTATTGTTGAAACCTGGCCTAGCTAACAAGCTTTTTGAGCTTGTAATGCTAAAAATTACAAAAAGTAATTTTGAGCATTACTTTGCTAACATGTGAGATGAGTGCAATTGTGCAGTAGTTTGAACATTCTTTGGCATTGCATTTCTTTGGGATTGGAATGAAAACTGACCTTTTCCAGTCCTGTGACCACTACTGCTTTTCATATTTGCTGGCATCTTGAGTTCAGCATTTTCACAGCATCATCTTTCAGGATTTGAAATAGCTCAGCTGGAACCCCATCACCTCCACTAGCTTTGTTCATTGTGATGCTTCATAAAGCCCACTTGACTTCACATTCCAGGATCTCTGGCTCTAGGTGAGTGATCACACCATCGTGATTATCTGGGTCATGAAGATCTTTTTGTACAGTTCCTCTGTGTATTGTTGCCACCTCTTAATATTTTTACTTCTGTTAGATTCATACCATTTCTGCCCTTCATTATGCTCAACTTTGCATGAAACATTCCCTTGGTATCTCTAATTTTCTTGAAGAGATCTCTAGTCTTTCCCATTCTATTGTTTTCCTTTATTTCTTTGCCTTGATCACTGAGGAAGGCTTTCTTATCTCTCCTTGCTATTCTTTGGAACTCTGCATTCAAGTGGATGTAACTTTCCTTTTCTCCTTTTCCTTTTGCTTCTCTTCTTTTCATAGTTGTTTGTAAGGCCTCCTCAGACAACACATTTTGCCTTTTACATTTACTTTTCTTGGGGATGGTCTTGATCCCAGCCTCCTGTATAGTATCACAAACCTCTGTCCATAGTTCTTCAGACACTCTATTAGATCTAATCCCGTGAGTCTATTTGTCATTTCCACTGTATAGTCATAAGCGATTTGATTTAGGGCATACCTGAGAGGTCTAGTGGTTTCTTTACTTTATTCATTTTAAGTCTGAATTCGGTGTAAGTAGTTCATGATCCAAGCCACAGTCAGCTCCCAGTCTTATTTCTGCTGACTGTACAGAGCTTCTCCATCTTGGCTGCAAAGAATATAATCAATCTGATTTCAGTATTAACTATCTGGTGATTTCCATGTGTAGAGTCTTCTCTTGTGTTGTTGGAAGAGGGTGTTTGCTATATCCAGTGCATTCTTTTGTCAAAACCCTGTTAGCATTTGCCCTGCTCCATTTTGTACTCCAAAGTCAAATTTTCCATTACTCCAGGTATTTCTTGACTTCCTGCTTTTGCATTCCAGCCCCATATAATGAAATGGACATCTTTTGGGGCATTAGTTCTAGAAGGTTTTGTAGGTCTTCACAGAACCATTCAACTTCAGCTTCTTCAGCTTTACTGGCATCGACTTGGATTACCCTGATATTGAATGATTTGTCTTGGAAATGAACAGAGATCATTCTGTCATTTTGAGATTACATCAAAGTACAGTCTCAGACTCTTTTTGACTATTGTGGTACTCCTTTTCTTCTAAGGGATTATTGCTCACAGTTGTAGATATAATGGTCATCTGAGTCAAATTCACCCATTCTAGTCCATTTTAGCTCACTGCTTCCTAAAATGTTGATGTTCACTCTTGCCATCTCCTGTTTGACCACTTCCAATTTGCCTTGATTCGTGGACCTAACATTCCTGGTTCCTATGCAATACTGCTCTTTATAGCATTGGGCTTTACTTCCATCACCACTCACATCCGTAACTAGGTGTTGTTTTTGCTTTGGCTCTGTCTCTTTATTCTTTCTGGAGTTATTTCTCCACTCTTCTCCCATAGTATATTGGGTGCCTACTGACCTGGTGCCCTATCTTTTGCCTTTTCATACTGTTCATGGAGTTCTCAAGGCAAGAATACTGAAGTGGTTTGCCATTCCCTTCTCCAGTGGACCATGTTTTATCAGAACTCTCTAACATGAGCTATCCATTTGGGTGGACCTACATGGCATGGCTCATAGTTTCACTGAGTTAGACAAGGCTGTGGCCCACGTGATCAGAATGGGTAGTTTTCTGTGCTTGTTGTTTTCAGTCTGTCTGCCCTCTGATGGTGAAGGATAAGAGGCTCATGGAAACTTCTTGATGGGAGAGACTGAGGAAGAAACTAGGTCTTATTGTTATGGGCAAGGCCATGCTCCGTAAATCTTTAATCCAAATTTCTGTTGATGGGCAGGACTGTGTTCCCTCCCTGTTACTTGACCTGAAGCCAAGCTGTGATGGAAGTAATGCAGAGAATGGTGACCTCCTTCAAATGATCCCATGGCACTGCTACACTTAGTGCCCCCAACCCTGCAGCAGGCCACGGCTGGCCCACACCTCCACCGGAGATTCCCAGAGACTTCTCGGCAAATCTGGGTCATTCTCTTGTGGGGGTCACTGCTCCTTTATCGTGGGTCCTGGTGCACACAAGGTTCTGTTTGTGCCCTCCAAGAGTCTGTTTCCCAGTCCTGTGTAGGTTCGGGTGGCTCTATTGTGGGTTAATGGCAATCTCCTCCAAGAGGGCTTATGCCATACCCAGGCCTGCTGCACTCAGAGCCCCTGCCCCTGCAGCAGTCCACTGCTGACCTGTACCTCCACAGGAGATGCTCAAACACAGTTCTGGCTCAGCCTCTGTGGGGTCTCTGGGTCCTGATGTGCACAAGGTCTCTTTGAGCCCTCTGAGCATCTCTGGCAGGTATGGGGTTTGATTCTAAACATGATTTCGCCCCTCCTACTGTCTTTTGAGGCTTCTCCTTTGCCCTTGGGCCTGTGGTATCTCCCCACACTCACTCCAGCACCACACAGCCACCACTCCAGTACTT
This sequence comes from Nanger dama, assembly GCA_917880005.1. Classification (NCBI taxonomy): domain Eukaryota; kingdom Metazoa; phylum Chordata; class Mammalia; order Artiodactyla; family Bovidae; genus Nanger; species Nanger dama. Next base: position 5,882,997 of record CAKJTW010000003.1, on the reverse strand, counting down.
ATCGTCTTTCCAGGACTTCATTAAGGATAGATTAGTATAAAACTGAGGCTTTAAGAATAAAGAGAAAGTTGTTTGTCAGGCAATAATGAGGAAAGACTCCAATAAACAGTTACATTAGGAGAATCAGATTGTTGAATGGGTCCAAGGATTCAGTAAATTTAGGTTTAGAGAGGAAAGGCAGGAGGAGTCATGTCATAAAAAGTCTTTTGTGTCCTACTAAGTCTACAAGGGATAGGAAAGAACTGAAAAAATATCTGAACAGAGATTTATCTGAAATACTGCCCAGACTGTTAGGTAGAGAGAGGATGGCTTGAAATGCATTAGACCTGAGAAGGGGAGTGAAATTAGATGATTGCTTCCGTGGTTCAAATGAGACTTAATTCAATAATGAACCATGGCGATGGCCTTGAACATGGAGAGGGATGGCAGATTTGATGATGGAAAGAGGTTGTCGGTAAAAATAGCAGGTTTTTGTGACTGATTCATTACAGGAATGAGAGAGAAGAAGGATTGAAACCATTCTCTGGTTTTGGCTAAGGCAGCTAGAGAAGCTGGGCTTCTGTTCACCAAAACAGGTAATAGGAGAGACGAGGCTGTTAGAAGAGACAGGAGAGTGAGGTTGTTTTAGGACAAGTTGGATCTGAGGTACATTAACTTTATATTGTGTTGTTAAGGTTTCAAAATTGGAAGCAGCATGGAAGAGCTCAGGAGAGAGATGAAGAGAGAACTCGGGGAATTTGAAAATGCTGATTCAGGACTTGGAAACAAAACAGGTAATTAAAATAGTTGAATGGAATGGAGTGCCCAGGCTTAGATTATCAAGATAATAGGATCAAAGAGCTCTGAAAACTCTCAAGGAAAAGGCTAAGAAGGAGGTCTCCGGGGAGTATGGTTTAGTGGGAGTTGAGAAAGGAGAAAGGATTCAATGGAATCACATGCTAGTGCACAAACAGTTAAAAATTATCCTTTGGATTTGGGAATTAAGAACCCCTGATTACTTCATCAGGCCATTTTCAATGAGGGAAATTCCAGTCTTTGATTACTTGAGAAATGAAGAAGCGGGAACATCATGCATTGTGTACTGTTTGACAAGGTGAGAAATGAATGACTGATATGTGATAGGACAGCAGTCAAAAAGGAGCACAGTATTGTTGAATTTTTATCTTTGTATTTTTATAAGTTAGAGATCTCAAGTTTGTGTATATTCTTAGGAGAATGACTGAGTGGAAAGTAATAAAAAAAACCCACTTGAGTAAGAGGGTACTTGATAGAAGTTACTTTCTGTCAAGAAGACTTGTACGTCTTAGAAAAGGTGCTAGAATAGTCTTTGAATGGTGTATGAATGAAGGCAAGATTTAGGTTGAGAAGTGAGACACAGATTTCTTTTTTTAATTGTGACTTAGGAAACTAGGTCATTTAGTAGGATATGGTGAGAGGAAACAAACTCTGAAGAAATGGATATATATTTGAAGTAACTGCTGTGTAGATTTGGAGGACTTGACCAGGCAAACATTGCAGGATGTCTGAGCAATGTGAAGAATCCATCTGAAGTCAGAGACCATGAAGTATTGATGGTACCTTTATTAAGAGTTTCCCTTGTGGCTCAGCTGGTAAAGAATCCGCCTGCAATGCGGGAGACCTGGGTTTGATCCCTGGGTTGGGAAGATCCCCTGGAGAAGGAAAGGCTACCCATGCCAGTATGCTGGCCTGGAGAATGCCATGGACACTCCATGGGGTCGCAAAGAGTCAGACATGACTGAGCAACTTTCAGTTTTCACTTTCAGTAAGAGTTGGATGATTTTTTTCTTCCAGGTGCAGAAACAAAGAGTAGTTTGACACAGCTTGATCCCTGGGTTGGGAAGATTCCCTGGAGAAGGGAATGGCTACCCATTCCAGTATTCTGGCTGGCTACAGTCCATGGGCTTGCAAAGAGTCTGACAAGACTGACTAAGCAACTCTAACTAAAACTGAAGCATAGGTCTGAGGGATGTTGATGTGATATTATGAAAGTTTGAAAGTAATGAACGATGAGGTCTTGAAGAGTAGATTTGATGGCCTTAAAGTTGGGAGTAAGTTCAGGAAAAATGAGAATTTCCTTTTGGCTCTTTCTTTTGGCATGGTAGAGAAGCAGAGACACTTTGTTTTCAAACGCAAGGGCATATAAGCATCACCATCATGCTGAAAGCGCAAATGTTTCAGCTACCTCCACAGACTCTAGGGTGAGTATTTGGGACCAACATTTTAAAGCCATTCAGATGAGGATCCAGGAGGTCTTCAGTAACAACTTGAAAACAAACAAACCTTGGGAAACAATGTCAGTTGAGAACAAAGTTTGAGTCTGAAAAGGCAAATGGGGTTGTGTTTAGTGATCCTCAAACATTTAGTGCTGAGGAATGTAAAATTCTTCCTTCAGTTAATATATTATCCCAAGAAAAATTCAAGAAATCACAAGTGAGTGCAGAAAGGTTGAAGGCACAAGATCAACAAAGTCAGTCACATTTCTATATGTTGACAATGAACACATAGAAAGTAAAATTTAAAAAAGCAATATCATTTGAAATTACTCCAAAGAAATGACACATCTAAGTATAAACTTAACAAAATACATACAGGATATGTATGTTCAAAATTACAAATTGCTGATGAAAGAAGACATAGATAGACAGAATGACACACTGCAATCATGGATTGAGAGAGTCAGTATGGTAAAGATGTCAATTTTTCTCATACTGATTTGAAAATTTACAGTCTTTATCAAAATATTAGTGTTATTTTTGTAGACACAGCCAAGTGTACTCTAAAATTTATTTTGAAAGGTACAGTTCTTAGAACAGCTAAAACCAGTTTTGAAAAAGGAGAATAAAGTTGAAGAATTGCTCTACCCAATATTAAGACCTTCTGTATAGCTCCAGTAATCAAAGAGAGTGTGGTCACGGTAAAGAAACAGACACTTAGGCCAATAGAATTCAACAGAGAACTCAGAAATAGTCACATACACGAATGACCAACAGATTTTTTGCAAAGCTGCAGACCAGTTCAACGGAAGGAACTGTCAACACATTGCCAAAGAACAATTGGACATCCATAAGGAAAAAATGAAAAAGGAATCTTGGCTAAACCTTACACTTTACACTTGACTCCATCAGCCAGTGTGATCTGAGTTACTTTCATGGTTCTCCTGGGAAAGTAGATCTCAAAAGTGAAAGTGACCTGTATCACCTGGAAGTTTGTTTGGATGCAGATTGCTGGGCCCCACCCTCAGAGTCTCAGATCATCTATAGGTCTATGGGAAGAGTCAACGATTTACATTTCTGCCATTCCTAGGAAATATTGATGCTGCAGGTATGAAGATCATCCCTAGGACCACTGTTCTGGAGCAAAGGTGAAAATTACTATTCAGGAGATAAAGAACCAAGAGAAAAGTTTTAAGCAAGTGACCAATTTAATAAAAACAATAATAATTTAGTCCTTATTTTGAAGATAATTCTAAGTGAGAAGAGACTTGGAGACCAGTGGAAAAAAATGGTACAGTTGTCCAGAAAAGAGGAAGGAAGGGACGTATTTAAGAAGCCAGATGCCTAACTGGAAATTATTGGTGACAGATTGGAAGTCAGCAAAAGAAGGGGTGGGTTTAGTACGGTATTGGAGCATTTTTGCTTGAGAAAGGTTTCTTTTCTATGATGTAAGTGAGAAAATTTATCATCACCATTCAGCTATGCAAAAAGAAAATACAGTTATTTATTTTGTATACCCGATTTAGCTTTTTCCTAAGCTCCTACTCTACTGAGAATCAAGGGATGACCAGAACGTTAAACTGCCAATTAGTGGAAACGAGTTTTTAGAGCGGGGGAAAAAATCTATTTCAAGAAACTCCACATTTTCAGGTAAATGCTCAGTATCTGGCACGTTCTCTTTCTTTCTGTTCTTGTCACAGCATGCCATTTTCCTATCTGGGGAGCAGTGGGGATGCTGTACTTAGAGGTCCCTGAGCATCAGCGGCATTGCCACCTCGTGTTCTCAGATGCCATGTCCTCTGTGCTTGCTTTCTGCCATCATCCGTGGTTACTGATGCTTATATCCATGACGGTCTCCTCTTTCTGATGCAGGTTGTTTTGGGTCCAGCTGTCCTCTCAGCGTCCCTTGGTCTTACTAACGAGAGAGGCGGTAACTTCTGTTGTCCTGCCCGTCATGGGTTGACCATGCCCACTCAGCATTGTAACTCTGCTCTCTACTTAAGCATCTTCTCCCCAGTATGCAATTCAACTGCTCCCACACTGCGCTGGAGCTAGATTTCAGCCAAGTCACTTCCTCTGGGAGGTTAACAATGTACCCCAGGCTTTTTCCCTAGGAAATTTCAACTGATACATTCTCAGGGTCTTCGTATTTTATTCTTCATTTTTATAGCTCTGCTGCTGCTGCTGCTAAGTTGCTTCAGTCGTGTCTGACTCTGTGAAACCCCATAGACGGCAGCTCTAGGTGTAAGAAAAACAGAATTAATGGGCTCTTCTCTTAGCATTACTCTTTTTCTTCTCAAATGTCAAGGAAATAAGGGGGAGAGCTCTCCATTATCTATCAGTGTTGGGGAAGGAATTCCCTTGTATTACATCTGAGGTGGTGTTCATCCTGCCCCTTTTTCAAAAGCCAAAATCATAGAGGAATGCAGGTAAAAAAACAATTATAATAATATAACATATGTTATAAGGCATGAAACATGCAAAATATCTCAGGTACAGGGAGATACAGAATATGAAAGAGGAGCAGCTTTGTTAGAAAACATGACTTATCCAGTTTGAGAGGCACTGGATTTGTCTTGCTACCAGCCACCACAGTGGAGATAATCCAATAGAATTTGGGGACATAGAGCTGAAGTTCAGACATAAGATTGTGTTGAAAATATAGATATAATAATTCTTCAAGTAATCCTTTGGCCATTTAATTAAAAGCAAAACAATCAGTTAATTAAAAGTTAATCAGTTAATATATTCTTGGGATGGAATATATTCATGCTAATTGAAGTGGTTTTACAATCATGTTGTTTCATCAGAATGTCAGACTAGTTAACTGTTTCAACTATAACCCTAGAACACACTCTGTTTAAGAGCTAATTGTGACATGTGGAGAATTAATTTCAAATTACTAAGTGACAGATAGTGTCAGAATATTGTAGAAATGACTATACTATGAAGGTGATGTGGTTTCAACTTATTTCTGAATTGTACCTGAGAAGGTACACATTTATAATCAGTCCTTCTCATAGTTATAGCTCAAACTTTCTATTTGATAGAGGGACTTGAAGAAGCAGTCTGATTTCAGTGAAAGCCCCTCTGGACTCACCTGTGTCTGCTAAGCTTCCTTCTTTTCTCTGCTCTCTGCTCACTATCTCCTAGTTCTAGCCCAAGTCAAGGATTTGCTCTATAATCCTGTTTTCCTTTTCAGAATTTACCCCCTAGTTTTCTCATATATTTCTCTAGGCTTTGAATGTTGGAGTCTTCCAGAACTCCAGCTGAACCCACTTGCTTTATTACTTTCTTATCCATAAAGATCTCATTCTGTAGTCTAGATTAACTATTGTGTTAATCACCACAAATACTATCTTTCAACAGGTGACTTAAATTTTATATCTCCAGCTCTGACTTCTGTGAACCCCTGATATTTCAACACCTGCCATCTTGGCTCAAGATTATAAGTAATTTCAAATTTTAAATGTCCAAAACAAAATTCTTGTTACATTGCCTCTATTAGTCTCCTTGGGTTGTAATAACAAAATACCATAGACATCATGCCTTAAGCAACAGAAATTTATTTTCTCCTAGTTGTAAAGACAGGAAGTCCAAGTTCAAGGTGCATCAGGTTGATGTCTGGTGAGGTATCTTCCCTTGGGAGTGTAAGTAGCTGCCTTTTGCTTTGTTCTCACCTGGGTTTTCCTTGGTGCATTTGTGGAGAGGGAGAGAGAATGAGAGAGAGAGAGACAGAGAACTCTTCTTCTAAGGTCATCAGTGCTATTATATTAGGATCCTATCCTCGTGACATCAGCTAACTATTCCTAAAAGCCATATCTCCATACACAATCACTTTGAAGGTTAGACCTCCAATATGAAATTGGTGGGAGATACAATTCAGTTCATAACTCCATTGCAGGATTCTGAAATATTTATTGAAGGGGAAGCTGAAAGCAGATTCTGCCACAAAGCTAATTCCATTCTCTGGTGGTGTCTTCTTATAAGGACACTAATCCTATCAGACCAGAACCCCACCCTTATGACCTCTGTTTACCTTGATTTCTTCCTTTGAGACATTATCTACAAATGCAGCTACCCTGGGAGGTGGGGAGACTTAGGGTTTCAACCTATACATTTTGGGGAACACAAATATTTGATCTATACCACCTTCCCACCTTGAATCTTCTTCCACAGTCTTGCATATCTTGGTAAACAAAGGCATCTTTATTAACTCAAATTCACCAGCCAGGTTATTAGCTATGTCCTCAAAACATGTGCTAAATAGGAACATATTTCACTTTTTCCACACTTGCCTCTGTATCTAGGCCTGATGCACCAGACTGCTCACAGGTCTACCTGCTTCCATGCGTGTTTGTCTACAGTCTCTTCTCCATGAACATAGACCATTTTGCTTCCCTGCTCAAAGCCTTTCTATACTTTTCCTGCTAGTTAGAATTAGATCTAATGTTCTGGTCCAAGCTAAGATGTCTTACATGATGCATGAGGCTACCAATTGCATCGATTCATACTCTTGTTTCTTGTGTTACTGTAACCCACTTACTCCTTGGAAGAAAAGTTATGGCCAACCTAGTTAGCATATCAGAAAACAAAGACATTACTTTGCCAACAAAGGTCCGTCTCATCAAGGCTATGGTTTTTCCAGTGGTCATGTATGGATATGAGAGTTGGATTATATAGAAAGCTGAGAGCCAAAGAATTGATGCTTTTGAACTGTGGTGTTGGAAAAGACTCTTGAGAGTAACTTGGACTGCAAGGAGATCCAATCAGTCCATCCTAAAGGAAATAAGTCCTGAATATTCATTGAAAGAACTGATGTTGAAGCTGAAACTCAAATACTTTGGCCACCTGATGCAAAGAATGAACTCATTTGAAAAGACCCTGATACTGAGAAAGATTGAAGGTGGGAGGAGAAGAAGATGGCAGAGGATGAGATGGTTGGATGGCATCACTGACTCAATGGACATGAATTTGGGTAAACTCTGGGAGTTGGTGATGGACAGGGAGACCTGGCACACTGCAGTCCATGGAGTCGCAAAGAGTCAGACATGACTGAGCCACTGAACTGAACTGAACCTAATCCACTTACATCAGCCTTCTTATGAGTGCCGATGCTTCTTCTCCACTTTTGCATCTTCTCCTTTCCCTTTCTGGAATGTTCTTCCCTTAGCCATGTGTGGTTTGATGCCTTCATTCAAGGCCTCTGTGAAAAATGTCTGCTATTGCTTCCATGTCTCCATCCACCACTCACCTTTTAATCCCTTGTAGCTGGGTACCACTTTGGGGTATCTGCTCTTCTTACCCAAGTTGCTCAGTCTAACAGAGATGTTTTAGCTTATGCATACTTGATGCCTGCTCCAGCACTTGACTCTTGGGTACTCTCTTTCTTGAAATATTCTTATTTGCCCTTCATGATGCCACTATCTGAACTATTTATTTATTTAGGCATCTGCCAGGCTTCTAGGTGTGCACCATGCATGTCACTCATAAAACTGACATCCTACTGAGGGAAAAAGTAATGAATAAACAAGTGATTGTGTAGCAGATCCCTTCTGCAGGAGAGGCCCTTTCTGACTACCTTATCTAAACAATAGTCCTCCCTTTACTTTCCACTTGTTGGCTCTGTACTTATCACAACTTTACATGCTATTATGCAGTTAAATAAGGAGTTCATGATCTGAGCCACAGTCAGCTCCTGGTCTTGTTTTTGCTGACTGTATAGAGCTTCTCCATTTTGGCTGCAGAGAATATAATCAATCTGATTTTGGTGTTGACCATCTGCTGATGTCCATGTGTAGAGTCTTCTCTTGTGTTGTTGGAAGAGGGTGTTTGCTATGACCAGTGCGTTCTATTGGCAAAACCCTATTAGCCTTTGCACTGCTTCATTCCGTACTCCAAGGCCAAATTTGCCTGTTACCCCAGGTGTTTCTTGACTTCCTACTTTTGCATTCCAGTCCCCTATAATGAAAAGGACATCTTTTTTTTTTGGGGGGGGTGTTAGTTCTAAATGGTCTTGTAGGTCTTCATAGAACCGTTCAACTTCAGCTTCTTCAGCATTACTGGTTGGGGCACAGACTTGGATAACTGTGATATTGAATGGTTTGCCTTGGAACCAGACAGAGATCATTCTGTCGTTTTTGAGATTGCCTCCAAGTACTGCATTTCAGGCTCTTTTGTTGACCATGATGGCTACTCCATTTCTTCTAAAGGATTTCTTCCCACAGAAGTAGATATAATGGTCATCTGAGTTAAATTCACCCATTCCAATCCATTTTAGTTCACTGTTTCCTAGAATGTTGAAATTCACTCTTGCCATCTCCTGTTTGACTACTTCCAGTTTGCCTTGATTCATGGAGGACCTAACATTACAGGTTCTATGCAATATTGCTCTTTACAGCATCAGACCTTGCTTCTATCACCAGTCACATCCACAGCTGGGTATTGTTTTTGCTTTGGCCCCATCCCTTCATTCTTTCTGGAGTTATTTCTCCATTGATCTCCAATAGCTTATTGGGCATCTACTGACCTGGGGAGTTCCTCTTTCAGTATCCTATCATTTTGCCTTTTCATACTGTTCTTGGGGTTCTCAACGCAAGAATACTGAAATGATTTTCCATTCCCTTCTCCAATGGACCACATACTGTCAGACCTCTCCACCAAACTAAGATCATGGCATCTGGTCCCAACAAGTCATGGGAAATAGATGGGGAAACAGTAGAAACAGTGTCAGACTTTATTCTTTGGGCTCCAAAATCACTGCAGATGGTGACTGCAGCCATGAAATTAAAAGACGCTTACTCCTTGGAAGAAAAGTTATGACCAACCTAGATAGCATATTCAAAAGCAGAGACATTACTTTGCCAACAAAGGTCCGTCTAGTCAAGGCTATGGTTTTTCTGTGGTCATGTATGGATGTGAGAGTTGGACTGTGAAGAAGGCTGAGCACTGAAGAATTGATGCTTTTGAACTGTGGTGTTGGAGAAGACTCTTGAGAGTCCCTTGGACTGCAAGGAGATCCAACCAGTCTTTTCTAAAGGAGATCAGCCTTGGGATTTCTTTGGAAGGACTGATGCTAAAGCTGAAACTCCAGTACTTTGGCCACTTCATGTGAAGAGTTGACTCACTGGAAAAGACTCTGATGCTGGGAGGGACTGGGGGCAGGAGAATAAAGGAAAGAGAGAGAATGAGATGGCTGGATGGCATCAACGACTCAATGGACATGAGTTTGAGTGAACTCCTGGAGTTGGTGATGGACAGGGAGGCCTGACCTGCTGTAATTCATGGTGTTGCAAAGAGTCAGACACAAATGATCGACTGAACTGACTAACTGAACTGATATAGTAAAATATAAGCTCTCTGAGGGCAGGAGGTCAAGAAATTTTTAGCTTATCCTTGCTATGACAGGTTTTCAAAATAGTACTTAGCAAGTGGTCATAGTGGCTCAATAAATATTTTCTGAATTACTATATCAGTATATGATTAAGCCAGACAATCTTTATTTGATGCTTTACATCTTGGTGTAATTTCAAGAAATGATTGTTTTCTTGTTTTTGATGTGGAAGATTCAAGTATTCACAAGTTTTTAGAAAGTGTGTACAGCATGCACATGGTCCTGAGGGAAGGTCAGTACAGCTTACACCATTGCAGTACAATTGGAAAGAGAACAGAGAGGTATGAGATCACTCCACTGCTTGTCCGCAGGGAGAGGCTTATAGTGCAAAAAGTAGATATGAAAACTATAAAATTATTTTTCTTGGTCTGAAGGAAAGAGTCAACGCGCCTGAACAATCTCGCGTTTGTCTGTGGCTCATTGAGAAAGAAGTCAAAGAAAGTTCACACCAGTTGACAGCCTCTTTTACAATTTCTAGAAATAATTTCAACATCTCCAGCTGTGCCTTCATTCTTGCCGTTCCTCAAGAACATTTTGGTCAGCTAGTTGTGGGAAACAAATATAATTCCTCAACCTTCAAAATTTACTCTCAGGGGAGATGAAAAGCTTATAAAGTTCTAGAAAACATGGTAATATAGACTGAGTAAAAATCAATGTGAAAATGGACCCATTTTTGCTGTTTTTACTGCTAGAAATGTGTCACTTAATGAACTGTAGAACCTAGATAGCATATTCAAAAGCAGAGACATTACTTTGTTGACTAAGGTCTGTCTAGTCAAGGCTATGGTTTTTCCAGTGGTCATGTATGGATGTGAGAGTTGGACTGGGAAGAAGGTTGAGCACCAAAGAATTGATGCTTTTGAGCTGTGGTGTTGGAGAAGACTCTTGAGAGTCCCTTGGACTGGCAAGGAGATCCAACCAGTCCATTCTGAAGGAGATCAGCCCTGGGATTTCTTTGGAAGGAATGATGCTAAAGCTGAAACTCCAGTACTTTGGCTACCTCATGCGAAGAGCTGACTCATTGGAAAAGACTCTGATGCTGGGAGGGATTGGGGGCAGGAGAAGAAGGGGACGACCGAGGATGAGATGGCTGGATGGCATCATTGACTTGATGGACGTGAATCTGAGTGATGATGGAGTTGGTGTGGACAGGGAGGCCTGGCGTGCTGTGATTCATGGGGTCACAAAGAGTCAGACACGACTGAGTGGCTGAACTGAACTGAACTGAAGTACATATTTGCTTTTGTATCCATAATGAAATCCTGGTTTCGGAATGTAAGATTCATACTCACACAGACACATGAACACTGATGCGCGCACATATTTAGAAAAGAAGGATTTTGAATATCAATCCCTGAAAATCACATTTTTGTTGATTACAATAGGCTAGGAGACTCAAGCTGCTACCTGATACCACACTCTTCTGTTTTTCTAGTTTCAAGAGGGAACTAAAACTTAGTGTCTTTGCATTGATGGAAGCAGCAATCTCAGATTCAAGTCCTTGGCAGGATATTTCATGCAGCCCATCTTCTGCAAAATGGCGACCCACTCCAGTGTTCTTGCCTGGAGAATCCCAGGGATGGGGAGCCTGGTGGGCTGCTGTCTGTGGGGTCGCACAGAGTCGGACACGACTGAAGCGGCTTGGTAGTAGTAGTTGTAGTATGCTCCTGTGAGCAGCCTTTCCTCTAAAATAACTTTGAGAAGTTCTCTACCTCATCCTTTAATTCCATTGTGCACCCCCACAAAGAATCCGTCTAAATGTGTGGCCTTTCAGTTGTATGAATTGTGGCAACAACTTCAAAGACAAAAACTCATTTTTAAATAATCCAAATTTTGCTTCATCGTGTGGGATACCTGGGTTCAACCCCTGGGTTGGGAAGATCCTCTGGAGATGGAAATGGCAACCCACTCCAGTGCTTTTGCCTGGAAAATTCCACGGGTGGAAGAGCCTGGTGGGCTACAGTCCATGGGATCGCAAAGAGTCACACACAACTGAGCAACTTCACTGGTCTGCGCGGAGGTGGCTGATGGTGGTCGTGAAAGCAGCAATCCCTGACTTGCTCAGATGTGGTAGGCAGTATTTTGAGATGACCTCCAAGATTCCTGCTCATCCAGTGTGCATAATCTTGAATAATGCCTTCCCCTTGAGGATGGGAGAAACCTGGAATTTGTTCCTAACTAGTAGTATCCCATGGATGGAGAAGCCTGGTAGGTTGCAGTCCATGTGGTCACTAAGAGTCGGACAGGACTGAGTGACTTCACTTTGACTTTTCACTTTCATGCATTGGAGAAGGAAATAGCAACCCACTCCAGTATTCTTGCCTAGAGAATCCCTGGTGGGCTGCCGTCTATGGGGTAGCACAGAGTTGGAGACGACTGATGCGATTTAGCAGCTGCAGCAGCAGCAGAATATGATAATAGTGAAAAAAATATATATATGTATATATTTAGATGTGATTACTGTCCCTAATCATTTGACTCTGAGTTAGTCAAAAGGGAGATTATCCTGGATGGCCCAGATCTAATCAGTCAAGTCTTCCTCTGAACTTAGACCCTCTCTCTCTTGCTGACATTGAAAAAAACAAGACACCTTGAATTCTAAAGCAGAAAAAAAAAAATGAATTCTGCTAACAAACTGGGGGACCTGGGAAGCAGATCCTTTCCTTATCAAACCTCCATATAAGAACAAAGCTAACATCTTGGTTTAAGACCCTGAGCATGGCACCCAGGTAAGATGCATATAGATCCTGATTTACAGAAGCTGTGAAATAATAGACATGCACTTTTAAGCTGTTAACTTTGCAGTAATCTTTACACAGCATAGGAAACTGATGCACAAGGGTACAGGAAGTTAAAAATGGTTCTTGATCAGAAACAGGGATTTTACGCATTAATGTGCTGTGTGTGTGCTCCATCGCTTAGTCATTTCAGACTTTGCAACCCCATGGGATGTAGCATGCCAAACTCTTCTGTTCTTGGGACTTTTCAGGAAATAATACAGGAGAGGGTTGCCATTTTCTTTGCCACTCTTTGGTCTGTAGCCCAGCAGGCTCTCCTGTCAGTGGGATTTTTCAGGCAAGAATACTGGGATGGGTGGCCATTTCCTGCTCCAGGAGATCTTCCTGACCCGGGAGCTGATCCTGTATCTCTGGCAGCTTCTGCATTGGCAGGTGGGCTCTTTATCTCTGCACCACCTGGGAAGCCCATTAGATCTGCTATCGGGGCCAAAAGGAATGAAGAATCCTGGTGAAATTTTAGATTTAGAATTTCTGATAATCTGAAACTCTAGATGGTGCTTTAAATGAGTCTACTCAATATATCATTTATATAAATCTCACATCCTTATTCTCTAAACCTCTGTTATTTTCCTTTGTAAACTCACTAGACTGAGCAATTCCTTTGTTTGTCAAGTATAAAATGCACTACCATCTGGATAAGAACTAAAAAAATGAATGATTTGGAGAATTTCAAATATACAGATGTTTAGTGTTGAATGAACTAACAGTCTGGATGGCTGACTGATTTGAATTTCCTTTTATTTGGATGTTTGGGGACCAGGCGGATACACCACCTATGGTTGTGGATAATGATAAAAAGCCAGATGTGTTTGTTAGTAATGACAATATATAATTTGCTAACATGAATTAGAATCTTTCTAAGCCTTTGCCTGTGTGTGTTTGATAAAATGTTTCTATTTTTTCCATTGCACTAAAGTTTAATATATACTTGAAGTGAATTATAATAATACTTACAACCATTCAGCTAATCAAATTTACATTTGTATTTTGCCTCCCATAAATAGAGCTTCTTATTTCTTTCTCTCTTGTTCATTGCGCCTCAGTTCCTTCTTAAGTGCCCAGTCTTGTTGGCAATGATTTATTGTAAAAGAAGAATATCACACATTAAAAAAGTGCTAGGGATTCATTTCGGTGGAAAAGAGAAATTCTTGTTGGTTTAGCATAGAAGATGCTGACCCTGCAGGATAGATAGTAGTCTCTGATATTCAGAAATATAATTAAGTGTTTTCATATGTAACAGGATTTTTTGTTAATGCTCCATTATTGGTCACTGAGAATAATTCACAGAGAGTAACACAAAATTCACACTATCAAGTTTTTTTCTGAAAAAGTGGATGAGTCAATGCTAATTCAAAGGACTGTAACAATAATCTCCCTTTTACATGTATAGGGACTGTGGTAATTCAGATAAAGATAGGAAAGAAGGGGTTCTATTTGAGGGGATAGAGAACATGTTATTGACCAATTTTAAATTTAATTTGTTATAAATATTTGATGTCAGGATTTCTCTGGTATATAGGAATTTTTAAAACTGTATTGAAAAAAAACTGTATTGAGCACTGAAAGTTCTTTATAATTTTGAAACTAAAGATCGTGTCCATGTGTGTGTGCTAAGTTGCTTCAGTCATGTCCAACTCTTTGCAACCCTACAGACTAGCTCGCCAAGCTCCTCTGTCCATGGGATTCTCCAGACAGGAATCTGGAAGTTGGCTGCCATGCCCTCTTCCAGGGGGTCTTCCTGACAGGGAGCAAACCCACGTCTCTTACTTCTCCTGCACTGCAGCCAGGTTCTTTACCACTTGCACCACCTGGGAAGTCCTAAAACTGAAGATTATTATACTTTTATCTGGTAGATGAATAAGTCATCAGGTCCCCTGTTGGTGAATTGTATCTTGGGAGACTGCCTTCTAGACAATCAGCCTAGTCATGTTCTGGGACTGTAGAACACTTGATTCTTAGAGTCTGTTGGTGGCAGGAGGCAAGGGGTGAGGAAGAGAATATTTCACTTTAAAAATTTCCTGGATTTATATTAATCTCTAAATGTATGGCCCTTTCAGACATTTCTCACTGCAAATAAAAACCACTGTCTCACTATCAAGCATGGCATGTCTTAATACAAAGAATACTTGAATTTTAAAGTGCTTCCATATATGTTATTTCAAGAAGACATGATGTCCTTTAGGAGGAGAGGAACGTTTCTGTTTTTGTTTCTGCTGAAGGTCACCTTGGGCGATTGAAAAGAAAAGCATTCCTATGCATCCAGATTCATTTATTTTTGGCTTGAAATTTGTAGCAGAGGAAAAAGCACGAGTTTCCCACTGTTTCCTGTTCTTAACAAGTCCAACTGCCTGCGGGTGGTCTGTGCAGTGGAGGGAGCAAAAGCTTGTCACTTGGAGAAAGGAGTTACCCATGGTCTTTCAGCTTGTGATTTCTTAACTAGAATTTCTGAGATTTGGCACCAACTTTAGGGAATTTAGTCTGGAAGACTCTTCCTTTTAATTAATGATTGTGTCTGTATCTTAATATAATTTTCCCTTATTTGAAGCTAACCTTCCATTTTTGTGTTAATATTTATCATTGACTTTGTTGTGACATAACATGACATTTCTACAAAAAAATTGCATTTCCTAGTTTTTGTTCCAAGGCAAAGTACAATGACTTCTGTCTGAATTAATGAGTAGGTTGATACCTTATAGAAGTGAAAGGGTAGTTATTGCAACTTAGTTTTTTTAGTGGATAAACAATGTCTAATCAAATATATAACTTAGAAAATAAAAGGTTGAATTTATGTCAAATTATTATGAGAAGTGGAATTTTAATACTTTTCTATCTAGGCTACATATTTGAAATATTAATACCAAGTTTCAGGAAGTAAATTGACATAATCTAGTCTTTGCGCTTTTTTAAAAATGAAACATATCTCCAATATTATTTTATTCAACAATTGCTTGAGATATTTTGTTTCAGGAATGGTTCTATGTCCAAGGTATCCACAGATAAATATGATATACCTGATACTCACAGACTAATTAAGGAAAGTAGTGCATTCCAATAGGAGCAGAATGAAGGGAGAATAATGACTTTATAAGTCCCACTGTTTTAATCTCCCTTTTGCACCAATGTAGAAATGAGAAAGAATGATTCACTTGCCAGCAGCTCATAACATTCAGTAGACAGGTGTTGGCTGTTGGTCCTTTGGTATCTGGATGACCATGCATGAGTTATCACATGTAGATGAGAGAGCAGAACGTGGAAAGTGATGGGCTCCAGAGTTAGATGGACGAGTGTGAACTGCAGCGTTGCCCCTATTTCCTGTCTCTGTGATCTTGGATAAACGATGAGATCCCCCAGTGTGCATGACTCCATTGCAAGAGCAAGACAATAATCATACCTCCCTCACTGGATTGTGAATATTAAAGAGGTGAAACACATAAATCATTTAGCACACTTTCTGAAATGCTGACGATGGCCATATGCTATGACTTGAGAACTGCAAATTCCTTGTAAATATCCCAAGTAGAAAATTTGAAAAAATGTCGGATCATAGCACAAAATATTTTGATAAAAGAAGGATAACCCATTTGAAATCAAAATTAGATCAAGTATCCAGAATTTAGTGACATTACTCTAACCAATGAGTAATCTAGCAAGATACCAATGGCAAGAAAGATGAATGGACTCTGGCAAATAAATTGTAATTTTTATCTTAGAAGATCATTTTGTACACTCGAAACATGGCCTTTGATAGGTTCTTTAAGTAATTTTATTTATTGTGCACAGGAATCTCAAAAGATTTAAATAATTATCCCCATTCTAAAGATGAGTCTATATAGCTAAATTGTACTGATCATAGTTATACAGCTTGGCATATGCATTTTCTGGATTTGAGCCTATGACTTCTGACTCTGAAACCTGAGTATTTAACTGCTTATCTCTTTTGGGAAGGTTGAGCATGGACTGCGCTTACACAATATAGATTCTGATAAGTCCTAATAAAAGGGGAGACACCTCACACGAGAGAACTAGCTGGAGCAAAGGCACGGGGATGAGCAAGCTATTGCTGCTATTACTGGGGGACTTTGAGACCAAGCTTGATCCACATGGTTGGGCTGAACCTGAGATGGATGTAGTCGGGGATGCAACGAAAAGCATATACTAAGAGATTCAAAGTAACTCAAACTAATCCGTTCTTTTACGCATGAGAATAAGTTTCAGGGTAAACGATTACTAGGTTGCTGCTGCTGCTGCTAAGTCACTTCAATCGTGTCCGACTCTGTGCGACCCCATAAGACGGCAGCCCACCAGGCTTTCCCGTCCCTGGGATTCTCCAGGCAAGAACATTGGAGTGGTTGCTGTTTCCTTCTCCAATGCATGAAAGTGAAAAGTCAAAGTGAAGTCGCTCAGTCGTATCCGACTCTTCGAGACCCCATGGACTGCAGCCCACCAGGCTCCTCTGCTCATGGGATTTTCCAGGCAAGAGCACTGGAGTGGGGTTGCTAGGGATAGTTTAATGATGCTACAGGGCTTCCCTATTTAATTTTTATTCTCTTCTGCATCTGTAATGGAATGAATTTTTTCCATATGCATGTCATTTTATGGTTATATTTCAGTTCAAAGTAGAAAAATGGAAGAAACTTGAGGAAGAAGGCTTAAAAATCTATGCCTTCTTTAGGGAACCCATGCTGCTAAGTTGCTTCAGTCGTGTCCAACTCTGTGTGACCCCATAGATGGCAGCCCACCAGGCTCCGCCGTCCCTGGGATTCTCCAAGCAAGAACACTGGAGTGGGTTGCCATTTCCTTCTCCAATGCATGAAAGTGAAAAGTGAAAGTGAAGTCACTGAGTCGTGTCCAACTCTCAGCGACCCCATGGACTGCAGCCTACCAGGCTCCTCAGTCCATGGGATTTTCCAGGCAAGAGTACTGGAGTGGGGTGCCATTGCCTTCTCCGAGGGAATCCATAGTGCTCCCAGAATTACCACTACCCCAACTCCAACCAAGTAGACTCTTGCCTAAGTCTCACTGGCCTGAATGAGCTCACACAGTCACCCTGAACTACCCAGGGACTGGTCAACTTTTAGTATAATAATTTGTGAGATACATTAGGTTGCAGTAGCCCAGTCACTTCCTCTAAATCTTGGTGGCTTTAAGGACAAGGAAAAAGAGAGTATGAGGAACTAATAAGATATTTTAAAGCTTTGGTTTGAAAGTGATGCTTTCTATCCTTGGCGTGTGCATTTTACCTAATACCAAGGATTTTGTTTGTTCCTAAAAATGAGGAGAAACTGTGTAAGGAGGCAAGAAAACTTGATCTGAATCTACGTCTGTCTTTTTCCGAGTTTATGCTCCTATTTGCTTGTTAATTTAGAGACAACTGTGATATGTTTTCTGAGTAAATCTTTGTGGCTTTGAGAGTCTAAAACATGGATTTAGATCACAACTTTACCATTCTCAAATTCATGACCCAGTCAACTTCCCAAATTTCCTTAAAATTGATTTCTAACTCTGAAAAGGAAGGTAAACCCTCCCTTCTGGGTGATGTGGGAAAACTGATAAGAAAGGTGACTGGCAAGGCATGGTGGCCATTCCAGTTTATTAGATCCCTGCAGTTTTCTGCTGCTGTGTTGCCTGCAACATCACACCCCAGGATCAACTTCAAAATGAATATTTAACTGAGTGCAAAGGCTTAGAAGTCAGGAAACCAAGCTATGAAACGCACTCACAGTGTCTAACTCTGGTTTGAATAATCTACAGCCAGTCTTGGAGACGGCTCTTTCATTGATTTTTGTGGGAATGCATTTGGTACCTGCATTTACATCTCTTCCTCACGTTGTTCACATTCACACCTGCTCCTGTAAGTACTGATGACCACTGCCTTCTACACTTCCCGTTTCTAATGAACAGAATAGTTTGACCCATGCTAGGGTTAAAAGTTTGTTTCCTGGGGACTCCCCTGGCAGTCCAGTGGTTTCGACTCCACACCTCCACTACAGGGGGCCTGGGTCCAAGCCCTGGTCAGGCAACTGAGACCCCACGTGCTGCAAGGGAGGGCCAAAGGATAAGAAGAATTAACAAAACAAAAAGAACATTTCTTCACAACTCATATGTTGAAACCTAATCTTCAGTGGGATGGTATTTGGAGGTGGGTTGTTCAGGCAGTAATCTGACAGTAAATTAAATGGAATTCATGCCCTTGTAAAAGAGCCTTGAAAGAGTTTGCTTTCTCTGTCTCTCTCTCCATCAAGTGAGGATACAGCAAGAAAGAATCCACCTGCAAACCAGGAAACATGCTCTCACCAAACTCAAACCTGCTTTTCTACCTTGATCTTGGACTTCCCAGCCTCCAGTACTGCATGGAGAGACCATCTCTTTTTTTCAAGGAGATTCCTTGTATTAAATCCAATTTCCCATTCATATATAGCCTTACAGCAGTTGCATTTGCAGCGGCAGTTAGTTTAGGACAGCTATAGAAGGGAAAGGAAGCAGATAGGTGGCAGGACCCTTCCCAGAGTCCTACGCTTTAGATGTCCCTGGACCCTGGCACTCTTTACCTTTGTCCCCTAGAACAAGAAGCGCCTGGGTACAAGGGCCTCTTCTAGCTCATATTTACTTATTTGAAACCCTGAAGTTGCCTCACCCATGTTCTTAAACCCAGTTCTAATCCTTCACAGACCTCCTGAAGGCCCAGAGGTATTCCTCCATAACCTCTGGGAGAAGCAGGTAGATGGAACACGGGTTTCAGAGGATGAATGTTCTCACACACGTAGGACATCCTTCAGGCTGAAGAACAGACTTCGAGGTGGGAAAGGAAGAGGCGGAGCTGAGGGTTCTCTAGTGGTATCTTTGTCTCAGACTTGACAAATTAAGGGTGAGACTTAGGGGAAAAGGGGCGGGAAGAGGGCATACGTGGGAGGGAGAAAAATGCGGAGGCTCACGTGTCATTTCAGGCCTTTGGAGCTGCGTTCCTGTTTCTCATGGAGAAGGTAGCTGCCGTTTCTGTGAAGACCATGATCGGGCCGGATCCGGGAGCTTTCTTCAGCTTTATTGTGCTCTGATTGGAAGGGAGCACACAGGCGCAGTGAAGGGAAAGAGACACTGGCTGGCTGTGACGGTGATTATGATTGCTCCTGGGAAACCAGAGCTGCTGTTGTATCTTGACTTAAAGAAACAAAGCTGTCCAGCACTGTGAGCCTTTAGACGTGGCCACTGAGGCGGCTCCACGCTTCCAGTCCTCCCCAGTGTATCCCCTACGATTAACCCTGATTCCCTGGGGCTCCATTCAGTTTCTTGCAAATTCTGTTTCTTATAACCTAGAAGAGCGGGACTAACACAGCTGTCTAGGGCAACAATTATCCCCAGCATCAGGGCTGCTCTCCACCTGCCTCCAGAGACCCATCACTAGCATGTTATGAGAGATCCCTGTGTTTGGGTTTGAAGTTTGCAAAATCAAAGCACTTTAACAACCTATAAATTGGCTCCCTGTTCCTTCTGGCTGATTGGAGGCAAATGCTATGAAAGCCCAGCCCATGACTATTTGCAGATGGAGAAATGGACATGGAAGCAGTTTTACTGGCCCCAAGCAGTGGCTGAGACTCCATATTGTCCAAGGCAACCTGTCTAACCCTGCTTCCTTCCCCCATCTGCATGCTCCTTTTCCTTGACTGTACATTTTAAGTGAACAAGCTTTCCTTGCATGCGTGCATAGGAAGTTGCTTCAGTTGCATCCCACTCTTTGCAGCACCAGGGACTATAGCTTTCCAGGCTCCTCTGTCCATGGCATGCTCCAGGCAAGAATACTGGAGTGGGTTTCCATGCACTCCTCCAGGGGATCTTCCCAACCCAGGGATCAAACTTGCATTTCTTGGGGCTCCTACATTGCAGGTGAATTCTTTGCCGCATAGCCACCAGGGAAGCCCAAGTTTCCTTAGCCTGTTTCAGATATTTGGTACCAAATACAGTATCTAGTTTATAGGTTTCCCAGGTGGCACAGTGGTACAGAACCTGCCTGCCAATGTGCAAGACACAAGAAGCCTGGGTTTAATCCCTAGGTGGGGAAGATCCTTTGGAGGAGGGCATGGAAACCCACTCCAGTATTCTTGCCTGGAGAATCCCATGGACAGAGGAGCCTGGTGGGCTGCAGTTCATGGGGTCACAGAGAGTCAGACTAAACTGAAGTGATTTCATATGAAAACTTGCCAATACAGGAGACGCAAGAGATGTGTTCAGTCTCTGGTTTGGGAAGGTACCCTGGAGTAGAAAATGGCAATCCACTCCAGTTTACTTGCCTGGTAAACCCCATGGACAGGGGAACCTGGCAGTCTACAGTCCCTGGGGTCACAAAAATTGAACACAACTGAGCACACACACACACACACAACAACAACAACAACAACAACAACAGAGTATCTAGTTCAAATCTTTTTCCTGCCCCCTGCCCTTTTTTTTTTTTTTTTTGGTTGCTTTTGCAAAGTGTTGAGAGATTCAGCTCACCGGCACACAAGCCCATCCTTCTCTGCACAGTTCTAATGTCTAACTCCCGTGGAGAGCCATTGTGTGAAGGCATTGTTAGGCTTCCATGCCCACTCAGTCCCCAGCCTTTCTTCTTAAACTGCCAACAGCGCCAATTAGCACCACATGTGGTGTGAGCTTGCACACTGGCTCTTGTAGCCAAGTCCTTAAAATGTGGCCAAAATGCAAATTGGCCTGTAGACACGTTCTTGGGTGTGAGTTTAGGGGAATAAGTTTAAGTACCACAACATAAATATCAGTCCTTTTATTCCCTGTCCCTCCTGGCATGCTTTATACCTTTTAAGAGTAATAGGCAAAAAGTCTTGGAGTGCTCCAGAGAGAAAAAAGGACAAAATACTTAAAAACTTTCTTGACAGTAAATCATTTAAAACTTAGCCGAGAAGCATGAAAAGAGTTTTGTGTCTGTAGCTGCTTATCATCAGAGCAGAAGCCCCTGAACTTTCGCCATGAGCCACACGTCCAGATCTCCATGCTCCTCCCAACCCCTTGTATCTTGTGCCAGTTACAAGAAATCCCACTGTTTGAGTCAGATACCTTGCTTTTGGTGAATACAGACACCTAATCTTGATTTCCCTGTGTGCTTCTTGCCCATGGATGAGCTCTATCATTCCAAATTGTAACAAATCTCCCTTGAGTTTTGGGTTTTTGTCACATTTTCTTCTGCTGTGGGGATAAGGAAATGGCAATCCACTCCAGTATTCTTGCCTGGAGAATCCTATAGACAGAAGAGCCTGGTGGGCTGCTGTCTATGGGGTTGCACAGAATAAGACACGACTGAAGTGACTTAGCAGCAGCAGCAGCTTCTGCTCTGGTTCTGTCTTCATGTGGAACTCAAGTCTGGGTCTGTCTTCCTTGGAGAATTAACCAAGATTCTTGACAAATCTCCTTGCTCATCTTTGTCCTAATCTGGGGAAAATGTGGGACAGTAATGAAATAATAAATGGACCCTGTTAAATGCTGGAGACACTCATAGGCACTTTATTATAACATGGGTTTAATGATTAAATGATCTCTACAATGTAATTGCCCCCCCATTATAAAGATAAATTAAGTTCAGTGAAGGAAAGACATTCGTTCTAATTTATACATCTATGTGAGTTTCCCTGATGGCTCAGAGGGTAAAGAATCTGCCTGCAATGCAGGGGACACAGACTTAATTCCTGAGTCAGGAAGATACCCTGGAGAAGTGATTGGCTGCCCACTGCAGTATTCTTGCCTGGAGAATTCCATGGACACAGGGGTCTGGCAGGCTATAGTTCATGGTTCGCAAAGAGTCAGAAACAACTGAGTGGCTATCACTTTTCATCATACATCTATGAGCGGGGGCACCTGGCGTTCAGACCTGGTAGTTCATTCACGACCATAAAACCTGAGTGATTGTAGCGATTACTGTTTATAAAGCACTCCCAATCACCAAGCTTAATGTCAGGTGCTTTACCCACATTTTCACCTAGCCTTCCTATAAGACTGAAAGTGTGCATGGTAGGCACAGGGAGGTTATCTGATTTGTTCAAGGCCACACAGCCAGAAGTTGTAGAAATCAAAGTCAAGCCCAAGTCAGCTGACCTGCTAAGCTTTCTGCTCCGTTAAGAGGCCTCAGGCGTCTGTAAGTCTCTTTAGTCACTGAGTCCCTTCACCTCTCAAGAGGAATACTAGTGCGATGTGGGACGTCACAGCTCCAAGTTCTATCAAGGGGCTATCTATAAGTCATCAGTTCCGTAGGTTCACTCACAAAGTTAGTTCTCATTTTTCCCTTGTGGACGGTCAGCCAATGTACTCTTCATGAGCCCTGAAACTTGATACCATTTTTCTCAAAACAAGCAGAAGGCTCTTAGTCCCTGAACAGTGGTTCCCACAGTGCTACAAGATCCTCTTTCTTCAAGTTTCTCACTTACATGAAATTGCTGGGGCAAATAGCACATTCTGGGGTGCATATTCCCATGCTCACTTTCTACCTGGTGGCAGGCCATCCCCTTTGAATAACCAGACGTGGGCTCACTTTGTTTCATCACTGACATCACTCAGTGAAACATATCTGGAGCTGTGCTGGCCATTTGGCATTTTGGGCAAATCAGAGTTGAATTATTTCTCTGTGTTTCTTCTGCTGAGCATGCCAAGTGCTTGTCCAGATCATAATTCGGGCCTTACCAAGAAAAGAAAAATCTTGCTGACCAGATCAACCAATTTCCCCTAATGTATCAAGCTTTCACCCCAAGATTAAAAATGATCATTCTTGATCCAGCTGGGTTTAGTCAGTGACCTGGGCTCTGTGCATATCTTATTACTAACACCCAGCAGCACAAACCACAGCCTCTCTAAGTATTTGTACGGAAAACAACCCTAACCAAAGATTACGCAGTTTGGGTTGGGAAAAGCAATTCGTTCCACATACAGACATCTGCCGGAAAGGTCAGACATAGGCTGGCCAATCCTTCGGCTTTGATTTTGGAGGCTATTTTGATTGCAAGTACTGTGTCCAAGTGAAATTAAAATTCAAAGAAAACCGAACTTCAGACAGAAATCTTTGACAGTTAACTCAAATTCACTCCAAACTAAAATTTCACAGTCTTATTCTAAAGGTGTTAGGCCAGAGAGACATGTGATAGAATTTATTACTTTTATTCAAGTACATAGAAGAACAGCAGAGCAAAAGTGTGTGTGTGTGTGTGTGTCTGTGTGTGTGTGCCTCAGAGAAAGAAGGATATTACTGTTAGTAAATCTTAAAGTCAGGATTTTGTTTCCTTGTCTGTAGAGAAGAAATTGTTTTCAGGTAACCAATATGCAGCTAACAAAATATGGGGCATTTGATTTAATTTTTTCATGGAAAGCTATGCAACCACTCAAGTTAATTTAAAATAAAGTCCCCCATAATAATGTGAAGGTTAAGCAATGAAAACAATAGAGACTATCAATTTCCATTTCAGAGAATTGGAATGAACCATTCTTTCAACTTGGGGTCAGTGAACACATACTGTTATAATTTCATACAAGCCTGTGCCCCAAAGAGCTCGTTTCCCCGATCTGATCTGAGCAGGGATGTATCTGTCAGGGAAATTCATTACCAGTCTCCCAGCAACGCCAAATGAAGTGAACCGCTCAGCAGGGCACAGAGCACATGTACAAGAAGCAAAACCTGCTACTATTTGCTGGCTACTAAGAGAAATTTCCTTTTAGGATCCACAAATATGGCTTTAATTTAGTGGGGTTGATTCTGAGGTTGTGGAGAGAGATGGAGGGATAAAGAAGGAGGGGAAGTTTCAGAACATGTTTTTCTCATGTAAACGGAACAGCATGTTTCTACCAATGGGAGACAAACACCAGTCTAGCAATCTTTCTGGCACATATCAAATCCCCATCTCTGCTCTGGGCTTGAGTGCGGTAAGGACTGAATCCAGAGAGTGCCTTATCCTCAAGAGCTGGGAAACAGTGTTGATCACATATCTCTTTAACTGTCTTTGCCGCCATGCTAATGACAACCTAGCAATTGCCTCTATCCAAGAGGGTGAAGAGAAGAGACATTGCATGCGTGTTTGACGTTGTGCTTGGATTTGCATGGGTGTTTGTCAGAATGGTACTCTCTTCATCTGTATTAAGCATTTTAGTGCAGAGAGCTTTTGCTGATTTGTGATTTGAAACCTATTGTGATTTAAAGCTCAATGGGCCACGAGTAGATTAAAGACAGGTGCAAGTTCTTTAAGGGATGGAGTCTACTTCTACTCCCCTGGGCAGGTCTAAGCAACTTACTCAACTAAGAGGATGTGAAGGAAGTGGCAGCTGGACAATCTAAGTTTAAGTTGTAAGGAGCCTAGTAGTTTCCTGCCAGGTCTCATGGAATGCTTACTCCGTTTGCCCTGAACTGCCATGTGAGAAACTTGACAACCTCCCACCCAAAACAAGCTCATCATCCTGAAGGCTCTTGATCAGCATCTGAGCTGAGTCCAACAATTGGCTCATCCCTGCCAAGTGCCAGAGATGCTTGGGCCTGCTGAATACCAAGGTGACAACGCTTATAACGAAAGACAAATTTCCCAGCTCGCCTGTCCATCCCCAGAACCGT
This sequence comes from Nanger dama, assembly GCA_917880005.1. NCBI lineage: Eukaryota > Metazoa > Chordata > Mammalia > Artiodactyla > Bovidae > Nanger > Nanger dama. The sequence continues at coordinate 5,857,989 of CAKJTW010000003.1, read as the reverse complement.
GAGTTCAGTTCAGCTGAGCGGCTCAGTCGTGTCCAACTCTTTGTGACCCCATGAATCGCAGCACGCCAGGCCTCCCTGTCCATCACCAACTCCCGGAGTTCACTCAGACTCACCTCCATTGAGTCCGTGATGCCATCCAGCCATCTCATCCTCTGTCGTCACCTTCTCCTCCTGCCCCCAATCCCTCCCAGCATCAAAGTCTTTTCCAATGAGTCAGTTCTTCTCATGAGGTGGCCAAAGTACTGGAGTTTCAGCTTTAGCATCAGTCCTTCCAAAGAACACCCAGGGCTGATGTCCTTTAGAATGGACTGGTTAGCTCTCCTTGCAGTTCAAGGGACTGTCAGGAGTCTTCTCCAACACCACAGTTCAAACGCATCAATTCTTCGGCACTCAGCCTTCTTCACAGTCCAACTCTCACATCCATACATGACCACAGGAAAAACCATAGCCTTGACTAGATGGATTTTTGTTTTAAGCGATTCATTTGAAGACTATTTGTTAAGCAGTAACAGATTACTGAACAAAGCATGATTCAGCACTGGAAGAGCATAGTACTGTATACTCTAGGATGGTCATCTAGATCTTGCTTTTTTGCCATATTTTTGTTTCACTGAGTCTCAGATTGTTTCTGATGCCCTCTTATAGCACCTTCTGTCCCTACCCTTGCCCAGGACAGATTAGATGCTCATTGTCTTCATTAAGCACTCATTCCTCAAATTCAGTGCCCCTAGGGGAGGTAATCTTTCAATTATTTATTTGTTTATGTAGGAAACATAAATTATATTTGTATCAAATGTAAACAATCATGTTTGCTGCTGAAAAAATTGGGAAATCTCTCATTTCCTTTTCTGCACACAGGAAGTTGGAGCTTGATATACGCTAAATTTTTGTCTAAATTCAAACTGAGGGCATGCTCTCCAACTTAATTGATTTAATCTGAACTTTTGCATTTACTTTTGTAAAATAGGATAATGAACTTTAATAGCAAAGAGAACTAACTGCAAATCCTGGCTTGGCCAAATATATGCATGAATGAAGTGAAACTTGTTTTTCTTTCATGATGAAAGTAACCTGATGAAGCCAGAAGACCTGGGGATTAAAATCTAAATTTCACCCCATTTCAGCAATTCCTTAGTTTTGCTTGTTGGTAAAGCAGGAATAATATTATACAACTTTTAGGGTAGTTATGACAATTAAGTAAACTAATGTTTATAAAAGTTGACTTAAACCTCAACATTCAGAAAACTAAGATCATGCCATCCAGTCAAGTCACTTCATGGCAAATAGATGGGAAACAGTGGAAACATTGAGAGACTATTTTTGGGGGCTCCCAAATCACTGCAGATGGTTACTTCAGCCATGACATTAAACGACACTTGCTCCTTGGAAGAAAAGCTATGACCAACCCAAATAGCACATTAAAAAGCAGAGACATTACTTTGACGACAAAGGTCCATGTAGTCAAAGCTATGGTTTTTCCAGTAGTCATGTATGGATGTGAGAGTTGGACTATAAACAAAACCGAGCACTGAAGAATTGATGCTATTGAACTATGGTATTGGAGAAGCCTCTTGAGAGTCCCTTGGACTGCAAGGAGGTCAAACCAGTCCATCCTAAAGGAAATCAGTCCTGAACATTCACTGGAAGAACTGATGCTAAAGCTGAAACTCTAATACGTTGGCCACCTGATGCGAAGAACTGACTCCTTGGAAAAGACCCTGATGTTGGGAAAGACTGAGGGCTGGAGGAGAAGGGGATTGCAAAGAATGAGATGGTTGGATGGCATCACCAACTCGATGCACATGAGTTTGAGTAATCTCCTAGAGATGGTGAAGGACAGGGAAGCCTGGCGTGCTACAGTCCATGGGGTCACAAAAAGTTGGACACGACTGAGTGACAGAACTGAATTGAATGTGTATAAAGTGGCTTAAAACCACATCTTGTGCATAGTAAGCACTAGAAAAGTGTTTATGAAATAATGTTATTTTAAAATGTGACACTTAGAATAGCACATTGTGTATAACAGATTTGATGACAGGTTTTTTTTTTCTCATGCCATGTTCTTTTTTTTTTTCCTGTTAAGTATCTTTTATTTATTTATTTTTTAATTTATTTTTTTAATTACAATACTGTATTTGTTTTGCCATACATTGACATGAATCAGCCACAGCGGTCCACGATCTCCCAATGCCAAAGCCCCTCCCACCTCCCACCCCACATCCTCTCCCTGAATCATCCCGTGCACCAGCCCCATGCATCCTGCATCCTGTATTGAACATAGACTGGCGCTTCATTCTTACAAGATAGTATACATGTTTCAATGCTGTTCTCCCAAATCAACCCACCTTCTCCCTCTCCCTCAGAGTCCAAAAGTCCGCTCTATACCTCTGAGTCTCTTTTGTTGTCTCACATAGAGGGTCTTCATTACTATCCTTCTAAATTCCATATATATGTGTCAGTATACTGTATTGGTGTTTTTCCTTCTGACTTACTTCACTCTGTATAATCGGCTCCAATTTCATCCATCTCATTAGAACTGAGTCGAATTTATTCTTTTTAAGGGCTGAGTAGTACTCCATTGTGTATATGTACCACAGCTTTCTTATCCATTCATCTGCTGGCACAAAGACAGAAATATAGATCAATGGAACAAAATAGAAAGCCCTGAGATAAACCCACACACCTATGGACACCTTATCTTCGACAAAGGAGGCAAGAATATACAATGGAGTAAAGACAGTCTCTTTAACAGGTGGTGCTGGGAAAACTGGTCAACCACTTGTAAAAGAATGAAACTAGATCTCTTTCTAACACCATACACAAAAATAAACTAAAAATGGATTAAAGATCTAAATGTAAGACCAGAAACTATAAAACTCCTAGGGGAAAACATAGGCAAAACACTCTCCGACATAAATCACAGCAGGATCCTCATGCCATGTTCTTACTTTGTCCATTTGTTTTGTCTATTAGCACTTTAAAAAAGTAGCAAATTTATACATTATCTTTAAAAAATATTAAGTGTGTGTGAGTTGGAAAATAATTTGATTCAATACTATACACCAAAGGTATGTGGATAAGTCTAGCTGTTCATTGATCAAAGCACTACCTGTTAATCCGTGACTGGCTCATGTGAGAAGTCTCTTAGATGAGCCTGAGCCTAGTGTTTTGATTTTCTATCTTTTTAAAAAAATTAATTCATTTATTGTTGATTTTGAAAAATCCAATGTTACTGAATGGCATTGAGTGATGATACTTGGTTAAATTCTCACCAATGCATTTATTTTGTAAATTTTTTTCCTTGAAAATTATTTCAGTTATTTAATGTTTGCACCATTGCTGGGAAGAGATGTGGAGGCAAGTAAACCAAAAAAAAAAAAAAAAAAAGGAGGTAGGAATACAAACACATAAATTTCCTAGAAATTCAGTGTCATTGTAAAGAGCTCATTCCTGTTTCATGCAGAGCTTTATACTAAAGACATAGAAGTTTAATTACATTTAACCTGTTAATTATATTCTTTAATTTGGATAAAAATAGAAGCATGAACTTCTAACTTTTACAATTACTTAGGAGCAGTTGGATATCCTTAGAGTTGGCAATCATACTGGCAAATTATACTCTTTGTGTATAGCTACATAAATATGAATATAAGCATAAATGTATAGATTTATTTTTCTGCATATAGAACTGGCATTCCAAGTTTTATTTAAGCTAGTCAGGTAAAATTTGACAGCCCATTGAGAAACATAAGGGCTTCTCAAAAACTATATTATATCTAATGTCTAGTAGACATCAAATGGTGACCGCCTAAAAATCAGAAAAATGAGAGTGAGCAGTTACAAAAGCATTGAAGTAAATAAAGCAACTTCTAAACAGTATATAAAACAAATATTAAAAGCAGTGCAGATGATTATAATAAGTGAGAAGTCAGGGGCAGGCTTCTCAGGAGTCGTTCTGACCTGTCGTTTATTTTCTCATATAGCATCTTACCTTCTGTGCTCTAACTGTTCAGATTCTTAATTTATTTTCTATCATACTGGATTCCTTAGGAGATGAATCTCTATGTGACTTCATTTTAACTACATTGTGTTGAAATAATTTGTTTATCTAGCTGCATTCTGCACTTGCTTACGATCTCCTGAAGGATGTAGAATACATCTTTCTTTAACCCAGCTTATTATCTCAAATCTAGCATGCCACAGAATTTCAAGTGGAACTTTTCATCATGACTTAATTTGTCTAATGACGTAAAGATTAAAAAAAAAATGGTGACAAGAAATACTGTGTTATAATGAAGGCTACTTTACATGACCCCATGAGATTCAGTAAGAACTGGGGAGACTGGCTCCCATAGGTAGAAGAAGAGGCTAGAAACTGAAAATTTAAAAAGCGTGAAAAATGAAAATACAGAGGAGAAAGGGCTATTGCTGCTTTCTGTCATCTAAAGGTGAGCAAATATTTCCCTCTCCCCTTTTCCTCATCCTCATGCTTGATAAAGGGAAAACCAGAAGAATCACTCATAAATACTTGGTATTTATTTTTCCAAAATGGTGACTGGCTTCTTCATTCCCATGTAGACTTTTGCTGAGATGTAGGCTGATCCCTTTACCATCTGAGTCACCAAAAAGCAAAGACATCACTTCATCGACAAAGGTGCATATAGTCAAAGCTATGGTTTTTCCAGTAGTCATGTATGGATGTGAGAGTTGGAACACAAGGAGAGCTGAACAGCAAAGAACTGGTGCTTTCAAATTGTGTTGCTGCAGAAGACTCTTGAGAGTCCCTTGGACTGCAAGGAGATCAAACCAGTCCATCCTAAAGGAAATGAATCCTGAATACTCATTGTAAGGACTGATGCTGGATCAGTTCAGTTCAGTTCGGTCACTTAGTCGTGTCCAGCTCTTTGCAACTCTATGAATCGCATCACGCCAGGCCTCCCTGTCCATCACCAACTCCTGGAGTTCACTCAGACTCACGTCCATTGAGTCAGTGATACCATCCAGCCATCTCATCCTCTGGTCATCCCCTTCTCCTCCTGCCCCCAATCCCTCCCAGCATCAGAGTCTTTTCCAATGAGTCAACTCTTCGCATGAGGTGGCCAAAGTACTGGAGTTTCAGCTTCAGCATCATTCCTTCCGAAGAAATCCCAGGGCTGATCTCCTTCAGAATGGATTGGGTGGATCTCCTTGCAGTCCAAGGGACTCTCAAGAGTCTTCTCCAACACTACAGTTCAAAAGCATCCATTCTTCGGTGCTCAGCTTTCTTCACAATCCAACTCTCACATCCATACATGACCACTGGAAAAACCGTAGCCTTGACTAGATGGACCTTTGTTGGCAAAGTAATGTCTCTGCTTTTGAATATGCTATCTAGGTTGGTCATAACTTTTCTTCCAAAGAGTAAGTGTCTTTTAATTTCATGGTTGCAGTCACCATCTGCAGTGATTTTGGAGCCCCCAAAATAAAGTCTGACACTGTTTCTACTGTTTCCCCATCTATTTCCCATTAAGTGATGATATGCTGGATATGAAGCCCCAATAGTTTGCTCACCTGTAGCAAAGAGTTGAAAAAGACCCAGATGTTGGGAAAGATTGAGGGGAGGAGGAGAAGAGGGAGACAGAAGATAAGGTGACTTGATGGCATCACCTACTAAATGGACATAAGTATGAACAAACTCTGGGAGATAGTGAAGGACAGGGGAAGCCTGGTGTACTACAGTCCATGGAGTTGCAAAGAGTCAGACACAGCTGAGTGCCTAAACAACAGTCACATCCTTTGCTATCACTGCAGCTGGCAGAGTAGGAGAGTGTTCTCATGAGTATCTGATATGTATATGTGAAAAGACTTGTGCTTTTGCATTTTAGCTGGAAAAGTCAGAAATATGGAGAATTTCTGGTGGTAAATTTTAGAGCTGGACAAGAGGATAGAATAGGGAGAGTAATTATTTGTATTATTTATCAGGGCAAGAAGAGCTAGTTATTGGTGGCCAAGTTTGCTTCAGGAAGGAAGCTGGCTTGGAGGGCCCAGTGGGTCAAATGGACCTTAGCAGATAGATACTCTAGGTGTACTGTCTGGGTCAGGAGCTGAGGAGGGTGATGAAACATCAACCAGGGTTCATCTCTTTGTCAGAAAAAAAGTACGATTCAGTCATTGGAGGGGAGGTGAAGTTGGAAGTGCCTTGAAAAAATCACCCACATGGACCCTTGCTCAGGGGTCAGTATTCTGATATCTAACACAGCAGAGGTACCAGTCACCTGGCATTGCATCCAGGAGTTCAATCCTTTGCTTGTAAGGACTCCTAACCTAGGAGACCCCTGGCTTCAGAAGACAAAGCACGCGAGTGCAGGAAACACAATGGAGAAACTAGACAGTGCTAAACATTTTACTAAAGAGCACCTACTTATAAATGAACATTTTGATGACTTTTGAAAAATGTATAACAATGCGGAAAATGTGGGTTCATTCCCTGGGTTGAGAATACCCCCAGGAGAAGGAAATGGCAGCCAACTCTATTATTCTGGCCTGGAGAATTCTGTGGATGGAGGAACCTGGTGAGCTACAGTCCACAGGGTCACACAGAGTCAGATACGACTGAGCAACTGAGCATACATATACATGGGTGTAACAAGTGTCCAAGCAAAACAGAGCCTTATAGTCACCTCGAGGAGAAAATCCCTTGTGCCTTCTCACAGGTTATTGCTTTCTAGTTTCATTCCTGGCTCTAGGCCACCACCACTCACCATTCTCTGTCACTATAGTCTTTTATTTTTTTCCCCAAATTTCAAATAAATAAGGATGATAGAGTATGTGTTTTTGTATTTTGTTTCATCAATTTATTTGGCATTTTTTGAAATCTATACATACCTGTTGATGAATTGATTCTTTTTCCCTTTTAATTCTGAGTGGTATTCTATGACATGGATGTATCATTTTTGTCCATTCATCTACTGATGAGAATTTGAGTTTTTTTTTCCTCCAGTTTTGAGCTACTGTGAGTACAGCTGTTATGAACAATAAAACCCGTGTGTGTGTAAACTTAAGTTTCCTTTTGCTGAGTTAATAACTAGGATAGCAATTTCTGAATTATGTGCTGCATATATGTATTTAACTTTTAAGTTGTGAAACTATTTTCCAAGTTGTTGTTGTTGTTGTTGTTTAGTTTCTAAGTTGTGTCTGACTCTTTGTGGCCCCATGGACTGCAGCATTCCAGGCTTCTCTGTCCTTCACCATCTCCTAGAGTTAGCTCAAACTCATGCCCATTGAGTCGGTGATGTCCTCCAACTATCTCATTCTCTGTTGCCAAGCTGTACCATTTTGCAAAACCATCAGCAAATGTCTGAGATTTCTGCTTACCTGGTGTTGTGTTTGTAAAATTATCTAATTTAGTAAATGTGCAATGGCATTTCATGTGCTTAGTTTTCATGTAGGTATTATTGTTTTGACATGATTCTGAGCATTTTTAATGCTTTTGTTGCCATTAATGAATTTTATTTTGGGAGATGTTCAAACTTTTGCCTTGAGTTATCTTGTTATTGAGTTGGACACAACTTTCCTGGTGGATTAGATGGTAAAGAATCCACCTGCAATATGGGAGACTCAGATTCGGTCCCCAGGTTTGAAAGATTCCTTGGAGAAAGGCATGGCAACCCACTCCAGGATTCTTGCCTAGAGAATTCCAGGACAGAGGAGCCTAGTGTGCTACACAGTCTAGGGGTCAGAAAGAACTGGACATGACTGAGTGACTAACACTTTCACTTTTCCTCTTATTATTGAGTTGCAAGTTCTAGTATCCAGTCTACATTGGATACAAATCCTTTCTGAGACAAATGTATTACAAATACTTTATTTTTCCCAGACTGTGGCTTGCCTTTTCATTTTTAAAATCCACGACTTACCTTCCCTCATAGCTCAGTGGGTAAAGAATCTGCCTGCAATGCAGGAGACCTAGGTTCAATCCCTGAATTGGGAAGATCCCCTAGAGAAGCAAATGGCAATCCACTCCAGTACTCTTGCCTGGAGAATACCATGGACAGAGGAGCCTGGCAGGCTAAACTCTGCGGAGTCACAAGAGTCAAACATGACTTAGTAACTAAGCTACTATATCTTACAGAAAGTATATTTTGATTTCGTAGAGGCCAAATCATCACACTTTCTTTTCTGTTTCATGTTTTTGGGGTTCCAATTTAAGAAATCTATCTCAAAGTTATAAAAATGTTTTCTTATGATTTCTTCAATAATTTTTACAGTTTTACATTTTAGTTAGCTCTATGATCTGTTTCAAGTTAATTTCTGCATACAAGAGACAAAATCCTAATTTTACTTATTTTTTTCAAATGAATACCTATGTTGTTCCAAACACATTTGTAAAAAAAAAAAAATCTGTCTTTTCCTCACCTGGGTACCACTGTTGTATAAAAATTGACTATACACGTATGGGTTGATTTATGTACTGTCTGCCTATATACTTATCCTTACAAAGATATCACAAGGTCTTAATCATGGTAGCAGTATGTAAGTCCTCCCATTTGCTCTGCTTCTTCAAAATTATTTGACCATCCTAAGTCTTTTGCATTTCCACATACACCTTGAGCAAGATTTCGATCTTTTCTAAAAAAAAAAAATAGATTTTAGAATTTTCATTTGAATTGTGTTGAATGTGTAGATTAGCATGGGGAGAATTAACATCTTACTAACATTGAACCTTCCAATTGTTTGATCTAGAATATTTCTTAACTTATTTTGATTCATTTAAAAATTTCCCCCACAGTCAATCTCTCCCATCCAGAAGCTTCCATAAGCCTCTTATCCTTATCTATCAGAGGGCAGACAAAATGAAAACCACAGTCACAGGAAACTAAACAAACTGACCACAGGGATCACAGCCTTGTCTAACTCAGTGAAACTATGAGCCATGCCATGAAGGGCCACCAAAGAGGGAAGTGTCGTAGTGGAGTGTTCTGACAAAACATGGCCCACTGGAGAAGGGAATAGAAAACCACTTAGTATTCTTGCCCTGAGAACCCCATGAACAGTATAAAAAGGCAAAAGGATATGTCACCGAAAGATGAACTCCCCAGGTCGGTAGGTGCCCAATATGCTACTGGGGAAGAGTGGAGAAATAGCTCCACAGAATGAATAGGCTGAGCCAAAGCAAATATAACGCCCAGTTGTGGATGTGACTAGTGATGAAAGTAAAGTCTGATGCTGTAAAGAACAATATTGCGTAGGAATTTGGAATGTTAGGTCCATGAAGGTAAATTGGAAAAGGTCAAACGAGATGGCAAGACTGAACATCAACATTTTATGAGTCAGTGAACTAAAATGCACTGGAATAGGTGAATTTAACTCAGATGACCATTATATCTACTACTGTGGGCAAGAATCCCTTAGAAGAAATGGAGTAGCCTTCATAGTCAACAAAAGAGTAAAAGATGCAGTATTGGGTGTAATATTAAAAATGATAAAATAATCTGTCTCCAAGGCAAACCATTCAATATCATAGTAATACAATTCTATGCCCATCACTAATGCTGAAGAAGCTAAAGTTGAATGGTTCTATGAAGACTTACAAGACCCTATAGAACTAACACCAAATAAAGATGCCCTTTTTGTGACAGGGGACTGGAAGGCACAAGAGGGAGGTCAAGATTTCTTGGAGGAACAGGCAAGCTTGGCTTTGGAGTAAAAAATGAAGCAGGGCAAAGGCTAATAGAGTTTTGCCAAGTGAACGCACTGGTCACAGCAAATACCCACTTCCAGCAACAAAAGAGAAGACTCTACACACGGACATCAACAGATGGTCAATACTGAGATCAGATTGATTGTTATTTGAAGCTGAAGATGGAGAAGCTCTATACTGTCAGTAAAACAAGACCAGGAACTGACTGTGACTAAGATTATGAATTTCTTATTGTAAATTCAGACTGAAATTGAAGAAGATAGAGAAAACCACTAGAGTATTCAGGTATGACTTTAAAAAAATCTCTTATGATTATACAGTGGAAGTGAACAAATAGATTCAAGGGATTATATCTGACAGAATGCCTAAAGAAATATGCACAGAGGTTAGTGACATTGTACAGAAGGCAGTGACCAAACCATCCCCTGTTCAGTTCAGTTCACTTCACTTCAGTCGCTCAGTCATGTCCGACTCTGTGCGACCCCTTGAATCACAGCACGCCAGGCCTCCCTGTCCATCACCAACACACGGAGTTCACTCAGACTCACATCCATTGAGTCCGTGATGCCATCCAGCCACCTCATCCTCTGTCGTCCTCTTCTCCTCCAGCCCCCAATCCCTCCCAGCATCAAAGTCTTTTCCAGTGAGTCAACTCTTCACATGAGGTGGCCAAAGTACTGGAGTTTCAGCTTCAGCATCATTCCTTCCAAAGAAATCCCAGGGCTGATCTCCTTTAGAATGGACTGGTTGGATCTCCTTGCAGTCCAAGGGACTCTCAAGAGTCTTCTCCAACACCACAGTTCAAAAGCATCAATGCTTCAGCACTCAACCTTCTTCACAGTCCAACTCTCACATCCATACATGACCACTGGAAAAACCATAGCCTTGACTAGACGGACCTTAGTTGACAAAGTAATTTCTCTGCTTTTGAATATACTATCTAAATTGGTCATAACTTTTCTTCCAAGGAGTAAGCATCTTTTAATTTCATGGCTGCAATCACCATCTGCAGTGATTCTGGAGCCAAAAGAATAAAGTCTGACACTATTTCCATTGTTTCCCCATCTATTTCTCATGAAGTGATGGGACCAGATGCCATGATCTTCATTTTCTGAATGTTGAGCTAAGCCAACTTTTTCACTCTCCACTGTTACTTTCATCAAGAGGTTTTTAGTTCCTCTTCACTTTCTGCCATAAGGGTGGTGTCATCTGCATATTGGAGGTTATTGATATTTCTTCTGGCAACCTTGATTCCAGCTTGTGTTTCTTCCAGTCCAGTGTTTCTCATGGTGTACTCTGCATATAAGTTAAATAAGCAGGGTGACAATATATAGCCTTGACATACTCCTTTTCCTATTTGGAACCAGTCTGTTGGTCCATGTCCAGTTCTAACTGTTGCTTCCTGACCTGCATACAGATTTCTCAAGAGGCAGGTCAGGTGGTCTGGCATTCCCATCTCTTTCAGAATTCTCCACAGTTTATTGTGATTCACAGTCAAAGGCTTTGCAGAGTCAATAAAGCAGAAATAGATGTTTTTCTGGAACTCACTTGCTTTTCCCATGATCCAGCAGATGTTGGCAATTTGATCTCTGGTTCCTCTGCCTTTTCTAAAACCAGCTTGAACATCAGGAAGTTCACAGTTCACATATTGCTGAAGCCTGGCATGCAGAATTTTGAGCATTACTTTACTAGCATGTGAGATGAGTGCAATTGTGCGGTAGTGTGAGCATTCTTTGGCATTGCCTTTCTTTGGGTTAGATTGAAAACTGCCCTTTTCCAGTCCTGTGGCCACTGCTGAGTTTTCCAAATTTGCTGGCATAATGAGTGCAGCATTTACAGTATCATCTTTCAGGATTTGAAGCAGCTCAATTGGAATTCCATCACCTCCACTAGCTTTGTTCATAGCGATGCTTTCCAAGGCCCACTTGACTTCACATTCCAAGATGTCTGGCTCTAGATTAGTGATCACATCATTGTGATTATCTGGGTCATGAAGATCTTTTCTGTACAGTTCTTCTGTGTATTCTTGCCACCTCTTCTTAATATATTCTGCTTTTGTTAAGTCCATACCATTTCTGTCCTTTATCGAGCCCATCTTTGCATGAAATGTTCCCTTGTTATCTCTAATTTTCTTGAAGAGATCTCTAGTCTTTCCCATTCTGTTTTTTCCCCTCTATTTCTTTGCATTGATCACTAAAGAAGGATATCTTATCTCCTCTTGCTATTCTCTGGAACTCTGCATTCCTATGCTTATATCTTTCCTTTTCTCCTTTGCTGTTCACCTCTCTTACTTTCACAGCTATTTGTAAGGCCTCCCAAGACAGCCATTTTGCTTTTTTGCATTTCTTTTCCATGGGGATGGTCTTGATCCATCCCCATGGTCTTTACCCCATGTCCAAGGTCAGGGGCAGTGCCCAAGAGTGCCAGGCTGCAATGGCGCAGGAACAGCCAAGAGGAGCTACCCAAGTAGGTACCCCTACCCAAGTCCGAGGTCAGGGGTGGTGTCCGGGGGAACTACCCTGCGTCTAAGGTCAGTGGCGGCCAGGAGGAGACACCCCATGTCCGAGGTCAGGGGCGGCAGCCAAGAGGAGCTACCCTGCATCTGAAGTCAGTGGTGGCCGGGAGGAGACACCCCACATCCAAACTCAGGGGCAGTGGCCGAAAGGAGCTACCCTGTGTCCGAGGTCATGGGTGGTTGGGAGAAGCCACCTCGTGCCTGAGGCCAGGGGTGGTGGCCCTGAGGATCCACTTCGTGCCCGAGGCCAGGGGTGGTGGCTGGAAGGACCAATCCAAGGAGTGGTGGCTGCGTGGGCATAGGAGGGCTTAGAGGAGCTATCCCACATTGAACGTCAAGAAGGGTGGAGGTAAGGCAATATGCCTGGTCCAAGGTAAGGACCAGAGGCTGTGCTTTGCTGAAGCAGCCGTGAAGAGATACCTCACACCCAAGGTAAGAGAAACACAAGTAAGATGGTAGGTGTTGCAAGAGGGCATCAGAGGGCAGACACACTGAAACCATATTCACAGAAGACTAGTCAATCTAATCATACTAGGACCACAGCCTTGTCTAACTTAATGAAACCAAGCCATGCCTGCGGGGCAACCCAAGAAGGGCGGATCATGGTGGAGAGGTCTGACAGAATGTGGTCCACTGGAGAAGGGAATGGCAAGCCACTTCAGTATTCTTGCTTTGAGAACCCCATGAGCAGTATGAAAAGGCAAAACGATTAGATACTGAAAGAAGAACTCCCCAGGTCAGTAGGTACCCAATATGCTACTGGAGATCAGTGGAGAAATAACTCCAGAAAGAAAGGAGGGATGAAACCAAAGCAAAAGCAATACCCAGCTGTGGATGTCACTGGTCATAGAAGCAAGGTCTGATGCTGTAAAGAGCAATATAGCTTAGGAACCTGGAATGTCAGGTCCATGAATCAAGGCAAATTGGAAGTGGTCAAACAAGAGATGGCAAGAGTGAACGTTGACATTCTAGGAATCAATGAACTAAAATGGACTGGAATGGGTGAATTTAACTCAGATGACCATTATATCTACTACTGTGGGCAGGAATTCCTCAGAAGAAATGGAGTAGCCATCATGGTCAACAAAAGAGTCCAAAATGCAGTATTTGGATGTAATCTCAAAAACAACAGAATGATCTCTGTTCATCTCCAAGGCAACCCATTCAATATCACAGTTATCCAAGTCTATGCCCCAACCAGTAATGCTGAAGAAGCTGAAGTTGAACGGTTCTATGAAGACCGACAATACTTTTAGAACTAACACCCAAAAGATGTGCTTTTCATTATAGGGGATGGGAATGCAAAAGTAGGAAGTCAAGAAACACCTGGAGTAACATGCAAATTTGGCCTTGGAATGCGGAATGAAGCAGGGCAAAGATTAATAGAGTTTTGCTAAGAAAATGCACTGGTCATAGCAAACACCCTCTTCCAGCAACACAGGAGAAGACTCTACACAAGGACATCACCAGATGGTCAACATCAAAATCAGATTGATTATATTCTATGCAGCCAAAGATGGAGAAGAGTCAACAAGAACAAGATGAGGAGGTGACTGTGGCTCAGATCATGAACTCCTTATTACCAAATTCAGACTCAAATTTAAGAAAGTAGGGAAAACCACTAAACATTTCAGGTATGACCTGAATCAAATCCCTCGTGATTATACGGTGAAAGTGAGAAATAGATTTAAGGGCCTAGATCTGATAGATAGAGTGCCTGATGAACTATGGAATGAGATTTGTGAAACTGTACAGGAGACAGGGATCAAGACCATCCCCATCAAAAGAAACCATCCCCAAGAAAAAGCAAATACAGAAAGGCAAAACTGTTGTCTGAGGAGGCATAGCTGAGAAAAGAAGAGAAACTAAAAGCAGTAGAGAAAAGGAAAGATATACGCATCTGAATGCAGAGTTCCGAAGAATAGCAAGGAGGGATAAGAAAGCCTTTCTCAGTGATCAATGCAAAGAAATGGAGGAAATCAATAGAATGGGAAAGGCTAGAGATTTCTTTGAGAAAATTAAAGATACCAAGGGGACATGTCATGCAAAGATGGGCACAATAAAGGACAGAAATTGTATGGATCTAACAGAAGCAGAAGATATTAAGAGGTATCCAGAATCTACAGAAAAACTATACAAAAAAGATCTTCAAGATCCAGATAATCATGATGGTGTGATCACTCACCTAGAGCCAGACAGCCTGGAATGTGCAGTCAAGTAGGCCTTAGGAAGCATCACTACGAACAAAGCTAGTGGAGGTGAACTCCAGTTGAGCTATTTCAGATCCGAAAAATGATTCTATGAAAGATCTGCACTCATTATGCCAGCCAATGTGGAAAACTCAGCAGTGGACACAGGACTGGAAAAGGGCAGTTTTCATTCCATTCCCTAAGAAAGGCAATGTCAAAGAATGCTCAAACTACCACATAATTGCACTCATCTCACATGCTGGCAAAGTTATGCTCAAAATTCTCCAAGCTAGGCTTCAACAATATGTGAACTGGGAACTTCTAGATATTCAAGCTCAATTTAGAAAAGGCAGAGGAACCAGAGATCAAATTGCCAACATCCGTTGGATCATGGAAAAAGCAAGAGAGTTCCAGAAAAACATCTATTTCTGCTTTATTGACTCTGCCAATGCCTTTGACTGTGTGGGTCACAATAAATTGTGGAAAATTCTTAAGGAGATGGACATACCAGACCACCTGACCTGCTTCCTGAGAAATCTGTATGCATTTCAGGAAGCAACAGTTAAAACGGGATGTGGAACAAGGTACTGATTTCAGTTTGGGAAAGGAGTACATCTAGGATGTATAATGTCACCCTGCTTATTTAATTTATGTGAAGAATACATCATGCGAAATGCCAGGCTGGATGAAGTAGAAGCTCGAATCAAGATTGCCGGGAGGAATAGCAATAATCTCATATATACAGACCACACCACCCTTATGGCAGCAAATGAAGAGAAACTAAAGAGCCTCTTGATGAACGTAAAAGAAGAGAGTGAAAAAGTTGGCTTAAAACTCAACAATTAAAAAAAAAAAAACAAAACTAAGATTATGGCATCTGGTTCCCCATTCATGGCAAATAGATGGAGAAAAGTGGAAACAGTTGGAGACTTTTATTTCCTTGGGCTCCAAAATCACTGCAGATTGTTACTGTAGCCTTCAAATTAAAAGATGCTTCCTCCTTGAGAGAAAAGCTATTACCAGCCTAAAAGGCATATTTAAAAGCAGAGATATTACTTTGCCAACAAAGGTCCATCTAGTCAAATTTATGCTTTTTCCAGTAAGTCATGTATGGATGTGAGAGTTGGACCATAAAGAAAGCTGAGTTCCAAAGAATTGATGCTTTTGAAATGTGGTATTGAATACTCCTGGAAGTTCCTTGGATTGCAAGGAGATCCAACCAGTCCGTCCTAAAGGTGATCAGTCTTGAGTGTTCATTGGAAGGACTGATGCTGAAGCTGAAATTCCAATTCTTTGGCCACCTGAGAAGATTGAAGGTGGGAGGAGAAGGGGATGACAGAGGATGAGATTGGATGGCATCACTGACTCTATGAACATGAGTTTGAGCAAGCTCTGGGAGTTGGTGATGGACAGAGAAGCCTGGCATGGCTGCAGTCCATGGGGTTGCAAAGAATTTGTCATGATTGAGTACTGGGGTCCTGCCCTGGTGAATCCAGGGTGATTCAAAGGGGAGACGGACAGGCGAGGAAAAATTTATTTCATTAGAAATATAGGATCAGATTAGGAAAAAATAGTGTAGTAGGAAAATGAGTGAAGAAAAGAGGCTGATTAACTTGGTTTATGTGGAAAACCAATAACGTTCCAGATAAGGAACGTGCACCGTCTACATTGGGCCACAGGCGCCCACTTGAGTAGTGGAGGGTGCCCCGCCTTGGGCTCCCTCTTGTGTGGGTCTCAGAAGCCTGGGCAAGTGAGTAAACTCGGTGAGCCTCCATGTTCCAAAGGATCAGCCTGAAAAGGAGAGGGAGGGAGCAAGAGAAAGAATCCACACGGGGAAGGCCAGGCTTATGTAAAAACCTCTCCAACTTTATTATTTAAAAGGTGTTTATATACCCTAAATTTTACATAATGGAAGATAGAGAGTCACTCAGGGGCAGCAGTCCTGACTCTTTCTGTATATCTTTTTGTATACAAAAGGTCTCAGGTGATTTACATTATTCTGGTCAAGAGGCTTGTTAACACTTTTTGGCTCTCTTCCTTAATGAATGCTAATCTCGTTTCCTCTGAGGTGTTTTTCTTTAATCTGCATCTCCTTAAAGCACTAAAGTTACCTCTCTATAGAACAAAGGTGCAGTGGGTTATAACAAAAGAAGGTACTTAACTCAAATATCTAATGTTGCTACTTGTTTTTTCTATATACCAACTATATCAACAAATAAAAGATATGAAAATTTGGCAGCAAGTATTGGCTCAACAATGAAATGCTTAATCAGTTTTATTCTAATGATCTTGACGCCTAGGAAGCCCCTGTATTCCTAGGATGTTTTAAGCTTCCTGCGCCTCTCGTGGTTGGGAGACGGTAAACAATTCACAAGCTGTAAAACGTCCAGGGGAACCTGTTAGGCAAGCTAGAGAGTTATCAGAGGGGTTTTAAGCCGAGACTTTCTTTTGCAGGAGACTGAAGCCCTGAATTAACTTTTTCCAGAGTGTGCCAGAAGACTGGGAAAGCAGACAGATTCTGGTTTTGGGGGTACGTGCTCAGGAAATACCAACGAGGAAACCCTGAGGCCTGATTCGCCTTACCCATTAGGCCTCTGCCACATGACCTTGTCATGAGTGGGATTCCTCACGCTGGCTCCAGGCAACTGAGTGACTGAACTGAACTGAAAACTTTCTCCCTCCAATATTTTTATAGTTTTAATTATAAAGCTTTATACATGTTTTATTAAATTTTATCCTATGATTTTTTATTTTGAAATTATTATAAATGCTAACAACTTTTAAAAGTTGATTTTTAATGTTTATTTGCTAGTTTACAGGAATACAACTGATTTCGGGTATAGTGACCTTACTTTCTGTCACCTCAGTAGTTCCAGCTGGAAATTCTTCATGTCATTAATGTATAAATAGAGCACTCTTTCTTTCTTTCTAATCTCTATTATTTAGTTTTTCTTTTTCTTAACCTTATTTCACTGGTAGGATCTCTGAATAGAGGTGGTCAGAACAGTTGTCTCCTGTATAAAATATCAATAGTTTAAATAGGATTACCTTTAAAGGTTAAGGCCCTCTCCTTTTCTTCCTCATCATTGAATGTTATTATTATAAATTGATACTGAATTTTCTCAAATGTTTCTTTTGTATCCATTGAATAATCATAGTGAATTTTATTTTTTATCAACTTATGTGTATTAAATTTATTTTTAAAAGAAACCATTCATTCCTAGGATAAATCCCATTTGTGCATGGTATATTATTCTTTTAAAATAATACTGCATTTAATTATTAAAATTATCTTTTTAAAAACTTTGTTCATGAAGGATGTTAATTTCTTGTTTGCTTTTTCCTGAAACAGTTTTATGATTTGATGCCTGGGCAATACTGGCAGTTCAGTTTAGTTCACTCATTCAGTCTTGTCTGACTCTTTGTGACCCCATGGACTGCAGCATGCCAGGCTTCCCTGTCCATCACCAGCTTCCGGAGTTTACTCAAACTCATGTTCATTGAGTCAGTGATTCCATCCAACCATCTCATCCTTTGTTGTCCCCTTCTCCTCCTGCCTTCAATCTTTCCCAGCATCTGGGTCTTTTCCAATAAGTCTATTCTTCGCATCAGGTGGCAAAAATATTGGAGTTAACTCCAGCATCTGGAGAAGGCAATGACACCCCACTCCAGTACTCTTGCCTGGAAAATCCCATGGATGGAGAAGCCTGGTGGGCTGCAGTCCATGGGGTTGCTAAGAGTCGGACACGACTGAGTGACTTCACTTTCACTTTTCACTTTCATGAATTAGAGAAGGAAATGGCAACCCACTCCAGTATTCTTGCCTGGAGAATCCCAGGGACGGGGGAGCCTGGTGGGCTGCCATCTATGGGGTCTCACAGAGTCGGACACGACTGAAGCAACTTAGCAGCAGCAGCAGCTTCAGCATCAGTCCTTCCAATGAATATTCAAAATAAATAAAGACCTGAGATACAGAAGTCCCCAAAGCCAGAAGACTATCGTTATTGGCTGTAAAGAGTCCGATAAATGTAATACAGAGACAAAACTGGCTTAACCTCTTTCTTGCTGAGAGCCTCACCTGAAAAGATAGATTGACAAGCAGTGGTGTGTTGGTCACTTACTAAAAGCCTTAAAGCCTGAACCACAGTTCAGTCTAGTAACCACCTCAGCATCTTTGATGTCCCGCTGTTCCAGCAGAGGCCTCAGGGTAGTCCTATTCTAGGTGGATATCTCCCATACCTTGGTGATTGGATGCAGGTCAAGACTGCCTCCAGATGGGGGTCAGTTTGGAGGTAATCTGAGGCCTTCTATTGATCTCATTAGTCACTGCTTTCTCAAAAATAAGCAAAAGGTGACAGTTATGGTTAATACTGGAGCCAAATGTACTGTGGTACATTGTCACTCTTATGAGTATTTTGGCCTCTCCACCATCAGTGGATACAAAGGGCAGAAGACTGTGGTCAGGAAGGTCCCTTTGGTACTGTAGACTGGCTCCTGGTGGAGAGTGTGGAAAGCGAAAGTGACAGTGGAAAAGTCGCTCGGTCGCAGCTGACTCTCTGTGACCCCGTGGACTGTAGCCCACCAGGCTCCTCCGTCCATGGGGTTCTCCAGCCAAGAATACTGGAGTGGGTTGCCATTTCCTTCTCCAGGGGATCTTCCTGACCCAGGAATTGAACCCACATCTCCTGCACTGCAGGCAGATGCTTTAACCTCTGAGCCACCAGGGAAGCCCTGAGTGTGGAGTACCAAGAATCAAGCAAGGCAGTGCCTCCCTTCCTTGTGGCTGGACCAGCATTGCCCCCATTCACTTACCTTGGTCATGGTCCGAGGAGGTTACTATGCTGTACTCCTTGGCAATCAGGAAGCTGATGCCCTAGGCCAGGTGTGAGCCCAGCAACCGACTCTTAGCAGATAGGGCAGACTGACTGCATGAAAAGGGGGTGGCCACTATAGCACCCAAGTGGACTGACATGTTGCCAAGGGTGCCAGATAGCCCTCGAAATAGAGTGATTTGTTTAATGCAGTAACAGCATCTCATAGATTCTAAACAAGGCAACTACCAAAGGAGTCTGGAGCCGTCCAGTGGAGTTTCCTACAGTAGTGGATGGACAATTTGATTTTATTGTCTTTCTCTCTCCAAATGATGATTTTTTTAAAGATATAATACTGATGTATACTTAATAGATTGCATTATAGTGTAAGCATAATGTTTTCACATGTACTGGGAAATAAAAAAATTCATGTGACTTTCTTTATTTTGATGTTTGCTTTATTGCAGCAATCTGGAACCAAATCCGCAATATCTCCAGGGTATTCTTGCACTTTCTTCTGACATTAGTCTAAATGTTGTTATAAGAATTACAGTTCTCATATGCTTAGAGTTTGCATGCATTATTTTCTCTGTCCTTTTATTCTCTCTGTGTCATTATATTTAAAGTGGATTTCTCATAGGCAGCATACAGTTGGGTTGTGCATTACATACTATGCCAGTCTTTGTATTTTGAGATTGTAGGACATTTATATTTAATATACTTATTAATAAGTTTTTATTTAAAACTATCATGTTGCTAGTTGTTTTCCTTTTGCTCCATCTTTAAATTTCTTTTTTCATTTTCCCGTCTTCCTTCGAAATAGGTAAGTATATTTTGACATTCAGTGTTATTTCCACTTTTTAATACTTAGCACTACCTCTGTATTTTCTCATGGTTGGTCTCAAGTTGATAATATTATAATTTATATTATTGCAGTCCATTGTATTTTATATCACAATTTCATATAACAAAAATGTGAGGCAGAATACTGTAATATTCCATCTCATTCTCTTTTATTGTCATAACTATGCTTCTATGCATATGTGATAACCTCTAAATACATTATTGTTATTATTTTTGTTTTACACAATAAGTTGTCTTTGTGAAAAACTTTAAAATAAAAGAAAACTTTTCAGTTCTACCACATGATTGCCATTCTGCTCTTCTTCATCCCATTGTGTGTACAGATTCCACCTTGTGATGCTTATCAATCACCCACAGAACCTCTGTCACATTTTTCATACTGTCAGTCTGTTGGTGATAAATTCTCTCAGTCTTTGTTTCTCTGAAAAATTATCACATTTACCTTTGTGAATATTTTCACTTAGTAATTTCAGTTTCATAGTATTACATGCTTCATCACTTTAAATTTTTCATAGTATTTATTCTAGTTTGCACTGTTTCTGATGAGAAATTTTTATTATTTTAATGTCTTTCTATATGAAGTTATCATTTCTCCTTATTGCCTAACACTTTTTAAATTCATTATATATTTTCTGTAATTTGATTTTGATGTACTTTGGAATGTGTTTATTTGTGTCTGTACATATCCTGCTTTGGGTTCTTTGAGCTTTGATGTGTGAGTTTGTGTGTGTGTGTGTGTTGAAAAATGTTGTTATTTCTTTAGCTTTATTGGGATATTTTGCTGTTATTTGTTTGTTATTGCCACTGGCTGGTTTTGCCCTTCATCCTTTTTTGAAACTCAAATATACATATTTAGACTATATTTTTCCACTTATCTTTTAGGCTCTGTAAATTTTCTTTGCTTATTTTCCTTACTGTGCCTCATTATTAATCAATTCTATTGCTATATCTTTTATATCTGAAACATTCTGCAGGTATTCTCATCCAGTGAAATTTTAATCTTGAATTGTTTACTTCCCATGGCTAGAAGTTCTGCCTGATTATTTTTTATATTCTCTACTTCTATCTTTATTATGTTCATATTTTGCTTTTAATACTCAAATACAGTTAAAATAGCTGTTTTCAGATTTTTGTTGGCTAATTCTCTCATCTGTCTCATTTCTGTGTTACCACCAATTTCTATGGTGATGCTCAGCTGTAAAGAATCTGCCTGCCAATGCAGGAGTTGTGGGTTTGAAAGGTCCCCTGAGGAAGGAAATGGCAACCCACTCCAGTGTTCTTGCCTGAGACATCTCAAGGACAGAGGATCCTGGAGGGCTACAGTCCATGGTGTTGAGACCTGACAGAAGCCATGACAAGCTTCAAGGACTAAAGTAGCCAGAGCTACAATCACAGAAAAAGCTGGGTCACTGCCCAGAAGGAGCTGAGATCATCATCCCCCTGACCTTGAGACTCAGCCAGTCAGCATATTCCCCATAGCCTGGTTAGAGCTAGCCCAGATAACATGAAAAGTCCCTTAAGTGAGCCCGCATGTGCAAAATTTAGCCAATTAATAGATGCCAAGAACCCCTTGCAACCAATCCACCCTTGCCAACTCCCTGTCTTTGTTCTAAGTCTATAAATACTGCTGTAATTCAGGGCTCAGGGCCCTTGCACCACTCCACTGTGCTGGAGGTGGCGGGGGTCCTAGCTCAAGCAAGTAATAAAACCCTTTTTGCTTTTGCATTGCCATGGATGTCTTGTTTTCTCAACTTTGGGGACTCAGACTGTGGGCATAACACATGGGGGTCACAAAAGAGTTGGACACAACTTAGTGATAAATCTAGAGATATAAAAGGCAAACAAAATAAAAACCTCTGCTGTATATGTTTCAGGGAAAGAAATTCTAAAAAAAAAAAAAAAGTAGCTAAAGTCAAATTACAATGTTGAATATGGCTATCAGCTTTATTCTACACTTTGATTTTTAACATTAAGCAGTCAAGTTCCACATTAATAAAAGTTAACTACAGTCATTCCCAGTAAAAGTAAACTAACTTAAAAGAGGCCCGACATATTTTTCCTGGTCATAGGTAGCATTTTCCTTTCTTTTTGAATGTCTACTAACTTTGGGGCACTTGTTAGACATTTTGGCATTATGTTGTAGAGAGACTGGATTTTGTTTTCTTTCTTTAAAGATCTCTGAGTTTTGTTTTGGCGCACAGCTGTGTTATCAGCAGACGAGTTTGATCTCTTCGATCCTGTTTTGAAACTCTGCTAGGGCCTGACTAGAAGAGCTTTTTACCCAGAGAGAGACCCTTTTAGTTTTTCTATTCTGGTTTGAAGGAACTGAAATATTTTCCCTTCTGATGTGAGTTCAGGGAATTGCTCAGCTAATGACTCTCTGCTCCTTCTTCACTTGACTTTTGAAGTTTCACTTTTCACAGCTGTGATCACTTTGTGATGTGCCAGGTTTTCTAGACTAAACAAGATTCCTCAGAATGTTTCAAGTTAGAATGCGCTGCAAGGGAGATGGCAGCCATTTCGTAGTGTGCACGCATCTCCCAGTTTATCAATCAAGTATTCATCTGGGTTTGGCTGTGAGGGACATTTTCTAATGGAATTAAAGTCATAGCCATTTAACTTCTAACTAATCAAAGTGGTTATCCTGAGTGGGCTTGATTTGTGTCAGGCTGTCTCCTTATGAGGGAGCTTAGGTGCTCCCCGAGGACACAGACTAAGCCACAGCATGGCCACCCTTTCCTCTGGGTATCCCTGACCATCTGCCTGTGGAGCCAAGCTTCAACTTCAGCTCAGAGGATTCCGGTCTATCCATGCTCTTCCTAACTGATTGCCTTGCTTCAGGGTTAACTTTATCAGCCCTCTTAAATTTTATAAGCCAATTCCTTATAATAATTATGCATAATTTAAATACATGTATAATCTCTTTCTACTGATTCGGCTTCTCTAGTTTCATCCTGACCTAAATAAGGTCTACGGTATAATATATATCAATACTAAATGGAGTCTCCTTGCAAATTTCTTGAGCTCATTTCATGTGTAGCTTCCTCTTTTCATGGAAGGCTGACACATGAATTTTACCTGTTTTATCATCCTTACCTTCTGACCTTGGTCTCCTGAACTCAGCAGGGCTACAGGAATCTGTGTGGACTCTTCCTTTCTGCTAATAATTGATTCCAGTCAAAACACCAGGACTGTTATAGGTTCACCTCATTTCCCCCTTTCATGAAGCATCATATCCTCATAGGTTTTTCTTTAGTGTCTGAAAAACACCTCTAGTAATTTAAGGTTGGGAGACAAATTTATAAATGATTACTCCAACATGACTGAGAAGAGAAATCCTTTGTCTAGACTTTCAATTAAAAAAAAAAAATTGTGAGGATTCCCTAGCTGTCTAATGATTAGGACCCAGCACCTTCACTGCCATGGCCCAGGTTCAGTCCCTGGTTGTGGAACTAAGATCCTTCAAGCTTCAAGGCATAGCTAATTAAAAAAAAAAAAAAAAAAAACTTTATTTTTAGAGCAGTTTTTGGTTTGCAGGAAAATTGAGAGAGATGTACAGAAATTCCCCATATAGTCATGATCCAACACATACATGGCCTTCTCCATCATCAACTTCCCCTACAAGAGTGGTATATTTATTTATGTTACATATAAACATATGTTTATGTCAAGAACAAATCTTGACATACCATTAGCTGCCCAAATTCAAATGTATTTTAGGGTTTTTCTTGGTTTGTATGTCCTGTGGGTTTAGATGGTTTAGACTTTTTAATACCTGAAGCTATACTATTGTTAGACCTGACATTTACCGTAATCTTCCTTACTGTAACCCAGTGACAGAGTGGAAATATATTTCAGACTGCACTTGAACTCACTAGTGAGGAAATTAATATCTCCTGATTGTGCCTTGTAAAGTCCATCTGACAAATTTTCTAATTGTATATATCACTTGGTATATAATATACTCTGAAAAATTTTGTTGGACTATTTGGACTATATGGAATTGTGGATCCAGTATCTCTTTAACACAGAACCTGATAACATAATTAGTTTAAAGCAGCAGAGATAACTTCTTAAGACCTAGAAAAATGCTGGAATTCCACTTCCTCTTTTAATAATTATATAGCTTAAATACAAGCATATTAATTTCTAGTAGTCTGATTTTCTTCATCTGAAATTGGAGATAGTTATAATTCTAACTTAAGGGGTTTCTATGAGATTAAATAAAATAATATCTGCAAATTTTTTTAACACTATTGTTGACACACTGTAAGCACTGGTTTATTTTTTGTAAATCTTGATATATATATATATATATATATATATATATATATTATATATATATTTACTTTGATAAATGTTTAAGTAGAACTAACATGTTAAAACTCTTTTCTCTACTTTTGAAGACAGAGAGAAGGGGTCCCAAATTGTTTGGAGTTTAGATGAGATATTGTTAAGTCGTTGAGATGAACTCCTTGTCAGATGTTAAAAAGGAATTCAGCAGATATTTGAGCTCAACCTGAGTGATGCAATACAGACAACTTATTGATTCACATAACTTATACATCCAGAGGTAAACAGGTCTCAAGTGCATGATCAACTCCGTTTCTAAGGATGCTCTAAAATCCATTCAACTCATGTTGGTTTCATCTCAGGCTTACCTCATTCAGGGTAACTAAATGGCCACAGGCAGTCCTAAGCTTTCAATTAACTAAAATAGAGACTTTCTTGCTACTCAAAAATGAAAAAATGTTTTCTCCTTTCCTCAGATGGTACCACCAGAGATCACATGTTTACCCCTTGTGGGTAAATAAATGGCAAACCACTCCAGTTCTCTTGCCCAGAAAATCCCATGGATGGAGGAGCTTGGTGCAGGCTACTGTCCATGAGGTTGCAAAGAGTCGGGCTCGACTGAGCAACTTCACTTCACTTCATATCCTGATAGACTCAGTTCAGTTCAGTTCAGTCGCTCAGTTGTGTCTGACTCTGCAACCGCATGGACTGCAGCATGGCAGGCCTCCCTGTCCATCACCAACTCCTGGAGCTTACTCAGACTCATGACCATTGAGTAGGTGATGCCATCCAACCATCTCATCCTCCTCTTGCCCACAATCTTTCCCAGCATCAGGGTCTTTTCCAGTGAGTCAGCTCTTTGCATCAGGTGGCCAAAGTATTGGAGTTTCAGCTTCAGTATCAGTCCTTCCAATGACTATTCAGGACTGATTTCCTTTAGAATTGACTGGTTGGATCTTTGACTTATTGGGAAAAATTGCACTAATTTGATCTATCTATCTACTCATTAATCCACCATCTATAAAATCTACCTCTTTTGCTAGGAATGCAATGTAGAGATAGTATAATAACCGCTCTCAAAAGTTTTGGTCACTTATTATTTAACATGATGCATATGTACAACATACATTTATGTATTTTCAAATCATTCACTTGTTTTTATTGACTAAAAGTTTACTATCATTTCATACATCCTTAGACATTGGACTAGTTCCTTGGAATATAGAGATTTAAGACAATTTTCCTGCTCTTAAGGAGGACAAAGTGCTGCCTCTTAGACCAATTTTTTTTTTTTTTGAAATTGTGGATCTTGATTCACCAATTAAATTTTTTAAAAATAATTTAAAATGTCAAGAGCGTTATAAGTGGTAAATGTGTCATATACCTTCTGTGTTTATGTGTAAGTATATTCTATATGCACTGGTTTATGGTATAAACTATGGTTCTTATGTTTCTTATTTTGACCATGTAGAGCATGTTCCAAAATATTCTAGAATGACTGTATTAGAATTTAGTCAAATAAATCTTTACACCTATCCCAAACAGTTCAAAAGCAGTTCAGAAGCATTTGATATCACCTCAATAAATCTTGTTCTCTAACATGAAAAATTTGTTTTGTCAATATTGAGGTAAAATGGCTTTAAATAGTATTGTTAAACCTTAAGCTAAGCAATAGCTTTACCATCAAACTTTATGCTTTGTGGTTATTGCACTTTATAGATTTATTCTCCTGGCTGTTAGCTTAAAAAGACCAGCTGGGAAAGGCTACATTAACTGAAGACCACAACATTTTGACCCATGCAGATGACCCAGCTTTGTGGAATACGGGTTGGAAATTTCATGTGTGTGGAACAGTTTCATTACAGTTCTACTTCTTACCTCTTGAACTTACGGAGGCACATAAAGATATGGAATGACTTCTAACATTTTCTTTGAACTAAAAGCATTCTCTGGCATGAAACGCTTTTAGGAAAATATGGGAAGAAGTAATCGAAGCAAATTATTTGTTCTTTGTACATTTAAGAAAATGCGGTAGAACAGCCTTTACAGGAGGTTCAGGGCTTTTCCACAAAGAATGCCTGTGTCACTATTGTTTACCTACTCATTCTTAACATAATTTCATTAAAAAAATAAAAACTTGTTGATAGTCATCTGGAAAAACAGTTCTTTAAAGGTCTTATTCATCTTATAGAACTTTCCTTAGTTTACTTACACTGGCTTAAAATGGGACTTTAAAATTTATTTATCTGTCTACTTGTTTGTTATTTATCTATCTATGTAATCCATTCATTCATTCACTATTTTAAGCACAGCTGAAGAAAGAAGAAAATCCTAAGATGTTAAAAGATAGTAATGGCACTCCTCTATGCTTAATTAAATATTTCACAAAATATTCTGAGTAGATACTTATATAAGCATTTTTTCCTTGGGAATATTGCATAATTATAGACTGATAAAAAGACAAATCTGCATAAGCATCTTTTCAGGAGAACTATTAGAAATCACCTGAAAACATTAAAAGATAGCTCACAGTGTGGATGTCTTATTGTTATATTTTGAAATAACTTACTAATAAAATAAATTAACTTAATATTGGAAAAAGAATTTGGAAATTCATTACTTTATTTAAGTAAATATTTCTAGTGTTTGGGGGAATTAATTTTGGTCACTATCATTTGGTCTTGATATAAGTGTATTTATAAGTGAAAGTGTATTTGAAAGTGAAAGTGAAGTCGCTTAGTTGTGTCCGACTCTTTGTGACCCCGTGGACTGTAGCCCACCATGCTCCTCTGTCCATGGGATTTTCCAGGCAAGAATACTGGAGTGGGTTGCCATTTCAGTATGTATGTATTTATAGGTATGTAAATGTATCTATAAATATTGCTTTAGATTAGAAGGAATATTCATACTTGTCTTTGTAATATTAGGTTTTGGGAGATTGTGTTCCACTTATTGACATTATACATCAGGAGCCAAGTTAGACCCAAAGGTATTTAAGGAAGTAACCTCTCTGAGCCCTAGACAAACAGTTCAGTGCTTTAAATATGTTTTAGCTTCTGAAACTATGGAATGTGTCTCAGCTCACGTCCACACTTGCCCAGCATCTGTGCCACTGCAGCAGGCTTGCCGGTGCTTCTCTCACGTGCAAGCCGAGGTGGGGCAGTGTCTGCATCTCAGGCGGTAGAGCGCCGGCCTGCAGTGGGGAGACCTGGCTTCCATCCCTGGGTCGGGAAGGTCCCCTGGAGAAGGAAATGGCAACCCGCTCCAGTATTCTTGCCTGGAGAATCCCATGGACTGAGGAGCCTGGTGGGCTACAGTCCCCGGGGTTGCAAAGAGTCAGACATGGCGACTTCACTTCACTTCAGTATATCTAAATCCACTAATCCAGGGTGTTGAACTAAAACCATGGATTAATGTTTGAACCATCAGGACTGCCATTTTCTCTGTTTTTTTTTTTCTCCTGCTCATGGATTTCTGTGTGATTTGTAATAATATTTATATGTTTCATAAATCCAACCTGGTTGTCATTTGTCCCAGTTTTTATGCCTAAAGGACATGACATCCCTGAAGTAATTCTAGCTGACCATCTGTCTTCTTATGTTCTGGCCTTCTGGCCAAGATGTTGTAGGGACCACCTTATCTTCCATCAGTGGAGGTGCCTCTGAGCTTGCCTTTCCTACCCCAGATCTGTCTATTCTTCTCAATCTTCTTTGAAACTGAACAAGGGTAAGGAAAATCTGTTCATCTCTTGCTCCTAATTGTCAGCTCATTTTTCATCAATAATAATAGCAGAGATACAGCATGATTCTTCATGAAGACATTTTACATTTTTATTTTGTAAATGGTTAGCAGACAATAGTTAGAGTTATGAGATTTAGCAAATAAAAGTGCTTAAATAAAAATAATTCCTTTTTGACCAGAAATTCTAATTTAGCAAGGCATCCTATATTTTATCTGGCAACTCTAACTAACACAGAGAGTCTTTCTGCTAATACCGGTTTCTAAAAAACAAAATAAAGCTATTTTTCATAAGCAAAAATAACCAAATTAAAAATAAACCTCGAAAAAAGTAAAAGAATAAACCTAGCCTAAGGAATTTAAACCTTTCCCTAAAGAAACAGATAAATTGTGCGATCCTTAAAAACAATGGCAGATTCAAGTCAGTGTATGGCACAACCAATACAATATTGTAAAGTCAAATAAATAAAACTAAAAAAAAAAAATAGCAGCTTCCCATCCTCATTTAGTTATCAGTGGTTCAAGGATATTGGAGTTAAGGTTCAAGGCATCCTGCAAACACTGTTTTCTCTTTGCAACTCATTGTTGTGATGCTTTGGGAGAACGTTTTCTTCATGGCAATGCTCTGACTTAGGGGATATTTTCTTCAAGGTTGCTTACCAGGATGACTTCCTCGGATTCTTATTTCCAGAAGTCCAGAGGAGGAAAGGAGGATGGTCTCCTCCCTGTGTTCCGGTGTTTGCCATTGCAGCCCAATGACTGAGAATGCACAGTGCTCAGAAAGTTGCATTTGCAGCATCTTCAACACCATCCAAATGGGAGGAGAATGGGGTGAGGAGAATCTGCTTTGCCCCAGTCTAAAACTGATTTCTGGTCTAGTTTAAAGAAGGAACTTCCCAAAGACTGAAGCCTGTTGTGTGTCCATATTCAGTCATGTCCAACTCTTTGAGACCCCATGGGCTGTAGCCCACCAAACTCCTCTGGCCTTGGGATTCTCCCGGTAAGAATGCTGGAGTGGGTTGTCGTTTCCTTCTCCAGGGGATTTTTCCCACCCAGGGATCAACCCATGTCTCCTGCCTCCCCTGCATTGTCAGGCAGATGCTTTACCACTGGGCCACCTGGGCATTGCATTGGTGATGCTGGGGAAGGGGAGGAAGGTCACTTTCTAAGGTTCAGCTATAAAATGTTCTGCCATGATTGTACTTGGTATATTCAGATTAATTCCACATTGATACAACTGGGATTCTGCCCTGACATGGAAGGCAAAAATCTGCTAACTCAGTTAGTGTAACCTATTTACTGTCAGATTTCTATCAGAGTTGAAATGCTTTAGCAATCATATTAATTCAAATCTGCCTTAGTAACTCTTTACCCCAAGATTAAAAATATTCACGATATGGTATTACAGAATGTTTTTGCATGTTTTCCTTACACTCAGCTTACCTAGTTTCAGTTCTGTTAATACCACCTTTGATCAGCTAACAACTGAAACATTAGTTCTATTATCTGTTGCCTCAAAAAATTGGTACCAGAATCTGAACCTTTGACCCCATCCTAGCAAAGTAGTAATTAATGTCAGATACATTTTGATAACACTATTAAAATCGTTTTCAACACTTGAGCAGCTAATTAGAGAGAGTAGATTCCTGTATTACTTTACCAAACCTTCTTCCAGGGTGAATATTATCTTTCTGATTAAACACAATGAACTAGCTAACATGTTAGGAAAATAATAAAATAAAGCATATTCTGATACAGAGTGTTTATATAGGGAACATGCCTAACAAAATGGCAATTCCTCCTCTCTCATTGAGAGAATGAAATGGTACTTTGACCCAGCACATTCTTTACAAGACGATGGCACTGCTTGTGTTTGGAGAAGTTATGAAGCTCAGCTAAGGTCTTTGTTGGGTCTTGCAATCTTGTACAAGATTAATTTTTCCAATATATTTTGTGGGTGTAGAAGGGATCAGAGGAGGCGTGTAGGTCATGCTACTGTCTGATGAAATTCTCCTTTGACACCTGCTGCCCATCCCACAATTTTTTATGAGTAAATGTTGCTTCAGCTTGATGAACCAGAAATAGCTTGTCTGTTATTTACTCATGAATAAATAAATACCAGAAACCCATTATTCCAGGTTTGGTAAATACTAAAGTAAGGATGAAAATTAAGACATATTTTGCTCTCAAAATTTTTTAAAACATTTTTCTTAATTAAAGTCTAAGATACATTTGGCAAAGCTACTAAATAATTCAAATCCAATACTTTAGACTGTCAACACTTGGTCAAAGTAATCTCTAGACTTAAATAAATCTCATGATTACTTCACACAGTATTATTGGATTTTCTGTCTTTAAAATGGGATGTGGCATACAGAATTTCCTTTTCCCTCTTATAACTGCAAATAATAAATCAATAACTGAATGAGAAAAATAGGTTGATTTCAGTTTCAAAATTTCAAATTATCATTTTGAATATTTTAAAAACATATCAAGACATAAAATGTGTAAGTATATTTTTGAATTTTAAACATTACTAAGGAGAAAGTTTGTAATTTTATGTTGGAAAAGGAATTGGTGATAATTGGCCTCTACTTAAAATTCCTGTTGGTTTATCCATATTTCCAAGGTGGGTTGACGTTTTTAGAGTGGATAGATGCTGACATATTCTCTGGTCATCCCATTTTGTCTTTGACTATATGGCTCATCTCACCTAATAATTTTCATATTCCTTATCTACTGCTCCAAGCCTACCATTTTTAGAGAAAAGCCTCTACTGTGAGGACATTTCTCACCATTCAAACACACATCAATCTCTCATTTATTTTTAACCAGATTCTTCCTACTTAGTGAAACACTTATTCATTTTTCTCCATTTCTTAATTATATTCCTTGCTACATTTCAGCATATATGTTCATATCACCTGCAATTTACTAGACATAGTTATATGAATTGATCATTTACTACGTGCTTCAGTCAGTTCAGTTCCATCACTCAGTCATGTCCAACTCTTTGTGATCCCATGGACCCCAGCACACCAGCCTTCCCTGTCCATCATGGACTCTCGGAGCTTGCTCAAACTCATGTCCATCGAGTTGGTGATGCCATCCAACCATTACATCCTCTGTTGTCCCCTTCTCCTCCTGCCTTCAATCTTTCCAAGCATAATGGCTTTTCCAGTGAGTCAGTTCTTTGCATCAGGTGGCCAAAGGAATGGAGTTTCAGCTTCAATATCAGTCATTTCAGTGAATATTCAGGACTGATCTCCTTTAGGATGGACTGGTTGGATCTCCTTGCAGTCCAAGGGACTCTCAAGACTCTTCTCCAACACCACAGTTCAAAAGCATCGATTCTTCAGTGCTCAGCTTTCTTTATAGTCCAACTGTCACATCCATACATGACTACTGGAAAAACCATAGCTTTGACTAGACGGACTTTTGTTGGCTAAGTAATGTCTCTGCTTTTTAATATGTTGTCTAGGTTGGTCATAACTTTCTTCCAAGAAGCAAGCATCTTTTAATTTCATGGCTGCAGTCACCATCTGCAGTGATTTTGGAGCCCCCAAAATAAAGTCTTTCACTGTTTCCATTGTTTCCACATCTATTTGCCATGAAGTGATGGGACCAGATGCCAAGATTTTCGTTTTCTGGATGTTGAGTTTTAATCTAACTTTTCCACTCTCCTCTTTCACCTTCATTAAAATGCTCTATGTGCCTAGAATGGATTAATTCATTTAATCTTAGTAAGAATCCAAGAAGATGAGGACTGCCATTTTCTCTCTTCCTTAGTGGGGGATCTTAGCCTCAGAGATGATGAAATTTTTTCTAAAGGTAAGTTGTTTTACATTGAAACCAAACTCTTAATACTATATCATATGGCTTCATAGTAAAGGTCTAGACAACACTCCAAAGTCAACAGTCAGTGTAGATTGAGATGAGGAGGGAAATGGTTCAAACTGCACCTTCTGAAACCCACTCACATAGGGCAGCCAAGATGGAAACTGGTGGCATACACCCAGGCAGACACACGCGTTAGGTATACAATTAGGCTTGAGCAATGATGGGTGGCCAACCCTAACAAGATTCAAGTTGATTTCTAAACCCCACTCCAGACGCATCCCAGGGTGACCTTGGAGAGCTCACAGATATGCTATAGAATAACTACAGAGACTTTCTCAGCTCTGCCACAGGCACCCTCGATGAACAGCTGTGTCCTCACGTGACCTTATGCAGTCAGGAGCCTATTAAGGGCTCATAAATATTCTATACATACATACATCTGATTATAACAGACTGAATCATGGGAAAAGGATGCCCACTATAGCCTGCTGTTATGTAACTTGCAGCTGCCTTATCAAGACTGACTGTCGGTCCACACCAGCCGTTGAATGAGTAAAAGCCTTGTCTTAAAACCTCCCAACCTCATCATTCTGGCATCAGCGCCTCTCTTGGCTTGACCCACCTCTCCCTGGAGGTTTTCTTTCTCCTCTCTCTTCAGGAAACTTGTTTTTGCCATGGGTAAGACCTCAGATGCTTCTTTTTGTCCTTACCAAGAACTGAGGCGCATGGGGAAGGGTCTTCTTTGACTCTCCTTATCGGGTAACAACACACACACACACACACACACACACACACACACACACACACGACACACACACAGGCACAGAAACCTGATGTTGGGTGCAGTAGGAGAAGAAGCACATTTAACCAATGCCTAATCTGTATACTGAGTGTAGACAGGAAAGGATCCAGATATTTCTGACAGGGCTTTCCACTTCAGGCTCTAGGCAGTTAGGCTCCCTTCTCCTCTCTCTCTTCTGCAGAAGCTGAATTTGCTATTCACCATTTCATTTCTCTAGAATTTAAAAGACTCTTACTCTTTGAAAGGAAAGCTATGACCAACCTAGACAGCATATTAAAAAGCAGAGACATTACTTTGTCAACAAAGGTCCATCTAGTCAAAATTATGGTTTTTCCAGTAGTCATGTATGGATGTGAGAGTTGGACTATAAAGAAAGCTGAGTGCCAAAGAGTTGATGCTTTTGAACTGTGGTTTTGCAGAAGATTCTTGAGAGTCTCTTGAAAAGCCAAGAGATCCAACCAGTCAGTCCTAAAGAAAATGAGTCCTCAATATCCACTGGAAGGACTGATGCTAAAGCTGAAACTCCAATACTTTGGCCACCTGATGTGAAGAACTGTCATTTGAAAAAAGACCCTGATGCTGGGAAAGATTGAAGGCAGGAGGAGAAGGGGACGACAGAGGATGAGATGGTTGGATGGCATCACTAACATGTTGGACATGAGTTTGAGTAAACTCCAGGAGTTGGTGATGGACAGGGAGGCCTTGTGTGCTGCAGTCCATGGGGTCACAGTCGGACACGACTGAGTGATTGAACTGAACTAAATTTTATTTCTCTCAAGTTTGTTCTTGGATTTACTTATCATTAGCTTATTTATCCTCATATCTGCTAAAAGTGGTGTTTTTTTTTTAATGGACTTGAGGGCTTTTTTTTTTTTTAACATGAGATCATATCTTGGTGAGGAATGTAAGAGTTCTTTTCTGCTTTTACTATCTCAGTACTTTCAGCTTAAAAAGAGTCACACTTGCTCTTTCTCACATATTCTAAGGAGAAATCGTCCCCAGGAAATCTACACAGAACTCTTCTGTGGAGTTACAAATACAGAGCTTGTGATGACTGCCCCACGATAAAGGTGAGGTTACAACTAAAAGTTTTATCCTGTTCTCAGACTTCATAGTGCCCTGGAGAGGATGAAGACAGGAAGCTTGAGAAACTGTGTGGCAACAAAACAGTAAGGACCCAGGTCTAGTCTGAAAACAGCCCTGTGGGTTGCCCAGTTCTAAGTTTCCTACTAAGACCTCAG
Source organism: Nanger dama (assembly GCA_917880005.1). Lineage (NCBI taxonomy): Eukaryota > Metazoa > Chordata > Mammalia > Artiodactyla > Bovidae > Nanger > Nanger dama. The sequence continues at coordinate 5,824,017 of CAKJTW010000003.1, read as the reverse complement.
TGGCAGTGGATACTAAATCAACTCAATTGTCTCTTGCAAATTTTGAAAACTGAAGAGGATAGCCACCTTTCTAGAATAGTTAAGATTTCATTTCCATAGTAACTCAGTGAAGGAGTTTAGAAAGCATTCTTGCTCCCTGCTAGTGTCATGGATTCATGGCTCCCTCCTGTGATGTTGCTGTTAAGGAGACATGAGTTGCTGCCTGCAGAGCTTAAGCTCTGAGACGGCTCTTATGAAATCTAACCATGTGCGCATGGTTAATGCATGCATGCTGATTTGCATTCATCTCTTTGCACCCCTATGGACTGTGCCTGCCAGGCTCCTCTATCCAAGGGATTTTTCAGGCAAGAATACTAGCGTGGGTTGCCATTTCCTCTTCCAGGGGATCTTCCTGACCCAGGAATGGAACCACGTCATCCTGTGTCTCCTGGATTAGCAGGCTGATTCTTTTCCTCTGAGCCACCTGGGAAGCCCCACCCATGGTTAGTATCACTGAGCTATTTGGTACTTACATGCTGTATTTGTTAGGAGTCTCCTGAGAAACAAGGCAGGATATATTTATTTAGAAAGATCCATTGTATGGAACTGGCTTCCACAACTGTGGGATCTGGCAAGTTCAGAATCTATAGAGAAGGCTGGCAGTCTGGAAATTTATATATGAACTGACGTTGTAGTTTTGAGTTTGAGATCTACAGGCTGGAACTCAAGTAAGATTCATATGCCGTGGTCTTAAGCCAGAATTGCTTTTTACTTGGGAAACCTGTCTTTGTCTTAAGACTTTCAACTGATTCAATGAACCCCCCTTCACCATTCTGAAGGTAATTTTCTTTATTCAAATTCTACTGATAGGTCATGTGCAAAAAACATCTTTAAAGTAATGTTTAAACAAGTGTTAGAGCAAAAAACTGGTCATCATAGACTAACCAACTCGACAAATTAATCATCATGTATATTTTGCATGTAGATTTATTTTTTCCTAATTGTCACAATTTTTTTGCATGTAGATTTGAATAATATAGAAATTTAAGCATAAAGATAGGAGATATAAACTGTCTAAAAATAGGGTTAGGATATTTTTCCTGAATTTTTAAGGTCGCCCTTAATAAAAATATATGAGGAATAAAAACTTTCCTACCCCCACTTTGTAACAGATAAAGTAAAAATGAAAGGATTCATGAATACTATACTGCTTAATTTGATTTATATAAACTGGAAATAAAATATTAGCTAGAGATAGTGGTTTTCAACATTCCTTTGTTTTGGAATAAATTTAAATCAATTGAAGTACTTTGGTTGTGCAAACTTATGATTCATCACCATTTGTTGAATATCTACATGGCATGCACTTTTTAAAACTCTAGTGACTTAGCAAAGAGAAAAATACATTTTAAATGAACTTCACACTTCAGTAGGGACTGTCTGATAATAAAGAAGTAAAGATGGCACATGTTAGAAATTTATAAGGTGGTTTTAGAGAAGTTTATTACTTGAGGTGTCTCTAAGGATATCTAATATCTCTAATATGTGGGCTGAGATCTGAATTAATAATGTGAATTTTGCAGTAAGTTCCCTACATCCAAATGGGTTCCATTTCAATAGGTCATTTGTTAAGTCCAATTTGTTTGTTAAGTCCAGAAATGTTACCCTACATACCCAACTAACACAATCAGCTATATAGTACTGTACTATAATAGGTTTATAATACTTTTGCACAAACAATACATGAAAACAAACACAAAAATAAAGACAACATTTTAAATCTTACAGTACAGTACCTTGAAAGATACAGTAGTATAGTACAGCAGCTGGCATACAGGGGCACATTTCATTTGCAAGTTTGCAACTTACAGTTCCTATGTAGGGAACTTACTGTATGGATGTCTGGGAAAAGAGGAAGAACAACATTTGAGATATTCAAGAAACAGCTAGAGAGGAGGATGGCTAAAGGTAGGAGGAAAGTGATAGATGACAGTGTCGGAGAGAAGGAGAGTGGGAGTTAGGATATCCATGCCTCTGTGGGTCATGATAAGGATTTTGATGACGAGGATTTCCACTAGGAAGCCAGGCAGTGGTATTTTAAATCAGGCAATGAACTAGGGTAGCAGCTGCAGAGAGAGAGAGAAGTGATTGGAGTCTGCATATATTCAGTTCAGTTTAGTCACTGAGTCATGTCCAACTCTTTGTGACCCATGGACTGCAGCCCTCCCTGTCCATCACCAACCCCCAGAGTTTACTCAGACTCGTGTCCATTGTTTTGGTGATGCCATCCAAACATCTCATCCTCTGTCATCCTCTTCTCATGCCTTCAATCTTTTCCAGCATCAGGGTCTTTTCCAGTGAATCAGTTCTTTGCATCAGCTGGCCAAGTATTGGAGCTTCAGCTTTAGCATCTGTCCTTCCAATGAATATTCAGGACTGGTTTCCTTTAGGATTGACTGGTTTGATCTCCTTGCAGTCCAAGGGACTCTCAAGAGTCTTCTCCAATACCACATTATAAATATTTATCCAAATACTTTGAATGGTGCAGTGTTACAATTTGTATAAGGATAACACCCAAAGGGCAAAAAGTGAACATAGAATCTCTGGCAAAATGCATTTTCTTTAGATAAATGTGTGAAACATCTGTTGGAGTTAGGAGGATATGCAGGAGAGGGCTTGAGGTCTAGAGATGAGGTGAAATTGCATTGCTGTAGTTCTTACCAGGCAAATGCAATAAGTGAATCATCTCCCTGCCTTATCCTCCTGCTTAAGCGAAGAAAGAGAGAGAGAGGGAGATTAAGTGTGAGAGAGAGAGGGAGACGGGGGCAGGAGACCTGGCTCATCTGGACATCTCAAACACCACATCCACTCACAGGGCAAAGCCCTCTCAACTTCCCAAGAGGCTTTGGTGGTCACAGGTGGGGTTCACATCTTTTTTCAACATTTTTGCCTCTGTGGCTCCTTCACTGCATCCACTTCCATCATTTTTCTCAGGAAAGACAGGAACCACAAATAGCTAGTCTGATTTGCAAAAGGAATGAAAAATCCAAGAGCAACTTACTTTCCACAAGAGTGTGCTGGGCAGAGATGGTATGACTCTTCGGTTTAACTGAGGGCTGTGGCGTCAAGTCCAGCAGCCTGCAGTACTGGACCTGGGAGATGATAGGCGGTGATACATGGAAACAGAACTTTGTGAGTTCCTTGGGGAGAGAGGGTTAAGTCCATTCCAGGGCTGATTTGTACACACAAATGATGGGAGATAAGGGTTATAATAAATTTTTTTATAAATGAAATTCAAAATACTAAGCCTATCGCACACATCTTGGTGTAATTGTGTTTTGTTTTTTAAATTAAATCAAATTTATTTATTTTTATTATAAATGTATTTACTTTAATTGGAGATTAATTACTTTACAATATTGTATTGGTTTTGCCATACATCAACATGAATCCGCCACAGGTATACACGTTTTCCCCATCCTGAACCCTCCTCCCTCCCCATACCATCCCTCTGGGTCGTCCCACTGCACCAGCCCCAAGCATCCAGTATCATGCATTGAACCTGGATTGGAAATTCATTTCATGTATGATATTATACATGTGTCAATGCCATTCTCCCAAATCACCCCACCCTCTCCTTCTCCCACAGAGTCCAAAAGACTGTTCTATATATCTGTGTCTCTTTTGCTGTCTTGCTTACAGGGTTACCATTACCATCTTTCTAAATTCCATATATATGTGTTATTATACTGTATTGGTGTTTTTCTTTCTGGCTTATGTCACTTTGTATAATCGGCTCCAGTTTCATCCACCTCATTAGAACTGATTCAAATGTAGTCTTTTTAATGGCTGAGGAGAAGGCAATGGCACCCCCACTCCAGTAATCTTGCCTGGAAAATTCCATGGACAGAAGAGCCTCGTGGGCTGCAGTCCATGGGGTCGCTAAGAGTCAGACACGACTGAGCGACTTCACTTTCACTTTTCACTTTCATGCACTGGAGAAGGAAATGGCAACCCCCTCCAGTGTTCTTGCCTGGAGAATCCCAGGGACGGAGGAGCCTGGTGGGCTGCCATTTATGAGGTCACACAGGGTCGGACACGACTGAAGTGACTTAGCAGCAGCAGCAGCAATACTCCATTGTGTATATTAACACAGCTTTCTTATCCATTCATCTGCTGATGGACATCTAGGTTGCTTCCATGTCCCGGCTATTATAAACAGTGTTGCGATAAACACTGGGGTATACCTGTCTCTTTCAATTCTGGTTTCCTCAGTGTGTATGCCCAGCAGTGGGATTGCTGGGTCATAAGGCAGTTCTATTTCCAGTCTTTTAAGGAATCTCCACACTGTTCTCCATAGTGGCTGTACTAGTTTGCATTCCCACCAACAGTGTAAGAGGGTTCCCTTTCTCCACACCCTCTCCAGCATTTATTGCTTGTAGACTTTTGGATCGCAGCCATTCTGACTGGCATGAAATGGTGCCTCACTGTGGTTTGATTTGCATTTCTCTGATAATGAGTGAGGAGAAGGCAATGGCAGACCACTCCAGTACTCTTGCTTGGAAAATCCCATGGACAGAGGAGTCTGGTGGGCTGCAGTCCATGGGGTCGCTAAGAGTCGGAAATGACTGAGCAACTTCACTTTCACTTCACTTTCCACTTTCATGCATTGGAGAAGGAAATGGCAACCCACTCCAGTGTTCTTGCCTGGAAAATCCCAGGGATGGCAGAGCTTGGTGAGGCTGCCATCTATGGGTTCGCACAGAGTCAGACATGACTGAAGTGACTTAGCAAGATAATGAGTGATGCTGGGCATCTTTTCATGTGTTTGTTAGCCTTCTGTATGTCTGGTGTAATTGTTGAGGGAGATGAGAGTACAATTTAAATATCTTCTCTGGACCATAACTTTAAAAAAGACATATGGTTGGTCCCCATTATTCTCAGTACTTATAGTCTATACATTTGCTGAGAATATCAAATTGGCAACCATAGGACCATTTCTTCTAGACACCTCCCTCTGGCTACAGTATTTTCATTAAAAATCAATACATGATCTTGTAGTATGGGTGTCTATATTTAAAGACACTTTATATATAAATGAATAGATATATAGATATATATTAATATATAGTTGATTCATCAAACATTGAAATCATGGAGCACAGGACTGTATCTCAACTCTGCAGGAATTTTTCTAATACATATATTTTTCTGTGAGGTTCATCTCAACTGTCTTGCTCTGAGGAACTGTCATTGAGCAATATGACTAGGGGGCATTTTAAACAGCAAAATCACCCCCTGAAACACAGAAATTAAAAACATGCTACTAAACAGACCATGAAAAGGACAATTGTTTGTTTATAATATGAAAACTGAAGCAAGAAGTCAGAGCCTCTGACTTACTTTATGACAATCCTTGGGTCCATCCATGATAGCTCAGTTGGTAAAGAATCCGCCTGCAATGCGGGAGACCGTGGTTTGATTCCTGTGTCAGGAAGATCCGCTGAAGAAGGCATAGGCTATCCACTCCAGTATTCTTGGGCTTCCCTCATGGCTCAGCCGGTAAAGAATCCGCCTGCAATGCGAGAGACCTGGGTTTGATCCTTGGGTTTGAAAGATCCATTGGAGAAGGGAAAGGTTACCCACTCCGGTATTCTTGGGTTTCCCTTGTGGCTCTCCTCCTGCCCTCAGTCTTTCCCAGCATCAGGGTCTCTTCAAATGAGTCAGATCTTCACATCAGGTGGCTAAAGTATTGGAGTTGCAGCTTCAGCATCAGTCCTTCCAGTGAATATTCAGGACTGATTTACTTTAGGATTGACCTGTTGGAACTCCTGGCTATCCAAGGGACCCTCACTAGTCTTCTCCAAAATCACCAGTTTTTGAGTTCAAAAGCTGAGCTTTCTTTCTTTATAGCTCTCATATCCATACATGATTACTGGAAAAACCATAGCTTTGACTAAATGGACCTTTATGGCAAAGTAATGGCTCTGCTTTTTAATATGCTGTCTCAGTTCAGTTCAGTTCAGTCGCTCAGTTGTCTCTGACTTTTTGAGACCCCATGAATCGCAGCACACCAGGCCTCCCTGTCCATCACCAACTCCCAGAGTTCACTCAGATTCACCTCCATCGAGTCAGTAATGCCATCCAGCCATCTCATCCTCTGTTGTCCCCTTCTCCTTCTATCCCCAATCCATCCCAGCATCAAAGTCTTTTCCAATGAGCCAACTCTTTTCATGAGGTGGACAAAGTACTGGAGTTTCAGCTTTAGTATAATTTCTTCCAAAGAAATCCCAGAGTTGATCTCCTTCAGAATGGACTGGTTGGATCTCCTTGCAGTCCAAGGGACTCTCAAGAGTCTTCTCCAACACCACAGTTGAAAAGCATCAATTCTTTGGTGCTCAGCCTTCTTCACAGTCCAACTCTCACATCCATATATGACCACAGGAAAAACCATAGCCTTGACTAGACGGACCTTAGTCGGCAAAGTAATGTCTCTGCTTTTGAATATGCTATCTATGTTGGTCATAACTTTTCTTCCAAGGAGTAATTTCATGGCTGCACTCACCATCTGCAGTGAGTTTGGAGCCCCCAAAATAAAGTCTGACACTCTTTCCACTGTTTCCCCATCTATTTCCCATGAAGTAATGGGACCAGATACCATGACCTTTGTTTTTGAATGTTGAACTTTAAACCAACTTTTTCACTCTCCTCTTTCACTTTCATCAAGAGGCTTTTCAGTTCCTCTTCACTTTCTTCCATAAGAGTAGTGTCATCTGCATATCTGAGGTTATTGGTAATTTTCCCAGCAATCTTGATTCCAGCTTGTGTTTCTTCCAGTCCAGTGTTTTTCATGATGTACTCTGCATAGAAGTTAAATAAGCAGGGTGACAATATACAGCCTTGACGTACTCCTTTTCCTATTTGGAACCAGTCTGTTGTTCCATGTCCAGTTCTAACTGTTGCTTCTTGACCTGCATACAGATTTCTCAAGAGGCAGGTCAGGTGGTCTGATATTTCCATCTCTCTCAGAATTTTCCACAGTTTATTGTGATCCACACAGTCAAAGGCTTTGGCATAGTCAATAAAGCAGAAAAAGATGTTTTTCTGGAACTCTCTTGCTTTTTCCATGATCCAGCAGATGTTGTCAATTCGATCTCTGGTTCCTCTGCCTATTCTAAAATCAGCTTGAACATCTGGAAGTTCACTGCTCACGTATTGCTGAAGCCTGGCTTGGAGAATTTTGAGCATTACTTTACTAGCATGTGAGATGAGTGCAATTGTGCGGTAGTTGGAGCATTCTTTGGCATTGCCTTTGTTTGGGATTGGAATGAAAACTGACCTTTTCCAGTCCTGTGGCCACTGCTGAGTTTTCCAAATTTGCTGGCATATTGAGTGGGGTACTTTCACAGCATCATCTTTCAGGATTTGAAATAACTCAACTGGAATGCCATCACCTCCACTAGCATTGTTCATAGTGATGCTTTCTAAGGCCCACTTGACTTCACATTCCACGATGTCTGGCTCTAGGTGAATGATCACACCATTGTGATTATCTGGGTCGTGAAGATCCTTTTCGTACAGTTCTTCTGTGTATTCTTGCCACCTCTTCTTATAGCTTCTGCTTCTGTTAGGTCAAGATCATTTCTGTTCTTTATTGAGCCCATCTTTGCACGAAATGTTCCATCGGTATCTCTAATTTTCTTGAAGAGGTCTCTAGTCTTTCCCATTCTGTTCTTTTCCTCTATTTCTTTGCATTGATCACTGAGGAAGGCTGTCTTATCTCTTCTTGCTATTCTTTGGAACTCTGCATTCAGATGCTTATATCTTTCCTTTTCTCCTTTGCTTTTTGCCTCTCTTCTTTCCACGGCTATTTGTAAGGCCTCCCCAGATAGCCATTTTGCTTTTTTGCATTTCTTTTCCATGGGGATGGTCTTGATCCCTGTCTCCCACACAATGTCATGAACCTCATTCCATAGTTCACCAGGCACTCTATCTATCAGATCTAGGCCTGGAGTCTATTCCTCACTTCCACTGTATAATCATAAGGGATTGATTTAGGTCATACGTGAATGGTCTAGCGGTTTTCCCTACTTTCTTCAATTTTTGTCTGAATTTGGTAATAAGGAGTTCATGATCTGAGCCACAGTCATTTGTGGTCTTGTTTTTGTTGACTGTATAGAGTTTTTCCATCTTTGGCTGCAAAGAATATAATCAACCTGATTTCAGTGTTGACCATCTGGTGATGTCCATGTGTAGAGTCTTCTCTTGTGTTGTTGGAAGAGGGTGTTTGCTATGACCAGTGCATTTTCTTGGCAAAACTCTATTAGTCTTTGCCCTGTTTTATTCCTCTTTCCAAGGCCAAATTTGCCTGTAATCCAGGTGTTTCTTGATTTCCTACTTTTGCATTACATCCTCTATAATGAAAAGGACATGTTTTTAGGTGTTAGTTCTAAAAGTTCTTGTTGATCTTCATAGAACCGTTGAACTTCAGCTTCTTCAGTGTTAACTGGTTGGGGCATGGACTTGGATTACCGTGATATTGAATGGTTTGCCTTGGACACGAACAGAGGTCATTCTGTCATTTTTGAGATTGCATCCAAGTACTGCATTTTGGACTCTTTTGTTGACCATGATACTGTCTAGGTTGGTCTTAACTTTTCTTCCAAGGAACAAGCATCTTTTAATTTCATGGCTGTAGTCACCATCTGCAGTGATTTTGGAACCCAGGAAAAAAAAGTCTATTACTGTTTCCAATGTTTCCACATTTGCCATGAAGTGATGGGACCAGATGGCATGATGTTAGTTTTCTGAATGTATATGACTATTAATACCAATTAAACAGTTATAAAATGGTCACCTCCTGGCTGCCGCCCCTGACCTCAGACGTGGAGTAGCTCCTCTCGGCTGTTCCTGTGCTGTTGCAGACTGGCATGGTGCTGTGAAAGTGCTGCACTCAATATGCCAGCATATTTGGAAAACTCAGCAGTGGCCACAGGACTGGAAAAGGTCAGTTTTCATTCCAATCCCTAAGAAATGCAATGCCAAAGAATACTCAAACGACCACCCAATTGCACCCATCTCACACGTTAGTAAAGTTAATGCTCAAAATTCTCCAAGCCAGGCTTCAGCAATCTGTGAACCATGAACTTCCAGATATTCAAGCTGGTTTTAGAAAAGACAGAGGAACCAGAGATCAAATTGCCAACATCGTCTGGATCATGGAAAACGCAAGAGAGTTCCAGAAAAACATCTATTTCTGCTTTATTGACTATGCCAAAGCCTTTGACTGTGTGGATCACAATAAACTATGGAAAATTCTGAGAGAGATGGGAATACTAGACCATCTGACCTGCCTCTTGAGAGAGCTGTATGCAGGTCAGGAAGCAACAGTTAGAACTGGACATGGAACAACAGACTGGTTACAAATAGGAAAAGGAGTACATCAAGGCTGTATATTGTCACCCTGCTTATTTAACTTATATGCAAAATATATCATAAGAAACGCTGGACTGGAAGAAACACAAGCTGGACTCAACATTGCTGGGACAAATATAAATAACTTCAGATATGTAGATGACACCACCCTTATGGCAGAAAGTGAAGAGGAACTAAGAAGCCTCTTGATGAAAGTGAAAGAGGAGAGTGAAAAAGTTGGCTTAAAGCTCAACATTCAGAAAATGAAGATCATGGCATCCAGTCCCATCACTTCATGGGAAATAGATGGAAAAACAGTGGAAACAGCATCAGACTTTATTTTTTGGGGCTCCAAACTCACAGCCAATGGTGACTGCAGCCATAAATTAAAAGATGCTTACTCCTTGGAAGAAAAGTTATAACTAACCTAGATAACATATTGAAAAGCAGAGACATTACTTTGCCAACAAAGTTCCATGTATTCAAGACTATGGTTTTCCAATGGTCATGTATGGATGTGAGAGTTGGACTGTGAAGAAAGCTGAGCGCCAAAAATTTGATGCTTTTGAACTGTGATGTTGAAGAAGACTCTTGAGAGTCCCTTGGACTGCAAGGAGATCCAACCAGTCCATTCTAACGGAGATCATCCCTGTTATTTCTTTGGAAGGAATGATGCTGAAGCTGAAACTCCAGTACTTTGGCCACCTCATGCGAAGAGCTGACTCATTGGAAAAGACTGATGCTGGGAGGGATTGGGGGCAGGAGGAGAAGGGGACGACAGAGGTTAAGATGGCTGGATGGCATCACTGACTCCGATGGACGTGAGTCTGTGTGAACTGCAGGAGTTGGTAATGGACAGGGAGGCCTGGTGTGCTGTGATTTATGGGGTCGCAAAGAGTCGTACACGACTGAGCAACTGAACTGAACTGAACTGAAAATGGGCACAATAATATACACCTTACAAAGTTGCTGTGAGAATTGACATATTGATTGTGTCACTGTGATATCTACCACAGTTTGGAACTCCTGGTATATTTTCATAAATGTCATTTCTTTTAATTAAGCTTATTTCACACCAGTTTACTTTGTCCGCCTGATATGAAGTGCTCACTCATTGGAAAAGACCCTGATACTGGGGAAGGGTGGAAGGCAGGAGGAGAAGAGGGCAACAGAGGATGAGATGGTGGGATGGCATCACCAACTCAATGGACTTCTTTTTGAGCAAATTCTGGGAGATGGTGAAGGACAGGGAGGTCTGGCCTCCTGCAGTCCATCGGGTCACAAGGAGTCCAATACGACTCAGTGACTGAAGAACAACTGTAGCTTCAAGATTCCTCTGGATTGTTCTTTCCTTCCATTTCTAAGAGACTCCAAGTGAAGTAAAGAACACTGCCTTAAGATTGCAATATGACAATGGTCTTGTTTTTTCTTTATTATGCATTCTTTTTCACTATCAAATGTGTTCTTTTGGAGCATGAGTGAGTGAGCATTAGATGCTCAGTCATGTCCAACACTTTGTGACCCTAAAGACTATAGCCCTTCAGACTCCTCTGTCCATGGTATTCTATAGCACAGTACAGGAGAGTGAGGAGCTACTTCCTTTGAAAGGGTATCTTCTTGACCCAACAGTCAAACCCTGGTCTCCTGCATATTGAAAAATAAATTATAAATTAAGAAATAAGCAAATAAATAGACTACTAAGAAAGTCATATTTATTTTTTAGGCTTTGGCAAAACTGGCTTTCTTGGAAGATGTAGAAACTCTAGCATTTCTTTTCTAAGTAGTTATATATTACAAGTAAGAAGAGGACTTGTGATAGGCAGTGTGTATTTAGGAGGGGAGAAGTTATGTGGGCTAAGATAACACCAAAATTTAAGGATCAGTTCTGTTCAGTTTGGTCACTCAGTCATGTCCGACTTTTTGCAATCCCATGAACTGAAGTACACCAGGCCTCCCTGTCCATCACCAGCTCCCACATCTTGTTCAGACTCATGTCCATTGAGTCAATGATGCCATCCAACCAGCTCATCCTCTGTCCCCTTCTCCTCCTGCCTTCAATCTTCCCAGCATCAGAGTCTTTTCGAATGAGTCAGTTGTTTACATCAGGTGGCCAAAGTACTGGAGTTTCAGCTTCAACATCAATCCTTCCAATGAATACTCAAGACTGATTTCCTCTAGGATGGACTCATTAGATCTCCTTGCAGTCCAAGGGACACTCAAGAGTTTGCTGTAACACCACAGTTCAAAAGCATCTATTCTTCAGTGCTCAGCCTTCTTTATGGTCCAACACTCTCATATCCATGACTACTGGAGAAACCATAGCTTTGACTAGACAGATCTTTGTCAGCAAATAATGTCTCTGCTTTTTAATATGCTGTCTAGGTTGGTCATAGCTTTTCTTCCAAGGAGCAAGTGTCTTTCAATGTCATGGCTGAACCATCTGCAATGATTTTGGAGCCCAAGAAAATAAAGTCTGCCACTGTTTCCACTGTTTCCCCATCTATTTCCCGTGAAGCGGTGGGACCAAATGCCATGATCTTAGTTTTCTGAATGTTAAGGTTTAAGCCAATTTATTCATTCTCCCCTTGCACTTTTAAGAGGCTCTTTAGTTCTTCACTTTCTGCCATAAGGATGGTGTCATCTGCATATCTAAGGTTACTGATATTTCTCCCAGCAATCTTGATGCCAGCTAGTGCTTCTTCCAGCCCAGAGTTTCTCATGATGTACTCTGCATATAAGTTAAATAAGCAGGGTGACAATATACAAGCTTGATGTCCTCCTTTCCCTATTTGGAACCAGTGTGTTGTTCCATGTCCAGTTTTAACTGTTGTTTCCTGACCTGCACACAGATTTCTCAGGAGGCAGGTCAGGTGGTCTGGTATTCCCATCTCTTTAAGAATTTTCCACTTTTTGTTATGATCCACACAGTCAAAGGCTTTGGTAGACTCAATAAAGTGGAAATAAATGTTTTTCTGGAACTCTCTTGCTTTTGCAATAATCCCACAAATGCTAGCAATTAGATATCTGGTTCCTCTGCCTTTTCTAAAAACAGGTTGAACATCTGGAAATGTACGGTTCACATATTGTTGAAGCCTGACTTAGAGAATCTTGAGGGTTACTTTGCTAGTGTGTGAGATGAGTGCAATTGTGCGGTAGTCTGAGCATTCTTTGGCATTGCCTTTCTTTGGGATTGGAATGAAAACTGACCTTTTCAAGTCCTGTGGCCACTGCTGAGTTTTCCACATTTGCTGGCATGTTGAGTGCAGTTCTTTCACAGCATCGTCTCTTAGGATTTGAAATAGCTCAACTGGAATTCCATCACCTCCAGTAGCTTTGTTTGTAGTGATGCTTCCTACGGCCCACTTGACTGCACATTCCAGGATGTCTGGCACTAGGTGAGTGATCACACCATCGTGATTATCTGGGTCATGAAAGATCTGTTTTGTATAGTTCTGTGTATTCTTTCTACCTCTTCTTAATATCTTCTGCTTTTGTTAGGGCAATACCATTTCTGTTCTTTATTGAGCCCATCTTTGCATGACATATTCCCTTGATATCTCCAATTTTCTTGAAGAGATCTCTAGTCTTTCCCATTCTATTGTTTTTGTCTCTTTCATTGCATTGATCACTGAGGAAGGCTTTCTTATCTCGTTTGGAACTTTGCATTCAAATGTGTATATCTTTCCTTTGCTCCCTTGCTTTCACTTCTTTTCACAGCTATTTGTAAGGCCTCCTCACAGACAACCATTTTTCTTTGTTGCATTTCTTTTTCTTTGGGATGGTCTCTATCCCTGTCTCCTGTACAACATTACGAACTTCCATCCATAGTTCATCAGGCACTCTGTCAGATTTCATTGAATCTATTTACCAAAACTAAAACAACACCCATTTGTGGATGTGACTGGTGATAGAAGCAAAATACGATGCTGTAAAAAGCTGTAAACAGCAGTATTGCATAGAATTCTGGAATATTAGGTCCATGATTCAAGGCAAATTGAAAGTGGTCAAACAGGAGATGGCAAGAGTGAACCATCGATATAAAAATCCGTGAACTAAAGTGGCCTGGAATGTGTGAATTTAATTCAGATGGCCATTATATCTACTACTGCATGCAAGAATCCCTTAGAAGAAATGGACTAGCCATCATAGTCAACAGAAGGGTCCAAAATGCAGTACTTGGATGCAATCTCAAAAATGACAGAATGATCTCTGTTTGTTTCCAAAGCAAACCATTCAATATCACAGTAATCCAACTCTATGCCCCAACCAGTAATACTGAAATGCTGAAGATGAACGGTTCTATGAAGACCTACAAGACCTTCTAGAACTAACACCCCAGAACAATTTATTTTTCATTATAGGGACTGGGATGCAAAGTAGGAAGTCAAGAAATACCTGGAGTTACAGGCAAATTTGGCCTTGGAGTACAGAACGAAGCAGGGCAAAAGCCAATAGCGTTTTGCCAAGAGAATGCACTGGTCATAGCATACACCTTCTTCCAACAACACAAGAGAAGACTCTACACATGGACATCACCAGATGGTCAATACTGAATTAAGGATCAGAACCCCCAAATAGATCTTTGTTTTCTCATGAGAATGTATGCTGGGTTGTGCTGTGCCTAGAGTCTCTGTCATGTCTGACTCTTTGCGACTCCAGGGACTGTAGCCCACCAGGCGCTTCTGTCATTAGGGGATTCTCTAGGCAAGAGAGCTGGAGTAGGTGGTCATGCCCTCCTCTAGGCACAAGGATGGAACCCAGGTCTCCTGCACTGCAGGCGAATTCTTTACCCTCTAAGAGGAAAGGGAAGCCCAAGATTACTGCAGTAGGTAGCCTGTCTCTTCTCCAGGGGATCTTCTTGACCAAGGAATCACACCAATGTCTTCTGAATTACAGGCAGATTGTAGACCAGCTGAGCTACCAGGAAAAACTCTGCAAGCCTGTATGAGGAAGCATTTAGAGTTTACGGAGAATAGTGACCTTCTGGCTGTAGCCTCTGAAGCCATGCATTTTTTCTACATTTAAAGTCTCGGTGTTGTGAGGCGATGAAGACCGCTGAATGACAATTTGAATAGTGCAGTTACAATAGCAGTAATGGCACCGTGAGTCTATTTCGAGCACTCGTTGTTTATTGGACATTCTGCTGAAAATGTGCATCGTGTTTCTGATTTCTCATTACTCTCTTGTGGTGTGGGAACATTTTCTGTTTCTGTGTTAGATAAAGAAGTCAACTTAGAAAAGTTGTGGAAATAATCTCTGGTCACAGTGCTCATAAATAATGGGGCTGTGACTGGAACTCAGGTCCATCTCTAGGCGTTGATTTATCTTCTTTAAACTTTCGTTTATCTTCAATAGCTATTTGAATCAGTAATGAATGCTATGAAACATTCTCATAAAATTGGTAAATTTGTAAGATCAGGATTCCAGATCTTCTAAAATGAGCCTCAAACCCTCATTTTAAATTATTTTCTTGACAAAAAAATCTACTTCAAATATGAAGTTCTTTTATCTGGGAAAATCTAAGTACAAAGGGACAACCCAAACTAAGCAGAGAATAATTGCTATTGCTAGAATGATCATCAACATAGAAATTTTGTTAGAAAGAGCAGCATAAAATTTAGTAGGTATAACTAGATTTAGATAGGAAAGGATGAAAATTATTAAACTCAGAAAACATTTCATTTAAATAGAATTAAGCTCTTTTTCTTGCTTCCAGGTTTTCCATCCTGACCTACAAAGTATGGTTTATGTTGGAAAATGTTTTAATCTGCCTTATTTTGGTTTCAGGGAGAGGTATAATATTAAAACTCATCTCTATCCTGAATAGTTTTTTTCAATCAACCTCAGCTTTCAGTGAGTAAAAAGTAACAGAATGCCTGTGTGAGAATGTAGAAAACAAGGAGATAAAGCTCTGAGATTTTTTTCCCCCTCTGTAAAGAGGCTTATACAATGATTGGAGCAGACATCAGGAAATTAGACAAAATGGTAGTGTTAAATCCATTAGCCAACCTACATTCTCCAGTGAAAAATGACATAACTTTTAACAGTTTGGTTGAAAAAATTAAATATGTGGCTAGGATCCTTAATTCCTTTGTGGGTTACTCCCCTAGTAAGCATTTGCTAAAGTTTCACCATATGTACGTTCCTTGGCTCGCACTTCAGATCACATGTAAAATATATTTAGCAGGCGTATTCTCAAAACAGCTTAAGCCATGAGAGGTCCTTTTCCATTTCCTCTGTAGGTTTTTATTCCTAGTTATTTCTTTAGGGTTTAGAAAAATATGGTGTGTGTGTGTGTGTGTGTGTGTGTGTGTATGTGTATTTGTGTAAATGAGTTTGAAGAGGTTTTTGGCTTATTTAGAAAGCATAAAACATTCAATTATCTGGTCTTTCATTCCTTGGATTGAAATCTTCTTTTAAAATTAAAATAATACCGGTTACTGAAATCAAAGGAAAACGTGTAGAAGAGAAATGTTTTGTGTTGTCAACCAAATGAATTTGGACTTTCAGTTTTATTTACTTCTAGTTAAGTGATGTTCTGCAAGTCAATATCACCAAATAAAAAGGCCAAACGTCAGACATCTTCCCCACAAACACACCAGGAAGTAAACACTTCAGCAGATTTCTTGAAACTGATGGTCAGAACAAAATATTACTCTTATATGTTAAGAAGGTGCTTATACCATAAACTGGAAAAACCCTGGCTTTCACTCCTTTGCTGGGTCTTGTTTCTAAGAATTCTTAGAATTCTCTAATATAAGGAGAAGAGGGAAGGCCAGAATAGGTGACTCTCCAAAGGATGTGATACAAAGAATATTTCACAACACCGCCCCCTGCCCCACCCTGTCCCACTCCATCCAGATTCTTGCTTGCAGAGCCTGCCATGGTGTCATCATGAAAGAGACTCTTCAACATTTTATTTGGGTTGGTTTGCTAGTCAGCTGAGAGCAAGTCCCTTCTAGAATATGCCTTGACGGAGGCAGGGAAGTTATCTAAAGGGCTCACCAAGGGAACAACTGAGACCAGAAGAAAAACGCCAAGAGTATTTTGGGCTTCCTGACAGTCTGACTCATCTTGATTACAATAGTGAGTCATTCCAATGTGGATTCTCAGTGGAACCCATAACTGACACAGAGAGACCCAAGCTGCTCTTCTTTCATTTCCTAGGCAGAAAGCACACACCTAGCTTTGAGAAAACAAAACAAAACAAACAAACAGAAAAAGGACAGGATAGGTTCTTTGAAGCCATTCTGTTAAAAGATTTCATAATTTCAGCACCATGTCCCTAAGCCATGTCTATCAGCATTTGGAAGAGAGCCAGTGGACCGGCAGACTGGGATGAGCCAAGCCCAACTCATGAGTATATAATCACTCTGCTTTATTTGAGAAGAAAATGAGAATGTCTTGTGATACAATTCACTTAAATTTAAACAATCGAAGTACATTGATTGGCTCTTGAAATTAGGAAGTCCAAGGAGGTGTGGCTGATTTTAGCCTTGTCTCAGTCTAAATGTTCAAAGAAGCTCATCGGATTTGACCTACTGGTTTCTCTCCTCCCTTTTCTTTGATCTAGTTCCTTTTGGTTGGTTGCAGAAATGGCCATCTGAAGCTGGAGTTTGTAGCATCCCTGTATCTGCAGTTCCAGAGAACAAAGGGAGATTTTTCTCTGCTTCAGTGTTCATATGATTCTCCTCCAAGAGGACTTAATATTGACCTTTCTTGTTTGATCTTAATCCCGTTTAAAGCTTTTGTCTACATGGTGATGCTGTGCAGGTGCAGGAAAGGCCTCAGTTTACTTCCATGCTCAGAAAAACCATGTGCTGGGGAGACACGGCTGAAAATGATTTTTGGCAAATATTCAGGGCTTTACTTCAATCACAGTGGGAAAAAAAATGGCTACATGCTGATAACTGCCATTTTATCATAGTTTCACCTGATATGCCAAGTTCTTACTGATAGACACATGCTTTCAGGAATGTCTTACCTGTTACTTTGAAAAAATTCCTTCTCTGTCAGTCTCTGGAGCTATTGCTATTAAAATAATAATGCTCATTGAAAATTAAGAGGACATTGAAAAAATATGCTAATTTGTACAACTTTTTTTTTTTCCTTCCTACTGGTAGTAAAAGGGGATCTAAACTTTATAAATTCTTGAATGATTTGAGCTAATTTACTGTTCTTCTTGCCTTTCCCAACATTTTTGACAAACAAGAAATCATTGAGAGAGGGAAAGAGGTGGTAAAAATTGAATCCAGGAAAAAAAAAAAGAAAGCTTGACTAAAGATTTTGTCAGTACATCTGTTTTAAGAAAATGCAGATAAATCAGCAGCAAGCAGGTAAATCAGTAAAGAAACCATTGTGAAATATTTACTACCAGACTTTTAAAAATAAAGTGTCTGGGATGCATTTAATCATTTGATCGTGAGCTAAAAAATAATGTTGAAGGCAGAGCAGAAAATTTTTAAATTTGGACTTAGAGTTTACTGAGAGGAGAAAAAAAATAGAATACAAAAATTCTGAAATATAAACCTAGTGTAAGTCAGTGAGGGAAAAGCAGGATTTAATCCTCAAAGAGAGGTACAAACATACAAATCCTCACACCTTTCCAGGAGTAAGTCTGTCACATAAAGGGAACATCCTGTCTGTGATATGTCTGCTCTAAATTATGGAGGCAGGGACTGTCCTGATAGTCCAGTGGTTAAGAATCCACCCTGCAGTGCAGACAAGGGTTGATCCCTGGTCAGGAAACTAAAATCCCACATATCCCAGAGCAACTAAACTCACACTGCAACTAGAGAGTCCGTGCGTGGCAACGAAAAGATACTGAGTGCCACAACTAAAGCCCGGTGCAGCCAAACAAAGAAATAAAAGCAAACAAAAAGACAACAACCAGACTACTCTCTTTATGTCTATGAGGTGATCAGGTTTTTGTTCCTTTAAAGAAAGAAAAAAATAAATAAAATATGGAGGCAGTAATTTACTAGGCATCCAATAAAATGCACCTCCTGTGAGTGGTGTTATTTTGCCATTCAGCCTTCAGCTCCACAGAACACTGAATATCATCAACAGTGCTTCCAAAGAGCTTATGTGTCACTGGAATTATGTTTTATTTATAATAATTGACTCTATCTGGCTTGTGTTTCAGTTTTTAAGAGACCACATTAGAGGGATCTTGATCCACACGAACACTATCACCCGTGATGCATCTAATTATGCTGTATTTTGCAATGGTGAGTCACTTTTACTCTGAAACCATGATCTTTTTCAATACATAATGATAGCTAATAGTGTAACATAATATAAGGAGGCTATGAACCAACAGAACACAAACACCAGGTAACTTATTCACAGTTGTACACAGATATAATACATAGTGATGTCTTAAGCATATTCTCTATCCCCACAGAGGTGCCAAAGGAAATTAGCTATGAAAGCATCAATCAAACAATATTTATAAAGGACTTACTGGGTTCACAAGACTGATAGCTTCTTTTAACGAAACAAGATAAGCACACACTGTGCCAGCTTTGCTAAGTCTGCTGTGTCGCTTCAATCATGTCCGACCCTGTGCCACCCCATAGACGGAAGCCCGCCAGGCTCCCCCGTCCCTGGGATTCTCCAGGCAAGAACACTGGAGTGGGTTGCCATTTCCTTCTCCAAGGCATGAAAGTGAAAAGTGAAAGTGAAGTCGCTCAGTCGTGTCTGACTCTTAGCGACCCCATGGACTGCAGCCTACCATGCTCCTCCATCCATGGGATTTTCCAGGCCAGAATACTGGAGTGGGGGTGCCATTGCCTCAATTATATCACACCATCGTCAGATGCAATGTCCACTCACCAGAGTTGCTGTGCATCGTGGGCTGGAACAAAGGGAATTTAAGCTGGGCCTTGAGGGACCTATCAAATTTACAGGGTATATAACGATGTGTTATAACTATGTGTTTTATAGACGTAAAGGCAAAATATACAAAGTTAAAGTGGTAGAAGTGGGAATGCATATTCAAGGAAGAGGTACGGGATGAGGAGCGAGAGATGGAAATGCCTTGTTGGGATATAGCAAACTCGTTTGGGTAAGAAAGGCATAGCTTATGGGAGATTTTCAAATTCACTCACTGAACTAGAAATTTAGATCTCATTAATAATGAGTGATATAAAAACATTTATCTTTCTGGGTAGGATAATAATATTTGATCAATCATAATGGGCAATGATATTTGTTAAGCTGATACAAGGCAAAATGCATGTATCAGAAGGAAAAATAGAGGGTTTAAATATAGAAGGAAATTTAGAGATTATTGTGTGTAATGTTGGGGAATTAGGTCACATGGAAGTCAGATTTCAACTGAACACAGGTTGAAACCTCTACTCTTTAGCGGTTTAACTTAGTACCATCACTGATCACAAAAACGTTTTAAAATAAACTTGTAATGAAAGAGAGTCCTATAGAAAATTATAGTTATGATTAAATTTAATACAAATATTAGAGATGTTATTTAAAGAAAAAATATCTTCCCATGAGTTCGTCTGAAATATTGGAGGAAAAGGAGGTGAAACTATTTTTTCAGGTTTGTCAGTATGAAGCTATCTGTGTTGATTTTACTCATATGGAGTTTAGTCACATGTTAAATCAAGCCAAGAACTGAGATTTAAATCAGGCATTTGCATCAAAAATTCTGTTAGGCTCAAACCACCAGTTTGTGGGATCTGCTGTATTTTACTCTTTGCACCACTAACTACTGGGCTTTCTGGAGGCTTTCAATGTACCTCTCTTAAAAACTGTGATTTTTATTTTAGCTTTTCCAGTCTTATTTACTTCCAACTTTTTGGGGTACTAGAATCCCCTGCTTTCAACATTGGAGACAACTTGTTTCAATACCTTGACTTTCCTGGTGATTAAATTCAAACTGTATGCCACAGAGGAGAGAGAGGCATCCCCAGGAATTGTAAAGAACTTTATAATAATACTTGTGAGAGTAAAGATGATAATCAACTTCATGGTGAGCCCAAGGACAAATTACATATCCCTCCTTTCATTTTTCTAATTCCAAGCACACTGCATCAAAACAACAACACAACAAAGCCCAGGTGAGACTTGCAAAGATTTTAAAGCTTCAGTCTGTCTGTGCTCTTTGGGATACTGCAGATAATTCAGTGTTGCTGTGCAGTCTCTAAATTGTGTCCTGCTCTATGTGACTGCACCACGCCAGGCTTGCAGGCCCTTCACTGTCTCCCTGAGTCTGCTCAAGCTCGTGTCTATTGAGTCGATGAAGTCATCCAACCATCTCATCCTCTCCTGCCTTCTTCTCCTTTTGCCTTCAATCTTTCCCAGCATCAGAGTCTTTTCCAAGAAGTTATTTCTTCACATAATGTGTCCAAAATATTGGAACTTCAAGTTCAGCACCAGTCCTTCCAATGAATATTCAGGACTGATTTCCTTTAGGATTGACTAGTTTGATCTCCTTGTAGTTCCAGGGACTCTCCAAAACCACAAATCAAAGGCATCAGTTCTTTGGTGCTCAGTCTTCTTTATGGGTCAACTCTCATGTCTGTACATGACTACTGGAAAAAGCATAGCTTTGACTCTTTGAATATTTGTAGGCAAAGTGATGTCTTTGCTTTTTTGATCTTTTTTTAAAAATTGTTTTAGTGTTACTTGGTTGCATTTGTACAGCCAAATGGAAACAGAAAGAACTCTTTTGAGTTGTTTTGAGGAGACTTTTGCAGTGATTATCCCAACTGGTTATTGTCTGAAATCTTCTCAATAAACTGGGAATAATCAGGTAATTATGTAATAATAAGTGTTTATGATGGGAGGAAGGCACAGTAACCTACTATAATATTCTTGCCTGGAGAATGTTGTGGACAGAGGAGCCTCGAGGGCTACAGACCATAGGGTTGCAAGCAGTGGGACCCAACCGAAGCAACTTAGCCCAACACAGCACAGCACACACAAGTGTTAATGGAAGAAACAGTCTCAAGCACTCTATGCGGATTTGCATACAATGCCAAAATAGATTTTAATATAGATGTTCTTTGGGGATATTTGCTTCTTGAATAATTAGGAGTCACTATAGATATCCAAATTAAATTCATAAAAATAATATTTTCTTGAAGATTTCCATCACTAGCAATTGTTAGCATTGTGATTTGTAACACTCCAACACAATGCTATTATAAACAACCCACTTAGAAAACAAATAAACAAAAATTCTGAAAAATGTAATTTTTGCTACAACACAGACCCAGTGCTACTCTCTGCTACTTCTTCCTACTATTTAACTATGTTTTATTGTCAGGGTCATATGACAACCGAGATGACTTCTGAACTGAGCCCAAGCTTTCAAGCCCTGGTATTTGCTGTTAGCATTTGTCCTACCAAGGAAATATCATTCCCATGTTAGCCTCTCAACTTATATCCATTTTAAAATTCTCAAAGTACCATCTTTCCTAGGATGATTTTTTAATGCTTCCATTAGAGTTTACCTAGCTTA
This sequence comes from Nanger dama, assembly GCA_917880005.1. Classification (NCBI taxonomy): domain Eukaryota; kingdom Metazoa; phylum Chordata; class Mammalia; order Artiodactyla; family Bovidae; genus Nanger; species Nanger dama. The sequence goes on along the minus strand of CAKJTW010000003.1, from coordinate 5,802,134 downwards.
TCTGAAATTATTTTGTTAACTTGTCTCATGTTTGCTATAAAATTATTAATAATGATGGTGGGACAAATATTTTGTCTTACTTCTTTTTCTAATTTCTTACATTTCTCATACCTTAAGAAATAGTCCTTGGAAATACAGGTGTTAAATAAGTATCTCTCAACCAGAGATCAACTTAACTGTAGATTGTTAACAAAAATATGAGCAGTTCTGGAGTGCTGCCTGCCCTGTCGCGCATCTGTGTTCTTTTCTGTTCGTACTTTATTCTAACAACCTAAAAATGAAGTACCTGCCAAATACAGCTGTTGCTTTGAAAAGGTGAGCTCCCTCCCATTGTCTCTCTCTCATGGTATGCTAGTGAAATGATAGATTTAGGGGTCAAACCAACCTGTTCCTCCATGCCTGCTTCACTGGTTGCTAACTGAAATTAATTAATCACCCTAATACCAATTTTTCTCATGATTAAAATAGGAATAGGAAGTATTTCCCAAGCTGTTGAGGGATAGATAAATACTTTAATTCTTCTCTGCCTTATCCATTGTTTTTCAACCCTTCCTATTTCTTAATTTTAGGTATATTTTGTCTTGAAATCTGAGTAGATAACAGATTTCCAAGCTATCAAGCCTTTCTACCATGTGTATCTAAAAATAGGGACATCTTTTATTGATTTTAAATTTTGGCCTGTAATTTTTTCAGTTGTTTTTAATTAAATAGTGTACAAAGATTGCCTTTGTTTCATATCCTCACCAATATTCGTTAGGATTGTGGTCTTTCTGATGATAACAATTCTGACAGCTTAAGGTAATATCTTATTGTTGTTTTTATTTGTGTTTTTTTGATAACTAGCAAATGAGTATCTTTTCATATGCCTGTTGGCCATCCGTATGTCTTTTTTGAAAAATGCCTCTTTGGGTCTTCTACCCATTTTTCAGTTGGGTTGTTTGATTTTTTAATATCGAGTTTCATGAAATGCTTATATATTTTGCATCTTAACCCTTTATCAGTCAGCTAATTTGCATATATTTTCTGTCATTCAGTAACGTTTTAAAATTTTGTCCATGGCTCCCTTCATGGTGCTGGTGGTAAAGAGCCCGCCTGCCAGTGCAGAAGGCGTAAGAGATGCAAGTTCCGTCCCGAAGTCAAGAAGATCCCCTGAGAAGGACATGGCAACCCACGCCAGTATCCTTGCCTGGAGAATCCTGGGGACACAAAAGGCTGGTGGGCTACAGTCCCCGGGGCCACAAAGAGTTGGAAGCGACAGCCCAAATACATGGTTCCTGCTTCTGTTAAAAAAAGCTTTTAAGTTTAATTGGACTTCATTTGCTTATGTTTGCTTTTGTTTCCTTTGCCTTAGGGACAGATCTGAAAAATATATTCCTAAGATTTATATCGAAAAGTGTTCTGTTTTTTTCTTCTAGGAGTTTCATGTTTTCCATTTTTAAATTTAGGTCTTTAATCTATTTTTGTATAGGATGAGGGAAAATGTTCTAATTTCATTTACATATAGCTGTGTAATCTCCTAAAACTAACCAGTCAGAAACAGAAAATTAAACACACCAGTTACCAGTGATGAAATTGAATCAGTAAGGAAAATAACAACAAATTCCAACAAACAAAAGTCTAGGACCTCATAGCTGCACAGGTGAATCCTACCAAAAATTTAGAGAAAAGTTAACACCTATCCATCTCAAACTATTCCAAAATCTTGCAGAAGAAGGGTTGCTTCCAAACTCATTCAGTGAGACCAGTATCACGTGACAGCAAAACCAGACAAAGATACGGAAAAAAAAAAATATATATATATATATATAGTCCGATATCACCGATGAGCACAGATGCAAAATGCCTTGAGAAAATATCAGCCAATCTAACCCAATACAATACAAGAATCATGTATCATGACCAAGTAGGACTTATTCCAGAGATGCAAGAATAGAGATATCCTGTTCAAGTTTATTAATCCTATTCTCTCATAGACGTATTCCTCATCCCAGATCTAAAGACAGTGGGGAAGTGCTGACCATGTTTGAAGGAATGGCAGATTAGGACAAGGAGTTGGGGATAGATGATATGTTGGAAATTTACACTGATTCAAGATTAGTTGACTTTTGTTTAAATCTAATATTTTTCTTCTCAAATGGTTACATATTTTCCTACTTAATAATGACCAGAGAGGAAAGGCTGAGAGACCTTTGAAGTTCAATTGATAAATTATCCCCAGACCTTGTAAAACTATCATCATCCAGCTGGCTTACTGTATATTCAAATTCAATTTGGGACAATAAGAAAATTGTAGCCATGTGTTGAATTTAGCTCAGTGTGTGTGTGTGTGTGTGAACATGTGAGCAAGTGTGTGCTTGTGTGCACACATGGATTGCATATGCATGTGTGATTGTTAGTAGTGTGTGTGTATCTGATTATAAATATGGCCATTTTAAAAACTGCACATAAATGATGAGACTCACCAGGGGTTTCTATGGCCCAGGAGCCCATCTGACTTGAAGCTGTTAATTTCCCTCTGGTATGTTCCAATATACTGCCAGGGACATCTAGGGTTTCTCCCTGGCGAGTACCATTATGTTTTTATTTCTTATTCTACTGCACAATTGGAGGCAAAGACCACAGGATCTTTGAGAATAACTATTTCTTAGTCATATCAGAAAAGAGACTATACTTTTTCTGTATACAGGTGAGTTTCTCTTTTATCCCTGCAGCCTTCTTTCAAAGCCCTGAGAATTTCAGCAAGCGGTCTGTCCAGCTTGCCAGCTAGTAAGCACAGACATAATGATGTGTTTCTCTTATTATGTTCTTTTACGGTCTTTTTAGTACTCTCTCTTTATTTATATATATGCACACACAATGAAATTACTGTCTACCTTTCCTAGTAAAACTCACAGTTTGCCTTTCACTTTTCAGTTAAAAACACTTCTTTTCCTTCCCCTTCCCACATTCATTCTTCTGTAAATTGAAAATTTACTTCTCTGCTAAACTGCTAGGCAGGCCAAACCCCAAATAACTCAGGGATCATAATTCAGAAGCCACTGGTTTCACTTCTTGTATGAGAAGTCTGTAGAAGTAACCCTGGGCTCTGGGATAAGTTTCTGAAGATAGTCAGGAAACCCAGCAGGAAGACACTGAACTTGCCTAGGGGGCGGGGGGGTGGGGAAACAACCACCTCTCCAAAAAGAATTGTCAGGGTGACTGCTGGATACTTTAAAATAGATGGTAACAGAGACTGTGTCTTTTTCAGGTAGGCAAAACCTTTGTCAAGTAGATAAGTGATTTCTTGGGAAACAGTACTTGTTTCCCACCTTTTCTTGGGATTTAAGAAGACTGGACTGGAACTTAATAGATTCAAGTTCCAGTCCCTGATGAAAAGTTAACTAACTGTGACCTTGGGAAAATGGCACACTCCCTGGTCTGTTTCCTGATTTGTAATTTGAGGAGTCTGGAAAGAAGGATCTCTCTGGCCTCTTCCCTTTCTGAAATCTGTGATTCCAGGCTAGAATTCCTTCCCTACACACCTTCTCTCCAACAAAAACGTCAGAAAGTGTTTGTGTTTGTTATGCTTTGTTTGTGAGTCAGTGTGTCCTTCCTTTTATTATTTCCCCATTATAAAGCAAAAAGGAATCCCCCTGCGCTCCATAAGAAGGCTTCATATTGAGTGCTGTGTATAACAGCCAGTTTTCCATTTTAATCCTCTAAAAATGCCTGCTGGTATAAAACAAGTGTAGATTGTTACAAAGTCGCTCCCTGAGTTGTCACATTGCCAATGGGCTGTCCTCTATCCACACAATTTTCAATTCTTAGAAGAGATGAAGTTTAAATACAGCATGGCAGCCAGGGTCTGGAATTGGGATGGCATTTTGTGACCTCTTGATGTGTTTTCCTATGGTGGTTGGAGTTGGAGTGAGAAGAAGCTGTGATGAATAACTTTATCTCCAATTCTATGTGAATTGTCCCTCCCCTCAATGATTTCTCCTTGTGAGATAAAATTGGCTCATGCATTTTAAGGATTAATATGTACACATGGACACTCCTACAAGCAAATCAGCAGCAGCAGCACACAAGTAAATTTGTAACCCTGACTGGTGAAATATGAAGCAATGAAAAGCCAAGTGTGCTGGGAAGAGCAGAGGAAAGGAAAACCAGAACAAAAATGGTGATTACAGGGCTTATAGGTAAGAAAAACTGAGGATTTGGCAAATGATGGGACATGAGAAAAGAGGGAAGTGGAAGGCATCAGGGATTTTGAATCTGGATAATAGCAGGGGATGTCATTAGCTGAGATCAGTGGGAATATCCGTTAAAAGGAGGTTTCAGATCAGGACCTGGGGAGTCTGAGAACTTGTGAGGAAGTCCAAAGGGAGATATTTAGCAAACAATAAACATGAGGGGCTTGAAACCTCTGTCATCTGTAATACACTTGAATCCACAAGAATAAAAAAAAAAGAAAATGTAGTTAATTCCGTATTACAATATTATAAATAATGCTTATTTTAAGAGAATATAGATCTTACTCTGTGTTTTCAATGAAGCTAGATGGCTCTATTTGAATTCAGAGTAAAGACTTATACATTCAGGACTGCGTTTATTAGGGACTGATCTTTATTTTGTAAATTATTTTACTTTTTAATATTTGAGTTGACTAATAGCCTAATAAGGCCTTTCCTATGCAAGAACTATTTCCTAGTGTAAACAATTCAATTTATGCATCTATTTATTATATGTACCTACTTAGCCAACACTATGCTCAGTGTACTGTGAAATAAGAAGGAAAGATGATTTTGACTTAGGTACGGGGCAATTTAAGTCTAGTTGGAGGAATCAGATATGCTGGGGAAAATGGCCTCATATTTACTGAAAACTTAAATATATTTATTTTCAACAGTCATCATCCAGTGATCTTCAGCACATTGGATGCATTTATCTGGAGGCTGGGCCTAGATTTCAAGCTCAGAAGGAAACCAAACTCATCATTCCTCTGCTCTCCTCTGACCCTTCTTTTGTAATTTTTCTTTCAACAAGTATCCCTACAAACCTCCGTATCACCAAGCCAGAAACCCGGAAGTCTCGGGGGACTCCTTTACTGTCTACTTCTCTTTCTCCTCTTGGCCCTTCCCACCTCTGCTACCAGTCAGTTTGATTACATCCCTTTATTTTATGGTCTTCCCAGGTGGCGCTAGTGGTAAAGAATCTGCCTGCCAATGCAGGAGACTTAAGGTATGTGGATTCTATCCCTGGGTCAGGGAGAGCCTCTAGAGGAGGGCAGGGTAACCCACTCCAGCATTCTTTCCTGGAGAATCCCATGGAGCGAGGAGCATGGCAGGCTACAGTCCATGGGGTCTCGAATGTGACTGAGCACACACGTATTTTGTATTTTTTAATAGCTACCTTTCTTTAATAAAGTCCAAAATGAAACTCTCTTAGTCCTCATCTCCTGACTCACCACTCCCTTGATCTCAGTGTTAGGCTTCTTCCCACACGAGGTCCTTGGAACTTTCAATAATACCTTTCTTCAAGTCTACTTGGTTTGCTTGTTCTGAGACCAATCTTTCAATTTTACTTTAATAGACAAAAAGTTAGTTTTTCTTTATGACTTCAGTTAAGAGCTGCCTCCTCAGTAAAACCTCTTCTGATTCTCTCTGGCCCAAGTCTCCCATCGTCTGACCTCCCAAATGCCCCATGCTTGCCCTTAGCAGGGAGCTTATAGATTGGTTTTCTTATCTGCCCTCTTACTATACTCTGATCTCCTGCAGGTGAGTACCATCTCATCTCATTATTGTGATTATTACAACATTCCTGCAAATGTAGTGTCTTATTCAGCATTTAGTACAGTAGTCGTTTGTAGATGAGAACTGAGAATATGCACATCTGTTTCCCCCTATGAACATGTTTCTCTTTGTTGCTTTCCTTGCATCATTGTTTTCACATTGGGTGTATGTTTTTCTCTCAGTAATTTTTCTTTTTTATCTATTTTTCCTCCTTCTTGCTTTCACTCTTCAACCTCCCCTCCCCATCTCTCAATATTTATTTGCTGAGAAAATTCAGGAACTTTTCCTCTTCCCCATCCTTTTCCAGCAAGCTAACCTTTTCAGAGTTTCAACTATGCATCAGAAATAGAGCCAGGCATTTTCACGGACTGTCTCTTAGGTGTCATAGCAGCTCTATGAACTCTATGAAGTAAGTTCTGTCCTTCACTTCATTTTACAGATGAGGAAAGTGAAGCCCTTAGAGAAATTAAGTAATTTGTGCAAGGTCATATAAGTACTGCTGACGGCAAGATGGGCCAATACATTGAGAGATGAGGTTTGGGGCAAGGTATAGTGTCTTTATTAGGAAAGCCAGCATCAGAGAAGATGGTGGACTAGAGTCCCAAAGAACCCTCTTATCCAGGTTAGAATTCAGGCTTCTTTTTACAAAAAGGGGAAGGGTGGGGCTGGTCGTTGCAAACTATTTTTGTGCAGGAATCCTTTGTTCTTACAGCTGTCCATGTAGGTCTTATCACAGTTTTCCTATAAATATCCAGTAGGACAAATATCGTTCTCCATTCTATATATTTTTTAATCTCTATCCGAATGGAAAAGTGTGATACCTTTAAAAGTTGTGGATACTCACTCAGTCGTATCCAATTTTTGTGACTCTCTGGACTGTAGACTGCCAGGCTCCTCTGTCCATGGAATTCTCTAGGCAAGAATACTGGAGTGGGTTGCCAGTTCCCTTTCCTTACCTTTAGAGGTTAGAGCCTTGAACGTGGGCTGTCATATGCATTTCAGGTTATAGGCGACGTTCTTTTACAAAGGTGCAGAGCCGGCAGGACCAGGCACAGGAAGTGGAGCACAAAGGTTAGGACTAAAGGGAGAGATTTCATGTGCAGTCAGGGCTGCTTTCTATTAAGCCACACAACAAGAAAGTGATAAGAAACCAAGTCAATCCGGGTCCAGAATGAGCCTTAACAACTGTGCTTTGCTACAGTACGTGGAATTGCACCACTTAATTTTGCTTAGAGTGATTTATTCTCTCTATCAAATCATAAGGGGATAATGCTGTGGGTTGGTCCCAAAAGGAAATGGAAAAATAATACAGAAAGGGAAAATGGGTGGAATTTGAGGAGATTCTGTAAAAGCAATTTGTATCTATCTTAGTTCTGATCTAGTTACCAAGGAAATCTAAATCAAGAACTTCTGACTTAGGTGTTGTTCACCATGCTAACCTACAGACAGTTGTATTTTGTGACTTGAAATTCTGCAATAAGCATTTCTCATCCCAAGGCTTCTCATGTGCCCAGTGTGCACCTCTCCTGAGGTTAGGTTTGCACACAAGCAACACAAGCAGCAGGCATGCGTATAATATCACACACACAAGGACCGCATGTTACACAAAGCAGATCACCCTTCAGATTCCTGGAGCTTGTTGAGCAATTCACAGTGCATTGCGCTGTGTTGGATTTCTTCAGCATTCAACTGAGTTACACCGAATATGATACAGCATGTTATTCATAACCATTGATTAAAGATACCAGCCCGAGATCTTCACTGCGTCAGCCATGAGTGATTCAAGTTAAATATACTCAAGGATTTCATATTGGGTTTTTGCTGGCAAGCTGACATCCCAGATATGTAAGTGCCATGTTAAACATAAAATTCACATATCATTGTATGGAATTTGCACGAAGCACTCCTGAATGGAAGGAACCTCATTTTGACATCAAAAATCAAGTCAAGGCTAAGCTGCAAATACGAGTTTCATGAATGAGTTTCTTAGAGTAAGAAAAAGGCTGAGTTACAGTATTTTGAGTCTTATTACACTATGATTGATGAAGTCTTTAAGCATAGGGATGTTCCTCTCCACTTCCGTATCTTTTTGTGTATCATTGTAAATAGAAAATGGAATACTAAAACTAGAGAAAAGTTTTCTTTTTTTTAAATTTATTTTTAATTGAAGGGCAATTGCTTTACAATATTGTGTTGGTTTCTGCCACACAGTAATATGAAGAGATATAAGTACACATATGTCCCCTCCCTCCAAAGCCTTCCCCCATTCCCCACCCCTCCTACCCTTCCAGTCTTCCACAGAGCACAGTGTTGAATTCCCTGTGTTATACAGCAGCTTCCCACTAGCTATCTATTTTGCATCTGGTAACAGAAGAACTGTACAAAAAGTTCTTCACGACCTGGATAATCACGATGGTGTGATCACTCATCTAGAGCCAAACATCCTGGAATGTGAAGTCAAGTGGGCCTTAGAAAGCTTCACTACGGACAAAGCTAGTGGAGGTGATGGTATTCCAGTTGAGCTATTTCAAATCCTGAAAGATGATGCTGTGAAAGTGCTGCACTCAGTATGCCAGCAAATTTGGAAAACTCAGCAGTGGCCACAGAACCGGAAAAGGTCAGTTTTCATTCCAATCCCTAAGAAAGGCAATGCCAAAGAATGCTCAAACTACCACACAATTGCACTCATCTCACATGCTAGTAAAGTGATGCTCAAAATTCTGTAAGCCAGGCTTCAGCAATACGTGAACCGTGAACTCCCTGATGTTCAAGCTGGTTTTAGAAAAGGCAGAGGAACCAGAGATCAAATTGCCAACATCCGCTGGATCATGGAAAAAGCAAGAGAGTTCCAGAAAAACATCTATTTCTGCCTTATTGACTTTGCCAAAGCCTTTGACTGTGTGGATCACAATAAACTGTGGAAAATTCTAAAGAGATGGGAATACCAGACCAACTGACCTGCCTCTTGAGAAATCTGTATGCAGGTCAGGAAGCAACAGTTAGAACTGGACATGGAACAACAGACTGATTCCAAATAGGAAAAGGAGGACGTCAAAGTTGTATATTGTCACCCTGCTTATTTAACTTCTATGCAGAGTACATCATGAGAAATGCTGGACTGGAAGAAACACAAGCTGGAATCAAGATTGCCAGGAGAAATATCAATCACCTCAGATAATGCAGATGACACCACCCTTATGGCAGAAAGTGAAGAAACTAAAAAGCCTATTGATGAAACTGAAAGAGGAGAGTGAAAAAGTTAGCTCAAAGCTCAACATTCAGAAAACAAAGATCATGGCATCCAGTCCCATCACTTCATGGGAAATAGATGGAGAAACAGTGTAAACAGTGTCAGACTTTATTTTTTGGGCTCCAAAATCACTGCAGATGATGACTGCAGCCATGAAATTAAAAGACGCTTACTCCTTGGAAGAAAAGTTATAACCAACCTAGATAGCATATTCAAAAGCAGAGACATCACTTTGCCAGCTAAGGTCCATCTAGTCAAGGCTATGGTTTTTCCTGTGGTCATATATGGATGTGAGAGTTGGACTGTGAAGAAGGCTGAGTGCTGAAGAATTGATGCTTTTAAACTGTGGTGTTGGAGAAGACTATTGGGAGTCCCTTGGACTGCAAGGAGATCCAACCAGTCCATTCTGAAGATCAGCTCTGGGTGTTCTTTGGAAGGAATGATGCTAAAGCTGAAACTCCGGTACTTTGGCTACCTCTTGCAGGAAGCTGACTCATTGGAAAAGACTCTGATGCTGGGAAGGATCGGGGGCAGGAGGAGAAGGGGACGACAGAGGATGAGATGGCTGGATGGCATCACTGACTCAATGGATGTGAATCTGAGTGAACTCTGGGAGTTGGTGATGCACGGGGAGGCTTGGCGTGCTGCGATTCATGGGGTCTCAAAGAGTCAGAGACAACTGAGCGACTGAACTGAACTGAATGTATATGTTTTAATACTACTTTCTCAATTCATTCCACCCTCTCCTTCCCTCACTGTGTTCAAAATGTTCTCTGTCTCTGCATCTCCATTCCTGCCCTGCAAACAGGTCCATTAGCACCATTTTTTTCCTAGGTTCCATGCATGTTTCTTAATATACAGTACTTTTTCTACTCTTTCTGACTTACTTAACTGTGTGTAATAGTCTCTAGGCTCATCTACTTCACTAGAACTGACTCAGATGTGTTGCTTTTTATGACTGAGTAATATTCCATTGTATATATGTACCACAGCTTCTTTATACATTCATCTGTTGAGGGACTTTAGGTTTCTTCCATGTCCTGGATATTGTAAATAGTGCTGAAATAAGCACTGGGGTATATGTGTCTTTTAGAATTATGGTTTTCTCAGGGTATATGCCCAGTCGTGGAACTGCCCGGGTGTTTGGTAGTTTTAGGGGCTTCCCAGGTGGCACTAGTGATAAAGAATCCTCCTGCCAATGCAAGAGACATAAGAGACTTGGCAACCCACTCCAGTACTCTTGTCTGGAGAATCCCAGGGCTGAGGAACCTGGCAAGCTACAGTCCATGGGGTTGTAGAGTCCGGCATGACTGAAGTGATTTGGCATGCTTGGCATGCTTGGTCGTTTTAATCCTACCTTTTGAGGAATAGAAATCGATTCTTTTATGTGTTTCAAATGCCAGGCAAATTATGCTCACTGTCAGTGGGAGCATATAGAAACATAGCAAACCCTCTGTCCTTAAGTACACATCCTCTTCAGTAGGAAAATGTTCATTTCTGTCCGTTCTGGCCGCAGCCTAAGAAGATACGGTGACTCTGATGTTGTCTATGTCTCCAGTAATGTAAATGTCTCAGCAGAGAGGGTTGGGACCTGATTCCACTTTTCAGTCTTCCAGTTTCAACACACAGATAAACAATTAAGAAATCAGCAGATGAATGAAACTTTATGGATTAACAAACAAAGAAGTTGGTGCTGGGTTTTTCAATCTTCCTACCTTGTATGTGTTATGACTCAACAGTGTCTGACTCTTTGGAACCCCATAGACTGAAGCCCACCAGGCTCCTCTGTTCATGTAATTCTCCAGGCAAAAATACTGAAGGGGGTTGCCATTTCCTCCTCCAGGAGATCTTCCTGACCCAGGGATTGAACCAAATTGCCATAAATATTTTAATATGAAAAATTGCAAACCTACAGAAGAAGAGAAATGAATATAACAAATCCTAACATTTTCACCAACAACCAGCTTTACCCATTATCAACTCAGGAACATGCTTATTGCATCTTTATTTCTACCCACTTCCTTCAGCCCCATAGCATTCTTTTGAAATTTGTTACCCAGAATATTTCATCTGTAAATATTGCAATTTGTGTCACTAAAAGGTGTAGTTCTGAGGCTGGAAGCAGTGTTAGTATTTCTATAGTTTTTAATATACAATCAGGTTTTCAAATATTCCTTATTACCCCATAAAATTTTTGCCATTAGTTTGTTCAAATCTTGAACAGTGAAACTTATTTAAAGACACTTTTAATCTACAAATTTCTTCTTTACTTTATTTGTTGAAGAAATTGGATCACTTGTAACGTAGAATTCCCCACATTCTGGATTCTGTGAAGAATGAGTTGAACATTTCAATATATTGTTTTTATTAAAAAAAACACTTTAAAGTAAAAACTATTTCCTTTCATAAGATCCACCATTTCAAATAACAAAAATAAGGAAAGTGTTTACCTCAGACTAGGTTTCTGTATTATTTTTCTCTTTTTAAAACATTTCCCTTTATATTTGTATCTAGAACAAAAGAACATTAAGGACAAGAAATGATGTGTCATGTTGTATGAGGTCAGAACAATCTTATTTCCACTGATTATTGTAGATGTGAAAGAATTTAGGGAGGAATCTGTTCAGTTGCTTCTGACTGTTGGGGAAAAAAAAAAACAAACCAAACAAACAGCAGCAGAACTCAGTCTAGATACTTGTCTTCTTATTTTGCTTTATGGAGTCCATGGTTTCCTCAGAGATCCAGCTCCGCAGAGGCGCTCCACTTCGCAGAATGAAGCGTGGAGAGCGGCGTGCATGCGTCTCGCGGCCTAGGGAGCGCTTGCCCCTGGCTCTTCTCCGGCAAGACCGACCCCTCCCCGGGCATCCTCAGCTCCCGGGCACCCAGCTCCCGGCCAGCTCCCCAGCAGCGCAGTTCAGCGCAGATTAATGAGCGCCGGGGCTTGAGTCCTGAGTCTGAGCTAAAATCCACACTCTGGCCGGTCACCACCCACTCTCTCTGAATTCCATTTCCTCACCTGCACAATGTGGGTTGTGTAGTCAACTGCAGTCTATCTCAAATGTAATCCTTAAGGGAGAATGCTTTTTCCCACTGACGCTGACGTTAGGCTTGGCCTTGGGACTTGCTGTGCCCGACTTGGGAAGGTGAATGTGCCTCACTCAGAAGGCAAGGCTTTGCCTGGCTGAATACGGCAGACCTGAGCTGTGCCATTGCTAGGATGCAGCGGTTTACCGCCATCTCTTGTTTCTCTTTTCCTGAGAACTGTAGCCTCCCAAATAGAGACTACAGAGTCACAACTGATTTGCAGGACATGCGGAACGAACAAGAAATCAATGTTGGTTGTGGAAACTCACTGGGCTTAAGGATTCTTTGTTACTATAGTATAGCTATACATTCTGCCTGAAAAAGATGGTAAGGCATGCTATATTACCTTTACAGGGTTGTAGTGAACAATCAAATACAGACATGTAATTGGAAGCTTTTAGTCAATGTGAAACATCTAGCTTCTTCTCTGCACCTAATTTCTTGAACATGTATTTTATATCCTTAATCAGAGTATAAGCACCTCCAAAGTGAAAGTGAGGTCGGTCGCTCAGTGGTGTCTGACTGTGCCACCCTGTGGACTGCAGCCTACCAGGATCCTCCATTCATGGAATTTTCCAGGCAAGAGTACTGGAGTGGGTTGTCATTTCCTTCTCCAGAGGATCCTCTGACCCAGTGACTGAACACAGGTTTCTCCCATTGTAGGCAGACGCTTTACAGTCTGAGCCGCCAGGGAAGTACCCCAAGAAAACATCAAATTATGCAGCCTTTTGATATTTAAAATTAAAAGCCTGAGCAATGTTTGTTTGGCCAGAGTTTGAAGTTAAAACTGTGTTAAGGTGTGACTCTGACAAGTATAAGCTCTATAAAAATAGGCAATTCACTGAGCTTCTTTGGTCTTAGTAAAATTGTTGCCCCATCCTGCTTTTGGCAGCAAAGGCTACAACTATGTATTTGTTAACATCTTAGAACCATATTGGTTTCTCTTCAGTTATAGAGATTTCATTGCATTTTTTTTCATGTCTGAGGTTCTTTTAGTTTTTATATTAAAACATTTTATTTTTTATCAAAAATGTTATTTTTGCTTTCAAAAATCCTCAAACAAAAGTAGCCAGAATATTAAAACATTAAAAAATTGAAGGTGAAGAGCAAGTAAATTAAAAAAATGAAAATGGTATATTACTGAGCATAAAGAAATACATAGTACTCTAAATTTTTGACAAGTATTAAAATACATAGAATCTTAAATACTTTTATAACACAAGATAAAATCTTCTAGGAAGCAGAGAATTCCTGTTCTTACCAACAAAGTCATGTCTATTTTACTTTCTATTTGAGTTTCTGACATTTGAATAAATATCTTAACATGTGACCTCATACATCTGCTGTGTCCCTCCATCCAACAAGAGATCATTATTCACAGCGGTAGGCCAAGTTGTTATTATAAGTGCAATATTATTATTGAGCACACATTTGTTTCTTCAATCAGACTATAAATATCTCTAATTACACATAGAATATTTTTGACCATCCAGATTGGACACATATACGCTGTGCCAGTTTGACATAAACTTGTCTGCCTCTGGAAAGTTATCACATATCTTGAAGTCACAGAAACACAATAGACAGACTATCCTTCTGATGTAAACTGTAGGCAGATTAAGGCAACGTGGTTCAGGATAATTTGGTTGACAGATATTTCAAGCTATGAAGCTTCCTTCCCTTTATGCTTCCCTTTTGTGTATTTTCCTACAAGATCCAGACTGAAGTTAGTCTTGGTCTGTGATTAAGAAAGAGCGTGATGATGGTCTTGCTCATTATTATAATAGAGCAGATGGAACAGTGCGTGGCAGGACTGCAAAAGTACCTGCATCCCAGAGTTCAGTTCAGTCACTCAGTCATGTCCGACTCTGCGACCCCGTGGACTGTAGCCCACCAGGCTCCTCTGTCCATGGGATTTTGTAGGCAAGAATACTGGAGTGGGTTGCCATTTCCTTAGTAGCTGCAAATTCTGAATTTTGCAGAGAAAGTCCTTTCATTTAGGGAAAAACTTATTTGAAGAACATTTTGAATGTGAAAGGGTCAGCACTCCAATCATGCTCCAGGCCTCGTCCCTTAGCAACCGTTTTCCTATTTGCTTGGTGCATGAATCTCCCAGACATAGGTTTTTCTTTCCGGTCACTGCTTCAGTGACAACTCCCTGTAGAGTCCTTTCTTGATCATTTATACAAAATGGTAACTAACGCTGCTCCCTTAATCCCCTGTGCTCCCTACATTATTATTCTCAATAGTGGTCACTAACACCTGTTGTTACACACTTGTTATGTGTGTTTTATCTTTTCCCTTCCTATATCAAATCTGTTGGGGCTGGATTTTCATCCGGTTTATGTATTCCTATATGTCCAGACACCAGAAAAGTGTTGATGTTTAAATATTCACTGAACGAGGAGCTGAGTGAAAAGCAAGTTTCAGGCTGGGAAAAGTTGACCAGAAATGGGTAAACTGATTTCAAGAAAAACAGGGTCCACTGTGTTCTGTTTGCTTTTGTTTGTTGGCTTGTTTTTATTTTGTTGCTGTTGTTGGTTGAGGAAGGGCAGAGTCTCTGAAAGTGATCTGAATGTAACTGATTGAGTGCCTTCCTGGAACAGCGTCGACTTGGCTTCAACTGCCTTTGGGATTGGTGGCAGCAAGAAGGGTTTCCTACCTTGTAGTGCTGGCTTCTAAGACAGGTAAGGAACTATGCATCCTAGAAACATTTGGCTCATCACTTACACTTACTGCCACCAAAGTCACTTGACGTTTCAGTGGTTCTCTGGTAGCCAAGAAGCTCTTGAACTTGAAGTCTCCATACTCACTCAAGTTTATTTCCTTTGTGATATCATTGTTTCCTTTATTAAGTCTTAACAAAGTTTCCTGAGGACTTTCCGTGAAGGTGGAGTTGAGTGGTTGTATGCATCTCCATCTTGAACGCCTATGTTAGCTAACAGTATAGAGCAATGGAGTCCAAGAAAGAACTGTCACTGTTTCCACTGTTTCCCCATCTATTTGCCATGACTCATTTGAAAAGACCCTGATGCTGGGAGGGATTGAGGGCAGGAGGAGAAGGGGATGGCAGAGGCTGAGATGGTTGGATGGAATCACCGACTCAATGGACATGGGTTTGGGTGGACTCTGGGAGTTGGTGATAGACAGGGAGGCCTGGCGTGCTGCAGTTCATGGGATTGCAAAGAGTCAGACACAACTGAGTGATTGAACTGAACTGATGGGACCAGAAGCCATGATCTTAGTTTTTGAATGTTGAGTTTTAAGCCAGTTTTTCCACTCTCCTCTTTCACCTTCACCAAAAGGGTCTTTAGTTCCTCTTCACTTTCTGCCATAAGGGTGGTGTCATCTGCGTATCTGAAGTTATTGATATTTCTCTGGGCAATCTTGATTCCAGCTTGTGCTTCTTCCATCTCAGCATTTCTCATGATGTACTCTGCATATAAGTTAAATAAGCAGGGTGACAATATACAGCCTTGACGTACTCCTTTTCCTATTTGGAACCAGTCTGTTGTTCCATGTCCAGTTCTAACTGTTGCTTCCTGACCTGTATACAGATTTCTCAGGAGGCAAGACAAGTGGTCTGGTATTCCCATCTCTTGAAGAATTTTCCACAGTTTGTTGTGATCCACACAGTCAAAGGCTTTAGTATAGTTAATGAAGCAGAACTAAATGCTTTTCTAGAATTCCCTTGCTTTTTATATGATCCAGTGGTTTTATTCCACATTCTATTACCATGAGTTCTTACTCATTTCTCCAGGAAAGGCTACCCACTCCAGTATTCTGGCCTGGAGAATTCCATGAACTGTATAGTCTGTGGGGTCTCAAAGAGTCTGGCATGACTGAGCAACTTTCACTTTCTCCTCCAATTAAGTTCTCTTAGTCTGATACTCTTTAATAAGACTGAGTGCAAGCAACAGGGAGCCGGGCCCAGATATCAGGAAGCTTTTTAGTACATATAGTTGTAGACTATTGTTTTTCATGTGATTCCCTATAGCAAAATGTAATATTTGTTGACTACTACTGGTCTGCTTACCAGTAAATGAAAGGAGAGCTCGTGGTCCCCTGCTTTGGAGCAAACTAGACTAGTTAGAGCAGCAGTTACGTGAAGAGCAGTGACAAGTAAGACAGGGATCATCCCAGTGATGCAAAGAAAAGTCTATGTTCAGATAAGGTTGTGGAGCAGGAATGGCAATATACACATTGACTAGGATCCTCAAATGTATTTATTGGAGGGCTCCAACTCTCGATCCACAGAAATTAGGGGACGGGGGCTATGGGAAGGGGAAAGCTAAGGTACACTCAGGTTCTAAGTATAATAAAGAAATCAACTATTGCTCTGTTTATTACTCTATGCCAGATGCTGCACTAAATATATTCCACGGCTTCTTTAATTTTCACTGTGACACTGTGGAATAAATACCCTATTCAGTGCTGCTATCTCCATGTTAACTATGGCAGGCTTGATAAAAATCTGAAATTTTTCTCTATTTAGGTGTTCGGTTATCATTTCCTTGAGCTGTCCAAAACCGGACATGGTCTTTAGGAAGAAAGAACTATCCTTATCAGCTTTCTCAATAGCCAGAACAGAGTTACTTTCTCAGTGAGAAAGCATTGTTGCCTTGACACAAGACAAATGCATCTGTCTTTATTCCGGTGGAATCTCATCTCTGCCGCTTATTTTTTCATATATGCCAAACGTCTCATTGATGTGAAAGTTGAGAGCAGATCAGTTTGGAGTTTCTGGTGGATTTTTAACAATTAAGGATATATAAAGGGCAAAGCCAAAAAAAAAAAAAAAAAGTTTTTACCAGTTAAATATACTTTCAAATTTTCACAATGGATGTTGTATACAATCCAAGAAAGCATTTAAAACAATGAATATTCAACTGCATTAGCTTGATTGGACAGAAAACCAATACAAATTAAATAGAACCGAGACATTTGGGTCTAGAATTTGATCCCTGCTACCATTTATTTACATGATTTGTCCCATTTCCTTTACTTTTTCCTCAGCCATCTCTCAACTTTTATTTTTTCATTTTAGGATGTTTTGGTACAATTTGTATCGGTTGTTCGCCTTTGATCTTACACTCTTAATTTATTTTCCCTCAGTTAAGCATGTTACCTTAAATCACTTCAGGCCACATGAGATTGAGGAGACTACAAATAAAATTCTTCTTCATTCATTAGCCTATGCCCCTATTCAATCAGGAGAAAAGTAAGCTCCACAATCTCTCTCTCTCTTTATTCCATATTTCTTTCTCTAGTTCAGATCCATGTATAAATTTTGAGGGTCTATGAAATCAGCTAGCTGAGTGGAGAAAAGGTCAATGAATTTAACAGACTTGGTGCGTCAGCTTTGCAAAGATATATTTTTTAGTTGCATTCTCTTTTCCCCAAACCCTAATAAGCCCTCTAACAGAGTAATATATTGAAAAGTGCTTGTGTAGGGGTAAATTAAATGCCTTCTACCTTTCTTTTAGCATTAACTTTCTAGACTTTAAGGTTCTATGATGCTTGGTGATTCCTTGCTGTATAGCAAAAGAAGATGGTTTTTCACTTACAAAAGAGTTCCGTAAGGGAATCTGGCAATCAGTCTTTGATATGGTGATAGGAGATACTAGGTTCTTTCTATCCTGTTACTTCAGCATCCTTTAGGGTATTCAACTGCTCTACATTTAGGTAGAAAGCAGGGGGAGGTGTAGAGACGGTATGCATTATTCCCATTCAAAGTCCACTATCAAGAACTAATCACAAGACACTTTAATTCAGTTATTACTGGTAAACAACAGCACCTGGATAGGTAGCTGCTTCCTATGGACAATTCTAAACTATATATTAGTGTAGAAAAGGGATCAACTTTTTTGTACAGTTTTTTTCTGTGCCACATGTGAATTATGATTTGGAGATACAGAATATCAAAATTTAATTTAATAGTTTATAAGGCAGTTAAGGATCAATGAAAAAATCTAGTCAAATTTTAGTGACCTAAATTCATAGTAAAATCTTTCCTCAGGAAAAAAATAAAGGAAAACATCAAGGATTAATATATAATGCTTTCTATAAAGGTGCTTCCCTGATGGCTCAGATGGTAAAGAATCTGCCTGCAATGCAGGAGTCCCAGGTTCAATCCCTGGGTTGGGGAAGATCCCCTGGAGAAGGAAATGGCAACCCACTCCAGTATTCTTTCCTAGAGAATTCCATGGACAGAGGACCCTGGCAGACTACAGTCCATGCGATCAAAAGAAGTTGGACACAACTGAGCAACTAACACTTTCACGTTTCACTTTCTATAAGATGGAGAAATAGATTTAAACCAGGGAAACATCCTCAAACTTTGTCACAGACTTTTAGGGTAAATTAGTTTTGACTATTTATGTTCTTTGACAAGGGCTCCCCAGGCATCTCAGTGGTAAAGAATCTGCCTGCCAAAGTAACAGCTGAAGGAGCCACCGTTTTGATCCTTGGGCCGGGAAGATCCCCTGGAGGACAAAATGTCAACCCACTACAGTATTCTTGCCAGGATAATCCCATGGACAGAGGAGCCTGGCAGACTACAGCCCATGGGGTCACAAAGATTCGTCCATGACTGAGCACACATTCTTTGATATGTTTTTTTAAATGAAAAAGTAAATCTCCTAACTTATAGTTCAAATAAGAAATAGCTCAGAAATGAATTAGAGAAAGTTTATTGAAAAAAACATTTCAAATTTTATGTAAATGAACAATGTGGAATATCTCATACGCTGATAGAAAAAGACATCAGAGTAGAGTTCTCAGGAAGGGCCTTAGCAAAATGCAAATGAAGAAATAGATCTATCCGTGTTTAAAGTGTCAGTGATAAAGACCTTAGGAGCAGTGCATTCTGAAATTTGTAATCAATTTATTAACTGATCAAATTAATGAATGACATTTTCATGTAGGCTTTCTAGAAGATCATTTACTTGCTTCCCTCAAGCTTATTAAAATTCCTTTGTATTACTGTAGTGGCTTAAATGTTAGATTTCCTTTTTTTTTCTTTAAGTTTTAGAAGAATCTTAATGATCTCTTAATACTTGACCCAAATGGAAAAAAAATGAAGAAAAAGTTTAAAATTTTCAATTAGATAGATCAAGACAGTTAATAGCAAACGTTGCAAACTTTATTCCCTATTCCATTTTAATCTTTACTCAGATGCTCACTCTTTGTGACCCCATGGACTGTACCCCACCGGGCTCCTCTGTCCATGGGATTTCCCAGGCAAGAATACTGGAGTGGGTTGCCATTTCCTCCTCCAGGGGACCTTCCCGATGCAGGATCAAACTCACATCTCCCGCATTGCCTGCATTGGCAGGTGGATTCCTTATCACCAGCACCACCTTGGAAGCCTGTTTTAGTCTTTAGAAAAATAAAAATCACCTCTAGGAATTACTGACCAACAAACATACTCATGAACATAATTTGCAAATTATGTAAATGTAGATAGAGGCCAAAACTATAAATTTTGCCCACTTTGGTTCATAAATGCATTTTTTCTTGCCAGTTACCTCATTTGGTTCACGTAGACCAAATGTTTTAGCAATAATCTTGCTAATTTTTAGCAAGACTATTATTTTAGCAAAAACATTCTTGTAGAGGCCCTTGAAGCGCTGTACTAGAAGCGTCCCTTCTGACTTATAACCGGGTTTGTTCACAGACACCTCGAGCTGTCAGTCCCTGTGGTTTAGGGACTACTCTGGATTCCAAAGCCTGAGTTCATGACACAGAAAGTCCAGGCAACCACTGTGTACATTATACAAAGGCTTCTCTGAGCTGGGAGCACTCATGTCACTGGCGAATGTGTGCCCCAGACAGAGTACAGCCCTGCGCCCCAATCCAATTATCCTTATCATTAGTGGGAATCCAGCTTGCTCTAACTTTTCATCACTCTTAGTCATCTAGGAGACCCACACAGGTTCCTTTGCCAAGAATGTCAAAGTTTTTATTTTCACGCTGATGGAAATCAAGCACAGTTTCTCTTCATTCCATCAAAAACACTAGTGAGGCCAATATCAGAACACTGGAGGTTAAGATATCTCATGTCTCTAATTTCCACAACCTGCATTTTAAAACTCCATTCCATGTAGGGAATGTACATGTGGTCTGACTATACAGTAAACAGGGTTATGCAGCTTTGGTTGAGTGCAAAGAATCCTGGTTCTTTCTTGTATTGTCTATAAAACTAGCTGCTCATTGACTTTGGTTCTCAAAGTTGACACCATCAAGAATCCGTGGTGTTTCTTCCCCTTCAGATTTGAGTGAACTTGGCTATCAGAATTTACTAAGAAGAAGTCTCAGAAGTTGAGGGTTGGGAAAATCATACTTATCATTTGCCATACTAGATACAGTACACATTCACAGCTGCTTTTATTTCCGTGGCTATCCAGTGAAGTAGGTAGACTTATCATCATTTATGGAAAACAAAACCATTTCAGAGCTAATAAGTGGTCCCAAGATCTCACAATTTTGAAGTAGCATTTTTTTTTACATTACAAATCTGAAAATGAACTGTTAAGTAATTTTATAATAATTCTATAGTTCATGATCAAAGATAAGGGTTATCATGATTTAGAATTTCTGCTCAGCATGTGATAATAAAGTCTGTAGTGAACACAAAGCCTAAATGATTGTGCATATTATAAAGCAACTTTGGTAGTTCTAGAATCATTGATAAATGATTGAAGGGAAGGAGGGTGCTGACAAGGGTCAGGCTGGTCAAGGGTATGCCTAGTTAAAATGCAGACATTTTAATTTTCCAACATGAAGAAGATCAATAACATAATCTGATTTGTGTTTTAGGGAAGATACTGGAAACCAGAAGACCAATACTTAGCCTTCCAAAATTCAGAGCAAGAAAAGAATAAAATTCTCAATGAATGACTTATCTGGGGGACATTTACTCATTTAGTTAAGTATTTGAAGTACTAAAGTAGCTGTCAGTCAGAGCAGTTGGCTAACACTCCCTTTAAAAAAATCTTTTATTTTTAGATAGTTACGGATTCATAGATAGTTAAAAAAAAATCTATAGGAAATATTGTGAACCCTTCACCTGCTGCTGCTAAGGTTCAGACATTGTAAAACTATTAGCAATACCCTTCTGGAAGAAAGATATGCTTATTCATGCTTTACACTGCATAGTAAAATTCTTTGGCTCTTTTTTTTTTTTTTGGCCTGTGGTGCACTGCTTGTGGGAACTTAGTTCCCTGACCAGGGATGGAACCTGGGATATCCACAGTGAAGACATGGTCTTAACCATGGGACAACCAGGGAATTCTCTGTATACCAAATTGATCATAATTCCAAAGTGATTTTAATTTTAAAATAAGCAACAATATTGTAAGACCTACTACGGGAAAATAAGTATATAGTTACAGCCTCTAGAATAAACTGTTGAACGTGACACAAAAAGTGAATGCCCTAAAGGAAAAAGAGATTATGTGTTTTACATACACTTTTGTAAAGGTCTTTATGTTAAAACACACACATCTAGCAATAGCCACATCTTGTAGCTGAAGGAGAAGCAATAGCATATGTTCAGAAAGGGTAGATGATGAATGCCCCAGCCTTTGTCAGTAGATAAAAAATGAAGAATGATTCGGAATGATGATATGAGATTTTGAGATCGTTAAAGGGTAAAGCAGTCAGATCTACCTGCTTTGTTCACAGTATATTGCAGATTCCTCTTGCTCTGGATCTCCTATCTGGTTAATTTTCTGTATAATCAAATTTTGAGGTGTAGTTATGCATATCAGTCTGTGTCACTTTCTTGGAGAGAATCAATGATCAATTCTCAAAAATTTCAGAGTCAAACTTTACTTTTATTTTTTGCTTAGAATGTATGGCCCTAACAATTTGACCTCTGTGCGTGGCTCTTGAATCATCTGCCAACCTCTCTTGACTCCACACATATGAAAAATGGGATGTTTCCCTAGTGCTTTCCAGTACCCTTGCCTGGAAAATCCCATGGACAGAGGAGCCTGGTAGGCTACAGTCCATGAGGTGGCAAAGAGTTGGACACGACTGAGTGACTTCACTACTATTCACTAATGTTTCAGCCTTTCTTTTAGGCAGGGGACTGAGCTTCTATTCAGGTGCCTTTCATCTATTTCCCTTCACTCCTCCTAAGAAGTATTAATACTTGGCCACCCTTCAGCTTAAGGAAATCTCTTAGAAACCTTACTATAATCTCCTTTTCACCTTGACATCAAAGCTATACTCTTATTTTCTTTTTCACTCATTGCCTCTTAATCATTAAAAAAAAAAAATCACAAAATTCTCTTTCCTCAAATCTGTGAGGAATATATATTTATTTATTTATTTCAGTATCCATGCTTAACATGATGGGTGTCACATTATTTTAAAGGAATGAAGGCATCTGTGCATATATTAAAATTTTTTTCCTCCTAATTATCAGTTCAATAAATTCCTGTTTTGGTACAGGAAGTAGAGAAGTTCTAATTGATGTACTCTGGATTGTTTTTGAATGACTGCATCTGAGTCTATTATAGTCATTTTACTCTTCAACTAATATAAAATGAAAGTGAAGTCGCTCAGTCGTGTCCGACTCTTTGCGACCCCATGGGCTGTAACCTACCAGGCTCTTATGTCCATGAAATTTTCCAGGCAAGAGTACTGGAGTGGGTTGCCATATCCTTCTCCAGGGGACCTTCCCTACCCGGGGATCGAACCCAGGTCTCCCACATTGCAGGCACACGCTTTCCTACCTGAGCCACCAGGGAAGCCCTCAGCTAGTATGGAGATTGTGATTTTATAAGTATGGCCAGATTTAAGTTTCTGGAGGAAAAGACTTTGCCTGGTCTCTGTATTCCTAGGTAGCACCAACCGTAGATTATCACATATCATTGACACTCTTCAACTGTGTATTTGTTTTGAACTCACAAAGGCAGCGATGTAAGTGTCAGGGGTTTTGGTTTTTTTTTGGCATCTGATCTTTCACCAAATTCTTCTCATATCTCTTGCATGTGGAGGTTCAGGCTACAAACAAGAACATTTTCTTCTATTTCCTACAATGAAACTGAAATGGAAATTTAACTCAGATTGTGCTCTTGACATCCCTACTTAGGCTGTTCTTAATCAACGCAGTTGTTATTTCTAAGCCAGTTGTTGTAATTATATTTTTGTTGGCTTTCTTCATTATATTTCTTCTCCAGATGGTCCACAATTTAGGTTTTTGGCTTCTTTCCTAATATCAAACTATAGGAATATTACACCATCTTCTTTTAAAAACAAAATCTCAATTGGTTTCTTATTTGCCAATGGTTAGAGCTTTGAAAGTCCTCCTCCTGGGGCCCTTCATATTTCAATGATTTCATTATGGAAGAGAACTCCCTTGGGAGATCCTGTTTTTAATTTCAGTCTGAACAACGTTCTGGCAAAACTCTGATACCATGGATTAGATTTTGACGTCCTAACTTTTATCTAAAACATTATAAAAGCATTCTTCTCTGGATATTCTGCTGAATTGAAAATCATGAACTGACTCATGACAACATTAGCTGGAAAACAAGGCAATTTTTCACAAAACAAGCAAAAATAGTAATCTGCAGTGAGAGGTTTTGAAGAGTTTGTAGCTCAAATACAAGGGCGTTTTGAGAGTGTATCTAAATTTTAAAGAATGTCAGCTCCTGTTCATGTATTTAACACTAGGAAGGCCCACACCAGTGTATAAATTCTTTGTGCTCAGTTTTCCTTTTATTTTAAAATATTACACAGAGTTTCATTTTTGTTTCCCACTGAAAATGAAATAGCTAGTTCAGGTAATGAAAAAATGCCTAATTAAAAAAAAAAACACCTCCATAAATGTAACTATCATTATATTTTTGTTATTATTATTGCTAGAATTAGTAGTAATATCTACTGTTCTAGCAGTAAATATTTGTCTAACACAAAATTATTGTGTTTATATGTAATTAGTAGGATTTGCCTTTGGTGATATCTTCCTGCCTGTCTTTAAAAAAATGAATAGTAAGAAGCAAATCACATATAGTTTTTACATGATCAGGTAATTTAGCTTAGTCTGTGGACCACAATTCTAGAAGTGCTGTTTAATCCTAACATTTCAAACTTTAGCACTTTAACGGTGAGAGAATAGTTGGGAAATAATCGAAAGTTTCCGTTAGGAGAAAGAAAGAAGGAATTGAGAAGGGTAAGTTAGAGAAGCACAGCTGGCTTTAGAAAGAAAGCTCAAGAAAAATCTGAGAGAGGGATCCCTTGTCATTGTTAATGACATGCTGGCGTCTATGATGTTACTTCAGAAGCAGCTGTCTTCATAGCTGGAGGCGACTTCCAGTCATTCCAAGAGATGATTCTGAATTGTCACGCAGGTAGATGGCAGCGCCATTTTGTGTAATCTAATCGGCTAGAGTCATCTATAGTAGGTGGCGATAATGCTGAACATGATGGGTCCATGTTATTACCACCTTATTTACCAGCATATTCCCTGCAGCTATCATGATGCCCAACCACTTTACTGAGCTGGTTTTCAGTCAAAATTTGTGCACTGAAAGAGTAAATGAATGAATTGAAAAGAGAAATAAACATCATGTAGTTGACATATTTATACCTTTCACAGTTAAAAATAATAAATATATAGAGAGTGGCTCTGAACTTTAACTAAATCACCTAGGAACTTAAAAATTCTAATTCTCAAGCTGTGTTCCAGACCACTTAAATCAGAATCTCTAGGAGTGAGATCAAGGCCTCAACATTATTTTAAATAATGTTTTCAGGTATTTCCACCAGGCAACCCATGTTGATAACGACTGGTCTAGACTCAAACCGATGAATGAATGGGTGAATCTGTGTTCAGTCATGTCCAGCTCTTTTGGCCCCATGGACTCCAGTCTGCGAGACTTCTCTGTCCTTTGAATCTTTTAGGCAGGAATACTGGAGTGGGTTCCCATTTCCTCCTCTAGGGGATCTTCCCGACCCCAGAATCAAACTTGAGTCTCTGTGTCTCCTGCATTAGCAGGCAGGTCCTTTACCAACTGCATCACCTGGAAAAACCAACAGAACACGGCAAAGGGAATCCAAAGCAAAGCCTGACGCAAAGGAATCAAAACTGCCTCGGGAATCATTGCTATTGAATTTGATTTCAAGTTACTTCACCAAATGTTTTTATGTCTGAATGTTCAAATCCTCAATGTTCACATTTTAGGATAGTGATTACTCAAAGTCATATGCTGAATGAAAAGAAAAAAAATGAGGACAGTCTGGAGACCTCTGAGACAACATTAAATGCACCACATTAAGGAGCCACATTGGGTTAAGTAAGGGATAGTTAAAGGAGGGCATTAAGAGGTGAATGACGTAATCAGAATTACACTTAAATAGATGATCCTGTCAGTGATATGAAAGAAGATTTGACAGGAACAACCAGTTAAGAAACACATGTATGTGCCTAGAGAAGAAAGGTAATAGTGACAGAGGGTGACAGCTTTGAGAAAAACTGACAGAAGGACCTTGCCAACTGATGCTGAGGAGTGCTGAGTCACGGAGAGAGGTACCCAGACTCCCTACACCCATAGCCTGGGCAAGTGTGCAGGTCAAGGGTCTAACTCAGAAACAGATTATAGATAGAAGTGTAATGTCAGGAAGAAATTAATAAACGTAGTGTTGGGCATGTTGAATTCAAGATGTTGGATGAAGAACGCTGAAGTCTAGCAGATATTCAGATATACATGCTTGAAACCAAAGCTCATGGTCTGTCTAAAGAGAGTGATTTAGGAATCTTTGGCGCAGGTCTGTTTCAAAAATCATCCGCGTGACTTGAAAGAGTCTGCAGACTCAGAAGAGTAAAGGGCTACAAATAGAAATGGACGGAAGCGCAGGGTGGGCAAGGGAGGAGGCATCTGCAAAGGCAGAGAGACAGCTGTGGGTGGGAGGCCAGAGACGCACGGAGTGTTTTAAAGGGCTGAAGGTACTGACAGAAGAAGCAGAGAATGGATTCACGAATGCCAACAAATGCTGCTGGATTTGACAGCTGGGAAGTTACTGCTGACTTTAGTGATCGTGGTTTTGCTTGGGTTGTGGGGGCAGAAACCACCTTCAAGGTTGAAAGAGAGAAAATGATTATGTGGAATAAAGTCACATCTGCCCTTTCAAAGACTGTGTGTGAGAGAATCAGAGGAGAGTGGGAGTGTGATGAGGAAGAGCTATGGGATCAAGACAAGATTGCTTAGTTATTCTTCATCTTTTTCTGTAGATTTAGGATGAGGCACAGGGAGATGCTTTAACAAAAGAAGGTATCAATCATAATTATCTGAGAAACTGAAAATATAGAAAAGATGGTTGGAAGGTTGAGAAGATAGTCATCAAAAGGAATCTGTGGCAGTATTTCTATCACTGCCCAGATCCTTCCTTTTGATGGTCTCCATCAGTCTCATTTGTAGGCAAGGTCACCTTCACTCCTGTGCACTACCTGTCCTCAGGCCCACCTTGCATCATGTAAAGATAATGATGTTAACAACAAATAAAATTGATTGAATACACCCTGTGACCTAGGCGCTGTGTTGTGTTTTACACATAATGAGTAACTGAGAAACAGCCATTAAAGTCAACAGTATTTACCCAACTTATAGATGGAAAACTAAGGCTCAGAGTGTGATGAACAAATTTCTGAAGGCAACAGTGAGTGCATAGCTACTAGGATTTAAGTCCAGCTCTGTCCGAATCCAAAGGCGGCACTGTTTCCACTGAATCCAGCTAACTTGACTCCTGTAACTGTTGTTGTTGTGTGTTAGTCGATCCATCGTGTTTGACTCTTGGCAACCGCATGGACTGTAGTCTGCCAGTCTCCTCTGTCCATGGGCTTTCTAGGCAAGAATCCTGGAATGCATAGTCATTCCATTATCCAGGGGATTTTCCTGACCCAGGGATCGAACTGGGGTCTCCTACATTGCAGGAGGCTTCTTTACCATCTGAGCCACCAGGGAAGCCCAACTTGACTCCTGTAATATTTGTGTTTAAATGTGTGTGTCATCTTGATAAGTATCTGACAGTGACCAGTCCTTTTCTTAGCTGTTCAAGGAGGTAAAGTTTGTATCCAGTCCCTTCTTTTACGTCCTGAGAGTAAAGACTGAGCAATCTGTAATGCTAATTGTCCCTCGATTCACTAGAGCAGATTAAAATTCAGTAAATCAGAGTTCCTCTGCCCCTTTCAAGTGCTCATAGCAAAGCATTTGATACATGCCTTTCCTAAGCTTTCCTTATTACTAGTTACTAAAGAGAAAGGCAGAAAGATTGGCTATTTGGAGTGGCTTTCTAATAAAGGACACTACAAGCCTTAAGATATAATAAAGCATTGTATTACTTTTATGGCCTTAGTTTATTTGAGTTTGGCTTGGCTGAATGTTAGCTAATGTATTTTACAAACAATCTGTATTTTAAGTAAGTACCTTTTACATTTCACTGCCGCTTCTTTATTGAGGCATTTGGAAGAGCAAAGGAAGGACCATGTCTACATGAATCATGCCATTAGAGAGACTGTTCTCTGACACAGGCACTTCGTACATACTGCAATGGATGACCGTCCATTGAGGGCTACAGACATGCTTTACCAAAGGTGCCCATGGGGAAATTCATGGGCTTCAAAGGCACTCTGAAAAATGAAATAATATTTGGGAGATCCAAGCTAGATAGAAATATTGACCGCTCTCCTTGAGTAGCAGATATAGCAACCCTCGTAACCTCAAGGTGTGACAGGGTGTGTGGGTGGACATACATGCCCTTATGTCTCTTATGACAGCTTGAAGGCATGTGTTTCAGCTGCAACCTTTCTAATTCACTTTTTGGAGCATGTTTATTGATTTTAAAAGAATGAAGACTGTCGAGTGAGATATTGCTCAGCTGTGGTTATGACAGTCTATAAAAACAAAAGCATAACCCTCTATCACAACTTGATACTTTAGGGGAAAGAATTCACCAAAAATTCTTGCTTGCTCTTGCACTTATCTGACATTTAGATTGTATGAACACTTTCTTTTCTTTTTTAAAAATTTATTCATTTAACAAATATTTGGTGCCTATTCAGTGCTAGGTCTTGGATGTACAGTACTGAATCATGTTGACTGAGATCTTTTTTCTCGTGACTTTGGCTTTCTTGTTGGGAATAAACTTTAAGCAAATAACTGTAAGAGTGTTCAGTTCAGTTCAGTTGCTCAGTCCTGTAAGACCCTTTGCAACTCCATGAATCTCAGCACTCTAGGCCTCTCTGTCCATCACCAACTCCCGGAGTTCACTCAAACTCATGTCCATTGAGTAGGTGATGCCATCCAGCCATCTCATCCTCTGTCGTCCCCTTCTCCTCCTGCCCCCAGTCCCTCCCAGCATCAGTGTCTTTTCCAATGAGTCAACTCTTTTCATGAGGTGGCCAAAGTACTGGAGTTTCAGCTTTAGCATCAGTCCTTGCAATGAACACCCAGGACTGATCTTCTTTAGAATGGACTGGTAGGATCTCATTGCAGTCAAGGGGACGCCCAAGAGTTGTCTCCAACACCACAGTTCAAAAGCATCAATTCTTCAACATTCAGCTTTCTTCACAGTCCAACTCTCACATTCGTACATGACCACTGGAAAACTATAGCCTTGACTAAATGGACCTTTGTTGGCAAAGTAATGTCTCTGCTTCTTAATATGCTATCTAAGTTGGTCATAACTTTCCTTCCAAGGAGAAAGAGTCTTAATTTCACGGCTGCAGTCACCATCTGCAGTGATTTTTGGAGCCCCCAAAATAAAGTCTAACACTGTTTCCACTGTTTTCCTCTCTATTTCCCATGAAGTGATGGGACCAGATGCTATGATCTTCATTTTCTGAATGCTGAGCTTAAAGCAACTTTTTCACTCTCCTCTTTCACTTTCATCAAGAGGCTTTTTAGTTCCTCTTGACTTTCTGCCATAAGGGTGGTGCCATCTGCATATCTGAGGTTATTGATAATTGTAAAATTTGAATTGTATAATTTGAAAAATTTGAACAATATTGTGACGCACAAGAGGTCAGGAAAAAGCAAATGGTGATATAATTTTTATTAATAAAGACCTCCTTGAGGAAACTAGCATTTAGAATAACAACTGAAGTAGAGTTAACCAGATCTACAGAGCAGTTAGACTTCCCTGTGCCACATGGACACATAAGAGAATCACATTTTTAGTGAATCGATGCTACTTATTTGAGATAGGCACGAGCAGTAAAGAACTTGCCTGCATAAGAGATACAGGTACGATTCCTGGGTCTGAAAAATCTCCTGGAGGAGGGCATAGCAACCCACTTCAATATTCTTTCCTGGAGAATCCCATGGACAGAGAAGCCTGGTGGGCTACAGTCCATGAGGTCACAAAGAGTCAGAGATGACAAGTGACTTAACACACACATAAACACACATACACACACGCACATTTGGAAAGAAGCTGATGCAAGATGGAAATCAGTATGTATTGGAGATGCTTCTGCTGCTGCTGCTGCTAAGTCGCCTCAGTCGTGCCCGACTCTGTGCGACCCCATAGACGGCAGCCCACCAGGCTCCCCTGTCCCTGGGATTCTCTAGTCAAGAACACTGGAATGGGTTGTCATTTCCTTCTCCAGTGCATGAAAATGAAAAGTGAAAGAGAAGCTGCGCAGTCGTGTCCGACTCTTTGTGACTCCGTGGGCTGCAGCCTGCAAGGCTCCTCCCTCCATGGGATTCACCAGGCAAGAATACTGGAGTGGATTTGATGATTTCTATCATTAATATTTGGAGAAGGAACTGGCAACCCACTCCAGTACTCTTGCCTGGAGAATCCCATGGAGGGAGGAGCTTGGTAGGCTACAGTCCATGGGGTCGCAAAGAGTGGGACATGACTGAGCAACTTCACTTCATCATTAATATTTCATAGTTTAAAGAATCTATGACTCTAGGCAAACACCTGCCATCCAGGTATCAACAGCCTGAAGCCTCATACACTGCCCCATGGATAGATCTTAGTGGATAGTACCCTTTCATTGTTCTACCCCAGATTTTGTATGATGTCATCCTCTATTGAAGACTATAATGTTTGTTAAATCATTTTAGGATATGTTCCAGAGGTCTGAGTGCAGTGAACATGTCCTTATTTCTCCAATGGTAACATTCCCTGTCTCTTATGGTACTTTTCCAGTAATTTCCCATATTTTATTCTGATCGTTTTGAAAGGGGTGATGGCAACCTTGGCAAAAATGAGAAAAAAAAAGAAAAAAACCACATTGTTTTGTAGCACAGGTTACTACATTATTGCACATTCATTTTCTCTAGGAAATTTAATTAATTATTGAGTAAACATGCTTTCTATTGATTCTATGTTGATTACTTTATAATATGAATAATGGAAGTATACCGTAATGTTATTTGAGCACAGTAGATTGGAGGCTCTATTGTGGAACAAATAGAATAAAAGATATTGGCATTTCGGTGGAAGGAGGGTGTCTGTCTTCCTGTGAAAGAAGATGACTTTCTATACTCTCAAAAGTAAACAAACTATGATGGGAAGGAAGAGTCATGTTAGCAACAAGGTTTGGATTCCATAGAGGACTTTATTAGTCACTGAGCCTCCTGATGATATCACTGTACCCCTTAAACATTACTATTTACAATAAATGACTATTTAGAACCAGCTCTAAATGCTCTGTGTAACCCTTGATTTTCAAATCAAAGGAAAGAGAGAGTAATCAGACATGTTTACCATGCTTCTCCCCACCTAGA
This sequence comes from Nanger dama, assembly GCA_917880005.1. Taxonomy (NCBI): domain Eukaryota; kingdom Metazoa; phylum Chordata; class Mammalia; order Artiodactyla; family Bovidae; genus Nanger; species Nanger dama. Next base: position 5,771,277 of record CAKJTW010000003.1, on the reverse strand, counting down.
ATCTGTGCTCCTGTGTGTGTAGAAAGTTTTATAGCAAAACCACTATAATGAGTATAAGGAAGAAAACTTGCTCTATGAAACTTAGCAGTAATCCAGAATTAGTGGATTCACTGTTGGAAATTTCTTTTTCATTTTAACATATTTATTTTTAACCAGAGGACGATTGCTTTGCAGTGTTGTGTTGGTCTCTTCCATACAGCAACGTGCGTTTGCCGTAGGTGTGTACATATGGTTGCTTCCTCTTGAACCTCTTTCCCACCTCCGCCACACCCCACCCCCTCCAGTCATCACGAAGCACTGGGCTGAGCTCTCCATGTTACACAGCAATTTCCCACTAGCTGCTTTACACCTGGGAATGTGTATGTATATGTCAAAAGAGAGAGTTCCAGAAAAACATCTACTTCTGCTTTATTGACTATACCAAAGCCTTTGGCTGTGTGGATCACAATCAACTGTGGAAAATTTTGAAAGAGATGGGCATACCAGACCACCTGATCTGCCTCTTGAGAAACCTGTATGCAGGTCAGGAAGCAACAGTTAGAACTGGACACGGAACAACAGACTGGTTCCAAATAGGAAAAGAAGAACATCACCCTGCTTATTTAGCTTATATGCAGAGTACAGTGGAGAAGACAATGGCACCCCCACTCCAGTACTCTTGCCTAGAAAATCCCATGGATGGAGGGAGACTGGTGGGCTGCAGTCCATGAGGTCGCTAAGAGTCGGACACGACTGAGCGACTTCGCTTTGACTTTTCACTTTCATGCATTGGAAAAGGATATGGCAACCCACTCCAGTGTTCTTGCCTGGAGAATCCCAGGGATGGGTGAGCCTGGTGGGCTGCCATCTATGGGGCTGCACAGAGTCAGACATGACTGAAGTGATTTAGCAGCAGAAGCAGCAGCAGCAGAGTACATCATGAGAAATGCTAGGCTTGATGAAATGCAAGATGGAATCAAGATTGCTGGGAGAAATATCAATAACTTCAGATATGCAGATGACACCACCCTTATGGCAGAAAGTGAAGAACTAAAAAGCCTCTTGATGAAAGTGAAAAAGGAGAGTAAAGAAGTTGGCTTAAAGCTCAACATTCAGAAAACTAAGATCATGCTATCTGGTCCCATCGTTCATGGCAAATAGGTGGGGATACACTGGAAACAGTTGCTGACTTTATTTTTCTGGGCTCCAAAATTGCTGCAGACGGTGATTGCAGCCATGAAATTAAGACATTTACTCCTTGGAAGGAAAGCTATGACCAACCTAGACAGCATATTAAAAGCAAAGACATTACTTTGCCAACAAAGGTCTGTCTAGTCAAGGCTATTGTTTTTCCAGTGGTCATGTATGTATGTGAGAGTTGGACTATAAACAAAGCTGAGCCCCGAAGAATTAATGCTTTTGAACTGTGGTTGGAGAAGACTCTTGAGAGTCCCTTGGACTGCAAGGAGATCCAACCAGTCCATCCTAAAGGAGATCAGTCCTGGGATTTCTTTGGAAGGAATGATGCTAAAGCTGAAACTCCAATACTTAGGCCACTTGATGCAGAGAGCTGACTCATTTGAAAAGACCCTGATGCTGGGGGAAGATTGAGGGCAGGAGGAGAAGCAGATGACAGAGGATGAGAGAGTTGGATGGTATCAACGACTCAATGGACATGGGTTTGGGTGGACTCTGGGAGTTGATGACGGACTGAGAGGCCTGGCGTGCTGTGGTTCATGGGGTCACAAAGAATCAGACACGACTGAGCGATTGAACTGAACTGAATATATATGTGTCCATGTACTCTCTCAGTTCTTCCCACCTTCTCCTTCCCCTGCTGTGTCTACAAGCCAGTACTCTGTATTCCTGTATTCTGTATTCCTCCCCTGCAAACAAATTCATCAAGTACCATTTTTCTATATTCCATATATATATGAATTAATATATGATATCTGTTTTTCTTTTTCTGACTTATTTTGTATAACAGACTATAGGTTCATCTACATCAGTTCAACTGACTCAGATTTGTTCCTTTTTACGGCTGAGTAATATTCAGTTGTATATATGTACCAGAACACCTTTATCTCTTCACCTATCTATGGACATCTAGGTTGCTTCCATGTCTTGGCTACTGTAAATTTTGCTGCAATGAACATTGGAGTACATGTGTCCTTTGGGAGTATAATTTTCTCAGGGTATACGCCCAGCAGTCAGAGGGCTGGGTATTGTGGTAGTTTTATTCCTATTTTTTTAAAGGAATCTCCATACCATTTTCCATAGTGGCTGCATCATTTTATATTCTTTAGGGCACTTCTGATGTACTGTGCATAGAACACTGTATTCAACTTATAACTGTGTCCACTAATCTTATTCTGGAGGCCAAACACAGAAATAGAAGAAAAGAGCATTAAATAACTCTTACAGAATCATACTTGAGTATTTAGTCATAAATAGAAAAAAAATACATGAATAAATTTCACACAAGAGAATAGATTGGCAGATTTATTTTATTTTTATTAAAATTAAAATGTCAAGAAAAGTCTCAAATGTTCATGCTGGCACTTTATTAAGAACTGTTCAATAGATCTGTTTCCAAAGATTCATTGCTAAACTTCATAGTTTGTATGAAGTGGAGGGGATATTTAAGAACTAACTTCTCTTCAGCTAACATGCTTTATACTGACGTCCAGGTGCATACAGACGTATTTCTTCATACATTTTCCACAATCATGAGATTTTTCCAGATTGAATATTGAAAGATTGCTATTAAATTCAACCCATGGTTTAGAGTGAATGACTAATAAACTCTAAGTTGTACAATTTTAAAAGTCACTACTTATTTGAAATGGGAACCAAATAAGTTTCCTTTTCTAAAGATTTTATTGCTTTATAAATATAACAGTAACCCATCAATATGTATGGTATGTAAAATAATATCACTGGAACTACACAGAAGAAGCCAGTACATTTAATATCAAGTACAATAGTAAAATAAAATGATTAATAATTAATAATTTAATATATGCAAACTCACTTTGATATGATCTTTCTTTAATATGCTCTCATTTGCTCTTTTCCCAACTGTTTATTTTTTTGTTAATTTTGCTGTTTTTTGGTAGTGCATGAAGCATCTTTCTATTATTTTAGTATCTCTAAGATAGACCAGAGTTCCCTGCTTCACTTTTTGGGGATTTCGAAGCTCATTAATTTTTCTGCTCCATGTAATTTTATAATGCATTCGGTGAGTGTGAACTTTTGACAATTCAAAAGCTGAAGTGTCCTTTCCTTTATTTAGAGACTGCTTCCCTACCTAGTGGTAATGAATCCACTTACCAGTGCAGGAGATGCAAGAGATGCAGGTTCAACTCCTGGGTAAGAAATACCTCTTGGAGTGGGAAATGGCAACACACTCCAGTATTCTTACCCAGGAAATCTCACTGATGGAGGAGTCTGGTGGGCCACAGTCCCTGGGATTGCTGAGTTGGATATGACTGGGTGCTCATCCACATGCACACACACACACACACGCTACCCAGACTGTTTTTGAGAAAATGAAATGAATCTTATTTCTGTAGTTTATCTCTGAAATCATAATCCTCTCTTTTCTTTTTACACTGTCTGTTAGACTTGTGAGTAATGGTTTCTGCTAACACCTCTCTTAAAAGGTTGTTGGTAGTAAGTTGCCAGTGGACAGCTATTCGTGTGGGCTGGTTTCTTTGAGACTACTGGGGTGGGGGGCATTAGGGTTGTTCTCATGAGCACCTTAACAGATATATTTACTGTTTGATTTTTGGTGCCATTATTATTTAACACAAAAGAGATACTCCTAAAATATTTTTAATATAAATTTATTTATTTTAATTGGAAGCTAATTTGAAGTCAATGAAGATTATATATTTCTGATTTTTGAAAACATACAGATATGGTCTATAGTGAGAGAAAGAAAACTGAAACATAATTATTCAGACAAATAGAATCATCAGAGATCACAAATGACGATATTTACTATTTTAAAAGTAAAACACATTGTGCAGTGATTGGGGAGATTTAACTTTGACCAAGTTCACTCACAGACTCATGGATAATTTCCTGAAACATATTTGTTAAATCAAATATCAACAAATATGGTTTAATAATTGGTAATAGTAATATATAATGGACTCTATAGGTCTGTTCTTTCACGGTGACTAGTTAGGAAAGAGTTGACTAGAGTAAACTAACCCTGCTTCACCTAAACTGCCCCCACCCAATATTCCAAGATTAAGAACAAGAGTAGTAACTCCATGGTTTTAAAGTGATTCAAAATAGAAATTCTCACTCAACAAAAGCCAATGTCTTTCCTATTAGTTAATAAAATGGTAGAAACAGTCAGTTTGTCCTGCAAGGTGATCAAGCCAGTCAGTCGTAAAGGAAATCAACTTTGAATATTCATTAGAAGGACTGATGGCTGAAGCTAAAGCTCCAATACTTTGGCCACCTGGTGTGAAAAGCTGACTCATTGGAAAAGACCATGATGCCAGGAAAGACTGAAGGCAAAAGGAGAAAGAGGCAGCAGAAGATGAAACGTTTATACAGTATCACTGGCTCAATGGACATGAATCTGAGAAAACTCTGGGAGACAGCACAGGACAGAAGAGCCTGGCATGCTGCAGTATGGGGTTGCCAAGAGTCAGGCACGACTTGACTCAGCGACTGAACAAGAACAGTCACAGAGAATGACCATTCTTTACCATGACAATATACACCTTTGTTCCATCCCAGAAGAGCTGGAGCACAACTGAGCCATGGTAGCAATAGCTCTCATCAGCCAGGAGGACAAGAGGCCCAGGCTCAGAGTCCCAGCCACCAAGTGTCTGCTTCCAGCCATATTCCCTTGCTGACAGCTTTGGGCTTCTGGACTTCCATACACTAAGTAAGAGGTAGCAGTCCATTTCATAGCAATTGGGAATGAACCTGGATGGCAATAGAAATATTCTTTAGATACTTTGGGCCTCTGATTCCTCATTTATGATTTTGACATAATAATATTGGCTTTATTTACCTAACGGACTTTTATGAGTATAAGATAAAATAATAAAAACCAGAATTGGTCTGTAAGATTTAAAAGTGCCACAAAAGGTATACTATTAATTATTGTCATATTATTGGCATATTCCAAGTAGACTTGGGAAGTATCAAAGGTAGATACTGTCTTTCAATTCCAGGAAGAAAAGAACAATGGTTTTTGCTATTTTAACAAGGTTATGATAGCCACTTCTTATCTCTAAATTTACTTTTGTTGACTTAATGAAAGAAACATGTCAGGAAAATATATACCCTTTTATTTATGACCATATTATGTGTAAGTATCAGCAAGTCTTTAAAACAATGAAGTTTGACAAATACAGTGGCATCGATAAAGTAGTGTGAACAGGTTATGTGTGCCTTTTTGTTTTGGAATGGAGGGGTAATTCTAGGCCTCACGGTCTTAATGTATCATTATGTCCTTGAAAATGGAAAAAAAAGTCAGAACTCAGAGTATTTAGAACTAAAAGCTAGTTAGTGAAGGTGACCATTTCAAAGCTACATTTTGCTCTTCTAATCCTTTACTTTTGGGTGGGTCAGGAAGGTATTTCAGCTGCAGTGCGGGCATTTTGCTGTAGTTACAATGAATCGCAGCCATGATTGCAGTTGTTTTGTGATGCCTGTGGTGTCATTACCAAGATGCGATTACCAATTGCTATATGAAATTAGTTATGCATGAAATGAAGAGGAAGCATAAATACTAGGAGGGAGAGTCTGAGCACGGGCTTCATCCTCATTGTCTTCCAGACCCACTGATGCTTATGCATAATGTGGTCATAAAACTTTAATTTATTTCAGAGCTGTAGGAATAGAAGGGTTCTTTAAAGGTCATCCAGGACATCCCCCTGTTTCCAGGTCCTTGAACAAACCTAAAAAGATAATGAATGAACCCTTTTTCCCAGGAACATTAAAAATCTTCTAATGGTTTAAGATGAGTCATGGTAGTAAGAAGAATTTCTACAATGTAGTGATGCATAGTGTTCAATGCTCAATTAATATGATATATTTTATATGTATTATTCACCAAATTAATTCATCTGTTGTCTTTTAAATATTTTAATTTTATAATATAATTTCAGCATAAAGCTTTTGAAATTGTCTTTGTATGCTATATGTCTTTTTAAGAAATGACATATTCCTAAAATTTACAGTTAATAGAAAATTCTCAATATAATATCTAAAAGCTCATTCAAAATGGTTTAAAAACTTTTGAAGAACATGTCACACACACATCCACGCACTTCACATCCTCCAGTGCAGTGGATCAGTGTGTGAAGTGGGAGAGTTTAACAGAAACCTAAAAATTAGATATTTCTATATGGTGAACTCATTTGGAATGCATCTGTAGAATTTTTAACATTAAGTTATATTACGAGTTTTCTGTTTAGTCATAAAAAGTAGGTTTCCATTTATCCTTGTTGGCTACTTATTATATGGTATTCAACTGATACAGTTCATGGTTTGGTGTAGAAGAAGCAGTCATATTCCATATTTCACCATTCACATCATGAAGTTTCACATAACAGTGAATCAAATATCTTTGAAGCCTGACTGTAAGATGATATCCACCAAAGCCAAGGACTTTTGAAAACACATGAAGATGTTTTTATTTTCTCTTGTAGAAACACTGCCTTAGTGTAACAAACATGGGGCTACTGTGGCTCAATGGCCTGGCCCGTATCTTAGCGATGCTATTAGACATTGGTTAGGTCAAAGTTTCCCTCTTGGACTCAGTTTCTTTTCTGCCAAATGGACATCATAAATCTGTCCTTTATTATTGTGAGGCTGCAACGAAATAACACGTTCAGTTTCCTAGCAAATCACTGATGCCATAACAGGTGGACTGCAAATGGGAGTGCACTGTCTCACTCCCTCCTTCAAAATGAAGTGCTGCAGAGGGTTCTGACATGCAAAGATCTCATGGTACTTGAGCTCTTTACTCGGGCCTAAAAGGATATGATCAAATGAAGAGGTATGAAAGCACAACATGTGACTCGGTATCTCAGTTTAGGAAACTATAGTACTGACATTAGGATCTGAAACAAATACTCTGCAAAGAGAATTATCTTTCCTGCTTCTGTGTACATTTTGTTTAATATTAGTGACATAGGATCTTAATGTAATTGTATATTGCACACTGATTCAACAAATGTGGCCGATATTTGCTCACCCTATGCATCACAGTGCTCTTCACACACCACTGTTTCCCTAGAAACGGCAAACTATTGTTTGAGATCTACAGCTTCCCAGTTGTACAGTTTTTAACCTCAATATTCAGACTTACATCATTTTTCTCACTAGTAAAGCTGAGATTTTCAGACAGCTCTTCCAGCCACACATAGGTAGCATTTTCCTATTTCTCTGTTACATGGGGAAATCATAACATTGATTTTTGAGGAGTCTAACAATTCTATTTTGTCCACTAAATTTTCAAAAGATTGGCAGCGTTTCCTACTGCACTATGCCCTCCACTTTGCTGTCCTGGTAATATATAGATGATGATAATGAAACAAATAATATACAGTGTTTGAGGAAGAAATTTTTGTGAAAAACAAACAAAAACTGGGCTAGGAAGGCTTGGATGTAAAGTGAATGAAGGGATAGTGAAAGGATGAAGAACTCCTAAATAGAGTAGGAATAGAAAAAGATACTGTGTGTGAAAACAGGACAAATTACCTCTGATGCATCCACATATTGGGATCAGGATACACCTGTGACAAGCACATCCCTTAAGCCTGAATTTCTTCTAAAGTTACAAAACATGGTAAGGACGAATGCTCAGTCACCTCAGTCAGCCTGACTCTTTGTGACTCTATGGACTATACCGCATTTATTGATTATGCCAAAGCCTTTGACTGTGTGGATCACAATAAACTGTGGAAAATTCTGAAAGAGATGGGAATACCAGACCACCTTACCTGATTCTTGAGAAAACTGTATGCAAGTTAGGGAGCAACAGTTAGAACTGGACATGGAACAACAGACTGGTTCCAAATAGGAAATGGAGTATGTCAAGGCTGTATACTGTCACTCTGCTTATTTAACTTATGTGCAGAGTACATCATGGGAAACACAAGCTGGAATCAAGATTGCCGGGAGAAATATCAATAACCTCAGATATGCAGATGACACCACCCTTATGGCAGGAAGTGAAGAAGAACTAAAGAGCCTCTTGATGAAAGTGAAAGAGGACAGTGAAAAAGTTGGCTTAAAGCTCAACATTCAGAAAACTAAGATCATGGAATCTGGCCCCATCACTTCATGGGAAACAGATGGGAAAACAGTGGAAACAGTGGCTGACTATTCTTCTGGGCTCCAAAATCGCTGCAGATGGTGACTGCAGTCATGAAATTAAAAGACACTTGCTCCTTGGAAGAAAAATTATGACCAACCAGACAGCATACTAAAAGCAGAGAGATTACTTTGCCAACATAGATCCATCTAGTCAAAGCTATGGTTTTTCCAGTAGTCATTTATGGATGTGAGAATTGGACTATAAATAAATCTGAGTGCTGAAGAATGGATGCTTTTGAACTGTGATGTTGGAGAAGACTCCGGAGAATCCCTTGGACTGCAAGGAGATCCAACTAGTCCATCCTAAGGAAAATCAGTCCTGAAAATTCATTGGAAGGATTGATGCTGAAGCTGAAACTCCAATATTTAGCCACCTGATGTGAAGAACAACTCATTGGCAAAGACCCTGATGCTGGGAAAGATTGAAGGTGGGAGGAGAAGGAAATGACAGAGAATGAGATAGTTGGATGGCATCACTGATGGACTTGAGTTTGAGTAAGCTCTGGGAGTTGTTGATGGAGAAGGAAGCCTGGCATGCTGCAGTCCATGGGGTCACAGAGTCACACACAACTGAGTGACTGGACTGAACTGACTGGACTATAGCCCACCAGGCTCCTCTGTCCATGGGATTTCCCAGGCAAGAATACTGAAGTGGGTAGCCATTTCCTCCTCCAGGGGATCTTCCCAAACCAGGGACTGAGCCCACATCTCCTGATTCTCTTGCATTGCTGGTTGATATTTTTTTGTGGTGAGTCACCAAGGACGCTCCCGTGATAAATATAATGGGGAAACAAGTGGATGGTGGAAAACAGGGACGTGGCGTGCTCTGGCCTCCCTGTGCAAAGGATTGCTACACTGCAGCATGAAGAACAGATGACAAGGACCAAGGTCGAAACCTGAGGCCAATTAGGAGACTATTGCAACGGACACATGAGAGACAGTCAGAGCTTGGTCTAGGAGAGTCACAGACGATGCAGTAGCAAGTACCCAGATATAGCACATGTTTTGGATGTTCGACCAACAAGATTTGCTATGTATTGAATATGGATGTGAAAGAAAAGAGTGAGTCAAGGATTGCCCCAAGTTCAGGATCTGAGCAAGAGAGTAAGCACAAATGCCATTTATTGAGATGGGAAGTAACCAGCTGGAAAGGGAAATAAAGCGTTTGTGTGTAGAATTTGTTGAGTTCGAAGTGGCAAATGGATAGTCAAACGAACCCATCATGGAGGCAGTGGAACACGGGTCAGTGTTTAAAGGAGGAGCTTGCATTAAGGGTTGATATTTAGATGTCATCAGGATGTTGATATTTAAGACCATGGGATTGTGTGAGGTCACCGAGGAAGTCAGTAAAAGAACCAAGTTCTGAGGACAGAGTGCTGAGTCATGTTGACATTTACACACCAAGGGATTATGGGATCCGCCAGAGGAGACTGAAGCAGAGTGAGGTCACAGAAAAGCCAGGAATGGTTGGCATTCTGGAACTTGAGTGGGCAAAGCATTTTAAGAAGGAGTAGATGATATACTGCATTAAACAGTGCTCGTGGGTGGACTAGGAATTGACTATAGAAATGAACAGTTTAGGTGGCGTTAGTGATTTCGACTCAATGGATTTTGGTAAAACAAGGAAAAAGTGGGGATGAAAACCTGATCGAATGCTATTCTGAGAGTAAGAGATGATGAATTAACGGTGGTGCCAAAATAGTTTTTAAAAAATTGTTAAAAAGTTGAAGGAAAGCAGTAAGCATCTTTGATCTGTTGTAACAAAACAAAAATCATCTCCTGAGAATGGAAATATGTGGGAAACAATTGATCTACTTCAAGTCTCAATTCAATTCTGACTTTATCCCATTAAGTCCTTTGTATAATGAATGTAATTTGCAGTTTTTTCATCATAACAAGTTGTATATATCTTTTATGTAATTTGAGACATACAATTTTAAGTTCTGGCGTTGCTTAAATATATCTAACTTCCATAAATGCAAAAAAAATACACTGAATCAGTGTTCAATTTGTTGCTCATGGCCGTCTTGTAATTTCAGAGCCAGTTCCAGAAATAAGATCTAGCCACTCTTTGTCAAGCAATAGAGTGGTTTTAGTTTCATCAGTTTAAATGTGAGGCTATAAACGTAAATATTAAAATGATTTTCCTCATTAATGCAAAATCCATTCTGAGTCTACTTGGGTACAAGTTCTGTCTATTCTTTATTTTTCTGGAAATATCAATAATATTTTATTTGTGTATGTATTAGTAATAAGTCTATCTATCTGCCTACATATCAGATCTACTGTGCATAATTTAAAACATGTATCTAAGATTTTGTGGGGTTTTTTCCCATCATTTTTAGAACATCTGTTGCTTAAGAGAGTTGTTTGTTTTTTTTAAATAAATACTTCTAATGCCATATCAAGCTGTCTTAAACTGCATTATTATAAGTTTCTCTGTAGTCTTTAAGACATGGATTTTTTTTTTTTCTGATCTAAAAGCATTTGTCTAGCCTCTTAAATTTCTCCACTTTATTTTATGTTATCCTGGCAAGTAAATTACTCTTCTATCCTCAAAACATGCCAAGCTACTTAAAATATAACCTAAAGATTGCATGTTAATGGGTTCACTTACAGTTGGTTTGTCAAGTATTGCAGTGTTTCTCAGATAGTGCTAAGTTGTATGTACTTGCTCCCTTTTGATCACAAATACTTTAGTGGTAATTTTGCCTAATACATAAATTTTGTCTAATACATAAAATACATAAATAGAATGACTTTATTTAAGTCATTTATTGGTGAAATATATTCTCTCAAGATAGTTTGTAACCAAACCAGTATCATTTAAATTAGCACAACTCAAAACATCGTTTAAAGAAAACTTGAGAAAGCCTGGGGGCAATCTCATTTTTTTTTCTTCCAAATTTCACAGTGACCTGTCATTTGGAGAATCTCATTTTTTTTTCTTCCAAATTTCACAGTGACCTGTCATTTGGAGAATACATTTAACAGATTTTTTTACCAAACTACAATAACATGATCTGTTGGGCTGTAACAATAGATAGATAGATAGATAGATAGATAGATAGATAGATAGATAGATAGATAGATATACATAAATACAATGTTAAAACAATCAGATTTAAAGAAACAGACAAGAAAATAATTCAGCTGCTATGTCCAAGCAGTCACCGGTAACTGTTAGGTGCTTTCCATGAGATCAAGTACTTTATTTATTTGATAAGGTTATCGTTTAACTTATTTGGAAGGTGCTCTTCTTAGAACTTTACAAAGATTAACTCATTTAATACTTATCATAATAGTATGAGATTGTCAGTATTGGCTTCCCTGCTGCCTCAGACAGTAAAGAGTCCACCTGAAATGGTGGAGACGCAGGTTCGATCTCTTGGTGCCTGGATAATTCCATGGACAGAGGAGCTTGTCAGGCTACAGGCCAGGGGGTCACAAAGAGTCAGAAAGCTGAACGACTAAGGCTTACTGTTGTTATTAGTATCACCATTTCAAAGATGAGGAAGCGGGAGAGAGACAGTGAACAATTATTTGTCCTCTTACAGTCAATGTGCAGTTGAGATTCAAATTCAGGTATATGTGCTCCGAAGTGCCTGTGCACAGCCACTGTGCTGACTCTCTATGAATTTATAGGGCAGTATGTTTTATAATCCAAGTACTGTATTTCAGACTCTTTTGTTGACCATGATGGCTACTTCATGTCTCCTAAAAATTCCTGGCCACAGTGGTAGATACAATGGTCATCTGAATTAAATTCACCCATTCCAGTCCATTTTAGTTCACTGCTTCCTAAAATGTTGGCGTTCACTCTTGCCATCTCCTATTTGACCACTTCCAATTTGCCTTGAGTCATCGACCTAGCATTCCAGGTTCCTATCCAATATTGCTCTTTACAGCATTGGACCTTGCTTCTATCACCAGTCACACCCACAACTGGGTATTGTTTTTGCTTTGGCTCCATCCCGTCTTTCTTTCTGGAGTTATTTCTCCACTGATCTCCAGTAGCATATTGGGCACCTACCAACCTGGGGAGTTCCTCTTTCAGTATCCTATCATTTTGCCTTTTCATACTGTTCATGGGGTTCTCAAAGCAAAAATACTGAAGTGGTTTGCCATTCCCTTCTCCGGTGGACAGCATTCTGTCTCCACCATGACCCGTCCATCTTGGATGGCCCCACATGACATGTTTAGTTTCACTGACTTAGACAAGGCTGTGTTCCATGTGATCAGATTGGCTAGTTATCTGTGATCATGGTTTCAGTGTGTCTGCCCTCTGATACCCTCATGCAACACTTACCATCCTACTTGGGTTTCTCTTACATTGGATGTGGAGTATCTCTTCACGGCTGTTCCAGAAAGTACAGCCACGGCTCCTTACCTTGGACAAGGAGTATCTCCTCATGGCCCTCCCTCTTGATCTTGAATGTGGAGTAGCTCCACTCAACCCTCCTGCAACCACACAGGCACCTACCTTGGACGTGGGGTTTTTCCTCTTGGCCTCCTCCCTGACCTCGGAAATGTGATATCACTGTAATCAATATAATGGTAATCCAAGCCTATGCCCCAAACAGTAATGCTGAAGAATCTTAAGTTTAATGGTTCTATGAAGACCTACAAGACCTTTTAGAACTAACACCCCCAAAAGATGTCCTTTTCATTTGAGGGGACTGGAATGCAAAAGTAGGAAGTCAAGAAACACCTGGACTACAGGCAAATTTGGCCTTGGAATACGAAATGAAGGAGGGCAAAGGCTCTTACAGTTTTGCCAACAGAACACACTGGTCATAGCAAACACCCTCTTCCAACAACACAAGAGATGACTCTACGTATGGACATCACCAGATGGTCAACACCGAAATCAGATTGATTATATTCTTTGCAGTCAAAGATGGAGAAGCTCTATACAGTCAGCAAAAACAAGACCAGGAGCTGACTGTGGCTCAGATCATGAACTCCTTATTGCCAAATTCAGACTTAAATAGAAGAAAGTAGGGAAAACCACTAGACTATTCAGGTATGACCTAAATCAAATTCCTTACGATTATACAGTGGAAGTGAGAAATAGATTTAAGGGACTAGATCTGAGAGACAGAGTGTCTGATGAACTATGGACAGAAATTCCTGACATTGTACAGGAGACAGGATTCAAGACCATCCCCAAGAAAAAGAAATGCAAAAGAGCAAAATGGCTGTCTGAGGTGGTCTTACAAATATCTGTGAAAAGAAGAGAGGTGAAAAGCAAAGGGAAAAAGATATAAGCATCAGAATGCAGAGTTCCAAAGAACAGCAAGGAGAGATAGGAAAGCCTTCCTCAGCCATCAATGCAAAGAAATAGAGGAAAACAACAGAATGGGAAAGACAAGAGATCTCTTCAAGAAAATTAGAGATACCAAGGGAACGTTTCATGCAAAATGGGCTCAATAAAGGACAGAAATGGTCTGGACCTAACAGAAGCAGAAGATATTAAGAAGAGGTGGCAAGAATACACAGAAGAACTGTACGAAAAATATCTTCACCACCCAGATAATCACAATGGTATGATTTCTCACCTAGAGTCAGACATCCTGGAATGTGAAGTCAAGTGGGCTCTAGAAAGCATCGCTACGAACAAAGCTAGTGGAGGTGATAGAATTTCAGTTGAACTATTTCAAATCCTGAAAGATGATGCTGTGAAAATGCTGCACTCAATATGACAGAAAATTTAGAAAACTCAGCAGTGACCACAGGACTGGAAAAGGTCAGTTTCCATTCAAATCCCAAAGAAAGGCAATGCCAAAAAATGCTCAAACTACCACACAATTGTACTCATCTCATACGCTAGTAAAGTAATGCTCAAAATTCTCCAAGCCAGGCTTCAGCAGTTCATGAACCGTGAACTCCCTGATGTTCAGGCTGGTTTTAGAAAAGGCAGAGGAACCAGAGATCAAATAGCCAACATCTGCTGGATCATGGAAAAAGCAAGAGAGTTCCAAAAACATCTATTTCTGCTTTATTGACTATGCCAAGGCCTTTGACTGTGTGGATCACAATAAACTGGGAAATAAAGAGAGTGATGGGAATACCAGACCACCTGACCTGCCTTTTGAGAAACCTATCTGCAGGTCAGGAAGCACCAGTTGGAACTGCACATGGAACCACAAACTGGTTTAAAATAGGAAAAGGAGTACGCCAAGGCTGTATATTGTCACCCTGCTTATTTAATTACTTTCTACACAGAGTACTTCATGAAAAATGCTGTGCTGGCATAAGTATCTTGGTGAAAGTGAAAGAGGAGAGTGAAAAACTTGGCTTAAAGCTCAACATTCAAAAACAAAGATCATGGCATCCGGTCCCATCATTTCAAGGGAAATAATTGGGGAAACAGTGGAAACAATCTCAGACTATATTTTTGGGCTGCAAAATCACTGCAGGTGGTGATTGCAGCCATGAAATTAAAAGACGCTTACTTCTTGGAAGGAAATTTATGACCAAACTAGACAGCGTAGAAGACATTACTTTGCCAATAAACGTCCATCTAGTCAAGGCTGTGGTTTTTACCAGTGTTCATATATGACTGTGAGAGTTGGACTGTGAAGAAGGCTGAGCGCCGAAGAATTGATGCTTTTGAACTCTGGTGTTGGAGAAGACTCTTGAGAGTCCCTTGGACTGCAAGGAGGTCCAAACAGTCCATTCTAAAGGAGGTCAGTCCTGGGTGTTCATTGGAAGGACTGATGCTAAAGCTGAAACTCCAGTACTTTGGCCACCTCATGCGAAGAGTTGACTCATTGGAAAAGACGCTGATGCTGGGAGGGATTGGGGGCAGGAGAAGAAGGGGATGACAGAGGATGAGATGACTGGATGGCATTACTGACTCTATGGACATGACTTTGAGTAAACTCCATAAGTCAATGATGGACAGGGAGGCCTGACGTGCTGCAATTCATGGGGTCGCCAAGAGTTGAACATGAGTGAGTGACTGACCTGAACTGATGTTTTATATGTTACAGTGTGGACTTTTGAATCAACTTTCTTGGTTTCAGATCCACTCTGTATGTTATTAGGTTTGTAATCATGTTTAATTCATTGGTTAATAAATTCACTGGGCTTTGGTATTCTCATCCATAAAACATATATATATGTGTGTGTATATATATATATACATATATATGTATATATACATATATATGTATATATACATATATATGTATATTACATTATGAGAACATTCATTTCAATTGAGTTGTTCAGCCCTGTCCGACTCTTTACAACCCCATGTATCATAGAATGCCAGGCCTCAATGTCCATCACCAGCTCTAGGAGTTTACTCAAACTCATGTCCATCGAGATTGTGATGCCATCCAGCCATTTCATCCTCCGTCATCCCCTTCTCCTCCTGCCCCTAATCCCTCCCAGCATTAGGGTCTTTTCCAGTGAGGCTACTCTTGCTATGAGGTTGCTAAAATATTGGAGTTTCAGCTTTAGCATCAGTCCTTCCAATGAACACCCAGGACTGATTGCCTTTAGGATGGAGTGGACCTCACTGCAGTCCAAGGGACTCTCAAGAGTCTTCCCCCAACACCACAGTTTAAAAGCATCAATTCTTCGGCATTCAGCTTTCTTCACAGTCCAACTCTCACAGTCATACGTGACCACTGGAAAACCATAGCCTTTACTAGATGGACATTTATTGGCAAAGTAATGTCTTCTACGCTGTCTAGTTTGGTCATAAATTTCCTTCCAAGAAGTAAGCGTCTTTTAATTTCATGGCTGCAATCACCACCTGCAGTTATTTTGCAGCCCAAAAATATAAAGTCTGAGATTGTTTCCACTGTTTTCCCAACTATTTCCCTTGAAGTGACGGGACCAGATGCCATGATCTTCGTTTTCTGAATGTTGAGCTTTAAGCCAACTTTTTCACTCTCCTCTTTCACTTTCACCAAGAGACTTTTTAGTTCCTCTTCACTTTCTGCCATAAGGGTTGTGTTCTGCATATCTGAGGTTACTGATATTTCTCCCAGCAATCTGGATTCCAGATTGTGCTTCCTCTAGCCCAGTGTTTCTCATGTTGTACTCTGCATAGAAGTTAAATAAGCAGGGTGAACAATATACAACCTTGACATACTCCTTTTCCTATTTGGAACCAGTCTGTTGTTCCATGTCCAGTTCTAACTGTTGCTTCCTGACCTGCATATAGGTTTCTCAAGAAGCAGGTCAGGTGGTATGATATTCCCATTTCTTTCAGAATTTTCCACAGTTTATTGTGATCCACACAGTCAAATGCTTTGGCATAGTCAATAAAGCAGAAATAGATGTTTTTCTGGAACTCTCTTGCTTTTTCCATGATCCAGTGGATGTTGGCAATTTGATCTCTGGTTCCTCTGCCTTTTCTAAAACCAGCTTGAACATCTGGAAGTTCACGGTTCACGTATTACTGAAGCCTGGCTTGTAGAATTTTGCGCATTACTTTTCTAGCGTGTGAGATGAGTGCAATTGTGCGGTAGTTGAGTATTCTTTGGCATTGCCTTTCTTTGGGACTGAAATGAAAACTGCCCTTTTCCAGTCCTGTGGTCACTGCTGAGTTTTCCAAATTTGGTGGCATATTGAGTGCAGCACTTTCACAGCATCATCTTTCCGGATTTGGAATAGCTCAACTGGAGTTCTATCACCTCCACTAGCACATACTTGAGTTATTAATCAGCAGTGATTAGAAACTGTGTCCGTGTGGGTTGTTATAATCCATCTGTGAGAATTGACATTGCATTTTTTTTTAAGTGGGATACCACAAACTATCCTTTCTTAATACCCCTTATAAAGTCCATTTCTGAGATATCTCCTTTCATGTTTAGAACAGATGATGAATTTAGATGAACTACACATCCATGTCGATGATGTCAGTTTCCATGGAAAGCCAGACTTGAAGTGTTCCTAGAGTCTGCTGCTGCTGCTGCTAAGTCACTTCAGTCGTGTCTGACCCCATTGATGGCAACTCACCAGGCTCCCCCATCCCTGGGATTCCCCAGGCAAGAACACTGGAGTAGGTTGCCATTTCCTTCTCCAATATATGAAAGTGAAGAGTGAAAGTGAATTCGCTCAGTCGTGTCTGACTCTTCGTGACCCCATGGACTGCAGCCTACCAGGCTCCTCCACCCATGGGATTTTCCAGGCAAGAGCACTGGCGTGGGGTGCCATTGCCTTTCCTAGAGTCTAATCATACCCGTTTGTTGGAATTCAGTTTTCTTGTGTTCTGGATTTGGTGGTTCTCTCCCAAAGATCAGGGAGTTTCCTTTAAGACATTTTCATGGCTCATGGTTCCCGTTAGTTTCCCGTTTGTTGTTCAGTCTCTCAGTCATGTCCAACTTTTGGCAATCCTATGTCCATGGGATTTCCCAGGCAAGAACGTTGGAGTGGACTGCCATTTCCTTCGCTAGGGGTTCTTTCCAGACAGGCGTCAAACCCATGTCTCCTGCTAGTCTCCTGCCTTGAGGGTGGATTCTTCACCACAGAACCACCAGGGAAGCCTGTACCACATACAATATTAGTACATCTAGGGTATATTATAAATAAATATGGTGACACTCATGAGAAAGAACCCACCTGGAGATGCAGGGACTCAGGGGACTCAGGTTAGATCCCTGGGTTGAGAAAATCCCTTGGAGTAGGGAAATGACAACCCACTCTAGTATTCTTGCCTGGAGAATCCCATGGACAGCGGAGCCTGGGAAGCTGCAGTCCACAGGGTTGCAAAGAGGTAGGCTGACTGAAGTGACTTAGCAGGTGTATATGCGTGACTCGCAATCCTCGCTGACTTCACATGCCCTATGAATATACCATCAATGCAAAGAAATAGAGGAAAAGAACAGAATGGGAAAGACTAGAAATCTATTCAAGAAAATTAGAGAGACCAAGGGAACATTTCATGCAAAGATGGGCTCGATAAAGGACAGAAATGGTCTGGACCTAACAGAAGCAGAAGATATTAAGAAGAGGTGGAAGAATACACAGAAGAACTGTACAAAAAGATCTTCACGATCTAGAGTCAGACATCTTGGAATGTGAAGTCAAGTGGGCCTTAGAAAGCATCGCTGCAAACAAAGCTAGTGGAGGTGATGGCATTCCAGTGGAGCTGTTTCAAATCCTGAAAGATGATGCTGTGAAAGTGCTGCACTCAATATGCCACCAAATTTGGAAAACTCAGCAGTGGCCACAGGACTGGAAAAGGTCAGTTTTCATTCCAATTCCAAAGAAAGGCAATGCCAAAGAATGCTCAAACTACTGCACAATTGCACTCTTCTCACACGCTAGAAAAGTAATGCTCAAAATTCTGTAAGCCAGGCTTCAGCAATACGTGAACCGTGAACTCCCTGATGTTCAAGCTGGTTTTAGAGGCAGAGGAACCAGAGATCAAATTGCCAACATCCACTGGATTATGGAAAAAGCAAGAGAGTTCCAGAAAAACATCTATTTCTGCTTTATTGACTATGCCAAAGCCTTTGACTGTGTGGATCACAATAAACTGTGGACAAATCTGAAAGAAATTGGAATACCAGACCACCTGACCTGCCTCTGGAGAAATCTGTATGGAAGTCAGGAAGCAACGGTTAGAACTGGACATGGAACAACAGACTGGTTCCAAATAGGAAAAGGAGTACGTCAAGGCTGTATATTGTCACCCTGCTTATTTAACTTCTGTGCACAGTACATCATGAGAAACACTGGACTGGAAGAAACACAAGGTGGAATCAAGATTTCCGGGAGAAATATCAATAACCTCAGATATGCAGATGACACCACCCTTATGGCAGAAAGTGAAGAGGAACTAAAAAGCTTCTTGATGAAAGTGAAAGAGGAAAGCGAAAACGTTGGCTTAAAGCTCAACATTCAGAAAATGAAGATCATGGCATTGGTCCCATCACTTCATGGGAAATAGATGGGGAAAGAGTGGAAATAGTGCCAGACTTTATTTTTTGGGGCTCCGAAATCACTGCAGATGGTGACTGCAGCCATGAAATTAAAAGACGCTTACTCCTTGGTAGAAAAGTTATGACCAGTCTAGATAGTATATTCAAAAGCAGAGACATGTCTTTGCTGACTAAGGTCCATCTAGTCAAGGCTATGGTTTTTCCTGTGGTCATGTATGGATGTGAGAGTTGGACTGTGAAGAAAGCTGAGTGCTGAAGAATTGATGCTTTTGAGCTGTGGTGTTGGAGAAGATTCTTGAGAGTCCCTTGGACTGCAAGGAGATCTAACCAGTCCATTCTGAAGGAGATCAGCCCTGGGATTTCTTTGGAAGGGATGATGCTAAAGCTGAAACTCCAGTACTTTGGCTACCTCATGTGAAGAGTTGACTCATTGGAAAAGACTCTGATGCTGGGAGGGACTGGGGGCAGGAGGAGAAGCGGACGACAGAGGATGAGATGGCTGGATAGCATCACGGACTCGATGAACATCAGTCTGAGTGAACTCCGGGAGATGGTGATGGACAGGGAGGCCTGGCATGCTGCAGTTCATGGGGTTGCAAAGAGTCGGACATGACTGAGCGACTGAACTGAACTAACTGAACTGATGTCATATATAAGTATAAATGTATATTCTATAAATATATATATAAGTATAAACATATTCTATATATTATAAATATATAATACATATATATTATAAAGGTAATGTATATTCTATATATTATAAATATATAATATATAAATATATATATTCTCATATTTAAATATATAATATATATAAATATGTATTCTCTACCAATATGCATATATATATATAGTTTCAAATTAAAAGCAGAGTGTTGGCTATTTTGCAAGCAACACAAATGTGTAGTCCTTAAAGTACATCCAATAAAGAAATTCTTGAGCTGTCCTTGTTGGGGTTGATTTACACTCTCTCCTGAAACTAACTCTATTCAAAATGAATTTTAAAGCTTATACAACTGAGGGTATAGTTAATTTTAAGCAAGAAATATCTAAGGTACTCCAAGTATCTTACTTTTGTAACCTAGAGTGCAATATGTCTCTCTATGTCTTGTTATTGCCTCACTGAACACAGGTTTTAAAAGGAAATTGCTCAGTTTGGTAACTTACTTTCCTTTGCCTTCACCTTTTGGATTAAGTTTACTGTCAGTTGCTTTGTAAAGCACTTCAATTTATGGACTACCTTTATTTTATGCATGTCTTACTTCAATTTTATCTTTAGTGAATACCCATGTCTTTGCAACAAGGAAACATGTATGTATAGGCAGCCAAATTACCGGTTGTCCTGACCAAAAGAAGGTCATACATTGAAGAAATAACTGGGGCAGCCCAGAATTGTTTTTATTTGACTTTAGTTGGATTAATGAAAGATTTTTTTAAGCAATACTTTTTTTTTTTTTTTGCTGAAATTGATTTTCTTCTTTCAACAGATATAAGATGTAAATTTTGAGTCCATGGGCTTTTTCCAAAGTTTAGTTTAAAAACCTTTATAAACCCCATTGTGCAAAATACCCTGATAACTACAGGAAGCTATCAATTTGAAGAAACCGTACGTTCAGATTTCCAGGATCTTGAACTCTAATCAGGGCGTTTGCTGGAGGGCAATACAAGCAAGGATGAAATTGCCTGAGCAAAGTACAAACATCAGCCTGCATAATAAAGGGATTTTTGACTTGGGGGATAATATATGAAAAAACTACTCTGGCTTCTATGAGGACGGAAGGCTTGAAAGTTACAATTTCTGTCTGACATGCAAGTCTTTAAAACTGCAGACCTGCAATAAATGCTTCTGAAAGGAAAAGAGGCAGTCCTCTGGGAAGGAAGAACATTCTTAGGCAACACAAGGTGGAGGGGGGATCATGAGACAGAGAGGGAGCTGAACTTTGGTTACCATTATTATAAATTATTTTGGTCTGCCATTTGAGACAGGATTGACTTCTGTTGTCTTAAATAAAAATTCCTTCTGGAAATAGCATATCCCTGTGTATCTGGACTAAGAAACTGCTGAGGCCAGTATCCCTTACCCAGTTCTCAGCTGCAAGAGACCCTATTCCTCCATTCTTAATGCAAGAAACACATTCCCGATACCTTGTCCTGATTTTACCTTCATGTGATCAATGGGATTACTCACAGACTTCCCCTGACAGATGGGCAGTTTCTTTTGTTTTAAACCTGGTTTTGGCAAACGACCCTTAGAATTCACACTGGTTTCTCAAATATTTTTTAAAACACGTATATATGCTAGGCATAGCTTTGATCCAGGGTTTAACCAATCTGAGAGCTGAGTCTTGACTTCTGACTCTGTGTGCTCAATCACATCTGACCCACCAGGCTCCTCTGTCCATGGAATTTTCCAGGCAGGACTATTGGAGTGGAGCTTCATTTCTGATGCCAAGGGATCTTCCTGACCTAGGGATCAAACCCACGTCTCTCGTGTGTCCTGAGTTGGCAGGCAGATTCTTTACTGTCTGAGCTGTGAGGAAGCCCTCTAGTTAGCCCTCTAAGCAACCTTTTCACCAGAGGCTCTTCCCAACCCAGGGACTGAACCCAGGTCTCCCATGTTGCAGACAGATTCTTTAACATTTGAGCCATCAGGGAAGTCCTCTAATTAGCCAGACGGTATTAAAAAATGGCTTCACAAGCAGCACACACATGTACACCCTAGCCCAGCCCTGAGCAAGAGGGTCCAGCAGTTACTACAGACCGTAGGTGAGAGGACTTCAGGACTGCCTTCCATTGTCTCCAGCACAGCATAGGAGGCATCTTTACTCCTCAGAAACCATTTGGCCTGACTCTAATTAATGCCTCTCCTAACCTTCTAGTAATGCTGCTAATTGTTCGCAAACTGGCAATGTAATCAACACTCTACTAACAGACAAAGTTCTGTGTGTGTGTGTTTTTCCCCCATCTCCACTAATTTTTTTGTGTGTGTGTGCTCTGACACAGTGTGAACTTAGGCATGTATGTCCCAATTGCTTTGTTTCCATGTAATTTAACAGTAAGACATTATTTTCTCATAAGAGGTGCTTTGAATTTTTACTGCTAATGAATAAATTAACTAAAAAGGTTAATCTGCCTACATGTTTATGAAACATTATGCAAACCGTTCTTCGAAAGGTTTAATGGTAATGGAAAGCAATTGCAAACCATGGTACATTTCCCCGATTTCATCTTTTTTTTTTTTTGTGTGTACGGATTACATAGATTTTTACATTTTACAGATGTGTGTGTGTAGAGGAGATTTTGTAGGGCTCCGATATAATTTCATTGGTTTAAGTACATTAACACCAATATGTAGGGCTTCCATTTGTGATCAGGAATGGCACTAACTTTGGTAATTAATTTCAAAGTAAAGCTGTAAAAATGAAAAGAATCTGTGTGATTAATATCATTACAGTGAGCAGCAAAGGAAGTAATTATGTTTAGACACACATTTTAAAGCTTTGACAAAACGGCTCTTGCATCAGAGTTGGAATTGCATAGAGTTTATGACCTGCTATTCACTTTGGAGGTATTTGACATGAATGGCACGGGTGCTGAAGGCTGAAAAGACGCACATCACTGAGTGTTTACATGAGTGTCACTCTGTAAGGAAGCTTTTGCCCAATAAAGGGCCTGTTTTCCCCACTGAACCCTTTTCTCTTCTGCAGTGAAGGTGGGCCTACTTACTGGTTGGTAGGGCCTTTTGGGAAAATAATATGAATGTGTGTATGTGTGTTAAGAAGTAGAGGGCACACATTGAGAGTTACATGCTGGAAAAAAGAAAATCATAATTTCTGTACTTGGAATGCTTTTCCTATTTCCTGAAATGCTTCATATCTAAGAATCTGAAGCAGTGATAAAATAGCTTATGTCTCTTTCACAATTTTAAAAATGTGTATTATATAAAATTATCCCCATACTTTTTAATCTCAGGACTATTTTGCATTCTTAGCCATTATTTAAGGCCCCAAAGAGCTTTGGGTTTTTGTGTTCTATCCAAGGGTGTTCTGGTAAATATTTAACAATAGGCTCTGTAGGGAGAAAAAAAGTCTACTATTTGCTCATATCTATAAATACATCCTGAATCCCCAGGTCGTGTTAGTAGTAAAGAATGCTCCTGTCAATGCAGGAGACATAAGAAATGCAAGTTCAATCCCTGGCTGGGGAAGATCCCCTGGAGAAGGGCACGGCAACCCACTAAGTGTGGGTTCTTGCCTGGAGAGTCCGATGGACAGAAAAGCTTGGTGGGCTAAACTTCATAGGGCTGCAAAGAGTCAGACATGACTGAAGTAACTTAGCACACAGACCTAAATACATCCGTAATAATCAGCTTCAAGCTACCTATGTGAGGTCACTGGAATCAGTTGCATTGGGTCCAGCCCACACTGTTGCCATATCGGAAGTCAAAACTCACAAGTTTGAAAATATCAAGGGAGATGGACTGTAGGTCCCTCCAACTCTCTTTCTTTCTGCATCATCATCACCATCATCAGTTTAAGTTTTGGCTGACACAAGGAATTTAAAGTGTGAAAGTGTTAGTCACTGTCGTGTCTGACTCTTTGTGACCCATGGATCAACCCTATGGATTGCAGCCTGCCAGGCTCCTCTTGCCATGGAATTCCTCAGGGAAGAATCCTGAAATGGGTTGCCATTCCCTTCTCCAGGAGAGCTTCCAGGGATAGGTATCCAACCCAGGTCTCCCACATTGCAGGCTCATTCCTTACGTCTGAGCCACCAGGAAGCTCAACACAGGGAAGGGAAGTAACCAAAGCAGAAAGACTGTAATGGAGTGATTTTGTTGTTATTGTTTCTTAGAAGGCTGTTGCTTTTTGCCTGCATTTAAAGCAAATTCGGGTTCACATACAAAGCATGTCTTCTCAGAAGTGTCAGCCAACTGTCTCCCTTAGCCTGTTCTTAGATGTCATGTGCTTATTCTGTACTTCTTTGGATCTTCCTAAAGTTCCATGCATGTGGGCCCACCAAACTCCATGCTCATGTGGCAATGTGAACGCTCACATGGTGGGGAATGGTGGTCATGTGTGATGCATGTATCCCTTGTGATCAAGCTCCAAAAATAAAACTGTGAGACGGTCAGTCACACAGCACAAAACTGAACAAGGAGCCTTTCTAAACGCAGGGCTAACCACACATCCAGAAGCCAGCCCTGAAAGGGGCAGTAATAAACCCACTGCAAATATATTTTTTAAATTTATTTACTTTTTTAATTACAGTGCTGTGTTTGTTTTGCCATACATTGACACGAATCAGCCATAGGTGAACACAATCTCCCAATGCCGAAGCCCCCTCCCACCTCCCACCCCACATCCTCTACCTGAATCATCCTGTGCATCAGCCCCATGCATCCTGCATCCTACATTGAACATAGACTGGCGCTTCGTTTCTTACAAGAAAGTATGCATGTTTCAATGCCATTCTCCCAAACCATCCCACCCTTTCCCTCTCCCTCAGAGTCCAAAAGTCCACTCTATACCTCTGTGTCTCTTTTGTTGTCTCACATATAGGGTCATCATTACTATCTTCTAAATTCCATATATATGTGTCAGTATACTGTATTGGTGTTTTTCTT
Organism: Nanger dama; assembly: GCA_917880005.1. Lineage (NCBI taxonomy): Eukaryota > Metazoa > Chordata > Mammalia > Artiodactyla > Bovidae > Nanger > Nanger dama. Next base: position 5,746,401 of record CAKJTW010000003.1, on the reverse strand, counting down.
TCTGGCTTACTTCACTCTGTATAATCGGTTCCAGTTTCATCCATCTCATTAGAACTGAGTCAAATTTATTCTTTTTAAGGGATGAGTAATACTCCATTGCGTATATGTACCACAGCTTTCTTATCCAATCATCTGCTGATGGACATCTAGGTTGCTTCCATGTCCTGGCTATTATAAACAGTGCTGCAATGAACATTGGGGTACATGTGTCTCTTTCAATTCTGGTTTCCTCGGTGTGTATGCCCAGCAGTGGGATTGCTGGGTCATAAGGCAGTTCTATTTGCAATTTTTAAGGAATCTCCACACTGTTTTCCATAGTGGCTGTACTAGTTTGCATTCCCACCAGCAGTGTAAGAGGGTTCCCTTTTCTCCACATCCTCTCCAGCATTTATTGCTTGCAGACTTTTGGACCGCAGCCATTCTGACTGGTGTGAAATGGTACCTCATTGTGGTCTTGATTTGCATTTCTCTGATAATGAGTGATGTTGAACATCTTTTCATGTGTTTGTTAGCCATCTGTATGTCTTCTTTGGTGAAATGCCTATTTAGTTCTTTGGCCCATTTTTTTATTGAATCATTTCTTTTTCTGGAGTTGAGCTGCATAAGTTGCTTATATATCCTTGAGATTAGTTGTTTGTCAGTTGTTTCATTTGCTATTGTTTTCTCCCATTCAGAAGGCTGTCTTTCCACCTTGCTTATAGTTTCCTTTGTTGTGCAGAAGCTTTTAATTTTAATTAGATCCCATTTGTTTATCTTTGCTTTTATTTCCAGTATACTGGGAGTTGGATCATAGAGGATCCTGCTGTGATGTATGTCAGAGAGTGTTTTGCCTATGTTCTCCTCTAGGAGTTTTATAGTTTCTGGTCTTACATTTAGATCTTTAATCCATTTTGAGTTTATTTTTGTGTATGGTGTTAGAAAGAGGTCTAGTTTCATTCTCTTACAAGTGGTTGACCAGTTTTCCCAGCACCACCTGTTAAAGAGACTGTCTTTACTCCATTGTATATTCTTGCTTCCTTTGTTGAAGATAAGGTGTCCATAGGTGTGTGGGTTTATCTCAGGGCTTTCTATTTTGTTCCATTGATCTATATTTCTGTCTTTGTGCTAGTACCATACTGTCTTAATGACTGTGGCTTTGTAGTAGAGCCTGAAGTCAGGCAAGTTGATTCCTCCAGTTCCATTCTTCTTTCTCAAGATTGCTTTGGCTATTCGAGGTTTTTTTGTATTTCCATACAAATCTTGAGATTATTTGATCTAGTTCTGTGAAAAATACTGCTGGTAGCTTGATGGGGATTGCATTGAATCTGTAGATTGCTTTAGGTAGTATACTCATTTTCACTATATTGACTCTTCCGACCCATGAGCATGGTATATTTCTCCATCTATTAGTGTCCTCTTTGATTTCTTTCATCAGTGTTTTATAGTTTTTGATATATAGGTCTTTAGTTTCTTTAGGTAGGAATATTCCTAAGTATTTTATTCTTTTCTTTGCAATGGTGAATGGAATTGTTTCCTTAACTTCTTTTTCTACTTTCTCATTATTAGTGTATAGGAATGCAAGGGATTTCTGAGTGTTGATTTTATATCCTGCCACTTTACTATATTCATTGATTAGCTCTAGTAGTTTTCTGGTCGAGTCTTTAGGATTTTCTATGTAGAGGATCATGTCATCTGCAAACAGTGAGAGTTTTATTTCTTCTTTTCCAATTTGGATTCCTTGTATTTCTTTTTCTGCTCTGATTGCTGTGGCCAAAACTTCCAGTACGATGTTGAAGAGTAGTGGTGAAAGTGGACACCCTTGTCTTGTTCCTGACTTTAGGGGAAATGGTTTCAATTTTTCACCATTGAGGATAATGTGAGCTGTGGGTTTGTCATATATAGCTTTTATTATGTTGAGGTATGTTCCTTCTATTCCTGCTTTCTGGAGAGTTTTTATCATAAATGGATGTTGAATTTTGTCAAAGGCTTTTTCTGCATCTATTGAGATAATCATATGATTTTTATTTCTCAGTTTGTTAATGTGATGAATTACATTGATTGACTTGTGGATATTGAAGAATCCTTGCATCCCTGGGATAAAGCCCACTTGGTCATGGTGTATGATCTTTTTAATGTGTTACTGGATTCTGATTGCTAGGATTTTGTTGAGGATTTTTGCATCTATGTTCATCAGTGATATTGGCCTATGGTTTTCTTTTTTGTGGTGTCTTTGTCAGGTTTTGGTATTAGTGTGATGGTGGCCTCATAGAATGAGTTTGGAAGTTTACCTTCCTCTGCAATTTTCTGGAATAGTTTCAGTAAGATAGGTGTTAGCTCTTCTCGAAATTTTTGGTAGAATTCAGCTGTGAAGCCGTTTGGACCTGGTCTTTTGTTTGCTGGTAGATTTCTGATTACAGTTTCAATTTCCATGCTTGTGATGGGTCTGTTAAGATTTTCTATTTCTTCCTGGTTCAGTTTTGGAAAGTTGTACTTTTCTAAGAATTTGTCCATTTCTTCCAAGTTGTCCATTTTATTAGCATATAATTGCTGATAGTAGTCTCTTATGATACTTTGTATTTCTGAGTTGTCTGTCGTGATCTCTCCATTTTCATTTCTAATTTTGTTGATTTGATTTTTTTCTCTTTGTTTCTTGATGAGTTTGGCTAATGGTGTGTCAATTTTATTTATCCTTTCAAAGAACCAGCTTTTTGCCTTGTTGATTTTTGCTATGGTCTCTTGTTTCTTTATTTTCAAAAATTGTGGAAAAGTGACATTGTTATTTCTTAATTGATTTATTTTTAGTTGGAGGATAATTGCTTTACAGTGCTGTGTTAGTTTCTGCTATATATCAACGTGAATCAGCCATAGGTATACATATGTCCCCTCCTTCTTAAACTTCCTTCCCACCTCCTTCCCCATCTGACCCCTCTATGTTGTCACAGAGCACAGGGTTTGAGCTCTCTTTGTCATACTTATTTAACGTGTATGCAGAGTACATTAAGAGAAATGCTGGTCTGGATAAAGCACAAGTTGAAATCAAGATTTCTGAGAGAAATATCAATAATCTCAGATATGCAGGTGATACCATCCTTATGGCAGAAAGTGAAGAGGAGCTAAAGAGCCCCTTGATAAAGGTGAAAGAGGAGAGTGAAAAAGTTGGCTTAAAGCTCAACATTCAGAAAACTAAGATCACAGCATCTGGCCCCATCACTTCATGACAAATAGATGGGGAAACAGTGGAAAGAGTGGCTGACTTTATATTTTTGGACTCCAAAATCACTGCAGATGGTAACTGCAGCCATGAAATAAAAAGACACTTATTCCTTGGAAGAAAAATTATGACCAACCTAGACAGCATATTAAAATTCAGAGACATTACTTTGCCAACAAAGGTATATCTAGTCAGTTCAGTTCACTCAGTCGTGTCTGACTCTTTGTGACCCCATGAATGGCAGCACTCCAGGCCTCCCTGTCCATCAACATCTCCTGGAGTTCACTCAGACTCACGTCCATTGAGTCCTGATGCCATCCAGCCATCTGATCCTCTGTCGTTCCCTTCTCTTCCTGCCCTCAATCCCTCCCAGCATCAGAGTCTTTTCCAATGAGTCAACTCTTTGCATGAGGTAGCCAAAGTACTGGAGTTTCAGCTTTAGCATCATTCCTTTCAAAGAAATCCCAGGGCTGATCTCCTTCAGAATGGACTGGTTAGATCTCCTTGCAGTCCAAGGGACTCTCAAGAGTCTTCTCCAACACCATAGCTCAAAAGCATCAATTCTTTGGTGCTCAGCTTTCTTCACAGTCCAACTCTCACATCCATACATGACCACTGGAAAAACCATAGCCTTGACTAGATGGACCTTCGTCGGCAAAGAAATGTCTCTGCTTTTGAATATACTATCTAGATTGGTCATAATTTTTCTACCAAGGAGTAAACGTCTTTTAATTTCGTGGCTGCAGTCATCATCTGCAGTGATTTTGGAGCCCCCAAAAATAAAGTCTGGCACTATTTCCACTCTTTCCCCATCTATTTCCCATGAAGTGATGGGACCAATGCCATGATCTTCATTTTCTGAATGTTGAGCTTTAAGACAACTTTTTCACTTTCCTCTTTCACTTTCATCAAGAGGCTTTTAGTTCCTCTTCACTTTCTGCCATAAGGGTGGTGTCATCTGCATATCTGAGGTTATTGATATTTCTCCCAGCAATCTTGATTCCACCTTGTGCTTCTTCCAGCCCAGCGTTTCTCATGATGTACATTGCATAGAAGTTAAATAAGCAGGGTGACAATATACAGCCTTGACGTACTCCTTTCCCTATTTGGAACCAGTCTGTTGTTGCATGTCAAGTTCTAACTGTTGCTTCCTGACCTGCATACAGATTTCTCCAGAGGCAGGTCAGGTGGTCTGGTATTGCCATCTCTTTCAGAATTTTCCGCAGTTTATTGTGATCCACACAGTCAAAGGCTTTGGCATAGTCAATAAAGCAGAAATAGATGTTTTTCTGGAGCTCTCTTGCTTTTTCTATGATCCAGTGGATGTTGACAATTTGATCTCTGGTTCCTCTGCCTTTCCTAAAACCAGCTTGAACATCAGGGAGTTCACGGTTCACATATTGCTGAAGACTGTCTTGGAGAATTTTGAGCATTACTTTACTAGCATGTGAGATGAGTGCAGTTGTGCGGTAGTTAGAGCATTCTTTGGTATGCCTTTCTTTGCGATTGGAATGAAAACTGACCTTTTCCAGTCCTGTGGCCACTGCTGCGTTTTCCAAATTTGGTGGCATATTGACTGCAGCTCTTTCACAGCATCATCTTTCAGGATTTGAAACAGCTCCACTGGAATGCCATCACCTCCACTAGCTTTGTTTGCAGCGATGCTTTCTAAGGCCCACTTGACTTCAAATTCCAGGATGTCTGGCTCTGGATGAGTGTTCACGCCATCATGATTATCTGGGTCATGAAGATCTTTTTGTACAGTTCTTCTGTGTATTCTTGCCACTTCTTCTTAGTATCTTCTGTTTCTGTTAGGTCCAGACCATTTCTGTGCTTTATCGAGCCCAACTTTGCATGTAATGTTCCCTTGGTGTCTCTAATTTTCTTGTCGAGATCTCTAGTCTTTCCCATTCTGTTCTTTTCCTCTATTTCTTTGCACTGATTGCTGAAGAAGGTTTTTTTTTTTTTTTATCTCTTCTTGCTATTCTTTGGAACTCTGCATTAAGATCGTTATATCTTTCCTTTTCTCCTTTGCTTTTCACTTCTCTTCTTTTCACAGCTATTTGTAAAGACTCCCCAGACATCCATTTTGCTTTTTTGCTTTTCTTTTCCATGGCAGTGGTCTTGATCCCTGTCTCCTGTATAATGTTATGAATCTCATTCCATAGTTCATCAGGCATTATAGCAGACCTAGGCACTTAAGTCTATTTCTAAATTTCACTGTATAATCATAAGGAGTTTGATTTAGGTCATACCTGAATGGTCTAGTGGTTTTCCCTACTTTCTCAATTTGAGTTTGAATATGGTAATAAGGAGTTCATGATCTGAGCCACAGTCAGCTCCTGGTCTTGTTTTTGTTGACTGTTTAGAGCTTCTCCATCTTTGGATGCAAAGAATATAATCAATCTGATTTCGATGTTGACCATCTTGTGATGTCCATGAGTAGAGTCTTCTCTTGTGTTGTTGGAAGAGGGTGTTTGCTACGACCAGTGTATTTTCTTGACAAACTCTATTAGTCTTTGCCCTGCTTCATTCCGTATTCCAAGGCCAAATTTGCCTGTAGTCCAGGTGTTTCTTGACTTCCTACTTTAGCATTCCAGTCCCCTATAAAGAAAAGGACATCTTTTTTGGGTGTTAGTTCTAAAGGGTCTTGTAGGTCTTTATAAAACCGTTCAACTTCAGCTTCTTCAGTGTTACTGGTTGGGGCATAGACTTGGATAACTGTGATACTGAATGTTTTGCCTTGGAGATGAACAGAGATCATTCTGTCATTTTTGAGACTGCATCCAAGTACTGCATTTCGGACTCTTTTGTTGACCACGATGGCTACTCCATTTCTTCTGAGGGATTCCTGCCCACAGTAGTAGATATAATGGTCATCTGAGTTAAATTCACCCATTCCAGTCCATTTTAGTTCGCCGATTCCTAGAATGTCGACGTTCACCCTTGCCATCTCTTGTTTGACCACTTCCAATTTGCCTTGATTCATGGACCTGACATTCCAGGTTCCTATGCAATATTGCTCTTGATAGCATCAAACCTTGCTTCTATCACCAGTCTCACCCACAGCTGGGTATTGTTTTTGCTTTGGCTCCATCCCTTCATTCTTTCTGGAGTTATTTCTCCTCTGATCTCCTTTTAGGTGCATATTGGGCACCTAATGACCTGAACAGTTCCTCTTTTGGTATCCTATCATTTTGCCTTTTCATACTTTTCATGGGGTTCTCAAGGCAAGAATACTGAAGTGGCTTGCCAGTCCCTTCTCCAGTGGACCACATTCTGTCAGACCTCTCCATCATGACCCACCTGTCTTGGGTTGCCCTGTAGGCATGGCTTGGTTTCACTGAGTTAAACAAAGCTGTGTTCCTAGTGTGATTAGATTGACTAGCTTTCTGTGAGATGGTTTCAGTGTGTCTGCCCTCTGATGCCCTCTTGCAACACCTACCATCTTACTTGGGTTTCTCTTACCTTGGGCATGGGGTATCTCTTCATGGCTGCTCTAGCAAAGCATAGCCGCTGCTCCTTACCTTGGATGAGGGGTATCTCTTAACACTGCCATTCCTGACTTTCAACGTGGGATAGTTGGACTATAATGAAAGCTGAGTGCCAAATAATTGATGGTTTTGAACTGTGGTGTTGTAGTAAATTCTTGAGAGTCACTTGGACTGCAAGGAGATCCAACCAGTCCATCCTAAAGGAGATCAGTCCTGGGTGTTCATTGGAAGGACTGATGTTGAAGCTGAAACTCCAATACTTTGGCCACCTGATGCAGAGTTGCCTCACTGGAAAAGATCCTGATGCTGGGAAAGATTAGAGGTGGGAGGAGAAGGGAACGACAGAGGATGAGATGGTTGGATGGCATCACTGACTCAATGGACATGAGTTTGGATAAACTCCGGGAGTTGGTGATGGACAGGGAGGCATGGCGTACTGCAGTCCATGCAGTTGCAAGAGTCAGACACGACTTCGTGACTGAACTGAACTGAACTGAACTGTCATGTAGCAAATTCCTACTGGCTATCTATTTTATATAAGTTAATGTGCATGTTTCCATGCTACTGTCTCAGTTATTCCTACTCTCTCCGTCCCTCTTGTGCCCACAAATGTGTTCTCTTTTTCAAACTTTTTTTAATGTCTGGTTTAATAGAGGACACCTGGAATCTCATATCTGCTTCTGTACTAATTTGTTGTAATGCATTGTTTTGGCTGAGATATTCGAAGAACATCAGGCCTCTCACAAATGTGTAGTGGGACAATACAGGCATATTTAAAAAATCATTTCAGAAAATTGTGGGTATTCTTATTTGAAATCTTACTAAAACTCAGTAAGTGGCAGTTTCTTATAAATCACTTACAGCATGTAATCTGATACCATATTAATAAAAATTTTACTCTTTTTTATTTTAATTCATCAGTTTATCTTTGAATAGATCTTTACCTATATGTGATTTTATAACACCATGCATTGTTCAATAGAATACATTGGCTCACTGAATTATGCAGATATTACAAATTTTGACACATTTCACTTTACAATAAGACTCAGATACTATTTTGTAATATCACTTTCAGTCTTATCAGAAGCTGTCAAGCACCCAGTGACTGATACAAGTTTTGAAACTAACAATAAATTTTGCTTAAAACTGAAATTTGTTCATTGACAACCAATGTCAATTGTTTTCCTTGACGTTTTCCAAGATGAGGTTTCATTCATTTTTGAGAAAATATCTGCCTATCACCTAAACCTGAGAAAAAGAACAATTTGTCAGTAATTTTCTCCAAGTAAAGTTTTTATATCATGAAAAAGGAGGCTAGTTCAGCTGGAAATTCAAACAATAAAGTAGATATTCTTTTTATGGATAACCATCACATCTAGACATGCAGCAAAAGAACATTAATCACGCCTCCTAGTTTGTCCTACAAAATATTAAGTAAAATGACATGGGCTGAAGTTTCAAAATATTTAACAAGTTTTACTGATCCATGAAGGATATTCTAAAGGGATCTTTGCTTTGATTTTTACTCTATTAGTGTACTGGTGAACAGCACAGTGGATTCTAATGCAGTTTGCTGTCACAAATTTAATTTGTGTTAAGGCACCAGCAGCTTCATCCACTATTGTCTTCATAGCACTGGCATACATATCAACATAGTGAAAAAGACAAACAATAGTTTAGTATTTTTCCAAAATTGGTTCTGGCATTATGGGCCCAGTAAATGGATTTTGAGAATCCAGTTATTATGCGTTGCCCACTGCTAGCAGGAAAATACTGCAGTAGGAGATTTTTACTCTACCACTTGACAGGAATGTCCTTTTAGGTTCTCACTCCCTCTCTGAATCTCAGTTTTCTCAAGCTGGGGGCAATAACACATGTTCTACTAATAATAGATTTATTCTAGAGGTCAAAAGAAATTATGACTCTGAAAAGTTTGGAAAGTATAATGGGCTCTTTGTTTGTCTTTGTCTTCTTAAAATCATTATTGGTTTCTCGTTGCTAATACTAATAAAATCTATATTTCATTATCTGTTATGGCCCATGCACAATACTTAATCACTTTTATATCTATTGTGCCTTTAATATGAGCCAAAATTCCTAGCTTACATTTCAGTTGATATATGACCCAGAAGTCCATAACTTTTCTGTATATCACAATACTTCTTCTAAATTTTAAGACCAATGAAGAAAGAAAGAAGTTGGATCCGAATGGTTTTGACTAGAGAACTATAGTTTCAAGAATTCCCATTCAAAGTGACAGAAAAATACTTGAAAATCCATAAATAATACTTAAAGAACTGCTCATATATGCAGAACATTGTAGTGAGCAAATAAAAATGTTATTCTTCAAAAAGTTATTGCAATAAATATGCAGACATCTCATCTAGAGCTTTATTTGGAGGAAAACAAAGCAAAGCAATAATGCATCCAAGAGCTTTGATAAGGGAGCCCTTGCTGTTTTGACTTGGTATTTCTGAGTTTTTGTTTGTATGATTTCTATAGGAAGACAAATCTGGAATTAATACATCACTGAGTAGCTATTCACACGTAATATAATTTTTCCCCAGTGAAAGCACTCTTCTCATTGCTTTGTGAGCAAGTAATGAGTTTTAATACTTGAGAATCCACCAGAAAAGGTGAGATGTGGGGGAAATGGGACATACCAACTAAAGTGTCTAACAATACACAAATGAAATCACTGGCAGGCTGTAACTAATCTGATTTAGGTTCAGGTGCCTGATGGACTATGGAATGAGGTTCGTGACATTGAACAGGAGACACGGATCAAGACCATCCCCATGGAAAAGAAATGCAAAAAAGCAAAATGGCCCTCTGGGGAAGCCTTACAAATAGCTGTGAAAAGAAGAGAGGCAAAAAGCAAAGGAGAAAAGGAAAGATATAGGCATCTGAATACAGAGTTCCAAGGAATAGCAAGAGATAAGAAAGCCTTCCTCAGCAATCAATGTAATGAAACAGAGGAAAACAACAGAATGGGAAAGACTAGAGATCTCTTCAAGAAAATTAGAGATACCAAGGGAACATTTCATGCAAAGATGGGCTTGATAAAGGACAGAATGATCTGGACCTAACAGAAGCAGAAGATATTAAGAAGAGGTGGCAAGAATACACAGAAGAACTGTACAAAAAGATCTTCATGACCCAGATAATCATGATGATGTGATCACTAATCAAGAGCCAGACATCCTGGAATGTGAAGTCAAGTGGGCCTTAGAAAGCATCACTATGAACAAAGCTAGTGGAGGTGATGGAATTCCAGTAGAGCTATTTCAAATCCTGAAAGATGATGCTGTGAAAGTGCTGCACTCAATATGCCAGCAAATTGGAAAACTCAGCAGTGGCCACAGGACTGGAAAAGGTCAGTTTCCATTCAAATCCCAAAGAAAGGCAATGCCAAAGAATGCTCAGACTACCACAAAATTGCACTTATCTCACATGCTAGTCAAGTGATGCTCAAAATTCTCCAAGCCAGTCTTCAGCAATATGTGAACCATGAACTTCCTGATGTTCAAGCTGGTTTTCGAAAAGACAGAGGAACCAGAGATCAAATAGTCAACATCTGTTGGATCATAGAAAAAGCAAGAGAGCTCCAGAAAAACATCTATTTCTGCTTTATTGACTATGCCAAAGCCTTTGACTGTGTGGATCACAATAAACTGTGGAAAATTCTGAGAGAGATGGCAATACCAGACCACCTGACCTGCCTCTGGAGAAATCTGTATGTAGGTCAGGAAGCAACAGTTAGAACTGGACATGGAACAACAGACTGGTTCCAAATAGGGAAAGGAGTACGTCAAGGTTGTATTTTGTCATCCTGCTTATTTAACTTCTATGCAGAGTACTTCATGACAAACGCTGGACTGGAAGAAACACAAGCTGGAGAAATATCAATAACCTCAGATATGCAGATGACACCACCCTTATGGAAGAAAGTAAAAAGGAAGTAAAAAGCCTCTTGATGAAAGTAAAAGAGGAGAGTGAAAAAGTTGGCTTAAAGCTCAGCATTCAGAAAATGAAGATCATGGCATCCAGTCCCATCACTTTATGGGAAATAGATGGGGAAACAGTGGAAACAGTGTCAGACTTTATTTTGGGGGGCTCCAAAATCACTGCAGATGGTGATTGCAGCCATGAAATTAAAAGACGCTTACTCCTTGGAAGAAAAGTTATGATCAACCTAGATAGTATACTCAAAAAGAGAGACATCACTTTGCCGACAAAGGTCCATCTAGTCAAGGCTATGGTTTTTCCAGTAGTCATGTATGGATGTGAGAGTTGGACTGTGAAGAAGGCTGAGCACCAAAGAATTGATGCTTTTGAACTGTGGTGTTGGAGAAGACTCTTGAGAGTCCCTTGGACTGCAAGGAGATCCAACCAGTCCATTCTGAAGGAGATCAGCCCTGGGATTTCTTTGGAAGGACTGATGCTAAAGCTGAAACTCCAGTACTTTGGCCACCTCATGCGAAGAGTTGACTCATTGGAAAAGACTCTGATGCTGGGAGGGTTTGGGGGCAGAAGGAGAAGGGGACGACAGAGGATGAGATGGCTGGATGGCATCACAGACTTGATCAACATGAGTCTGAGTGAACTCCGGGAGATGGTGATGAACAGGGAGGCCTGGCGTGCTGCAATTCATGGGGTTGCAAAGAGTCGGAAACGACTGAGCGACTGAACTGAACCGAACTGAACTGAACTAAGTCGGTAGAGTTTTAAAGAAGTTTCTCCAAATCTATTCTAGCTATAATCTCATTCAATTGTAATCTATTTTCAGCTAAAACACTCCCCTCCCAACACACAGCCCTACCTACTGCTACTAACGTGACCTGACCTCCTCATAGCATTTATCACCAGCTGAAATGGCTTGATATATTTTATTAAATCTATAGCACTTTCAGTTATCAGGCATTTCATTGTTTCAGTCCAGTTCAGTTCAGTTGCTCAGTAGTGACCGACTCTTTGTGACCCCATGAATCACAGCATGCCAGGCCTCCCTGTCCATCACCAACTCCCGGAGTTCACTCAGACTAACGTCCATCTAGTCAGTGATGCCATCCAGCCATCGCAAAAATACCAACTGAATTATCTGGGGTTAAGGGTTTTTAAAAACTTCTTCAATTGGATATTTTAAAGTAAAATATAGTCTCTTTTTCCAAAGCTATCATCCTATTCATACCATTGCATAATATTTTTTTGAAGTTTTACCCTTGACTCTGGAATTTTTTTCAAAGGCCATAATATTGTTTTGATGATGGTGTTTTTAAAATCTTACCAAAATGTTTTAAGACAACAACTAGGACTCATTTTCTCTTCTTTAAATGGTTTTTGAGTGGTTCATGGACTGAAATTCAGGGGCTGAGGTTGTCCTCTCATGCTATCAGGAATAACAGTCAAGTTCACTTATGTGTTGGCTGTGACGATTTGTTACTCTTGCCACCCAATCTCCTATAATTGAGAGAAGCCATCCCAACTTCAGAGATGTTAAACATGTGGCGGATCCATGTTGATGTATGGCAAAACCCATACAATATTGTAAAGTAATTAACCTCCAATTAAAATAAATAAATTTATATTTTTTAAAAAATAAAAGGATTGTAAAAGTAAAATAAAAATCTGATTTATTTTTAATGCGTGTAGTTTTTATATCTTTTCCTCCCATTGGTGTATAAGCTCTCTGAAGGTGAGTGTGCTGTGTGCCTGGTGTCTCAGTCATGTCTAACTCTCTCTGACCCCATGGACTGCAGCCCGCCAGGCTCCTCTGTCCATGGGATTCTCCAGGCAAGAATACTGGAGTGGACTGGCATGTCCTTCTCCAGCGGATCCTCCTGACCCAGAGATTCAATGCATGTCTCACACGAGGCATCAGATTCCTTACTGCTGAGCCACCAGGGAAGCCTCCTTGAAGGTAAGGCCCTATCTCTATTGTCTATCCAAGTGCCTAAGTTGAACGTTACTCGATACAGGTATTAAATACACACGATTTAGATGAATGATGAATAAAAGCTCAACACAGATGTGAAAGCTTTACAGGAAGGTGGAAATATGGGATACTTGATTAAACAAGGGGTTTCTCATCAGAAAGACTGCTAACTCCTTAGTCCCACCTGGTCACACTGACCATACGACATGCCATAAATATTGAAACTCTATAAGCCTCAAAATAAGAATAAAACTGCCCACCTTGTGGATGCTGGTTTGGTGAGTTTTGAGCAACAGATAAAAGGTAAACCTTAGTACGGGGTCTGTAGGCAGTTTCTATTAAATAAGAAACTTGAGCTGCTTCATCTTTTGGAATCTGGAGTTAATTGCAGCCCTGAGATCGGAACTTTAATTGAAGGGTGGAAAAACAAAACAAAACAAAACTTTTTTTAAAACCTTTTTATTTTGTATCAGGATATAGCCAATTAACAATGCTGTTATTGTTTCAGGTGAAGAGCAAAGGGACTCAGCCATACCTATATGTATCCATTCTCCCCCAGACTCCCTTCCCACACAGGCTGCCACATAACATTGAGCAGAGCTCCCTGTGCTATGCAGCAGATCCTTGGCTATCCATTTTAAAGACAGCAGTTTGTAAATGTCCATCCCAAGCTCCCTAACTATCCCTTCCCCCGTCCTTCCCCCAACAGCAACCAGAAGTTCCTTCTCTAAGTTTGTGAGTCTAATGTAAGACACTCAGACTTTTAAAAATGTTTATATTCATTTTTATTGCATCGGGTCTTGGTTTTGGCAAGTGGGATCTTTAGTTGCCGCATGTGGGGTCTAGCTCCCTGACCAGGGATCGAACTCCAACCCCATGCACAGGGAGCATGGAGGCTTAGCCACTGGACCACCAGGGAGGTTTCAGAAAAGACCTTTTTCTTGGTGCTCAGAGTTTGCACAGTTGTGGAAAGAACAGTCTAAAGGAAGAGAACTCTCTACATTTGTACATCTGGAGTCCATTTCCTCCTCCCCTCCAGTCTAACATCTGAAACCTAGGAAAAATAAGAGTGCTGAGAGACAAGGCAAGTGGAAGGAGGTAAAAATGTGCCCATTGACTGCAACTCAAAATGAAAAGCATATTATGACTCTGATGAGTTGAACGTTTGTGACATTTCAGAAGACAGAATTCCCTGAATTCTCATCATCAGGTGTCAGGGTAATGCGGCTCTCGATTGTCTGCAGAAAGGAGAAGGTGGGACTAAAGTTTGCGAGGAAGGTTTGATATTTACATATGGATTATCCCCCACGTGCCGGAAGCTCACAGCAGCTTGAAGCAGGCTGTGTTTTCTCCTTCTAAAGAGCCAGTGAGGAAGGAGGAGACTGATGCACCTGTCAAAGTAAGCTAGACTGCAGGCAGGAAACTGAGGCAAAGACAGCAAGCGCGTGCTGAGTCACCCAAAGAAAACTTCACTGATGCAACTGAGATGGGAATTAACTTTTGGATTTAGTTATCTTGCCACTTACTATTGAGCCAGCATTTCCTATGCATGGACGTGCTTAGCTTGTCAGTAAATTCCCTGAAGATTTTAATGATTTTACTAATGTGATTGATAGTAATGTTATATATATGTATATATTTGGTATTTTCTAGCTCCCTAATTTTCCTGATGATGAGTCCTTTAGAAATCAAGAGAAAGGGAATGAAAGCAAGGTGCTACAAGTTGGAACCAGGCAGAGGAATGCAGATTATCAAGTCAAAGAAGTTAGCTGAATTCAAAATTATGACGATGATACTATGAGATATGGTACTATGAACACATATGGAAAAGAGGTTATGAATTCAGGAGGATGTTCTGAAACCTTAAAAGTAAAATAAATGAAAATATTTAATTTAAATGATGAAACCCTAAAACAAAGAAAACAATGTCACTGGTCTCAAGAGATTTCAATGTAGCTCCTTTCAATGGATTGGATAGATGGTAGTATTGTCAGAGGGCTTCTATTGAATTTACTTTGACTGCTAGAATTGTGATTTTTAGTCTCAGACTGACATAGAGCCTTCAAATAATACACTAGTTCATGTTTCATTTAGCATTCCACTTGAAGTCATCGACAAGTCACATAAGCATAAAGGTGTGTGTTTGTAAAACATGCCTTTTACTTTATTGCTTTCACCAAAATTAAATCTGTCACACACGTATTTTGAAAACCTTTCGCTGGTTTTCCGACATGCCTTTGCTGTTCCTCAGTCATGGTGGTCCCCAAATCCAAACCACTGAAGCCTCTGGCTTTACTTTCACCGCATGCAGTAAACTGCATAGTCCCGTGATGTCAGTGAATGCACTGGAGGCGGCACATGTCATGTGTCAAAACAAACTCCTTGAAATAATCGGAGCTTCACTTAAACAAGAAAGACTACAATTCCCCATATCTTTCTTTTCATTTCATTTTCTAGCTCATAAAACCATGAACCAATTTGAATGTTTACCTTCCCTTCTGGGTTGATTTCTTTCATGCCAAGTGATGCCCACGGGAGCATTTTACCTGGTGCTATAATGGGAGACTTGACAGACCTTAATATATCCCTGCAATATTTTCCTCAGTTATATACTCTTTTCTCTGTGTTTTTTGGACATATTTCAGATGGTCTTGACCATTAAGTTTCTGTAAAAATTTTTCAGAAAGTTCCTTGAAAATTCCTGTACAGCAATTTAATAGCCTTTATGGCAGACCCTGTTATTAAGATAAACAAGATTTTCAATTATTTAGCACATAAAATGTTATATAGAGATGATGCTGGTTGAAATTATTTGATGTGGATGTGCTAGATAAAATAAACACATTTTCTATTTCCTGTATACTTCTGAACTCAAATGTTGAAGGAGTTTGGACAGTGAAGTGACATATTTTTTGAAAGACAGAAGGATGAGATCAACAATCCAAGGAAATGGCCAATGATTTCTTGAAATCCTGTGACAGATAATGAATAATGGCTAATATGAGTTTTATTATTATTTTATATATTGCATGCTTTGTATCATTCTGACATACTTGTTGTCCATTTTTATTCACTCATCCATGCAACAATTATTTTGAGTGTCCATTTTGTGCTAGGTAACACCTGGTTTTGAGGAGGAAGAGCAAAGAATAAGTTAACAGGGCAAATAAAATAAGTTCTGACAAATATTGAGAAAGAAACATGTACAGAATATGGAAGTATAGTAGAAGAACAGTTAACCCAGACTTGCTAATAAAGAATGGTTCCCTGCAAAAAGTTACTACATTTTAATGTCTGAAGGATGTTTAGGACTAGTTGGTGTGAGTTAGTATGGGGGAATTTTTAATCACCTGTAGGACCTTTTGCAATAAAATAAGTAGTTGATCAATAGGATAGAAGTGTGGGGTCTGTACACTGTCTATCAATTTATTTTAATCATCTTCATAAGCAGCAGCTAATCCTATGAATTCAAAGTGTCCTTCAATTGCCTTTGGATGTGTTTATAACAGAATGCAATTAGTTTTTAAATAAAATTGCCTGTGACATTCTCTGCCTTTAAAGAGGAAAGGAGGAGCTAGTGAATTTCTTTCATCGGGAAATAACCTCATATCAATCCTTACACAGAAATTGATGAGTAGTAAAAAGAAAATCTAAACTTTCAATAGTCTACTAATTCTTCAGTACTATTAAATTATCAAAAAAAATTTTTTAAAGTAAATTGCATTCAAAGCATACTGGAAAGGTCTCTACAGATACAGAAGCCGAAGCCATAGAGAGCTAAGTAGTGAAGCATGAAACGGGGAGGAGAGAGGGGAGGTAGAGGATTTTTTTTTTACACATCTATTTATTCATTTGCTCTTTATTTTATTTTATTTCTACTTTACAATACTGTGTTGGTGTTGCCATACATTGACATGAATCTGTCACGGGCGTACATGGTTCCCAACCCTGAACCCCGCTCCCGCCTCCCTCCCGGTACCATCTCTCTGGGTCATCCCAGTGCACCAGCCCCGAGCATCCTGTAGCCTGTATCGAACCTGGACTGGCGATTCGTTTCTTACATGGCTTTGTCGGGTCTGCACTGCGACAAGAGGGCTCTTTGCTGCATCAGTCAGGATCTTTCCTTGCGGAAACGCGAGTGTTTCTGCGCTAGAGCGGCCGAACTGTGGCTCTCCGTCTGGGTGTGGGCTCTGAAGCTGCGGCGGGCCGGCTTAGGTGCTCTGAGGCGTGTGGGATCTTCGTGACCCCACTGGGGACCAAACCTGTGTTCCCTGCGTTGCAGGTAGCTTCTTTACTGTCTGAGCCGCCAAAGAAGCCCTTTTACAATTCGGTCTGGAGCAGAGCAAAGAGAAATCCAAGGCACTGACGGATCTCATGGTGTTCTGGACAAGATGTGGGGCATCACAAGGGGCATGGGTCAAAGGGGTCAAGTCAGTTTCACGCAAATATCAGGCAGGATGACCTCAGCTGGCACCTGGCTGGAATAGAACCTTTGAAGAATTATGGCGAAAGTCTGTACACGTCTTGTTGCTGCTCAGCTGCTGCGTCTTGGCTGGCTCTTTGCCACCCCGTGGACTGCAGCGCACCAGGCTTCCCTGCCCTCCTCTGTCTCCTGCGGCGTGCTCACACACGCCCGCCGATTCACTGAGGTCATCCCATCATCTCTTTCTCTGTCGTCCTCTTCTCCGGCCCGCCGTCTTTCCCAGATCTTCCCTCAGTCTTTACACATCCGAGACAATATTACAGTCAACTTTCAAACGCGTGTCAGTGAAGGCGTCACAGCAGCAGTCGCACATTGCTAGTATCCATTGTAGAAATATTGCTTCTTTATAATTAGTTTCAAACATATTTCTCACTCGCTTAAACTTCTCAATTATGTTTTTCTTAGGCTTATACTAAAATTTTTTTTTTTTTTGTCCTCAGCATAGTTTGGCTAAGCTAATGGAAAATTAGGCTAAGTTGGTTTATAAATGCTACAGTGTCTTAAAACAAGTGACTGAAAATGGACTGAATTCTGAATACTCTATTCGATTCTTGTAGATTCAAATAGTTTGCTTTGCCAGTAAGATCTTTGATCAGCCATCCCATGCATGTGCTGAAAACAGCTGAACATATATTTTGATTTACCAACTATTAGATAAGCGTTAACTTTCCCTAAACAGTACTTTTGACTGCAGGCCATAATTCCACACACACACACACACACACACACACACACACACACACACGAAGTATAAACTTTGAACTTACTAATATATGGAGGAATACTTAACTAGCTCAAAACACAATTCATGGTTTCGTTGCACTTGTCTGCCTCTATGCAACTTTTTCAGGGTTATAGAATTAAGAATAAACATTTGCGTTCCATGACTTCAGAAAATTGATGCTGGGCTATGGTTCTTGTCGGAACATTGTCAGTTTTTTCCCCTGGGAAAGCAACATCAGGCTAGGCACCTCCAAACTGAATAGACTCAAATAATCCAATTTGCTTTTTATCCATCATAGCATTTACTTTTTGCATTTCATTTAGTTTCATCAATAAAAAAAGTCAGCTCTTTTTCAGCGTGGTCAGATTGGTATGTTTTATTTGTTATTGAAAAATTTTCGTTTTTAATGTTTAGTGTAAACTTAGAGCTAGTCTCAGTGGGCCTCTGGAATGTCCTTGAAAGATTTGAAAAAACCAAAATCTGTTTTCATTTATTGCCAAAAATAAGCTCATGAAGTGATTTTGTTCTTATTAGGCTTCACAGCTCTTCAATCTTCATTCTTTTGTGAAACTGAAATCATGGATGAAAGCTAAATCTTAGTGTCCTTTTAATTTTGAAAGCATGTTAAGAAAGTAACTGACCTCTAGTCCATGGAATATGAGTGTGATCATATAATTTAGAAGATGCCACTTATTGCATCAATTGCCCATAGATTCATCTGGGCATGAAAAAGTCTTCAAACTCATCACCACACTGCTATCTACCTGCAAATGAAAATCTTAAATAATTTCTCTTGCATGAAAGTTAATTTAACTTGATCCTCTTGAAGTCCTCTCTTTCCTTGGTTCGAATTTGTTGATTCAGAGTAAGCCTATTAGTTATGACAAATATTGAACTGAAAGGAGTAAGTAGAAGATGCCTCTAACTATACTAGGAAAGTGTTGAATTTTTCTGGTTCCATGTTTTTCCTGAGGGTTTCTAAGACTCTTTTAAATTTTAAATAAGTGCTGGCCACTTTAGTTCAGCCTTGAACTCTATTTAATTGAAAAACGGAATGAGAAAATAGAAAAAGCAAACCTGATGAGATTTCTATGGTCAAAGAATGTTAACTCATTTGATTTTCCTGCAATTCTAGACACAAAGCAATTCCACACACATTGCTAGGTGTTGCCTGTGGCTTGTGTTAGAGATGTCGCTTCACTGAAGCTCTTTGAGGCTATTACATATGTGTGCAGTATAGCATTGCTCCTCTAGGGCAGAGGATTTCACTGGATGATCAACAGTCTGAGGACTTCTGCTTGAACTTGAAAAATATTGGTTTGTCAAAGTGGCTGCTATACTCTGCAAATGTATTCGTTTCCAAATTTTGTTTTTTTCTGAATTCTCCTTAGATGTATATTATCATTGCACTGAAAGAGGAACATATCTCTAATTTAAGTGAAAAATGAGAGATTTAATTGGAAATGAAAAGCAGTCTGAAAACCATTCCCTGATCCCTCCTGAATACAGCACAAAGCTATAAGATGCAAGAAACATTTGGAAACGCAGTTATGAATGTCAAATTCCCAAAACCTTTCTTTGTTTTCTTACTTTTGTCCTCTGCTTGCTCAGCTCCCTCTCTAACCCAAACCAAACATTTATTTATTAGAATATCTTCTATTTGGCAATCCTGTACTAATTTCAGTGATGAAACCAAATGGGAGAAAACACTGTTCTGTTCATCAAGAAATTACAAGTGAATGTATGTAGAGTACTAATCACAGAACAAAATCATAGACAATGCGAGTTTTGTAAATGGTATTAAGGCTTCCTGTACATGGAGGAGTTAGTGAATGTGTCTACACAACATGCATATTCAGTTCAGCTGGTTGCTCAGTCGCGTCTGACTCTGTGATGCAAGGGACTGCAGCACGCCAGGCCTCCCCTGTCCATCACCAACTCCCCGAACTTACTCAGACTCCTCTCCATCGAGTCAGTGATGCCATCCAACCATTTCATCCTGTGTTATCCCCTTCTCTTCCTGCTTTCAATCTTTCCCAGCATCAGGGTCTTTTCCAGTGAGTCAGTTCTTCACATCACATGGTCAAAGTCTTGGAGCTTCAGTCTCAGCATCAGTTGTTTCAGTGAATGTTCAGGATCAATTTCCTTTAGGATTGACTGGTTGGATCTCCTTGCAGTCCAAGGGACTCTCAACACCATGGTTCAAAAGCATTATTTCTTTCCTGATCAGCTTTCTTTATAGTCCAATTCTCACATCCATATATGATTGCTGGAAAAATCAAAGTTTTGACTATACAGACCTTTGTCAGCAAAGTAATGTCTCTGCTTTTTAATAAACTACCTAGATTGGTCATAGCTTTTCTTCCAGGGAGCTTAATGGCTTTTAATTTCATGGCTGCAGTCACCATCAGCAGTGATTTTGGAGCCCAGGAAAATACAGTCTTGATGTGCTTGCTCCTTTCATCATTTGGAACCAGTCCACTGTTCCATGTCCATTGCTTCTTGACCTGTGTACAGATTTCTCAGGAGGCAGGTAATGTGGTCTGATATTCCCATCTCTTTAAGAATTTTGCATATTATGTTGTATCCACACAATCAAAGGCTTTGGCATAGTCAATAAGGCAGAAGTAGATGTTTTTCTGGAACTCTCTTGCTTTTTGATGATCCAACGGATGTTGTCAACTTAATCTCTGCTTTTCTACCTTTTCTAATCCAACTTGAACATCTGGAAGTTCTCGATTCATATACTGTTGAAACCTTGCTTGGTGAATTCTGAGCATTACTTTGCTAGCATGTGAAATGAGTAAGACTGTGTGGTATTTTGAACGTTCTTCGGCATTGTTTTTCTTTGGGATTGGAATGAAAACTGACCTTTTCCAGCCCCGTGGGCACTGCTGAGTTTTCCAAATTTGCTGGCATGTTGAGGGCAGCACTTTCCAGCATTATCATTTAGAATCTGAATTAGCTCGACTCGAATTCCATCACCTTCACTAACTTTGTTCATAGTGATGCTTCCTAAGGCCTACTTGACTTGACATTCCAGGATGTCTGACTCTAGGTGAGTGATCACATCACTGTGGTTATCTGGGTCATGAAGATCTTTTTGTACAGTTCTTCTGTGTATTCTTGCCACCTCTTCTTAATATCTTCTGCTTCTGTTAGGTCCATACCATTTCTGTCCTTTATTGAGCCCAACTTTGCATGAAATGTTCCCTTGGTATCTCTAATTTTCTTGAAGAGATCTCTAGTCTTTCCTATTCTATTGTTTTCCTCTATTTCTTTGCATTGATCACATAGGAAGACTTTCTTACCTCTCCTTGCTATTCTTTGGAACTCTGCATTCAGATGAGTTAAAAGGAAAGTACCTCTTTTACTGTTAACGTCTTTCCTTTCCCCCTGCTATTTGTAAGGGCTCCTTGGACAACCATTTTGCCTTTTTGCATTTCTCTTTATTCGGGATGGTATTCAGGTGTACCTCCTGCACAGTGTCATGAACGTCTGTCCAAAATTCTTCCTGCACTCTATTAGACCTAATCTCTTGAATCTATTTGTCACTTACATTATATAATCATATGGGATTTGAGTTAGGTCATATTGAATGGTCTAGTGGTTTTCCCCACTTTCTTCAGTTTAAGTCTGAATTTGGCAATAAAGAGTTCATGATCTGAGCCACAGTCAGCTCCCGGTCTGGTTTTTGCTAACTGTATAGAGCTTCTCCATCTTCAGCTGCGAATAATATAATCAATCTGATTTCAATGTTGACCATCTGGTGATGTCCATGTATAGCATCTTCTCTTGTGTTGTTGGAAGAGAGTGTTTGCTATGACCAGTGCATTTTCTTGGCAAAACTCTATTAGCCTTTGACCTGCTGCATTTTGTACTCCAAGGCCAATTGCCTGTTACTCCAGGTGTTTCTTGTCTTCCTACTTTTTCTTTCCAATCCCTGATGAAAAGGACATCTTTTTTGGTGTTAGTTCCAGAAGGCCTTGTATGTCATCATATCACTGTTTAACTTCAGCTTCTTCAGCATTAGTGATCGGGGCATAGACTTGGATTACTGTGATATTAAGTGATTTCCCTCACTTTGTGGAAGAATGAAAAAATTATGCACTAATATGTGTATTTGCCTTGGCAAGACCAACCAAGGCAAACATACATATTGGAGGTTGTTTAGTCACTAAGTCCTGTCTGACTCTTGCAACCCCATGGACTGTAGCCTGCCAGGCTCTTCTGTCCATGGAGATTCTCTAGGCAAGAATACTGGAGTGACTTGCCACTTCCTTCTCCAACATATTAGTGCATAATATTTTTCATCCTTCCACACTGTGATGTAGATATATAGATAGATAGATAGATAGATGGATGGATAGATAGATAGATAGATAGATGGATGGATGGATGGATGGATGGACAGATAATCATTTCATATTGCATGCACAATTGTCAATGATAAAATTTCTATGAGTGATCTGGCCACCCCTACCAAAATATAAGTGTAAATGTAATGTTTTTAAACAACCCCACCCATTCCCCTGCACCTTATATTTAATTACTCTGCTTAGAGTAGAACCCAAGATGGTTATTTCCATTCTGCCTTTTGAACACCTCATCTTTTCTTTCCATGTGCATCAAAAAGTCTAGTATGTCATTCTGTTAGCTGGAGCAAGTGCTCAGTTCTCAGTAGTGTCTGACTTTTTGTGACTCCGTGGACTGCACAGCCTGCCAGGCTCCTCTGTCCATGGAATTTTCCACGCAAGACTACTGGAATGGGTTGGTACTGCCTATTCCAGGGGATTTTCCCAACCCAGTGTTCGAGCTTGCCACTCCTGCACTGGCAGGTGGAGTCTACCACTGGTGCAAAATGGAAAGCCCCATGGAGCATAAATACTCCCTCTGATATGCCATTTTGAAAACCGGGCTAGATATCCAGAATTGCCATCTTTCTGTGAAACTGAAAATTCATAACCTGCAGGCTTTCAGAGGAGACTCAGTTCTGGAGAAAAACAATATGTGCAGATCACTGGAGGAAGTTATTATCACTTTTCCTCTGGGACATCATGACAATGTGTAGCAGCAGAAAGAAAAATAAAATGGGAGCATCAAAGTGTAGGTTGTCAAGAGATAGGCCCTGACATACGGTCCAGCAAGAACTGTCATTTCCACTATGTATGAAGGAGCCACCACATCATCCACACTCCTTCTGAGTCCCATTATTTGCAGACTATGCTGTCGGGAAGTTATCGATTAGGCAAATAGTAGATTGTCAACGAGTATTACTTGATCTTACAAAACATGCACACATCAGATTGCAGTCACTGTCTGTAAATTCCTTGAGATCAGTTAATGAACAAGAAACACACTCTTTGCCATTATCATACTTTCGTACCAACGCCTCCCCTCCATACCCCTTTTAAAGCACTACTTATTTCAATAATGAAAAGATGACTGTGAAGCTAAATGAGGAGGTGATGAAAGGATTCACATTGAAGGGATGATTAGCAAGCATATGAAATACTGTCACATGCTAATATGAGGTCAGGTTGTAATTCCTCAGGAAAGCAGGGTGGTGTAAGCAAAATCACTGGAGTGAAAATTATGGATTATATTCAGAAAAGGTCAACTTGTTTAGAGTATAAAATTTGTGTAGCGAAGTAATGATAGGAAATGGCAGATCCACTCCCAGAATCTCACTTCCTAGAGCCTACCGTACTTTTTTCTAAATTCTAGAGAGATTAGCCTACGTGTTTAATTCAATTTATGTCCCTTAAAAATATAGCACTTGAATACACTTTTCTCTGCTGGCCATTCATTGTTGAAAAAAAACAAGCTAAATGCCCACTCTCACAGAATTTAAGCTCCAATTTGGTGCTTAGGGATGGTGGGAGATGGGTGGGAAAGAAGCAGGTGAACTAATAGTAAATAATTTAATTAGCTAATTAAAATGTAGCACATAAAAGATAATAATCCTTGAGCCTTTGTTATTCTGAACTTTGGACTGTCTTATTCTTACATTGTTGGGTAGCCTTGGATTGCAGTATGACAAGTGGGAGTGGGATGGAGAGTATTTTAGCAATTAAAGAAATTTACTTGTGAATTGACTGGTTTGATCTCCTTGCAGTCCAAGGGACTCTCAAGAGTCTTCTCCAACACCACAGTTTAAAAGCATCAATTCTTCTTTGAACACCACAGTTCAAAAGCATCAAGGAGATCAAACCAGTCAATCCTAAAGGAAATCAGTACTGAATATTCATTGGAAGGACTGATGGTGAAGCTGAAGCTCCAATACTTTGGCCACCTGATGAGAAGAGTCAACTCATTGGAAAAGATCCTGATGCTGGGAAAGGTTGAAGGCAGGAGGAGAAGGGGACGACAGAGGATTAGATGACTGGATGGCACTGGATGGCATCACTGACTCGATGGGCGTGAGTCTGAACAAGCTCTGGGAGCTGGTGATGGACGGGGAGACCTGGTGTACTGCAGTCCATGGGGTCCCAAAGTGTCAGACACAACTGAGCAACTGGACTGAACCGAGCTTATAAGTTGCAATCAGTTAGAAGTGTCCTCTGATGACCTGAAATCTCAATTGAGAAAAGTCATATGAAGACAAGAAAAAGTTAATTTCTTTTAAATATGTATTTACTGCCTAAACTCTTTCAGGGTTTAGCATTGATATACACAGAAAAATTCCTACCATCTAAGGTTTACTTTCTGGGAAGGAAGGGGGAGGTAAATAAACACATTAATCAATCAAATACATGTTAAAATATAGGATGTGGGTATTAAACTATGAAATGGGGGGGTCTTTCCTGATAATCCAATGGTTAAGACTCCATGCTTTCAACGTAAGGGGTGCAGGTTCCATATGTGGTCAGGGAACTAAGATCCTATAGGCCATACGGTGCTGCCAAAAAAAAAAAAAAAAAGAAATGTGTTAGTTCCTGTTAAGTGCTCTGAAGAAGGATAGAGCAGAGGAGGGGGGGTGGTGATGGAAGGATGGTGGTGGTACAATTTTAAAAAAGATTAGGAAAGATCTTTCTTTTAAAAGTAAAGACCAGAGAAGCGCACACTCCTTGTGCCTGACTTGTCCAAGGACCCTGAGAGGATCCGTGTGGTGGGAAGGATGTTAGCATGTGGGCTCTGAAATCAGAGGAAGCTGGACAGCCAGATCATGGGGGAAAGCTGGAAGGAAATGTGTCAATTTCCCTGGTGGCTCAGAGGTTAAAGCATCTGCCTCCAATGTGGGAGACCCGGATTCGATCCCTGGGTCAGGAAGATCCCCTGGAGAAGGAAATGGCAATCCACTCCAGTATTCTTGCCTGGAGAATCCCATGGACGGAGAAGCCTAGTAGGTTACAGTCCACAGGGTCGCAAAGAGTCAGACACGACTGAGAGACTTCACCTTCAAGTAGTTGTCACACTAGCTTACTTATGTTGGAGGGATTTTTTTTTAAATTTTTTTTTCTGTTTTTAATTTTTATTTTTTAATTTTTTAAATTAAATTTATTTATTTTTTTAATTACAATACTGTATTTGTTTTGCCATACATTGACACGAATCAGCCATAGGTGAACACAATCGCCCAATGCCGAAGCCCCTCCCACCTCCCACCCCACATCCTCTACCTGAATCATCCTGTGCATCAGCCCCATGCATCCTGCATCCTACACCAAACATAGATTAGCAATTCGTTTCTTACAGGAAAATATACATGCTTCACTGCCGTTCTCCCAAACCATCCCATTTTTAGAAGTAATTTATTATCCTGAGCAAGGCCTTCTTGACCTCACTCCATCCCCATACTAAAGATCTGGTTAGAAAACTGAGATGTTAGCAATGAGATCACCAACTTAACGGGCATGAGGTGAGCAAACTCTGGGAGATTGTGATGGACAGGGAAGCCTGGCCTGCTGCAGTTCATAGGGTTGCAAAGAGCCAGACACAACTTAGTGACTGAACAATAACGAGCAACGAGATGCTCTAATGTGTTAAAGCATTAGCTGAGGGGCCCAAGGACAGGATGGAAAGGTGTCCAGCCCTCATTCTGTAGAATATTTTCTGGCTTTGTTAAAGGTACTATATAGATAATAAAAGAAGGGGCATGGGAAATTCAGTTTTCTTGCAAACACCCACAAAATGCTGTGATCTAAGTATTGAGTTGAGGCTCTTACCATGAAAATGACCCCTGGATCCTATATCTCACAAAGTAGAGGGCACTATTTGAATCATTTTGATGATCCTTCAGCAATGATTATGAAGATGGCCACACCTAGGGGTTTAGGTTATAAGTACAGAGAATGGTTAAGAGACTATTTTGAACCCTACTCTTTTATCCAATCAACCAACTGCTCATTTTGCCTTAGATACCAACTCCTTCTCCTATCATTAAGCAGGGAAGAACCTCCCAGCTCTAAGAGTGCCTGGTGCTCCATGAGTACCTGGACAATGAGAAAGTGTACAATATGTATTCAGAAATGCGGGCTGGTTATTTTACATACACGCATAACTGAATATTTCACATGATTATAATCAAGGGCATGCTGTTTGCTTTAGAAATAAAAAATATTTGGGATAGTGGAAATATGGGTATTCAAAATGATGCCATCTGAAGAGGTTATAAGAATTGATTTTTGGTCTGAATATCAAATGACTTATGAAAGTAATTGGATTCACCCTAACTACACTAAGGAGTACATCAAGGCTGTATATTGTCACCCTGCTTATTTAACTTATATGCAGAGTACATCATGAGAAATGCTGGACTGGAAGAAACACAAGCTGGAGTCAAGATTGCCGGGAGAAATATCAATAACCTCAGATATGCAGATGACACCATCCTTATGGCAGAAAGAGAAGAGAAACTAAAAAGCTTCTTGATGAAAGTGAAAGAGGAGAGTGAAAAAGTTGTCTTAAAGCTCAACATTCAGAAAATGAAGATCATGGCATCTGGTCCCATCACTTCATAGGAAATAGATCGGGAAACAGAGGAAACAATGTCAGCCTTTATTTTTGGGGGGGCTCCAAAATCACTGCAGATGGTGATTGCAGCCATGAAATTAAAAGATGCTTACTCCTTGGAATAAAAGTTATGACCAACCTAGATAGCACATTGAAAAGCAGAGGCATTACTTTACAAACAAAGGTCTGTCTAGTCAAGGCTATGATTTTTCCAGTGATCATGTATGGATGTGAGAGTTGGACTGTGAGGAAAGCTGAGCACCAAAGAATTGATGCTTTTGAACTGTGGTGTTGGAGAAGACTCTTGAGAGTCCCTTGGACTGCAAGGAGATCCAACCAATCCATTTTGAAGGAGATCAGCCCTGGGATTTCTTTGGAGGGAATGATGCTAAAGCTGAAACTCCAGTACTTTGGCCACCTCATGTGAAGAGTTGACTCATTGGAAAATACTTTGATGCTGGGAGGGATTGGGGGCAGGAGGAGAAGGGGACGACCGAGGATGAGATGGCTGGATGACATCACTGACTCGATGGACATAAGTTTGAGTGAACTCTGGGAGCTGGTGATGGACAGGGAGGCCTGGTATGCTGCCATTCATGGGGTCGCAAAGATTCGGACACGACTGAGCAACTGAACTGAACTGAACTAACTACACTAAACTGATAAAATTAAAATGAATCTAGAGCAATGGATATTTCAACAAATATTTTGGATATTGCATATAAAACTGAAAATGAGGGTAAAACGTTTTTACGTATCACTCTTTGGTATAGTGAAAGAACCTTAAATTAGCTGGCAGGAAGTCTGAGTTCTGGGTTTGATGATTTCTTAACTAATTTATGTGACCTTTGTAAAACATTAATGTATCTGTGCCTCGTCTATGAAACAAGTACCATCAGAGCGTGCTTATACTGGATCTGCATTACTCCAAGTATTGTATACATACTATCTCATTTTATCTTTCTCCTAATGAGAAAGCTAAATAAAAGTATTATGCTATTTCAGAATGATCTAGCTCTAAAATGTCAGTTTATTCAAATCAGTTCATTCATTGCCCCAAGGAATGGGGAAAGAAATACCACACAGTTGATCATGTTGGTAGCTGACCAGGCAAGAAATCTGATGTCTTTTCATCACCTGCCTTAGCATCTTAATAGCTGCATGAATATTGAACTCAAATTTTGATGCATAGTCTAGATTTCTCAACCTCTGGCTACAGAGTTGGATATTAGCACATGAAATATGACTTCTATCTGTAATAATATAATCTCTGGGGGAATGTGAGTTAATTAGAACATAGCTGCAAAAGCTTGGGCAATAGCCCATTAAATGTCACATCTTCAGCAAACACAGACTGTGGAACAATGCCAGTTTCTGGGAATATGTTCATATTATCTTGCTACGGGTCAACTTATAACTCCTGTCACCACCTTAAGCCCACAGATGATTGTTACTGTTGGTCTTGAGGGAACAAAAGTATTTACTATAGCAACCCAAAGCAATAGTTCATGTGTTCCTTTTTCTCTTTGCATAGAGACATGGACCTGATGATTCTAAGAAAATTTCTAGTCACTCAGGACACAAAAATCACAGGCACAAAAAGATGTTTGTGAATAGGTGTTTTCCTTATCAACAGTTATGGTCTTTGTTTTCTATGTGAAATGTTTTCCAGATAGTTTCAGTATAAAGAAAGAAATGCTATTTTGTGTCTATTAGTAATGCTCATGTGTCTCCATAAGGGAGTTAGGAACAAAAAAGTGTTGAAGTGGATATAAATAGGATAATTTGTTTAAGTATAAAAGGAGAAAGGGAAACAAATTCTTATTTAATAAAGCTTTGAATCCAAGCATGTTTCCTGTTACCGGTAATTATTACCTAACTTGATAAGCCAGCAAGCAGTTATTGGAAACGCTTGTGAAAATATAGTATCACTTTACCACTATCAGCCTATAAGTGCTGCAAGAATGGCCCGTTTTCTTTATCACTGATGTTGCTTATGTCTGTGCTCTGGTGAGGAAACGCAAAACCCCGGGTACCAAATTCTGGGAATAGAGCAGCTCAGTTACCATTTAAGACAACTCCACCTTTAAATGACTGATATTAATTCAAGAAATAGACCTCAAATGAAGTGGTACGGCAGACACACAATTAATCTGTTGAAATGCAAATGAGACCATGAGGGGAAAGTTGACCAAAAGTTTGCGTAATAACAACTGGGTCACCAAGATCTGTGATCACTTTGCACTCTAATAATTAACAGAAGTTTGGGTCAAGATAGCAAAATGAAGGAAGCATTTAGGGGAACAAGATGCACGGGGTAGATGTATAGAAAGTCAACAGAGAGTGTTCAGCGTTCGAGGGTCTGAGTATAAAATGTCAGGAAGGCCTGAGGTAGCACATCCAGCCCTTCACATAAGCTGTGCCTTTAAGGAAGGTTTCACTTGCTTCAAGGCATTGTCTTTTGAGTAAACCTTTTTCTGTACTATGCCATTTTATCTGAGATAGTAGCACTTGGGAAACTATATTTATGGAAAAAATAAAAATACTAACATTTATTTCAGTCTTTTAAGACAAGAGACATTCATTAAAATTAGTGAAAGAAAAATAGATAGGAACTTCCAAAAAAAATAATAATAATAAAAGAACTGGAACAATTGCTAAAGTTGAGGATTGCACAATTCCTGAACTAGATTCACTAGAATCAGAGGGGGAGAAACATATATTTCTGTCTTACAACTGACATATTTTGCTTTTCGTTAAGATCAAGAGTCTCCAAATTTTGGACATTCAAACTTTTAAAAAAATTTTATTTTTTAAAATTTTATCTTTTTAAATTGGAGTATAATTGTTTTACAATGTTTTGTTGGATTCTGCTGTACAGCAATGTGAATCAGCTGCACACAGACACACACGTGTGTATATATATATATATATATATATATATGCATGCATGCATCTCCTCCCTGCTGGACCTTTCCCACTACCCCCGACATCTACTTGTATTTCAAGTAGCAGAAAGTGAGTAGCATTTGGCAAATGGTAGTGATTTTACCTTGTGCTGCCACCAGGGGACAAACTGAGAGAAGGCTCCAGTGTGAGACTCTTCATTTTATGCCAGTGGGGGTGCCACAGTGACAGCTGGCTGCTGACACTGTGTTGCACATGGACCTTCACTGATAAGGGTAGATTACAGATGTTCAAGAGTTTGAGTTTTCTGCAGGAAATTAAGAGCAGGCCCATGGGAGACACTAAATCTATTTCCATAAAAGTAACAGCTACAACTTACCATTCGTCTTTGGTCAGTTTTAATCATCAATAGTAACACTTGTATTTCTATATCAGAACTATGCATTCCATCGGACGTGCTGAAACTCTGCCTTTCTAGTTGGCGTTACTCATAGTTGCTCCACTTTTAGTTTAGGAGTTTCATAAAAAGTTAGCTTATTCTCGAAAAGCAGACTCTGATCAGCAGCAGTTAAAAACACATTTAATACTGTTCATGACTCAGTTGCATTCTTCTTATTCTTAGTCAGCAACTGGATGGTGCACCCAGGGATCCAAGAATCTAGGCTGAAATTATTCACAGTCGAGCTTCTCGTGGCATGTATTTCTCCTAAGCAGCTCCTTCATACATGTAAGCTAATATATTAAAAACATTCATCTGTTTACTGAGTTAAAAGATAGCCCACACAGTTTCAGGTCATATGCTTAAGAGTCCTACTAAAGGGCATTAGCATTTTCTTTTACTTTTTTAAAAACAGCTTTATTAAAATAAATTCATGTACCCTGCATCTGAAGTATACAACTCAGTCATTTTTAGTGTATTCAGAGACTTGTGCAAACATCACCATAATCCATTTTAGAACATTTTCATTTACAGCATTTCCTCCCAATGTTTCCACAGCCCAAAGAAAGCACTAGTGTATGTCTCTGTACATTGGCCTACTCTGGACATTTTATGTAAATAGAATCATATGGCATGCAGTCTTCTATGACTGGCTTAGTATAATGTTGTCAAGGTTCTTCATGTTTTAAGGGGTATCAGCACTTCATTCATTTTTGTTGCCAAATAATATTTCCGTTCAAGGACATACCACATTTTATGACCATTCATTTGGAAATGGCAACCCACTCCAGTGTTCTTGCCTGGAGAAACCCATGGACGGAGGAGCCTGGTGAGCTACAGTCCACGGGGTCGCAAAGAGTCAGACATGACTGAGTGACTTCACTTTCACTTTCATTACACAGGGTAATTAATCAATCACACTGCTTCCACTTTTTCCTAAGTTTCCATAAAACTTAGATGAACATTCAGATACATATATTTGTGTGGACATATTTTTTTTTAATTTACTTTAGATATGTCCCTAGGAATGGAATTACTAAATCACATGGTAGTTCTATGTTTAACCTTTTGAAGAGTCATCAGACTGCTTTCAAAAGTGGCCGCACCATTGACATCCCCACCACAAAGTATGGATGCTGCAGTTTCTCCACATTCTCACCAGTGCTTGTTGACGCCCTTTTATTAAAGCCATCCTGCTTGATGTGAAGCGATATCTCATTATGGTTTCGATTTGCATGTTCCCGGCAACCAGTGCTGTTGAGGATGTTGCCAACCCACTCCAGTACTCTCGCCTGGAAAATCCCATGGATGGAGGAGCTTGGAAGGCTGCAGTCTGTGGAGTCGCTGAGGGTCGGACACAACTGAGTGACTTCACTTTCCCTTTTCACTTTCATGCATTGGAGAAGGAAATGGCAACCCACTCCAGTGTCCTTGCCTGGAGAAGCCCAGGGGCGGAACCTGGCGGGCTGCAGAGTCAGACACGACTGAAGCAACTTAGCAGCAGCGGCATGTGTTTATTGATCTGTTGAATAGAACATTGATCTGTTCTTTGTAGAATGTTATTTCAGAAGATGGTATTTGCAGTTATGCCTACATTTAAATGATAATCATTTAAGGAAGATATTGTATGTTATATAAAATACAGTGTTAATATATATGTGTTGCATATCAAAGAGGGAAGGAATATACATGTATATAGTATATCTGATTCCTGTTATTGTTCAGCAGAAACCAACATGGCACTATAAGGCAATTATCTTCCAATAAAAGAATAAAACAAAAATTAAAAAAATATAAACGCATTTCCTAGTAACATATGTAACAGTGTATAAAAATATCATATTCAAATGTATTAAATAGAGCATATAAAACATTTTGGTTGTTTCCTGTTTATACTTATCTAATCTGATACCACAATAATTCTGCTCCCTCCTTCCAGTTACACTGTTAGAGAGAGCGAAAGGCATTTTTATTATCCTCATTTTATAAACAATAATTTTGCAACTGCCCTGTCAGAACTAAACCACTTAAGTACATTTACTGGTGAGTTTTTTCCACGTATCCTGGCTGTGATGCAGTAAAAAGAAGGATGTAAGTTTCCCTGGCCAACTTACGAAGACAGTTTCTTCCAGATCAGGAAGGAGGGGGTTTGGGTTTGAAAAGGATTGAATCAGTTTAGATAGGTAGGTGAAACCACAAAAGAAACGTCTGAGAGGTTTTATTTTTATTGTTCTAATCATGATTTTTTTCAGCATGTGTCATGCATAGATAAATGTGATATACTGTGTATGTGAGTGCTCAGCCATGTCCGACTCTCTGGAACCCTGTGGACTGTAACCCACCAAATTCTTCTGTCCATGGGATTCTCCAGGCAAGAATACTGCAGTGCTTTGCCATACTTTTCCCCCAGGGGAATCTTCCTAACCCAGGGTCAAACCCTTATCTCCTGAGTCTCCTGCATTGCAGATGGATTCTTTATTGTGGAGCCAAGGGGGAAGTATAATTAAATATGGTATAATCCACTATATGTTATGTTCTAATGCACATATTTTATAGGTAATACTTATATATCCAACCACCCCATCATAAAGGAGATCAATCCTGTGTGTTCATCGGAGGGACTGATGTTGAAGCTGAAACTCCAATACTTTGGCTACCTGATGCAGAGAGCTGACTCTTTTGAAAAGAACCTGATGCTGGGAGGGATTGAGGGCAGGAGGAGAAGGGGGCGACAGAGGATGAGACGACGGTTGGATGGCATCTCCGACTCAATGGACATAGGTTTGTGTGGACTCTGGGAGTTGGTGATGAACAGGGAGGCCTGGCGTGCTGCAGTTCATGGGGTCGCAAAGAGTCGGACATGACAGTGACTGAACTGAACTGAAGTTATATATTAATATTATACTTTATATGACATGCTGTATTCAGTTACTAGAAATCTTTCCTACAGTTAGTCAACAGAGATGTTAAGGGACCTACCCAGCTACCTGAAATCATTCCCACGAACTTTCAACGAGTGATCAATGTTTCTCTATACATGTGACTGTGGAAGAAATAGCCGGTTTCCTCTACTATCTAAGCTTTTCTTCTCTCACAGTAACAGTGGCTTAAATTACATTTCTTATCCTCCCTTGCAGTTTGATGTGATCACATATCTAAGTTTTAACCAATGGATGTGAGTAGATATACACGGAACCATTAGGTCTTCCTCTTAAAAAGAAGGTATATGCTTTTCACTCCTTTTTCTGACTTTCTGCTGCCTGGAGTGTGGGTGTGAAGGTAGGAGCTGGAGCAGCAATTTGGGGCCAAGATATGGAGACCTTTTGCAAAGTCTGGGAGAACAAGCTAGAAAGATCCTGGATCCCCAAAACCTGGAAGCTACCATGCCAGCCCTGAGGTTCAATTCATGTTCTGTTATTGGGTCTTTCCGGTAGAGCAGCTGAAACTATTCTAGCAAGGAACCTGCTTCATCCACAAAAAGTCTTTGTTCTCCATGGCAACCCATCAAATATGCAAAAGCTGATATGCAGTTTGTCTTAAGTATTGTCTATTCTTTCTAGTAAAAAAGTTTCTTCAAATCTTTCACCTAAATTTCATGTTACACTGTTTATGGACATCTCACTTTTTTTTCTTGGACCTATTGTTTATCAATATTTCTCTGTAATCATGTTCCTTAGAATGAAAATCATTACTCTAGAAGTGAACTGAGAAGCAGAGAGCAGACTGATTATTCTCAAGGTAGGACAGTAGTGCAGTTCAGAATAGCGTATCTAACAATCTCATTGATCTATGTAGTCAGTCATTAGGCTGGGATGATATCATGTGACAGGCAATGAGCAGAGAGCTAGCATCTCAAAGGTGAAGATGCTCTGGAAACTTATTGAAAACTCAGTGAATTAAAACATGCCTTCATGACCTGTTCCCCGGTCAGAACTTCTCCTGACCTGTCAGCATGTTAATAAATAAGAAACTTTACTAGCACTTCATATTTGTAAAATTTCATTGCTGTTTGCTGACATAGTGTCCCCTCTGTCAAATTCAAGAGTTGGTTTTGGGGCTTGAGTATGCCTCAGGAAGAGACAAGTTTGCTTTTGTTTTTAAATTGCCCTGGAATATTTCTGGAACTCAGAATGAATATATGCCCTTATATTGCCAGGCTTTGCTTAGAGGACTAGGGACAGGGTGGCTTTGTAATGCTGGCCTTTTCTTCTCCATTTCTGCTGTCATTGGAGTATGTTCTTTGTAGACTTATGGATTCAACCTGCGGACACGTTGTTCACTACCATCCAAACTCTTGGTCCACAAGCGGCTCCTCTTTCTGCCATAGTTGCAAAGGATGGGGTGCTTGCAGAAGCACGGTAACACAGGCTTACTCCTCCCGAGCTGCTTATTTTTATTCCTCTTAATTTTAGATTCCCTTTGAGTTTCTCCCCTTGTTTGCCTGTACTTTCTCCTTGAAAGCCCCTCTGCTAATCGTGTCAAGCAATGCCATTTCCAATACATCATTCCCTTTCATTCCTTTACAGGAGAACTAGGGCAAGAGGTGGTTACAACTGTTAGGCTCCAGCCATTGAAGCTAAAGAAAGCAACTGCCGCGCTGCCATGAAGGGGCTTTCACCAGGAGCGTGTGCGCGGCTGTGGGCAACTGTAGGCTTTCTTCAGCTCTTAATTGCCCCCACACAAAAGGCAGTGTCTGCTCTCATGCACATGGGATTTACCCGCCTACTTTTCATTGGTGTTAATGGGGGTCTCTATGCATAAATCCTCTTCCCTTCCCCCAGTATCAATGGCGGGATAGATGCCAAGAGGGGTTTCTGCAGTTTGGCTCATTGATTGGTTTCAGATGGAACTCAAAGCACATCTCTGAATGTGAGCACGCTCACCCTCCACACACTCTGTGCTTCAGGCTTCATGAACACTCAGGGGATTGCTTGTTTCATTTGCTGCCCCTGGAGTGGCCAGAAATGGCCCTCCCATCGTGCCCCACTTCATCCCCTCCCAAGCCATTGAAAGCACTGTTACTTT
Source organism: Nanger dama (assembly GCA_917880005.1). Lineage (NCBI taxonomy): Eukaryota > Metazoa > Chordata > Mammalia > Artiodactyla > Bovidae > Nanger > Nanger dama. The sequence goes on along the minus strand of CAKJTW010000003.1, from coordinate 5,711,246 downwards.
TTTTCACATCGGCTTGACTTACTCTATTGTCCTTGATAAGCATATGAGGATAAGGATCAGAAGCCAAAAAAAAAAAAAAAATCACAAATCCCACTCCCTTATATTCCCCAAATACTCTAAATTCCCTTCATGTCCTCCAAGTCCCCAGTTCCACTTAGATGTCCTAACTCTCCTAAAGCTGGTCACTGAACAGTGATGCCATCTTGATGTATTCTCCTGTTGCCAAATCTACCCTTGTGCTTTCCAGGACCCTCATGCTTACACCCTAATTAGTTTCAGGGTTCCTGGAATCTTCCAATCCTCACCCAAACATTTAGCTCTCAGTTTGTCAGACTATTATTCATACTAGCTAGGAACTGGCCAAGTTTCCATTAACCATACACAGAACTCTCTGTATTGTTATTTCTTGAATCCTACCTCCTACATATAATGCTTTTTTCTTTCTTTGATTTTATTGGTGGGCTTAAACCTGAGTATACATATTAATGTGTAAGTATTATACATGTAATACAGCCACCTTACATGTAATGCAGTGAGAAGAAGAGTATGGATTTCCTTCCAAACCAGAACGTTTCCCTAAATTAGAACCCCAAGCCCCAGGTTTTTATTTAGTGCCTGACTGACAGTGACTGGGCAATTCCCATCCTTCTGCCGGGATGAGAAGGAGAGTGAGGAATAAGCTGGAGGAGAAGACGCAATATCCTGGTGCATTATGGGTGTCATGTCTTTTGTCAAATAATATATCATGTCTATTTGTCCATCTGCTTCCCATACAGGGTATCCTTGATGGCTCAGTGGTAAAGATTCTGGCTGCAATGCAGGAGGTGCAGGTTTGATCTCTGGGTGGGAAAGATCCCCTGGAGGAGGGCATGGCAACCCATTCTAGTATTCTTGCCTGGAGAATCTCATGGACAGAGGAGCCTGGGGTCACAAAGGGTTGGACACGACTGAGTGATTGAGCACACACACATCTCCCATGTATACAAAACTTATATATCATATGACATGGAAAAGACTTATATATACATGTGTGTATATATATACACACACATACCTCAAATAATAGGATACAGCTAAGCAACTGAGTACATAGCATATATCTATATCTATATCTATATCTATATATATCTCCCCTAAGACAAAAGCCAAAATTAAATCTTTATTCTTAGATTAGATTTGCCTCCTAGATTTGTTTAATTTTCAAAGATCAAATGCATTTCTGATTTAAGCACTAAACTTTGACAAATGTTACTCATGGTGATGCATATGCTACTTGCAGTTTTACCAAACAGCACCATGTACATTACTTCAGTTCATCTCCCCAAAATGCTATTTTCCAGGGGTAATCATCGCAAGTTTAATAGCAAGAGATCAACCTCTCTTCTTCTCTCTTCTTCTTTCAGTACTACTGATATATGTCTTTTGTCATAAATCTGTAAGGCTTTCTCTGGTTCTAATGTTTCTTGGATGAAAAGAAACTGAGGTCAAAGGAACTCAGACGCTTCCTCTGCTTTACCCTCCTGCCCTGTGGTGCTGCGCTCTGTTGCCCAGTCATGTCCGATTCTTTGCGGCCCTGTGGACTGTAGCCACCAGGCTCCTCTGGCCATGGCATTCTCTGGGCGAGATACTGGTGTGAGTAGCCATTTCCTCCTCCAGGGGATCTTCCCAACCCAGGGATCGAACCCAGGTCTCCTGCATTGCAGGTGGATTCCTTATCTTCTGAGCCACCAGGGAAGCCCTTCTTCCCTGTGGAGTGCCTCTTAATTTCACTTATTTTTCAAGTATTTTCCATTTCTTGCATCTGACTCCATCTCTTAGCTCCAAATCATAGAACAAGGAAAAAATTAAGTACAGAATAAAAATGTTATGAATTTTAAAGTAGCCACAAAAATTTCTTATTCCTAATATCCTAGAAACTCCCTCCTTTTCCCAGATGTAGTTTTAATATATGACATTCATTCTCCAGGAGACACAGGAGACGATGGTTCAATCCCTGGCTCAGGAAGATTCCCTGGAGCAAGGCACGACAACCCACTCCAGTATTCTTGCCTGGAAAATCCCCATGGACAGAAAAGCCTGGTGGGCTACAGTCTACAGTGTTGCAAAGAGTTGTACATGACTGAAGTAACTGAGCATGCATGATGGGGACATTCCTCACTAAAGTTTATGAGTCTAGATGGCAAAGGACCATGGGTCTTTTGAGGCTGTTGACTCATCTATCACTGGACTTATGTTTGCAACTTTATGTTTATCAACTTTAGGTATAATCTAAAAGTTATTTGGTGACTTGTTAATTCCTCTTGTCTTATGACCATTGAATATTTGTATTAATATTTGTTGATTTTTCTAAGAATGTGATACATTTGAGGATGTCATAGATCCTTTGAATTGACAAAGGCCATTTGACTCTTCAAGGAATTCTGGGTGTGTATGTGATATAAAGTGTCCACCTTTCCAAGAGCCCTACAATTACTTGAAAAAATTAAAAACAAACATCTTTGCTGACAAGGGCTGCAGTACTTGATACATTTTCTATGAGCTGGAGCTACAATGAAAGAGGAAGTGAGGTTCCTGCAAGGAGCCTCCAAGCCTGACTCAACAAAGGAGGGGAAGGAATGTCAGTTATTGCTTCTGATTCTGACCTGGTGGGGCTAGAGGCAGTGAGGGACTGCAGTCTTAGGACAATCTGGTTGATTACATTAAAGTGATAAATACCTTAACAAAAGCATGCATCTGAATTAGAAATGAAATAATCTGAAAGTCAATGCAGCATAAGCTTCAGATTACTTTTGGCCTACAAGTTTAATACACTGGCACACTCGCATGATAATTAAGCCTGAGAGTTAAGTTTCTTAGAGAGCAAAGCGATCACTCTTCTTGGACAGGCAGGAAACTTGTAATCCTTGTATCCACACAGGTCTTAAAAACAAGGTTAAACTGAAAGACACCCTTGTGTCTTAAAAAAGTCCAACACTTGTGTATATGAAAGGGCTAAGTGGGAGTGAGTATGCCTGCCTGCTTATAAATATAGCTGCCTTTCCACACAGGCTCCTCATTCATCTAGGGGCGTGATGGATGCCAAGGAGTCAAGGCGTCTCATTCAGCACCTCCAGAGGATGTGGTTTGAGGTTGTGGGTTCAGGGTCATTGTTTTCCAGGAGATGAGAAAGGACCTCGCATATTAAGGGTCTGTCCGTTTTCCTCCTGTTGGCCTCCCACGGACACCCTCGCTGAATTGCTCTAAACGAAATGACTAACAAAGGTAAATCAGCAAAGAACTGTATTATGCATCTGGTAAGGATGCTCGCTTAATGGTGTTAATGGCTGCTGCTATTTTCATCGACATCATGAATAACCATAATAAATAGGCACCTTGAGCTGTGAACAGACTTGCTCAAGAGGACAATTGAATCAATGAAGGGCTTGACCTGTTGTATTCCCTTTAAGAAAAAATCATTGAATGTTTATTTTGTCTGCTTATCATAAGTAAGGCAAGGATGAATAAGCCACACACCCATTCTCAAAATAATGCATGGTCTGTGGGGATGATGAAGATGGAATTCAGCGTAGACAAAAACCAGAGAGATAAAAGGGAGACAGAGAGACTGTGGGTGGAGCAGGGATGGGAAAGGAGCCCAGAAATAGGGCTTTTTCAACTCCATCTTGAAACATAGGATTGTGAGGCATCTGTTAAAACATCTCCCGGTGACTTTGTTGGGAGAATATTAGATGAGTCAAAAGTAGGAAGAAAGAACAGGTGGTATGGTTGGTATTAAATCCTCTGCAAGCTCATGGGTAAGAGGGAATCTTACCTAGGTTCAGGGCAATATTGCTCAAACTGGAGCCCAATCCTTCCTCCTGCCTCCACCTGTCTCAGGATTACTTGGAACGTCCATTAGAAGATGCTTGCTTTTTTGGAAGAAAAGCTATGACAAGTGTAGACAGTTTACTAAAAAGCAGAGACATCAGCTTGCTGACAAAGGTTTGATTAGTCAAAGCTGTGGTTTTTCCAGTAGTCATGTATGGATGTGAGATTTGGACCATAAAGAAGGTTGAACACCAAAGAATTGGTGCTTTCAAATTGTGATGCTGCAGAAGACACTTGAGAGTCCCTTGGACAGCAAGAAGATCAAACTGGTCAATCCCAAAGGAAATCAGCATTGAATATTGGATTGAAATCAACCCTGAATATTCATTGGAAGGACTGATGCTGAAGCCGAAGCTCTAATACTTTGGCCACCTGATGAGAAGTGCAGACTTATTGGGAAAGACCCTGATGCTTGGAATGACTGAGGGCAGGAGGAGAAGGAGGCAACAGAAGATGAGATGGTTGGATGGCATCACTAACCCAATGGACAAGACTTTGAGCAAACTCTGGGGGATAGTGGTGTGCTGCAGTCCACGGGGTCACAAAGAGTCAGAACTGACTTACCAGCTGAACAACAACCATTAGATACAGATCTGTGGTATCTGCACTGCGTTTCTAATGAGCATCTCTTGGGGGCAAACTCCAGAGCTTGCATTTGAAACAAGCTCCTCGAGTTAGTCTTACAGTCACTAGAATTTAAAAGGAGACAATCAGAAAAGAATGACTTTGGAAAAGTTTGCTGGCAATCTCTCTGAGAATCTTGGTGAGGTCAGGGGATATTACTGGTGGCCTCATTTCTATCTCCATTCTCCCAAATCTAATTCATGTAGGATATGTATAAGAAAGGGGACAAACGGAATGAATGATGGAAAGAGGTGAAGAAGCCACCCAAGGACAGCTATGGGACCTGCCCTCTCTACCTCCTTCACTGTGGAGGATGGGTTCTAATTACATGTCAAGGATTTGTGGCACAGATGGCAACCATGCAGCGCACGCTCCTCTTTCCCCCTCCAGGCTCCAAAGCACACATTATTCACGGGCAACGACACTTCAGCAGAGCCCTAACATTGTCTCACAGTGTGTTCTGACACAACCCTCCACGTAACCACTTCAGTCAGTCTATGGGTGATAACGTCTTCCTGCCCTGTGTGGGCGCATGCAACTAACCCCTCTTTCCCTAGAAATAAACAGATGAAATGCTAGTTCTTTTATAGGAAGTGACCTTTGGGGGATTTTTGAGGGTACATGGTGCATGTTGAGGTTCTTCAGTCGTGTCCAACTCTTTGCAACCCTACGGACTGCAGCCCATGAGGCTCCTCTGTCCATGGGATTCTCTAGGCAAGAATGCTGGAGCGGTTTACCATGCCTTTCTCCAGGGAATCTTCCCAACCCAGGGACTGAACCTGTGTCTCTTATATCTCCTGCATTGCACTAGTGCCACGTGGGAAGCTTCATAAGTTGGGTGTAGGCCTATGTCCCATTGAGACCATTTTTCCTAAAAAGATAAACACACATTCTCAGTTGATCATTGGGTTCAGAGCAGGGCTGGAGCAGGGAACCCTTTTGTGGATGGTTTAGCCAGGTTTTCTGCTGAATCTTGATGAGAAATAGTCTTCCACGTTTGTGGGATCAGGATGCAGGCTCTGATAGTAGACTGCATGGGTCACATCCTCACCTCCTTGCTCTGTACTTTTCTGATCGTGCAGAGGGACAAACTCAGGGCTGCATCTCAGGGTCTTCCTCATTAAATGAAGGTGATCCTGCTAGCCACCTGCTGGACATTTTGGATAGATTAAAAGGAATGATGCTATGTCTGACACGCAGTGCTAGTGATTAATATTTCATGTAGGCATACCCAGGCTTCCCAGGTGGTGCTAGTGAAAAGAACCCATCTGCCAATGCAGGAAACATGAGATGCAGCTTTGATTCCTGGGTCGGGAAGATCCCCTGGAGCAGGGCATGGCAACCCACTTCCAGTATTCTTGCTTGGAGAACTCCATGGACAGAGGAGCCTGGCAGGCTATGGTCCACAGGGTTGCAAAGAGTCAGACGTGAGTGAAGCGACTTAACATGCCAACGTGTGGGTATATCACTGCGCTTCTATTCTGCATTGGGATATCGAGACCCAGCAAGAGTGAGGAGGAAATGGAGCTAAAAATGCAAGTTAAGTTTTAAGCTTGAGTGGCAAATGGGATTCCACCACAACTCGCAAATGATCCCCTTTCCTTTACCAGAGTAGAAAAGCACAATTGTGGGTAGAGTCCAAATTCGAGCGCAGGAGAACATGCTTTGCCTGGTGAGACTTCTGGATTATCCCAGACAGTTTCAACTGAATGACTGTGACTGAGGGGGTGGCTGAGTGACAGGTTTAAATAGAAATGACCAACTGTACACAGAAAAAAAAATGCCATGGAAGGAACCCATGCATTTTTTAAGCCACAGGAAAAGACAGATAAAACTGTAATGATCCGTCTCTCACAGCATCAGGGGCTTAAGGGGCTAATACCCTCCTAGGCTTTTCTGTATGGGATTCCCCACAGTCCTGTCTCTAGGCCTGCTGTCTGCTGCAGTACCTGGTCTGGAAGTGAGCCTTGGCTAGTTTCCTTCCCCCCATGAGGGGCCAAGTAATGAACTGTTGGTTATAAACAGTCGAAAACAAATATTAGAAGGTCATTGCGCTGCTCAACTTTGATATACTGAGAAATGTGAACTGTCGCAGGGCTTCTGAAGTATCCTCACGCAGAAATCGGTAGTGTACGTAGCTTCATCTATCACTGGTGGAAACATGGGCACGGCATCACTACTTGAAGGCTGAGCATGGAAATGCTCAACCCTGATTAAATGGCCATAATTCCTCAAGGCTGTGACATGGCTGGCAGGCATGGGAAGCTGAGGCCTTAAAATATAAATTGTTGAAATTTATAATACACTGTTGGTCTGTCAGAAAAAAAAAGAGCGTCGAATTCTCCCTCAGTTCAAAATATCAGCTAATTATTTTAGAATTTTCAAATGCGGATTTGTACATGTGGTTTGATGATCAAGGGGAAAATCATATTTTTTCTGCTTTATTAGACAGATGAGCCGTTTGCATATAAAAGTGTTACTTCATGTTTCTTTAAAATGCATGCCTTCTTTGATAGCCTGGGTGATTTGTTGGTAGCATTACCTTAAAGTATGGATTGTGAAGCTGGGATAATTAGGGATGCTGCTCAGTAGACTTGGCCTTGAAATTTCTGACACTTACTTTGTAGCAATGAAACATCAGCTGGCAAGTACATTTATTTTCTTCCATGAAGAAGCCTCTTATATATACACCACACTTATTTCAATTATTTCAGAGGATAAGATAATGGATGGCTAACTTATTGCAGCAAGAAAGAAGCCAGATGCCTGACAATCAGAACTGAGGCTTGGGTCAGGCTTGGAATGATCTTGGGTCAAATTTCTAGAGGTCGGGCTCTGTCAGTGTCTGCATCTACTTTTCAGTGCTTAGCATATGTATATAGATGTGATGAATAAATACTAAGTAAAACATTTGATTAAAAGTCTTAAGATCATAAGTTGACGGGAGTCATTGCTGATGGGAATTTAAAGGGATTTTTATAGGTCTAAGTCATTCTGTCTGTCAGAGTAGTAAGTATTTATCTCTCATCAGTGGTACAGAATCCACCTGCCAATGCAGGAGACGTTTGTACCATCCCTGGGAAGATCCCTTGTAGAAGGAAATGGCAACCCACTCCAGTGTTCTTGTTTGGGAATTCCATGGACAGAGGAACTTGGGAGGCTACAGTCCCTGGGGTTGCTAAAGAGTTTAGTTTAGCAACTAAACAGCAACAGCATGTGCTTTGCTATGGACCATAGAGGGAAGACACAAGAGCAGGGGGAACAATTTCTTCAAAAGATTTACACTGGGGAGAAAAATCTCAACCAAATAAGGATCAAGTGTGTGTAACTCTGTGCCTACAACTGTTCAAGAAGACAGAGAGCAATACTGGCTCAGCAGTTGGGGAAGGTTAAATAGAGTTGGTAGGGTGATAGAATGTCCTTGAATGATGAGGACAATTTTGCAAGTGTGATTAAACATTCTTTAGATGGGAAATTTAAAAGGTACAGGCACTCTGGGACTTCCCTGGAGGCCCAGTGGTAAAGAATCCATCTTCCAAGGCAAGAGACACAAGTTCTATTCCTGTTCAGGGAACTAAGATCCCACATATCCCGGGGCAAGTAAGCCCTTGAGCCACAACTCCTAGCCCACTGCATGCTCTGGATAAAGTCCGCGTGCCACAGCCTGCATGTTTCAAGGAAGACCCAGTGCAGCAAAAAAAAAAAAAAAAAAAAAAAAGCAATGTATGGTAGTAGGACTCTGTTTGTATTTGCTCCACATTTTCTTATATCCTGTATTTCCTTTCTCTTCCCTGACATTCCACTTTGAACTCCTTCCAGCCCCAGGAGTTAATGCAACAATCCTCTCATGTGCATTTTCACCTCATTATACTTTTCATTTACGATCTATTACATGCTCCCTCCATAAACTGTCTCTACAGTTTTGCAAATGTTCCATCAAACTCTTGTTCCTGTGACAGCTGCTCCTGGAGGGGTGGACTATCCCCCTTCACACCCTCTATTTTCTCACTCATACATGTGACCCGCCCCTCCATTCTCTTGCAATTTTATGCACCCATGGAGTCTTAGCCATCTTTGCATTCCAAAACACACCTAACAGTCTTTTGCTTATACTAAGTATAGAATAAATGCCTGTTGGATTAAATTTCCAGCTCACAGTCTTTGTATAAATAACAGAAACATGACGTGATGCTCAGTGAATTAAAATGGGTAAAGCCTATGCCATCAACCTGAGGACTGAGCAGATGAGTGCTAGTTGGTTCGAGCCGTTGAAGATTGGGCCTGTCTTGCTCATCACTGCCTTTCAAGCACTCTTTGTAACACCTGGTACAGACTAGGGCTAAAACATGTCTGACGCATGAATGAGTCAAGCTGTGGGGGCCTTGGTGTCCATTCCTGTACTTTACAGAATTCATAACCGCGTCACCGCTGCGCCGGTCAGCATTGCCTGGCCTCGCCGGCTTCCCGCAAGTGGCTCCAGTGAGATCAGTCAGCACTGGCCTTGCCAGCATATGCACCACCAGGCCCACGCCTCTGTCCCTTCTCCCCCTGGAGACAGTTTTTATAGAGGAAGCAATAAAAGGGTAAGCTACCATGGCAGTAGACAGGCAAAAACTTTGTGCCAGCTTCTGACTCTCAGTTAGAAGAGAGTTACTCGCTTGCATTGAGAATATATATCACAAAATGCAGAATCTTTATCTCCTGAGTTAACTTAAAATGACAGATGTTTGTGATTCATTTCTTCAAAGGAACTATACTGTGTCCCTCCTATAAGGCAGGCAGCAATCTGGCCATGGTTTCAGTCATCACATTAAAACTTGAAGAGTCTGTAGCCACAAACGGTATGCTTTCTGCATGAGTTGGTCTTTCCTTGTCATAGAGTCTGAAGAGGCAGACATACCACTTTTCTATGAGGATATCTCTTCCTTATTGGGGGCTTTAAATGATAACAGATTCCCTAATGATTCAGAAACATGACACTAAAGTACAGTAAATAAATAAGCTGAAATACTATTTTTAAGTTCCTGAAAGATATGCCAATGGCCATGACGAATCTCATTTGGATCAGAGTTATCCCCTTTTAAGCAGAGAACTCTAGAGAAATCTAATGCTAAATGAATCATAATCATGATGATCAGAACTTTAATCACAGAAAAGAGAGAATTTAGTTTTAAAAGCCAAGTTCAGTTATATCCTCTGGGAATGCTGAGTAGCTTTAAACATATGTAAGTCCTTCCTATTTACTCTGTGGATCTATTTCGGCACTTTGCACATAAGTCTTGTGCCACATCTTATCATGTCGGCAGAGCAAAACGATTGCCCCTTCCAGACTTGTAGACACTCTTGACACCACACAAAGAGATAGACAGTGTAGCTGAGTGAGCAGGTGCACACGTTCAGCTGATTTTGTTACATTGAACTCACATAAGGAATAACACTCAATGGTGAGGATATACCAATTCAAAGTGATTCATTAGCACAAAGAAAGAGCAGAGTGAGAACAGCTCTCAGAGCCTTTGGCAAGCGTGTTAAAGCAGGCCCATGACAGATGAACTCAAAGAACTAACAGCTTAAATAGCAGTTGGGAACTGGGAGTGCTGGGAAATGAATGTGCTGACCTTACGATAGTGAGCAAAACTTCATGACTAGAAAGCACAAACTTTCCAGCCCTTGTGGGAGAACGTGTCCCATTATGTAGTGTTTATGGAGAGGAGAGAGGGACTGTACATGCCATTAATTAAACTCAGTGTACAGAGACCGTGGGTATCTACCTTGCTTCCTGATTAGCATATTGGGTCAAGTGCATTAGATATTTATCCACTATTTTTGCATCAGAAACCATAAGGAAATGGCCCCTGAGAAGTGCATCTATAATTCATGGGCCAAATCAGAAGCTATGCATGAAGACGTACATTGCTATGCATTCTTTCCCCTCATTCAAGTGGGAGCCAGCCATGCATGCGGAAGGCCCTGACATGCTGTGGAATTCCATTTCTGTCCGTGTTGCTTTAAGATGCTTTGGGTATCCTGAGCCTGGGCAAGGACAGTGAGAGAGAAGAGGGTATGCAGGTTAGAGTAAAGATTAGTGAATCTTTCAAAGACTTGATGGTATCTAATTAGACAGTTTTCTTTTTTTTCTTAATAAATCTGGGATGTGAAACTATGCTTCATAAGCAACATTATCAGATTAAGTTGTAAGTATATATGTACAACATATTTTATCTCTTTGATATGTCATGATTATTTAGAATAGCTCTTACTTTAGCTACTATGGTATCTTCTTTGCAAACATTTGTATTTTCTTCCAACTGGGTAACCTGCTGGACCAAAAGTAGGTTCTTTGTATAATCATTTTTTAAATATTTTGTAATACTTGTATGTTTTTAATGTTTTAATTTATAAATTCATTTTGAAATTAAATCTCTATTTAACATGAACAATATCAGCAAGCCATTAATAGAAATTAAGTGAAAGAATGAAAATAACTTTTTCTTGTTATTATGGAATTTCTATTTTCGAGAATAAAATATTAAAGAGAGATTACAAGTCACCCATGAGGATTATGCAAGCAGTCAGTTTCACAATTAGGTAGCAGCTCAGAACCATCTATGGAATAGCCTGCCAGTCTCACTAAGTAACTAAGGAGCTAATCAAATCCCTAGCCAGTGTTAGGGACAGAGGAGCTGGTAGACAGCTGATCAGAGACTGAAACAAAACATGATGGTAGAGCCTGGCATAAAACACTATCCAGAGCTATGCTTTCCTTGCACATCGAGTCCTTCTGAATCCATTTTAGTGTAATGAGATTGAAAAGATAAAAACTATCCCTTTCTGGTAACTTAAATTCAAATCCTGAAGTACATACAAACTGAAAGTGGGCTGCTTCTACGTTAAATTTCAGCTTTCAGTCTATTGGTCCTGTCCATGGCTGGGTCAGGCAAAACAGTTCCAGCAAAGATAAATATTTTTTGTACTTTTACCTTAGATACTGTGAGACAATCTGAACAAAGTTACATGCATATATTATAAAAAGACTCTGTTGGTTCTCTGATAATTGTTAGTTCTGTACCTTTGCCTCCCATGGTATCTAATTCTTAGTTCATCGCAATTTCCAGCCACATCAGCTAGGTCTTGCCTCCTTTTCTTTCAATGAGATTGCTCCTTCGTAAGTCTATGTTTGCAAGTGGGCAGTCGAAGGCTACATTCCAGGACCATCACAGCACTCATTATCCATCTGACTCGACTCCGTAGACTGACCTGGTCTCAAATGCTCACTTTACCCCACAACACAGTTAAAAGCCTTCTCAAGCCTGTTTCCGTCAGCCCGTAAACAAAGGAAAGGCAGAGGTCCCAGAGACATCCACATAGAGCAAAGTCTCTTGATTGACCACATGGAATTGGGTACACATTCAATGATGTCTCTGCCTCTGTCTAGGCCAGTTAAACATGGGTAAATCATGCACATCTGCCAGCCAGCTGTTGCCTCCAGCTCAATACCATCTGAGGCAGGAATCCCTGGAGGTCAAGGAGAAGAACTTTTCAGCTCTCTGCTCTACCAACATATGGTGGTTCAGGTGGGCCCTTGCTCAGTCCAAGTGTCAGAATGCAGAGAGAAGGGCAGTCATACTGACCCTTCTTCCTGTTGTTTTCATCTGCGTCATGTGTTTATGTGGTCCTGTATATTAGTTAAGACAAGGGCCCTGGAAACCGGAAGCCTTTGTTCTTTTCCTGACCATCTGAAAATCACCAAGTGGAGCTAGGCAATATTCCTAGATTCTTGGCTTATTCCTTCATTGATATTTATAAAGTGGCATGCTTCACAAAACAAGAAGATGGCAGGAATCATTTCAAGTTTGCAGAGGACTTGGCCAACTCTGCTTGTTTAGAGACAAGAGTAATGTTAGATTCTTCCTTATGGGGATGGTGGCCACCTCTGATTTCTAACCTGATGGGACCTCTGGGGAAAACATCGATCAAAGTGGGAGTTCACAGTGACAAGGGAAAACAGAGAAGAATTAAATAAAGGAAGGACTTAGATGAAGTAAGTGGGAGTAGCAAAGAAATATTAAGGGCATCAATAATCATTTAAAAGTTTCTTTAAGGGGGTTCAAGAAAAATATGAAAGAAGCAAAGATAAATTTCTTTTGCAAGACAAGCGATCAGAAAGAAGGAGTAAATCAGGCATTAATGAGCAGACCGAGAGTCCCTTTGGGATAGCTTAAGTTAAAAGTTTCCTCCCAAGGCTCAACTCTAGTTGCTTGTATGAAATCCTTTAACAGGCACAGGCAAGAAGCAAGCTATGGGACGTCCGGTTCCACGAGCCCTGCCACATTCGTTTAGTAGCAGTACCTCCTTCTGGAAGATTCTATTTCCTCATGCTGGGCCCTCTCAACATTTGAATTTCTCCTTGTGTCTATTTTCCCACTTCCACCCTCAGTTTTTCCTTTTACTTTTTGAATTCTTTAAAGACTGTTATTGATTTAAAAGCTGCACTTGGTCTTCATTCTGTGCTGGGGTTCTCTCTAGTTGCAGCCACGTGGGGCTTCTCTTCATTGCGGTGCCTTCTTTCGTTGTGGAGCGTGGGCTCCCCAGCTTCAGGAGTTGTAGCGGTCGGGCTGAGCAGCTCAGTGGCACGTGGGGTCTTCCTGAACCTGGGACTGAACCTGTGTCCCCTGAATTCGCAGGCAGGTTCTTAGCCACCAGGCCACCAGAAAAATGCATCCTCAGCCTTTTCTGCAAATAAAGGGAAAGGGAACTGCTCAATTCAGCTTCTCTATAGAATTTATTACAATCTTTTCTTTCAGAGACAATTGTATTCTAGTTTTTAAAAAGAGAATTCCTGAATAGCTGCCGTTGTAGCCCACCAAAACAAGGGAACCTCCAGGGTCTCGGTGGGCACATGATGTTTCAAAGAATTTGTGACATTTCAAAGCACTCCCCTTCATATTGTTAAAGATAAAGCCAATTGTCTATATTGGTCTTCGGGCATTGCAATTAAAGGGAGACGTGCCATCACGTAACCCTAAGACATGCATGGTGGCTGTGTCATAAACAGGAATGCAAAAAGCTGCTTGAAAACACGAAGGAAGACATTTCCTTGATTTTTTTTTTTTCCCAGCAAAAGTGGGTGTGTTTGGGATCATAAAAAAATTATACTGTGGGATTTGCAACCATGATGAGCAAGTCCCCTGCCACAAGGAGGGGAGAACTATCATAACAAAGGAAAAAGATATGAGGGCTACAGGAAGCAAAGTGTCCATGACATTTTAACTAAAGCCATGTCTCTCTTGAAGAAGTCTTGTTATACCAAAACAATATGCTAGATTCTTTAAGCAGTGAGAAAGTACTAGAAGTGTTAATATACTTCCCCTCTCTGCTTTATAAGCCAAGTGGCTCTTCTCTCATTTGTGAAAATTGTAAAACTATGCATATTGAGGTTCTTATGGGTTTGTGTGATCTTGCTTTTCTCCTAACCCTAATTTCCGCCTGGATTCTATGAGACTCATTTCCAGTAATATTTGCTCCACAGAAGTTTTAATCAAACAGCTTCCTCATTTTAATTTGCCTCCAGATAATCATTTGCTTTTTAAATTGATACTGTGAAAACACACATTATGATTGTTACCTGGAACATGCTTTTAGTAACACCGGGGCCTAGGGCTTCTGTGGACTGAAGTCCTCTTTTCCCCCTTACAGGGAGGCTCTGCTCTGCTGAGCAGCTGTTTCATTTCACCCTAGAGGCGGCTGCATTTTGCTAACTGTAAAAACAATGCTCATTTATGATAGAACTTAAGCAGTTCTTCCTATTGATGGAGACAAAATCCCCCCTTTCGGAGAGACAGATAACAATCTCTCTCCCATTTTTGGGCTTCCTTCTGTTCTCTTGCTCACTCTATCTCTACCTCCCACACAATCTCAATATTGATGTGGCATCACAAAATAATAGGATGTCTATGAGTATGCTCGAAAAACTACACATAATAGTCATGACAATAAAATAATGTCAATTTATTAACCAATTCCTATGTGTTTGGCTGCGTGATAGAGTGTTTGCATGACATTATCTTGCTTGTTGCCCAGACGATCCTATGGAATAGGAAATGTTGTTGCTCCCCTTACACAGAGGAAAGGGGCCGAAGTTCAGAGCGTTACACCGAGAGAGAAGAAATGGCTGCACCGTGCCTGCTCATCTCTCCCCGACCTGATCTGTGAGTTGAAACAAGCCTTCTGCCTGCCTACTGTTCACACACGAAAGTGAAAGCGAAAGTTGCTCAGTCGTGTCCAACTAGGTGACCCCATGGAATAATAATAATAATAATGTATCTTTATTAGTCCTTGGAATTTTCCAGGCCAGAATACTGGAGTAAGTAGCCATTCCCTTCTCCAGGGGATCTTCCCAAGCCAGGCATTGAACCCAGGTCTCCCACACTGCAGGCAGATTCTTTACCAGCGGAGCCGCAAGGGAAGCCCATGAATACTGGAATGGGTGGCCTATCCCTTCTCCTGCAGCTTTTCCTGACCTGGGAATTAAACTGGGTTCTCCTGCATTGCAGGTGGATTCTTTACCAACTGAACTATCAGGGAAGCCCACACTAACTGATCTCCATATAACTGAGTGTTTGTACTAAAGAGCAAATCTGAGTACAGTACTCTTAAAATACCAACTTATTCAGTTGATCCCAATTTCCCTCAAAATAAATTTCAAGTTTTTTTTTTTTTCTTTTTAAATCATACTGTCTCTAACCTTCATGGTTTGGTTTTGGCATACAGCTTGGTTTCCGATCTCTCATGCCTACTCTGCCTTTTAAGTTGGCCTTACCCCAGGATTTGTGTCTTTCCCTTTGTCTTATTTGCAATTTGCTTCTTTCCCTAGCCTGGCTGGATTCTGCTCCCCTGCAGTTCTGAATGCGGACAGCGCTACTCTGGGTGAGCTTCCCGATGCCTGCCTCCCCTGCTCGGTCCTCTCACTGTACTCCTTCAGCTCCCTGAGCGTGCCTACATGTTTCTTTGCCGACTGACTTTTCCTCTCATTTACTAGGTGAAAAGATCCTCAAAAGCAGGGAGAGCTGCTCCAGTGCTGCATTCCCCACCACGCAGAGCCTGGCACCATGTAACAGTCAGTCAAGGCACAGCTGAACTGAATCCTTGAGAAAACCTTGAAGAGTTAATACACGTTAGTGCTTATCACTTCAAAATCACGCATGGGTAAAAATTCCTGTCTCCTCTTAAGTAAGGGAACAGTGGTTGGTTTGGTTTAGGGACAGCATGAGAATAAAATCTGGCAAAGAGTTGGGTTAATTTGGTTAGAACTGTTGGGAAGCAGAAGTTTTTATTTATTGAGAACACCGAGCTGAGCAAACACAATCTGGGTCTATGGATGGTCTCCAAGTGAATAAACCTGATTTTAGATAGATAGACAGTTAGATAGGTATAGATATAGGTATCTTGCTTAAATCCATTCAAGTTCAGTTTCCATAACTTCCTACTAAAGGAAACCAAATACCTTGCCTTAGTTTATATTCTCATGAAAAGTGAAAGTGAAAGCCACTCAGTTGTGTCTGACTCTTTGCGACTCCGTGGACCATATAGTCCATGGCATTCTCCAGGCCAGAATACTATACAGTCAGTTGATTTGCCTTCTTCTTTAATATAATATCCAAACTTGCTTCTTACAGCATCCTTTGGACTACATCACTGTTGTTTAATTCCATGACTCTTTCCCTGGCACATTCTATGTTTAAAGTTAGTTCTGGTGTTTTCTTTATCTTTGTAGACAGGTGGTATAACACACTCTTGAAACACAGTAAATGCTCAGAAAGTGTCCATAGAATGAATGGGTAAACGTATACACTTAGGTGGTTTCCTTTTTATTAAGTAGTATAAGTATCTGTAAAGGATCAGATAGCCACTATGTCTTACTGGCAGACTGAACTGTTCTGTCATAATTATTCTGTGTTGTAGAGCAAAAGTAGCCATCAGTCAGTTCAGCTCATGTCTGACTCTTCACGACCCCATGGACTGCCGCACGCCAAGCTTCCAGGTCCATCATCAACTCACAGAGCTTACTCAGATTCATGTCCATCAAGTCAGTGATGCCACCCAACCATCTCATCCTCTGTCACCCCCTTCCCCTCTTGCCTTAGGAGCAGCCATAGGCAATGCTAAAACAAATCGTCATGGCTATGTTCCCAGAATATTTCATGCACAAAATCTGGAGGCAGACTAGGTTTGCCCTTGGGCCTTAGCTTGACAACTGTTGCCTTAAAGAAGAGAGATCATAGTTTTTGAACAGAGTATAGTTAGATATTGAAAAAGAGGTTGGTGCATGAAATAGAAGGGAAAGTACATAAATTTTAGAAGACTCATATTGAAGTCAACCTTTTCCATGTTATGAAAACTCTGATTTATAATGCCTTTGATATATCATTCTTATCATGTGTTCTGATAGCTCTATCGTATTTTATTAAAATCTATCTAGTCACATAATCAACAAGGACTGATGGAAAACCTAATCATACACTCTTATTTAAAGAAATTTCAAATAAGATGCTAAAATTTAATATTGAATATGACCTCTGCTAGTACAAAACGCACTCTAATGCAACAAGCTGGTGGATCTATAAGTTTAATTTCGACAAATACAGAACTTCTTTTATTTTCCCTTAGTTATCAACAGAACACCATTTTTCAGACAATTTTACTCTTTAAACTACCTGTTTCCAAAAACCCAAACCAAATGAGAGTTTTCTAACCTAAAATCAAGCTAATGGTTTCATACTTATAATGACTCCACTTTGCAGGACCAGCTGTTGTAGTTTTCTGCTTTTTTGAAATCATTCAATTGTGGAATATTTGATGACCTCCAATTGTGAGTTTCCTCTAAGCAGTGTTCCAGCACAGTCAGAAACAGTGGGCTTGGACAAAGATGGCAGCACTCAAATTAGAAGAGTATACATGAGCAAACATATGGAAATCATTTAATTATTTGGAGGTCATCTTTTGGACAGTGTCTACTGGGCCCAGCTGGAGCTTAATGCAAAAGTCCCAGAGTTCCAGCAGTATCCTCCATTCCCTTCCGTGCATTTCACCAAAAGCCACACAAATCTACATTCCAATTAGTTTAAGCTTTGACGAGATGTACCCAAACCAACAAAAACACTTTTATGCAGATATGATACAGTATTGCCACAACTGCAGGCTATTCTGTGCTTTTAACTTTTTAAATGCAAACTTAGACATTTGATGCTTTTTGTTTTGCTTCATTTCTATTTGTTCAACTTGTTAAATACACAATGGAATTTTGGATGCCTCAGTTTTACAAAAATATCACCATATTCTAATGGCCTCTTGTATGAATGTAAGCTGCTTTTATTTTTTAAATTTTAGAGAGACTTGGCATCTGTACATAAAAGCACTTTAAAGGCTACTTTGCTACATACACAGATATAGCCTTTTGAAAAAGTGAGAGTTACAAAACATGGCAGTTTAAACTCACAAATGTAAACAATTTTAATGTGGTTCCAAATTAAATGCCCTTCCCTTACAGGTCAAATACATGCTGCTGCTGCTGCTGAGTCGCTTCAGTCGTGTCCGACTCTATGTGACCCCATAGACGGCAGCCCATCAGGCTCCTCCGTCCCTGGTATTCTCCAGGCAAGAACACTGGAGTGGGTTGCCATTGCCCTCTCCAATGCATGAAAGTGAAAAGTGAAAGTGAATTCGCTCAGTCGTGTCTGACTTCACAACCCCATGGACTACAGCCCACCAGGCTCCTCCACCCATGGGATTTTCCAGGCAAGAGTACTGGAGTGGGTTCCAGGCCAAATACATACCCCTGAATTAATCAGGCTTCTGCAGAGAATAGAAACAATAGTTTACATTTATATGAAGATACATATGCACATATTGCACATATAGATCTACATGTATGTAATAGTCTAATATGCTATTATATGAGTACATATGTATACAAATGTGAGATGATTGTATATGCTCACATATTATACACGTACACATCTATATATTTTATGTAATAAAATAAGCATATATACTTACATATTCTTACCATATACATATAGTTATAATGCATGCACACATGTGTAAAAATGATTAAAAATTGGTTTATATAATTGTGGAGGCTGACAAATCTGAAATCTGTAAGTGAGTCAGGCTTGCACACAGGAAATTCAGATCCAGTCTCAAGGGGGAATTGCTTCTTCTCCAGGAAACTTCAGATCTTTGATTTTCAGAACTTTCAACTGATTAAATGACATCCCAATGACTATGGGGGTAAAGAATCTACCTGCATAGCAGGAAACAGAGGAGATGCAAATTCGACCCCTGGGTCAGGGAGATCCCTTAGAGAAGGAAATGACAACCCACTCCACCTACTCCAGTATTCTTGCCTGGAGAATCCCATGGACAGAGGAGCCTGGAGCCTGGATTACAAAGAGTTGGACACAACTAAGCGACCAAGCACATAGGCACATTAGCGGGGATAATCTTTTCTAAAGTAAACTGGTTGTAGATATTAACTGCATATACTGAATACCTTCACAACCACCTCTAGATTAACGTTTTTAAATAACTGTGTATTATAGCCTAAACAAGTTGAAACATAAAACTAACCACCATACCTTCCAAAAGCAATAAGATAGATAAGAAAATTTCTTGACATACATAGCATTTAAAAAAAGAAATAGAGGGGCAAAATATATTAGTCATCAAATTGAGGTCAAAACTCTAGTTTTGCCACTTATTAACTCTATAAATATGGGAATTTGTTCTAAGGTTCTCCCCTCTTCTATGAGACCCTCCTTTGAGGCTTCATATACCTGCCCAGTCTGCGTGTTTGCTTCTTCACTTGCCTGGTGATACACTGCCTTATTTTGACCAAACATGGCAAGGATAACACAGTATTATTTCTAGGGCTGGTTTATAAAAAGACTTACAGCTTCCACCTGGTTCTTCTGGATCATTTATTCACGTTTCAGAATTCTGACTAACCTGAGACACTCATGCTGCAAGGAGAGCCCAGCTAGCCAGGTGGAGATGCCACCTGTCCAGTTAGAAGCCCAGCCAGTGGGCAGGTGTCCCTTTCCTCCTAGCTGATACACCAGACAAACAAATGAAGATGCTGTCTTGGACACTGGACAACTTCAGGACCAGCCGCGCTGGACCACGGTCACCTCTAAGCAGATACCTCCAAGTAGAACTACACAACATAGCAACATAGAGAGCTTATTACAAAGCAGAGAAAATTACTTTGCCAACAAAGTTCTGTGTAGTCACAGCTATGGTTTTTCCATTAGTCATGTATGGAAGAAAGAGTTGAACCATAAACAAGGCTGAGTGCCAAATAATTAATACTTTTGAACTGTGGTGTTGGAGAAGACTCTTGAGAGTCCCTTGGACTGCAAGGAGATCCAATCAATCCATCCAAAAGGAGATCAGTCCTGGGTGTTCATTGGAAGGACTGATGTTGAAGCTGAAACTCCAATACTTTGGCCACCTGATAGGAAGAGCTGACTCATTTGAAAAGACCCTGATGCTGGGAAAGATTGAAGGCAGGAGGAGAAGGGGACAACAGAGGATGAGATGGTTGGATGGTATCACCGATTCAACTGACGTGAATTTGAGCAGGCCCCAGGAGATGGTGATGGACAGGGAGGCCTGGTGTGCACAGTCCAAGGAGCTGCACATAGTCAGAGAGGCCTGAGTAACTGAACTGAGCTGAAAATTAAACCTTTAAATCCTTAACCTATTAGAAAAATTCATCATTGCAAACACATGATAATTTTCATTAAAAGAAACATGACTCAGAGATCAGATGTAATGGACATGGAGAATTGTTCACAGCATGTTGACTGAGCTCCAACTATTGGCTTAGGTCCATCTTTATTCTAGAACTGCTGCAGACCGTTGGCTGCAGTGTGCATTTCATTTCCTCCCTTTTGCATAGAAGAACCTAGAGTGGTTCTCTTGTCCCTGATTTGCAGTGGAGACAAAAGGGATCATTTTTCCCCTTACTTTCTACTTCAGAGTTCTCTGCATTGACAGAAGCTTCCCCTGGGGATGTGTGGTTGTGTACTATTGTTGCTTTTCGCTCCTCTGAACCTGGTTAAGATGATGTGATCTTGATCTTGAAACCTGCTTGGGTAAAACTTTGAGGATGTTGGAATGGAGTGACTACTTTTGTTCATGAGAAGAATGTAAACAGTCTGTGGTCAGAGAGGAGAATACATTGGATAATAAATAGTTATAATATTTTTATTCAGTCAGTTCAGTCACTCAGTCATGTCTGACTCTTTGCAACCCCATGGGCTGCCGCATGCCAGGCTTCTCTGTCTATCACCAACTCCCAGATTTTACTCAAACTCATGTTTGAGTCAGTGATGCCATCCAACCATCTCATCCTCTTTTGTCCCTTTCTCCTTCCGCCTTCAATCTTTCCCAGCATCGGGGTCTTTGCTAATGAGTCAGCTGTTCACATCAAGGGGCCAAAGAACTGGACTCTCAGTTTTAGCATCAGTCCTTCCAATGAACACCAAAGGACTGATCTCCTTTAGGATGGACTGGTTGGATCTCCTTGCAGTCCAAGGGACTCTCAAGAGTCTTCTCCAACACCACAGTTCAAATGCATCAATTCTTCAGTGCTCAGCTTTCTTTATAGTCCAACCCTCACATCCATATATGACTACTGGAAGAACCATAGCTTTGACTAGACAGACCTTTGTTGGCAAAGTAATATCTCTGCTTTTTAATATGCTGTCTAGATTGGTCATATACTTTCTTTCAAGGAGCAAGCCTCTTTTAATTTCACAGCTGCAGTCACCATGTGTAGTAATTTTGGAGCCCCTCCAAGATGGATGTGAGAGTTGAACATTAAAGAAAGCTGAGCGCTGAAGAGTTGATGCTTTTGAACTGTGGTGTTGGAGAAGACTTTTGCTACAGATGGCTAACAAATGCATGAAAAGATGCTGAACATCACTCATTATCAGAGAAATGCAAATCAAGACCACAATGAGGTACCATTTCACACCAGTCAGAATGGCTGCGATCCAAAAGTCTACAAGCAATAATGCTGGAGAGGATGTGGAGAAAAGGGAACCCTTTTACACTGTTGGTGGGAATGCAAACTAGTACACTCATTATGAAAAACAGTGTAGAGATTCCTTAAAAACTGAAAATAGAACTGCCTTAGGACCCAGCAATCCCACTGCTGGGCATACACACCAAGGAAACCAGAATTGAAATAGAGTCCCTTGGACTGCAAGGAGATCCAACCAGCCCATCCTAAAGGAAATCAGTCCTGGGTGTTCATTGGAAGGACTAATGTTGAAGCTGAAACTCCAATACTTTGTCCACCTGATGCAAAGAGCTGATTCATTTGAAAAGATCCAGATGCTGGGAAAGATTGAGGGCAGGAGGAGAAGGGGACAACAGAGGATGAGATGGTTGGATGACATCACTGACTTGATGGACGTGAGTTTGAATGAACTCGGGGGTTGGTGATGGACAGGGAGGCCTGGCGTGCTGCAGTCCATGCAGTAGCAAAGAGCTGGACACGACTGAGCAACTGAACTGAACTGAAAATAAAGTCTGTCATTATTTCCACTATTTTCCCCATTTATTTGCCATGAACTGATGGGACCGGACACCAAGATCTCATTTTCCTGAATGTTGAGGTTAAGTCAATTTTTTGTCTCCTCTTTCCCTGTCAAGAGGCTGTTAATTCTTTACTTTCTGCCATAAGGGTGGTGCCATTTGCATATCTGAGGTTACTGATATTTCCCTGGCAATCTTGATTTCAGCTTATGCTTCATCCAGCCTGGCATTTCACATGATGTATTTTGCATATAAGTTAAATAAGCAGAGTGACAATATATAGCCTTGACAGACTCCTTTTCCTATTTGGAATCAGTCTGTTTTGTTCCATGTCCAGTTCTAACTGTTGCTTCCTGACCTGCACACAGGTTTCTCAAGAGGCAGGTCAGGTGGTCTGGTATTGCCATCTCTTTCAGAATTTTCCACAGTTTGTTGTGATCCACACAGTCAAAGGCTTTGGCACAGTCAATAAAGCAGAAGTAGAGGTTTTCTGGAACTCTCTTGTTTCTTCAATGATCCAACAGATACTGGCAATTTGACCTCTGGGTCCTCTGCCTTTTCTAAAGCCAGCTTGAATGTCTGGAATTTCATGGTCCATGTACTGTTGAAGCCTGTCTTGGAGAATTTTGAGCATTACTTTGCTAGCTTGTGAGATGAGTGCAATCGTGCGGTAGTTTGAATGTTCTTTGGCATTACCTTTCTTTTGGATTGGAATGAAAACTGACCTTTTCCAATTTGTGGCCTCTGCTGAGTTTTGGAAAGTTGGTGACATATTGAGTGCAGCATTTTCACAGCATCATCTTTTAGGGTTTGAAATAGCTCAACTGGAGCTTCATCACCTCCACTAGCTTTGTTCCTAGTGATGCTTCCTAAGGCCCACTTGACTTTGCATTCCAGGAAGTCTGGAAATATTATTTCTAATATTTTTCTTAGCCCCTTACATAAAGAGGTTGAACTTGTTTTCTCTTTTATAATATGGATGAGCCTTGCTGTTGTTTCAGCAACAAATGGCAGCGGATTGACAACTGCCAGTTTTAGGTCTAAGCCGATTGCTTTCATGGGACCAGTCACATAACCACTAGGTGGTTGTTGTTTAATCACTAACACAAGAAAGCATAGAAAGAGACAGTCCAGCTCTTCAGGATCCCATCGGTCAGTGCCTGTGTGTGTGCTAAATCACTTTAGCCATGTCCAGCTCTTTGTGACCCTATGGACTCAAGCCCACTAGGCTCCTTTGTTCATGAAATTCTACAGACAAGAATACTGGAGTGGGTTGTCCTTCACTTCTCTAGGGAATCTTCCCATCTCAGGCATCTAACAGAGCCATCCAGATGAGTCCCCTAAACCACAGAGTGTGAACAATAATAAGTTGTTTGTTAATATGTCTCCAATCACTAAGCTTTGGAGTATTGTTGTGCTACAATGGTGAGTAGTGTTCCACTGTATCACTTTCTTAAAAAGCCAACTTTCCCTATAAAAATTAAAACCAACATCAAAATTCAACTCTTTGGCCTAGAGTCCATTTTAAAAAAAAATTTATTTACTTATTTATTTTACTTTACAATACTGTATTGGTTTTTCCATACATCAACATAAATCTGCCATGGGTGTACATAAGTTCCCACTCCTGAACCCCCTTCCACCTCCCTCCCCTTAAAAAATTCTGATTTTACTTTGAGAAACAGTAAAGCAGAAAGAGTATTAGACTGGAAATCGAGACATCTAGATTTTAATAATTTCATAGATCTGTGAAAACCTATCTGATAACTTCAAACAAAATTAACATTAATTTCATTTTTTACATAAAATGATAAATTTGGTCTTGGTTTAAGTTGCTTCTAAATATCACACTTTATGGCTGAGATTTTAATCACCTAGAGCAGAATTTCTCAAAGAGATATGAAAAGTTCTTCCTTGTTTCAGCCCTATTCTCTAGCCATTAAACTATCTTTTGCTCCTCCGCCATCGTTAAGAAATAAACCGGCTCACCCACTACATACACATACATTCCCAAACTTCCTCAGGGATCAGTACCATCTGAATTGAGAATCTCTTGAATTTTTACAAAATTAAATTTTGGGGAATTTTTTATGGGTTGTATTGAATCTGTAAATCAGGATATAAAGAATGATTGTCTAAACAATGTTAACTTTTCTAATCTAAAATCAATACATGTCTTTCCATATATTTTGGTGTTCTTTAATTTTATATGCAATGTTTTATAACATTCAAAATAGAAATTAAGCAGGTTTTGATTAATATATTCCCAAGCATTTTATGTTTCTGCTGATATGAGTGCTTTATTCATTTTCCTAATTGTTTTTGGCTACTATATGGGAATAAATATGAACTTTGACTAGTAATAGTGTACAACTCTATGGTGCTAAATCCATCTATTATTTCCTTTTTCCTTTTTTGGAAAGTCCCTAAAGTTTTACTTTCACCAATTTTGTTGTTTTCAAGTAAAAGCTGTCTGATTTTGTCCTTTCTAATCTGAATACATTTTATTTCTTTCTTGCCTTCTTCCAATATCCAGGAATGCCATTCAGATGGTGAATAAAGACAGTGAGACACACGGGCTTCCCAGGTGGCTCAGTGTAGAGAATCTGCCTGATAAAGCAAGAGAAGCCGGAGGCTCCTTTGTGATCACTGGTCAGGAAGATCCCCTACAGGAAGAAATGAAAATGCACTCCAGTATTCTTGCTGGGAATATCCATCCCATGGACAGAGGAGAATTGTGGGCTACAGTTCACTGAGTCACAGAGTCAGGCAACTGAGTACCAGCACTGCCAGTGACAAACAGCTTTGCTCTCCTATCCAACATAGGGAGGAAACGTTCAGTATTTCCTTATTAATATGATGTGAGGTTTTATAGCCATGCATTATATATATTTGAGAAAAATGTCCTCCCTTCCTATGTTGCCAATAATTTTTTATCGAGAATAACTATTGGATTTTGAAATGCGTTTCTTAAATATGTGATTTTATTTTGTTTGTTTTTATTAATTTGGTGAAATATGTTGATTGATTTTTTTAAATTTTATTTTATTATTTATTATTATTTTACTTTACAATATTGTATTGGTTTTGCCACACATCAACACGAATCTGCCACGGGTGTACACGTGTTCCCAATCCTGAACTCCCTTCCCACCTTCCTCCCTATACCATCTCTCTGGTCATCCCAGTGTACCAGCCCCAAGCATCCTGTATCCTGCATCGAACCTAGACTGGCCATTCGTTTCTTATATGATATTACACATTTTTCAATGCCATTCTCCAAATGTCTAATCAAGTGAGATAAACTCTACTTGGTTATAATCTATTATTTTGTTGTTGTTGGATTTGATCTGCTAATATTTTAAAATATTTCTGTCTATGTTTATGAGGAAATATTTGATTATGATTTTTCTTATAATGTCTTTTAAAGATTTGATATGAGTTGCTGATCGCTCAGCTGGTTAATAATCTGACTGCAGGGAAGGAGATCCTGGTTCAGTTCCTGGGTCTGGAAGATCCTCTGGAGAAGGGATAGACCTCCCGCTCATGGTTCAGAAGGTAAAGAGTCTGCCTGCAATGCAGGAGACCTGAGTTTGATCCCTGGGTTGGGAAGATGCCTGGAGGAGGGCATGGCAACCCACTTCAGTACTCTTTCTGGAGAATTCCCTGGACAGAGGCGCCT
The DNA here is from genome assembly GCA_917880005.1 of Nanger dama. NCBI lineage: Eukaryota > Metazoa > Chordata > Mammalia > Artiodactyla > Bovidae > Nanger > Nanger dama. The sequence goes on along the minus strand of CAKJTW010000003.1, from coordinate 5,685,466 downwards.
GGCGGACTATAGTCCATGCAGTCTCAGATAGTCAGACACGATTGGGCGACCAAGTGAAACGCAGCACGTGCATTGTTCTGGCTCAATAAGAAAGCTGGCAAACGATCCTTTTCTGTTTTCTGAAGGAATTTCACTTTTTATGTTGTTTCTTTTGAAATGTTTGATAGGTTTCACCATATGTGAATGAAACCAAAGTGCCTGATATTTTTAAAGATAGTATATAGCAAATTTAAATTTTTATACATATTAGACTTTTAGATGCACTTTTATCAGTTTTTGTGAGTTGTGTTTTCAGGGATATTTTCCTGCTTCATTTAAATTGTGGAAATTATTGGCATAAACATTTACAATGTTATGATCTGTTTCATACGTTAATTCATTCTCGATACTGATATTTTGTGCTTTCTCTATGTCTTGGCTATATTCATTGCTATTGTTATACTACATTATTATTATGCATCATATTGTTATTAAATATATTTATACATAGTGTATTGTTATATATCACTTTCCATATTAAATATAAATAAATTTTATCTATAGTTAAGTATAAAATAGTTTGTTGAATATTATATATTATTATTGCATTTAACTGGATTATTATTAAACTTTCAGAGCAGAAACAATGTGGCTTTATTACTTTACATTTTTTCTACTTCATTTTCCTACTTATTTTCATTTCCTTCATTCTGGATTTTTCTTTCTTTTGGAATTTTTTTGGATTTTTCATTATTTTCTACCTTCTCAAGGGAGAAAAATTGTTAATTTTTAAATATCTTCATTCTTAAATGTTTTAAAAAGTATTTATCTTTAACCATTGCTTATATCAAAGGTCAATAAAATTTTTCTGTAAATATTCATACAGTAAGTAAGTATTTTAACATTGATGAGCCATACAATCCATATCACCATTACTCAACTCTGCTGTTGCAATACAAAGTAGCTGTAGACAACGTATCAATAAATAATGTGGATTGTTTCTAATAAAACCTCATTTACAAAAAAGGAGCTGACAGGACTTTGGGCTATACTTTTGTCTTTATATGCATCTCACAAATTGTGATATACTACATTTGAATTGTAATTCATGATCATATATCATTTCTTTTGATTTATTTTTTGAATATGGACTAATTATAACTGGTTAATTATAAACATGCTACTTTTTTGTATCTCTTATATACTTATTTCTAATTTAATTTTTCCTGTGATAGGAGAGTACAGTATAAACTTTTAATCTTTTGAAGTATACTGAGATTGTTTCTCTTATGAAGGTGCACATGATCTATTTTGGTCAACATTCCATGCACAGTTTGAAAAGGATACATGTTCTACAATTGTTGGATTAAACATTTTCTAAATATTGAATATTGCAAGTGTTTGGCAGTGTTATTCAGATTCAAATACGTAATTCTTAACTCTACACATGTGATTTGGTTTGGGTGATCTCAATTCCTAGTGTTAAAATCTCCAACTATTATCATGGATTTATCTCTCTTTTTACTGTCAGTTTTGTTGTAGGAATTTTAATATATATACATTTTGAGTTTTTAGGTTTTCCTAAATCTGCTTTCTAGTGATTGAAAAAAAATGGACATTTTTGGATTTTCCTATGAAAATGCAGCCAAACATTTTAGTGACAACTTTCTTATCATCCAGGAACTGTAAAATATAGCTACAGCAAATGAAGGGCCATGGACTGGTGCCATACATATCATTTTATCATCTTCAGATCACTCTGTGAATTCACTATTTGGGTGCATCTCTGCGCTTAGTATAAGCATCTCGCAGCTCAACCATCAATGCCTATGTACTGATGATAAAAGAGTAAGTGCTTTGCAAGTGTCCCATAGTCTGAGGAGGACCCCATGTTAGGAACCTATTTTTTTGATGTGTGTGATTGAATTTGTATTTAACGTAGTATATCTACTCTTCAGTGATAATATATTAGAACATCTGCTTTCACAAACCCATAAAAGGGAAAGGAAAATTCACATGATTTGGAGGAGAGACAATATATCTAATTTAGATCAAAAGTGAATTGGGATCAAAGACGAACAAGTGAGGGAAGGAAAAGCAGTTCCGGAACCCTGGAGAGAATCTGATTCTTAAACCTAACTTGGGAACTAAACTTTGTATGCTTGCCGTGTGCCTGAGCTCAAGCCCAAAACCGATGTTACATCTTCTCCAGAATGGCTCTGTGTGTGAAGGACCAAAGAGACTGACTTTGTTAGGGCTCTTTGGAAGCGGAATCTAGGCCCACTCGACCTTACCTGTGAAAGGAGTGATTTATTGCAGGATGACAGTATGGGGCCATTGAGAATCTGAGGCTAAATACTAGGGCATAACTAGGTCTCATGACAAATGAGGTCAAGAAAAGTTTTTGACATCAAGACTCAGACTAGTGGTAGAATCCTTGAACATTCTAATCTGAAGATTAGAATTGGAGAATTCAGATATGCCTGATATACAGATTGCAGGCCCATTAGAAGTGGGCAAAGTGTTAATGTGAAGCATATTTGAATTCATATGCCTGCAGTGAACTGTAGTTTGAAAATAATATCATATTTAATGAATTATGCTCTGCTGTGTGGAGAAATAGTCATACTTGGGAAACCTAGAATTTAGTACTTTTTAAGCCAATATTTTTCAGAATTGCTATACAAAATCACTGCAGATGGTGACTGCAGCAATGGAATTAAAAGATGCTTGCTCCTTGGAAGGAAAGCTATGACCAACCTAGACAGCATATTAAAAAGCAGAGATATCACTTTGCCGACAAAGATAAGTCAAAGGTACGGTTTTTACCAGTAGTCAGGTATGCATGTGAGAGTTGGACTGTAAAGAAGGCTGAGCACCAAAGAATTGATGCTTTTGAACTGTGGTGTTGGAGAAGACTCTTGAGAGTCCCTTGGACTGCAAGCAGATCCAACCAGTCCATCCTAAAGGAAGTCAACCCAATATTTATTGGAAGGACTGGTGCTGAAGCTGAAGCTCCAATACTTTGGCCACTTGATACAAAGAGCTGTCTTATTAGAAAAGACCCTGATACTGGGAAAGATTGGAAGCAGGAGAAGGGGACAACAGAGGATGAAATGGCTGGATGTCATCACCAACTCAACGGCCATGAGTTTGAGCAAACTCCGGGAGTTAGTGATGGACAAGGAGGCCTGGCATGCTGCAGTCCACGGGCTCACAAAGAGTCGGACATGATAGAGCGACTGAACAATGACAACATCTATTCAGTGAAAGTGGAGCTAGGGACCCTTGAAGAGAGTTATAGAATTCCTACCTGAAGCTGTTATTGTCTTCTTCAAGCAGAGAAATAGGGACAATTTACAATTCAATGAGAATGTAACAAGTCAACTTTAATCTGAGTTAACAGGCAACCTATTTTTATTTCAGTCTTGTTTTAGTGTCCTTTGTAGGCCGACATTCTGATCGACTGTCTGGCATGTCTCTTTAATCTAGCTTCCTAAATATGTACCACTTTTTGTTTGTGCTTATACTACTGTGACTCCTTTTTATTTTTATTTTTTTAACATTTTGAAGTATCAGTAATTTAAAAAGCTTTAGTCATTTCACAAGCATTGACAGTACATTAACTATATTGTAGATCTCTAAAAAAATCTTGGACATCTAAAAGAGTCCTCATCACAAAAATTTGAAAACTAGTGTATTGAATTATAAAGCTACCAGCTGCAAAAACAAAAGCTGTTTTTATTTTACTGTGTTATGTATCTTTTTATTTATAAACTCAATCTCATTTATAAATGCAAAGAGTGTCTTTTTTATTCAGAGATTGCTCTTTCATTTTATTCATTTACCCAAATACCCAGTTTCTCTATTACAGAAATTGATCCTCATTTGATGTTGTTTTTTTCTCCTACCCCCACTCATCTCCCACTGAATAAACTAAATGAATTTTAGTCATCTGTAGAAACATCAGAATTTACATCATCAACTGTCTATTTTTCTCTCTCAAAATAAACTTGAATCTGTGGTATTGTAAGCCTTTCAGCTTAAATAATTTTGAAAAATTTCATAGAGATTTCCAGATTTTTTTTTATTTTCCTGAATGGAAACTTTGTTAAAGCATAATCTGTCTGGACCTCAAAAAATATTTGGTTGGTAGTTTTTCCTCGTCTTCTCTTTGTTCAACTTAAAGTTGAATTCTATGTCATCTCTGGTTGGAAAGATTTTTCACCCTTCTTTCCTTCCTAAATGGGCCACACTACATTTTCAAGGCAATAACATATTTACGTGAAATGCACATGGCGATAACCAATGGACTCAATACTATTAAATATTTATCAATACAATAGTACAATTTTGACTGTGAAATAAATATTAGGTCCTGTAAAGTTACTAGTTTCTTGTAAAGGGGGAAAGATCCTCTTCAAGACTTTGCAGCCCAAAGTTCTGAACTTAAGAGTGCCAAAACTGAATTTCCGAGTGACTGACAGCATCCTATATGGCACGAGAAGGCTACTATTGTTTGTACAAGTGTGTTTCGCTCAATGTAGATAAATAGTATGAAGTTGGTATTTTAAAATTAACCTTTGTTTTCAACTAACTACAGACAAAGAAGTATAATGCAGGGCAACGAAGCTGAAGGATATAAGGAAAGAAGAGACCATGAGCTGATACATCCTTCTCAGAAGGAAGAACTGTTGATTTAAATTTGAGGAGATTAAACCCAATGTGGGCTTCCCTGGTGGCTTGGAGGTAAAGAATCTGCCTGCAATGCAGGAGACCCAGGTGCAGTCCCTGGTCAGCAAGATCCCCTGGAGGAGGGCATGACCCCCCACTCTAGCATTCTTGCCTGGAGAATCCCATCAACAGAGAAGCCTGGCAGGCTGCAGTGCATGGGGTGGCTGCACAGAGCTGGACGTGACTGAAGCAACTAGGCAGCAGCAGCCGACCCAATGTAGTAAATTCTATGTACTATCACTGATATAAAACATTTACTCCCTCTTGATTTTCTTTTACCCAGGAAAGAGATCAAACCAGTCAGTCCTAAAGGAAATTGACCCTGAATATTTGTTGGAGGGACTACTGGTGAAGCTGAAGCTCCAATATTTTGGCCACCTGATGAAAGAGCTGACTTATTGGGAAAGACCCTGCTGCTGGGAGAGATTGAAGGCAAAAGGAGAAGGGAGAGGCAGAGGATAAGATGGTCAGATAGCATCACCAACTCGATGAACATCAGTTTGAGCCAACTATGGTAGATAGTGGAGGACAGAGGAGCCTGGCACGCTACAGTCCATGGGGTCACAAGGAGATGGACCCAATTTAGCAAGTGAATAACACTAAGAACAAAACTTTAAATTGATAGATAGTGGTTTTAAGATACTAAACGGTAGATAAAACTATTCTTTATGACGGCACTTGGACACCAATGATATTACTTCAGTCAAAGGTCTCTTTGGACAGCTACTTATATTTGAACAAATTATCCTCCACTGGGTAATTGTTTCCAGTTTTTATTTGAATTGGAAATACTACATCAATATATTCTATGATACCTATATTGACCAATTCAATCACAAAACACTAAGTTCAGAGTATGTCTTCATATTTCAAAATATTCTAGAATACATAACACAAACACATGCATAAATCTCAACTGGCCTATTGACCTTCTAAAGCAATAAATTACCTATAGACTATAGATGGCTCATATTAATATATATGCAGTTAGCAATTAAACACCATTAAGTATTTTATCCTAGAAATAGTTATATATCTAAGATAGAAGAAACAAATATTATGCTCTAACAATACTAATTATGAAAATAAAGTTGACATTTATAACAAAGCATCACTCATAAACACTTCTCATCTTTCCACTTGATTCACTGATACATGGCCCCGTAGAGAAAAGATAAAGTGTAGCAGCATCCTAATTTTACAGATGAGAAACCTGTCACAGGGCTCAAGTTACTTGCTCAGGTTAACACAATTAACAATGTCAGAGCTCAAATTTATTATAAAATCTGAGATGTCTGTCTTCTGATACTAGGGTATTACATATCAGAAAATAATCTAATATATTTATTAGCAATTTGTAGCAGAGCCTTTCTGGAAACAAAAATATATATATAATCTTGCCAATCAGTTTAGTTCAATTCAGTTCAGTTTAGTCGCTCAGTCATGTCCGACTATCCGCGACCCCATGAATCGCAGCTCGCCAAGCATCCCTGTCCATCACCAACTCCCAGAGTTCACTCAGACTCATGTCCATCGAGTCACTGATGCCATCCAGCCATCTCATCCTCTCTCATCCCCTTCTCCTCCTGCCCCCAGTCCCTCCCAGCATCAGAGTCTTTTCCAGTGAGTCAACTCTGCATGAGGTGGCCAAAGTACTGGAGTTTCAGCTTCAGCATCATTCTTTCTGAAGAAATCCCAGGGTTGATTTCCTTCAGAATGGACTGGTTGGATCTCCTTGCAGTCCAAGGGACTCACAGGAGTCTTCTCTAACACCACAGTTCAAAAGCATCAATTCTTTGGCGCTCAGCCTTCTTCACAGTCCAACTCTCAGATCCATACATGACCACAGGAAAAACCATAGCCTTGACTAGACGGACCTTAGTTGGCAAAGTAATGTCTCTGCTTTTGAATATACTATCTAGGTTGGTCATAACTTTTCTTCCAAGGAGTAAGCGTCTTTTAATTTCATGGCTGCAATCATCATCTGCAGTGATTTGGGAACCCAAAAATAAAATCTGACACTGTTTCCACTGCTTCTCCATCTATTTCCCATGGAGTGATGGGACTATATGCCTTGATCTTCATTTTCTGAATGTTGAGCTTTAAGCCAACTTTTTAACTCTCCTCTTTCACTTTAATCAAGAGGCTTTTTAGCTCCTCTTCACTTTCTGCCATAAGGGTGGTGTCATCTGCATATCTGAGGTTTTTGATATTTCTCTAGGCAATCTTGATTCCAGCCTGTGTTTCTTCCAGCCCAGCGTTTCTCATGATGTACTCTGCATATAAGTTAAATAAGCAGGGTGACAATATACAGCCTTGAACATTAACATGCTATTAATCCACAGCACACCAATCTTTCCCTTAACACATTGCCCAAGTGCTGGTTGAACCATTAACTTGGTTCTCTGCCTTATTTACGCTGTTTGGACTACTGGACTTCTCGGACAAGTCTTAGAACAGTTCCAGGTCAGTTAGCTCCTACTCTCAGCAAGAGAAGAAAATTTGATCTGTTGCAGTTCTTAATGTCTTTTCTGCCTAAAACACTCAAGGGGCTATCCTCTCACTCTAGTGTTTCTTAAAGTCTCATTCTCTGTGAATTTATATGAGCCATCTGAAGAGTTTATTAAACACAGAGATTTTGGTAGCTTCTCCAAGGTCACCAGGATCAGAATGGGGACCATGAACCTGAGTTTTAAATATATAACCTCTTTTAGTGATTGTCAATGAATGTTAAGACAGCTATATTCCAACAAGTCTAAATCAGCTGCATTTTTTTCTATCTTAAGGATCCTAAATATCCCTGTACTCCTTTCCAGAAGGCATGTCTAGGGCATACCTTTCTACAGTGGGGGACTCAGTTTTGCAATATTTTGGCAAGAATCACTTCTTTTCTCACCTCTTTCTGTCCTCATAGGTTTCAACCACTGGCATCACCTTTCTTTGCCTCTCTTCTCTGCTCTCCTCATTTTTCTCTCCTCTTCTCTTGAATCCACTTTCCATCTCTTCTACTATTAGAACTCTCTTCATTTCATTCTCAGTCAGGAAGGAGAGATGTAGTCTATACATTTTCATAGTGTAAGTTTCCAGGAGATTAGTGAAAAAGTGTGATCCATGAAGAAGAAAGTCCAGTATTTCAGGCACAGTTATTCTGTGAAATATGTATTGAGAGACCTATATTCTAGGAGATCAGGAACTTCAGAGAGGTATTTTGGAGTCTCCAGTGAGAACTACCCTTAAACCCCGAGTTCCTGGATCCAGATATTGAAGCCAAGAGAGGAGTCAAACAGGAGTCTGAAAACTTGTAATTAGGAGTGACACATTCTGGTTGTTTTAGGACCTAGGTCATCAGTTTGGGAGTGAAATGCCTTTCTCCAGTCCCATAATAAGATAATCCAGCTTGACAAGCTTGACTATGTAATTGGAATATTGATATACATAAAACACGTATCTTGTCCACATTTTCTCTCATGGGTAGGCACCGCTAACCTTCCAAAGTTTTAGCTGAATTCAGTGCTCATGTAACCAAAACAAAAAACCATTTTACCAAGTGCTTAGTGAGAAATGATTATTTTACTGAAGATTTCTTTGATGAAAACAAGAAGGCTTATATAAAATGTTACACAGCAAAAATCAATACAAATCCCCGTTTGTCATTTCTATTGCTTCCCAAGCACGTACTTTCTCCTTCAGACACCAATTCTTCTCTACAGTCACTTTCAGAAGAGCCTGTTTATTTCCCCTCTTAATATTCTGGGTCTTAAAATCAGGAATCTTCATTCTGGATATTTCTATAGTTTTTGTTTCATATCATCTAGTTTATAAAGAATTTACATTTGTGTCAGTCCTTACCCACTTTAACACCCAAAATCCATTAACTTTTGATTCAAAATTAACCAATCCTTTTGTTATGATGATCCGCCCTCCTTAAGAAGTCAGTGTTGCTGTTTAGTCTCTATGTCCCGTTGAACTCTTTGAGACCCCATGGACTGCAACACTCCAGGCTCCTCTGTTCCTGGTGTTTTCCAGGTAAGAATACTAGAGTGGGTTGCTGTTTCCTTTTCCAGGGGATTTTTCCAACCCAGGAACTGAACCTGTATCCCTTGTGTGGCAGGCAGAATCTTTACCACTAAGGCACCTGGGAAACCGTAAGAAATGAATAGCAAATTGCTAACATGTCCCTTTTACCATGTCACAAATGTGACACTTCTTATATATGTTATATTAGATAGCACTATATATACCCTATTATTTTTCTTGAGGCTTAGAGAGGTTAAGGATCTTGCACAATATCAAATAGCTGGAAAGTAAACTAGCTATTTGAGGCCTTGAAAGATCTTTAATCTCTCTAGGCCTCAGGAAAAGTATTAGTACTCATTTCAAAGGAAATCACAAGAATATATAAATATATATATATATATATATAATATACAGAGTACAGAATAGTGTCTGGCCAAATTCAGGATATACAAAGTACATAAGAAATATATACTGTTATTTATTTTTCATTTATCATATATATGACACCACAGAAATTTACTGGAGGAGTTTTTAAAAACAGAAGTCTCAAAATGGAAAAGTGAAGCTTAAAACATAACTCACAGCAGAACATAATACAAATATTTAGAAAGAGCTATAGTATGTTTTTGCATCTGCAGAAGATTTGACAGGACTCAAGTTTAGCTCTTTCATCTTGTTTTGCAGCACCATCCACATACCCCAAAGTCTTCTCTTCATCAGAATCTCTGCCTTCTCTGTAGCTGTGCTTACAGGCAAGGATAAGATGATCGGCTCTCTCACTTGGTAAGTGTCAAAATTTACATAGGAACGTAATAGTGAGCTGTTCTTGCCCTTGTTCCAGGCGTCTTGCCAGGTTGTGAGGTTGAACATTCAGTTGGGTTTGTATCTCGTCATTACAGCTATGGCCTTCCAGGAAGGGCCAAAAGGGCCAGACAGAGATGAATTAATGAAGCTCTGTGGGAAGTCTAAATAGAGACAAAAGTTTTCATCTATATTTGTTTAAGAATTTTGAAGTAGACACTACTTTCCAAATGCCATGTCTAATTTAAGAGCAGGCCTGCAGTGGTAATAGACCAATATCGCCATGTCTCCACTGCCTGCTAAAGCTGATATCAGGCGACATCATGCTGGGGAGACAATTATATCAACATAATTGGATTTTTTTTTTTTGGTGCAGTTGTGCCTTAATTAAAGCTCATTTTACATCTTGAGGAAGGAAATGTTTTCTTAAAACTTTGGAGTATATTCAAATATCTTTCGAAAAAATAAAGCTTGAATGAGGCACATACAGGAAAACTAATGTAGACTGTGGATGCTGCTGCTGCTAAGTTGCTTTAGTTGTGTCCGACTCTGTGTGACCCCATAGATGGTAGCCCGCTGGGCTCCCCAGTCCTGGGATTCTCTAGGCAAGAATACTGGAGTGGACTGTGGATACAGAGAATCAAATGACAAGCTTTACATCAGATGATCCAAGTTTGAATTCCAGTCCTGTCACTTACTGCCTATATGACCCTGGACACATGGTCTCCAGCCTATAAATCTAGGGCTTTTTTTTCCTCTGAAAATGCCCATGAAAAATATGTGCTTTTGAGTATCATTGTGGGAAATGATAACTTGCTCATGAAAGTATTTTGAGAAACATAGCAATAGAATGTGTCATCCTAGGTGAGTATGGTGGTAACAAACCTGTTCTTCATGAGTAAATGAGAATAAATGTTTTATGTTCCTGAAAGCAGAATAAAAAATAGAGAGAATTTGAAGTGAAAAAGGGGGAAGAGGAGAGCCATTAATAAAATGGCAGAAGGCTGGCCAGTGAGGGTTCATGTATTTCAGGCAGTCATCATTGAACTTTTAGAACACTGAATAACAAGAACATCTAACATACAATTTTTTATAACTACCCTCTGATTCTGATTCGATGCATCTCATTAAATAGAATTCCCAATGATATCTGTCCATCACATCTGTGAGTACATTAGTGTTTTATAATTGGTGTTTCCAGTGGTGGAAAGTGGAGACTTATTTGAGTTTTATCTCTCTGGTTCAACATGGCATCAAAAAGGATGCTGTTGAAGTCAGGAACTTGTTCACAGAAGGAACAATGAGAACAAATTCCACAAGAAAAATTGCAAATATTTTGAAAAGATCGAGTTTGTTGTTAGACATGGAAGAGGGATTTGACATGAAAATTATTTGACTTGGGAGACCCATCTAATACCTGGGTTACAGACACATGGTAACCAGTGTGTAGCCTGGCACAGGTGTGTGTTCAATACATTTTTTACACTTGTTAAGCTGAGGATGATATCTCAAAACAGTAATATTATGTTTTCACTATACGATATTTTACCCTTTATAATCTCTTCTCATTTTTTTTAATCTCTTGGTCTCTTAGACCTGGTTGTTTGTTACCTTCCCTCATTCCTTTTCTAAAATGTCCCCAGAATATTAGTCATCACAATTTATTCAAGCTTAGTTACACATTTGTTCTAGGAGAGATTCTCTAGAAATGAGTTTATGTTCATCTTGTATTATAAACATCTTCATGAAATCTAGTAATGCATCCAATGAATAGTTAGTCTCTGCTGTAAAGAACCTGATGCTTTACTAATATACTAGTAAAGTATTTGATGCAAACAACAAATATTTGTTAAATGAATCAGTGGGTTTGATTTTCTCAATTCCAGACAAGAGGGATATAGTTTCCTTTTGTGCTGTGCTGTGTGCGGTTGCACCTGACTCTGAGACCTATGGACGGTAGCCTGCCAGGCTCCTCTGTCCATGGGATTCTCCAGGGAAGAATACTGGAGTGGGTTGCCTTGCCCTCTACCAGGGGATATTCGCGATCCAGGAATCACACCCATTTTCCCGGCACAGTTCTGCATTGCAGGCAGGTTCTTTACCCACTGAGCCACCTGGGAAGCCCAGTAACTGTGGGCAAACTGAAGATAAGAGCAACATGTCCAAAGTCACAGAGAAGTGAATGACACAGTCATGACTAAGATCTGGGCCTTCTCCAAGGTTAGAAATCTTCTCCTTGTATTTCTTTATTCACCACAAATTTTTCCAACAGATAAAGCCAGAGTTAGCAGAATTTAAAATTCATGCTAATTATTTTAAATTATGGGAAATTAGAAAACTCCCTTATACTATTAGTTGCTACTCTAAAAAGAGTTTGAAACTTTAATGATAGATTGTATAAATTTGCTTCCCTTGGTACTGGATTTAGCCATTATTCCTCAAAATAAAATTGCATCATTTTTAGTTTGTTATATCCTTTCCTGAGAAGAAGAAATGAGTGATTTTTGTGCTTGATGACACAAATTCATGACATTAAAAAGCATTTTAAGATTTTAAAATTCTGTCTTTACATTTTTATTCTAGATTGTTGGATGCTAATTAGCCTAGACATTGCTTTAAAATCTTAAAAGAAAAAGGAATGCAAGGGATTTCTGTGTGTTAATTTTATATACTTCAACTTTATAATATTAGTTTTAGTAATTTTCTGGTGGTGTCTTTAGGTAGAGGATCCTGTCATCTGCACACAGTGAGAGTTTTACTTCTTTTCCAATCTGGATGCCTTTCATTCCTTTTTCTTCTCTAATTGCTGTGGCTAAAGCTTCCAAATTATATTGAATAGTAGTGGTGAGAGTGGGCACCTTTGTCTTCTTCCGACTTTAGAGGAAATGTTTCAGTTTTCACCATTGAGGATAATGTTTGCTGTAGGTTTATCATATATGGCTTTTATTATGTTGAGGTATGTTCCTTCTATGCCTGCTTTCTGGAGGGTTTTTTTTTAAATTATTATTATAAATTGATGTTGAATTTTGTCAAAGATTTTCTCTGCATCTATTGAGATAATCATATAGATTTTACCTTTCAATTTGTTAACGTGATGTATCACACTGATTGATTTGTGAATACTGAAGAATCTTTGCATCCCTCAGAGAAAGGCCAGTTGGTTGTGATGTATGATCTTTTTCATATGTTGTTGGATTTTGTTTGCCAGAATTTTGTTGAGGATTTTTGCATCTATGTTCATCAGTGCTATTGACCGGTAGTTTTCTTTTTTTTGTGGCATCTTTGTATGGTTTTGGAATTAGGGTGATTGAGGCCTCATAGAATGAATTTGGCAGTTTACCTTACTCTGCAATTTTCTAGAAGAGTTTGAGTAGTATCGGAGTTAGTTCTTCTCTAAATTTTTGGTAAAATTCACCTGTGAAGCCATCTGGCCCTGGGCTTTTGTTTATTGGAAGATTTTTTTCTTTTTTTTTTTCAAGGTTGTATATCTTTAGTTTATAGATTCCATTATCATTTAAATTATGTTTTTGTACTTATTTCAATACCACCATAGTTGTGGGGTCAGTGTTAGACATTTCCTAGTTAGGAACTGTCAGAGCTAAGATTTTTTTCTTACAATTTTGATTTCCATGCTTGTGATGGGTCTGTGAATATTTTCTGTTTCTTCCTGGTTTGGTTTTGGAAAGTTGTACTTTTCTAAGAATTTGTCCATTTCTTCCAAGTTGTCCATTTTATTGGCATATAGTTGCTGACAGTAGCCTCTTATGATCTTTTGTATTTCTGTGTTGTCTGTTGTGATTTCTCCATTTTCATTTCTAATTCTGTTGATTTGATTCTTCTCCTTTTTTTCTTGATGAGTCTGGCTAATGGTTTGTCTATTTTATTTATCTTTTCATAGTCAGCTTTTAGTCTGCTGATTTTTGATATAGTCTCCTTTGTTTCTCTTTCATTTATTTCTGCCTTAATTTTTATGATTTCTTTCCTTCTACTAACCCTGGGGTTCCTCATTTCTTCTGTTTTTAGTTGCTTTAGGTGTAAAGTTAGGTTATTTATTGATTTTTCTCCTGTTTCTTGAGGTAAGCTTGTACTGCTATGAACCTTGCCGTTAGCACTGCTTTTACTGAATCCCATAGGTTTTGGGTTGTTGTTGATGTTTTTCATTTTTATTCATTCCTATGCATATTTTGGTTTCTTTTTGATTTCTCCTGTGATTTGTTGGTTATTCAGAAGTGTGTTGTTTAGCCTCCATACACTAACAATGAGAAAACAGAAAGAGAAATTAAGGAAATGATTCCATTTTTGCAATGAAAAGAATAAAATACTTATAAATCTACCTAAAGAAACAAAGGACCTATGTATATAAAACTATAAAATACTGATGAAAGAAATAAAAATGTCACAAATAGATGGAGAAATATACCATGTACATGGATCAGAAGAATCAATATAGTGAAAATGAGTATACTACCCAAAGCAACCTATAGATTCAGTGCAATCCCTATCAAGCAACCAATGGTATTTTTCACAGAACTAGAACAAGTAATTTCACAATTTTTATGGAAATACAAAAACCTCGGATAACTAAAGTAATCTTGAGAAAGAAGAACGGAACTGGAAGAATCAATCTGCCTGAGTTCAAACTAGACTAGACTAGACTAGACTATACAAAGCTACAGTCATCAAGACAGTATGGTACTGGCACAAAGACGGAAGTATAGATCAATGGAACAAAACAGAAAGCCCAGAGATAAATCCATGCACCTATGGACACCTCATCTTTGACAAAGGAGGAAAGAATATACAATGGAGAAAAAGACAATCTGTTTAACAAGTGGTGAGGGAAACCTGGTCAACCACTTATAAAAGAATGACACTAGAATGCTACCACCATGCACAGAAATAAACTCAAAATGGATTAAAGATCTAAATATAAGGCCAGAAACCATAAAACTCCTAGAGGAAAACATAGGCAAAAATATCTGACATAAATCACAGCAGGATCCTCTAAGACCCACAGTAATGTAAATAAAAGAAAAATAAACAAATGGGACCTAATTAAACTTAAAAGCTTCTGGACAACAAAGGGAACTATAAGCAAGGTGAAATGACAGCCTTCAGAATAGGAGAAAATAATAGCAAATGAAACACCTGTCAAAGAATTAATCAAAAATATAAAAGCAGCTCATGCAGCTCAATTCCAGAAAAATAAATGACCCAATCAAAAAATGGGCCAAAGAACTAAACAAACATTTCTCCAAAGAAGACATACAGATGGCTAACAAACACATGAAAAGATGCTCAACACCACCCATTATCAGAGAAATGTAAATCAAAACCACAATGAGGTACCATCTCACACCAGTCAGAATAACTGCTATCAAAAAGTCTACAAACAATAAATACTGGAGAGGGTGCAGAGAAAAGGGAACCCTCTTAGACTGCTGGTGGGAATGTAAACTAGTACAGCCACTATGCAGAACAGTGTGGAGGTTTCTTAAAAAAAAAAAACAACAAAAACTGGAAATAGAACTGCCATACGACCCAGCAATCACATTGCTAAGCATACACACCAAGAAAACCAGAATTGAAAAAGACATGTGTACCCCAATGTTCATCACAGCACTGTTTACAGTAGCTAGGGGCATGGAAGCAACCTAGATGTCCATCAGCAGATTAATGGATAAGAAAGCTGTGGTACATATACACAATGGAATATTACTCAGCTATTAAAAAATGCATTTGAACCAGTTCTAATGAGATGATGATACTGGAGCCTATTACACAGAGTGAAGTAAGTCAGAAAGAAGAACACCAATATAATATATTAACACATATATATGGGATTTAGAAAGATGGTAACAATGGCCCTGTATGTGAGACAACAAAAGAGACACAGATGTAAAGGACAAACTTTTGGACTCTGTGGGAGAAGGCGAGGGTGGGATGATTTGAGAGAATAGCATTGAAACATGTTTAGTACTGTATGTGAAATAGATCGCCAGTCCAGGTTTGATGCATGAGACAGGGCACTCAGGGCTGGTGCACTGGGATGACCCTGAGAGATGGGATGGGGTGGGAGAGGGTTTCCGGATGGGGGCACATGTACACCCATGGATGATTCATGTCAATGTATGCAAAAACCACTACAATATTGTCAAGTAATTAGCCTCCAATTAAAATAGATTAATTAATTTGCAAACAAAAAAAAAGCACTTTGGCCATAGAAAACAGGTGGAGGGGTCATGCCAGGGGGCTCTTGAAAGCAAACCAGTAGTCAAGTTTATGGACGTTTCCCATTTACTTTCTTCTTACCTGAGTTTATCATTAAACTCTGCTCAAATCTCACATGATTTCTTGAAAGTCATTTCTTAATTTCACTTTTTACAGAGTAGTCAT
Organism: Nanger dama; assembly: GCA_917880005.1. NCBI lineage: Eukaryota > Metazoa > Chordata > Mammalia > Artiodactyla > Bovidae > Nanger > Nanger dama. The sequence goes on along the minus strand of CAKJTW010000003.1, from coordinate 5,669,539 downwards.
CTCCTTGGTATTCATTAAATGAATGAATCTGAAGTTGAATCCAGCCTCTATTCCCATGTAATTCAAAGAGGGTGTGGTCAGCTTGTGGACATTCCTCTGATTAGTGGACATTCCTCCACTGGTGGTGTTATAAAGGTTCCAACTTGCCTGGGGTCTATGTACTTGTGGGGAATATACAGTTAACTTCTTTCACCTGGTGGGAGTTTCAGTATCTGCAAAACATCATTAAGGTATTATTATTTATATCCATGAGGGGGAACCAGGACCTCACACCAAGGCTATGCTATTGTTTCTTGATTGTTTCTTGTCTCTGCATCCCCTTTCTTCCTTTAATTACCATCTATTTGAATCCACTCATTGGAACCCTTGGAAACTGAATGAAGCCTATTTCCTATAATCAAGAAACAGGGGATACAGAAAAGCTTTTATGCCCAGGAGCCCCACAAAGTCCTGCTTGTTATCAATTTTGGCTGTGAACTCTTAGACTCTCAGTCATGTCTGACTATTTGCTACCTCATGGACTGTGACCAGCCAGGCTCCTCTGTCTGTGGGATTCTCCTGGTAAGAATATCGTAGTGGCATGTCATTTCCTCCTCTAGGGGATCTTCCTGACCCAGGGACTGAGCCCAGTCTGCATTGACAGGGAGACTCTTTACCACTGTACTCGCAGCCACACATTATACCCTATTTTCTGTATTAGTTTCACAGCTTTTTGATTAAAAATGGTGAAAAAGGAAATGTCATTTAGAACACACAGATATGTTTATTTTATATAGTGTTAAATCCAGAGGAACCCACTCAAGTATTGGGAGGGCTGCTTAGAATTATTCTCATTTACCAACTTTTTTTTCTATCTTTCTGCTCAACCTAGTAACTTTCCCCCACATAGTTTCATGATGGCAGCTGCCCCTTCAAATATCTATTGTGAATTTCTTAGCGATGTCTCACATTTTCATTCATAGAAACATTAGTACATATGGTTTTAATCAGATATTTATCAAGTGGATAACTCTAGCTGGAAGATTGCCAGGGAAGACAGGTTTGTGATTAAGAGAAAACCAAGTGTCTACCCAAATGGTGTTATTATAGCTCATCTCAAAATTTTGACTGTTTTTCTTATCACTGCTATCAAAGATATCTAAGGGTAAGAGAAAGTTTAAGTAACTCTAATATATGTAATTTCTATAGTAAAACTCTGTGTTCCCAAATCTCTGAAGCTTGGGCATAGGAAGGACTTTAAAGGTCATCTAGACCAATCTTGTATTTGGTGCTGATTTTCATGAAAATGAATTTGCTCAGCTTGCTTTAGAAAATCTTCAGCAATTTCCATAAGCCAATGGCTGACTGAGGCTGGCATCAGTAGAGTATGGCTTTTGATTCACTTTAGCTCTTTCTAATGGAGCCACCTACCAAGTAAAGTGTCTCTGCGGTCAGCCTTCCCCATGGGCTCAGATTGGAGGGAAAAAAATGCACAGCAGAATACACAATAGCTTACTTATCTGGAGTTCTTTCTCCCAAGTGGCTGCTGCTGGCCTGAAATACTAACAGCCCACTGGAAAATTCTGGGGGTGAAATTAATGGTTAGAACAAGAAATGCTTTCAGGGAGATTGCCAACAAGTCCCTTTCCTAGAACATTATCCATCCTCTGAATGTGACATGGGTGGGCTGGCTAAGTTGTCAGTTCATTTTGCTGGGTTAAAAAGGGAAGAATGTTAGAAAAAAGAAGTGGGGAATTCTGAAGATTGCTCTCCTAGAGTATGATTTGTTAAGGAAGTTATGTGTGTATTCACAGGCTTGAATTATCTCAGTTAGGTGGAGACATTGTAATATTTCATTGCAGCCTAACTATATATATGCTTATGCACTTATATCTTGACGGCTGTATCATATGTGTATATATATCATGTATATCACATATATCATATGTATCATATATATATATACTACTTATCTTGTTTTAATAATCTGGGAAGTGAAAATAAAAAGGGGCTTTTGTTTTTGGGAGAGCAGTTCATATTTTTTGAGATATTACATAAAATGAATATTCTCAAAATTACATGTTTTTCAAAAACAAAACAAAATGTTGCCAAAAGATCTCTAAACTCAACTACCACACTGTCCTGGAGTGATTACATCAAAATATGTGCATTGCCCTTTTCAAATTGTTGTGGAAATTGGTATGACTGAAAACATATGTTTCTGTGGCCTTTTTAGTTGATGTTCTGACATATTTTAGATAATGCAGAAGCTCAAAATTTAAAAAAATATTCTCTTACACCTAGAAAAAATTCCATGTTATATAATGTCTCTAATACAATGTAATTTATTTGATGTTATTTTTGTTACATTAGGTTTCAACTTCAAATTTTGAAGACATATGTTTTTCTATTTTCTCTGTGATAGCAAAAGAATTAGTAGAATATGTTCAACAATTCACAAAAATTTGATTGACTACAAAGAGACATTTAATAAAACACTTGATTCATACTGAGTTTTTGCCCAATTCCAAAGGGTTTTTGTATCACTATACATTTATATATTTAATACTTTGTTAAGAGCTTATCTTTTTATATACAAAAAATTACTCATCAAGTCTTTAACTGGCAGGGAATAAAAGAGAGTTAACTTTAACCTTTTATACACACAGCCTCCTGTATTCAGCTGTATCATAAGGGAAACACATTTTTACTCCATTATTATATACCAGATTGTGCTGACACTTTAGCCTATGTCATCATAGGTAGGTAAGTATATAGATAGATAGATAAAGATGAATAGGTAGATAAATAGATAGATAGACAGTCAAATAGACAGATGTAGTGGAGAAGGCAATGGCACCCCACTCCAGTACTCTTGCCTGGAAAATCCCATAGACGGAGGAGCCTGGTGGGCTGCAGTCCATGGGGTCGCTGAGAGTCAGACATGACTGAGCGACTTCACTTTCCCTTTTCACTTTCATGCATTGGAGAAGGAAATGGCAACCCACTCCAGTGTTCTTGCCTGGAGAATCCCAGGGACGGGGAGCCTGGTGGGCTGCCGTCCATGGGGTCGCACAGAGTCGGACACGACTGAAGTGACTTAGCAGTGGCTCAAAACAGAAACTCAAGTTTAACCTCTGCATATTTAAACAAAGGTTTCAGAAAAGGATTCTTACATACCACAGAGAGTGCCTTAGAAGAGTTCTTGCTAGAACTTTCTTCATTAGGGTACTTCACTGACTTTCTGAATTGAAGTGGCTTCTTGAGGAAAAGAGGTACTTTTTGCCTTTTGAAGTATGATATACAAAAGCGTTCTTCTGGTAATGCCTCCTATTGCTCTTCATCCCTCTTCATCCCTCTGGCTCTCTGACCTCACAGAGTAAAGCCCACCAGGCTTCCCCGTCCTTCACTGTCTCCCTGAGTGTGCTCAGACTCACATCCAGTGTGTCAGTGGTGCCATCCAGCCATCTCATCCTCTGTCGTCCCCTTTTTCCGCCTGTCTCCAATCTTTCCCAGTATGAGTCTTTTCTTCACATCATGTGGCCAAAGTATTGGAGTTACAGTATCAGTCCTTCCAGTGAATATTCAGTTCTGAGCTCCCTTAGGATGGACTTGTTGGATCTCCTTGCAGTCCAAGGGACTCTCAAGAGTCTTCTCCAACACCACAGTTCAAAAGCATCAATTCTTCAGTGCTCAGCTTTCTTCACAGTCCAACTCTCACATCCGTACATGACTACTGGAAAAACCATATCCTTGATGAGATGGACTTTGTTGGCAAAGTATTGTTTCTGCTTTTTAATATGCTGTCTAGGTTGGTCATAACTTTTCTTCCAAGGACCAAGCATCTTTTAATTTCATGGCTGCAATCACCATCTTCAGTGATTTTGGAAGCCCTCCCAAATAAAGTCAGCCACTGTTTCCCTGTTTCCCATCTATTTATCATGAAGAGATGGAACCAGATGCCATGATCTTAGTTTTCTGAATGTTGAGTTTTAAGCCAATTTTTGCACTCTCCTCTTTCACTTTCATCAAGAAGCTCTTTAGTTCTGTTTCTTACTCCTTCCTTTTGTATGACCTTGAAACTTTTGAGGAGTAGTGTTTGAGTACTGGTAAGGAATAGTTATAGGTCAAAATGGCTGTCAATTGAGATTTTTTTAAAAAAGGGAGAAATAATTATCATATTTTAAAATTCAAAGCTAGTGGAAGTGATGGAATTCCAGTTGAGCTAGTTCGAATCCTGAAAGATGATGCTGTGAAAGTGTTGGACTCAATATGCCCGCAAGTTTGGAAATCTCACCAGTGGCCACAGGACTGGAAAAGGTCAATTTTCATTCCAGTTCCTAAGAAAGGCAATGCCAAAGATGGTCAAACTGCCACACAATTGCCTTCATCTTACATGCTAGTAAAGTAATGCTTAAAATTCTCCAAGCCAGGCTTCAGCAGTCCATGAACCTTGAACTCCCTGATGTTCAAGCTGGTTTTAGAAAAGGCAGAGGAACCAGAGATCAAATTGCCAACATCTGGTGGATCATAGAAAAAGTAAGAGAGTTCCAGAAAAACATCTATTACTGCCTTTTGACTATGCCAAAGCCTTTGACTGTGTGGATCACAATAAATTGTGGACAATTCTGAAAGAGATGGGAATACCAGACCACCTGACCTGCCTCCTGAGAAGCCTGTATACAGGTCAGGAAGCAACAGTTAGAACTGGACATGGAACAACAAACTGGCTCCAAATAGGGAAAGAAGTACATCAAGGCTGTATATTGTCACCCTGCTTATTTAACTTCTATGCAGAGTACATCATGAGAAACGCTGGACTGGAAGAAATACAAGCTGGAGTCAAGATTGCCGAGACAAATATAAATAACCTCAGATATGCAGATGACACCACCCTTATGGCAGAAAATGTAAACTAAAGAGCTTCTTGAGGAAAGTGAAAGAAGAGAGTGAAGAAGTGGGCTTAAAGCTCAACATTCAGAAAACAAAGATCATGGCATCTGGTCCCATTACTTTATGGTAAATAAATGGGGAAACAATGAAAACAGTGAAAGACTTTATTTTTGAGGGCTCCAAATCACTGTGGATGGTGACTGCAGCCATGAAACTAAAAGACACTTACTCTTGGAAAGAAAGTTATGACCAACCTAGATAGCACATTAAAAAGCAGAGACATTACTTTGTCAACAAAGGTCCATCTGGTCCAGGTTATGGTTTTTCCAGCAGTCATGTATGGATATGAGAGTTAGACTACAAAGAAATCTGGATGCCGAAGAATTGATGCTTTTAACTATGGTGTTGGAGAACACTTTTGAGAGTTCCTTGGACTGCAAGGAGATCCAACCAGCCCATCCTAAAGGAGCTCAGTCCTCAGTGTTCATTGGACGGACTGATGTTGAAGCTGAAACTCCAGCACTTTGGCCACCTGATGTGAAGAACTGGCTTGTTGGAAAAGAACCTGATGCTGGGAAAGATTGAGGGCAAGAGGAGAAGGGGATGACAGAGGTTGAGATGGTTGGATGGCATCACTGACTCAATGGACATGAGTTTGGGTGGGCTCTGGGAGTTTGTATTGAACAGGGAGGCCTAGTGTGCTGCAGCTCATTGAGTTGCAAAGAGTGGACATGACTGAGTGACTGAACTGAGCTAAACTGACATAGTACAGGTTAGTGGATTTTAGTATATACACCTGATTATTAAATCACTATCCTTATCTAATTTTTGAATGTTTCCTCCTTCCAAAGGGAATTGTCATTTGCATTTCCTCTTCCCTCAAACCCTCAGAAATCACGAATATTCTTTGCATCTCTATAGATTTGTATATTCTAGACAATTGATACAAATTGAATCATATTATACATGGCCTTTGTATATGTTTTTCATTTATTATAATGGTTTCAATATCTGTCCATGCTATAGTATGCTTCATATCTTACTTCCTTACTAGGGTAAAAATATTCAATTGTGTGAATACACTTTTATTTTTCTATATATGAGTTAGTCAACATTAGGTTTACTTCCACTTGTTGGCTATTATAATGTTTTGCTACGTACATTTGAGTATAAGTTTTGTGTGAGCATATGTTTTTATTCTCTTGGATATGTGCCTAGAAGCAGAAATACTCTTAAATTATTGAGGAACCACTAAATTATTTTCTATCGTGACTGTTCAATTCTACATTTCCACCAGCAATGTATAAAAAATTTTTACTTCTCCACATCCTTGTCAGCATTTGGTATTGTCTGTTTTTTTAGACTTGATCATCCTAGTGGGTGGAAAGTGATACCTTACTTGAGGGGCTTCTCTGGTAGCTCAGAGGGTAAAGAATGTGCCTGCGGTGCAGGAGACCTGGGTTCAATCCCTGGGTCAGGAAGATCCCCTGGAGAAAGGAATTGTCACTCACTCTAGTATTCTTGCCTAGAGAATTCCATGGACAAAGGAGCCTGGGAGGCTGCAGTTCATGGGATCACAAAGAGTCAGACATGACTGAATGACTAACACGCACACAGAGACAAACACACATCTTGCTGTGATTCTGATTTACCTGTTCCAGATGGCTAATGATGAGCATTTTTTTAATGACCTAATTGCACAATTATATATCTCATTTTGAGAAATACCAGTTCAAATTTATTGACCATTTTAAAATTAGTTTATCTTTTTATTTTTGAGTATAAGCTTTCTTACATTCTGCATACATGTGTGCTTAGTTGTGTCCAATCTTTGTGACCCCATGTACTGTATCCAACCAGACTCCTCTATTCACAGGATTTTTCAGCCAAGAATACTGGAATAAGTTGCCATTTCCTTCCGTAGGGGATATTTTCAACACAAACATCAAACTTGGATCTCCTGCACTGGCAGCAGAATCCTTTACCACTGAGACACCTGGACAGCCCAATATTCTGTGTACTAGACCAATATCAGATACATAGTTTACAATTTTAGCCTGGGAATGTGGAATGAGGCAGGGCAAAGACTAATAGAGTTTTGCCAAGAAAATGCACTGGTCATAGTAAACACCCTCTTCCAACAACACAAGAGAAGACTCTACACATGGACATCACCAGATGGTCAACACCAAAATCAGAGTGATTATATTCTATGCAGCCAAAGATGGAGAAGCTCTATAAAGTCTACAAAAACAAGACCGGGAGCTGACTGTGGCTCAGATCATGAACTCCTAATTGCCAAATTCAGACTGAAATTGAAGAAAGTAGGGAAAACAGCTAGACCATTAAGGTATGACCTAAATCAAATCCCTTATGATTATACAGTGGAAGTGAGAAATAGATTTAAGGGCCTAGATCTGATAGATAGAGTGCCTGATGAACTATGGAATGATATTAGTGACATTGTACAGAATACAGGGATCAAGACCATCCCCATGGAAAAGAAATGCAAAAAAGCAAAATGGCTGTCTGGGGAGGCCTTACAAATAGCTGTGAAAATAAGAGAAGTGAAAAGCAAAGGAGAAAAGGAAAGATATAAGCATCTGAATGCAGAGTTCCAAAGAATAGCAAGAAGAGATAAGAAAGACTTCGTCAGCAATCAATGCAAAGAAACAGAGGAAAAGAACAGAATGGGAAAGACCAGAGATCTCTTCAAGAAAATTAGATATACCAAGGGAACATTTCATGCAAAGATGGGCACAATAAAGGACAGAAATGGTCTGGACCTAACAGGAGCAGAAGATATTAAGAAGGGGTGGAAAAAAATACACAGAAGAACTGTACAAAAAGGATCTTCATGACCCAGATAATCACGATGGTGTGATCACTCATCTAGAGCCAGACATCCTGGATGTGAAGTCAAGAGGACCTTGGAAAGCATCACTACAAACAAAGCTAGTGGAGGTGATGGAATTCCAGTAGAGCTATTTCAAATTCTGAAAGATGATGCTGTGAAAGTGCTGTACTCATTATGCCAGCAAATTTAGAAAACTCAGCAGTGGCCACAGGACTGGAAAAGGTCAGTTTTCATTCCAATCCCAAAGAAAGGCAATGTCAAAGAATGCTCCAACTACCGCACAATTGCACTCATCTCACACGCTAGTAAAGTAATGCTGTAATTTCTCCAAGCCAGGCTTCAACATTACGTGACATGAGAAATTCTTGATGTTCAAGCTGGTTTTAGAAAAGGCAGAGGAATCAGAGATCAAACTGCCAACATCCGCTGGATCATGGAAAAAGCAAGAGAGTTTCAGAAAAATATCTATTTCTGCTTTATTGTCTATGACAAAGCCTTTGACTGTGTGGATCACAATAAACTGTGGAAAATTCTGAAAGAGATAGGAATACCAGACCACCTGACCTGCCTCTTTAGAAATCTGTATGCAGGTCAGAAAGCAACAGTTAGAACTGGACATGGAACAACAGACTGGTTCCAAATAGGAAAAGGAGGATGTCAAGGCTGTATATTGTCATCCTGCTTATTTAACTTATATGCAGAGTACATCATGAGAAACGCTGGACTGGAAGAAACACAAGGTGGAATCAAGGTTGCAGGGAGAAATATCAATAACCTCAGATATGCAGATGACACCACCCTTATGGCAGAAAGTGAAGAGCAACTAAAAAGCTTCTTGAGGAAAGTGAAAGAGAAGAGTGAAAAAATTGACTTAAAGCTCAACATTCAGAAAACAAAGATCATGGCATCCGGTCCCATCACTTCATATGAAATAGATGAGGAAACAGTGGAAACAGTGTCAGACTTTACTTTTGGGGGCTCCACCAGAATCACTGCAGATGGTGATTGCAGCCATGAAATTAAAAGACACTTACTCCTTGGAAGAAAAGTTATGACCAACCTAGATAGCATATTCAAAAGCAAGACATTACTTTGCCGACTAAGGTCCATCTAGTCAAGGTTATGGTTTTTCTTGTGATCATGCATGGATGTGAGAGTTGGACTGTGAATAAGGCTGAGCACTGAAGAATTGATGCTTTTGAACTGTGGTGTTGGAGAAGACTCTTGAGAGTCCCTTGGACTGCAAGGAGATCCAACCAGTCCATTCTGAAGGAAATCAGCCCTGGGATTTCTTCAGAAAGAATGATGCTGAAGCTGAAACTCCAGTACTTTGGCCACCTCATGTGAAGAGTTGACTCATTGGAAAAGACTCCGATGCTGGGAGGGATTGATGGCAAGAGGAGAAGGGGACGACAGAGGATGAGGTGGCTGGATGGCATCAGTGACTCAATGGACGTGAGTCTGAGTGAACTCTGGGAGTTGGTGATGGACAGGAAGGCCTGGTGTGCTGCATTTCATGAGGTCGCAAAGAGTCGGACACAACTGAGCGATTGAATTGAACTGATGGTTTTTTAAATTTTCTTGACAGTATCTTTTGAAGCCCAAAGTCTTAAAATTTGGTGAAATCCAACTTATCTCTTTTTCCTTTGCTTGTGCTATATCTGTTATATCAAATCCTCCACATACATTGCCTAATCCAAGGTCGCTAAGATTGACATTTATGTTGTCTTCTAAGAGTTTTATAGTTTTAGCTTTACATTTAGGTTGTTGATCTATTTAGGTAATTATTGTGTATAGTGTGAGATTGGAATTCTCCACATTCTTTTGCAAGTGGATACTCAGTTGCTTTGGCACTGTTTGTTGGAAAGAATAAATTTGGAATTTGTCTGTGTTTTTATCATGATGATGGCTCAGAAGTTAAAGTGTCTGCCTGCAAGGTGGGAGTCCTGGGTTCAATCCTTGGGTGGGAAAGATCCCCTGGAGAAGGAAATGGCAACCTACTCCAGTACTCTTGCCTGGAGAATCCCATGGACAGAGGAGCCTGGTAGGTTACAGTCCACAGTGTCACAAAGAGTTGGATACGACTGAGCGACTTCACTTTCACTCTCTTTCTTTACCATGGTGAAGCTGGGTTTACAGCTTTGATTAGGAAGGTCAGAGAAACAGAGTTCTGTTGTGGCATTTTTGACTACTGTTGTCCCCATTGACATATTCATTCACTACATTCTCATCTGAGTTCTTACTTCACCTCTGACATTTCAAGACATTTCAGATTCATGTATCACATGCCCTGGTCCTAGAAGCAGCTATTTCTCCAATAAGCCCAGGCTTGTTTTGTTGGAAAATAGCCTTAGAAACAAATATCTGGGCTCTAAGTTGTTCACTGTTACTAGGGGGTCATTACTGCTAGGTGTTTTTAACGGATAGATTAAGGGGGTGTGTGCAAATACAAATGTGTGTGTGTTACATATTCATATGTAATTTTACATGTAGCTATATATAAACTTATGTGTAAATATTAAGCACCTTCAGTTCTCATCCATTATCACCTGAATCATTTTTGCTTTCCCTCTTTGCTTATCTGTAAAACCTATCACTCCAAAAGAAAGAAATCTAGCTTTTATGAGTATATTTTATGTATGCTGTACCTTTTGAAATTATGCCAGGATTCTTGAAATTTTTGTTGTTACTTTTTCATTCTTTTTTCTCTTCCCATGTAGTTTAGGAATTTTCTAATGGCCTATTTTTAACATGACTCATTTTCCTCTCAGTCATGTGGAGTTTACCAAGTCATCAAAGGCATTCATCTTTTTCTGTTATAGAAGGTTTTTCCCTAGTATTTCCTTTTGCTCTTTTTATGAATAATTTATATAGGTTCTGCTTTGCTCATGGAGTCCTCAGCTGTCTTTCCATGAGACTAGAAAGGTGAGTGATTAAATGTAATTAAGTCCATCAAGTGGACATATTTCAATTATCTAGAATTTTATAAACGATCAGATTAAGTAATCAGACAATTAAATTGTCATTTCAAAATCATTTTATTTGTAAATACATTCTCATGTAAATACATTCTCATACCTGCCTTAGTAGGAAGCAGAATTTAATTTTGGCCGCACATTAAAGTGAATTTGCCATAATAGTACCAAGACAGCTACAAAACCACAGCATATACTGAAATATAAATCCTGGGGTTAGGAGTTGATCTGGGGCTAAATCAGTGTCAAGTACATAAATAGAATTATCCACACATTTGGGAACAAAATTGAAGAGCCAAAATCTTTGCATAATTACCAGGACCAATTCAATTGGATCTAATGTAAACACCAGATGATGGGATAAAACTACAATGAAATTTGAGCGAAAGAAATTTCTAAGAGCAGTCTTTTCTGTTTTCCTGTTGTGAAGGCTAAGAATTCCATTCTTATTGGTTCATCTTCATACTGATTAAAGATACGGTGTGGTAAGACTAGTATTCAGGGATTGTTGAGGAGTGGGCAAAACTTAAATCCTTCCTTGAAAAAAAAATCATGGAGAAACTAATAAATACTAACATATAATCCATGTTCATGCATACTCAGTTGCTCAGTTGTGTCCAACTCTCTGTTGACCCCATGGACTGAAGCCCACCAGACTCCGCTCTCCTTGAGATTATTTCAGCAAAAATACTGGAGTGGGTTACCATTTCCTCCTCCAATAATCCATATGAACAATCCTAAATGCAGATGACCCCCATGTTACAATAATTTTAAACAAATGCTGTACTGATATAATTTATTATGCACACTAAATGTTGTTGAGTAATATATATATATATATAGTACATATATATATATACCTTTGCACAACCCTCCCTCCAAACTCCTACGTTCAGCCCAGGGTGCGTTGTTTTTATAATCAAAGTTTCTCAAAACATTTTCTTTGAAAAGGTTAGCATCAACATGACATACTGGGGAAAGTGCAAAAACAACTTTCAACTGAAGTCGTTTATTTCCAACACAAACCACAAACTATCATTCTTTTCTAATACTTTGAATTGAAAAAAAAGAAGAAAGGTGTTCAAATACCAAACCTTCAAAATATTCTTGTTTTCTTTGAAATAGCAAGAAGAAAACACTCCCTTACAACAACTTGAAACAGTAACACAGCAGGGATAGTCATTACCCAGGGTAAAATTCTTTATAAAAAACATCACTAGACACTTGGCTTGGGTATCCTCAAGCAGTGACGGAAGAGCTCAGTGATGCCTTTTTTTTTTTTTAAATAAACAACAATGAAGCTCTGAATCTGACAGACTCCATTCCTTTCTCAAAAATTCATGTCCATACTAATGTAAAGCTGATTCTATGCTGTTGTGGTTTTGTTGCTAAGTCGTGACTGTTTGCTGACTTTATGCATCCATTTAATTCTTGTCAAAAGTATCACAAGCAATTTTCTTTCTAATGAAAATAACAAAAGAGCCATGTCTCATTCTGCAGACAATTTTTAGTAGAAAATACAAAAGACTGGCAACTTATTTTCTAGTTGTAGGATTAGTTTGTGGGAAAAAATATGTAGGGAGGTAAGATTGGAAGGTGGGCAAAACTAACTGAGAGAAAAGACAATTCTCTTTTGCCTTCATATTCTTAATCCTAGTAAAGGACACTCGTTCAATTTTTGCTTGTAGAATGAAAGAGTGAATGAACCATTAAACTATGCAAATTTCCACAAGGGTGTTTGCTACAACACAAAGTAAACACTTCCTTGTTTACTATAATCATGAGTGAGATCACTGAGGTCAGAGCTTAAGGATACACTTCTCATGGTCAACGTATCAGGTGTGATAGCATCAATGAAGAAGCCATTTTTTCCTTTGAATAAAATAAGTGTTGAGAACACTCTATGTTCTAGAAAAATTTCCTGGGCTTATTAAACACATGCAAGAATATTAGACATATTTCCTTTCCCTCAGAGAGCTATAATGGACGAGGTAGGCATTAATCAAATTAATGAAATATTTAATCGTAACTTGCAGTTATTGCTGTGGAAGAAGGTTATAGGGGTCTCCAGGAGTGCATATGGGGTCTCTCATCTGGCTGAGAAAGAGGTGGGGGTGCATCCCTGAGAATATGGTGCTTGAGCTAAAATGGAAGAGATGGAAAAAGAGTTGACTCTGACATGGTGTAGAAGGGTGGCTCTTGAGTAGGAAGGAAAAAGAAGATATTAAAATTCTGAGGTGGTTGGAGACTACTGCGTGGAGAAAGTGCTTAGTACAGCTGTGTGCAGACTGAACTCTGCAGATGAGTGCAAGTGTATTTGCTTGAGAGTGGAAGAGAGTCTCAACATGCCAGACCCCGCCTCATCATCAGAGGCAATGAGACAACCGCAGGGAAGTCCAGGGCTCAAATCGCACTCGTTTCCTCTCAAGGCAACAATTGTTCGAGCCTACTTCACTTCAAGTCAGATGCATCCGCGCCTTCCCACACGGAGGATTTCCAAAGTCCTGCCTGTAACACTACCCTGTCTTCAGTGCATGTGTATAAAACGCAGGTCATGCAGATTGAATCTTTCCCTTTTTTTTTTCCCAGTGTGAAGCCTTTCTTTTCTCACAAATTCTCCCCATTTTCTCTACAAGATGCCTTGGTAATGGTTCTACCAGACATCCTGTCTCCGGGTCCAAGGGGACTACTTCCTTGCCTGCTTAATTTCACATTTGTTACCAGATCTGACTATAGCTGTCTCTCTTCCAGAAAACTTCCCTGATAGGAAAGTAATTGGGCATAAGCTGGCGGGTGGCTTTGGATTTAAACAGATAAGACAGTGAATCCTGGACCTTCTACTTATAAGATATGGACATATTTAGCTCTTAGATGATGATTTTTGAGGATGACAATTTTATTATTATTGACTAGAATGATGACAATTATACCTACTTTCTTCAGTGAAGACTCGAGCAGAATAGCATGTGAAGCACTTAGCAGAGAATCTGAAACATCAAAAAAAACCAAACAGCTTTCACAGTTGACACTAACAGCCATTTTGCTGTACTTTTTATTGTCATTTAAATGATATCTATGTTCTCTGACAGCACATCTATTTTAACATCAAATATATGAGATTGAAAATATATGTTGGTACACCCATAATTCCCTTTACAATGCAAGATCCTTACGTCACACAAAAACTAGCATCCAGCAGACTGGAACACAGACACAGCCTTTGTCTGTTCAGTCTTGTCTAGTCTCAGGAAGTAAATAAACTTCTTTTTCCTTCTGACTATTTATCTGAGCTAAAATAAAACTCATAATTTCCCAACTCATTAGCTGTGTTGCTGTCAGAAATTTTCCATTAGTGTCAACGAAATAAAGCTAAATTTCAAAGCAATTAGCCAATTATATTTGTATACTTTTTTCCTTTTGGCTCTTTTAAATAAAAAGACTTAAATAAATCTCGTTTGTCTTTGAAATTTGCTTTTATTTTTCAAATGCACAGATTGTACTCAAGGTATAAATAGAAAAATTGCATCTTTGCAATTTTTTGAAATATGCTGATTTCAATAAAATTGCACTGTGTACTTATCTATGAATTCTGGAACAGATAATAAATGCTTTTAAAACAAACTCTTTGGCTAGTCTAAAATTTAAAAAAATAATTTTTGTTACTTAAAATCTCAATCTTTTTGAAACCTTTTTACATCCCTAAACATCAACTCTATGACTTTATAGGAAACTCAACAGAACTAAAAGTCATATATTGATAAAGTTTAAACCATAGAAATACCAAAAAGATAGTCTCAGAAACTAAAAGGCAAGCTTCTGATATTTTATCAACAAAAAATTAATATATATACCAGTATATGGTAGTAGAAGAATAACTGTTTTTGTTGATATTTAGTTGTTGAGTTGGTTGGACTCTTTTGCAGCCTCAAGGACTGTAGCCCACCAGTCTCCTCTGTCCATGGGATTCTTCAGGCAAGAGTACTGGAGTGGTTTGCCATACCTTCCTCCAGGAGATCTTCTCAAGCCAGGGACTGAACCAAGGTCTTCTGCATTTGGAGGGGGATTCTCTACCACTGAACCATCAGGGAAGCCCTATGAATGCCAGTGTCTGGTTGATATGAAAATAGAAGATTTCCATTTTATTTTCTCAGTTCAGTGGAAGGAGTTCATTCAAACTTTTTTGAGTTGAACTGGGAATAGGTAGTTGGAATGAGAAGCAGGAGCAGAATAAGTATCTCCCTTACCAGTAAGTATCAACTGCAGAGTTATTTAGTTCTCATTACCTTTTACAAGCAGGAAAACCTTGTTTATTTATTTATGTTTCTGTCACTCACAGTTTGGTTTTAATGGATTATTATTCAAATTACTGAGTGGCTTTCAAATGTTATTACAGAAAAAAGAGTGATATGTGTCTGTGGCAGGGAAAAAAGGGTTATGAGCTGGAGACAGAGTCTAAAAATTAGGGGAGAAGGGAGAGGTACATGAATTTGGGATTCCTCTAACAGGAACATGGTCTCTGAGAAAGGACACTTTGCAGAAGAATGTAGTAGTAGGGGAAAAAAAAGTATATATATATAGTGCAAAAAGCATTGCTTTATTCCTGAAGAGCTTTGTTGAATAACAGTTCTTTAAGTCATTCATCATTCAGGTTTCCATTAGTCAAAACATTGGGCCAACAGCCCTCAAAAACTTGTTTCCTAGCCAACAATAGGATAATGCCTGGATTATTTGCTCTGTAAGTCATCTAACTCTTATGCGATGCTCTGTAGTTCATTCTTGAGAAACCATAAAATCAAATGGACCCCTGAATATCTGGTGGGATAGGAAAGAGAAAGTCTTAACCCTTGTACTTGTGAGTCAAATTGTGATTATGCCCAGGTTCCTATGACTGAGACAGTTAAGAATGGATATTCCTCATGTATCTGTGACCTGGTTAGTCACAGATAAATATCATGGCAATTCGATTTGTTTTGTACCTCTAACTATCCACAAAGGATTTTAATGATGGCTCATGTAAAGTGTACACAAAATCTGCATTATAAGAAAGATATTTTGTGATTTTGTTACATGATATAAACTCATGTATTATCAGGTAGATTGTATATTAAAGAAAAACTAAATTTCTCTACAATTTTTAAGAAATTGAAGTATTTATATGGAAAATTTAAGAGAACACTGTAAATAACTGAGTTGAGAGGATTCAGATATCTCAAATGTCAGTTGATTGTCTCAAATAGAAATGGACTCAGTTATAATAGAGACCAATATTTCAAAGAGAATCTTATGACAATAGAATACCGCTTTCTGATTTCTGACCTAAATCGTCACCTTCCAGTCCTGGAGAGTATTTACTGTAATCTTTTTCTCAGGGTAATGCACTGAACAACCTACTTCTCTCTCTGAGGAATTTTCCACTCTTCAAACTTGAGAAGCAAAAGTGCCAGAACAATTGTGAAACTATTCAGAGGAAGAATGTCAGCTTTTGACAGGTTGACTTTTCTCTCACTTGAAGCGACCAGAGGAAATCAGCAGATGAAAGGAAAACTGATGAAGCTTTTGGCACAGAAAATAATATCTACGTACACTGCCTCTCACAGGTCACTCACTTCCTCGGTGCTCTACCTACTATCCAATTTGTTGACAACAAGCCAGTTCTTAGGTGAGAATTCCTGGGTGTCCTGCCTGATGACCTAGTGCTCTGAGACTGGCTGTATGGTACTGGATATTATCTTGGTACTGACCATCAATTCATTTCTTAAGAAAACCTAATTTCTTCCTTATTGGACAACAGATTGACTAAACTGAGTTATTAAATGGCTGATTTTAATAAAAGATAGGAAACGATCTTACTTTAAATATTTTCTAATTATAAAAAAGTTTTCCTTAATGAAAAAAAATGCCCGATTTTAATGCTTAATGCTCTTTTATATAAACTTGTTTTCAGAACTGAAGTTAAATGTGTGGATCACAGAACACTCTGCTAAAAATAATCCATGACCTTATTCAAGATGGCAGACTGAGCTCTCAGCATTCCTGCCTCTTCTTCACAAACTCCCTTGGGGTCATAAGAAGTTATGAAGGAAACAAGACTAACTGCAGCAACTCAGTGGGCCAGGATATTTGAGGAAATCTGGAAAATTTCAAGCAGATGGACTGATATTAATAGAGAAATTCACAATCCAAAACACCAGAGGTGAGAACGGTCTTTACTGAGAAAGCCCTGGGGGCACTGAAGTCTGAGCGAAAGGCAGGAAGGCCAGGCGTGGGACACGGGGCAGTTACGAGCGCAATTAATTAAAGAACTCTATTAGGAAAAAGCGGGCCAGCTGAGAATTCACCCTTCTATTACCATTTCTCCTCCTCTCCCATGCAAAATGGCAGTTTTTGAGTCCTAAGACAAAAGCATTAGAACTGCTCTCTGTAGAAAAGAGGTGGAGCCATAAAGATAGACCCAATAAATTTCAAAAGAATGAAATTATTCAGAGCATGTTCTTCAATCCTAAAGTGATTAAGCTAGAATTTATTTTTATTTAAAATTATTTTTTCCCATAAAAAGAAGATAACTAGAAAAATTCCCAATTCTTAAATTCCAAGGTATTAGGCAAGATTCTTTTACCTCTTCCAAGGTCAAAGAAGAACCTAAAATGTAAGTTGGAAAATATTTTAAATAAAAGTTAACAAGCTATGAAATATTTGCAAGTGTGGACTAGAGCTAAAACCATGTTTTAAGAGAAATGTATAGGCTTAATTATACATATTTTTTAAAATGTGAAGTTTGAAAATCCATGGTTTAAGCATTCATCACAAAATTTGAGAACAAGAAAGTCAAGTCAAATCCAAAGAAAGCACAAGAAAATAAATACCAGAGAGAAGAAATAAAGAAAATACAATATAAATATATGACAGAGAACATAAAACTAAAAGCTTTTTTTTGAAAATACCAATAAAATGGATAAACCACTAGGAAAAAAATTCAGGAAAAATTTTAAATGACATGAATTATTGTTGTTACACTTAAAAAGTGACATAAATAATTTCAATATCAAATGATGATAAGAGTATAGTAAGACCAGCTTTGTAGTATTTAATTTCATAATTTGTAAAGAATAGAAAAATTCACTGAAAAATACAAGGCTGAAAGGAAAATAAATATAAAATCTGATTACTTCAGTACTTGTTAAAATATTGAATCCATAATTTGAGTTCGTCTACAAAGAAATCTCAGAACCAGATGGTTTTTCTAGGTAATTTTTCTAATAGTGCCAACCTTAGTCAAACTTATTCCAATAAAAGAATAAAAAGGGAAATGATTCCTAACCTTTTATAAGACGATCATAATTTTTATTTCAAATATTGACAAGCATTTTTCAAGAAAAAATACACCATTGCCCAGTTTTTCTCAGGAACTTACACGCACAACTGTAGCAAAAATATATCAGAGCACAGTATGGGAATTAGTGAAATTTACACATTCACAGAAAAAGGAAAACATAATTAGATAATTTAATATATGTTCAAAAGGCAAAAAGCAATTTGACAGTTTTTAAATCTATTTACAATTAAAAAAAAAGAAAACAAAAAGAAATGTCCCTTAACCTGAAAAAGAATAGCCCATCAAAACCTACGTTACAGATTTGCAAATAGTGAAATATTGACATCTTTTCCCCAGAAATTGAGAAAATTATCAATAAATGAATGCCCATTATTAGTGCTTCTATACTATATTTAAATAAATCAAGGGAAAAAATAAGCAGAATTATAGCATGGAGAAGATTATAACATCATTATTACAGATGACATTACCAGGCAGACTGACAATCCAGAGAAGCCAATAAACAATTAGAATAAATAAATATAGCTAGTTAGTTACAGAGAAATGTAAAAAAATAAATAAATAAAATTTAGTTCCATGTACCAACACCCAAAAGTTAGAAAATCAGATTAATAAGTTATCATAAGAATCCTTCAATACCAGTCCCTAAAAATGGATAGATCAGAAGATCTGTATTGCCTACCTGTGGTCTTAATAGTGATAGAACATTTGTTTTTGGCTCCACATGGGCTTCTTTTAAATTATTTTGTCTTCATCTTGATGCCTGGTGCAATGTCTTTCACTATTCAGACAACCATGACTGACATGCTCTGATTCTTTCTTGAGTGCGTGTGTAAAGAGAAAACATACAAACACATAAACAAGAAAACACATGGAGAAAGACTTGGCGCAAACGCTGTGCTTTTTCCTCTTTCTTTTCTGGAGTCTCCGTCAGTCCTACCACGGGGTATGGCAGTGGGCCACTCAAGGACAGTATATCTGTCATGTGGACAGGCCTGAGAAAATTCCCGTCAGAGGTTCAGAATTTCACCCCAAGTTATCACTGTTAAACTCTAAAACAACGGAGGCTCTTAATTTTGGTGACAATCAAGATACTGCCCAAGATACTGCCACACTTTTCTTTGTGATCACAAACTAAAACCATGGTTTAAAATAGCAAAATACATGTTGAAAAAAAAATGAACTGTAGCTATTCAGTCGTCGTCATTATACTCAGAATCTCAAGACTCCTTGCCTTATACATAGGTTTCAGTATCCCGTAACGGGGAACATTTTCCAAGAAATGGGCCAGCGTCGTTCTTCCATTCTCTTGGTCAGTGTGCCCTGACCATGCTGTATGGCGCTATTGACTTTATCTGAATTTTTAACTCCTGGCTTGTTGGTGTCACTGTAAATCACGTTGTCCAAAGGAGTCAGACAGGACCGAGCGACGGAGCTGACTGGAACAGTACATCTGATCAGCATTTGAAAGGGCTGACTGTTGATTATTATTAGTTAGCTCAGACTGCTATAACAGAACGCCACAAAGTGGCTGGTTTAAACAAAAGAAATTTGTTTTTCTCATAATTCTAGAGGCTAGAAGTCCAATATCAAGGTGCCAGCAGGCTTGCTTTTCAGTTAGAGCTTCCTTGCCGTGTTTTCAGAGGGCATTTTCTTCATGGGTACTCTAAGACTTGAGAGAGAGAGAACTGGCTAAGAGTGCTATTTTTCTCTTCTTGTAAGGACGTCAGTCCTATCAGACTAGGGGCCAACCATTATGACCTCATTTAACTTTTAGCTCCCTCATTAAAGGGACTGTCTTCAAATATAGTCATAATGGGTAAGGGCTTCAGTATGTTATTTGCTGCTGCTGCTGCTGCTGCTGCTGCTGCTAAGTCGCGTCAGTCATGTCCGATTCTGTGCGACCCCATAGAGGGCAGCCACCAGGCTCCCCATCCCTGGGATTCTCCAGGCAAGAACACTGGAGTGGGTTGCCATTTCCTTCTTCAGTGCATTCAAATGATAAGTTAAAGAAGAGAAATGTAATTCAATCCATAATGTTAATACTGAAAGTCTTACCCATTCAGTCCTGATAACTCTTTATGACCCCAGGGAATGTAGCCCACCAGGCTCCTCTATCCATTGAATTCCCCAAGCAAGAATATTGGAGTGGGTAGCCATTCCTTTCTCCAGGGGATCATTCCTACCCAAGGACTGAACCTGGGTTTCATGCATTGCAGGCAGATTCTTAACCATCTGAGCCACCAGGGAAGCTCAATGTGATATTATATTACTTTAAAAAAAAAAAGCAGCATTGGAATAAAAAAATGGATTTTAAAATATTTTTTTACTTTAAAATAGCAGGTTTTAAATTCAAACTATACGTGTTTGACAGCAAAATTCAAACTTTGCAAGCTATGTTCAATAATGTAAAGTTTAACATTAATTAGAGCATCACTTCATGGGAAATAGATGGGGTAACAGTGTCAGACTTTTGGGCTCCAAAATCACTGCAGATGGTGACTGCAGCCATGAAAATAAAAGATGCTTACTCCTTGGAAGAAAACTTATGACCAACCTAGATAACATATTGAAAAGCAGAGACATTACTTTGCCAACAAAGGTCTGTCTAGTCAAGGTTATGGTTTTTCCTGTGGTCATGTGTGGATGTGACAGTTGGACTGTGGAGAAAGCTGAGTGCTGAAGAATTGATGCTTTTGAACTGTGGTGTTGGAGAAGACTCTTGAGAGTCCCTTGGACTGCAAGGAGATCCAACCAGTCCATTCTAAAGGAGATCAGCCCTGGGATTTCTTTGGAAGGAATGATGCTGAAGCTGAAACTCCAGTACTTTGGCCACCTCATGCGAAGAGTTGACTCATTGGAAAAGACTCTGATGCTGGGAGGGATTGGGGGCAGGAGGAGAAGGCACAACAGAGGATGAGACCGCTGGATGGCATCACTGACTCGATGGATGTGAGTCTGAGTGAAGTCTGGGAGATGGTGATGAACAGGGAGGCCTGGCGTGCTACAATTCATGGAGCTGCAAAGAGTCGGACATGACTGAATGACTGAACTGAACTGAACTGAGAGTATTACAAAATTAAAAAAATAAAAAATTAAAACTTTACCCCAACATTTTTCACATACCTTAGCTAAGTTAGCACAAATAATTCTAGTGGTATCCTGAAGTGATTTATATTAAACAAGATTTTTTTTTTTTTAGTTTCAGCTTCCTTGACTAGTGAGAAGTGACAGTGTATAACAATGCAAGGAAATGATATTTTTAAATGCTTACTTAAAAATTAAAAAATGGATGTTTGTGTGTATGTGTGTGTGGCCATCTAGCGTAGGGACCAAAACATTAAAAAAAAATCCTTTAAGATTGTTTTCCTAAGTTTTGTCATAGGAGAAATTAGTAACAATAAAACTGTTTTTTAGATCCTCAGTTTAGACAGCTGGAAATTTGTTAAATATATTTTCAAAAAATAATTCCAACAGAAATTATAAAAGAAGCAAGAGTATTAGTTGACTACCTAAAAGCACTGATTTTTACAAAACAATTCATTCTCCCACAATACCAGGAAAACAAGCATTCTCTATCAAACTGAATTAGTAAAGGGAGCAGTGCTCTGGAAACACTGTTTCAAACTATGGCTGAATCCTGTCAATTGCTGAAAAATTTCTCAAAGTCCAGGGTTGCAAAGTGAAGTGAAGTCGCTTAGTCATGTCCGACTCTGTGACACCATGGACTCTAGCCTACCAGGATTCCCTGTCCATGGGATCTTCCAGGCAAGAATATTGGAGTGGGTTACCTTTTCCTTCTCCAGGGGATCTTTCTGACCCAGAGATGGAACCCGGGTCTCCCGCATTGAAGGCGGACACTTCACCATCTGAGCTCCCGGAAAACTCCAGTGTTGCCATCACTATAAACAGAAAATCAAATAACTAATAATTTGATTTTTGATCCATACTGTGGAACCTTTTCAATATTTCTTGAGTAACTTCAAGTTATATTTGATGAAATGTTCCTCTAGGTAAATCAACTATGTGACTTACAGTACTTTATAGTTGATCTAAGTTAAAACCATTTTAAATCATCAGTGCTCAGATAGAGCTACACTTAATGTATTTTAACAAATTGTACTTGGTTTTGTACTGTAGCAACTTCCGGAAAATTAAATTTCTTGAATATCATGCAGAAAAATGTTTTAGGTGGTGCTGAGGGAAGTTGGATATAGGAGGTACTAGTAACTGGAGAAATGGTTTTATAGATGTGATATTCTAGTACTTTGTAACTACAATTTCCTTACTGAGATCACTTTTTTTCTGTTATGCTTCACTATTCAACTGTCTTTAATGATGTTCAAATTAAAGACAAAATGAAATTGGCATCACTATAAAATTTCAGCCTGGAAACTGGAAGAAAAATCTATTCAATTTATAAAACTGGAGTTTGGATGTTAATTGGGACTGTTCAGAAAACTTTGTTGGTTAGCAAAGCAGGGCTCTGTTTAAAGAACATAAACTTGAGAATGAATAAAACTTTTTCACAAGCAACCCCAAATGACTGGTTCTAACACCGAACACACTATGGAAATTTTTATGAATGCAGATAACACTGTGCTAAATTTAAACTGCTTATGCATCTTTTGTTTTTTTAATCCATTAATGTGATTTGTGATCTGGAGGTGATGTTGTAGATGAACGTGGATTTAATGAGACAACTACCTCAGTTAGGACTTTGTTTTTCTCGTGTTTTTGGCACAGACGCCTATAAAAGTTGGTCAAAAGTTACAAATTCAGTTGTTTCATGAAAATGTATTTAAAATGAAAGAATATTGGTGTTAGTACCTGTCCCTTATTTGGGACTTCTTTATTTCGTCCATATAATTTTTCTACCCTTTCCTTTCTAATATAAAGTTACTTTGATAACATTAGCTTTCAAATATCTTGCAGTTACATAGTTGCCTAAGAAATACAAACCAACATTTCTCATTACCTTTATATCAACCACATTTAATCTTAGACAGGGTCACAATTATTTTTTTAAATTAGTCCATGATAGAGAAGCCATTAAATGCCATTTTTAAGCCTTCTTAAAAAGTATAGATTCTCCAGTGGAAGAATGAATATAGCACCACTTTTTTTGTAACAAAGTAATTTTTCAGGTGTCTTCACAATTCCAGAGCTTTCCTGGCTAATACACTGTCTCTAAGAGTTTTCTTTCTTTCTTTCTTTTTTTGATCCTAATCCAAAGACACTTCATCCCATCACTCAAGTTGGTCTATAAATATCAATTCAGTACTGATGACTCCCTAAATTCTATTTTTATTTGTTTATTTATTAACTGTGCACTCCACTAGGATCTAATCTACATCAAGCCAGGCACTTTGTCCATATTATCTATTGGTATAGTTCTAAAATATAGAACAAAATCTACTAAATAAAATATATCTAGTAAAGCTACTTTGAATAAATTATTTCATTACTATTTTTCTTTTTGATGAGCATTTTAAGAGACATGCTTTTACTATTTAGAACTTCCTCCAAATTCCAAAGAAAAATATTGAAAATGATACTTTTCCTGAGATAACTTTCTTTAAAAATACACACGTGGATTCTAACAGATTTCTCTGCTTTCTTTCCTCTTGATATACACATTCCATGAAAATCTACTTCCATCAGACCCACAGAAAGTGTTTGTTGAAATCAAACAGCCCAGAACTTATATCTTAATTCAGTCATATAATAGCTGTGTGAATCTTGTAAGTCACATAACATCTGTGAACTCTAGCCTTGCAATCAGACATAAATAATTCTTAACGTGCAGAAATGGTAGAAGAATTAGAGATAGGACACATAAAGCCAAGATCATAGACCCCAGACATGCCAGGGGCTCAAAAAGAGAAAGGTAAGTGTTTCCATTCATTTTATTATTACCAAAAGTATTTAAATGTTCTCCATAAAACAAAACTCAACTAATTTATTTAAATTATCTATAGAGTTCAAGGCATTTTGCCAGGCTCTGTAAGTTTGTTTACTTCTGCTTCTGGAAACTAGCTATTTTAGGCATGGACCACTGGAATCCAATCTGACTTGATGGAAGATGTCAGTCATTGTGAGGGCTGGTTTTCTTCCCTTCAAGTAAGACTTTGGAGGGTCCCAACAGAACTGGTGGTGTTAACCAAAATTCCTCTCTCATGTCAAAGCTTGATTTCTGAGTTCCAGTCCCCTTCACCCCTCGTATTGCTGAAAGCTCCCTACCAGCGTCTCAGCCTCCAGACTTCCACTTGTGTGTTAGCAAATGCCTCCAAGGGAAAAACTGTGCTGATCCTTGGACATACATTTGAGCATCCCATCTTTAAGACTCTGAACCAGCAAGTCCTGGCTGCCTTGGTTTTTCACCAGTACTTTCAACAAAATGAAAGAAAAAATTCATTTAGCTCTTGTGGTTTCCAGTGGGAGAGTTAATCTGGAGTAGTTTATCTACAAATATCAAAAGAAATATCTGGACTGGTGATTCATTTCGTATATGATATTATACATGTATTAGCCTCCAGTTAAAATAAATAAATTTATATTAAAATATATATATCTGTAATATTGATATTTATGAATAACATAGATTCACCTTTTTTTTCCCTCAAGATCATTAGTTTCTTTAATAATAGCACATTATGCTTAATGTTTGTAAAGTGGTAAGTTTCACAAAACCTAGGCTGAAAGCAATGGATGTGAACTATGAAGTTTAATTTCTACCAGAAAGATAATTATCATCAACTATGAAAGAAGTGTTAAAACCTCCTCTCTAATTTTGCTATCAATTGAACTTCATTTCCAATTAAAAAAAAAATCCTCCTCCACACAAGGTGTTAAATATTGTATCACAAGCGAATCAAGGAAGATCTGGGATAATATTGACTGGGTGGCCGCTGATGGCTGCTGACGAAAAAGGAGAAACATTTCTCCTCGAAGACTGGGATGGAGATGCGTCTCTTGCACAGACAACTTTCAGGGCAGATTTGCCTGATCTCCGTTGTTTACTCTACAAGGCTGACTGTCTGTGAGGACCTTGGTGTCAGACTACATTAGCATGCACGTACATGTAAAATTAATCAACAGACTCAGCAACTTGCCAAGTAGCCCCCTTAGAGCCTGGGGTTAAACATCTGTCTGGAGTGATGTTTCCTAAAAGGCTTTATGTAATGGCCAGAGGAGCTCAGAGAAGGCACTTAGTGCGGAAGGAAGGGCAAGACTGACACTTGAGGGAAGTGCTGGGTTTCAGTGAACCAACAGCCTCACCATCATACCCAAAGATCACAACCTTAGACTCCAAAAGCTTTTAAAGCTTCTTGCATCTGTGTTGCCTGACTGCCTTTAGCATTAGGCACTTATGCCCAGGATACTCTGCACATATGTCTTTGTTCAGAATATCTTTAATGTTGGGTGAAAATGTTTGCATCTTTCTGAAATGTCTATTCCATAAATCACAAATTGCACTTTGTTTGTACTAGGCTGAAGAATTTGATTTTGCCATGTTTTGCAACTGGGAAAACTTGAACCGGTAATGCATGAGATACATTTTGCAGTGGTTAAAAGCCTCAGCAAGTGTTTTTGTTGTTGTTGTTTTTGTTTTTCTTAATAGTTGACAAATTTGTAATGTGTTAGAATGCAGCATCATGTAATCCAAAGAACATGAGCTTTGGGTTCAGTCTCAGCTCTACTACTTATTAGCTGTGTGGCTGAACCTGTCTTCCTATCTATTGAAATGCACCATCCCGTCTTCTGAGGGGTATCATCCATAAGTCTGTAGTTGGGGTTATACACATTGTACTTCTATTTGGAAGGTGCTTTTTAAGAATACTTACTCTGGAATCAGTTCAATAACTTAGTCTTATGTGGTTGCTTCTAATCCTAATTGTGGTTGCTTAGCCATTAAGTTAATTCTGACTCTTTTGCAATCCCATGAACTATAGCCCACCCATGGCTCTTCTGTCCATGGGATTTCCCAAGCAAGAATACTGGAGTGGGTTGTCATTTCCTTCTCCATGATCTTCCCCACCCAGGGATCAAACCCATGTCTCCTGCATTGCAGGCAGATTCTTTAACACTGAGTCTCCAGGGAGGCCCATAACAGATAATCATAAACAAATTGACTTCTGTACTGACATTCTACAGACAAACACATAATTAATAGTTTGGGAGGGAAACTTTAACAGTGACAGAATAGCTCCTTCCACTTCGCTGTTTGAATGCTGCTTGGAAAATTTTGTAAAATGATAATCAGCTCATCTTAAGGCCATTTATTAGAATACGGAAGATTTAGAGACATGCATAAGAGAGACTTCCCGGGGTGAACAGATGCATCACTATATCACTCATTCGGAAGTGAGTTACAGTCGGCTGTCCCTGGGTTACATGGCAGGGTTTCTTGCTCTGTGCAGTGTTGGTGCTGAATGTTTGAAGGTGCTCTGTTAGTGAAATAAGAGAAAAAGTGATTAGGTTTTTGTACAAGTTTCCTCAAATTAATCTCTCATTAAATAAGAGATGTTTCTCAAACTTGAACTCAATTTATAGATGAGGTCTGACAGAATCATTTTTTTTCTGGGAAATAAATGGACTAGCAGTCATAAGCTTTGAATTTTAATGATATTCTGCTCCTATCACCTGTGACCTTGGGCATACGAATTAAACTCCCAGAATATCAGCTGCCTCATCTTTAAAATGAGAATTAGAAAGAAGATTAGCTCTCAAAACAATTTCTTGCTTGAAGAGCAGATGAAAGACACTGCAACGCTTAGATGATTGGCTGGTTTGGTGATGAAGCAGGTAATCGGAATTTGGGGAGACACTAGAGCTCATGAGTAAAGATGAACAGTGTAGATTTGAGACTGTACTAGCAGAATAATCCCCCCAAAGACACTCAGTCCTAATCCCCAGAACTTGCAAATATGCTATTTTACATGAGACTCTGCAGGTGTAACTAAACTGAGACCTTGAGGTGAGGAGATTATCTTGGATTATCCAGGAGGGCCCAATGTACTTGTGGCATCTTTGAAAGTGGCAAAGGAAGGCAGAAGTCAGAGTGATGTGATATATGTAGGGCTCCTACAACCTGTCCTAGAGGGCTGCTGTCGGATTTAATGACTCAGGAAAGAGAACATAACCATAGGAATGTGAACGGCATTTGAAGAGGTGAAGGAAGTCCCCTATAAAACCTCCTGGGCAGGAATACATATAGACGTCACCTTGATTCTAGTCCAATAAGGTCATGCCACGCTTCTGACCTAGCTGTAAGTTAATAGCTTAACTGTTAGCTTAACTTAACTATTAGCTGTAAGTTAATAAATTTTGGTTGTTTTAAGCCACCAAGTTGGTGGCAATTTATTGCGGTAGTAATAGAAAACTGATACAGCACTTAACATGGTAACCAACACATAAAAGCTTCTCTATAAAAGAAAGAAGGTTTAAATTTCGTGGTTAAATAAATGAATGAGTAATGAATGGATGAATTCGTATGATAAATACACATGTAGAGCCTCCTGAAAAATCTGGTTACATGGAGCAGGGGCCTGTCACTTTCTTAGTCTTCATGTATATTTTGAATCCATACGTAAGTTTCTCCTTTTGGGGACGATATCTCACCCTTAAGATGAACTCATGTACTTGTTCTCCATCGTGGATGCACTGTGACGCAAATACTACTGATAACTCACAGACTCTCTGTCTAGAATGGAAGTATCTGGAGAGTCAGGTTGTGCCAACTTCATCGCTGTCTACCCAATGCCCAGCCCAGAACCAGGCAGACAGTGAGTGACAGAATGAGTGGAATGAAGGATGGAAACCAGGAAATGACTTAGAGTTCCATTTGCTCATCTCTGAAGCAAACGCTTCGGGAGATTTAAGCATTGTTTACAGTTTTGCCCACTCATAGCAAATATTAATTCCATCCCCCTAAAGAGGAAACATAAGGTCCAGTCTTGTCACTGTATCTACTCAAAATCTAGGGTCTCCTGAACTTGAACAATCTTCAGCATGTGGTCTAACTGGGATTCCCTGTGCTCTGACTGCCCACAAACCAAAAAGATCAACTTTCCCTCACCACATGTGGAATTATAAAGAGGAAGAATGGGAGACTCACTAGTTATTCTTTTGTAGTAGCTCTGAAATGCCACTGGGGAATGCTAGAAAGCCTTTGACCCCAGAAGAGAAAAAAAATAATCTTCGTGGCCCCAGTTCTGCCTTCTAGAAGTTCTGCTTTATCCATCATTATTCATCCAGCAGGCTACCATGTCTGACTCTTCATGACCCCATGGACTGTAACTGGCCAGGCTCCTCTGTCCATGGGATTTTTCCAGGCAAGGACATTGGAGTGGGTGGCCATTTCCTCCTCCAGGGTTTCTTCCTGACTCAGGGATCAGATCTGTGTCTCCTGCATTGGCAGGTGGATTCTTTACCACTGAACCACCTGGTAAACTGCTCATCCATCATTTTCCATGGCAATGTCTAAAGCAGAAATACTGTTAAGACATTGAATATCTTTAAAAACTAGTTCTATGAAAATTCAGAGGACTATAGATAGATTATCATTAAGCACAAAGGTCAATGTTCAGTTTGCCCCATGGTTTGTTTGGCAAAATTACCCCTTCAGAAATTTTCTAGTCTTCTAACACATTTAATTTCAGTTATATATTTTAATAATCATAGTTCTATTGATACACATTGTCTTACATATACTTTCTTTGTTTACTCACCTCCATACCCTAACTTTTGAAAGACTTGTTACTAAATGGAAGCTACCAAAAATCAATGGAAAGCCTACACAATGTCATCTTTTTTGCAAACTACATTTTCCATCTCTAGAGTCACAAATCACAAATAATTAAGTTTTCCAATATTATATGTACAATCTGATGATATTTACAAAATATTCAATTCTGCAACCAATGTTACAACTATGGCATGAAACATTTCTGGCACACCACAAACTTTTCTCCTGTACTTGCAGTCAATCTCTGCTTCACGCTCAGCCCCAGGCAACCACTGATATGCTTTCTGTCACTAAAGATTATTCTATTTTGTCTGTAATTTCTTATAAAATGAATCATATACTATGCAGTCTTTTGTATCTGGCTTTTTAAAATCTGCCTAGTGATTCTGAGATTCTTCCTTGACATTGTGCATATCAGCAATTCATGCTGTATTTTGGCGAGTACAATCTCGTTGTATAGATACACTAAAAATTTGTTTCTCTTTTATCCTCTTGATGGTCATTTGGATTGTTTCCAGTTTCTGACTGTCATGCTGTATGACCTATGACTGTTTGTGTGTGAATTTTTATGGGAACATGCTTTCATTTCATTTTGATAAATATGTGAGTAATAAATATGGTACATGCATGCTTGACTTTACAAGAAACTGCCAACAGGATTGTATGATTTTTCATTCCCACCAACAATTTATGAGTTTCAGTTATTCTTTCCAGCATGTGATATCGTCCGTCTTTTTAATTTTAGCTATTATGGAAAGTGTGCAGTGATTTTATTGCAATGTTTATTTCCTGTTAGGAATGATTATGCTATATGTCTTTTATGTGCTTTATATATCTTCTTTTATCTTCTTCTGTAAAATGTTTCTTCAAATATTTTGTCCCCCTGCTTGATCTTGCTGAGTTATAGAGTTCCACATATATAGTCTTTTTTTTAAAGGTCCTTTGTCAAAGTTTATATTACAAATATTTTCTTCCAGTTGGTGACTTGGCTTTAAATTCCCATAAAAGTGTTTTTTGCTGGGCAGAAGTTTTTGGTTTAGTCAAGTCCAGTATATCAGTTTTGTCTTTTGTGGTTTGAGCTGTTTGTGTCCTATCAAAATATCATTGCCTTCCCCAAGGTCACAGAGATTTTCCCACACGATTGCTTTGAGACATTTAATTGTTTTAGCTCTTACATTTAAGTCAGTGATCCATTTTGAATCAACTTTTTGTATATGCTGGGGGTTAAACAGTAGAAATTTAGTATTTTGCATATGGATGAAATTGTTACTTTACTAACAAAATTATAAATATATTTCTTCCATTGAATAGCCTTGGGATAATTTTGAAATATTAACAGTATATACTGATATTATCTGGGGCTTCCCTGGTAAAGCATCTGCCTGCAATTTGAGAGACCCAGGTTTGATCTCTGGGTCAAGAAGATCCCCTGGAGAAGGAAATGACAACCCACTCCAGTACTCTTGCCTGGAAAATTCCATGAATGGAGGAGTCTGATAGATTTCAGTCCTTGGGGTCATAAAGAGTCGGACATGGCTGAGCAACTTCACTTTCTACTGATGTTGTCTAAATATTTATATATATATGTACATGTGTGTGTGTATTTTAGAATCTTTATTCTGCCCCGCATGTCTGTCTATATGCCAATACCTACTTGTTTTGTTACTCACATTGTAGTAAGTCTTAATATTATGTACAGTAAGTACTTCAACTTGGTTTTTATTTTTAAAAGAATATTTCTGACATATGGTTCATTTTCATTTCCACATAAAATTGTAAATAATCTTGTTTAAAAATTCTAAGAAAAGCAAAAACAAAAAAAATTCATCGTAGACTTTGATCAGGAATCTATAGATCGATTTTATGAGAATGAACATCTTAATACTATTTTGTCTTTCAGTCCATGAATATGGTATACATTTCCACTTCTTTCGGTTTTCATTAAGTTACCAAAGCAACATTTTGTAGTTCACATGTCTTACTTATGTTTAATTACATTGCTCTGTATTTAATAACTTTGATGTTATTATAAATGGCACTGCTTTATTTCAAGGTACAATTTATAATTGTTAGTCCATAGATATACAATTGATTTTTATATTGCTCTTGGATATTGTGACCTTCATAAACTCATTACTTAATGCAGATACTTTTGATATTTTCTGTATAGACAACCATGGTTATGCAGATAAAGATATTTTTACCTTTTCTTTTCTGATGTGTAAAGTTTTTTGTTTTCAGTTTCCTTTTCTTGCCCTTAGTATGATATTGAATAGGAGGGTGAAGACATACATCCTTGCCTTGTTCCAGATCATAAGGAGAAAGTAAGGATTCAGTCTTTTGTCATGAAGTGTAATATTAGCTACAGGTGTTTTTGTAAATGTCCTTCATCAGTTTGAGGGATTTCCCTTGTACTTTTTATTTCTCAGATTTTTATGAGTATGTGTAGCTTTTGTGAGGGAAAAAATATTACGTTTATCGAGAGGATCATATAGTCTTTCTTCTTTCCTCTCTCTCTTTCTCCTTTACTCTCCCCTCTTCTCTTCCCTCCTATACTTTCTTAAGTTGTCTAGTTGTTTAAGGAAAAATAATAAGTTGTTCTCTGTTACTTCATCATTAGTGGAAGGTTTTTTTTCTTCCTGCACATAGTTGTCTTTTAATATGATTTTTGTGACCTAAGATTGTTTTCATCATGTGCTGTTCTTGTTCAGTTGCTAAATTGTGTCTGACTCTTTTGCAACCCCATGGACTGCAGCACATCAGGACTCTCTGTCCTCTACTATCTCCCGGAGTTTGCTCAAGTTATTTATTCATCATATTAACCCCCCCACTTTGGAATGGGAAGCAGTTAACTTTCCCAATAGAGTGTCAGAATTTCCAGACACTCTCTAATTTCTGCTTGCAAAATGACCAGTTTTCTCCTAGACATGCTTTTTATTTTTCCTTAAGACAAAAATATTCAATAGTAGCCAGCAGACACTAATACCCTGATTCTTTTCAATCTTTTCTCCACAGCTGCTTGTATGGTAGACACGTGATCTTCCCCCAGGAAATTGCAGGCAAGAGTTTTGCCAAATGTTTCCCATTATGTAATATGGATCATCATCTCTTCAGCCTCTGATAACAGGTTTATTACTTCTTGTTTCCTGTATGCTAAGCTTTTGCCACATGTTTTAGATTTTTGTTACAAAGCCTGTCTCTTGAGTTTATCCAAGGCTTTGACAGCCAGATGGCAGTGGGAATCAGAAATGCGCGCGAGAGAAGGCACCACATAAACGACACATCCATTCTACTCACATTCTACCGGAGAAAATTAGCCCCATGTCATACCTGTGAACAGGAGAGATTTATTTAACTATGCAGTCAGAATACAGGGAGTAGATGCAAAGACCTATCAATCCATCTCTGGTACAGTGCTGCAGCTTCCTTTCCTCAGAAAGTTACCTTGTAAGCACACACTGACATAGAGGGCTTTGCAGATGTCTCAGTGGTAAAGAAATCTACCTATAAAGCAAGAGATGTGGGTTCAACCCCTGGGTTAGGAAGATCCCCTGGTGAAGGAAATGACAACCCACTCTAGTGTTCTTTCCTGGAAAATTCCACAGACAAAGAAGCCTAGAGGGCTGCAGCCCAAGTTGGACATAACTGAGCAGGCACACACCGAGGCAAGTCTTCTAAGGACTCATGACCAAGACTTCCAGTATGTGAAGGAGGACTCATGTCTAAATATCAATTTACTAGACAAATACTAGAATATATATTGACCCTAAGAGAATTTTGAAAGTGAAAGTGTTAGTGGCTCATTTGTGTCTGACTCTTTGCACCCTATGGACTATAATCTGCCAGACTCCTCTGTCCATGAAATTCTCTAGGAAAGAATAGTGGTGTGGGAGGTCATGCCCTCCTTCAGGGGATCTTCCCCACCCAGGGATCAACCCCAGGTCTCCTACAGTACCGGTAGATTATTTACCATCTGGGGCCACCAAAGAAACCCAATTTTAGAACTTTGCTAAATCGTATCAGCTAAAAAATCTTGCTGGTATATTTTGCAATAGACTGATGCTGGTCAACTTAAAAGAATATAATTTCATATTAGTCTGAATCCATCAAAATGCCTAAAATTTTGGGATTCAATATTTTAGCTCAAGTAGCTGTGGATAGTAACAATTGTTTGGTTTTAATTGTTCACTCCGTGGGGTCTCATTCTAGGTCTAGTTGAGATGTGAGAATTTGAAGACAATGCTGCTGAAGGCCTCCACATAATCAGGAGAGAGTGAAATGCTGAAGTGAATATGTGATTCGTGATCTGCTTTGTCCATCAGAAAGCCCAACAGATAGGAGGCCGTGAGATATACATCAATAAAGAGAGCAGCAGCACATTTGAATAGTGACTAGTGGCTGCATTTGTCATCTGAAATGCTGGTGCAAAATGCTACGGTTGAAATGAGTCCATTGTTTGGAAGGGACTGGAAGAATCCTGGAATGTCTGCCACCAAAATGAGGTACATAAATAGAATTTATTATGAGAGGCAAAGGAGTTGCCATGAAAAGCTGAAGAATCCAACATGCTGGGATGTTTAGCACTTTAATTATGCTTTGGAACCTAGAATTCAGATATATAGGTGCTATAATATCTTTAAATGTTATTATTTTATAACTATAACAAAATCTTAAGATTTATATAACCGCTGCCCTGCTTTAAGACATCATGATGTAATGTTGCTGTTTGGTGGCTAAGTCGTGTCTGACTCTTCTGCTACACCAGGGACTATAGCCCCCAGACTCCTCTGTTCATGGGACTGTGAGTTTCCATCCTCCTTCTCCAAGGGCTCTTACTGATCCAGAGATGGAAGCTGAGTCTTCTGCTTTGCAAGCACATTCTTTACCATTGAGCCACATGGGAAGCCCTAAGACATCATGATCAATTCAGTTGCTCAGTTGTGTTTGACTCTTTGCAACCCCATGGACTGCATCACACCAGGCTTTCCTGTCCATCACCAACTTCTGGGCCTTGCTCAAATTCATGTCCATTGAGTTGGTGATGCCATCCAACCATCTCATCCCCTGTCATCCCCTTCTCCTCCTGCCCTCAATCTTTCCCAGCATCAGGGTCTTTTCCAATGAGTCAGCTCTTTGCATCAGGCGGCCAAAGTATTGGAGTTTTAGCTTCAACATCAGTCCTTCCAATGAACATTCAGGACTGCTTTCATTTAGGATGGACTGGATGGATCTCCTTTCAGTCCAAGGGACTCTCAAGAGTCTTCTCCAACACCACAGTTCAAAAGCATCAAGTCTTCAGGGCTTAGCTTTCTTGATGATCCAACTCTGATGTCTGAGTAGTAGCTCTTTTTTTCTTTTTCCTCTCTCTTTTATAGAGGACATGGCAGCACTGAATTGCATTCTGAATGGCTCCTGCAGCCTCCATGTACTGCTCTAAATTTAGGTCCTATGCTTCAAAAACTAACAGTGTCTCCTCAAAGAAAATCCCCTTGACATTTCCTGTATCATAAGTCTCTTTAGTTCTTCAGTTATTTCTTCTTCTCCATGTTTCTCTTCATCCTTTCTCTGAACCTCCATTTCCATCGGGTGTTCATAAGTAAGCTCCACATTCACATTTTTGAAAGCTCGCAACTTGAAAGTTCGTATGTCTGGGACTTACTGCATTGGGTTTACCCATGAAATAAGAACTAGTCTAATAGAAAGGATCGAATAGAAGAGCCCATGAAGTGATCCCTGTTCCAAAACCGATGAATCAAAAGAAAACTCACATTTCAGCAGTGAGATGTCACCCATTTTGCTATGATCCAAACTTGAAAGATGCAGAAGCTATGACTACCAACAAAATACTGTTTAATGCCCCAAATTGGCCAGTTCAGAAGACTGCAGACTTGGCAGTGGGTTAGCATAAGCTTAACCAGATAGTAAGGCCAATGGGGGTGATATCAGCACAAATGAATATATAATATCTAATGCTTCAAATTGATATTTTAATAGAAAAATTTTTATCTTTATTTCAATAAATAAAAAACATGGCAAGAAGTTTTTTTTTTTTATCATGTCAGGCACCTCCTCTTTGCAACACCTCTGAGATAAATTCCCCCAATTTGCACCATATTTTAGCCCACAGAGATCTTTATCACCACAGTAAACTTCACCACATTGGAGACTCATAGTCTATATAGACAAAGAAAAAAGCAAACAGCAAAGATGATTTAATAATAAATGTACATTATTGAAGATGGGGGTAAATTCCATACAGTCAATAATACTATTTGATATAGACAAATATTTTGAGAGCTAGCTGGATCAATCAGTAGATAGATATGGCTTACTTATAAATAAGTATAAATATTTATATAGATAATTACCTGAAGGCACTATGCATATTAATGTAAATAAAAATACAAATAAGATGTAATTTTTTACTTCAATTACTCAATTTAAGATCTACAGCATCCTCAGACATTTTACAACAACATTACAGATAAAATTTCTTATATGAAAAAGCAAATTCAGCCTGGAATTCAACAGTAGTGAGAGGACAATCAACAAAAGACAATATCTGGACATTGATGTAAAAGGTTTGAAACTAAGAGAAGTGACCTGCTTGAAAAAGGAATAATAAATATAAAGATAAATAATATTTTATCTCAATACCAAGCCCATTTTAAAGAAGAATGTGGGGGAAGCTAAATAAAGATGACTGAATTTTAATCAATATAACTTGGCCAAAATTTGTTTTAAAACATTTAACATTTTTTAAATGTCATTTATATATAGAAATATTTTAAAATATTTTAAAATATATTAAATATATTAAAAGATGTAAAAATTCCCTTAAAAGAAATAAGTGAATATATGTAAAATCTAGGGACAAGAATAAGGTCAGTTAACAATCTCTATTGCAGAGATTCAAGTATAAGACAATGAACAACTTAATAATATAAGTTACAGAAAGATAAATTGGCTTTAAGTGTTAGTACAAATTTAGAACTGTTAAACAAAATATATTAATAAAAATAAATCTATATAGTGTGACAACATGTAAGCTTATTCTTCAAAACATTTTTAAGAAAGATACAATAGTAAAAATATATATATAAGGATTAAGAAATAGTGTTGCTACTTTTTCAGTCTTCCATTAAAAGGTTTATTGAGAAAAGTATAAGTCAATAAATAAAATAGTATAGTTACCAAAAGTTATTTTAAAATATTTGTTGTTAAAGTATTGAGGATGACTAGATGATGAACAATACTGTATTTTAAGAACCATAGAGTGAAATAAAATTTTGAAAAATAAAAGCAAATTTGCTGACTACAAATTAAACAGAAATGTTCATTTCTGCATATCCTATTAGCTTCTGGAGCTAGATAATTTTTCAAGCTCAAGGAAATAAAGAGCTTAACCTCATTAAATATCAAATAAATTTATTAAAAGAAATATGAACAACTAAAGGTAAATTTCTAGGATTTTATATGCACATACACAACACTCATAAATGCACACATATATGCATCTGTATGTATATATGTATACACATTCGTATACACATACATATGCATACATGAAAATTATATATACACATATATGTATGCCTATATAAGGTAATATGTAAATGGCCTTAACTCCTCTATAGAAAAATGTGGACCATTGACTAGATTTTTAAAATTCAAAGTTATTCTTCTATCAGTAGAATAAGCAAATGGACTAGAAGCAAAAGAATGATTTAGACTGTACCAGGCTTGTGTGGATAACAGAATTAAGAATAGTTAGTGTATCTATCTCAAACAATATAGCATCTGAGAAACAGTAAGGAAAATAGAATTATATCTAGATATAACTGCAACTTCAAATTAACTCAGTTACCTGCATTATTAGATCAATATATTAAGAAAATACAATAAAAAGGGCGAGTCTGGACTATAACACTGTATTGACCCATTACCTCATAATAACATTGTGTCTGAAGAGACATGCTAGATAAAATAGGTTGAGTTTCTAAGTGGTTGAACAACTGAAACCAAAAGGCTTTAATTAATGGACTGAAATCAAAAGTAAGGGAAGTTTCAAGGAACATCCCCAGAACACTTTTCCCTGTTTGATGCAATAGTTCAAATAAGTTTAAAAATGGCATGCATATCAAATTCGATGAGTAGTGTTCTCTTGTTTGTTTGCTAAGTCATGACCAACACTTTTGCAGCTCCATTGACGGTAGCCAGCTAGTCTCTTCTGCCCATGGGATTTCCCAGGCAAGAATGGTGGAGCTGGTTTTCATCTTCTCCAGGAGAGCTTCCCGACCGGGGAACTGAGCCTGCAGCTCCACTGCAATCCCTGCTTTGCAGACGGGTTCTTCACTGGTGAGCCGCTGGAAATGCAATGATTTGCTTACTCAATGTTATTCTAATATATCTGATAGAATTACTCATGCCAGATGAGTAAAAATCTATTAAGGTGGATTTTAATGAAGATCCTAATGTGTTATTACACTTTGGACCAAAAGGTGAAATGTATAACTGTAAGTCTATAGAAATGACTTAAAAGATTATCTTAAAGAAATGTTAGGTATTGTGGTTGACAGTAAGCTCAGCATCAGCTAACAGTGTCTATAGGAACCAGGAAACCTATAGTAAGCATAAGCTGAACTTAAGAGCCCACATAGACTGAAGTGGGAAAAGGATCCATTTTATGGGCTTATAAATAAATAAAGTATAAGAATAATAAGAAACATAAATACTCTAAAAGTTACTTAATTTTAAAAGACAAATACCAATGGATTCCCTGAAGAATGATGTACAAACAGTGAAAGAACAATCTCTGTATTCCATAAGCTGTTCTAAACATATGGGTGTATATAAATTATCAAAAAACAGCCAAGATAGCCCCCCAAAATGGGTATTATATATCATTTATGAATAGAGATGCAGAGTGAACATAACTTATACATTGCATTAAAGTATTACTCATGGTTTAAGTGCTCTCAGTGAAGAAAGGCATGTTCAGTATATGTAAATTTTCTGTACCACAATCAAGTAAAATATATGTTATATATAATACAGATTTATATTTATAATTTTATCCAGATCTTCATTAACATGACTGGAAGAAATTCATGTCAGCAATGTTTTTGAGGTTTCTCCCCTTACAGATTTTGTGGAGAAGCATTTAGAAGACCATTCTGAGAAGTGTATTCTGGGCTTTAGTTTTCCTTGATTATGGCTCATGGGTTCATTGCCCAAACAGCCATATTTTCTTTAAGGTCTGTGATTTCATTTTTTCATTTTGAAGTGTGTGCAAGGATTTTTCAATGGCTCCCAAGATCTGTTTTAATTGTCTGAACTGTGCGTTCTTCCCTATCGAATTGCCATTGCTCTAAATACTGTGTGTTGAGGCAGATAATGGGCCTGTCCCATTTGATGGTGTTCCTCTTAGGAAAAACTTAGACATTTCTTCATTCCTTCCAATATTAGCCTAAATATACCACTCTCTAGCTTTCAAATCCTCTTTTCTTGACAATTTGGCATCATCATTCTATGAGCCTATTTTTCAAGTAAAGAAATATACTTTGTGACATTTGTCTTTTCAGTACTTGGAAAATTTTCCTGCTTCCAAGATCTTAGAGAAAAAGCCCAAAGATTAGACTTAGAAAATTTCTTAGGTGAGTAGAGATTAAATTCAACCACATAATGGTAACAATCAGGAAATTATTGACTTAACATGTCACATAAGATGTATGCATTTCACAGGTATTATACTCTAATTTGATTGTCATTTTATATCATTTTAGATCTGTTATATAATGAAATACTATCAAAGCCCCTGATGTGTATAAAACAAAAATATACGTTAAAAGAACAAGAAATCATTTTATTCAGTAAGTGTCAGTACTTTTTCTTAAAAACAAAATGTAGATATAGAATACAACCTTGTCATTCTTTTGATATTACATTGAGAATCCATACAAAATATATAATAGTAGCAAAAAAAGAATATGTGCCAAAATATAGCAATAGAAAACAGAGTTTTAAAAAAGCACTTTTTTTTTTTTGCAGATTATCACTGTATATGAGAATATCTAGGAAAATCAACAAAAATTGCTACTGGAAAACTTTTCAGTTAAACTGCAGTATATTAATAATGCTTATATATAAAAATAGTGGCAATACCAAAAACATTTGCATTCATTTCCTGTGGCTCCTGTAACAATATACTACACACCTGAAGACCATATCAATAGAAACACTTCCCTTTATATTTCTGGAAGCCGGGTGCATGAAATCAGTATCACTGCCCCTGAACTGAGGTGTCAGCTGTATTCCCTCTAAAACTCTGCAGAGAATCCACTTCTTGGCTCTCGCAGCGTCTCGGCCTGCTGGTGCCCCACTGCTGGTAGCCGAATCACACCGAGTGCCTCTGCGGTCACATTCTTCTTTTTCTTCTGTGTCAGGAACTCTCCTGATAGTTTCAGTCCTTGTGGAAAATTTCATAGAAATTGACACACTGTTAGTAAAATTAAATTTAAAAAACATACTACTTTAGTTAATGATTAGCACATTAAAAAAATTAATGATGACAAATTTACCATGCCAGTTTTTAAGATACATGAAACAATTATAACTACCACTTTTTTTTAAACGTTATTTTATTTTGCTCTTTTCCATCTGCAGCTACTCTTGTGGGCATTCAGAGTCATACAAATGAAACAAAAAATAAAAGACCAAAAAGACACCCCAAGTGAGATGCATGGTGAATACTAAC
Organism: Nanger dama; assembly: GCA_917880005.1. NCBI lineage: Eukaryota > Metazoa > Chordata > Mammalia > Artiodactyla > Bovidae > Nanger > Nanger dama. Next base: position 5,629,996 of record CAKJTW010000003.1, on the reverse strand, counting down.
TAGAGGTGAGGGGCCCTGGCGGGGCCGTGGGCCGGCCAGGTGGTTTCCACAGGGTTCCTGGCGGAGGGCCATGTCCAGTTTCATCCCACTGAGACTCAGGAGTCGGTGCAGAAGAGAAGCAGAGCTCGCACCAGGGGCTCTGGCTGAGGCAGTGAGGGGCCCAGCACCCAGAGAAGAGCAGCAGGAGGGGTCTGTGCAGGGAGGGTGAGGGATGTGGGCAGCGGGGCCTAGTATCCCCTTGGGGTAGCTGGGGTCGATAACACTACTGTAGGCCTTCAGTACACCTGTGGCTGTGCCGGCCCACCTTGAGGGGCACTTTTCTGTGCTTGCAGGACTCAGAGAAGTTGTACACCAGGCGGTCACTGCAGCTAGTGACTGAGGGGTCCTTGCTACCATCCACTACTTTGTCCACAGAGTCTTTGATGTAGTAGGTACCATCTCTGAACTCCAGCCGGAAGGCATCCTAGCTGGAGCAGTTGGTGGCCGGGTACCCGTGACCTTGCAGCGGCCCATGACGTGGCTCCCAGTGCAACACCACCATCTGGTTGGCGCATCAGCTTCTGATGGACACGCACCAAATCAGCTGCTGTCTCCACCGAAGCAGCCAGCCTGCTGTAGCTCTTAGATCACAGACTTGCCCCTGGACACACTCAGGATGATCCTCCGATCACACCTCTTGACGTCAAAGTAGCTGCTGGCGTCCTGGGTGGAGGCGGTGGACGGCACCCTCCCAGGGGTGGCAGGCGTCCAATGTTTGGCCAAATGGGTGCAGAAGGTGCGCTTTTTCCCTGAGGTCCTTTCTCTCCAGCTGGAAAGTCTCTTGGTCAGTCCCGACTGGCCAACAGGTCCGCACCCTGGTTCCTAGACACACAAGTCTCCCATCCGCCTCCTGAAGCTGGACCTGGGTGAAGACTTCATCTTTGCCGTCGTTAGTGGCCTGGCCTTCCTTGAACTTGATGACGCCAGACACAGGCCCTCGCAGTCTCAGAAGGCCACTGGGCCGGGATGGTCCTGGAAGCTGGATGGAGTGGCAGGCCTGGGCCGTGCGGGTAGGCCTGGGCTGCGCGGGTAGGCCCCCGTCTCAAGAGGTAGACTGCCAGACCGAAATGCGGGTCCTGGAAGGCCCAGGCAAAGAGCAGGTGAATGCTGCAGGGCAGGAGGCAGTCCTCTGCACTTGGAAGACAGGCTACCTGCCCAGGTGTGCATCGTACTTGCACCTGGGCTGAAAAAGCAGCAGAGCGCACTGGGCCCCGAGTGTTTGCAGGGCAGGTTGTCATCCTTGGGTGCTGCCAGGTAGCAGCCAGGTTCAGCATGGGCACCCGGCTGCCCCGCCTGCCTGGACAGAAGGTTACTTCAAGTGTCCAGAGCGGCTGCCGCTGCAGACGGCTGGCCCACAGGTTCACCTCGAATCCAGACGTCTGGGCCTTGGGTGCTTGTTGCCGCTAGCAAGACCCAGCTGGATTTGCAGCGCCTCGGTTGTGCTCTGGGAGGTCTTGCTGGCTGCGTGGCCCGGGTCCTTGGGCGTGGCCCTTCTCTGTCATCCAGCTGCCATGGCCACGGTGTGCACCCTCAGAGGCCCTCTATAATCTCTATGATTTTTTGACATAGTATTAAGAAGAATAAAAATGTCCGGTGGAAGAAGAGCTAAAAATGGACTACATAAATTCCAACTACAGTGGAAAAAGAATAGAAATGTGAGTAAGCATGTCTTTCATGAGCTTTAAATCTGAGTTTAAATATTAACTCCTCCTTCATTTTACACATTGAAATAAACTGCAAAGAATATATCTAAATAGAATAATTTTGTGAGATTAAAAACACAATGTGATATTTGTTCCAAATCAAAAGAAATCTGAGCAATGATGACAGAAATGAGAAGGTTAGATCTGTGATAGATAAAGTATATCCATCATAAAGTTCCGTCATAAAATTGTACCAGGAAGACTTTTAGACACAAGCAATAGAAAACCTCACCTAGAATGACTTAAACAATAGCAGTGTTTAATTATCTTAAATACAAAGAAGTCTGGAAATTGGTGATCTAGAACTGGTATAGCTCAATGATATTACAAAAGATATTCTGCTACTCTGTTTTCTAAAGCTGGTTTCTTTTTTTTTGACTGTAGACATACCGAACCGTGTTTTGCAGATTGAAATGTGGTTTGCAGATGGCTGCAACACCTCCAGACACCATGACTGTATTCAAAGCAAATAATCATGGGAGATGCTGATAAAAATGAGTTTTTCTTTTTCTTTTTTTTTTTACCCTAACAGAAGAAAAATAATTCCAAGAATTCTTTTCAGAAAATTTAATGTCAGTCTTAATGGTAAGAAATGGGTGATACGGCTCCTACTGGATGAAAAAATGGATATCTGGTGAAGAAGAATGTAGGCTTGGTAATGAAGGGATTACCGATAATTGGAGCTGTGCAAATAACAAAATTAGAATGTTTTGGCTGGAAATAACAGATTGAATATCTACTGATTAAGAACCAGAATGTGTGCAACATAAACCTATAACATTAATCTAGTTCTTGGTAGATAATCAGTTCAGTTCAGTTCAGTTGCTCAGTCATGTCCGATTCCTTTGTGACCCAATTAATTGCAGCATGCCAGGCCTCCCTGTCCATCACCAACTCCCAGAGTTCAATGAAGCTCACATCCATCGAGTCCATGATGCCATCCACCCATCTCATCCTCTGTTGTCCCCTTATCCTCCTGCCCCCAATCCCTCTCAGCATCAGAGTCTTTTCCAGTGAGTCAACTCTTCGCATGAGGTGGCCAAAGTACTGGAGTTTCAGCTTCAGCATCATTCCTTCCAAAAACACCCAGGACCGATCTCCTTTAGAATGGACTGGTTAGATCTCCTTGCAGTCCAAAGGACTCTCAAGAGTCTTCTCCAACCCCACAGTTCAAAAGCATCAATTCTTCAATGCTCAGCTTTCTTCACAGTCCAACTCTCACATCCATACATGACTACTGGAAAGATCATAGCCTTGACTAGACTGACCTTTGTTGGCAAAGTAATGTCTCTGATTTTTAATATTCTGTCTATGTTGGTCATAACTTTCTTTCCAAGGAGTAAGCGTCTTTTAATTTTGTGGCTGCAATCACCATCTGCAGTGATTCTGGAGCCCCAAAATAAAGTCTGCCACTGTTTCCACTGCTTCCCCATCTATTTCCCATGAAGTGATGGGGCCGGATGCCATGATCTTAGTTTTCCGAATGTTGAGCTTTAAGCCAACTTTTTCACTCTTCTCTTTCACTTTCATCAAGAGTCTTTTAGTTCCTCTTCACTTTCTGCCATAAGGGTGGATAATGGGTGATGCTAAAGAGTGGGTAACAGGTGATGCTAAAATCATGTATCTGACATGTGGATATAAGCAAACTCCAATGCTTCCTTCATAGTTCAGATGGTAAAGAATCTCCCTGAAGTTCAGGAGACCCAGGTTCAATCCTTGGGTCAGGAAGATCCCCTGGAGAAGAATGGCTATCCACTCCAGTACTCTTGTGTGGAGAATTCCATGGACAGAGGAGTCTGATGGCTACACTCCATGGGGTCCCAAAGAGTTGAATAAGACTGAGTGACTGACATTTTACACTATGATGTTAAAATGCATCTATGAAATCAACAGAGGTAAATTAAAATGTTGGTGTCCACCCATTCATCCATTTATTCATCCAATTAGAAATTAACTATTATGTTTATATCAAGCAATATGCTAAGTTCTAGCTATATATTAATGAGTGAAATAATCTTTGCTCCCGTAATGCTGAATTTAGTGATTGATTCAGTAAAAACTGATTAAACTTTGAAAAATCGAGTATACTTAAATATCACTGGTAGTTTAAAAACAAATTGCTATAGTTTCCTCAGAGTTAAGTCTTGAAACTCTTAACATCTGTAAAACTACAGTTAATACTGTGACTAGACTTTATGGGGGGTGTGTGTGTATGTGCATGTGAGATATATGAGGAATTAACATATACAAACTACTTTGTATAAAAGAGATGAACAGCAAAGACCTACTGTATAGCACATCTTGTAGAAACCTATGATGTAAAGGAATCTGGAAAAAAATAAATATATACATATAGCTAAAAAAAAATTTATTTTCTTCTGAAGTATATATGGCAACGTAATGAAACACTAGAAACAGCTAGTTATCTAACAGTAAGTGAGCAATTTATCAAGCTAGCTTTATTCATACATTAAAATATAATGTGGCTATTGAAATCATCAGGCTTAGGGAAATAAGCTTGTATAGAAGTGTATGTAAACAATAAATGAAAAAGCAGATCACATAAAAACATATCAAAACTAGTTATGATCTTCCTTATTGCTCAGAGATTTGAAAATTCCTCCTTCTTTTGTTTTACCTAGGGAATGTATCCTCATTCTTAGCAGACTGTTATCAATAATTTATCTGTTGGGAAATCTTCCCTGATACTTTCCCCATTCAACTAATTTATTGGAAAATTGAACATTTCTATCTTGGAACTAGTAATCTCTGTCAATTCCTATTTTGTTTTTTATTGTAGCTTAACAGAAATGAAGGTCAAATCTGAGTTGTTGGGACCCCATGGACTGTAGAGTCCATGGAAATCTCCAGGCCAAATACTAGAGTGTGTATCTGTTCCCTTCTCCAGGGGATCTTCCCAACCCAGGGATCGAACCCAGGTCTCCTGCATTGTGGACAGATTCTTTACCAGCTGAGTCACAGGGGAAGTGGAGTTGATGAAATTCCAGTTGAACTATTTCAAATCCTAAAAGATGATGCTGTGAAAGTGCTACACTAAATATGCTAGCAAATTTGGAAAACTCAGCAGTGGCCACAGGACTGGAAAAGGTCATTTTTCATTCCAATGCCAAATAAAGGCAATGCCAAAGAATGCTCAAACTACCACACAGTTGCACTCATCCCCCATGCTAGCAAAGTAATGCTCAAAATTCTCCAAGCCAGGCTTCAACAGTACATGGACCATGGACTTCCAGATGTTCAAGATGAAATTTAGGGAAGGCACAGGAACAAGAGATCAAATTGCCAACATCTGTTGGAACATCAAAAAAGCAAGAGAGTTCCAGAAAAACATCTACTGGTTTATTGACTATGCCAAAGCCTTTTATTGTGTGGATTACAGCAAACTGGAGAATTCTTGAAGAGATGGAAATACTAGACCACCTGACCTACCTCCTGAGCAATCTGTATGCAAGTCAAGAAGCAACAGTTAGAACTGGACATGGAACAACAGACTGGTTGCAAAATGGGAAAGGAATACAACAAGGCTGTATATTGTCACCCTGCTTATTTAAATTATATGCAGAGTATATCATGAGAAATGCTGGGCTGGATGAAGCACAAGCTGGAATCAAGATTGCTGGGAGAAATATCAATAACCTCAGCTAGGCCGTTTACACCACCCTTATTGCAGAAAGCAAAGAAAAACTTAAGAGTCTCTTGATGAAAGTGAAAGAGGAAAGTGAAAATGTTGGCTTAAAGCTCAACATTCAGAAAACTAGGATCATGGTATCCAATCCCATTACTTCATGGCAAGTAGATGAGAAAGCAATGGAAACAGTAAGATACTTTATTATTATTATTATTATTATTATTATCGGCTTCAAACTCACTGCAGATGATGACTGTACCCATAAAGTTAAAAGATACTTGCACCTTAGAAGAAAAACGATGACCAACATAGACAGCATATTAAAAAACGGAGACATTATTTTGCCAACAAAGGTCTGTCTAGTCAAAGCTATGGTTTTTCCAGTAGTCATGTGTGAATGTGAGAGTTGGACTATAAAGAAAACTGAGACCTGAAGAATTAAAGTTTTTGAAATGTGGTGTTGGAGAAGACTCTTGAGTCCTTTGGACTGCAAGGTGATCCAACCAGTCCATCCTAAAGGAGATCAGTCCTGAATATTCATTGGAAGGACTAATGCTGAAGCCGAAACTCCAATACTTTGACCACCTGATGGAAAGAGCTGACTCATTCGAAAAGACTGATGCTGGGAAAGAGTGGAGATGGGAGGAGAAGGCGGCGGCAGAGGATGAGACTGTTGGATGGCATCACTAACTCAATGGACATGAGTTTGAGTAAACTCTGGGAGTTGGTGTTGGACTGGAGGCCTGGCGTGGCACAGTCCATGGGGTCACAAAGAGTGGGACACGACTGAGTGACTGAACTGAACTGATGAACATACCAGAATTAGTTATACATGCTTCTGTCTCTGATTTGTGGACCCTTCTTTAAAGGACGGCACAATCTGCTACTCATCTCTGTATTCTTGGGACCATAGACATGGCATTTTGTTCTGTGTCCTCAGTATCTTCAGATATGTCTGTCACAGGAAAGGTGCACAAAAAATGTGTGCTGAATTAAGCCAGCAAGGACTCAGTACTGAGTGAGTGTTTTGATTTTCATAGGATTACAGTCATGTTGATCAGAATTGAGTTCCAAATAGGTTAATAAAATTTCAGTTTCTTTAAAAGCTTTTATTCTGGAGTACGTGTAACACTTTGATTGTTTTCATGCAGGATGTTTTTGCAATATGAAATCTATTAAAATATATATGTAGAATTTTGAAGGTCTGTTTTTAAATGTGAGCTCCTGATGGTTCAATTAGATTATCTGAACCTTCATGTCTGGACTACTGAACTCAATATCACACCTGACTCAGCTTTCTTTGATTAAGCCTGCCAGGTAGTTGGCCAGACTCAATGCTGTTGGGATAGCTTATTATCCTTAAATAACTACATGCATTATCTCTAGTTTAAGATCCAAGATAACTCTATATATATTTTTTTTTTTACTGTTTTTTGTTTGTTTTGCATCTATGTGAAAACAGAGTAGGAGGGATCTTGGTTACACAGTTGTTGTTCAGTGACTAAGTCATGTCCTACTCTTTTGATCCCATGGACTGCAACACGCCAGGCCTCCCTGTCATTCACCATCACACAGAGCTTGCTCAGACTCCTGTCCATTGAGTCAGTGATGCCATCCAAGCATCTCATCTTCTGTAATCCCCTTCTCCCCCTTCCTTCAATCTTTCCCAGCATCAGGGTCTTTTCCAATAAATCAGTTCATCACAACAGATGGTCAGAGTAATGGAGCTTCAATTTCAGCATCAAAACTTCCAAAGTATATTCTGGATTGATTTCCTTTAGGATTGATTGGTTTGATCTCCTTGCCTTCATACAAAGAAATACTAGAAAAGTGTCTCCTCTTTTACTATTTCCCTCTCAACAAGTTACCAAAAATTACTGTTCACTGATTTTCTATCCTTAATATGTTTCACGAGAGTATATTTTATTTAAAGATACAAAAGTCAAAGTTTTCTGACTCTTCCTCTTGAATTAACACAGGCTTAAACAAAGGAATAAACACAGAATGAATGGTTCAAATAAGTATGTGTACGTACAAGTTCTGCCAGTCTCTGAATTTAACCTGAAATATCCTGAATCTGTACTCCAAAGTAGTAATTATGGTGCCTGATCAGTTCTATTTTTTCTTTCTTTTGTGGAGGTTTTAGTGTTTTATCCAATAAAGACAGCTATGAAGATTGCTTTAAAAGCTGCTGACAAGGATAGATGGAAATAGAAAGTCTTTGTTGTGAAATAAGCAGTACTATTTTCATTACATGTTTTTCTACAAATCTCCATGAAAAATTAAGTTCTGCCTCCTTTTAAGGACAGGAGGTGTCTGTGTGTGTATGCGTGTGTGTGCGTGCGCCTGGACGTGTGTGTCATGGTGGTGGGGAGGCGAGGGAGTGATATGAAAGGTTACGATACAAAGGAAAAGAATCCTCTCCCCTTTCTCTCAGTCAAACAGTTTAGGTTTAACTGCCCTTGTTTTTGTTGGACTTGAATAGAAAAATGAGGTTTTTTAATCTTCTTTTTCAAAACATACAGTCTTATGGAAATTTAAGTCAACAGCTGCTCAACTGTCAAGTCACAGGCTAAATTCAAGTCTGAGAAAAGAAGAAAATCTGTTTAAATGAAATCTTGTTTGAATGAAGGCCATAGGTTTCAGCATTTGTATCTGGAAAAAAAAATTAAATTGTCGCTAAAGTAAAGAAACTTTTCTTAGGATGACCTTTCTTTGTTGAAAATGTTAGAAAATCAATATTCAACATAAAATCAGAAACTGAAGTGTGTCAAGTGTAGGATCACCAGAAGTTTGAGGGCATTGAACACCATAAAGTCGTGAACTCTTCAAGGTCAGAAGGTTGGCCTAACACAATTCCCAGTGTATAGGAAGTGTTCTAGAAAAAAAATGTGTCTTGGCCTAGGGAACAAAAGGAACAGTCAAAGAAATCAAGTAGTCATTTTTTCTCCATTTTCTAAAGGTCTTATATAACTGAGTTCTACTTTAGAAAGATTAATGATAGTTGGCAGGATATATAGTTGTGTGAAAGATAGGCAATTATTTGAATGTTTTTTAACAGTTCAGAAAATTAAGATATAAGCTCTTGGTCAAGAGTGGGAATAGCCTGTCTCATTATGATACTGATTAATGGACTGATTATTTTTATTCATATATGATAAAAGCCTGTGTGCACATGTGTTTTGCTTGAAAAGGTATGATAAGATACTGTGAGTTTTTCCCAGAGTAGACTGGCTGCAAGTCTCTGTATCCTATAAATGTAATGACCTTGATGAAAATAAACTGATTTAAACACCAGACATTAGATTTGCAGATGCAGAAAATCAATGGTGTTAATATACTAAAACTTATTATACTCTTGCAATGATTCATACTAAAGAGACTTAAGGAGAACTCATATATAAATAACATGACAATGTATTAACTTATTATGGTGGTGGTTTCTATGGCCGCCTTCACTGTAGATGTATATCATATAGACAGAGTTGGAATCCATTAGGACTGTAGTCATTCCTGCTGAGTCAAAGTCTCAGAGCCCTTCAGTCAAATAACACTCTGCTCAAAGGTGTTCTCCACTTATCACTGCTATCGTTTGTTTAAATTGGTCATCGCCTCATGTGCAAGGCTTAGGATTTTCTTTACCCTGTACAGCACTGTTCTCCCTAGTGTGTCCTGAACCAGATCTCTGCCACATTCTTACCTTCAAAACTTTCTCTTCCCACCATAATCTCTAGAACTGTCTATCTGGCATCATGAAAAAAGCCCTACCATTAGCTTCCTCATTCTTTGCATACATGAAACTTGACCCTCAGCAGAAGATAGCACTTTAAATGCTAATTGTTTATTTTCTCACACCTGCATGCCTGCACAGTGAGGTAGTATTACCATGCTTCATACTCTCTACAGTAGTACTTCTACCAATAAGTACTCCAGTCTTTTATAAAACTGGTGTTAGAGTATGCACGTACACTCCACGCACACACAGTTTCAACTCACTTAAAACTTACATTTCACTGTACAGTTATTACCACCTTCTTATCAATAGCATCAGCAAAAACATCAAGTACAGTCCCTGTTATTTATCAAAGCTTTTGGTGACTATCTCATTAACTTTGTCTTCATCCAATTCCAACCTTTCTGTGAAATTAAAAGACCCTTGCTCCTTGGAAGAAAAGTTATGACCAACTTTGACAGCATATTAAAAAGCAGAGATATTACTTTGCCAACAAAGGTCTGTCTAGTCAAGGCTATGGTTTTTCCAGTAGTCATGTATGGATGTGAGAATTGGACTATAAAGAAAGCTGAGTCCCAAAGAATTGATGCTTTTGAACTGTGGTGTTGGAGAAGACTCTTGAGGGTCCCTGGGACTGCAAGGAGATCCAACCAGTTCATCTTAAAGGAAATCAGTCCTGAATATTCATTGGAAGGACTGATGCTGAAGCTGAAACTCCAATACTCTGGCCACCTGATGCAAAGAGCTGACTCATTTGAAAATACCCTGAGGCTGGGAAAAATTGGAGGCAGGAGGAGAAGGAGGCAAGAGAGGATGAGATGGTTGGATGACATCACTGACTCCATGGACATGAGTTTGAATAAGCTCCAGGAATTGGTAATGGACAGGGAAACCTGGTGTGCAGTCCATGGGTTCCCAAAGAGTCGGACACGACTGAGCAACTGAACTGACTGACTGACTGATTGAAATCCTGCCTTTATCATCTTTGGTAACACCAGTGTACACAAGGACTCAATAATCCTCATTTCTAAAGTCTGTCCTCAGTCCCCTATTCTAAATGTTATTATAAAGGTAGATTATTTCCACTTGTTTGTTGCTATCCAGTCACTAAACTGTGACAGTTTGTGACCCCATGAACTGCAACAGCACCAGACCTCCCTGTCCATCACCATCTCCCAGAGTTTGCTCAAACTCATGTCCCTTGAGTCGGTGATGCCATCCAACCATCTCATCCTCTGTCGCTATGTAATCACTAATTCAAATATCATATTCTTGGAGTACAGCTTGATTTCACATCTGTAGTTGTTCTGGGCCTCAGTGAAAGTTCCAGTTCATCGCCTTTCTAAATTCACATGATCCTTCAGGCATCTTATTTCTGTTATCAACATCCCTTTCCAATCATAAACACTTGCAGTGAATCTTACTCCAAATTTCTTCTTGATGATTTCTTAACAACATTGAAAGTGTCAGTTCTTTCCCATGTTTTTCAAAACTGGAATCCAGCAATGCTTCCCAGACTCCCACAGACAAACCACTTCATCTCTTACTTCATTGAGAAAATATGACAATCTCTCCCTCAAATCTCCACTTCCAGGCGTACGATACTACTTAACGGCTGCTTTTATTTTGTCTTGCTTTCCTCTGTTGAAGCACATGTACAAGGAAGCTATTCCCTCATACAGCCTCAGAAATATTTTCTTATAGGTCTCCCCATAATTTTATGTGTTTAGCAATACCTTCACAATCAGGTCCTTTCATGTGCATCTTCATATATACATGCTTGTATTCCTCTATAGGTGTGAGTTCAATACCTGTGTCGGGAAGATCCCCTGGAGAAGGGAATGACAACCCACTCCAGTCCTCTTGCCTGGAGAATTCCATGGATAAAGGACCCTGGTGGGCTACAGTCCATGGGATCCCAACATGACAGACATGAGCTGGGTGACTAACACTTTCATACCTATACATGCATATAAATATATATACACACATATGTATACACACACACTTGTTTCACTTTAACTAATTTTTCTTTTCAACCTCATGAACTTTTTTACTTTTATTTATCATAACATAAATATAAGGTTTGAAATACAGTGTGACTTAGCTTATTGAATAGGAAATAAAATGTCTAAAATTTTCTTTTTTCAACCTGAGAACTAAACTTTTTCTGGACTTCAAAAATTCACAAGTGTTAGTTTACAGGGTAGATGTTTGTCTATACATTTCTAAAGACAGATTCTTCCTTTTATATGTCACCTTGATATAAATTAAGCTGTGTGTTATATATGAAGGAAAAACTACTGTTTAACAACTGTCATTCCTCTAGTGGATACATGCACAATGATCTCCTCTGTTCATGTAGCATCTTTCCATCCACAGTGGGAAATAACATTCAAACTTCCGTACTTTTCCTACTGCCTTCCTGCCTGCTGTATATATTTTCTTTCAGCACTGGGAAAATTTTATATTTGTGTGTACATATGCCACTTGAGAAACCTGTATGCAGGTCAGGAAGTAACAGATAGAACTGGATGTGGAACAGCAGACTGGTTCCAAATAGGAAAAGGAGTATGTCAAGGCTGTATATTGTCACCCTGCTTATTTAACTTATATGCAGAGTACATCATGAGAAACGCTTGGCTGGAAGAAGCACAAGCTGGAATCAAGTCTGCCAGGAGAAATATCAATAACCTCAGATATGCAGATGACACCACCCTTATGGCAGAAAGTGAAGAGGAACTAAAAAGCCTCTTGATGAAAGTGAAAGAAGAGAGTGAAGAAGTTGGCTTAAAGCTCAACATTCAGAAAACAAAGATCATGGCATCTGGTCCCATCACTTCATGGGAAATAGATAGGGAGACAGTGGAAACAGTGTCAGACTTTATCTTTTGGGCTCCAAAATCACTGCAGATGGTGACTGCAGACATTAAATTAAAAGACACTTACTCCTTGGAAGAAGGATTATGACCAACCTAGATAGCATATTGAAAGGCAGAGACATTACTTTGCCAACAAAGGTCCGTGTAGTCAAGGCTATGGTTTTTCCTGTGGTCATGTATGGAGGTGAGAGTTGGACTGTGATGAAAGCTGAGCATCGAAGAATTAACGCTTTTGAACTGTGGTGTTGGAGAAGACTCTTGAGAGTCCCTTGGACTGCAAGGAGATCCAACCTGTCCATTCTGAAGGAGATCAGCCCTGGGATTTCTTTGGAAGGAATGATGCTAAAGGTGAAACTCCAGTACTTTGGCCACCTCATGAGAAGAGTTGACTCACTGAAAAGACTCTGATGCTGGGAGGGCTTGGGGGCAGGAGGAGAAGGGGACGACAGAGGATGAGATGGCTGGATGGCATCACTGACTCGATGGATATGAGTCTGAGTGAACTCCGGGAGATGGTGATGGACAGGGAGGCCTGGCGTGCTGTGATTCATGGAGTCGCAAAGAGTCAGACACGACTGAGCGACTGCACGGAACTGACTGAAGTGATACATACTGACGTGTAAATATGTGCTGAAGTTTGCATATTGGTTGTGCGTATCTGCGCTTGTATTTATGGCACAGTAGCGATGCATACAGTGTTTACGTCGTTCCCCTCTCACCTGCTGGTGTAGAAGCAGCTGCTGTTCTTAAAAGAGCCTTTGTTTATGGATATCCCTAGGATTTGTCCCCGTATGTGCATAGGAATCCACTCTTTCTCGCTTTGTGTGGTATCTGCCATGCTTTTCTTCTTGCCTTTGTCCTGGTGGCAAAGGCTAAAGTACGGAAATGGTGCACTGACTTCAGTAGTGGGTCAGTTATGACAGTTTTGATTTGAAGGCTCTGTAGTCTCTGGAGCTTCTGCTCAGGACACTTCCTGGCATCTGAGACAGGCTGCTGATAACTTTGCAATTATTGAATCCCATTGGGCTGCAAGTGTTGGTGCTGTGCCCCAGCTCTGCAGAAGCCGCAGCCATTATGAGCACATGCCACAGTATACCTGGGTTGTCCCCAGAAGTGAAAATTCTCATCTCCCGACTATTTAACCCCTAAGATCCAGGATCATAGGTGGCCCTCTTGTCATAGACTTAGATTCAAAGTACCGACCATATACCAAGCAGTGTCTTGCATATAAAATAGAACTGTCATAGAAGTAAATCCTAATCTGGAAAAGTTTATTGCACAACATGGAATAGAGATGTGTGAACGACTAGCGTGGCCATGACCCTAATGAAAAAAGATATAGAGCATCTTATAAAACACAGAGGAAAGTATGTTTTATTTTGCATGAGCATTAAAGTTAGTCACAGAAGGGAAAGCCTCGTAACTGGGTCTTTGATGACTAGTGGCTCTAGTTAAAGGACACGTTTACCAGTGCAGGAGGTGTAAGAGATTTGGGTTTGATCCCCGAGTTGGAAAGATCCCCTAGAGAAGGGCATGGCAACCCACTCCAGTATTTTTGCCTGGAGAATACCATGGACACAGAAACCTGACGGGCTACAGTTCATAGGTTCACACAGAGTCAGATAGGACTGAAACAACTTAGCATGCGTGAATGTTGATGAGTAGAATAAGTTTACCCAAGAGAAAGAAGAGAGAAATAAACTTCAAGTACCAAATTGTACGAGTAAAAGAAATGTCATCAATATTATGTTCCTGGGGCTAGAAAATGCTTTGACTTGATTAGAATAAATGATAAAATCTCAAATATCTTTATGGGTAGGACCAGCTAAATGGTGAGATATAAGAAGGGTCTATTCATAAAGAATATAAATAAAGGAATTGTGTTACTCAGTCTGAGAAAGTAGCTTATAATGCTCAACTCCAAATAATTGTTGCCATGTTAGCATGATTGGTTGGCAAAGACAGATTTTTAAAGTTTTAATAGAAAAACTGATAACACATGGATTTTAATATAAAATGTCCCACTTTTAAAATATCACCAACAAATTATGTTTTAATTTATTAAATGTTTATTTAATTTTTTTGTATGCTCAGCTGCTAAGTCATGTCCGACTCTTTGCTACCTCATGGACTATATAGCCCACCAGGCTTTTCCACCTATGGAATTTCCCAGGCAAAAATATTGGAGTGGGTTGCCATTGCTTACTCCAGTATACTTGACTACAGAATCTTCATGGACTGAGGAGCATGGTGAGCTGTTGCCCATGAGGTCACAAAGCGTCAGACACAACTGAATAATTAAGCACAGCACACATCACCTTTCTTAGTAATCACCCTCTACCATCATTTTATTATTTTTTTTCTGAGATTAATTCTTAACTTTGTCTCTTTCTGGCCCCTAATTTTGAATTTATCTTCTGTCTAAAATTTTTCATAGATTTATTTTTACAGAATCTCTTGAAGACTCTGTGTCTCATTGGCCAACACTTAACTGCATCCTTCTGATCTTCTGAGATCAAACTATATCCATGGGGTTTGCATTTCATAATCATTCCTTGAGGACTAAAATTCTGTGTGGTTAGTCAAGACACTGATGAGAAAATATTGTTCCCACATAGGAGAGAGGATATGCAAACAAATCTGACCCAGGAAATGTTTTGTTTAACATGCTAGCTAATAAACTAGATGAAAGGAGGGCAAAATTGAGCTCTTTGTAGGCAAAGAATCCACAAGTTGTAATTTGAGATTACATAATAGTAGTATGAAGATAGATCATAATTTAGAATAGGAAGTAGAAATAAAGAATATCATATGAGATATACAAATGTAATAAGATTAGATTAAATTCTATTTCCTCAAAAGCTTTTTCAACAACTTCAACCCTTATAATTCACACATTTCTGTGAACCCCTAGCCATCCATTGTTGCTATAATATTATTTATCAGTAGTTAATAACAGTCTCCCTCTTAACTCTTACTGTGTATCCCATATTTCTCATTTAATCACATTATGGCAGAAAATGCATTTGAATAATTTCAATTATTATAAAGTTTTAGACCTCATAAGGTATGTTTTGTTACACCGAATATGGTCTGTGTGTCCACCTTATGGACATTTGAAAAGACACTATTAGGCTGAATATAAGAGCTGCTGCTGCTAAGTCACTTCAGTCGTGTCCGACTCTGCGCGACACCATAGACCGCAGCCCAACAGGCTTCTTTGTCCCTGGGAATTCTCCAGGCAAGACTACTGGAGTGGGTTGCCATTTCCTTCTCCAATGCATGAAAGTAGAAAGTGAAAGGGAAGTTGCTAGGTCATGTTCAGCTCTTAGCAACCCCGTGGACTGCAGCCTACCTATCAGGTTCCTCCTTCCATGGGATTCTCCAGGCAAGAGTACTGGAGTGGGCTGTCATTGCCTTCTCTGGAATATAAGTGCATATCCTATAAGTATCAGTGAGTTCAGTTGATCAATAATATTTTCAGGTCATCTATGTCCTTACTGATCTAATGTTCTATCAGTTAGTGATAGAGGAGTTTTGAAGTCCTGGGTGAAGCGCTTGACAGATATGATATCATTTTTTAAAAATTTATGTATGTATGCATTTTTTATATTATGATGTTTTACTATATGTGTCTATTATAAAAGGATTACCTGATAGAGTTATTTTTATAACATCAAACCTCAATTAACATGTTCATTAATTTGTTTTCAATATTTTTATTGATAGCATTTAATTCTATCTCAGTAAATTTTAGTATAAAATAGTGTTATTAATTATGGTCATCATTTTACACTACATTCTCAGAACTTTTTAATTTATAGCTGAATATTTTCCTCACTCCAACCCCCTGGAAATCATTTTTACTTTCTTTGTTTCTGTGTTTGACTTTCTGTTTCAAGATACAACTTATAGTGGCACCATTCAGAATATTTTTCCTTTGGTTTATTTCACTTACTCTAATACCTTCTAGATCCATCCATGCTGTCAAAAATGGCAAAAAAAAAATGTTGTTTTTAAAAAATAATGGCTGAAATTTCCTTAAATCCAAGGAAGAAAATTGATATCTAGATTCAAACAGTCCAAAATTTTCAAATAAGAGAAAACCAAAAAGTCCACATGAGACTCATTGTAATCAAAGTTTCAAAATCAGACAGAATTTTGTTCAGCCATTGAAAAGTGCCTTGTCATAGATAATGGAAACACCACGGGACTCTCAATAGATTTCTCAGGAGAAGCCTGGCAGGTCAGGAGGAATGAGAGGGTCCATTCAAAGTGCTGAAGAAGTCTTCCAACCGAGAGTGCTATGCCTGGCAGGCTGTCCTTTACAAATGGGAGCTAAGCAAACATCTCCCAGATAAGCAGGAGCTGGGAGAACCCAGCTCTGCCAGACTTACAAGGCCAGACTTACAAGAAATTCTAAAGGGAATCTTCTAAGTTGAAATGAAATAAAATGTAATGAAATAAAAGGATGTTGAATGAAAGCATCAATACATGGATGCATATGAAAGGATAAAGCTTTCTGGTAAGTAGAAAATACAGAATACTATAAAGTTATACCAATAGCATGTAAATCACTTAATTCTTATATAGAATTTAAAAGACTAAAGTACAGTAATTGTAACTATAAACATATGGTAAAGAGTACACAATATAAAAAGAAATATTAATAATCTGTGGCATCAGTAACATTGTGTGTGTTAGGAAGAGAAGTGTCAAATTTTTGTATGTGATTGAAATTCAGGTGTTATCCACTGTTATTAGATTTTTATAACTGTTACATGTTTTATGTAAGTCTCATGGTAACCATAAAGAAAATCCTTACAGAAGATATACACACACAAAATGAGGAAGAAATCAGGTCATTTCACTATAAAAGGAGACAATAAAAGAGCAAAAGAAACAAAAATACTTCAAGACAAAAAGTTAACAAAAATTATTTACAAAATCTTTCCCTATCAATAATTACTTTAAATGTAAATAGATTAAATTCTCCATTTAAAAGATAAAACTGAACATTAGGGTACACGTGTCTCTTTCAATTCTGGTTTCCTCGGTGTGTATGCCCAGTATCATATATGAAACGAATCACCAGTCCAGGTTCGATGCATGATACTGGATGCTTGGGGCTGGTGCACTGGGACGACCCAGGGGATGGTATGGGGAGGGAGGGGGGAGGGGGTTCAGGATGGGGAACACGTGTATACCTGTGATGGCTTAATGCTGATGTATGGCAAAACCAATACAATACTGTAAAGTAATTAGTCTCCAATTAAAATAAATAAATTTATATTAAAAAGATAAAGCTGAATGTGTTGAAAAAGAATAATATATGCTGTATACAGAGATTCAAAAACAACAGTAAGCAGATGGGACTACATTCATATAAGCAACCAACACAGTGAAAAATCAACCTATAGAATTCCAAGAAAATACTTGCAAACCATATTTTTGATAAAAGGTTAATACCTAAATTATATAAGGAACTTCTATGACTCAATATCAATAGTAATAATAATCACCTGTTTAAAATACGGACTAAGAAACTACACATTTTTTCCATAGAAGACAAATAGTCACTGGTATTGAAACTTTGCTTAATATCTCTAACCTTCAGGGAAATGCAAATCAAAACCACAATGAGATATCACCTCGTACCTGATAGGACTGTCATTGTCAAAGCAAGCAAGCGAAATTAACCAGAGACAAGCATGGGGAAAACTGGAGCCCTTGTGCACTGTTGGTGGTAAGATGACGAATAGTCATTATGGAAAACAGTACGGTGCTTCCTCCAAAAGAAAAAAAAAAGCAAAGCTATCATGCAAGGCTTGGAGAAGGAAAAGGCAACCCATTCGAGTACTTTTGCCTTGAAAATTTCATGGACGGAGGAGCCTGGCGAGTTACAATTCATGGGGTCACAAAGAGTCAGGACATGACTGAGCATGGACACATCAATGAAATCCAGCAACCCTGCTTCAGAGTATCTACACAAGTTAAAAAGATCTCAGAGAGATGTTCTCACTGTCATATGTACTGGGGCATTAGTCACAGTCGCCAATTGTGGAAACAGTCTGAATATCTGTCAGTGGATGAGGAGATAAGGAAAATGTGGTATGGACATACAACGGAATACTTCAGTCTTAAAAAGGAATGAAATCCTATCATATGCAATAGCGTGGATAAACCATGAGGAAATTACACAAAGTGAAATAAACTTGTCAAAAAGGATAGTACTGTTTGATTCTTTTTTTTGGTTTTCTTTTTAAATATAAATTTATTTATTTTAATTGGAGGTTAATTACTTTACAATATTGGATTGGTTTTGCCATACATCAACATGAATCCGCCACAGGTGTACACGTGGTCCCCATCCTGAACCCCCCTCCCTCCTCCCACCCTGCACCATCTCTCTGGGTCATCCCAGTGCACCAGCCCCAAGCATCCTGTATTCTGCATAGAACGTGGACTGGCGATTCATTTAATATACATGTTCCAATGCCATTCTCCCAAATTATCCCACCCTCTCCCTCTCCCAGAGTTCAACAGACTGTTCTATACATCTGTGTCTCTTTTACTGTCTCACATACAGGGTTATGGTTACCATATTTCTGAATTCCATATATACACGTTAGTATACTGTATTGGTGTTTTTCTTTCCGGCTTACTTCACTCTGTATAATCTGGCTCCAGTTTCATCCGCCTCATTAGAACTGATTCAAATGTATGCTTTATAATGGCTGAGTAATACTTCATTGTGTTTGATTCCTCTTATGTGAGGCCTTTAAAGTAACCACGCTAAAAGAATCTGCCTGCCAACGCAGGGGATGTAAGAGATGTATGTGGGTTTGATTCCTGTGGTCAGGAAGATCCCCTGGAGAAGGTAATTGCAACCTCTTCCAAAATTCTTGCCTGGGAAATCCCGTGGATAAAGGAGTCTAGCAGGTTATAGTCCATGGGGTCACAAAAGAGTGGGACATGACTGAGTGACTAAAAATAAAGTGGTCATACTCATAGAAGCAAAAAGAAGGATTGCGGTTGCCTGCAGCTGAGGGGAAGGAGAAAAAGTAGTTGCTGTTGAATGGGTGTAAAATCTTATGCCAGATGCAAAAGCTGTAGAGATTTGATGCACAGTATTGTTCTTATATTACGCCACTCCAGTTCTCTTGCCCGGAAAATCCCATGGACAGCAGAGCCTGGTAGACTGCGGTCCATGGGGTCGCTAAGAGTTGGACACGACTGAGCGACTTCACTTTCACTTTTCGCTTCCATGCATTGGAGAAGGAAATGGCAGCCCACTCCAGTATTCTCGCCTGGAGAATCCCAGGGCCGGGGGAGCCTGGTGGGCTGCTGTCTCCGGGGTCGCACAGAGTTGGACACGACTGGAGTGCCTTAGCAGCGGCAGCAGCAGCAGCACTGTGCTTATATTAGCAACACTATAGAATACAGTGCTCTACAACACTATAGAATACAGTGCTCTACAGCACTATAGAACACAGTGCTCTACAACACTATAGAATACAGTGCTCTACAACACTATAGAATACAGTGCTCTACAGCAGTATAGAATACAGCGCTCTACAACACTATAGAATACGGTGCTCTACAACACTATAGAATACAGTGCTCTACAACACTATAGAACACAGTGCTCTACAACACTATAGAATACAGCGCTCTACAACACTATAGAATACAGTGCTCTACAACACTATAGAATACAGCGCTGTACAACACTATAGAATACAGTGCTCTACAACACTATAGAATACAGTGCTCTACAGCAGTATAGAATACAGCGCCTACAACACTATAGAATACGGTGCTCTACAACACTATAGAATACAGTGCTCTACAACACTATAGAACACAGTGCTCTACAACACTATAGAATACAGCGCCTACAACACTATAGAATACAGTGCTCTACAACACCATAGAATACGGTGCTGTACAACACTATAGAATACAGTGCTCTACAACACGATAGACCGTGCGCACTATAGAATACAGTGCTCTACAACACCATAGAATACGGTGCTGTACCACTATAGAATACAGTGCTCTACAACACGATAGAACCGGTGCTGTGCACACTATAGAATACAGCGCTGTACAACACTATAGAATACAGAGCTACACAACACTATAGAATACAGTACTATACAACACTATAGAATACAGTACTATACAATACTATAGAACACAGTGCTCTACAACACTATAGAATACAGTGCTCTACAATACTATAGAATACAGTGCTCTACAACACTATAGCAATACACTGACACTTTGATGAGAGGGTCAGTTTCACGTTAGGTGATTTTGTTTTGTTTTGTGTCTAACCATAACAACAACAACAACAACTAGCATATATATTTATTGTTAAATATCATTTCACCATCTATATATGGGATTCTTTCCTCCCAAAATGAATATCGTAATTTTAGAAGTTGTGTTCTGCATTTTAAAATAAACAATCACCGGTTTTCTATTTGCAATTGACTTTGGTCATCTAATTGGTTGCATTTGCTTTATAGAAATGTAGAGTTTAATGACCATCACCTGATAGCTCATCTCTTATGGTGCAGTTTCATTATATCGCTGTGGTTTCCTAGAGTTTCCTCAGGTTTATGACCCAAACACCCTTTCTTCCATAGCTCTTTAGTCGTGAATAGAATTTTCCTTATTTTCAACAAGAGACAGGCTAGGCAGCGACTGAAGCTTCTGTTGTTGAGTATGCTGTTAATGTTCTTACCATTAGCAGCAGCGGACACTAATTAAATGGTCTTTGCACAGTAAACTAAATAGATTATTGAAAACTGGCATTCGTTCACAGGAAACTTTTGTCCTTAAGAAACCTGATAAACTTCCCCCCACCCTAAAAAGGCACAGTACTATTTAAATTTCTTTATGGAACTATAAACCTTAGATTTGGAGAAAAGTTAGTTGCCAGCTCATTCAAAGTTCTCCTGGTGGGTTTGAGTTCCTGTTCAACCTCCCTTGTGCTTTTTGAGGAGGAAAGATCCACAATTAGATAGGTCTAAGTGTTACACAGTCCTTTCTTTTCCTGGAATAAAACTCCAAATAAGTTCTAGGTGAATTTATCTAAGACAGAGTTATGGTCATGATAACCTCCGAATATTAGGATTATTATTTTTAACACTGGACTGAAACTGATTTTACCCGCCCCTCCCCATGCAGAGGGAAAAAGGTCAGCTAATGAGGTTTTCAGTAGATTTTTGGGAGGCACTTCAGTGTAAGATATAAGGAAAGTGCATGAGACATTTTCATGACAATTGTTTTGCTACCTACAGTTGATCTCTATTTCTTGGTCAAAATGGTAGAGAGGAGAAAACAGGGTAATAAGAGTGATGCTATCCTGTGCATAAACTCCTAAACTTATTTTATGTAGTGTCATGCTGAAGATGTTTTATTTAGAGGATATTTCTAACTGTATATTTATAATTTGAAGAGATTAATGCATTTTTTAGAATGTGAATTTCTATTAAAAAAAAAAAACACACCTCTTTGGGTATCATGTTAGCTTTCTGTGGATGCCATTACAAAATACTACAGATTAAGCGGTTTAGACGATAGAAATCTATTTTCTCATAGTTCTAAAGGCTGAAAGTCCAAGATCAAAGTGGTAGCAGACTCGTGAGGGCTGTGATTGAGAATCTGTTCCCAGGCTCTCTTCTAACTTCTGGTGGAGTGCTCACATCTTTGACATTTTTGTCATTTGTTGGCTTGTAAGTGAGATTTCTGCCTTTATATTCACATAGTGTTTTGCCTGTGTATGTATCTAAGTTCAGACTTCCCTCTTTTTTAAGGACACAAGTCACACTGTTTTAGGAGCCCACCCTACTCAGTATGACCGCCACCTTAACTAATGACATCTGCATCAACATTATTTTTAAGTTACATTTTGAGGAAGCCCCTAAGGGGTTAGGGCTTAAACACGTGAATTTTTGGAAGGCATACTTCAATCCATAACAGATATGTGAATAATATGCCCAGTGCTTATGGAAGAAAACTCTAATCCATGAACCATGGGGATCTTCGAAATCTTAAATAGATGGTAAAGAATTCCAAATATAGTGATGATTATAAGCAAAATCCTGAAGGAATATAGCTCCATACATACAGTTAACTGAAAGAGGGTCAGGGTTAAGCTTTTCTTCACAGTGATTTTGAATTCTAAGATGTAAGAGAGTACCCACTTAGTGACTTAAACTGTCATCTGTGCAGGATCCCTGCAAAGGAAATAAAGTTTTTGTTTGTTTGTTTGTTTGTTATTTTAAGAAAGGTTATAGTTAGATTTCAATTATGTAAGTGAAGAGAAAACTAGTACAGACAATTTAAAGCAACAAATAAAATGTTTTCAATAGAATAGTAACAGATTTATCTTTTAGTATATAGGTTGCTTAACTTGGTTTTGTGTTACAGGAATTTTCTGTGGACAACTAGAGATGGAAAATATATGGTTCTGCTGTTTACTCTCTGTGTAACTTGGGACTTACAAGATTAACTTTGAATCTAGAAACCACAGATATAGCATTCCTACATATACAATGGGAAAATAAGTTAACATAACGGTGGTGTGATAATACAGAGATCTTGCTCAGGAAATATTACCTCTCATCTTTAGTTTTGCGCCCTTCAGCTTTCACGGCCACTCTCCTCAGCAGGAATGTGACTGGCTATGGCCCCAGCACTCAATGATTTTGACAAAGGTGTGGAGATTATCTTTACACGTACGTTTGCTGAAGAAAGTATGCAAATACCCTCCATATGGAATATAGGACTCAGTAAGTAAAATGAATGATTTCTCAAATTGATTCTCTAATAGCATCAAGCATATACATTTGTTGTAAAATCATATGCAAAGAAAATAAATCTTGAAAAATCAAATCTAGAAAATTTGCCACACATTTACCTCCTTAGTATCTGCTACCATTGACCAGATCTCACTTCTTCTTAAGACCTTAACAATCCTAACACTTGTATTTCTTTTTTGGATTTACATGTTTATTCTATTAAAATCATATCTAATAATAGCTGTTAAACAAACTTCGTGGCGGTAAAAAATACAAACATCCCTACTTCTTAATGATAGTAAAAGTAACAAGAGAAAGTCTTTAATTCTTTAAAGAAAATTTAAAGCAAAAACTTGTTAATCTCTGCATCAATAGAAAGTAGGGCAAACAATTAATTGGATATCTAGTCACTAACCCCTGTTGAGATTATTCAGCTTTGCATCCTAAAAATCTAATCATTCTATTTTAATGCAAATCTATAACATGGAGGAGAAAGAGAAGTACATTTAGAGGTTTCCAGAAAAAAATGTTTTTCGAACTCTTTCCTTTGCAGTATGGGAGTGTTCATCTTTCGTGTCCATCTAAAATAAGATTATCTACATTTTACATTTTGAATGTGTCAGCTGAGTTTTAATGCAGTTAATTTCCCTAAAGGATTGATCAGTGTCTTTACACAATAAAAATGGACATGTTCCCTTTGAATAGTTCTGCCTGGAGTTTTGCTTTAGTGATAAGGTCCTGTGAAAGGCCATTAGCAGATATTTTTATGCAACCACAATATTTGCTTCAGCTTCCTTTGTGAACAAGTTGTTATCTTAACCTCAAGCTCATTTCTGAATATCTTCTAAAATCAGATAGCCATTTCCAGATCTTTAAAGACAAAATAAAATAAATCTTATTTGTTGATTATGTATGAATAGGAAAACAAAAGTAGTTGAGAAAATTGAAAATTAAGTATAAACTTTTCAAATAAGGTACATGGACTATTCATTGGAACTAAAAAAACATGTATATCAATTTTAATTTTTGTTGGGCACATTTGAATATTAAGATTCTTAATCATGGTGACTGATTTACTTATTCATCCTTTGTTTTTCTTTGTTAAAATGTGAATATTTTTAGCCCAAGTGCAAAATGGAAAATATTTCATTAAATTATGTATGCACATGCAGTTGTAAGCACTCCATTTAGAGGCATTTGAGCATTCATTTTCACTTGCTGTTCAGATTTGTTTAAATACTAAACTTATCAGGTGTGGGTTCACAAGCTCCTATCTACAGTTCTCAGATTCCAAAACCAGAAAAAAAAAAGATTTTTTTCCCCACAAATTCCTTAATGGTAAAATCTGATCTCATGAGAATCAGTCTGGTTGTAACATCTGAGGCCACTGTCACTTAGTGTGACAATCAGAGGTTTCACAGCAGAAATGTCAATGTTTTGCTTGCTGGCCTGCTGGAAAGGTTTAAGGTGGATATATTGTATTACCTTTCCAAATTCTTACAAAATTCTGAATTCCTAAACAAACCAGGCCCCAAGGATTTTCATGAAGAAATTGTAGACTTGTCTCCTCTCTTCTTTGCTAGAGGAGCTTTGTAAATGTTACAAAGGTATCCAGCACTGTGATTTTGTCTGTGTATTTGTTTGTTTGTAGGTATGAAGCTGACATTCTCATGACCCATTTTGTGGATAGAGATATATGCATTTTGAAAGACTGAAATTATTCTTCCTTCAAGAGATTTTGCTGCATTGCTATTAACACAGAAGAGGTTTTCCACATGTTCACATGGTAAGTCAGAAGGTCTTCCAATAAAACTGGTAGTAATTTCGACAGCATCGGTCTTTGTTGTTGGTGGTGATAGCTATGGATATCATTACTAAGTGTGTTGTTGGAATGATTAATTTGTAACAGGCAAAATAACTCATTGAATATGTGTCTTTATGGCTAGAAAACATAGTTCATTTTGCCATGCTGATGCCACATGACCAGATGAGATTTTTGGCTTTTAAGATTGAAAAGTTCCAATGTTAGAGGAAGAAGATCTCTCGGGAAACAGTGTCATTATATCCCCAATGTTAGTAACATTTCTGTGATAGATACAATTTTCGTTTTTCTGGTTTCATTCTAATAGTCCTAGTCATATCTCTTTGTACTACTCAAGATAATTCAATATTTTACCTCCTGGTAAAAGACTCTTTTCACTTCCACTTCCTGCTCCTGCACTACCTAATGAAACCTTTGGTTTAAATTTGCTGCTCTTTAATATCTTTTAATTTTATTCTCTGAACCTTAGTTTATGATTCACCTACTTTTCACTACGAGTTTCCCTCACAGATATGGTAAGAGCTACTTAATGAGAATAATGATACATCTTCACACACAAAAGTAGAATCAAATGCAGCAATTCATATCTTTATGTCTTTTTTCCTAACCATTCTGGGATATTATAGGTATTTTCTGCCAACAGTCAGCTGTTCTCTAATTTCCACTAAGGCAAATTAAACCTAATAAAAATGATGACTTTATAATAATTAAAAGCCAAAAAAGCTGATTTTTCCCCCTATTTAGCAGTTGCAAACATCAGACTGACTTTCTTTTCTATAATTAACAAAGATTTGATATTTTTTTGTTTGTTTTTCTTACGTGACTTTTTAAAATTACTATTTTATTCATTTACATATCCTAAGGTTTCTTATTTAGAAAATTTCAAACTCGGTCTGCCTATATTGTGGTTATGTTTTTCTCTTATATTATTTTCATTTATTTTAATGCCTTTAGGAAATTAACTGAAAATTTCCTTCTACCAATACCTAGTGCTTAGTAAAATAACTTGTAGGATAAGAGAGTGAATGTCATATAAGTTATAGTCTTAACAAAACTTTCAATTGTCACTTTTGCACTTAGTAAAACTTGTCAGAAAATGTTAAAACAAATCTGAAAATCAACAAGTAAACTATTTTTCTTGTAGAATAACACTTAAGACTTCTATTTCCCTGTCCAAAATTTTCAATTTTTCCCTGTGACATAACTGTGGCTATCTATTTCTGCTTTACTGACTATGCCAAAGCCTTTGACTGTGTGGATCACAACAAACTGGAAACTTCTGAAAGAGATGGGAATGCCAGACCACCTAACCTGCCTCTTGAGAAATCTGTATGCAGGTCAGGAAGCAACAGTTAGAACTGGACATGGAACAACAGACAGGTTCCAAATAGGAAAAGGAGTACTTCAAAGCTGAATAATATCACCCTGCTTATTTAACTTATATGCAGAGTACATCATGAGAAATGCTGGGCTGGAGGAAGCACAAGCTGGAATCAAGACTGTGGGGAGAAATATCAGTAACCTCAGATTTGCAGATGACACCACCCTTATGGCAGAAAGTGAAGAGGAGCTAAAAAGCCTCTTGATGAAAGTGAAAGAGGAGAGTAAAAAGTTGGCTTAAAGCTCAACATTCCAAAAGCAAAAGATCATGGTATCTGGTCCCATCACTTCATGGGAAATAGATGGGGAAACAGTGGAAACAGTGTCAGATTTTATTTTGGGGGGCTCCAAAATCACTGCAGATGGTGACTGCAGCCATGAAATTAGAAGATGCTTACTCCTTGGAAGAAAAGTTATGGCCAATCTAGACAGTATATTCAAAAACAGAGACATTACTTTGTTGACGAAGGTCCATCTAGTCAAGGCTATGGTTTTTCCTGTGGTCATGTATGGATGTGAGAGTTGGACTGTGAAGAAGGCTGAGCACCGAAGAATTGAAGCTTTTGAACTGTGGTGTTGGAGAAGACTTTTGAGAGTCCCTTGGACTGCAAGGAGATCCAACCAGTCCATTCTGAAGGAGATCAACCCTGGGATTTCTTTGGAAGGACTGATGCTAAAGCTGAAACTCCAGTACTTTGGCCACCTCATGAGAAGAGTTGACTCATTGGAAAAGACTCTGATGCTGGGAGGGATTGGGGGCAGGAGGAGAAGGGGATGACCGAGGATGAGATGGCTGGATGGCATCACGGACTCGATGGATGTGAGTCTGAGTGAATTCTGGGAGATGGTGATGAACAGGGAGGCCTGGTGTGCTGCGCTTCACGGGGTCGCAAAGAGTTGGACATGACTGAGTGACTGAACTGAACTGAATTGAAGTCCTTTGAATTTTGTTACATCACCTTTTAGTTTATACAGAACACACATATTTGAGTTGGGTGTTTACTGGGATGAAATTGATTCATGAATCAAGTTAATGTTGACTGAGTTTTTTTGCTAATCTCTCTTCATTCACTATTTTTATACAGGTCTGCAATATTGGTACCATGCTATTGTCATTTTACTAATGAAGAAATTAAGGCTTAGAGATAAAAAACAAAACAAACAAAAAACACAAGCCAGGTGGGGTCAGTTTGCATCAAATAATACAAATGAGATCAAATAATACAAATGAGATCAAATAATACAAATTAGATCAAATAGTACAAAATTTGTTGAAAGCTAGAGTCTTTCCAGGTTTCCTGTGAAATCTTTCTTAGAATGTTGGGCAAACAATCGGCATTGGGAGATCGTGTTCACCTGTGGCTGATTCATGTCAATGTATGGCAAAACAAATGTAGTATTGTAATGTAGAATAAAGTAATAAAAAAATTAAAAAAACAATTGAACAATGAACAAAGTAAGCAATATAAACATTAAACAATATTTGCTCTTGTATCTGAAACACAACTGGAGGTTCTCAGTATCAGTTTAAAACTTTCTACTGTTTTTTGTAGATAATAATAACCGTATGCAATGCATCATTTTAGATTTTTCCCTTCCAGATAATATAACTACAGTATTTAAACTCATTTACTTCTAGAGATTCTGAGACTGGGATTTTATAGCACCACTAATTAGAAAAAGAGAATAGAAGAGACGGATGTAGGACATATATTTCTCTTTTTAAAAATGTCTCTCCTTTTTCCAATTTTCCACCTGACTGATGATACCTGGAGAAAATAAGATAAATTCATTTCTTTAAAATTAGTATTAACTAATCCTGATAACTTAATTTCAACCTTAGCATCCTAACATACTAAAACTTAAAATGGATGATGGGTTTTGCTGCAAATATAATGCTGCTGCTGCTGTCGCGTCAGTCGTGTCCGACTCTGTGCGGCTCCATGGACGGCAGCCCACCAGGCTCCCCCGTCCCTAGGACTCTCCAGAACACTGGAGTGGGTGGCCATTTCCTTCTCCAATGCAAGAAAGTGAAAAGTGAAAGTGAAGTCACTCAGTCATGTTCGACTCTTCGTGACCCCATGGACTACAGCCTACCTGGCTCCTTTGTCCATGGAATTTTCCAGGCAAGAGTAGTGGAGTGGGGTGCCATTGCCTCCCAAAACTCAATCATTTATATGGTAGAAGGTACACATTTTCAATTGGAACTTAGATTAGCTGAAAATTATGATTATGACATCATTCTGTGCAGTTTTCTTTTTCATTCTTTTTTCTTTACTCATCCTCACGTTGATCTCAGCACTTAGTTGTATTACCTTCACCTTAGAGAAGCATGTGTGCTGAATGCTTTGCTTCAGTTGTATCTGACCTTTTGTGACCCTATGGGCTATACAGCCCACCAGGCTCCTCTGTCCATGGGATTCTCCAGGGAAGAATACTGGAGTGGGATACCATGCCCTCTCCGGAGATCTTCCCAATCCAGGGATCAAACCCGTGTCTCATGTCTCCTGCATTGGTGGACAGGTTCTTTACCACTAGAAGCCCTAGAGAAATGTGGGCAAGATTATTCTCAGAGAGATACTGAAGGCGAACACATTTTGTACCAGAGAGGAAAGAATGAGGAATGAATCAGAAATCTTCTAGTTCAGAGCATGATTGATCTCAGTTGACAAAGATGAAGAAGTTCCCTATGGAAATCACAATCATTCTCTGTAAGGAACATCAGGAAGGGACACTTATCTTTTGTCATTGATGCATCGTCACCACTTACAATAGTATCTGAGACCCAACAGGAACTCAATAAATACAGCTTGACTGATTGAGTTCATTTCCCATTTATTGGATTGTGATCATGCCACCTGGCAGAGGTTGGAGATGCTTTTAAAGACGCATCCCAGGGAAATCGGGCCATAAGTCTGGGAAGAAGAAAAATTCAGATGAAAACTGAGTAAATAAGTCAAGCTCATCATCAGTCTTTGGCATTATATATCATTTGAGAAATAGCATCTTTAGCTGCAGGCAGCAGCACTGTTTAGGACAGAATCAGATCTATAGAGTGAAGTGTAAGCAGAAGTATTTTATCAGAAGCTGGAGATCATGTAGTTTCCAGCCAAATGATCTTCTGTTCATGCCTCAGGTCTCATATTGTGTTGAACATTCCACATAGTACCATAAAGTTCCTGAGAATTATAATTATTAATAATACTATGAAAGTAATTATTATTGTAATAATTATTGCTGTTGTACGATAATTATTGCAATAAAACATAATCTTCACAAAACCCTTTGTGAATTGTTATTCCAATTTTATAGAAAAGGAATCTAAGAGGGTACAACTTGCCTAAGGTCACACAGATGGTAAATGGCAGTCCCATGACCCGAAGCCCAGATTTTCTAATCATAACACTCATGCTCTTCAGCACTAAGGGATTCTGTACCATAAAAATTAAATCTCTGATAATTTACATTTTTGCTCAGGTCACCATAGTTTGACTTCACTTTAAATTTTACAATTTTTCCACCAGTTGAAAATGAATATTTTCCCATCTTTCAAGCTCTATCTTCCTTGCAAAAGAACCCCATGGATTTTTTTTTTTTTTTTGTAAAACTAATCTAGGGCATATATTTTTTTAAAAGAATTAAACATATTGGAGCTTATCAATCATGCCTAGATATTTTATACTCTGGATGGTGGTTTAGTTGCTAAGTTGTGTCTGACTCATGTGGCCCCATGAACTGTTGCCTGCTAGGCTCCTCTGCCCATGGGATTTTCCAGGCAACAATACTGAAGTGGTTTCCCATTTCCTTCTCCAGGGGATTGTCCCAAACCAGGGACTGAACCTGGGTATCCTGCACTGCAGTCAGATTTTTACTCACTGAGCGACCAGGAAAGTCCATACTCTGGGAGGCAAAGACATCTCAAATCATATAACCTCAGTTCAGTTCAGTTCAGTTGCTCAATCGTGTCCAGCTCTTTGTGACCCCATGAATCACAGCACGCCAGGCCTCCCTGTCTATCATCATCTCCCAGAGTTCACTCAGACTTATGTCCATCGAGTCACTGATGACATCCAGCTATCTCATCCTCTGTCGTCCCCTTCTCCTCCTGCCCCCAATCCCTCTCAGCATTCGAGTCTTTTCCAATGAGTCAACTCTTCGAATGAGGTGGCCAAAGTACTGGAGTTTCAGCTTTAGCATCATTCCTTCCAAAGAAATCCCAGGGCTGATCTCCTTCAGGATGGACTGGTTGGATCTCCTTGCAGTCCAAGGGACTGTCAAGAGTCTTCTCCAACACCACAGTTCAAAAGCATCAATTCTTCGGTGCTCAGCTTTCTTCACAGTCCAACTCACACATCCATACATGACTACAGGAAAAACCACAGCCTTAACTGCTGCTGCTGCTAAGTCACTTCAGTTGTGTCTGACTCTGTGTGACCCCATCGACGGCAGCCTACTGTCTCTGGGATTCTCCAAGCAAGAACACTGGAGTAGGTTGCCATTTCCTTCTCCAATGCATGGAAGTGAAAAGCGAAAATGAAGTCACTCAGTCGTGCCTGACTCTCAGCGACCCCAGGGACTGCAGCCTACCAGGCTCCTCTGTCCATGGGATTTTCCAGGAAAGAGTACTGGAGTGGGGTGCCATTG
This sequence comes from Nanger dama, assembly GCA_917880005.1. NCBI lineage: Eukaryota > Metazoa > Chordata > Mammalia > Artiodactyla > Bovidae > Nanger > Nanger dama. The sequence goes on along the minus strand of CAKJTW010000003.1, from coordinate 5,599,327 downwards.
CCTTCTCCGATAGCCTTGACTAGATGGACCTTTGTTGGCAAAGTAATGTCTCTGCTTTTCAATATGCTATCTAGGTTGGTCATAACTTTTCTTCCAAGGAGTAAGCGTCTTTTAATTCCATGGCTGCAATCACCATCTTTAGTGATTTTGGAGCCTCTCAAAATAAAGTCTTCCACTGTTTTCCCATCTATTTCCCATGAAATGATGGGACCAGATACCATGATCTTCATTTTCTGAATTTTGAGCTAGATATTTATAAATAATGGAGTGGTGGGCATATTATGATATGGGGAAAACATATCATAACCACATAGTGATTTTTGAGAAAAGAAACAATTCTGTCTGAGAAAGGAAGCAGAAGCCTTTAAATGTTCTGTACTCCAGCCAGGGTCCCAATATTGCCTTTGTTATTTGTGAATCACATTTTCTTAATACCTCTTTTTGTTGCTAAGTCATGTCTAACTCTTTGTGACCCCCATGGACTGTAGCACGACAGACCACTCTATCCTCCACTAACTCCTGGGTTTTGTTCAAATCCATGTCTGTTGGGTCTGTGGTGCTGTACAACCATCTTGTCCTCTGTCGTCCCCTTCTCCTCCTGCCTTCAGTCTTTCTCAACATCAGTCTTCCCCAGTGCGTCGAGTCTTTGCATCAGATGGCCAGAGTATTGAAACTTCAGGTTCAGCAGCAGTCCTTCCAATGAATATTCAAGGGTTGACCTTTTATACAATTTGTTTTTACTTTTATAAATCATCACTCTTCTAATCATCTTTGAATTATTTTATTATACATACATATATTCTTACTGCTCAAAGTCCATTCTGTTTTGTTTTAAAAGAAACTTAATAGTATTTTAAATTGTTCCCTTTATCCCCAGTATATCTGCTTAATACTGAGAATCCTGGGTTTGCATAAAGAAAGAAAAAGTAGCTGCTAAGCGTCTTTATGCATGCAAATGGCAGCTTTGATGGGCCCTTGTCTGTTGTAATGCTTTCTCTTTAGGGAAAAAATACTACAGCCCTTGGAACTTTTTCATATCATTAATACCTACAACGTGTTAATCTGCAATAGTCATGTAAGCACTGTTTTTAGAACACTGAACATTCCTGTTGATAGTTTGACAATCTATCTGTTGAAAATGGAAGACAGTCCTTTGAGAAAACTGCTCATAGTCATTGGCTATCATTGATTACCTATATTTTCCAGTGTCTGGAAGAAGAGAAATCATTGTGAATTACTAAGATTGCTTATAAATATGTTAATAAGTATACTTGACAATATTGAAATATATTATTTCCCCAAACTTGAAAAAAAATTATCTGTTGGTCTAAGGAAAGGGATTAATGACATACAGAACACAAACCAGTTTCTCGTTTATATCCTTCTTTAGTTTTATTCAAAGGTACCATTTCTAACTCTCTGCAAGGTGACCTCCCCATGCATGCTCACAACAGCGTTTTGCCTCTCAGACGCTCCAAAATGACTCTGAAAATTGCTGTGAAAAAGATACTTGCCCATTTCCTGAGAATCAGAATGACTCAGAAGCTGAGCACATATGTGAACAGCTGATACTGGATTCTCTGAGTAGTTTCCCATTTCTGATACATTATTCTCTTCATAAATGTATGTGATCCTCTCCCAGATAACAATCTGTACAAGAAGGAAAAGAAAAAAGGGGCAGTGTGGTTCACTGAGACTGTCTCCAAGCAGCATTTGATGCATCCAGGCGTTGGAAAGGGTTGAAAATGCATTAATCTGTGGCAACTGTGTATTATTGGTTTTCTATGTCAAGTTGTTCACATCTTTTAAAAACACAGTGGACAGTATGTATTCAGGGTATTTATCATGGCACTTAACCCACTTTGAAAGAAAACTCTAATGCCCTTGGGGAGAGCTTCCATTACCAAGATATTCAATATTCATCTTGCCCTAAGTGCAACCTCTGAAGATAAAGTCCTATTTAAATAATCAATTCTTCTCATTGCTCTACCCAGCAGTGACTGGAAATGACTGCAAAAAAAAGAGAAGTAGGATCAGTTCAGTTCAGTCGCTCAGTCGTGTCCGACTCTTTGTGACCCCATGAATAAGAAACTTTAAAATAAATCCGTTTTGTCTTAAATTTGAAAAAAAATTTTTTTTTTTCTCACTCTCATCATTTGTGTTTGCCAGTGCATCCTGTGAGCAAACCTGTGCTTCAGCATAAACCACTCAGTGAATTTGTGGATTATAGCAAGTCTTCTGGGTGGGGATAGGATTTGTTTAGAACAAAAGTAAAAGCAAATTAAAGACATTGGATTATAAAGGGAAACTTATGACATATCTTGACATTCATGATTATTTTATTAAGCAAGCTTGCATTAAGAGAGGCGCTTGAGTATGTTTTCCTTGTTGGACACAGATCAAGAGAGTGGATACTGACTTGTGGTGTTAGAAAGTTTCCAGTGAAAGACGAGTGGAACTGGTTATTGGGAGAGTAACCTGAGTTGTTCGGGAGAGTAACTGGTTATTCTGACACTGCAAAAGCCCAACAAATCTGCATGCATACTGAAATGAGCATGCCGTGGGCCTGGAAGAGTTCCATTTTATGACAAGGCCTGAATTACCTTAGTTTGTTATTCTTTATTGATCAACAAACTTGGCAGTAATGGAATCCTGCTTCATTATGGTGCCGTGTAGAGAAAACCACTGCCAAAGTAACAACAATCAGAGGGATAATTCATGATTATAATAATTCAAGACACTTTGCACTCTGTCAATTGATCTTTACAAAGTGTAGTTTTGTTGAGAGGCAAAAAGGGATATTGATGGTTTTTCAGTGCTTCATGTAATATCTGTTTTTCTTCAGTTACATGGGTTTATGTGATTTCCATGTTGAGCTCATGTCATTCTAGAGCATTTGATTCGTATGCAGCAAATATTGGTCAATGTGAACCTGTCTTATGGGATTCTACTTTGCCTTATTATCCTGGCATGGCTCCTACTCTCCTCAACCTTGAGGTCAGTGAACAGGTTCTGGCCTACAGATGGACATTAATAGGTTCTAGAGCAAAACCCCACTCCTTTCAAAATACTGGTCACTTTGCAAATAGAGCTAAAGTTTCCCGGCTGTCCCTCCTCAGTGGGTTTACTGTCACCCACAGGGCTCCTCAAGGTTAAAGTCATCAAATTCCTTTTCTAATTTTATGGTAGAAGGATAGATAAAGGACATATTTCCTGAGGCATTTGAGGAGTTTAATTGTATTTCTGTAACTTAGTTTCTCCTAAAGAGGCTATTTTTTAAAAGAAAATAATGAAGCTCAATAAAACAGAAGATTAAATTCATCCCTATCATTATAACTAATTTATTACACTACATGGAGTATAATTGTGTATGTGGTTTCCTGCTCACCATTGATGTGTGTGCACTTATTGTTTTATCTGGGCTTTTGTTTAGTCAATTTTTGCACAATGAGACAAAAAAAGTAATTGTTATTCTTTAACCCTGGTTCATTACATTAGTTAGTGCTTGACACTGTTAACCCTACTGGGGTGAGAATGGGTGGGTGGAGGGAGGTGAGTGCTCACTCTTTTCTGTTATAACTTTTCTTATCTCATTGTTTGGTATTTACTTGCAATTTTCTTTTTAATTCTTCATGTAGAGAGGGACATATATTCTGAAAGTATATGTAATAGATTTATCTGGGTAAAATATTTTACACCTCTAACTTTTACATTGCATTGTATTTTTGTTTAACATGATCACTGTTTCTCAGGAGGAATGCTACCTAGAGTTAGTACACATTTGGAAAGGTGATAGTCACTCATAGAATGATAGGTATCTATTTACTTTGACTCTGACAGGAAAGAAAAGGTATTATGCATAGAAAACTATGCTATTTGTGTCAGTCTATTAGCTGAACAACTTTATTCTCATTTATTCTCATTTTAGACTCTTTAGTGTGTCAATGGAGACAAGATATTGTGGGAATTGGTAGCGTGTGCATGAAATACACAGGTTTCTCTCATTCTTAGACTGTTTGGGGAGTGTTTTAGTCTGGGTTCTTTAGAGAAATAGAACCAACAAGATTATATATATATATATATATACACACACACACACATACATATATATATAACTGAATTATGTAGTAATGAAATCAGAGAAGACCTACGATTTGCCGTGAGCAAGCTGGAGACAAAGGAGAAGGGATGGTATAATTCCAGTCTTAGTTTGAAGGCATAAAATCTATGTCTAAGCTCAAAGGCAGTCAATACATGGCTAATTCCCACTTACTAAGACTTTTGTTACTAATGACTCTGTTCATTTCCAAAGCAAATAATTCAGTATCACAATAATCCAAGTCTATGCCTCAACCAATAATGCTGAAGAAGCTGAAATTGAACATTTGCTTGAAGATCTACAAGACCTTCTAGAACTGACACCCAAAACAGATGTCCATGTCATCATAGGGGGCTGGAATGCAAAAGTAAGGAATCAAGAGATACCTGAAGTAACAGGCAAGTTTGGCCTTAGAGTACAAAATGAAGCAGGGCAAAGGCTAATAGAGTTTTGCCAAAAGAACGCACCGGTTATAGCAAACACCCACTTCCCACAACACAAGAGATGACTCTACACATGGACATCACCAAATGGTCAACACTGAAATCAGACTGATTATATTCTTTGCAGTTGAAGATGGAGAATCTCCATACAGTCAGCAAAAACAAGACCAGGAGCTGATTGTGGCTCAGATCATGAACTCCTTATTGTAAAAATTCTGACTTAAATTGAAGAAAGTAGGGAAGACCACTTGGTTATTTAGGTATGACTGAAATCAAATCCCTTATGATTACACAGTAGAAGTGACAAATAGATTTAAGGGACTAGATCTTATACACAGAGTGCCTGATGAACTATGAACAGGGGTTGGTTACATTACACAGGAGGCAGTGAACAAGACCATCCCCAAGAAAAAGAAATTTAAAAGAGCAAAATGGTTGACTGAGGAGGCCTTACAAATAGCTGAGCAAAGAAGACAAGTGAAACGCAAAGAAGAAAAGGAAAGTTATACCCATCTGAATGCAGAGTTCCAAAGAATAGCAAGGAGAGATAAGAAAGGATAGAAAAGACAAGAGATCACTTCAAGAAAATTAGAGATGCTGAGGGAACATTTCACCTAAAGATGAGCTCAGTACGGGACAGAAATGGTATGGACTTAACGGAAGCACAAGATATTTAGAAGAGATGACAAGAATACACAGAAGAATTGTACAAAAACATCTTTCTCAACCAGATAACCACAATGGTGTGATCATTAACCTAGAGGCAGAAATCTAGGAGTGTGATATCAAGTGGGCCTTAGGAAGCATCACTATGAACAAAGCTAGTGGAGGTAATGGAATTTGAGCTGAGCTATTTCAAATTCTAAAAGACGATGCTGCACTCAATATGTCAGCAGTGGCCACAGGACTGGAAAAGGTCAGTGTTCATTCCAATCCTAAAGAAATGCAGTGCCAAAGAATGCTCAAACTACCACACAATTGTTGTCATCTCATATGCTAGCAAAATAATGCTCAAAATTCTTCAAGCCAGGCTTCAACAGTATGTGAACCAAGAACTTCCAGATGTTCAAGCTAGATTTAGAAAAGGCAGCAGAACCAGAGATCAAATTGCCAACATCCGCTGGATCATCAAAAAGCAAAAGAATTCCAGACAAATGTCTAACTGCTTCAGTGACTACACTAAAGCTTTAGACTGTGTGGATCACAACAAACTGTGGAAAATTCTTCAGGAGATGGGAATACCAGATCATCTTACCTGCCTCCTGAGAAGCCTGTATGCAGGTTAAGAAGCAACAGTTAGAACCAGACATGGAAATTGGACTGTTTCAAATTGGGAAGGGAATACATCAAGGCTGTATATTGTCACCCTGCTTATTTAACTTATATTCAGTCTACATCATGTGAATTTCAGGACTGGATGAAGAATAAGTTGGAATCAAGAATGCTGGGAGAAATATCAATAATCTCAGATATGCAGATGATGCCACCCTTACGGCAGAAAGTGAAGAAGAACTAAAGAGCTTCTTGAAGAAAGTGAAAGAGGAGAGTGAAAAAGTTAGGTTAAAGCTCACCATTCAGAAAACTAAGAGCATGGCATCTGGTCCCATCACTTCATGGCAAATAGATGGGGAAACAATGGAAACAGTGACAGACTTTATTTTTGGGATCCAAAATCTCCTCAGATGGAGACTGCAGCCATGAAATTATTAAAAGATACTTGCTCCTTGGAAGAAAAGCTATGACCAACCTAGACAGCATATTAAAAATCAGAGATATTACTTTGCCAACAAATGTCCATATCGTCTAAGGCATGGTTTTTCCAGTATGGATGTGAGATTTAATCCATAAAGAAGGGTGAACACTGAAGAATGATGCTTTTGAACTGTGGTGTTAAAGAAGACTCTTTAGAGTCCCTAGGACTGTAAGGAGATCCAACCAGTCAATGCTAAAGATATCAGTCCTGAATATTCATTAGAAGGACTGACATTGATGCTGAAACTCCAATACTTTGGCCACCTGATTGGATAAACTGACTCCTTGGAAAAGACCCTGATGCTGAGCAGGATTGAAGACAAGAGGAGAAGTGGATGATAGAGGATGAGATGGAAAGGTGGCATCTCAGATCCAGTGGAGATGAATTTGAGCAAGCTCTGTGAGATGGTGAAGGAAAGGGAAGTCTGGCGTGCTACAGTCCATGGAGTTGCAGAAAGTAGGACACAACTGTGAGACTGAACAACAACAAAACTTTTTTCCCACTTATTGTGACCTTTCTACTTACCTACTCAAGATCCCCTCCAAGTATCACATTATCACTTATCACATATCACAATATCAGCATATTAATTTGAAAGCTAATGGATGAATGAAGCCCACCCGCCTTGGAGAGGAATATCTACTTTGTTTAGCCTATAAATTCAAATATCAATCTAATCCATAAACAGCCTCATAGACATACACAGTATAATGTCTAACCAAATATCTGGGCACTGCATGATCCAGTCAAGTTGACACACAGAATTAAACATGACGGGGGAAGCGATAGCTGTGTTCAGTGTTAAGTCGTCTTAAAATGCTTTGTTTAATTTAGCTTAACATTGAAGATCCATGCACATGGAAAGTGATTTGTCTCAGACCAATGCAATTCACCACACATTTGCTCTGCCCCTGCACTTACAAGATATTACACTAAATTGTATAAGAAAACAAAGGCACGAGCATTAAAATTTTATAATCTGATATGGGGAGATAGATGTTCCCTAACTGCAATGACAGGCAATATAATGTGACATTAGATCGGTGTAAACTACTTCCAAAGAAGACAAAAGAAGGAAGAAATTAGTTCTGTTGAATCAAGAAATGCAATAAGGTAGGGTCAGAATTGCTTCTATGAAGGATGAAATATAGAGCTAAAAATGGTTGATTTTGTTGTATAATAACTAATTCACTTTTAAATAAATTTGTGTCTGAAGCCCCCAGATTCTCTGGATGACTAAATGGGAATTGTGGCAAAAAGACAGAAAGGGCCCTCTACTGCTATCCTGGGATTTCTACTGAGACATTTTTGCAGACTAAACGATTTTGATGGAACTCTTGAGGAATTCCCTGAACAGGTGATCCATGATTAGGGTATTTCCAGCCATAAAGATGTCTTTCAGAAGGTGCAGTGCTCACAGAATTCCATTAACCAAAGAGAGAAGATACATTCAAAAGGAGTATTGAAATGTAAATACTGACCATTTCTCTACAGAAAATGTCCTGTGTACTATACTGAATTAATGTGTTTTTTTTTCCTGAAGCCCTGAATATGGAATACAATAAGATTTTATATATATATCTGTGGTATGCAATAAAATTAGTTATTGAGGAAACAATTTTATAATTAGATTTCATATTAAGTTGAAACTTATTGCAAATTCTGTTTTTTAAAGATATTTATCTCTTCTTGTTATTCTTTGGAACTCAGCATTCAAATGCCTATATCTTTCCTTTTCTCCTTTGCTTTTCACCTCTCTTCTCTTCACAGCTATTTGTAAGGCCTCCCCAGACAGCCATTTTGCTTTTTGCATTTCTTTTCCACGGGGATGGTCTTGATCCCTGTCTCCTGTACAATGTCACAAACTTCATTCCATAGTTCATCAGGTACTCTATCTATCAGATCTAGGCCCTTAAATCTATTCCTCACTTCCACTGCATAATCATAAGGGATTTGATTTAGGTCTTAGCTGAATGGTCTAGCGGTTTTCCCTGCTTTCTTCAATTTGAGTCTGAATTTGGTAATAAGGAGTTCATGGTCTGAGCCACAGTCAGCTCCTCATCTTGTTCTTGTTGACTCTTCTCCATCTTTGGCTGCATAGAACAGAATCAATCTGATTTCGGTGTTGACCTTCTGGTGATATCCATGTGCAGAGTCTTCTCTTGTGTTGTTGGAAAAGGGTGTTTGCTATGACCAGTGCATTTTCTTGGCAAAACTCTATTAGTCTTTGCCCTACTTCATTTCACATTCCAAGGCCAAATTTTCCTGTTACTCCAGGTGTTTCTTGACTTCCTACTTTTGCATTTCTGTCAATAAAAGACATAAATGGTCTGGACCTAACAGAAGCAAAAGATATTAAGAAGAGGTGGCAAGAATACATAGAAGAACTGTACAAAAGATCTTCACGACCCAAATAGTCATGATGATGTGATCACTAATCTAGAACCAGACATCTTGGAATGTGAAGTCAAGTGGGCCTTAGAAAGCATCACTACAAACAAAGCTAGTGGAGGTGATGGAATTCCAGTTGAGCTGTTTCAAATCCTGAAAGATGATGCTGTGAAAGTGCTGTACTCAGTATGCCAGCAAATCTGGAAAATTCGGCAGTGGCAACAGGACTGGAAAAGGTCAGTTTTCATTCTAATTCCAAAGAAAGTCAATGCCAAAGAATTCTCAAACTACTGCACAATTGCACTCATCTCACATCTTGTAAAGTAATGCTCAAAATTTTCCAAGCCAGGCTTCAGCAATACGTAAACTGTGAACTTCCTGATGCTCAAGCTGGTTTTAGAAAAGACAGAGGAATCAGAGATCAAATTGCCAACATCCACTGGATCATGGAAAAAGCAAGAGAGTTCCAGAAAAACATCTATTTCTGCTTTATTGACTCTGCCAAAGCCTTTGACTGTGTGTATCACAATAAACTGTGGACAATTCTGAAAGAGATGGGAGTACCAGACCACCTAACCTGTCTTTTGAGGAATCTGTATGCAGGTCAGGAAGCAACAGTTAGAGCTGGACATGGAAAAACAGACTGGTTCCAAATAGGGAAAGGAGTACGTCAAGGCTGTATATTGTCACCCTGCTTCTTTAACTTCTATGCAGAGTACATCATGAGAAACGCTGGACTGGAAGAAACACAAGCTGGAATCAAGATTGCAGGGAGAAATCTCAATAACCTCAGATATGCAGATGACACCACCCTTATGGCAGAAAGTGAAGAGGAACTAAAAGCCTCTTGATGAAAGTGAAAGAGCAGAGTGAAAAGGTTGGCCTAAAGCTCAACATTCAGAAAACGAAGACCATGGCATCCGTTCCCATCACTTCATGGGAAATAGATGGAGAAACAGTGAAAACGGTGTCAGACTTTATATTTTTGGGCTCTAAAATCACTGCAGATGGTGACTGCAGCCATGATATTAAAAGACGCTTACTCCTTGGAAGAAAAGTCATGACCAACCGAGATAGCATATTCAAAAGCAGAGACATTAGTTTGCCGACTAAGGTCCGTCTAGTCAAGGCTATGGTTTTTCCTGTGGTCATGTATGGATGGGAGAGTTGGACTGTGAAAAAGGCTGAGTGCCAAAGAATTGATGCTTTTGAACTGTGGTGTTGGAAAAGACTCTTGAGAGTCCCTTGGACTGCAAGGAGATCCAACCAGTCCATTCTGAAGGAGATCAACCCTGGGATTTCTTTGGAAGGAATGATGCTAAATCTGAATGTCCAATACTTTGGCCACCTCATGAGAAAAGTTGACTCATTAGAAAAGACTCTGATGCTGGCAGGGACTGGAGGCAAGAGGAGAAGGGAATGACCGAGGATGAGATGGCTAGATGGCATCACAGACTCGATGGACGTGAGTCTGAGTGAACTCCAGGAGATGGTGATGGACAGGGATGCCTGGTGTGCTGCAATTCATGGGGTTGCAAAGAGTTGGACACGATTGAACGACTGAACTGAATTGAAAAATATTTATTTATTTGCCTGCATCAAGTCTTAGTTGCAGTACATGGGATCTTTCCTTGACATGCATGAGCTTTTCTCTAGTTGTGATGCAGTTTTGGTTGCTCTACGACATGAGGGATCTTAGTTCCCAAACTGGGTATTGAACCTATATCTCCTGTATCAGAAGGCAGACCCTTAACCAGTGGGATACCAGGGATATCCCTCTTTCTAGTTTTTGGATTGTAATATGATAAAACTGTACCAATCAATATTCTACAGTAATTAATATATATTTATATTGATTTTTCCCTATAACTTTTTATCTTTTATGACTAATGGATATATTAAAAAGTAGAGCCATTACTTTGTCAACAAAGGTCCATGTAGTCAAGGCTATGGTTTTTCTAGTAGTCATGTATGGATGTGAGAGTTGGACTATAAAGAAAGCTGAGGACCAAAGAATTGATGCTTTGATCTGTGGAGAAGACTGTTGAGGGTCCCTTAGACTGCAAGGAGATCCAACCAGTCCATCCTAAAGGAGACCAGTCCTGGATGTTCATTGTAAGGACTGATGTTGAGGCTGAAACTCCAATACTTTGGCCACCTCATGCAAATAGTTGACTCATTAGAAAAGACCCTGATGCTGGGAGGGACTGGGGGCAGAAGGAAAAGGGGATGACAGAGGATGAGATGGCTGGATGGCATCACTGACTCAACGGACTTGGGTTTGGGTAGATTCCGGGAGCTGGTGATGGACAGGGAGGCATGGCATGCTGAAGTTCATGGCGTTGCAAAGGGTTGGACACGACTGAGCAACTGAACTGTAGTGAACTGAATCGCTGTAGTATATACGTATAGTTTGGGAATATGGAATACAAAAGGTGAGTTTTTATCACAGTAGTAAAGAAGGATAAGGAATATATAAGATTTCAGTATTCTTACCACAAAGAAAGTCTAAAAAGTGAAGCAGAATACTTAACAATGATGTATATAATTTATTTAGTAGCTGGTTTTGTGCTAGGCACTTTAGCATTAAGAGATGCAGTATTATTTACCACATTTTAGAGAGAAGAATCTGAAGTTGGGAAAACATTTATGCAGACAGTAAGTGATGGAGCAGAGATTCAAATGCAAGCTCAGTTTTACTTCACTGGTTCCAAAGTTCAAAGAATTCTTTTCATTGTACACCAGTCTCACAGAGTAAAACCAAACCCTGCCTTATAAGTTTTCTCATCCGGTCACCTTATTATATACTTTTCCTTTCTTTACCTTTGCCTGAACGGATTTTTTTCGTTTGTTACTGCAATGGTTTCTGGATTGCTTTTTCTTGCTCTTATTTTCCATCTCTGCCAGTTCTAGCCTTTCCGCTCCAAATCCACTCTTGTTTGCCCAGACTTGTGATAAGATAGCTGGACCCTGTCAATATCTCTAGCTTTCATTCAGGCACGTCAGGCTTTGCCAGTTGTAGGTGCTAGAGGGAACTGCAAAGCTCCATAGAGGGACTTTTCCTACTCATTCTAGTGCTTTTTATCATTCTCATTTTTAAATTCCAGTAACTAGAACAATGCTTGGTGCAAATGAACACTCAAAATGATGTATGTCATACAGGAATCAGAGCTGTTCCTCTAGGCTTGAATGGGACAAACATGTTTGTCTTGGAGTTTAAGGGAAATAAACTTGTCCTTAATATAATCATTTATTATAACAGAAATATCTCAACAAGAAATGAGATACATGTACATATACGTAATTCATTCCAGAAATTTGTTACTCAGCAATAGCTAGCAATTTCAGAAAACAAGTCAGAATGGCTATTGAAGGAATGTCTCAGGGTAATTCAAACTCCAGTTGAAGAAGTCGGTATTGGTAATTGTTTAGATCCTCTGAACACTTACATTTTATCTTTATTTCATAGATAAACAATCCACCGGAACAGTATTTATGGCCTGTCTTCTTAAATATCCTATTTTCTCATGTACCTGTCATCGCTATTGTGCTCTTTAAAAAAAAAAAAATCTAATAATGTTCTTGAAGCTGTATTCTTTCTGTGATATCCACAGTGAATCATGATTCAGGATCCTATTTCTAATTTGCAGTCTTAATCACCAGAAAATGCACAGTTGCTTGATGGAGAATACTAGATTTTGATATGAACATCTGAATGTCATCATTTCAGTTTTCCCTCATTGCCTGGTTTCCAACAAATGGTACAGAGTCCCTGATGTGTAGTAGATAATAAATCAGTGGTGTGGCTTACTTTATATTGGAAAGGATATATTCTCTCTAAAGTTTCAGGAGTTGAGCTAAATATTTGATTTTTTCATTTGACTCTCCAAATCCAAAGCAGTCTTAAAATAAATGTGAAATGAAACAAACTAACAATACAAACAAAAACTTTCTGGGAAAAATAGTATAGTGGATTAAAATCACTGAGTGAGACCACGCATTCCTGGCCATATATATAGCTTTTCTCTCCTCTACTCCAGAACATACATTCCTATCAGCATAAATCTGTTTCCTCTGGTTGAGGAAGGATTTAGTCTCCAGAGCCCAGAGGAAATCCTGTTGAATTTTAGAACCTGAAGGGTTCTGTAAATTCCAAACAGTAATTTACACCCCTCAGCCCGCCAATGGTCCATCCGGTAGAGCACCCAGCTTCCTACTGTGTCTAGTGATGGATGGTTTCGGAGACAGCCAAAAATGCACCATGATGCACCTAATTGAGAAATAGTGCATCGCCGAAAAACTTCCTTCTTAACTCTGGTAGCTGGTTAGTTTATTTCATGATGCCTGAGGCCTGATAACTATTTATCTCTATACTCCAGTTACAGAGAAACTCTTATTTTCCCTTAGAACACACTATTAACTTTCTCATAAGCATCTAATCTTTAATTGAATCTTATTAACCTCTTCTGATTAATAACTCACTGTAGAGTGAGCAAGTAATCACATTCCACCTTTAGCTTGACTTAAAAACTTCCAGCCAAATTGTATACATAAAATAGCTGTCTTTGTATATTATAGGTTTCTTAATATAATACTTCTTAAAAAAATAGAACCCGTTGGAAGTCAACATTAAAAATGTACTCTTGTAATTAGGCACAGAATGTATTATTTGGTTATTAACATACAAGGAAAAAAAAGTTCAATGCGTGACTTGTGAACATTTCAAATGCAGACTGTATTATTTGCTTAAACCTTTCAGGAACCCCATATTTCTTTACTAGGAGAAAATTGCCACTGAGCTAAACTACATTAATATGAAATATGTTTAACAATGTCCTTGCTTGGAAACTACTAACAACGTGTTAACAGTTTTCCAGGGCACTGTGGACAGTGTTTTGTTTTTTTTTTTTGACAGCTAGGCTGCAAACCACTTTATGCAACTCTGTATTTCTTTCTTAAGCTGCTGGTGGGAAAACTGTAAGTAAACATTCGATGTCATCAAAGGACTCAGCACACTGTCATCGCCTGTTAACACTGTGGGCAAGGTCAAAATCTTCCATTAGGACTTGGTGCTTCTGTGGGTTAGCTGCTACTCAGGCTTGGAGGACAGGCATTTATATTTGCTGGCAGACTAATTAAGGGAAATGATATGCCAAAAGAGCATCTCCTCATCATTTGTGTGGTCCCATTTATTCATAGCTATGATTGGGTTAGTGGTAAGAAGGGCTAGATGGAACCCTAATCCCCTAATGATTCTGATTCTGTTTGCAAAGACAGCTGAACTGATCACCCATTTTGAGTGAGAAGTCGTAAACTATTCCCAAGAAATAGTAAAATATTCAGATGCCACAGCTATTCTTCATTTTTCTGAACGGCAACACACTGATGATCAAATATTTTGCTTATTAATATGACCAATATAACTGAAGTTGGACTTTACTAAGGCATCATAGAATAGACGTCAAAAATACAGGACTTGTGAAAGGATGCCTTGGGTTTGAATACTTGGTCCAGACAGCCACTGCTATATTTTTCTTGTTACTTTGTCACTTAGTCATGTCCAACTCTTGGGACTCCATTACCGTAGTCCACCAGGCTCTTCAGCCTGTGGGGATTTTCCAGGCAAGAATCCTGGAGTGGGTTGCCATTTCCTTCTCTAGATTGTCTTCCTCACCCAGAGATCTTACCTGCATCCCCTGCACTGGCAGGCAGACTCTTTACCATGAGCTAGCCCCATTGCTATATGGCATTGAGTAATTTATTTTTCATCCATTAATCTTTTCAGGGTGCTCTGTGAGGGTTTGAAGTTCTAACTATGTTTTCTAAATTATTGTTCCTATAGTTAGTGCTATGATTACATTTTATAATTTATAAATCATACAAGTAACATGAATCAGTAAATTCTATGAACAAACTTATTCTGCAATTAAACTAGTTAATTCTGAGAACCAGTACAAATTGAGGTTATTTGGGAAAAAGCATAGCGGAAGAAAACTTTGATAATAATTATATTTTCCACTCAGAAAAAATTCTGCTTCCCTCCTTTGAGTCTCACAAGCTCCTTAGGAGGCGCAGCAGAATACTTGTTACAAAAATGTGATTAAAAGAGTGTTTTTCACATCTAAGAACCAAGATCCTTTAGGGAAATGATATGAACCTTCATTTGTACTGTTAGAAGGGAGTGCTAGACTCATAAAAATCTTTCCACCAAGTCTTTACCCCTGTGAATGCACGTAACACCCCTACTTGAATGGCTTTGGCACTATATGGTTCTATTAACGTCATCATCAAATTGTCAATAAGTGAATATAATTTCTTTAAGTCCACAGTGTGTATCTATATGGAGAAGGCAGTGGCACCCACTCCAGGACCCTTGCCTGGAAACTCCCATGGACGGAGGAGCCTGGTGGGCTGCAGTCCAAGGGGTCGCTAAGTGTCAGGCATGATTGAACAACTTCACTTTCACTTTTCACTCTCATTCATTGGAGAAGGAAATGGCACCCCACTCCAGTGTTCTTGCCTGGTGAATCCCAGGGACGGGGGAGCCTGGTGGGCTGCCGTCTATGGGGTCGCACAGAGTGGACATGACTGAAGCGACTCAGCAGCAGCAGCAGCAGCAGCAGTGTATCTGTACACATCCTTGTGGAGTTAAACAAGCTGACTAGAATTTTTTCTAAACTCAGACTTTTAGTTGCAAAGCAAATTTTCTAAATAGCCTCTGCCCTAAGTACTTGAGGAGAAATTTGGAAATTAAAAACACAAAAGCCAACAGTTGACAGAAATTTAATATGAACCCAGCACGCACTGGCATGATTAGCATGAGACATACAGAATGCATATTGCCAGCCAGGAAAACAGAATCTCCAGGATCCAGAAGAGAATCTGGTATAGAACAATGCTTCACGATTGTTTCCTAAACACTCACACACGCACATATATACCACATTGATATCTATTATGTTTAAAGGATAACTTTCGATTGCTCTATTTACTGATCATTTAAATGCTTATGTTGATGAGAAGAGTTTACGCTCAATCATTGGATATTTGAAAATAGAGAAATTTTGAAAAAAAAAAACACCCACAAATCAGTCAACAGTTCTTTGATGGGTGTTTTAGGGGAGTTTCTATATACGATTTTACGTCATTTACAAATAGTGACAGTTTTACTTCTCCCTTTCCAATTTGAGTGCCTTTTATTTATTTTTCTTTAACAATCGCTCTTGCCAGGACTTCTAATACTATGTTGAATAAAACTGGTGAGAGTGATCATCCTTGTCTTGTTCCTGAGCTTGGAGGAATAGGTTGCGGCTTTCACTTTTGAATATGGTACTAGCTATGGGCTTGTCACATATGTCAGTAATTATGTTGTGTTATGCCCCCTCTATACCTGTTTTTTTTGAGAGTCTTTTTTTTAAGTAAATAGATGTTGAATTTTCTCAAATGTTTTTTTTCTCTCCACATACTGAGATGATCATATGATTTTTATCCTACATGTTGTTAGTCTGGTGTATCACACTGACTGATTTGTGGATATTTAACCACAATTTATCCTTGGAATAAATTTCACCAGATCATGGCTTATCTTTTGTTGAGTTTGTTTTGCTAATATTTTGTTGAAACTTTTTGCATCTGTGCTCTTCAGGGGTGTAATTTTCTTTTCGTGTGGCAAATTTGTTTAATGTCAGTATCAAGGTAAAGCTAGCTTTATAAAATGTTCTAGTCTATCTTTTTAGATGTTTAAGAAAGACTGGTGCTAATTCACCTTTGCTTGCTTGGTAGAGTTCACCAGCGAAGCCATGTGGTCCTGGACTTCTGTTGGGAGGCTTTTATTTTGCTTGTGCTTTTACTGCTAATTCAATCTCCTGACTAGTAATTGGTCCTTTCTGACTTCCTGTTTCATCATGATACACTCTGGACAGGTTGTGTGTTTCTAGGTATTCATTCTTCTCTTGTAGATTGTCCAATTTATTAGAATATAATTTGTTCACGGTACTATCTTGTTATTCTTTGCATTTGTGTGCTGTCAATTGTAATATCTTCTCTTCCCTTTCTGATTTTATTTGAGCCCTCTTTCTCTTTTCTTGATGACTCCAGCTAAAGTTTTATCATTTTTATTTATCTTGTTTAAGAAAGAGCTCTTGGTTTTATTGTCCTTTTAGTTGGCTTTTAAATGTCTATTTCATTTATTTCTGTTCTAATCTTACTTTAGTTACTTCCTTCTACTAACTTGGAACCTAAATTTACTTTGGAAATAATTTTAAGTGAGGTAACGTCTTATATTCCTTTTCTTGCATGCTCTAGTCTTGTTTCAAGGAAAACAATGTATCTTGAAAATAATCTTTTCTGAAATCTTGCGTTTATCAAAGGGAGAAAAATCCATGCCAACTGCAATTCAGTTAACAGAATAACTACGTCTTCTTTTATTTTTCATTCACACTTTTCCTTTCTTCTATTTTCTTTGCATTTTGTATTTTGCACACAAAACATATTTTGGATTTTCAACACCAATTTACCCAACATTTTTTAAAGGTGAAATATTGTCACAGAGAATATTAGAAGAGCTCTTGGAATAATGGTGGCAATAATCCTGAAAGTAACACAAGACTATACTTGCTGCACATATAACTGCTCAGTATTTCATGCTGACCAGCTAGCCCCTTACACTTTATATGAATTATCCTTGGAATGTCAGATCAAAAGGACCGGGATTTTGAAAGTCTTATTCTCAGCTCCTATCTCACCATCTAGAACACTGTCATAGCACTCAGTGTTTATTTATTGAATATTGTTGGTAAATAAATTTCAAGTTCTCCAAACAATGCAGTGATAAAACTACTTTAAATTGCATCCTAATTTTGGGACCAGAAAGGCAAATGGGTTTTGTATTTTTCCAAATGTGTAGGAGATATTTAACACTAGCCTGATATTTGGATCTGCTGAAACATGCTCTAGGAATACCACCTTTGTTTGATCTAATCTTATAAATGTACTGGGATTTGTAGTATTTTGCCCAAATTGCTTGCACTTATTGAGCAGATGAAGAAATGGCAGATAATATAGTTTAATTAGGACTAGAGGAATGGGAGATTGTACAGCAGGAGCCAGAAGTCAAAAATCAAGTCTAATTCTAGCCATAGATTTTCTTTTAATCCACACTTCCTGGAATGTGCAAAATGGGATCAAGTTGAGATATAAATTCTGTATGTTATTCAGTGTTCATTGTATGACTATTATGTGTAAATATATTTATATTTATATATATGAGAAAGAAGTGTGTTTAAGGAGCTAATTGCAATGTCATAGAATTACTTTCCCATGGATGATCCCATCTGATACAGTTATAGTGCTTCATTCATCTAAGAATACAGATCAAATTTACATACTTCATAATTCATTTAGTACTATTTATCAGTTAAACTTGGTTCCTTACATATCTTTTCACGTATACAACAATGAATATATGTATATATTTTTTAATTACAGTATAATACATCACTATCACTTTGGGGGCTAAGAGTTTTGCCGTTTACCAGGAATAGTAAGCATTCCAGGGAGAGACAGAAGTGTGTCTAATTTTATACATACCAGAATCATTGCCAAGTCTCAATAAATGTTTTTAAATTGTTGAAGATGTTACAACTGTTTTAATTATAACATAATAGTAGCTAACATTTGCTAAACATTCATGTGCCAAGCACTGTTCTAGTGCTTCAGATATGAAACCCATCTAACCCTCACAATAATACTACCAAGTGTGCGTGCTTGCATGCTGTTGCTTCAGTCATGTCTGACTCTGCGAATCTCCAGTCTCCTCTGTCCATGGGGTTCTCCAGACAAGAATACCATGCCCTCCTTTAGAAGATCTTCCCCACCAAGGGATCCAACCCAAGTCTTCTGCATTGCAGATGAATTTTCTACCACGAGCACCACCTGGGAAGCCCCGATTCTAGCAAATAGTACTTCAATAATTGTCATTCTCATTTTCCCAGTCATGCCTTTAGGTTAAGATAATATATCCAAGGGACTTTCTTGGTGGTTCATTGGTAAAGAATCTGCCTTGCTTTGTAGAAGATGTGGGTTCGATCCCTGTGTTGGGCATATCCCCTGGAGAAGGAAATAACAAGCCACTCTAGTATTTTGCCTGGAAATCCCAAGGACAGGGGCCCTTGTGGGCTGTAGTGCATGGGGTCACAAACAGTCTAACAAGACTTAGTGGCTAAAAGATAACAGCAAGAAGGCCAAGATTACACAGGTAGTAAAAAGGAAAACCAGAGTTTAAAATAAGATCCCATTCTCCTCAATTTTGCTCCTAAGATATGAGGCCCACTTATTACCCCCACAAAGGTCCATCTAGTCAAGGCTGTGGTTTTTCCAGGGGTCATGTATGGATGTGAGAGCTGGACTGTGAAGAAAGTTGAGCACCGAAGAACTGATGCTTTTGAACTGTGGTATTGAATAAGACTCTTGAGAGTCCCTTGGACTGCAAGGAGATCCAACCAGTCCATTCTGAAGGAGATCAGTCCTGGGTGTTCATTGGAAGGACTGATGCTAAAGTTGAAACTCCAGTACTTTGGCCACCTCATGCGAAGAGTTGACTAGTTGGAAAAGACTCTGATGCTGGGAGGGATTGGGAGCAGGAGGAGAAGGGAATGACAGAGGATGAGATGGCTGGATGGCATCACTGACTCGATGGACGTGAGTTTGAATGAACTCCGGGAGCTGGTGATGGACAGGGAGGCCTGGCGTGCTGCAATTCATGGGGTCGCAAAGAGTCAGACAAGACTGAGCGACTGAACTGAACTGAACTGAAGGTATTACCTTCTGTAGAACGGCAAAGAAAGGGTCCGTGCCATGCTGATCACTAGTGTAATATCTAAAAGTAAGATCCAGGTCACATACCAGCTAATCTAATGGTATTTTTAACTACTCCTCTAAGCTCTGAATTTCTATAGATGAAACCTTATCTGTTGCATTGGAAATTGTATTCCATTTCAGATGCATGATCACAGTAAGTCCTCTTTTTCTAAGAAGTCACTTTTTTTTTTATTGCTTTGTAAGCCAATACTCGTTTCATTTGGAAACTGCATCTATTACTTTGGATATCAAGCCTTAATAATAAACTGAGCTGTTTTCTATTATGATATTGATTCACATGCATATCTGAAGCAGCCACTGGGGGCTTTGTAAGCATCTGAATACAGCCACCACAGATTCCTTCCTTAGCTAGCCATCTTTGGGGTACGTCCTGATGGCGAGTGTTCAGCTGCACGTTGGTGAGTGATATTTGGAAATGTCAGAGCAAGCGAAGAAGATGAAATCTGCAATAGGGAACTCACCCAGAGGCTTCAGCGAGGCCCACTCTCGTGAGATCATTAGAGGCAGCAGGCAAAGGCGCAGTGCTGTCTCGGCAGTCGGGGAAACGCGCACGCTTGCGTGTGACAGCGGCCACTGAGAGATGGCTGCAGGAGCCTGCAAGGAAGCGCAGCGCAATTAGCTCTTGACTGGGTGCCCGCCCCTGCTTTGTGCAAAGGCCTCATTTTTGTTTGGTTGCCCAAACAGACATAGTTTCCTAAAAATATTGAAATATAGCCACAGTTTGGATCTGTTTATTCTATACTCTCATCAGTTTTTCAAATGGGTAATAGTTCCCAAAGGCTTCACTGGAAGCATTAAGACTCATAAGGGCATAATCCATGCAAAAACAGCATGACTAAAGGCTAAATAAACCTTACCGGCATGAAAAACATAATTATCCAAAATGTAATGCCCGGATTTTCCTTTTTATCTTTCTTGTTTGCTTTTTTCTTTAATTTTTAAATTGTAAAAAAAAAAAAAATGTGTTTATCATTAAGAGTTCAGCGCTTCTTTATCCTCCGGTCATTGCGGCCATCCGAAGGGACAGGGTTACTATGGGGAGAGAACAGGACAAGGGCACGTAAGCATGGCTTCCAGCCGGAGTGCTGATGCTGCCCAGATCCAGTCCAGAAGCAGTCCGATGCTGTCCACCACGTGTGTGGGACTGCTCTTCAGTAATATGAGAATTAAATGCTCTCTAGAGGTCTAGTTTCTCTCGTGTAATTCAGTGATGTTTTTTCCTTTAAAATATCATTCCGCTTTTCTGAGACGATCACTCAGCACACTCAACATAGTAGCTTCATAGAAGGGAAATCTATAATTCCTAGAATTCTTTTCGTCACATGTACATGTGCCTGTCTGTAGAAGTATGTATGTGCTATATGGGTTAGATCTTCAACTGGATTGCTTTTATGTGTTTGAAATATGTGTTATAATTTACAGATGCCCTTCAAGTATCATCTCTCTTACATATTTTCTTCTTTCTTCCTCTCCTTTTGCCCAGGTACATTCAGTGCAGTGATGCAACAAAGTACCTTTTAAAAATATTCTTAACATGAACTATACAATTAAGAACAATTTTTTGGAACTTTCACATCTGGATATGATAATTGAAAACATAGCTATGGATTAGCCAATCATTAAACCATTCATCTAGCTATTACAGAATACTAGGTATGGGCTAGCCAATCATCAAGCTACGTATTATCATTATCCAGTCAGGGATAATAAATATGTAAATTGTTGCTTTCTGAAGGCATCAATGCAAAAGGAGCCGAGATTGAAAAGACAAGATACTCTGGAGTAGAGAGAAGAAATATGGGGAACCTAACATTCTCCAATGTGTTTCTTCTTAAAGCATAAGAAAGAGCAAGGGATAAACTAAAAATCTAAGTAAATATTTTGACAGGGTTACATTTTAAGGAGAAAAACAGAAATATAGTGCCCCTTGATTAAAAGTAATGTTAAAAAACATATTTACATTTCAGGTCAGATTCCTAAGAAAACTTTTCCTAAAGCAGAAGCTCCGTAAGTGGACCAGGTCTCATTCAGATTAAAGTCATAATATTAGAAAAAGGTAAACAGTATCTATAGACTCTACAAGGTTTCATACACTCAGATTAGAATTTAGAAAAAAATAACGAGCATGCCTGATAATAGGAATAAATGATTTAAAAATTCAAATAATAGAAACAGAACTTTCCCACATTTTAAAGTTATAAACTTTTAAATAACTGTGGAAAAAATGATGAGCAAATAGAACACAGAATGAAGGGTTTCTCCAGAGTATTGAAATCTACATAAAAAGCATTAAAACAAAAGAATAAAAACTATAGTAATTAAAATATATTATTTTATGAGCTAAACAACAAATTATAAACAACAAAATAGGGGGTTAATAAACTGGAAGCTTGCTGTTCAGTTGCTCAGCCATGTCCGACTCTTTGAGACCCTGTGGACTGTAGCCCACCAGCCTTCCCTGTCCTTCACTACCTCCTGGAGTTTGCCAAACTCATGTCCTTTGAGTCAGTGATGCTATCCAACTGTCTCATCCTCTGTCACCCCATTCTTCTCCTGCCCTTAGTCTTTCTCAGAATCAAGGTCTTTTTTAGAGAGTCGGTTATTTGCATCAGGTGGCCAAAGCTAGATTAGCAAAGAAAAGAAATCCAAAGTTATAAAAGGGGAAAAATGATAAACATGGAAAAGATCTTAGTCAAAGTGAAAAGTTTTAATTCAGAAGTTTAAAGTATAGGATAGGGGAAATAGAATGAGACAACAGCAGTATTCAGAAGTTATTAGAAAAGATTTTTCACAGTAGTTGAAAGATATCAGGTAACAGATTCTCAAGAACCTGTTAACCCAAAGAAGAATATTTACAATAAAACCATGCTGAAATATACCAAAATTGCTGAGTCAAAGATAATAAGAAAATATTAAAAGTAAGACACAATGCCCTCAAAGTAGCAATAAGACTGATGTTTGGTTTTTCAACAGAATTAAAATCAGAGCTTTAACCTTAAGTATTTGACTAGATTAAAACAAACAAACAAACAAAAACAATAAACAAACTCCCTAATGATACACTTTCTACAATAACATAGTTTGAAAATTATAGAAAGATACAAGACTGCCATGTAAGCATTATCAGAAAAAACTTATGTATGGCTATGTTAACAGTGGATTCAGTAGCTCTGAGATACAGTATATATTATAAAACACAAATTTGATAAATATAAAATGGTCAGTCTGCTGGAATAATTAACTCAAAAACTTTTAGGCATCTCAAAACGTAGCCTCACAAAATGCAAGAAGAAACATAAGTTACTGTAAAAAAAAGGGCAAAGTAGATATTTGCAAACACAGTGAGAGATTTTTAAAACCTTCTCATCACTTCATGGGAAATGGATGGGGAAACAGTGGAAACAATGTCAGACTTTATTTTGGGGGCTCCAAAATCACTGCAGATGGTGACTGCAGCCATGAAATTAAAAGACGCTCACTCCTTGGAAGAAAAGTTATGACCACCCTAGATAGCATATTCAAAAGCAGAGACATTACTTTGCTGATTAAGGTCCATCTAGTCAAGGCTGTGGTTTTTCCTGTGGTCGTGTATGGATGTGAGAGTTGGACTGTGAAGAAGGCTGAGCGCCTAGGAATTGATGCTTTTGAACTGTGGTGTTGGAGAAGACTCTTGAGAGTCCCTTGGACTGCAAGGAGATCCACCCAATTCATTCTGAAGGAGATTAGCCCTGGGATTTCTTTGGAAGGAATGATGCTAAAGCTGAAACTCCAGTACTTTGGCCACCTCATGCAAAGAGTTGACTCATTGGAAAAGACTCTGATGCTGGGAGGGATTGGGGGCAGGAGAAGGGGACTACAGAGGATGAGATGGCTGGATGGCATCATGGACTTGATGAACTTGAGTCTGCGTGAACTCCAGGAGTTGGTGATGGACAGGGAGGCCTGGCGTGCTGCGATTCATGGCATTGCAAAGAGTCGGACACAACTGAGCGACTGAACTGAACTGAAACAACAGATCATGCAGACAAGTGTTCTAAAAGGATATGCATACTAAACCAGACTAGCTTACTTGAAATATATGGTTTTGTCCAAGCATACTTGGAACACCTAAAACGTTAACCATTTACTCGCAATAAAACAAGTCTCAAGAAACTTTAAGAAATTGCCCATCCCATTCCACCAGATTTGGGTTTGAGTGTCACTCAAAATTCCAAGACACAATAGATTTGATCCACCAACAGGCTTATTGAGCTAAAAAATAAAGCAGAAGACACGCAATAGAGAACAAGAAAACAAGAACATCGTTGGAATCTCCGGCATGGTCCCCTTATCTCCAATATGCTCTAAGGATGTGCATGGGAGTGAAAGACTGGGCTGAGCGTGTGTGAAACCACTTTGACCCAGAGAGCCTCTTTGAGCTTTTATTAATATACTGGTTACATGTCCTCATCTTGAATTGTGTGCCTCACTCCCGTCGTTCAGAGTATCTCAGTCTTATCAGTTGCAGGTTACTCAAAAAGCAATCTAACAATAAAGTAGAGATGTTCAGTCAAAGCACAGTATTTATTATGTATCCAGTTTGTTCTAATTAATTTATTAACTTGCTATTGCAAAAGGACTCTGGCCAGAATTTTTTTCCTTGTGTTTCTAAGGCTAGAAGAAAGAACACGGATCAGTAATTAACTATTCTCCAAACAGGAAACCATTAACATGAAGATAATGATAATGGATGCAAATATTTGGAAATCAAACAATAAATTTCTGAATAAGTTATGGTCTAAGTAATAATCCAAAGTGAAGAGAAAAGATCATAGCTTATGGGATACAGGTAAATTTTTACTAGAAAGAAATTGGAAGAAGATCAGTAAATTAAATTCATGAATATAAGCAGGAACTCGCACAGTATATAGCAAATATATGTTAGAAACTATAAACTAAGTCAAGGATATTTCTCTGAAAGTAATAATAAATTTGCTAGAATTAGTGATTGGTAAAATGTTAATGTATAAATTAAAAATATTGAAAAATTGTAAATGGACATTGTATTAAACTTCATACATTAAAATATTAAGATATAAACAATTGAATACTGTACATTTCAGTTTAGTTCAGTCTCTCAATCGTGTCTGACTCTCTGTGACCCCATGAAATGCAGCACACCAGGCCTCCCTGTCGATCACCAACTCCCAGAGTTTACCCAAACTCGTGTCCGCTGAGTCGGTGATGCCATCTAACGATCTACCCTCTGTCGTCCCCTTCTCCTCCTGCTTTCAATCTTTCCCAACATCAGGGTCTTTTCAAATGAGTCAGCTCTTCGCATGAGGAATCCAAAGTATTGGAGTTTCAGCTTCAACATCAGTCCTTCCAAAGAACACCCAGGACTGATTTCCTCTAGGATGGACTGGTTGAATCTCCTTGCAGTCCAAGGGACTCTCAAGAGTCTTCTCCAACACCACAGATCAAAAGCATCAATTCTTCGGCGCTCAGCTTTCTTTATAGTCCAATTCCCACATCCATACATGACTACTAGAAAAACTATAGCCTTGACTAGACGAACCTTTGTTGGCAAAGTAATGTCTCTGCTTTTCAATATGCTGTCTAGGTTGGTCATAACTTTCCTTCCAAAGAGTAAGCGTCTTTTCATTTCATGGCTGCAGTCACCATCTGCAGTGATTTTTGAGCCCCCCAATAAATCTGACACTGTTTATCTGTCTATTTGTCATGAAGTGATGGGACCACATGCCATGATCTTAGTTTTCTGAATGTTGAACTTTAAGCCAACTTTCTCCCTCTCCTCTTTCACTTTCATCAAGAGGCTCTTTAGTTCTTCTTAACTTACTGCCAAAATGGTGGTATCATCTACATATCTGAGGTTATTGATATTTCTCCCAGCAATCTTGATTCCAGCTTGTGCTTCCTCCAGCCTAGTGTTTCTCATGATGTATTCTGCATAGAAGTTAAATAAGCAGGGTGACAATATACAGCCTTGACATACTCCTTTTCCTATTTGGAACCAGTCTGTTGTTCCATGTCCAGTTCTAACTGTTGCTTCCTGACTTGCATACAGATTTCTCAAGAGGCAGGTCAGGTGGTCTGGTATTCCCATCTCTTTCAGAATTTCCACAGTTTATTGTGATCCACATAGTCAAAGGTAGGCATAGTCAATAAAGCAGAAACTGTATGTTTAAAAATCCATATAAAATGAACTAATTCCATGAAATGCTATATCTTCTAAAAAAATCATATCCTTAAATAAAATACTTTCACAAAGAAACACCAGGCTCAGAAGAGTTCATCAGCGAATTCTTCTAAACATTTAAAAGAGGAAGATCAGTATTTCAGTATTACAGAAAATATTTTGGAGTATAAAAAATGTAGGATATAATTCCCAAAATGTTTTGTAAGATCAAGAAAATTTCCATACCAAAACATTTAGCAAAAAGAGAAATATGTCAAAGCCAATTCTTCCCACAAACACTGATGCAAAACCCTTGACAAAACAGTAATAAGTAAAACCCAGGGGTGTACATAAATGATGATATAGTGTGATTATTTCTGTTTATCCTAGAAATGATAGATTACTCTAACACTTCAAATTCAACCAATGTAATTCACAATGTAAAGAGAAAGAAGGAGAAAAATATGATAATTAGTAAAAGGTATTTGCTAAATTTAGTGCAGCCCCATAAACAGCAACCCACCAGTCTCCCCCATCCCTGGGATTCTCCAGGCAAGAGCACTAGAGTGGGTTGCCATTTCCTTCTCCAGTGCATGAAGGTGAAAAGTGAAAGTGAAGATGCTCAGTTCTTCCCATCAGGTAGCCAACGTATTGGAGTTTCAGCTTCAACATCATCCTTCTAATGAACAATCAGGACTGATCTCTTTTAAGACAGACTGGTTGAATCTCCTTGCAGTCCAACGGACTCTCAAGAGTCTTCTCCAACACCACACTTCAAAACATCAATTCTTTGGTGCTTAGCTTTCTTTATAGTCCACTACTGACATTCTCACATAACTACTGGAAAAAGTATAGTTTTGACTAGAGAGACCTATGTTGGCAAAGTAATGTCTGCTTTTTAATATGCTGTCTAAATTGGTCATACCTTTTCTTCCAAGGAGCAAGCCTCTTTTAATTTCATGGCTGCAATCACAATATGCAGTGATTTGGGGGCCCAGAAAAATAAAAGTCCCTCACTGTTTCCATTGTTTCCCCTTATATTTCCCATGAAGTGATGGGACTAGATGCCATGATCTTTGTTTTCTGGCTGTTGAGTTTTAAGCCAACATTTTCACTCTTCTCTTTCACGTTTTTCAAGAGACTCCTTGTCCATTACCACCTCCTGCAGCTTCCTCAAACTCATATCCATAGAGTAGGTGATGCCATCCAATCATCTCATCCTCTGTCATCCCCTTCTCCTCCTGCCTTTAATCTTTCCTAGCATCAGGGTCTTTTCCATTGAATCAGTTCTTCTCATGAGGTGGCCAAAGTATTAGGGTTTCAGCTTCAACATCTGTTGAAGTTCTTCTTCATTTTTTGCCATAAGGGTGGTGACATCTGCTTATCAGGCTATTGATATTTCTCCCGGCAATCTTGATTCCAGCATGTATGTGCTTCATCCAGCCCAGCATTTCTTATGATGTGCTCTGCATATAAGTAAGAAAAGCAGTGTGATAATATACAGGGTGGCAATATATGACCCACCCACCCAGAGATCATATTACAAAGCAGACACATTACTTTGCCAACAAAGGTCTTTCTTGTCAAAGCTATGGTTTTTCCAGTAGTCGTGTGTGGATGTGTGTGTTGGACTATAAAGAAAGCTGAGCACTGAAGTACTGATGCTTTTTTAAAATATAAATTTATTTATTTTAATTGGAGTTTAATTACTTTACAATATTGTATTGGTTTTGCCATTAATCTACATGAATCCAACACATGTATACACGTGTTCTCCATCCTGAAGCCCCCTCCTTCCTACCTCTCCGTACCATCCCTCTGGGTCATCCCAGTGCACCAGCCCCAAGCATCCAGTATCATGCATCAAACCTGGACTGGTGATTCATTTCATATATGATATTATACATGTTTCAATGCCATTCTCCCAAATCATCCCACCCTCTCCTTCTCCCACAGAGTTGAACTATGGTGTTGGAGAAGACTCTTGAGAGTCCCTTGGACTGCAAGGAGATTCAACTGGTCAGTCCTAAAGGAAATCAGTCCTGAATATTCATTGGAGGACAGATGTTGAAGCTGAAACCCTAATACTTTGGCCACCTCATGAGAAGAACTGATTCAATGGAAAAGACCCTGATGCTAGGAAAGATTAAAGGCAGGAGGAGAAGGGGATGACAGAGGATGAGATTGATTGGATGGCATCACCTACTCTATGGATATGAGTTTGAGGAAGCTGCAGGAGGTGGTAATGGACAAGGAGGTCTGGCATGCTGCAGTCCATGGGGTCACATAGAGTCGGATGTGACTGACCAACTGAACTGAACTGAAATGATACAACATGGTACTAGAGATCCTGGCTATTGCAGTAATGGGAGATATAATCAGTAGAGAAGAAGTACTAAATTTCTCACTAGTTATATATTTATTTTTCTAAATATACATGGTGTTTATGTAGAAAAATTACTAAGATTATGAAAAAGATCCTTGGAAAAGATTCTGGATTGAGCAAAATTGTTGAATACAAGGTTATGGTAAAAATAAGTTATAATTCTATAAATTAGTAAAGAAATATGTGAACTTATAATTGAAAAACTATGTCATTAATAATAAAAGCAAACAAAGTTTTCAAAAATAAATCTAATGAAAGTTGTGTGAATCCAGTACATAGAGATGTACAAACCATTCTTGAGATTAACTTAAAAGATCTAAATAAAATGACGAGGTTTATAAAGCTGGATGGGGAAATTCAGCTTTGCAAACATGTCAATTCTGAAATAATATATGCAGTTGCAATCAATAATTTCCCCTGAAAAGCAGATTCCAAGGATTATACAGAAATTTAAAGAACCACTCTAGGAAAGAAACGTTGAAGAGTTCACAATATGAGTTATGAAGACATAAAATTATAATAAATGGAAATTATATTTTAAGGCAGAAGGATCCAACAAAAACAATGAATTAGAATACAGAGTTTAAGAAGAAGTACATACATATAGTAACTTGATTTGTGACAGAAGTATCATTTCATTTGATGAGTTTAGTATCAATAAATGTTGCTGGGACATCAGGTATTTCATAATAATGAAAAAACAGTTGATTAATCTATTCACGGAAGTCAGTTGCAGATAGCCCTTTAACTTAAATGTGAAGTATTAAGACAATGATAGTGGAAAACAAAATAGAAAAATGATTTCAACTTCTGGAGTATATTAAGAAAATTCATTCATGACTTTCGGTAAATGAGTATTTCTTAAACTGGACATGGGAAGAATTAAGTGTAAAAAATAAAATTGGAAAATATGCCTATACTGAAACTAAGAACTGCTTATCAAGGGCAACATTAACAAGATCAGAAGGCAAGCCGCAGAGTGGGAGAAGATATCTGTAATACAGGAATGTATCGAAGAATGTGTGCTTATAAAACCTCATTAAATTCATTAAGAAAAAAACACTAAAAAATATATGAATAATGGACTGTAAAGTTGCCTCATAAATATATACAAATAGCCAGTAAATAGTTGGATGTGATCAACCCAGTTTGTTATTTGGGAAATGCAAATAAAAAGCAAAATTAAATGTTATCACATATACTCACTTATATAATAAAAGAGAAAAAAAAACAAAGTAAAAAAAAAAAACTTAAAAATGCCATGTGTTGATGAGGATGTGTTGGGGATGGAGTGCTCATAAAATGTTAGTGGGTATTTCCACTCTTACAAAAATTCTGATAAAATTTTTTGTATCATTTTCTAAATTTCAATATATGCAGGTCAAGTTCACACTATGTATAAGTTCAGTATAGGTACATAGATATACAGGATGGGTATGTACAGAGCATCATTATTATTATAGCCCAAAGAGGAAGTAACGCAAATGCCATCAAAAGTAGAGTGGAAGATGTAATTTATAAATAGTCATTATATATACAAATATTATTGTCAAATTAAATTAAATGGATGAAATTACATGCAGGACTCTTACAGACAAAAAATTGAGTGGAAAAAAATAGGTATGAGGGAGTACATATTCGCTGATTTCTGTCATGTAAAAAGGAAAATGGTAAAACATTGATGGTTATAGAAGTCAGAATAATGTTTATCTTTCAGAAGAGTAACACCTGGGAAAGGCCTAAAGCAGTTTTCTAGAAAGCTGGTAATGTTCTGTTTCTCAGTTGGGTTGTAGTTACACACATGTGTTTACTTTTCAATAATTATCAAGCTGTACTGTTATAACTCGGGTACCCTTTTTCTCTTTAAATATTATTTCAAAAATAAAATAAGATGATAAATATTTTTTTTCCTGGAGCAAAGAGATGATGCTGCGAAGAGGCTTCAGAGTTGTTCTCTATAAACTTGAAGAGCAGTGGGATCAGGTACTGCTAATCCCAGGTGACCAATTAGAAGACGAAAAATCATCTAGTTGAATTTCTTATCGAATATTTGGATAACTAGAGAATTGGAATTGAGCCAGTGTTCTGAAATATTACAATAGTTTGGCTAAACAGATTCAGGCTTAGGAGATTTTTCCTAAGGTTAAATGGCTTAGCCAAGATTTTAAATAAGATATTCAGCCATGTTAGGACTGATGGAAAAAAGGTGAAAGCAAACAGTAGGGAAAGGGGATCACATTGCCGGGAAGATAACGCTCTGAGATCAGACTGGAGCGACCATGCTTCTTACCTCCCAGTGTGAGCATAGAATACTCCAGACTGTGTACTGAAGCCAAAATCTCTGCCTCGTAGCTGTTGCCTCTGCCTTTATTTGAACATAAACCTACTCAGAGAAACAAGAAGCGTAGCCTCACTGTTGCATGAGCATTTTCAGTTCATGTTATATAACAGCCATATTTTGCTTATCCTTTCATCACTTTTGTGCCATATCCACATACTGAAATGCAGGTGAGAACCGGAAAGTGAATAACAAGATCTTAATTAAGCAAAAGACCTGTCAACAATAGTGCGTTTGCTTGCTCATGGTAAAGTGCCTCTGTTTCTACTTCATTGTCTGGATTCCAGCTATTAATACTTACAATAATCTGCTTTCCATAACATTTCAGCACCAGGAGTGAAAATTCTTATATTCTTCTAGGTAGAATACTGGTTTATTTTGCTTATAAGATAATATCTCACATAATAATTAATGGCCTCACTCATTCTTTTTTTAATTAAATGTATTTATTTTTTAATTACAATACTATATTTGTTTTGATGTGAGGAAGCTTGCTGCTTCTGTAACTTGCGCTTCTTCCTCATCCCCAAGAATTCCACCCTTTTTAGACTATTGCTTAGCTCCAGAAATAAATCCCTCCCATATTTCTGCCTCATTTTGCTCTGTGGCAAAGAGAAAGGTTAGCTTTGTGGGAGAACCCTCTGAGGCAGATGGATCTTTCCACAGAAAAATGATGCATTTAGGGTCCTCTCTCCTAGCTTGCTGGGAAGGGAAATTAAAAGTGCTGGACAGAGGAACTTCCCAGAGTGGTGGTTCTGAATGACCGAACCTGGAAAGAACAACCGTAGGGGCCTTTGGATGAAGAGCCTTGAAGCATTTAGTGCTGAGAGCAAAGCAAGTAGAAGTGGCAGAGTAGAAACAGAAACAAAGCAGGAGAGGCAGGGTAAGCTAAAATTTTCTATTGAAACGAATAATGAATTTGTGTTTTTATTGCAGTTTTGAAATATGGATGCATTTTTATTAACAATACATTTATTTTGTCTCATTCAGTTTTTTATGAATAATTTGTTTGCTGAATTAAAAATATAAAGCATTGTACATTTTATTTTATAAATATAGGAATATAAAGGTATAAGGACTTCTCTCATAGCTCAGTTAGTAAAAGATTAGGCTGCAATGCAGGAGACTCTGGTTCGATTCCTGGGTCGGGAAGATCCCCTGGAAAAGGGAAAGGCTACCCATTCTACCCACTCCAGGTGAGGTTGCAAAGAGTTGGACACAACTGAGTTGGACACGTCTGAGCGACTTTCACTTTTCATAAAAGTATAAAAAACAGCTTGAAAAAAGTGAAAAATGTTAGTTGCTCATTCAGGTCAGAGTCTTGAGACCCCATGGACTGTAGCCTGTCAGGCTCCTTCCTCTGTCCATGGAGTTCTCCAGGCAAGAATACTAGAGTGGGCAGCCATTCACCTCTCCAGGTGATCTTCCTGACCCAGGAATCAAACTTGGGCCTCCTGCATTGTCATAAGATTCTTTACCATCTGAGCCAGCAGGAAAGCCCTAAAAATAAGCAATACCTTAAGTAAATATAAAAATAAAATATCAGTATTTGATGTTTACAAATTAGATATTAATATATATATATGCATGTGTATACATGTGTTTCGGAGAAGGCAATGGCACCTCACTCCAGTACTCCTGCCTGGAAAATCCCCTGAAAGGAGGAGCCTGGTGGGCTGCAGTCCATGGGGTCGTGAAGAGTCGGACACGACTGAGTGACTTCACTTTCCCTTTTCACTTTCATGCATTGGAGAAGAAAATGGCGACCCACTCCAGTGTTCTTGCCTGGAGAACCCAGGGGGAGCCTGGTGGGCTGCCGTCTATGGGGTCGCACAGAGTTGGGCACAACTGAAGCCACTTAGCAGCAGCAGTATACATGTGTTTATATATCATTGATAGATTAGGTAGATGAGTAGGGGAATGCAGATCACCTGAAGAATAGCATGTTTGAAGCAAAACATTGGAAATATAAGGCAGGTAGAAGCAGCTTCACCAGAGGCTGCTGCTGCTAAGGCACTCCGGTCGTGTCTGACTCTGTGCGACCCCATAGACGGCAGCCCATCAGGCTCCCCCGGCCCTGGGATTCTCCAGGCAAGAGCACTGGAGTGGGTTGCCATTTCCTTCTCCTATGCATGCAAGTGAAAAGTGAAAGTGAAGTCGCTCAGTCGTGTCCGACTCTTCATGACCCCATGGACTGCAGCCCACCAGGCTCCTCCGTCCATGGGATTTTCCCATCACCTTCTCAGTCACCAGAGGCAGGGGAAAGTAACAGAGAATCTGACAGTGATAGAAGAGAGAAAATTATATCAAAAGGAAATATAAGAAATAAAATGGAGCCTTCCAGTTAACAGCAAATATGATCTTTGAAAGACATCTCCACCATAGCTTGTAAAATTTTTGGCATTTATAATGCTGACCCTGAAGAATATATAAAATATATATATATATTCTTATATATGTATATATATCTTATATATATAATAATATATAAAAATATATATATTTATTTTTTGGAAGTAGGCATCAAATACTATAGTTCTGGGCTTACAAAAGTAGCTGGGTTTCAGTCCTACCTAAGAAACTTGCAACATTAAAAAAATAATTGATAAAACAATTTTCTGAGTATTCTTTAAAAATTCACCAATCTGTGCCTTCCTTTTAAAACTATCACCTGTCAGAAGTTCATTGAATTTTTCTATCTGAATGGAAGAGGCTTCCTTTTGTTAATACACTTTTGTTAATTGCATCCTTAATGAATCTCCACAGGAAGTCCACAGGGAAAGAGACAGGACTGTATTCCTCAAGGAAATGTTTCTCAAACTTCTCCTGACTTGTGTCCCTAAAAGAACCTTTCTGTTTCTACCAAGGCTTTAGTAGTGTGGAAACTTGGAGAAATTTAACAGGGGTTTGTACCTCTCTTAGTTTAGAGATATTAAAATAGTAGAGACATTGGAAGTTGCTGATGTATTATCAATTATGGAGATTTTATAGTGTATAAAAGTATCACTGGTTTTATGTCTTAATTTAAAATACTATGAATAGTTTTATATTATTTGCTATTATATTTTTTTAAAGGATGGCACTATGAAGATTTTTATTATAGGCTAGAGATATCAGAAAAGGATATAGATTTATAGGACAGTTAGGCTTCATACCCCTCAATTAAATAAGACTACAACCAAGAAAGTTTTCAATAATACCTGAAAAGATGAATGGAAATTGATGAGCACATTTTTATTTTTTTGTTTTTCAGGCTGGAATATTTTATTTTGTTCTTCTGTTCTCTCTGTCTCATTATTAAAAAAAAATGGATGAGCACATTTTTAGCATAGTTATGTCAGAGCTGCAACACTTGCTGAAGACTTAAGAAGTAATGTTTAATAGATTTTAATGAACTGGGGGGCCAATGTGAGTTAGTGACATACATGCATTTTTAATGCATATGTTAAAGCTTTATTATTGTATTATAGCATGATCAGTAACTCAAAACTGGCATTATAAAGCAAATATTTTAGAGAGTTACTTCAATAAAAATGAGTAACGTAATAATCATATCATTAATTATGACTTAGTGTGCTTAACACTGACCTTTTTCCTTAAGCGCATTGAACATATCAACTGAAAATATCCTTAAACTACTAATTTTGTTGCTGATATTTTTCTCATATAAAAAGAAAACTAATACATTCTAGGAAGGCCAGTGTTCACAGGCATTATATTTCATAGGGGATCCCTGAGATGGGCATTTTCCCTCATGAAAAAATACTTAAAGACAGAAAAAACACAGCTTTACCAATATCAAAACTGATCCAACAATTTCATAGAGCAGTGATGACTGGGGAGTGAATTCATGCTATTAACACATTTTGTCAACCTTTGAGATAGTACTGGCAGTAGAATTTCTGGAAAAACACCTCTCGAAACGTCAGTGAAGGGATGACTGGATGCATTCCTGTAGGAACCATCTGGTTTTAAGGCTTTATAATTACTGTTTACTATGTGTTCACCACTTCCCAACTTGTTGGATAGGTGCAACTGCTAAAACGAAACTAAAAGAGGAGAGACAGGTTTTATCTATTTATAGAGAGCTTCAGGCTGGCTCACTCTCTAGGTATGATGTTAGGCAGCTCTGCTAAGTGAGAGTCCTGTGTGTGAACCTGGCAGGTAGAACGAGCTGAGAGGCAGAGGACAGGCAGTATGTGCAGGCTGCCAGTCGCTCCTATTAAAGTTTAAAGAGCTCCGGGCATTCTGATCCTCATAGCCCCACAGCCCGCATGGTCCCACATATCTTGATAGTTTTGTGATGATATAAATTAAGCTATCGCTACTTTACTAGAGTACTGCTATGGGGCCCCCTTATTGACAAGGAATTTTATTATTCAAAGTTTATTGCTACCACTAGTTAAGCACTTCCAGACCAGAAATTTGTGATCCCCATTTTTCTCATTGGGGTCATCTAATTTTATTTTTATTTATAACATCTACTTAATTCAGAGCTTCAGAGAAACTATTAAGACTTTCCTAGTAATAGGGACCTCAGGAATTTTATTTACATATATTTCAAAATCTAAAATATATGTATTCAGAACACAAATACATATGAAATTGAAAATGTTAGTTGCTTAGTCGTGTGCAGCTCTTTGTGATCCCATGGGCTGTAGTTCGCCAGGTTCCTCTGTCCATGGAATTCTCCAGGGAAGAATACTGGAATGGGTTGCCATCTCCAGTGGATTTTTCCAGCTCAGAGATTGAATCCAATCTCCTGCATTGCAGACAGATTCTTTATGGTCTAAATAAATTAAATGTATGCAAGCTTACTTTGTATCTAGTCCATGCAAATGCTTGAAAATTATTCTTTTTTTCTTTTTAAAATTATTTTATATTGGAGCAGAGTTGATTTACAGTCTTCTGCTAGTTTCAGGTATACAGTAAAGTAGCAAAGTGATTCAGTTTTTACACACACACACACACACACACACACACACTCTTTTCAGATACTTTTCCTTTCCCTTGTGGGTTATTATGGAGCATTGCTATACAGTAAGTCCTTGTTGACTATCGAGTCTATATAGAGTAGTGTGTATATGTCAATCCTAACTTCCCATATCATTCTTCTCCCCATCTTTCCCATTTTGGTAACCATGAGTTTGTTTCTTGAGTTTTTGAGTCTATTTAGTTTCATAGATTCCACATATAAGTGAATTAAAAAAAACTTTTTTATATCATGATATTTGTCTTTTTCTATCTGACTTATTTAAGTTAATATAAAATAACCTACATCTAGGGGTTGCTGAATCAAACCCTTATGGTTATATAGTAGAAGTGATAAATAGATTCAAGGGATTACAACTGATTGACAGAGTGCCTGAATAAGCATGTACAGAGGTTCGTGACATTGTACAGGAGAGAGGGATCAAGACCATCCCAAGAAAAAGAATGCAAAAAAAAAAAATAGTTGTCTGAAGGGCCTTACAAATAGCTGAGAAAAGAAGAGAACCTAAAGGCAAAGTAGAGAAAGAAAAGTATACCCATCTGAATGCAGAGTTCCAAAGAATAACAAGGAGAGATAAGAAAGTCTTCTTCAGTGATCAATACAAAGAAATAGAGGAAAACAATAGAATGGGGAAGACTAGAGATCTCTTCAAGAAAATTAGAGATACAAAGGGAATATTTCATGGAAAGATGGACACAATAAAGGACAGAAAACATATAGACCTAAAAGAAGCAGAGGATATTAAGAAGAGGTGGCAAGAATACACAGAAGAACCATACAAAAAATACCTTCAAGACTCAGATAACCATGATGGTGTGGTCGTTCACCTAGAGCCAGACAACCTGTAATGTGAAGTCAAGTGGGCCTTAGGAAGCATCATTACCAACAAAGCTAGTGGAGGTGATGGAATTCCAGTTGAGCTATTTCAGATCCTAAAAGATAGTGCTGTGAAAGTGCTGCACTCAATATGCCAGCAAATTTGGAAAACTTAGCAATAGCCACAGGACTGGAAAAGGTCAGTTTTCATTCCAATCCCAAAGAAAGGCAAGGCCAAAAACTGCTTAAACTACTGAATAATTATACTCATCTCACACACTAGCAAAGTAATGCTCAAAATTCTCCAAGCCAGGCTTCAATAGTACATGAACTGTGAAATTCCAGTTGTTCAAGCTGGATTTAGGAAAGGCAGAGGAACCAGAGATCAAATTGCCAACATCCATTAGATCATAAAAAAGCAAGAAAGTTTCAGAAAAACATCTACTCATGCTTTATTGACCATGCCAAACCCTTTGAATGTGATGGATCACAACCAATTATGGAGAATTCTTAAAGAGATGGAATACCAGATCACTTTTCTTGCCTTCTGAGAAATCTGCATGCAGGTCAAGAAGCAACAGTTAGAACTTGGCATGGAACAACAGACTGATTCCAAATTGGGAAAGGAGTACCTCAAGACTGTATGTTGTCACCCTACTTTTTTAACTTATATGCAGAGTGCATCATGTGAAATGCTGGGCTGAATGAAGCACATGCTGGAATCGAGATCACCAGGAGAAATATCAATAACCTCAGATATGCAAATGATAACCACCCTTATGGCAGAAAGTGAAGAACAACTAAAGATCCTCTTGATAAAAGTGAAATAGGAGAATGAAAAATTTGCTTAAAACTCAGCATTTAAATAAATGAAAATCATGGCATCTTGTCCCATTACTTCATGGTAAATAGATGGGGAAAAAGTATAAACAGTGAGAGACATTATTTATTTGGGATCAAAATCACTACAGATAGTGACTGCAGCCATGAAATTAAAAGACCCTTCTTTCTCTTCTTCCTTGGAATAAAAGTTATGACTAACCTAGACAGCATATTAAAAAGCAGAGATATTATTTTTCCAACAAAGATTCTTCTAGTCACACCTGTGGTTTTTATAGTAGTCATGTATGGATGAGACAATCAGACTATAAATAAGTTTTAGCACTGAAGTATTGATACTTTTGAACTGCAGTATTGGAGAAGACTCTTGAGAGTTCCTTGGACTGCAAAGAGATCAAACAGTTGATATAAAGGAAATAAGTCCTGAAGGACTGATGCTGAGGCTGAAGTTCCTATACTTTGGCCACCTGATGTGAAGAACCGACTCCTTGGAAAAACCCTGATGCAGGGAAAGATTAAAGGCAAGAGGAGAAGGGGACGATGGAGGATGAGATGTTTGGATGGCATCACAGACTTAACGGACATGAATTTGAGCAAGCCCCGTGAGTTGGTGACAGACAGGGAAGCCTGGTGTGCTGCAGTCCATGGGGTCACAAAGAGCCAGACATGACTGTGCGACTGAACTTAACTGAACTGAACATCCATCCATGTTGCTGCAAATGAAATTCACTCCTTTATACGAGTGAGTAGTATTCTACTGTATATATGTACCACACCCTCTTTATGTGTTCATCTGTCAAAGGACATTTGCATTGATATCATGTCTTTCAGTTCAGTTCAGTTCAGTCACTCAGTAGTGTCCAACTCTTTGTGACCCCTAGAATCACAGCACGCCAGACCTCCCTGTCCATCACCACCTCCTGTGTTCACAAAATATTTCTTCAATGAGCATTGTAATTTGTGTATCTTTTTGAATTATGGTTTTATCTGGATATATGCCCAGGAGTGGGTGGCTGAATTACATGGTACCTCTATTTTTAGTTTTTTAGGAACTGACATACTATTCTCCATAGTGGCTGTTACCAATTCACATTGCCGTGAATGTGTTTGTCACTATCAGTAATTTGCCTTTTCATTAATTATCTTGTTCCTCAAGTGGAATATAAATATTCTAGGGAAACTCTTAGACTGTGCTTCTTAGAAAGATTTTGAGATGAAGGGTGACTTATGTGTTTATTTGGCAGGGATTTTTAGAGATTTACCATTCAAACATTTACAAAGACAAGACTGAGCACAGGAAAAGATGGATAGGAAAGTAGCTGCAACTGAGATTGAGGTGGTCTTGTAAGAAGCTCTAGACCTGATGTGACGTATCAGAGTGGTTGCTCTTAGTGAGTGGACTGGGGTAACAAGAAGTAATAGTAACCTTGGCTTAAGATGCTCTGGCCAAAAACAGTTCTCAAGAATGGATACAGCTGTGAGTCAATAGCATCTGATGTTCCCCAAAACTGAAGTACAACTTCAGATCGTAGCTGACATGGCTCTAGCTTTCACTAAAGGTAGTCCTGATTTTACTTGTATTCTTTCTTCCTATGTCCCCAAACTCAGAACAGTGCTCAGAAGACAGCATGTGCTCAGTGAATAACTGCTTGAATCAAATAAATCATTTATAAAAATCTTGTGACTTAGGGGATATCCTTCGCTGTGCAGTGGTTAAGACTTCACGCTTCTACTACAGGGGGTGTGAGTTCAATCCCTGGTCCAGGAACTAAGGTCCTATATGCCATGTGATGTGGCCAAGAAGATAAAAATCTTATAACTTAAGATTATTAGATCTAAAAATTCTGCAAAATAATTCTATGAATTATATTAAAGACAGAGAAGGAAGAAAAACTGTCTTAGTGTTCTATTAAAATAAAACACATCCAATATTATGTCTAATACAGAATAGAATAATTGTCAGAAAGGGATCAGTGATGCTTGTCCTAACTTTCAGTAGATGATATGAAATACTTTGTAAACTAATACTGTATCCAAAGAGTTCTTATTATTAAATGGGGAAAAAAGACAGAATAGTTGAGACCATTTGGAAATTTGTAACTCTCTCAATAAACATCTGTGAATCTGATAACTTTGGAAATAAATGTGCCAGTTTATGCTAGCCAACTTTAAATACAAGTATTTTGAGGTTTTAATTTGCATACTAATCAGATAATCAATTTTAAACAAGCATCACAATTCATCGTTTAGGAAATTGTGGTGTTTTTGATTTGAAAAATCTTATTTCATGTGACAGAATTGAAATCGTCAAAACATGTATAATGAAGCTCCCAGTTTCACTATTCTAATCCTCAAAGACAGGATGCTTATTTCTGTCAACACATGGTAAAATTAGACTGATACAGAAAATTATATCATGACTCCAGGGCCAGCCCAGAATGCAAATGTGTGAAATGCTATATGCATACCATTTATAAAGGAACAAAAATATTAGACTGATCAAATTTTTCCTGGAGACATTTAATTTCATAAGAGAATGGAGCTACAGCAATACAGTATTCAGGGGGAAATTCTGACTTGCATATTGACTCAAGCTTTCCTACAAGTATCAAGCCTGTGGAGAGTTCTAGACCTGTTAGAAATCAATAGTATTTCTTCATGACCTCTTCTTGAGGACACTAGAAGTATAATAACAGCCAATCAAGGAATGTATGGGAAATCTATTTACAAGAGTGGTATTCAAAGATTTTTTAAAAAACAGTTTACGTGTAAAATTAATACTAAAACAAATGTGAGATTGGTTGCAAAACAGAATGTAAATGTAAATGCCAGGAACACGTGTATACCTGTGGCAGATTCATGTTGATATATGGCAAAACCAATACAATATTGTAAAGTATTTAACCTCCAATTAAAATAAATAAATTTTAATTGGAGGTTAAATACTTTAGGGAGAGGGAAAGGGTGGGATGGTTTGGGAGAATGGCAATGAAACATGTATATTTTCGTGTAAGAAACGAAGCGCCAATCTATGTTCAATGTAGGATGCAGGATGCATGGGGCTGATGCACAGGATGATTCAAGTAGAGGATGTGGGGTGGGAGGTGGGAGGGGGCTTCGGCATTGGGAGATTGTGTTCACCTATGGCTGATTCGTGTCAATGTATGGCAAAACAAATACAGTATTGTAATTTAAAAAAAAATAAAAATAAAAAAAATAAAGATTTTCCGAAAAAAAAAAAAAATTTATTTATTTATTTTTAAAATGCTCATAAACCATCTCTTTAATAATCCAGAATTATATCAGAAAATCAACATTAAGCTTATCAATGTGTGGCTTCCAGAATCCACAAACAGTATTTCAGTATTTGCCCATCTTCAGTCTTTTGTACCCCCTCCCCTTTTTAAAAATGACTGGCCTTGACTTAGCCCACCATCTCCAATTCCAGGTGTATACTGAATGATCAACCAAACAAGAGCAAGAGGTAGCATGAGATATGATGCGGGAAGAATAAACCAGGATCACTTTCTCTACCCCCAAGTCCACTGTCCCATTAGACTCTTCATTCCCCTGAGTTGTTTCCCCTACATCAGACATGAGCTGAGGAGGAACTGAGGTTTGGCTACTGGGACCCTTGGCCTTATTGACTCTTAACTGGATTTAAAACCTCTGTGGTCCTATGTGGAAGCAGAAGGAAGTAAGGGATGAACCCCGAGGCTTGTGTCCCCAGAAGACCTCTCCTTTCCCCAGCACCTCTTAAGCCTTGAAGGCTTAGGGCATTGGGAACTGAGAAAAGGATGCGGTAGGAGGGACATTGCTGTCAATATAAATAAATAAATTTATATTAAAAAAATAAAGCCTTTGAAGCAAAAAAAAAAAAAGAAGGCAACAAAACGTATGAGGAAAAGGGATAGAAAAGTTGAAAACTAGAGTAAGTTCAATGTTGATCTCTTCTCTAATACTTAACAAGTCAAATGATAGATTCATAACACTTAAAGTACTTTAAAAGCTGGCTTAAAACTCAACATTCAGAAAACTAAGATCATGGCATCCACTCCCATCACTTAATGGCAAACAGATGGGGAAAAAATGGAAACACTGACAGACTTTATTTGGGGGGCTCCAAAATCAATTCAGATGGTGACTGCAGCCGTGAAATTGAAAGATGCTTGCTTCTTGGAAGAAAAGCTATGACCAAACTAAACAGCTTATGACAGAAAGTGAAGAGAAACTAAAAAGCCTCTTGATGAACATGAAAGAGGAGAGTAAAAAGTTGGCTTAAAGTTCAACATTCAGAAAACGAAGATCATGGCATCTGGTCCCATCACTTCATGGGAAATAGATGGGGAAACAGTGGAAACAGTGTTAGACTTTATTTTGGGGGCTCCCAAATCACTACAGATGGTGACTGAAGCCATGAAATTAAAAGACGCTTACTCCTTGGAAAGAAAGTTATAACCAACCTAGATAGCATATTGAAAAGCAAAGATACTACTTTGCCAACAAAAGTCCGAGGCTATGGTTTGCCAACAAACCATGAGGCTATGGTTTTTCCAGGGGTCATGTATGGATGTGAGAGTTAGACTGTGAAGAAAGCTGAGCACTGAAGAATTGATGCTTTTGAACTGTGGTGTTGAAGAAGACTCCTGAGAGTCCCTTGGACTGCAAGGAGATCCAACCAGTCCATCCTAAAAGAAGTCAGTCCTGGGTGTTCATTGAAAGGACTGATGCTAAAGCTGAAACTCCAATACTTTGGCCACCTCATGCAAAGAGCTGACTCATTGGAAAAGACCCTGATCTAGGAAAGATTGAAGGCGGGAGGAGAAAGGGATGGCAGAGGATGAGATGGTTGGATGGCATCACCGACTTGATGGGTGTGAGTTTGAGCAAGCTGCAAGAGTTGGTGATGGACAGAGAAGCCGCACGTGTTGCAGTCCATGGGGTCACAGAGTTAGACATGACCGAGTGACTGAACTGAAAGTACCTAGAAAAATGTATATTGTGGAAATATAGATTAGCATAGATTAAGAGGGAACTGAGTGAGAAGATAATTTATCAATGATTGTATTAAGTAATACAGTTAAAGAAATAGATAGCTAAGTTTATATAAAATATTATATAAGATGTAACTTCTAAAATATAGAAGAAATACAGACATGCTTATTTATTACGGGGCCTACATACACAAACATACAGTAACACAGTGATGAAAACGACATAGTGAGATTCGTATGTGAAAACTATAAAAACAGAAAGTATAACCTAAAATTGTCTAAGAGAACTAATATGAAACACTTCTTCCATAGGATAAATATAAGCTGAGCAATGACACACATTAAAAGAAAATATTTATAAAATGTGACACAAAGTCGCCTCTAAATCTAGCTTATAAATCTAGGATATAACAAAAAAACAGATAAGACAGTGATTTAGGAAGTTTTAAAATAAAAGGAGAAGCAAAGATATTTTTAGCAAATGCAAACAAAAAGGAAGGGTGCAGTTTACAGCGCTATTCCACACCTTTGAATAACTCTATACTGAATAATATAACATCAGCAGTCATGAAGCAAATAGTAAAGGTACTCCTTTTTTTTTAATAGAAAAATCCGCTAGTAATGGGAGCTTTTACTTCTCTCTCAGTTTATAGGAACAAATATAAAAATAATACAATTAAGAACTGGTTGATATCTGAGTAATTCTGAAA
Organism: Nanger dama; assembly: GCA_917880005.1. Taxonomy (NCBI): domain Eukaryota; kingdom Metazoa; phylum Chordata; class Mammalia; order Artiodactyla; family Bovidae; genus Nanger; species Nanger dama. The sequence continues at coordinate 5,556,508 of CAKJTW010000003.1, read as the reverse complement.
ATCATAAAAATAGAAAGTATAATTTCCTTTCAAATGTCCATGGAACTTTCACAGCATTAACCAACTGTCCATTTACAACAGACTGATCACAATGCCAAATTAAATTCCATAAATTAATAACAAAACCAGGAACAAAATGATCATACCGTAAATAAATATACTAATATACTCTACATTATTAATAACTATTATTGAACAAAAGAAAAAATATAAATGGTAAAATTGCAGAAATGCCAAATAATATATAAAACTACAAATATTTAGCATCAAGGGGACCCCACAAAATTAGTACTCTAAGGGAAATCTATAATGTTGAATAATCATATTAATTAAAATATAAACAAATTAATGAAACTTTCCACACAAAAATTTTAAAATCACTAAAAATGTGAAGAGAAAGAATAAATATAAATTATTTTGAAAGAATCAATAGAAATACAAAAACACAAATTCTTGCTCTTAAACTAAAAATATCACAGAAACATCAAATATAACTTAGATGAGAAAAAAAGTATAAATTGCAAAAACAGAGAAAAGGGACTTGTGGCCAGGTGGAAGGAAAGGAGGAAGGACTGGTAGTCTGAGATTAGTGGGTCAAAGCTATCGCAGACAGGGCCAGCAGAGGGCCCACCGCACATGGGATCAAGCCCGGTATCCTGGGACACACTGTGATGGAAACATGTGAAAACGTACCTATAAATGAGTCACTTTGCTGCACAGCAAAGATAACACAACGTGGTCATGTATGGATGTGAGAGTTGGACTGGGAAGAAGGCTGAGCGCCGAAGAATTGATGCTTTTGAACTGTGGTGTTGGAGAAGACTCTTGAGAGTCCCTGGGACTGCAAGGAGATCCAGCCAGTCCATTCTGAAGGAGATCAGCCCTGGGATTTCTTTGGAAGGAATGATGCTAAAGCTGAAACTCCAGTACTTTGGCCACCTCATGCGAAGAGTTGACTCACTGGAAAAGACTCTGATGCTGGGAGGGATTGGGGGCAGGAGGAGAAGGGGACGACAGAGGATGAGATGGCTGGATGGCATCACTGACTCGATGGATGTGAGTCTGAGTGAACTCCGGGAGATGGAGATGGACAGGGAGGCCTGGCGAGCTGCGATTCATGGGGTCACAAAGAGTAGGACACGACTGAGTGACTGAACTGAACTGGGCTTAGAAATTTATTTCAACAGGTGCTGTAAAAGAATTATTCCCAGCAAAAGACCACCCAGCCAACACTTTTAAAAGGGTAATTTAACAAACCATTTAAAGAGAAGATGGTTCCTATGCTACTTAAATTACTTCAGGGCATAGAAAAAGAAACAGAAACTTTCAAACTCCATGTATGAAGCAAATATTATATAGCGTAACATCGATTCTAATATGTAGCATTCAAAAAGCAAGAGTTTTAACTTACTGACTATTAATAAAAATCATGTTAGATCCAGACATGGAACAGTAGACAGGTTCAAAACTGGCAAAGTAATGTTTCAAGGCTGTCTAATGTCACCTGCTTATGTAACTTCTATACAGAGTACATCACACGAACTGCCAGAGTAGATGAATCACAAGCTTTCCAGGAAAAATATCAACAACTTCAGATATGCAGATGATACCACTGTAACAGCAGCAAGTGAAGAGGAACCAAAACAGCCTCTTGACAAGGGTAAAAGAGGCTACTGAAAAAGTCAGCTTGAAATTCAACATTAAAAAAAAAAAAAAGATAATGACATCTGGTCCCATTTCTTCATAACAAATCGAAGGGGAAAAATGAAAAGAGTGACAAGTTTTATTTTCTTGGGCTTCAGAATCACTGTAGACAGTGATTGCAGCCATGATATTAAATGATACTCCTTGGCATAAAAGCTATGACAAACCCTGACCGTATATTAAAATACAGAGACATCACATTGCCAATGAGAGTCCATACAGTTGAAGCTATGTTTTCTTTTAGTAGTCATGTACGGATGTGAGAGTTGAACCACAAAGAAGACTGAACACCAAAGAATTGATGCTTTCAAACTGTAGCGCTGGAGAAAACTCTAGAGAGTCCCTTGGACAGCAAGGTGATCAAACCAGTCCATCCTAAAGGAAATCTCCTTGAATATTCATTGGAAGGACTGATGCTGAAGCTGACACTCCAGTACTTTGGCCACCTGATGGGAAGAGAAGACTCATTGGAAAAGACCCTGGTGCTGGAAAAAATTGAAGGAAAAAAGGCAGAGGGAACACAGAGGATGAGCTGGTTGGATGGCATCACCAACTCAACGGACATGAGTTTGAGTAAACTCTGGAAGTTGGTGATGGACAGAGAAGCCTGGCGTGCTGCAGTCTCTGGGGTCTCAAAGAGACGGACATGGCTGAGCCACTGAACAACAGCAAATGATGACAGTGGGTTGCACCTGAAATTCTGCAAGAGACAGACACCGTGAGAAGGAATACATAGGTGTATCAGCCGGCTGGCACAGTCAGAATAAAGAACCATAGGCTGGGTGGCTTCAGTTCAGTTTGGTGGCTGACTCTTTGTAACCCCATAGACTGCAGCATGTCAGGCTTCCCCGTCCATCATCAACTACTCAAATACATGTCCATTCAGCTGGTGATGCCATCCAACCACCTCATCCCGTGGCATCCCCTTCTCCTGCCACTGATCTTTCCAAACTTCAAGATCTTTTCCAAGGAGTCAGCTCGTCGCATGAGGTGGCCAGAGTACTGGAGTTTCAGCTTTAGCATCATTCCCTCCAAAGAAGTCCCAGGGCTGATCTCCTTCAGAATGGACTGGTTGGACTTCCTTGCGGTCCAAGGGACTCTCAAGAGTCTTCTCCAACACCACAGCTCAAAAGCATCAATTCTTCAGGGCTCAGCTTTCTTTATAGTCCAACTCTCACATCCATACATGACTACTGGAAAAACTACAGACCTTTGTCAGCAAAGTAATGTCCCTGCTTTTTAATATACTCTCCAGGTTTGTCAGAGCTTTTCTTCCGAGGAGCAATCGTCTTTGAATTTCATGGCTGCAGTCATGGTCTGCAGTGATTTTGGAGCCCCCAAAATAAAGTCTGTCACTGTTTCCATTTTTTACCTATCTATTTGCCATGATGTGATGAGACTGGATGCCATGGCCTTAGTGTTTTGCCGGTTGTGTTTTAAGCCAACTTTTTCACTCTCCTGTTTCTCTTTCATCAAGAAGCTGTTCTTCACTTTCTGCCATAAGGGTGGTGTCATCTGCATATCTGAGTTTATTGATATTTTTCCTGGCAATCTTGATTGCAGCTCGTGCTTCATCCAACCCGACATTTTGGCTGATGTACTTTGCATACATGCTAAAGAAGGAGGGTGACAATACAGCCTTGAGGGTCTCCTCTTCAATTTGGAACCAGTCTGCTGTTCCATGTCTAGTTCCATGTCTGTTTCTTGGCCTACATATAGGTTTCTCAGGAATCAGGTCAGGTGGTCTGGTATTCCTATCTCTTGTAGAATTTTCCACAGTGTTTTGTGATCTACAGCAACTTTGTACACAATTGTAGACTTTGGCATAATCAATAAAGCAGAAGTAGACGTTTCTCTCCTAGATGTTTTAGACAACCATCTAAACATGTTTAGAAGTAGATGTCTTAGACAAAGAACTTATTTTCTCACTGTTCTGGAGTCTTGATAGTTCAAGATTAAGATGCTGAATGTTTGGTTTCTAGTGAGGACTCTCTGTGTTTTGCAGGTAGCTGACTCCTTGCTGTGCTTCATAAGGTAGGATGAAAAACAGGAGCTTTCTGATTTCTCTTCCTATAAGGACATTAATCCCATTAGAGTAAGAATCCATCCTTATGATCTCATTTTACCTTAATTTCTTCCTCATCACAAGTAAAAGCACGTTAGTTTAGACTTCAACATGAATTTTCACAAACACAATTTAGTCCATAGCAGTAGAGAAACCCAAATTAATAGGGGAGGCAGTAACAAAGACAGTAGATCAGTTTACAATCTCTGGTATCTGTAACCACATCAAATATGACACAAAACCCAGTTCCTGGTCAGATGTACATAAATCCTCACACTATAGAATATTTATCTCTTACTTGATACAACTTGTTCAAATAAACGTATTACCAGATAAAAAAACTACAGAAAAATATTCCTGACTAGTTTTGATGCATGATTCCTCAGTAGAATATTAGCAGGTTGAATTCAACAATGTAGAAGAATACACTCTAACCAAGAGGGATTTACTGCGGATATGCAAGGCTGATTCATTGGTTCAAAATCAATTAATGTAATGCACCAGGAAAATTCACACAATCATATTAATCATAGCCAAAAAGCATTTGACAAAATTCAAATCTCATGATAAACACTCTCAACAAATTAGGAACAAAGAGGGCTTTCCCAACTTGATAATGAATGTTTATTAAAAACATCCAATTAACATTATACTCAATAAAGACTGCCCACTTTTCCTCTAAGACTGGAAATAAGACAGGATGCCCTCTTCCACCACTCCACTCCTATTTAGCAGTGAATGGAAGCCTAGATAATACAAATGGGCCAGAAAAAAGTCTGTGTATTGAAAAAGGAAGAAATGCGTTTTCAAGATGATACCACTCTCTATGTAAAAAATCCCAAAGAATCAATGAAAAATTCCTGAAACTGTGACTAGAGCAAGGTTATGTTTCAATATGAAACAATTGGAATTTTAAAAATATTACTTCTATAGCACCTAAAGAGTTAAATATTTAAGCGTAAGTCTTACAAAACTTGTGAATATATATTTGTATGTATAATATACAGCATGTACTACACACATGGACACCTACAAAGCACTGATTTAAAAAGTTTAAATGATCTAAATAAACAGAGATGTATTCTGTTTGCATGGATTAGAATACTTGATATTGTTTAAATGTCAGTTCTTCTCAAGTACACTTGATAGATCACAATCAAAATTGCTGTCCCCATTAAAATTCAGCAAACAATTTTTGAGCCAAACTTATTCCAAAATATATTTGGGGATCAAAAATAAAAATATCCAGCCTGATGCTAAGCAAGAACAAGGATGAAGCAGCTACACTACCAGATTTTAACTCTTACCCAGTAATTGATACATAATGATGTTAATGAAATAAATATATATAGATCAATACGGCAGAATGATGAGTCTAGAAATGGGTGCACACAACTATTGTCCACTGATATTTGACAAAGGACCAACGGTAATTAACTGAGGAAGCGACAGTCAAATATTGTTGAAACAACTGGATGCCAATTATCAGTTCTTTGTATGCTGAAAATATAGACCCATTCTTTATACTTGCCACAAAATTGCCTCGAAAATTACAGAATGGATTGCAGACTTTACCGTAAAATGAAAATTATAGAGCTTATAGGAAAAGCAAAAGGAAAAATTCTATGTAACCTTGTGTTTGGTGATGGCTTTATAAATACGTCAATGGTGCTGTCCACGACAGAAAAAAAAAAAAAATTGGACAAAAGTGAACATTTCTGCATTATAAGTCATTAAGAGAGTTAAAAAAAAAGAAAAGAAACGACATAGACCATGAGATAATATGTGTCTCATAATGAAGTGAAGTGAAGTTGCTCAGTTGTGTCCGACTCTTTGAGACCCCATGAACTGTAGCCTACCAGGGTCCTTTGTCTATGGGATTTTCCAGGCAAGAATACTGGAGTGGGTTGCCATTTCCTTCTCCATAATGAAACTGCACCTAAAAAAATACAAAGAATCCTAAAAACATAACAATAAAAAATAAATCACCCATTAAAAATTGAGTCTAAGAGCAAGGCGGCATTTCTCCTGTCATCATATTCAGGTCCAGAGTGCCCAGTGCTCCCATCCCCAGACCACAGGGCTGGCTGCAGTAGTGCCAGAACACGGGTGTGCCCACCACCCCCGCATCACCCCTGCTGGCGGAAGCAGAAGTCTTCAGGAAAGTCTCTTCAAAAAAAGGGTCAAAAATCTCTCAGATACTTCATTGAAACAGATATACTAGAGGCAAGTAAGCATATAATAAACACGCAACATCTACTGTTGTTAAGGAATTGCACACTAAAAGAAGATATACACAAACCTATTAGAATAACTAAAATACAAAAAAAATAGCAATATGAATTGATGGCATGGAATTATAGCACAGGAACTGTCTCATTCCTGGTGTGAACTCATTACGGTATAACCACTTTGGGAAGAAAAAAAGCCACCAGTTTTTCGTTTCTTTGTTTGTTTTATAAAACCAAACACAATCCCACTATATGACCCAGCAGGTACGTACCTTTATATTTAACCATCAGATTTGAAAACATATTTCTGCATAAATATCTACACATGAGTGTTTGTAGTAGTTTTATTCATTGCTGCCAAAAATTGGAAGCAACCAAGATGTCCTTCTGTAGATGAATGGATAAACTAACTGTGGAACAGCTATATAATGGATTGTAATTTATAAATAAAAAGAAACAGGCTATCAAATCAGAAAAGGATGTCAGTTCAGTTCAGTTCAGTCGCTCAGTCATGTCTGACTCTTTGCGGCCCCATGAATTGCAGCATGCCAAGCCTCCCTGTCCTTCACTGTCTCCCTGAGTTTGCTGAAATTTTTATTGATTGAGCAAGTGATACCATGCAGCCATCTCATCCTCTGTCCTCCCCTTCTCTTCTTGCCCTCAATCTTTCCCAGCATCAGGGTCTTTTCCAGTTACTTGGCTCTTCCCATTTGGTGCCAAAATATTGGAGCTTCAGCTTCAGCACCAGTCCTTCCAGTGAATACTCGTGGTTGATTTCCTTTAGAATTGACTGGTTTGATTTCCTTGCAGTCCAAGGGATTCTCAAGAATCTTCTCCAGCATCAAAATTCAAAAGCATCAATTCTTCCTCCCTCAGTCTTCTTTATGGTCCAACTCTCACACTGGTACAAGACTACTGGTAAAAGCATAGCTTTGACTAGGCAGACCTCTGTCAGCAAAGTGATGTCTCTGCTTTGTAATATGCTGTCTAGGTTTGTCATAGCTATTCTTCCAGGGAGCAAGAGTTTTAATTTTGTGGCTACAGTCACAGTTTGCATTGATTTTGCAACCCAAGAAAATGAAATCTGACACTGTTTCTACCTTTTGCCATCTATTTTCAATGAAGTGATAGAACCAGATGCCATGGTCTTCGTTTTTGAATGTTGAGTTTTAAGCCAGGTTTTTCACTGTCCTCTTTCAATTTCATCATAAGCCTCTTAGTTCTTCACTTCCTCCCATTAAAGTGGTATCAATGCATATCTGAGACTGTTGTTTCTCCCGGCAATCTTGAGTCATCCAACCCAACATTTCATATGATGTACTTTGCATATAAGTTAAATAAGCCAGGTGACTATATACAGCCTTTCCATATTTCTGTCCCAAATTTGAACCAGTCCATTGTTCTATGTCCAGTTCTAACTGTTGCTTCTTATCCTCACAGAGATTTCTCAGGAGACAGGCAAAGTGGTCTGATTCCGATCTCTTGAAGAATTTTCTACTTTTTGTTGTGATCCACACAGTCAAAGGCTTTAGTGTCACCAGTGAAGCAAAAGTAGATGTATTTTGGAATTCCCTTGCTTTTACTATGATCCAGTGTATGCTGGCAATTTGATTTCTGGTTTCTCTGCCTTTTCTCAATCCAGGTTGTACGTTTGGAAGTTCTCAGTTTATGTACTGCTGAATCTTAGCGTGAAGGATTTTGAGTGTAATCTTGCTAGCATGGGAAATGAATGCAATTGTATGGTAATTTGAACATTCTTTGGGATTAGAATGAAAACTTTTTCCAGTCTTGGGGTCACTACTGAGTTTTCCAAACTTTCAAATTTGCTGGCATAATGAATGCAGCACTTTAACAGCATCATCTTTTAAGATTTGAAATCGCTCAGCTGGAATTCTATCACCTCCACTAGCTTTGTTCATAGGTATGCTCCACTTCACACTCTAGGATGTCTTTCTCTAGGTGAGTGACCACACCATTGTGGTTATCTGGGTCATTAAGAGCTTTTTTGGGTGTAATTATTCAGTGTGTTCTTGCCACCTTTTCTTAATTTATTTTGCTTCTGTTAGGTCCTCACAATTTTTGTCTTTTATTGTGCCTATCTGAAATGTTCCCTTTATATCTCCAGTTTTCTTAGAGATCTAATAAGGTGCTAACTCAAGTAAATCTGGAAATGAGTGGAGTTTGTAAGGACTAGTGGAGAAGGGAACTGCACATAAGTGGCATGCTCTAGGTGATAAGTTTGTTTTCCATGGAACGTGTCTCTACACTCGGTAAATGTGGGCTACCATGGTGCCATTTTCGACAAAGTGCAACATTAAAAGGAAGAATAAAAGATTTAACTGTACAGGGGAGAGCCCTAAAAGCACTGTCTCAAGCCAGATGATCAAGTTTAAGATCATCAGCAATTAGTTATGCTGACTGTGTACTCTACATGAGGTGATGAGAATCGTCATTTGCCCCTGTGCTCGTAGAGAAGGAAATGGCAACCCACTCCAGTACTCTTGCCTAAAGAATCCTGTGGACTGAGGAGCCTGGTGTACCGTCTATGGGGTCGCAGAGTCGGACCCAACTGAAGCAACGCAGCATACATGCCTGCAGTGGGCTTCCCTCGTGGCTCAGCTGGTAAAGAATCTGCCTGCAATGCAGGGGACCTGAGTTTGATCCCTGAGTTGAGAAAGGCTACCCACTCCAGTATTCTGGCCTGGAGAATTCCATGGACTGTAAAGTCCATGGGGTCACAAAAAGTCGGACATGCCTGGGCAAAGAAAAAGAAAAGAAAGAATGCATTGGAGCGGGAAATGGCAACCCATTCCAGTGTTCTTGCCTGGAGAATCCCAGGGACAGAGGAGCCTGGTGGGCTGCCGTCTATGGGGTGGCACAGAGTCAGACACGACTGAGGTGACTTAGCAGCAGCAGCAGCCTATGCTCTTCCTTCCCTTAGTCTAATCTTCAAAAAGCTTTAGACTTATCCCGATTGAGGTACATTCGAAAATATCTCTGACCAGTATTTCTCAAAACTCTCAATACCATCAAAAACAAGGAAAGTGTAAGAGATATACTTAATCAAGAAGAATTCAAGGAGACACGATAAATAAATATAATATGGTATACTAGAAAGGATACAGGGGTGAAAAAAAAAGGATATTAAAAAAAGAATATCTGAATAAAGCATGCACTTCAGCTGTAATAATGGGTCAAACTCCAGAGCCTGCCAAGTGAAATCTGAAGTTGACCTCCAGAGGGCAAAGAGAGATGGAAGAGAGGCAGCCATTTCAGACAGGTAGGTAAGTTCTTCTTAATTACCACCTTAATATATGTCAAAAGTTTCATAAATAAATATGTGAATAATAGTGGAAATTGGTTATAGCTCATAGTGGACTTCCTCTACTCTCTTCTGGATAACTTTGTAAATCTAAAACTTTTTTAAAATTAAAAAAAATTATAATAAACTAAAAGAAAATAAAGAATTACCAGGAAATTTGATGATTGCCTGGAGAAATATTAATAACCTCAGATATGCAGATGACATCACCCTTATGGCAGAAAGTGAAGAGGAACTAAAAAGCCTCTTGATGAAAGTGAAAGAGGAGAGTGAAAAAGTTGGCTTAAAGCTCAACATTCAGAAAATGAAGATCATGGCATCTGGTCCCATCACTTCATAGAAAATAGATGGGGAAACAGTGGAAACAGTGTCAGACTATTTTGGGGGCTCCAAAATCACTGCAGATGGTGACTGCAGCCATGAAATTAGAAGACGCTTACTCCTTGGAGGAAAAGTTATGACCAACCTAGATAGAATATTCAAAAGCAGAGACATTGCTGACTAAGGGCCGTCTAGTCAAGGCTATGGTTTTTCCTGTGGTCATATATGGATGTGAGAGTTGGACTGTGAAGAAGGCTGAGCGCTGAAGAATTCATGCTTTTGAACTGTGGTGTTGGAGAAGACTCTTGAGAGTCCCTTGGACTGCAAGGAGATCCAACCAGTCCATTCTGAAGGAGATCAGCCCTGGGATTTCTTTGGAAGGAATGATGCTAACGCTGAAACTACAGTACTTTGGCCACCTCGTGCGAAGAGGTGACTCATTAAGACTCTGATGCTGGGAGGGATTGGGGGCAGGAGGAGAAGGGGACGACTGAGGATGAGATGGCTGGATGGCATCACTGACTCAATGGATGTAAGTCTGAGTGAACCCTGGGAGCTGGAGATGGACAGGAGGCCTGGCGTGCTGCAATTCATGGGGTCTCATAGAGTCAGACACGACTGAGCAACTGAACTGAACTGAACTGAACTTGATGATGGCCTATGTTCTATATGATATTAAAATCTATGAAAAAATTCCTACTATTAAAATTGTTTCATTTGCTTATTAATAGAACAATTAAAATGAGAAATTCTAAATTAAGGTATATTCGGCAATATAGAATATTAAAAAGGAATTCTCTAAAATCATTGGTGAAAGGAAGCACTCAGTCATATTCAGTGCTGCAGCCACCTAGCAGACATATGAGAAGCACTAAAAACAGATACTCATGTCTCCTGTGCAGGATAAATTTCCAAATGGATAAAATGCTTAATATATGAATGGAACCATGTAGGACTCAAAAATATATGCAAACTAACTGATGAGCTTTGTGTGTGGCGAGGCTTTCTAGTCCTCAAACCTCAGCTTTGTTAAATATATGATAAATCAATTTTTATCTACATAAAATTAAAAATCATGTACATTGCAAATAAAACAACCTGTATATAAACAGAAAGCAACAAAAAGGATAATAATGCTTCCAATTTAATTTAAAGCTCTGTAATGTATAAAAGATATTTGGAAATTGATAAGACAAAAGACTACTTAACAGAAAAACTGGAAAAAATATAGAGTTCACAAAACAGTGAACACAAACAACTTTTAACTGTATTTAAGTATACTTAGACTCTTTCCTTAAGAAAGGAGAAATGTAAATTAAAAAATACTGAGAACAGTGTCCACATCAGATTGACAAATATCTAAGAATTGATTTTGTTAGTGAAATTATGGAGAAATAAGCATTCTTTTGTATTGCTATGGAGAAAGTAAATTTGTTTAGACCACATATAGCGCAACTTATCAATATCTATCACATTTACAAATGCATAAGTTCTGTTGACCCAGCCAACTCCACTTCTGAGAATTTGTCCTAAGATTCACTCACCTAGAGGGGAAGAGTTTTTACAAAGGTATTCATCACAATCTTGTCTGTAAGAGAACAACATTTTTGAAAAAAAAATTCATTAATAGTAAATCAATTAAATAGGTTTTGTTGCATCTGTGTAATGAGATTTGCAGACATAAGAAGCAGCTATCTGTATACTAATATGAAATGAGTAAGTATTCTTGACTGATTAGTGACAAAAGACTACACGTTAATAATTAAGTACACATTAATAATTTTGTCGTGTTAGGAGTATATTGTCATATGCAATTCTCCAGGCAAGAATACTAGAGTGGGCAGCCATTCCCTTTTCAGGATGATCTTCCTGACTCAAGGATGAACCTGGGTCACACGTGTTGCAGGCAGAGGCTTTACTGGAGGCTTTACAGAAGCTCAGCCATGAGGGAAGCATCATATTTTCATATGTAAACATAAAACAACATTGCAGGATATAGAGAAGGAATAAGAGTGGTCACCTAATGGAAAAAATGAATTAATAATATTAATTAATAAATATACATAAATGAGAAGTGACAAATATATATTTAATTCCTTTATATATACATAGATATTTATATTATAAATATATAAATTATAGATATGTTAAATATAATATATATTATATTGAATGTATATTTTATATATAGAGAGAGAGACAGGTAGATATTATACACTATTGTTTTTCTGAACAATATATGTGTTTATTTTTTTAAAAAGTAAAATTATTTGACTTGTTTTTTTATTTTTACTGGCTACATGATCAAAACATTAAAAGAGTGGTGTATTTAAGTACAATCTATACGTTATCAAAAGAAAGTATAATGAATTAATGGTGAAATCAGCAATATTATCAATATAATAGCACAGGATGATATATTTAGGAGCAATTTTATTTTTAATATATAAGATTTTCCAATAGAACTCTCAGAATCAGAGTTAAGGTTGAGTTGTTGTTCTTGAGGGAAAAAGGTGGTATTACAAAAATAGCCCTACTGATATCCTATTAAATAAATAATAATCTTACATTTTAATTTGGGAATCTTTTTTTTTTTTTAGTTAAGAATGAGTCTTTGTTTCTTCTCTCAGCCCCAGAACCACTTGCTGGTACTAAATGAATAATGTTCTACGGTTGAAGAAAATTTTCACAGGATAAGCAAGGTAATGTTTGCAATATAATGAGTTTAGAATTCTTTGGCTAAAATATACTGAATTTAAATACCAATTTTTAAATGTGAGTTTTTGCTTAAACTTCCCCTATGTTCTAATTGAGTGATTTTGCAAAGCAATTTTTATTTCAACCATTTTTAATGGGATGTGTCAAAGATAACATGATTTTGTGTGTATAAGAGCAGTCTGTGAATTTTAAGACACCAAATAACTATGTTATTATTAGAACAAAGCTCATTTGCTAAATTATATGTGAGGGTTCTAAAAACAATTATGAACTCTTTAAAAGAAGTCACCTTTTGTTAATCAGAACAGGAATTAGTAACTCCTTTAGCCTGGATTAGTTGCTTTCTCTTGATGCTGCTAATATGCTTGAGGAATAGTCACATAAAAGATGAAAAAATGTGTGGGAGGATTAATGAGAGCTGAAGGCAGGACCATAGAAGAAGGAAATAAAAATTACAATTAAAAACAAAGAGAGAAGGGAACAAACCATATGGTGACAAGAATCTATACTTTCATTGTTTCAGATATAGTTTATCCCTGTAAATTTCCAACTGAGAAAATTGTGTTTAAAAAAATCACTTAAATATCTGGTTTTTGTAGTTACATTAAATCATCATAGTTAGTAACTACCAAATTTGGAAGGAAAATGTGACAATGGACTCTAAACCTTTTTATTATATATTTAGATGGAATGCTCTTAAAAATACTACTGTTTATATGTTTATTGGTACTACAGTTTTCATTTCTATGTTAATGAGTCAGATTTAGCTACATTTTCTGGTAGCCCTGTCTTCCAAGATTGTAGCTCATGCTGGTGTGGTATCTGTGTATCATTATTTTATAGTCTCTTTTGTGCTAACTACATTGATCCAACTTTGTGGTTGCTGATATCATGTTGCTGCTGCTAAGTCGCTTTAATCGTGTCCAACTCTGTGCAACCCCATAGATGGCAGCCCACTAGGCTCCCCCATCCCTGGGATTCTCCAGGCAAGAACACTGGAGTGGGTTGCCATTTCCTTCTCCAGGGCAAGAAAGTGGAGTCACTCAGTGTGTCCGACTCTTAGCAACCCCATGAACTACAGCCTACAAGGCTCGTCCGTCCATTGGATTTTCCAGGCAAGAGTACTAGAGCGGGTCGCTGTTGCTTTCTCAGGATATCATGCTACTCTTGTACTTTTTCATATGCCAAGATGGGTGCATTTTCTACCTTCAGAATTCAGTTTCTTTGAAACTTTGTCTTAGACTCTGTCTTCTTAAGGGTTACACATTTCAGAGCATGAATAAAGAGATTCCAACTATCTAATACTGAAGTTTTTCTAGGACAGATAAGACTTACAGGGTTTGGAATTACAATGATAAGTTCTTATGTATACACATGATGTTATCACACCACAGACAAAAGAGAGCTAGAGTTGATAAATCAGTGATTCTCTGTTGATTCACAGCTTTTTCACTAGGGTTTGGATTTAATCCAAATTGATCTTTGCATACTTTTCATCAACTCAACTAGACAAGTTCATAGTAAGCAGAGAGAAGCAAAGAAATACTGAAGATGAAAGGGTTTTATATGTCTGGCCTAAGCTTGGGCAATATCACACATAATCACAACAGATGGTATCACTTTTTCTGAAGTCCTGTCTGCTGATGTTACAAATGATTAAAAATTATGATTTTTAGGGAAAGTGCTGACAAAGACCATAGAAGATCATTTCACAAGGTGGCAACTTTTTTTTTCCCCACTACAGGTAACTGTGCAGGCTATGTGCTAAGTCACTTCAGTCATGTCCAACTCTTTGTGACCCTTTGGACTGTAGTAAAGGCATGGTATTTTCTCTGCATTTTAATTATGTGACATTGCCTACAATCCAATATGCAAGAACATTTCAGACATGAGAAACAGCAGGAAGTAAGCATGCAGCAAATTATGGAAGATTACCAATTCCTCAAGATGTACAATCACTGATTTTTTATCCATCTCTACACAATAAAACATGACATCTTATATACCTTTCAAAAACAGAAAAAAAAAAAGTCAAGATGTGATTCTAAACTGGGATTCGGAAAGGAAAAACTCAACTGGCCTGGCAAATCTTTCCAGCAGCCATTCACGTGGGTCTGCTGCTTTCTGGTTTTGAAAGCTAATTAGCATGAAAGGAAGACAGCTGCTGTGATTCAGCAGACTGGAAGAATGCTCCTTCCTGGTCTCTTGTCATGTTTGGAAGGTGTCTCAGGGACTTCTGACCATTGCCAGCTGTCAGATGTCAGTCATAATTATGAAAAGTGAAGCTGCAGGTCACTCAGTCCTGTCTGACTCTTTGCAACCCAAGCGACATAATGGATTCAGATCCAGATGAGAATACTGGAGTGGGTAACCTTTTCCTTCTCCAGGGGCTTTTCTCAACCCAGGGCTCAAACCCATGACTCCCACATTATAGGTGGACTCTTTACCAGCTGAGCCACAAGGGAAGCCCAAGAATACTGGAGTGTGTAGCTTATCCCCTCTCCAGGGGATCTTCCAGACCCAGAAATCAAACCAGGGTCTCCTGCATTGCAGGCAGATTCTTTACCAACTGAGCTATGAGGAAAGCCCTCTCATAATTATAGTATGTTAGAATTCAAAAAGAATTTATGGGTCATAATGATATGAATATTAGTTATTAATATAAAGTAATAATGAAGAAACCAAGTACCAGAGAAAATGAATAGAGTGCTTCATATAATGCTACACCCCAGCATATTACATGTAATAAGTACATAGCTAAGCATGCTTAGAACTCCGATTTTAAAATTTCTACTTTGGCACTTTTTCAACTCTGTCTTTATTTCTATTATAAGAGTAGTTGTTAGTACTGATAGTAATGATTGTTAGTATTTTATGGGTAAAAACTAGCCCCTGAATTTGGCAAACTCTTTAATATACCTTATCTTATTAACACACCTCTGAGAATTTAACGATTAGCTGTTTTTACTAAGATCCCAATGATGATGATTAAGAAACTGAAGGAATTAATATACACACTATGTATATAAATATATACATATACGTCACTTTATGTGAGCGATATTATGTATAAAACTTTATTCCATTACCATGATTGTTCTGATTTTCAGTTTTTGTATTAGTCCTTAGTCATCCAGGATGGAGAGGGAAATGGTAATTCACTCCAGTATTCTTGCCTGGAGAATCCCTTGGACTGAGAAGCTTGGTGAGCTACAGTCCATGGGGTCGCAAAGAGTCGGACACTACTAAGGGACTTCACTTTCACTTTAGTCATCCAGGAAGCAAGGTTCAGAGAAAAAAGTAACTTATCCAAGTCATATCACAAGTAAGTGATGAAGCTGAATTTGAATCCATCTTACTGTTAACTTTTCATTTGAGTAAGCAAATAATCTGCACAAGTTTAAGCAATAAGCATTAGAATGAAGCTTCAAATATAGCATTTCAGATTCCTTATCCCTTGAATTTTTATAGCTTTGCACTTTAGACCTTTCCCAGACATTCCTCAAACATTCTTTATGAGGAGAAATTATTTTTAGTTTCTAAAGCCTTGCAGTTCTGAATGAAGTATACGTTTTGCCAATAGAGATATTTGTGTTGAGTCTTGGTAAGGGGAATTTAGCAACATTAATCAGATTGTCTAACTAATATAACATTCATATCTCCTATCAGAATTTCTATTGTTTAATTAAGATCTTACATTATGTGTATTCTCATGTATATTAAATGCTTATAGATAGGCTATCTATTTATCTATCATCTATTTATCTAACTACTTAGCTACCTACTTATTTACCATTGATTTAACTCTATTGAATTGACATGGGATAAAAGCATAAATGTATCTATATTTCCTGAGCTGTTTCAAATCCTGAAAGATGGTGCTATGAAAGTGCTGAACTTAATATGCCAGCAAATTTGGAAAACTCAGCAGAAGCCACAGGACTGGAAAAGGTTAGTTTTCATTCCAATTCCAAAGGAAGGAAATGCCAAAGAATGCTCAAACTACCACACAATTGAATTCATCTCACATGCTAGTAAAGTAATGCTCAAAATTCTCCAAGCCAGGCTTCAGCAATATGTGAACCGTGAACTCTCTGATGTTCAAACTGGTTTTAGAAAAGGCAGAGGAATCAGAGATCAAATTGCCAACATCCGCTGGATCATGGAAAAAGCAAGACAGTTTCAGAAAAACATCTATTTCTGCTTTATTGACTATGCCAAAGATTTTGACTGTGTGGATCACAATAAACTGTAGAAAATTCTGAAAAAGATGGGAATACCAAACCACCTAACCTGCCTCTGGAGAAATCTGTATGCAGGTCAGGAAGCAACATTTAGAACAGAACATGGAACAACAGACTGGTTCCAAAGAGGAAAAGGAGTACGTCAAGGCTGTATATTGTCACCCTGCTTATTTAACTTCTATGCAGAGTACATCATGAGAAATGCTGGACTGGAAGAAACACAAGCTGGAATCAAGATTGCCAGGAGAAATATCAATAACCTCAGATATGCAGATGACACCACCCTTATGCCAGAAAGTGAAGAGGAGCTAAAAAGCCTCTTGATGAAAGTGGAACAGGAGAGTGAAAAAGTTGACTTAAAGCTCAACAACATTCAGAAAACAAAGATCATGGCATCCGGTCCCATCACTTCATGGGAAATAGATGGGAAAACAGTGGGAACAGTGTCAGACTTTATTTTGGAGGGTCCAAAATCACTGCAGATGGTGACTGCAGCCATGAAATTATAAGATACTTACTCCTTAGAAGAAAAGTTATGACCAACCTAGACAGTATATTCAAAAGCAGAGACATCACTTTGCTGACTAACGTCTGTCTAGTCAAGGCTATGGTTTTTCCAGTGGTCATGTATGGATGTGAGAGTTGGACTGTGAAGAAGGCTGAGTGATGAAGAACTGATGCTTTTGAACTGTGGTGTTGGAGAAGACTCTTGAGCGTCCCTTGGACTGCAAGGAGGTCCAACCAGTCCCTTCTGGAAGGAGATCAACCTTGGGATTTCTTTGGAAGGAATGATGCTAAAGCTGAAACTCCAGTACTTTGGCCACCTTATTTGAAGAGTTGACTCATTGGAAAAGACTCTGATTCTGGGAGGGATTGGGGGCAGGAGAAGGGAATGACCGAGGATGAGATGGCTGGATGGCATCACAAACTCGATGAATGTGGGTCTGAGTGAACTCCGGGGGATGGTGATGGACAGGGAGGTCTGGTGTGCTGTGATTCATGGGGTCACAAAGAGTCGGACATGACTGAGCAACTGCACTGAGCTGAACTTATGTCATGAAGAAATACTTATATATTATCTTTTGCAGCGTATGGTTATTTCTCCAAAGATTAATGATAAAATTTATCATGTGTAATATTTTGTATTTTTTCTGAAAAAGACAGTATGCATTGAAATTTCTAAGCTTCAACTCAAACAATTTTGGGGACAGGAGGGGCAATAAAATATTAAGGTTTGAAAAAGATATATATTGGAGGATACCCCAGGATCTCAGTATATGAGATAAGTGCCAGTTATATTTTGGTAAAGGAAAGTAAATTTAATAAAAATCATAGTAATAGTATAATGAATGAAATCTTATTAAGAAATGAAATTTAAGAGAGATCATAGAAAATTCCATCAAAATATTTCTCCAATGAGCACCCATAAAAACTGATCAGGTAAAGGCAGCCCAAGATGTGGAACGAAATATAGTTTTGTAATTCAAGAAGGATTTTTGAAATACCCGCATTATGATTTAAAAATCACCTACATAAGCACAAGATGGAACTGGCAG
This sequence comes from Nanger dama, assembly GCA_917880005.1. Classification (NCBI taxonomy): domain Eukaryota; kingdom Metazoa; phylum Chordata; class Mammalia; order Artiodactyla; family Bovidae; genus Nanger; species Nanger dama. The sequence continues at coordinate 5,538,347 of CAKJTW010000003.1, read as the reverse complement.
ACATAAAATACCTTCATGTGAAATAATTGAGAAAGGTACCAATGAATGATGACCTCAAAGAGTTAAAAATCTACTGGAAGTGATACAGCTAAACACAATACATCATAGCCTACTGAATGTGCAAAAATAGCTTTGAAGGAAGAAAATGAGATCAAACCAGTCGTTCTTAAAGGAAATCAACCCTGAATACTCATTGAAAGAACTGATACTGCAGCTGAAACTTCAGTACTTTGGCCACTTGATGTGAAGAGCTGAATAATTAGAAAAGATCCTAATACTGGGAAAGATCCTAGAAGACGAGATGGTTAGATGATGCCATCCACTCAAAGAACATGAGTTTCAACAAACTCTGGGAGACAGTGAAAGACAGGAAAGCCTGTTGTGCCGCAGTCCATGAGGTCACAAACAGTTGGACACGACATAGCGACTGAGCAACAAAAAAATGAAAAATTCAGGAATGCTACTTGGAAGATTAAAGTTGCTATAGATGATACTGCAATGAATCCTTTTGAAAGATTATAATACCCCTGATGCTATGCTATGGTCATTGCACGCATTACTTTGTTTAATCATTCGAATTATCCAATGAAGTAAATTATTCAAGTCCCAAACTTAATCCAAAGTTCTTACAGGTGAATTAATTTGCTCTGAGGCATAAAAGATAAAGATCAGAATCAAAACTTGTCTAACTCAAATGCTCTTTTCTTAACAGAAACTCTCAATGGCTCTCTCTGCCATCCAGTGACTGCATGGTGCCTGTTAAATCATCCTGCCCCATGCCTTGATACGTGATGCTTATTCATGTCCCACATAACATAAAGAGTGGACTAGTTGTGGTTGATGAATGCACAGCCCTTTAAAATACAACTAAATTTGTTATAGCTTTTATCATTATAAACCAAGTATATCAAAAGTAAATCTGCATTTAAAAAGACCTCTAATAGTCATGTTTTTCTTTCCCTTGCCTAATATATATATTCACTATGGACTCTGGTCTTCCTTTGGACAGTAGCCCTCCAACGAGTCCCGGAAATATGGTTTCATGAAACTGAAATACATACCCCCTTCCTTGTACGTGGAGGGTGGCCCATGATCCAGACCTAACACATGCATTCCATCATCTAGAGCTTGGCCATTTGTTTGATAGTTTTGACAGTTTGATCCAATAAGTCTCACTCAGATTTTATGGTAAAAGAAACTCTTTTTCTTCTTAGGTGGCTAATCTAGGGATTATAATCTAAGAGAGCATGGTGACAGTAGGCCAGTGGAAAAAACCTACCTGAGAGCAATTCAGTGTGGCTGTGCCAGATTTAGAAAAAACAAACAAGCAAAAAATAAAAACAACAAAAATAAATATAGTATGCCCTGTGAGATACCTAATGCACATGAATACTCATAATTGCATACTGTTTATCTGAAGTTCACATTTGTTTGAATTTTATTTTGACAACTCCATATGCAAGAAAAATAGAGGCAAGCGTTGGGAGAGATAATCAGTGTTATCATCTGAGGTTATTCACCTAACATAATCGGGAATCAGCTGAATCTTGGGCCGTTAAATTATGTGAGTCAAGTAATCATTTCTGTGGCGCATGCTAAGTCATTCCAGTCATGTCTGACTCTTTGTGACCCCCAGGACATGTAGCCCACCAGACTCCTCTGTCCATGGGATTCTCCAGGCAAGAATACTGGAGTGGGTTGTCATGCCCTCCTCCAGGGGATCTTTCCGAACCAGAGATGGAATCCGCGTCTTTTACATCTCCTGCGTTGGCAGGAGGGTTCTTTACCACTGTGTGCTAGGTAGCTTTAGTCTTGCCCGACTCTTTGCCACCCCATGGATTGTAACCTGCAAGGCTTCCCTGTCCATGGGATTCTCCAGGCAAGAATACTGGACTGGCTGCCATGCCCTCCTCCAGGGGGTCTTCCTGACCCAGGGATCAGACCGGCTTGTCTTACGTCTTCTGCACTGGGAGGCAGGTTCGTAACAGCTAGCCCCACCTTATGTGAGTGAAGAAATCATTTCAGTTAGTGACAAAAGGATTCTTGCCTAAGAGGACATTCCCATAAATAAATAAATAAGTGAAGAGAATCTTGCTTAAAACCTGTTTGAACTACTATCGTAAATAGAAGACATAAAGGCTTATGTTAGTGTGTCTGTGAGAATAGAAAATGAAGTGGAATTACATGACATCTTGGATTTGCAAAAGTAGTATCTGAGATATCATCTAACTCTAAAATTATTTTATATTATGACTGAATCAGAATGCAAAGGTCAAGTTAATTTCTCCTAAAGAAGGATTAAGTAGCCTAAGAAGCAATTTTATCCTTATATAAAAGTCAAAAGGTGATCAAACCTAGAAAGTACAGCATATGTAATACAAATACCTGGAGAAGACAGAGGAAAATGATTGACCCCAATAATCAAAGAAAATCCAGAGAGAAAAATATTCTAAGAAAATGCACGCAAAGGTAATGATGAAGCGCTTTCTAATTACAGTGTTCACAATACCATCTCCTTTTTCTGAATTCTCTGCCACTTGTCCATGCTGTTATTGACCACTCATTACTGATCTCCATGCAGTACTGCCTCTCACATTATGAGATAGATTCATTTTTTATCAGACTGCAATCTCTGTAAGGATAGGATCAAAATAAAGCTTTGGTGGGTAGTGAGCGTGCTCATTATATTGATAGGAATGACAGTTTCATGGCTGAAGACACATGTCAAAATTGATCAGATTGTACGGTTTAAATATGTGAAATTTGTTATACTTCAATTACACATGGAAACATTAAAAAAAAAAAATGGACTTGGTTGCTTGCTCAGCCAATAAACAGTCCAGAGACGAGGTGCGATGAACGGGCCACCTCACGGGCTTGGCGGCAGAGTCTTTAGATAACAGTGATTCTTATCCTCAGGTAAATGCACGTTTCCTGTTTCTAAAGATCTCTTCTTCAGTTGATTCATGGATTGATGCACAGTGATAAATGGCGCTAGTCTCAATTCTTGTGGCTTTCTGATATTTATAGGTAAAACAGAGGAAAATGGTAAAATAAAGAAAACTGAGTGGAGTAGCTAATGAGGTAAGAGAAAAAACACGAAGTGGGGAGTTTTGAAAGCCACGAGGAAAAAAAATTGTTTTATGAAATAGAATGTGGACACTGTCAAAGCCGTTGACAGATCGACTGAAACTGACAGAGCTGGAACGCATTGCTGGCTACTGTATCCTCAGCTGCTGTTGTTCAGCTGCCGAGTCGTGTCCGACTCTTTGCGATCCCATGGACTGCAGCTCACTCAGGCTCTTCTATCCTCAACACTTGCCTGGAGTTTTCTCAGATTCATAGCCAGTGAGACGGTAATGCTATCTAACCATCTCATCCTCTGCTGTCCCCTTCTCCTTTTGCCTTCAGTCTTTTCCAGCATCAGGGTCTTTTTCAGTGAGTTGGCTCTTTGCATCAGGTGGCCAAAGTATTGGAACATCAGCTTCAGCTTCAGCATCAGTCCTTCCAATGAATATTCAGAGTTGATTTCCTTTAGGATTGACTGGTTTGATCTTGCAGTCCAAGGGACTCTCAAGAGTATCCTGAATATGAAACAACAGTATTGATTCTAAATTTCACCTGCTGGTGAAGATACGATAATACAATCTATTGCCAGTCTTGGTTATGATTGGCTCAGTGATTAGATGGAGCTTTCAGCCAACACCCTAGATGTTGAGAAAGACTCAGGCAGGGGAAGGCTCTCAGGTGCAGCCATTTTTTCTGTGTCCCCAAACTCCTGACATAGTGTCACAGGCAAAGCTAGAACCAGATAAATATTTGTTGTTTGATTGCCACATCAATAGAACCAAGATATTTGCATATGATAATAGGATTGAATATTTCATATGACTCATCTGGAAGAATGAAGGGTAAAAGATAGGACTAAAGTCTATGAGATTTTGAAGGGTCTGAATTGAGTGAATGTAAATGTCCTCATTAAATGCTTGATTATCAGTACATTGAGGATCTCTTTAAACTTGAAAGATACAGCTGTGACTAAATTAAGGTAATAAGAATAATGATAAACAGTTAATGCATTTTTGGATTTAAAGTGGCAAGATGTGTTGGACATGCAGGTAAGTTCAAGAAGAGAAGAGAAAAACTGATAAATGATAAATTCAGAGTGGAAATTTCCTATGATTTAATTCCATAAATGTTTGGAAACAATCCTATACCCATTTGTGGTTGCCATTATTTACTAAAACAATATACTCTTTAAACTCCTTCTCATCCCCCTCCTTGAGAACTTAATGGTGATTTGAATTGACACATGTCTTGTCATTTCCCACACAGTTTCCATGAAGAACAAGTGTTTAGAATGGGGACACAATTACTCAAGGATCTTGTAACAAAGAATGCTTTTCCTCTGCTTGGGAAGACTGTCGTTAGAATCAAGGACACCGTTTTGGAGTGTACTTGACATTCCAATTCACCTGAACCAAACTTGGAAATAATTAACAGATGCTGCAGCCAAATAGCTTTTGCCCACAAAGGAAAGAGTATAGATTTTTCCTTATGGTTGAATGGCTTGAATTACATAGGTAAAAGCATCTTGGATTAAGAGAGAAAGAAAATTGTTTCTATTGAAGATCCTAACTTTGCATAAAATTTGTACCATCAAAATGTATGCCCCATAAAATCCAGTTAATTTTGAGATTGTACTAACCATATCTAACTTACTGGTCACAGTGTGTTACTAAGTTGATGGGTTTCTTTAATAAAAATTATTTAGCTATATATTATTTATTTGCAGTCAAGAGCATTAGATAGTTTTGTATTTTTGTTCCATATTTTATTTGCTTAAAAATAAATTCAAAAATTTAACTCCTAAATTACTAAAGAATAACACGAATCAGTTACAAAATAATTTCAATAGTGATTTGTGTATGCATTATATATAGATACTTCAGCACAGGTGACTATATCTTTATTGGTATTTAATATGAAATACGAAAAATTAAGAATAGTTAAATAGGTTGTAAGCCATGCCTATATGATTAATGACTATCACTATTGATAAAAGCATTTATGTCAAAATTGTTTCATCCAAATCTACTTTTGGAATCCAAGTACTTTTAAAAAATATTAAAATGTGAAAACTTCAGTTAGATCTTAATTCTAACCAAATTTTTTTCTAGGATTGTCATTCTGAAATAACAGATATGAATAACTTCTATTGTCTTTAAAAAACAAAACAAAACAAAAAACACTACCTACAGAAACAGGTTCTTGCAAAGAGTGTCAGTTGCTAGTACCTGACTGGGCAGCCAATGTTTTCCTTTCTGGTGTGTCAATATGCCAGCACCCCCTGGTGGGCATTGTTCAAAATAAAATTTAATTCTACTGATAAGAAAGGTTAAAGGTGTTCACTCTTATTAAGCATATTCTGCTGGAACGCATTTGCACAATGTAGATAACTCTGCATTCCTGGTCAAATATTGTCGAAAGGACATTATGCAGTTACAAGTACCTTAGGGTGCCATAAGCTACTATTGTCTGAAACATCTGTGTATTTAAAAAGTTTACATACACATTTTTTTTTTAACGTATGTGTGTGTGCATGTATGTGGATCAAGCAATATGAGTTATTCATCATTTATATTTGTTTGGCAAATGTTTTTATTAGTTTCTGCTATGTATAGTTGCAATTATGAATAGGATTGTGACTCCTGATTGGGGATATTGTACTGTAAGGGGAAAAAAAAGACAACACAGATTTCTACATGAGACTAATTTTATTTGAACTCTAATCATCCTAATTACTGGCATGCTGATCCAGAGCAAACTACTTAGCCTTTCAGAACCTAATTTTCTTCATCTGTAAAATGACGGTAAAAATACACACCAATATGATAAAGTAGAAATGGTAAAGCCTCTTCCAAATATTTTATGCAAGTTTTTCCTGAAATCCTGTGGCATCTGTACTTAAACACACACATCTTTAAAATGAACAAACATGTACATATTTTTATCATTAAACATAAAAAGTTATGGGGAAGAAGGTAAGGAATTCTAGGATCACAACGCATTATAGATTGCACTTTGGGCTGAAATAAGCACAAAGTAAACAACTGGATCAGACTTTATTTTTGGGCTTCAAATCACAGCTGATGGTGACTGCAGCCACGAAATTAAAAGATGCTTACTCCTTGGAAGAAAAGTTATGATCAACCTAGATAGAATATTCAAAAGCAGAGACATTACTTTGCCGACTAAGGTCCGTCTAGCCAAGGCTATGGTTTTTCCTGTGGTCATGTATGGATGTGAGTGTTGGACTGTGAAGAAGGCTGAGTGCCGAAGAATTGATGCTTTTGAACTGTGGTGTTGGAGAAGACTCTTGAGAGTCCCTTGGACTGCAAAGAGGTCCAGCCAGTCCATTCTGAAGGAGACCAGCCCTGGGATTTCCTTTGAAGGAATGATGCTGAAGCTGAAACTCCAGTACTTTGGCCACCTCATGCGGAGTTGACTCATTGGGAAAGACTCTGATGCTGGGAGGGATTGGGGGTGGGGGGGAGGAGAAGGGGATGACGGAGGATGAGATGGCTGGATGGCATCACTGACTCGATGGACGTAAGTCTGGGTGAACTCCAGGAGTTGGTGATGGACAGGGAGGCCTGGCGTGCTGTGATTCATGGGGTCACAAAGAGTCGGACATGACTGAGCGACTGAACTGAACTGAACTGAAACAACTGGATATTTGGCTTGATCAGAGTAAAGTGTACTTTTCTTCTGTATCATCCAAGACTAGTGACATAGGTTAGTTATTTAGAAATTTACAGGAAATGCTTATCAGGAACTCTAAAAATAGCCAAATCAAATGCTAGTGAATTATTTTATTAATAAAATGATACTAAGCTTGGCAGGGTTTATAGAAACGCTTTTCTGTGAAATTTTTCCTGGAGGTGAGAGAAAGTCTCTAAAAATCATTCTCCAGTTGTTAGTTTGTCTCTATATGCACAGCTAGTTCTGTGAATGCTGCCTGAACTGAGGTGATTTAAAAGGGAGCATTGTGTTATTATTAAGAAAAATGAGTCAAAAATTAAGAATATTAGTCACGTTTCCTGATTGGAAGGTTTTGAGAAGGATTTCTAAATGCTCAAAGAAGTTGAAATGGAAGGACCGTGAAGCACAAAGCAAACTCCACCTTTGCAGTTACGCCCTGAAGTGTTTGGAAGCTATCTGGAACTGCTGTTTTGTTGACAGCACTTTAGAATTTCTTGGTTTCATGCTTTAAAAACAATCTGTTTTACAGTTCATTGAGCAAAGTAGATCTTCTTTAGCCACAATAGTCTGTGGGAAAGCCTATCAACCAGTGGATTCCAGTGCTCATTTTCATTGGTTCTGCCTTCAATTTACCACATGTTGCATGATATATTTACATTTCTTTTAATGCTTATATATTCTCTGTACTGCTCGATGGGAACTTCCTCTGGGCATCAACATTCTTCTGCTTTAATGCCACATGTTATAGATAACCAGTCAGATTTTTCAATAAAAGTGCAATTGTTCTAAAGGAAGATTTTCCCCAAACATTTGTGGCCATCAGAACCTCCTAGGATGGTGTGAAAATTACAGATTACATAAATGTATTCCAGGGAAGTGAAACATAGTTTTCTTTTGGAAATGCTTGGAAATCTATATTCATAAGGCATAGCTAAATTTATTTTTATGGTTATTTAAGTTTATGGAATTCATTTGATTCAGAACAAATTTGCATAAAAAGAATGAGATCACAGAGAACTCAATTCAAACATTGACAAACACCTAGAAGTTATTAAATAAACGAATAATAGAATTGTAATGATGGTGTCTTTTCACAACTTTAAGTATGATTGCTCATCCTTTAAAGTAAGCTAATGGATGGACTTTTTTTTTTTTTAATTGCTGCATGCCTTAAATAGGAAATGACCAACAGATAACACTTCATCTTTCATTTTCTTATTTTATTTTTGGCTCAGAGAACACTCCTGCCAGAACAAGAAATCACTGAGATGTCAACAATTCTGAACTTGTTTAAATGTAGGTAAATATCCTAGTTCCTTAAGAAAAAGTTAAAGACCCGAGGCTTATGAGTTAGCAACTGTATGAGTTTTCTACTGTTTTGTCACAAGTTACTACAAACTTTGTGGCTTAACATGACAATATTTTATGGTATCATATATTCCCTGGGTCAGAATTCCAGTGGTTTCTAATTGAGTCTTCTATTCAGGGTCTCAAAAGCTGAAACCAAGGTGTCAGCCAGCTGAGTGCTCATCTGGAGTCCTGACTGGGGAGATATATGTTTCCTTGTGTTGGCAGAATTCATTTCCTTGTGGTAGGAGACCAGGGTCCCCACTGCCTTGCTGGCTATCGACCAGGGTCACTTTTATAAATAGCTGCTTGCAGACTGCCAGGTGGCCTCCTGTTTCTCAGCAACAGATCATTCCTTTCATGTCAAGTCCTTCTTGCACTTCAAATCTCCCAGATTCTCTTTTGCTCCAGCCAGAGAAAACTACTTTTAAAGGGCTCCTGCGATTAGATCGGCCCCATCCAAATATCATCTGTATCTTATAGTCAATTTGTTTGGGATTTGGTACTAGAGAAGACTCTTGAGAATCCCTTGGAGGTCTAGGAAGTCCATCCTAAAGGAAGTCAACCCTGAATGTTCATTGGAAAGACTGTTGCTGAAGCTGAAGCTCCAATACTTTGGCTACATGATTATGGTGAGATGACTCATTGGAAAAGACCCTGATGCTGGGAAAGATTGAAGACAGAAGGAGAAGGGAGTGACAAGAAGATGAGATGGTTGGATGGCATCACCAACTTACTGGACATGAATTTGAGCAAACCCTGGGAAACAGTGGAGGACAGACGAGCCTGGCATAGTGCAGTTCATGGGGTTGCAAAGAGTTGGACCAGACTTAGTGACTGAATAACATATTTGAGGCTTTAATTACATCTGCAAGATTTCTTGAAAACAGTACCTAGAGTGGTATTTGATTGAGAATTAAAATCTTGGGATACCATCTTAAACTTCTGTCCACCATAGCAGCTAACACATTGAAGCATTTTTTTCAATATGCAAATAATTTAAAAATATGTCATAAAGTCTGGCCTTAGGTTCCTGTTGGCCTCCACAATTTGTGTTAGAGTCAAAATGAAATAAACAATAATTGAAAAGAACAGGCAAGGACCTCTGTATGATGTTGGATAAATAAATGTTTCTACACAGCAGTTCACGAACCTTTCTGGTCCAGAATCCTTTTCAGGATATGATGGAAGTTGGAACTTGGACCCCATCTCCCCAAATGTGCATATACATTTCAAGGTTTTCTTCAATTTCGAATTTGTTTCTCAGCTAAGTGAAAGGGGAGAATGAAATGCATCAATATCTGTGGATGCATTTGTAAAATATTATCAAAAGAGTCTAGAAAGAAAGCGGAATTGGAAAAGAGTAGAAAAATAGAGAAGAAATGGGAAGAAAAAAGTAACATGGGAAGAAAGTATAAAAGATAGAGGTGTTGGATAGGTATGTGAGTGGTTTCAGGCCCCAATTCATGACCTAATACCAGAAATTGCATTTTATGAATTGCATGCCTGATAAGATCTAAAGGCAAGTTAAGTAAAAGTGTGTAGTTTGAAAGATTTTATTAACATATTGTTTTGTTTACTATAATATAATATAATAAGATGTTTTATACCTGTGCAGCACAGCATCTTGACATTTTCATGTCTACGTTGTGAGTTCATTTTCTGTGTATTCAGCAACCAAAGGAATCATGACTCCTTAGAAAGTACCTTAACCAGGTGGAAAAGACAGCTTCTCCATCCGCCAGAATCACAGGGTCTAGTTCTTTGTTTGTAAAACACTTGGGCTCTTAGGTGCTGAATTTTTTCATTATGACCAAATAAAGTACCACATGAAATGAAAGCAGAGGAATGTGCCGGAGAAATAGCTCAAATATCCTCAGTGATAGCCGGTGGCTGCCGCCTCCAGACTCTATGGAGGAAGATTTGTTTTCTTTCTCAAAAGACATAAAATGGCAGCTCCGGACTGTGTGTTAATGTGTAACAGGGCTATCGTATTTCATTTCTCTGTGACAAATACATGCCTGGTTTGTGGAAAGTTGCAAATTAGATACAGGCATCAGGAAAATGGGGGTGAAAGGGATTTGTTAGGTGTTTGCACTGAGATACTAAAGAACTCCCATTAAGTTACATGTTGTAATAATTAAAGCACTGCTTTGAATTAGTTTCAAAACTTAAACAGATCCAGAGAAACTAGAGAGGGAATTAAGAACTAATTACATTAAAGTACTAAAGATCAATTTCTCACGGGTTGGTAGCTTCACATTATTGTTTCTTTAAAACAGTGAAGACAAATATTATATGGAAATAGCAAAGAATATTTTTAATTCATCAGTATTAAGAACTTTTGTAATAGAGTTTGAGTTAGCTTATCTTTATTTTAGTAATGCACATTGCACTCACTATGAAATTTGCTGCTCTTAATAGCAAAGTAAATAAATAAAAGATATTTATTTTTAAAAATCAGTTGGGAAGTACAAGGGACTGGATTTCAAAAGAAAATTTTTCACCTCTGAATTGAGATGATATTTGTATATGATTGGTAAAACCAAGTCAAATCCAATCTGCATTATTTTCTTCTTCTTCCTAAAGAATAACTCCGATGTTTGATTAAAACAACCATGTAGTGAGCCCATGCTTCAAAATCAAACTCTCTGTCTATTTCCTGTGTTTCTTGCAAATTGTGGAAGCCCCTTCTGATCACCCACATTGCAAAGGGGGTGACTATGAGTAACAGTAGGCTGGTCCCCATGCAGAAGGCAATATCCCCATTAATGCCATGACAGGGGTGCGTGTAATCCACCATGCTACGGAATTTCTTCCATCTCATTGACCTTTCTTCTTTCTCTGAAAAATTGTCTCATATGAGAGCAAGACTGAAGAATATTTTCTAGAAAAAGTCGTACTTATGGTAACCATGAGCATGTACTTTGCAGGCTTCCAACTAGAGGGAGTGTAATGGAACACAGAGTTCCAGTTTTGGAGGGCATGAAACTCACTGCCACATTGAACAGACCCTGTTTCCTATGGACTGCACCAATCTAATGGATGAGTCTGCCAGGCATAGGAAGGCAAGCTTGTTCCTGGGAGGCATACAGCACCTCGTATGGCTGACTTTGGCTCAAGAACTCATTGGTGGCCTTGAAAATCCTTCCTTGGTCTGCCAGCTGTCGAGAAGATCTACAGCCTCGCTCTTTCCCGGTCTTTTTTTCTTGGGGTTGGACATAGTGGTGTGGCAGCTGTCCCCATGTTCCACAGAACTTGCCCGTTTTCTTTCTTGAGGATTTTCCCCTCAGAAAATCATTGCCTGCAGAACCTGATCTTGATGTCTTTCAGAGAACATGAACTATCACCATCTGTTATTTAAAGTTTCACGATAATATTATAAGGCACAGAAGAAATAATAGGAATATTTTCAGGAATGTTTACAGAATTAAGGATATTTACAAAACTAAATATCTGGACAATCAAAAATGGTTCTACTGATGGGAATAAGACTGAGAAAGTTCACCTCCTTCTTGGGATCCCAGGTCCCTATTGTGCCTGTAGATTTTGATTGATAAGAGTGTTTCTTTTCCTACTTACTGCACTTTGTTAAGTCAGATCTCTGTGGCTATCTAACCATATACGTTTTGAAATATTTAAAGAAGTATTGAATGTAAAATTTATATCTGAGCTTACAAGTAGGGCATGGATGATTTGAACTTTATTATATATCTAGTTTAATCCAACTATATTATTTGATGTGACTTTTCTTTTAGCTTATCTCCAGCTTAGTGACCAAATTAAAAGCAACAAAACCAACTAACAGAAAAGCAAAAGGTGCTCCAATTTAATAGACTGCATTGGCATCACTCTCTCACTTATATATAAAAAAAGATTCAGTATTACTTTTTGAATTATGTGGGAAATGTGTGTTCTCTTGCTGCGCACTACACACAGTGAGTTTTCAAACCTATTTTAAAATAAAGCCCCATTTACAAGTCAAATTTTGTCATTATAACTTTCAACAGCAATTTGATGAACAAATAAGTTCTAGTTTTCCAATGGATAATTTTATAGTTCAAGTTAACCATTTGGTCGATTCCCAGGCAAGAATACTGGAGTGGGTTGACATTTCCTACTCCAGGGGATCCTCCTGATCCAGGGATCAAACCTGCATCTCTTGCAAGTCTCCTGTGTATCAAGCAGATTTTTTTACTGCTGGGCCACCTGGGAAGCCTGGGTACTTACACTGATTGATGTGATATATATATATATATATATATATATATATATATATATATATATATATATATAAAATAAACATTGCTTTGTATATAATTTTCAGTTATGTTGTTTAAATTACACATATTTAACTATGCTTAAATTTGAATAAAACTTTACTGAAATTGTGGAATCTATTCACTGGAACTGAGAGATCATACATACTTTAAAAAAAGTCACTAAGCTATTCATGTGTGTGTGTGTGTGTGCGTGTGTGTGTGTATAAACTTATATATAATATATAAATACAGTGTACTTTAAAATATTTATAAAATTTATGTATAACATATTTTTATCCCTGAATATAGAGGTTTTTATATAACATACATATAATATCCCTGATTACTTATTTTCTATGAAAGAAATGTACTGCCAGAGTATGTTCCCAGAGAGAAAAAGTATTGCTTAAAACACAATAAAAACACAAATGGGATGAGGCACTGTAATTCAAATCATTTTTTACTTTTGATTAAATTGACACTATATTTATTATATGTGTGTATCAAACCGAATTTCAGTAGATCTTTCTTTATCTCAGTGAATTAGCTTGATTTCATCAAATTGTGAAAATAATTTTGAATCCATTTTAGTGCTTTGCAAAGTTGCATATCTTTTTCAGGCTGGGTAATCTTATTTAGGAAAGATAGACCCCAGAGTGTAAACTTGACTTCCCCAACTGCTTGTTTCTTTAAAATTTTCTTCCATGTTTAATATGTATTTAAGTATGAATCTGATGCTCAGCATACACATACACACACACCCGTGTGTAGTGTGCATATGTGTGTGATATTTATTTTTATTTTTTAATTATGTATTTTAATTGGAGGCTAATTAATTTACAGTACTGTATTGGTTTTGCCATACATCAACATGAAGATCATGATACTGATAATGGTTTTGATCAATGTGTGAACGTAATTGGAAAAATTGTGCATGCAGGAGATATTTGAAAAACTTATCGTGATTTGTTTTTGTCTTTGGTGTGAAATTTCACTCAAAAAAATGAATCCATACTGAGGTCAAAGCTACCTGTAATAGGGAGTTGTGCTCTGTTACAACAGAGGACATGCCAAGCTGCAGGAGATACAGAGAGAGTGCTGGTATATTTGTTCCATTATCGTTGATCTTAATCCATCATTTAAACTGCAGTAGGATTTATTGGTAGAATTGACAAAACCATACAAAACAATTTTGCTAAAGTATAGCATGGACAGATAGAAATGGCCATTGATTGGAAGGGCAAAATAACATGATACTCGCATTTTGTGGAAAAGAAAAATTGCTAAAACTTATACTTCTTGAGTGGTTAAACCATGCGTCCAGAGAATGCACAATAAAAGTTGCATGCCATGCTGCTGCTGGGTTACGTGGACTCTATTTTTGAGTTTTCTAAGCGTCTTAGTGAGTAGTGAGACAGACTTTAGAAGCCCTGCTTTTCACTGGTGCGTGATGACAGTGACCCTCCACTTCCTCCCCCATCGAAGTCCTCACAGACGCACTATGGAGATTTACATTCACAGGTATGGGGCCTGGAGGGAGGGTTGTAACTATGAAATTTACTATGAAATTTACTTCTTAACCCCCTAGCATATCTTTGGCAAAGGAAAATAAATTACATTAAATTTCCCCTCAAACCCTCCTCACCTTTGAGAAAAATAATGTCCTTAATTCTACCAAAGCACTAGAAAAGCTAGGACAAGTCCAAGAATCTGCCAAAAGGGGAAAACTACCAGGTGTTTAAATGGCAAACGTCCACGGGATACAGTTGAATGAATAAAGATGAATGAGGATGAAGCATTTAGTTTGAAATGAATTCAAGTGAAAATTAAGCCAGACTATGACTGAAATATAATTTAATCTGTTCATTTTGCTCAAGTTAACCCCCACATAGAAAAATATGCACTGAGAAAACAGGAACTTAGTATAATATATATTGTAAAAACATATGGTAAGTTTCCAAAGAGAAAGTGTCAACCTCAAAACCAAGCAAATGTAGTGCTCCCACTGGACACAAATTAAACTTGGGAAGCCTGTTAAGTGCATAGCCAGAAAAAAATATGACATATATTATTGGAAATGGGAAAGATAAACCAAATAGAGAAAGATAAAACATAAAGTCGCCAAAACTCACATTTTAGTGATATGGACCCGTTTTTTTTTCACAGATAGGTCATCATACCTATAATGGGAAACTACAAACTAAGGATTAGCACACACACACACACAAAAGACACCTCTTCATTTTTAATTTCTTTGCCTTTGTTACTCATTTAAGGAGAAGGCAGTGGCACCCCCACTCCAGTGCTCTTGCCTGGAAAATCCCACGGACGGAGGAGCCTGGTGGGCTGCAGTCCATGGGGTCGCTAAGAGTCGGACACAGCTGAGAAACTTCCCTTTCACTTTTCACTTCCATGCATTGGAGAAGGAAATGGCAACCCACTCCAGTGTTCTTGCCTGGAGAATCCCAGGGACGGAAGAGCCTGGTGGGTGCCGTCTATGGGGTCGCACAGAGTCGGACACGCCTGAAGCGACTCAGCAGCAGCAGCAGCAGCAGCACTCATATAAGGGAACAAGCTTATTGATAGGAGCATAACTGGAGGTGGTGGAATAAGAGGGAGACATCCTTCACTGATGGTGTCTAGAGGGACACTTTCTCTTTGTTTCTCGTGGCAAGTTATGAAAGTCGCTCAGTTGTGTCTGACCCTTTGTGACCCCAGGTACTATACAAGCCATGGGATTCTCCAGGCCAGAATACTGGAGTGGGTAGCCGTTCCCTTCTCCAGGGGTCTTCCCAAACTAGGGATGGAACGCAGGTCGTCCTCATTGCAGGTGGATTCTTTACCAGCTGAGCCACCAGGGAAGCCCAGTGGTGAGTTTCTGGGCTGTTATTTATCCTGAACTTTCTGAGAGTTTCTAATATCAAATACTCTCTTCTGTGCCTTTTGAAGTTCAGTACATAGAAAATTCAGCATTTTCTAGTCTCTGAGAGTATTTGTCTATAGATAACATAGGTATATCTATGTATGTACTATACATGTAACAGGATAAGTAAATGTACACACACACACGCACACACACACACACATACACAAAAAGAGAGAGAGAGACAGAAAAAGACAGGTGAACCTTTTCAGGACACCTCAGTCTTTTGTCTTAAGACTTTCAACTGATTAGACAAGTCCCATGCGTATCATGAAGAGTAATCTACTTTACTTGAAGTCTACTGATTTAAATCTTATAAACTTTTAAAAAGCACCTTCATAATATCTAGATTGGTTTTAATCAAATAACTCGGTAGCATAGCATGACCAAAGTGCTACATAAAAGTATAAGGATCAGATTTAACTTTGTAAATGGGAATAACCAAAGAAATTAAACCACTGTGAACTAGTCATCCTACGGCGGAAGAAAGAATAGATGTTAGCAGCAGAAAGAGTTAATGTTTGACAGACATCTATTTGCTCTGCAAATTTGCCAGACTGTGTCCTCTAGTACTGGTCAATGGATTCTACATTTGTCACATCTAAACTAAAATCATAAAGATTTCAAACATTTTGCATCATAATTTTTTTCAAAGTCCAAATATTTTGTTACTTTGAGAATTTTTTCAATTTCTAGAACTTTGAATTACTCATGAAAATTTATCCATTGGTTAGTATATTAATATAAATATGATAGAAATGCATAGTAGGTTTTTTATACATATCTACTTCTTTGGGAAAAGGGTTCATTTTTAAAGTTATTCACATTTACCAGCATATGTATCAATTTTTCTTAAATAAATTTCAAGTATTATAACTAATACCACAACTGTTTTTATATCTGTGAAATGACTTTTAAACTGTAGTTTGATAAGAGATTGACTTGACTAAATATCTTTTTGAAAAAAATGATTTTGTGGTATGTTGTGCCACAATTTAAAATTTCAGTATAAAGTATTACTCTTTTACAATCATGTGAAAATTGCTTTAGTAACAGAACTGCTTTGATGCTTGAAATCTCCTATTTGATATAACGGAAATTTGAGATAAAAAAATCAGAGGCCATTACTAAATTTAAAAAATACATTAATTCCTCTGGCAAAATCTCAAATCTAATCATTGAAACTAAGTATATTAACCTACAGCCCAGAATACTGTACCCAGATGCAAAGACCTTGAATGAGTTGTCAAAAGACAGAATCTCACACAATTCGATTTGCAGTAGACTGAAGTTCCATTTTAAAGTTTAAGTACTTGGGTTTCATGTGTACAGTATGCATAGCATATATAAGCAGTATATTTCAAAGTGTCTGATATGGTGTTGCCAGTTATAAATATGACTACAGATTTATCTTCATTTGATGCATCCTATCTTATGTATTAGCTACTTGGTCATGTCAAAGTTGAAAAATCACTAATAGTACATTTTGCTATTTCAGCTACCTACTATGCATTTGTGATCCCACGGACTGTAGCCTACCAGGCTCCTCTGTCCATGGGGATTCTCCAGGCAAGAACATTGGAGTGGATTGTCATGCCTTCTCCAGTGGATCTTCCTAACCCAGAGATCGAATCTGGGTCTCCTGCATTGCAGGCAGATTCTTTACTTTTGAGCCACAAAGGAATCCTAATGTATTATTAATGAGAGATAAAAGATTTCTTTTTGTATTTACTATATACCATTAAAATAGCAATACTTTACATTGTCACCCTGCTTATTTAACTTATATGCAGAGTACATCATGAGAAACACTGGACTGGAAGAAACACAAGCTGGAATCAAGATTTCCAGGAGACACATCAATAACCTCAGATATGCAGATGACACCACCCCTGTGGCAGAAAGTGAAGAGGAACTAAAAAGCCTCTTGATGAAAGTTAAAGAGGAGAGTGAAAAAGTTGGCTTAAAGCTCAACATTCAGAAAACGAAGATCATGGCATCTGGTCCCATCACTTCATAGGAAATAGATGGGGAAACAGTGGAAACAGTGTCAGACTTTATTTTGGGGGGGCTCCAAAATCACTGCAGATGGTGACAGCAGACATGAAATTAAAAGATACTTACTCCTTGGAAGAAAAGTTATGACCAACCTAGATAGTATATTCAAAAGCAGAGACATTACTTTGCCGACTAAGGTCCGTCTAGTCAAGGCTATGGTTTTTCCAGTGGTCATATATGGATGTCAGAATTGGACTGTGAATAAGGCTAAGTGCTGAAGAACTGATGCTTTTGAACTGTGGTGTTGGAGAAGACTCTTGAGAGTCCCTTGGACTGCAAGGAGATCCAACCAGTCCATTCTGAAGGAGATTAGCCCTGGGATTTCTTTGGAAGGAATGATGCTGAAGCTGAAACTCCAGTCCTTTGGCCACCTCATGCGAAGAGTTGACTCATTGGAAAAGACTCTGATGCTGGGAGCGATTGGGGGCAGGAGGAGAAGGGGATGACCGAGGATGAGATGGCTGGATGGCATCACGGACTCGATGGACATGAGTCTGAGTGAACTCCGGGAGTTGGTGATGGACAGGGAAGCCTGGTGTGCTCTGATTCATGGGGTCGCAAAGAGTTGGACACAACTGAGTGACCGAACTGAACTGATACTTCATTCATTTATTAATTTGAAATGGATTATCAAAGCAATTTATGTAAATGAACTATTAGGGTAAAAACCTTATTCCAGCTGGTCACACACTTTTCCTCCACTCTAAAATTTTCAAGTTTAAGATCGATGACGATCATAGTAGCTGCTGTTCTTTTCCAGGGTCTGTATATGGCTACCTAGCCTTATCTTCACTAGTCACTAAAGGAAACATCTAGCCTCTTCTGATTTTTAACAGTGAGATAACCCATCTACATGTGGGGAATCTGCATCTCTAAATTGTTGAAAGTGAAAGAGTTAGTCTCTTGGTCACTCTTTTATAACCCTGTAGTTCTGTGGACAGACTCCTCTGTCCATGGAATTCTCCAGGCAAGAATCCTGTAGTGAGTAGTCATTCCCTTCTCCAGGGGATCTTATGTACTTAAACAAAACAAACAAACAAACAACTAAAAAAAGAAAGGCGGGGGGGCAAGGGTTGGAGTTAGAAAAAACATATACCAATATTCCTTTATTTGTTCTTTTGAATCATGTGAGAAACAGATTGCAGCTGCATTTGAAAGACCGATAAACTGATTTCAAAGTAATCACAAGGCAGACTTTTAAACCATAAACACTACTCTCACTCAGAAATCATGCAAATGTAATTCAAAGAACCTTGGAATTGGAGAAGGACATTCAGGATTTTGAATCCTTGATCTAGAAGTTCTCAGCTGGCTGCCTTTGAGCAAGTTTATGATATCTAATTTCTTCATCTTTCACTGTTGTAAAGACAAAATAAGGTAATATATATGACAGGTACATGCAGATTATAAGCTCTATTCAAATGTGAATTATTTTCATCATGTCCTTTATAGAAGGGAAGAAAGCATTCAATGTAATGAGCTTTTAATTAACAAACTCTAAGCTTGATTGGTGGCTCAGAGGTTAAAGCGTCTGCCGCCAGTGCGGGAGACCTGGGTTCGATTCCTGGGTCGGGAAGATCCCCTGGAGAAGGAAATGGCACCCCCCTCCAGTACTCTTGCCTGGAGAATCCCCTGGACGGTGGGGTACAGTGCACGGGGTCACAAAGAGTCAGACGCGACGCTTGATTGTAGTTTGTCCTTGCCTTTGGTCATTATGCGTTTTTCTTTCCCTAATCAACTGGTAACTGTCATCTGAGAGGTTGAAGGGAAAAGAAAACTGCATGTTTTTTTTCACATGGCCTTTTACATTCAGAGGTAAGACATAGCCTCCTTGTCACTTCACAGTGTAGAATGAGTCCATTTGAACTTGGTGCAGTTGGATGGTGCTATCTAGTTGCTAAGTCCTGTCTGAGTCTTTTGCGACCTCATGGACTGCAGCCACCACCTCCTCTGTCCATGGGATTTCTTCTGGTAAAAACAGTGAAATGGGTTGCCATTTCCATATTCCAGGAGATCTTCCCAACGAAAGGACTGAACCCACGTCTCCTGCATTAGCAGGCAAATTCTTTACCACTCTCATCCAGGCAATCCTTGGGGAAGGTATCACTGATTTTAATACACTGTTCTCTTTCTTAAATGAGGCTGATCTCAAGGCCTGCTTCTATGATGAGAACAAAAAAGAAAAAAGAAAGAAGGAAAGGTGACAGGAAGGGAAGGCGACAGGAGGGGAAGAAAGAGGAAAAGTAGAAAAACAATGACTCTGAATCTATGACACCAGTGCGGGTAAACGCATCATACAAGAAGGACAGACATTGTCGCCTTTACCTGCCTCTGAGTGTTGTTTCAGCGTCCGGTAAATGTGAGCACAGGGACAAAATACAGAAAACAGCAACAGGCAGGGACCTTTGACAGGCTCTGACCAAGGGGGAGGGCAACTCTGAAGCATGTTTCTTTTCCCCCTTTTGCACAAACATTTTACTGAAATTCTTCACACCAGATTTTACTAATGAATCTGGAAAAGGGAGTGACGGATGCTGCTGATGCTGATCATAGGAAGCAGACGCCAAGCCATGGTCCATTTTTCCTGTCTCTGACAGCAGCATCTGGCTCCCTGGCAGGCTCTGTCAGCCTTTGCCTTGGCGTCTTTGGAGCTGCCTCAGGTCTGTTGCCTTTCTGGGATGCCGCCGCTGGGCTGAGGTTCACCACAATCAGTTTATTATTATCATTATTTCTTTTTGGTTGGTCATGCTACGTCTTGAAGAAAGTCTTCCTTCTGCCTAGGGAATGTCAGTATCATACACAAAGTCCACTCCACAATGTGTGTGTGTGTGTGTGTGTGTGTGTGTGTGTGTGTGTGTGTGTTTTTTCCCCTGTAATCGTAAGATGTTCATATGTGCTTTACTTTATAAGGTTAAATATCATCTTCGATATACTTTGAATTTTAGCCTAGAAGGAATGGCCGCATGGAACAGGGTCAAATACCTCTTAAAGCAAAGCAAGAAATTATTTAGAGGATCATAGGCATATATCATGGGTCCACTGATATAAAACAAAGCCAAGGAAGGTAAGGGGAAAGAAAGGAAGAGTTACTAAATTAAGAGTCTCATTACTGGATTGCTTTGCTAAGAAAATTGAGAACAACTCCCAAAAGAATCAGATATGACAGACCGAAAATTTAAAATCCAATACAGAGTAGAAATGAGAATACAGAAGGGACTGCTCTCCTCAATTTCAAAATGTATAAATTATAAATAAAATTAATATAGTTTAGGAACCTCAGAACATTCCAAGTGGAAAGCTGTGTGTCACGAGTTAGCCTGTGAGATATTAGTAGCCATCATCTTGAGAAGCTTGTGTTTGTTGTGTATTTTGTATTATATATTTAAATTTTATAATCTGTATAATGATCAGAGCCCTGCTAGGTTTTTTTCTGGCAAGAAAAATAACATAAGTTAAAGGGCAATAGGCTGTTAAAAATGTGAATATTCTCACTTCAAGGAACATTTTTGATTTTACCAAATGTGAAAATGTTTTTAAAAATGATCATATTTTACTTTTAAATAGTAAAATGCACACATTTCATATTATAAGACATTCAAACTTTATTGAAAATGTAAAAATGGAGTATCTCCTATTTTCTTTTCCTTATATGATCCTCTCTAAAGAGACATCCCCACTTGAAGGACTAGTCATGTGCATTTAACACAAAAAATTTTTTTTAAACAAATAGGATCATGATACGTGTGTTCTGAGACCTGGTTTTATCTTTAATAATATATTCTGGAGGTCTTTCAATGACAGTTCATGAAAACTGCATTATTTTTAATGGCTGTGTCACAGTCAATATTATAAAGATTTAAAATATATAATATACAATCTTCCCTTTTGATGGATACTTAGGTGGTTTCACTATTTCAAAATTATGAAACAATGCCACAATAAAACCTCATATTTACACTATTGTTCACATGTGAACATTTTTATCAATGATACAAAAATATTTATCAAGGATAAGATGAAGTTTCTGAATTTAAGGAAAGACTCATTTATTTATTTTGGGAACTTTGTATTTTGTATTGGAATATAACCTATTAACAATATTGTGATAGTTTCAGATAAATAGTGAAGAGACTCAGGCACACATACATGTGTCCATTCTCCCCCAGACTCCCTTTCCCTCTTGGTTGCCACATAACATTAAGCAAAGTTGCATATGCTATACAGTAGATCTTTTTCATTATCCATTTTAAATATAATACTGTGTACATGTTCATCCTGAACTCCCTAAGTATCCCTTTCACCTGGCAACTGTAAGCTCATTCCCTAAGTCTGTGAGTCTCTGTTTTGTAAGTTCATTTGCATCATTTCTTTTAGATTCCACATATAAGGGAGGTCCTACGATAATTCAAGAAAAGGCTCTTTAAAGTTTTGTATATACCACCACCTGGGCTCATTCTTTGAGCCAATTATACAGCCAGTGTATAATCTTTCCCAATATCCATTCCATCAACAGTAGAGGAGTATTCTTCCCCAATATCATTTTTCAACTCTTTAAAATTTTTGCCTATAAACATATATCATTATGGTTTTATTCTTTTCCTGACTCTCAATAAGAATATGTTTAGTGATTATATTGTCATTTGTGTTTTATTAATTGTGTATTGACTGATTAAATATTATATTAATATTTTATTGGAGTATATGCAATTTTCCCAGTTGTGTGTTAGAATGCATATATTATGCATATTGTGAAGTGAAAGTCATTCATAATGTCTGACTCTTTGCGACTCCATAGACTATACAGTCCATGGAATTCTCCAGGCCAGAATACTGGAGTGGGTAACCTTTCCATTCTCCAGGGGATCTTCCCAATCCAGGGATTGAACCCAGGTCTCCCACACTGCAGGTGGATTCTTTACCAGCTGAGCCACAAGGGAAGCCCCAGAATACTGGAGTGGGTAGCCTATCCCTTCTCCAGCGGATCTTCCCGACCCAGGAATCAAACTGGGGTCTCCTGCATTGCAGGCAGATTCCTTGCCAACTGAGCTATCAGAGAAGCACATATTAATTTTTATTAAATGTGATGCAAATTATTTTTTCAAACTGCAATTTGTATTTTAATGTTTTTAAATATATACAATGAAATTTTAAACATAGGTTTCCTGGTGGCTCAGATGGTAAAACCTCTGCCTACCATGAGGGAGACCTGAGTTTGATCCCTGTGTCAGGAATATCCCCTGGAGAAGGAAACGGCACCGTACTCTAGCACTCTTGCCTGGAAAATCCCATGGATAGAGGATCCTGGTAGACCCCAGTTCATGGAGTGGCAAACAGCCGGATACGACTGATTTTACTTTAATAGTCAAATCTATTGCTTTATTCCTTTATGGCATTTGTTTTTGGTTTTTTTTTAGGAAGAATTTCTATAATTCAATATCACCTAAATTTTATTAAATGTTTTTTAATAGTTTGATTTTAGTTCTTTAAATTATTAGATATTTATTGCTGTGTATGACATGGAGTGTGGTTCTAGCTAAATTTTCTTTCTGTATAGCCAATTTTCTATTAATTATTCATTAAACACTGATTTTTTTTTTTGTAAATTCATTTATTTCAATTGGAGGCTAATTACTTTATAATATTGTAGTGGTTTTTGCTATACATTTACATGAATCAGCCATGGGTGTACATGTGTTCCCCATCCTGAACCCCCCTTCCACCTCCCTCCCCATCCCATCCCTCGGGGTCATCCCAGTGCACCAGCCCTGAGCACCTTGTATCATGCATCAAACCTGGACTGGTGATCTATTTCACATATGGTAATATACATGTTTCAATGTGATTCTCTTAAATCATCCCACCCTTGCCTTCTCCCACAGAATCCAAGTCTGTTCTTTACATCTCTGTCATCGTTACCATCTTTCTAAATACCATATACATGCATTATTATACTACATTGGTGTTTTTATTTCTGACTTACTTCACTCTGTATAATAGGCTCCCGTTTCATCCACCTCATTAGAACTGAGTCAAATGTGTCCTTTTTAATGGCTGAGTAATACTCCATTGTGTGTATGTACCACAGCTCTCTTATCCATTCATATGCTGATGGGTTGCTTCCATGTCCTGACTATTGTAAACAGTGCTGTGATGAACACTGGTGTACACATATCTCTTTCAGTTCTGCTTTCCCTGGTGTGTATACCCAGCCAGTGGGATTGCTGGGTCGTATGGCAGTTCTATTTCCAGTTTTCAAAGGAATCTCTACACTTAAACAGTGATTTCTAAAAGCTGAAATTCTCTCTGGTATTAAAGTAAATTTCTTTAAACAAGTTGACTGCTTTACTTCATTTTGTTTCACTTGTTGATTTTTGTATTGCTGTACTCCAAAATGATAAATATCATAATTTTGTAGACATACTTAGTTTATAATTGACTTGAATAAGATAGTGTTTCTGTAAGCAAATAATTATCCATTCCCTTGGTGTTTTCTTAAATTAAAGGAAGAAAAACAGTTAACTTCTAAAATGTCCTATAAGCCTGGATATTCAAACAAATCATCCATTTTGAGAGAAGTGCCATTATTTCAGTCAAAAAGATAAAACTAGAAATGGTAGAATAGACACAGACAAAATAAAATCAGTATAACTTTCTTTTGTCATTAAGAAGGGACAATTTCTAGCAAGTCAAGGAAATAATATTTCTGGTCAGCCTGAGTAATTTGAATGTCAATCTGTTGACTTTCTGGAATTTTCTTTTGAAGCAAACATTTTTTTTTTCCAATGCCATATTTCATGCTAAGTATACTGAACCATTTATGGGTCTTTCGTGTAAGATTTACAGAATAACTGTGGAGTCAGACAGCTACTGTCGTTTCATCAGAGATGAAATTTCTCTTTGCCTGAGAAGAAACTACAGTGGATATTATTCATGTGTGTAAGTATGCCAGAGAGAGGCCCAAAATATGATCCCACTTATCACACTCCATTAATAGCAAAAGGAAAAAACAAACCATTTCAATGAACTGCCTTATATACCTTAGAGTACTCTGCTAGGAATAATATATACTTATTGAAATGATTGTGCTATATTAGTCAAAACTAAACAGGATTAGTCCTGTCAGGGAATTTTTATTCATATTTTCCATTCAATGATGCATTCTTTTGAAATATATGAAATAAATAGAGTGATAATGCAGTCAAGTAGTTATCAGGATTTACAGACAAATGAGCAAATTTGCATGGAGAAGAATAAACTAAAGAGGTCCCTATTGAATGAATGGGTTCAATTCCTGAGTTGGGGGAAAATCCCAGAGAAGGAAATGTAAACCCATTCCAGTATTCTCACCTGGAAAATCCCGCAGACAGAGGAGCCTTGCAGGCTATAGTCCATGGGGTCATAAAGAGTCAGACACAACTTAGAAATTAAACACCAACACCAAGATCAGAATTGAATGTTGCAGTATTGATATATTTCTTGGCATTTGGGAGGGACTTGGTATAGTTAAAATTTCAATATAAACTACTCAAAAGCCCAAGAGAAATCTGGAAGAATGCCCAGGCGTTTGTGTATGTGTGTCCATGCTCAGTTGTGTAGGACTCTTTGCGACCCCATAGACTATAGCCCACCTTCCAGGCTCCTCTGTCCATGGAATTTTCCAGGTAAGAATTTTAGAGCACGTCTCTTTAACAGGTGGTGCTGGGAAAACTGGTCAACCACTTGTAAAAGAATGAAACTAGACCCCTTTCTAACACCATACACAAAAATAAACTCAAAATGGATTAAAGATCTAAATGTAAGACCAGAAACTATAAAACTCCTAGAGGAGAACATAGGCAAAACACTCTCCGACACAAATCACAGCAGGATCCTCTATGATCCAACTCCCAGTATACTGGAAATAAAAGCAAAGATAAACAAATGGGATCTAATTAAAATTAAAAGCTTCTGCACAACAAAGGAAATGATAAGCAAGGTGAAAAGACAGCCTTCTGAATGGGAGAAGACAATAGCAAATGAAACAACTGACAAACAACTAATCTCAAAGATATATAAGCAACTTATGCAGCTCAACTCCAGAAAAATAAACGATCCAAACAAAAATTGGGCCAAAGAACTAAATAGGCATTTCTTCAAAGAAGAAATATGGATGGCTAACAAACACATGAAAAGATGTTCAACATCACTCACTATCAGAGAAAAGCAAATCAAGACCACAATGAGGTACCATTTCACACCAGTCAGAATGGCTGCGATCCAGAAGTCTAACAAGCAATAAATGCTGGAGAGGATGTGGAGAAAATGGAACCCTCTTACACTGCTGGTGGGAATGCAAACTAGTACAGCCATTATGGAAAACAGTGTGGAGATTCCTAAAAAATTGCAAATAGAACTGCCTTATGACCCAGCAATCCCACTGCTGGGCATACACACCTAGGAAACCAGAATAGAAAGAGACACATGTACCCCAATGTTCACTGCAGCGCTGTTTATAATAGCCAGGACATGGAAGCAACATAGATGTCCATCAGCAGATGATTGGATAAGAAAGCTGTGGTACATATACACTATGGAATACTACTCAGCCCTTAAAAAGAATAAATTTGACTCAGTCCTAATGAGATGGATGAAATTGGAACCGATTATACAGAGTGAAGTAAGCCAGAAAGAAAAACACCAATACAGTATACTGACACATAAATATGGAATTTAGAAGACAGTAATGATGACCCTATATGTGAGACAACAAGAGACACAGAGGTATAGAGTGGACTTTTGGACTCTGAGGGAGAGGGAAAGGGTGGGATGGTTTGGGAGAATGGCAATGAAAATGTATATTTTCTTGTAAGAAACGAAGCGCCAATCTATGTTCAATATAGGATGCAGGATGCATGGGGCTGATGCACAGGATGATTCAAGTAGAGGATGTGAGGTGGGAGGTGGGAAGGGGCTTCGGCATTAGGAGATTGTGTTCACCTATGGCTGATCCGTGTCAATGTATGGCAAAACAAATACAGTATTGTAATTAAAAAAATAAATAAATTTAATAATAATGAAAAAAATAAAAATTAAAAAAAAAAAAGATTTTAGAGCAGATTTTCATTTCCTCCTCCAGGAAATGTTCCTGACTCAAGGATCGAATCCCTCTCTCCTTGCTTCTCCTGCTTTGGCAGGTGGATTCCTTACCACTGTGTCACCTGGGAAACTTCCTAGGTACTAAGCCATTAAAAAAAAAAAAAAAAAGATAATGAGAGTATGGGTACTCTAAACTAATAATCTGATCAGAGAACAGAGTGTGTGTTAAACCCAGAAATAGAACTGTATGTATTTCTGAAGTACACTCTGAGCACTTCAACTGTTGCTGTAAAAAGTCACATCGAACATAGTGGCTTAAGCAATATATATGTATTATCTTAAAATTTTAGATGTCAGAGTGCAGAATGAGTCTCACTGGACTAAGCTCTTGATGTTGACAAAGTAGCATTCTTTCAGGTGGGCCCAGTGAAGAATCCCTTTGGTTTCCTTTTCCAGCTGCTAATCTTCTTTGACTCATGGCCCTTTCCTCCATCGCCAAAGTCAACAAGTGCGAATCTCTGGACTCTATGCCCTCACACTTCCTCCTGGCCTTCTGCTTCCTTTATCACAGCTCCTCTGATTTTGACTCTTCTGCTTTCTTCTTTCACCTGTACGGACTCTGGTGATTACATCTGATACATCCCAGAATAATCTCATTCCTATCTCAAGAGCCTCAGTTTGCATCCACAAAGCCCCTTTACCCATGTAAAGGATCATAGTTTCTGGTTCCAAGAATTAAGATTTGGACATCTCTGGGGAGCCATTACTCTACTAGCGAAACAAGTCTACTTTCTGATTATATTAGCCAAAGATAGCTTCAGTTAATTGCAATTAAAAAATAATAATAACTTAAACACCAGGGTTTCTAAAAGTGTGCTCAGTGTACCCAGAGACCACCTTAGACCTACTCAGTAGGACTGTTTGAGAGTGAATTGGCGTGACATATATAAATATATATATATATATATATATATATACACACACACACACACACATATATGTATGTATAGTTGATTTTATATATATACACTATATATAAAATAGATCACTAATAAAAATCTATTGTATAGGGCAGATCATGGTGGAGAAGTATGACAGAACATGGTCCACTGGAGAAGGGAATGGCAAGCCACTTCAGTATTCTTGCCTTGAGAACCCCATGAACAGTATGAAAAGGCAAAATGATAGGATACCAAAAGAAGAACTCCCCAGGTCATTAGGTGCCCAATATGCTACTGGAGATTAGTGGAGAAATAACTCCAGAAAGAATGAAGGGATGAAGCCAAAGCAAAAACAGCACCCAGTTGTGCATGTGACTGGTGATAGAAGCAAGATCCGATGCTGAAAAGAGCAATATTGCATAGAAACCTGGAATGTCAGGTCCATGAATCAAGGCAAATTGGAAGTGGTCAAACAAGAGATGGCAAGGGTGAACATTGACATTCTAGGAATCAGTGAACTAAAATGGACTGGAATGGGTGAATTTAACTCAGATGAGCATTATATCAACTACTGTGGGCAGGAATCCCTAAGAAGAAATGGAATAGCCATCATGGTCAACAAAAGAGTCCGAAATGCAGCATGGATGCAATCTCAAAAACAGAATGATCTCTGTTCGTCTCCAAGGCAAACCATTTAATATCACAGTTATCCAAGTCTATGCCCCAAGAAGTACTGCTGAAGAAGCTGAAGCTGAACAGTTTTATGAAGACCTACAAGACCTTTTAGAACTAACACCTAAAAAAGATGTCCTTTTCATTATAGGGGACTGGAATGCTAAAGTAGGAAGTCAAGAAACACCTGGAGTAACAGGCAAGTTTGGCCTTGGAATGTGGAATGAAGCAGGGTGAAGACTAATAGAGTTTTGCCAAGAAAAATGCACTCGTCATAGCAACACCCTCTTCCAAAAACACAAGAGAAGACTCTACACATGGACATCACCAGATGGTTAACACTGAAATCTGATTGATTATATTCTCTGCAATCAAAGATGGAGAAGCTCTATACAGTCAACAAAAACAAGACCAGGAGCTGACTGTGGCTCAGATCATGAACTTCTTATTACCAAATTCAGACTGAAATTGAAGAAAGTAGGGAAAACTGCTAGACATTGAGGTATGACCTAAAGCAAATCCCTTATGATTATACAGTGGAAGTGAGAAATAGATTTAAGGGCCTAGATCTGATAGATAGAGTGCCTGATGAGCTATGGAATGAGGTTCATGACATTGTACAGGAGACAGGGATCAAGGCCATCCCCATGGAAAAGAAATGCAAAAAAGCAAAATGACTGTCTGGGGAGACCTTACAAACAGCTGTGAAAAGAAGAAAGGCAAAAAGCAAAGGAGAAAAAGAGAGATATAAGCATCTGAATGCAGAGTCCCAAAGAATAGCAAGAAGAGATAAGAAAGCCTTCTTCAGCGATCAATGCAAAGAAATAGAGGAAAAGAACAGAATGGGAAAGACTAGAGATCTCTTCAAGAAAATTAAAGATACCAAGGGAACATCTCATGCAAAGACGGGCTCAATAAAGGACAGAAATGGTTTGGACCTAACAGAAGCAGAAGATATTCAGAAGAGGTGGCAAGAATACACGGAAGAACTGTACAAAAAATATCTTCAAGACCCAGATAATCATGATGATGTGATCACTCATCTAGAGCCAGACATCTTGGAATGTGAAGTCAAGTGGGCCTTAGAAAGCATCACTACAAACAAAGCTAGTGGAGGTAATGGAATGCCAGTGGAGCTGTTTCAAATCCCGAAAGATGATGCTATTAAAGTGCTGCACTCAATATGCCAGCAAATTTGGAAAACTCAGCAGTGGCCACAAGACTGGAAAAGGTGTTTTCATTGCAATCCCAAAAAAAGGCAATGCAAAAGAATGCTCAAACTACCACACAATTGCACTCATCTCACACACTAGTAAAGTAATGCTCAAAATTCTCCAAGATAGGCTTCAGCAATATGTGAACCGTGAACTCCCTGATGTTCAAGCTGGTTTTAGAAAAGGCAGAGGAACCAGAGATCAAATTGCCAACATCCACTGGATCATGGAAAAAGTAAGAGAGATCCAGAAAAACATCTATTTCTACTTTATTGACTATGCCAAAGCCTTTGACTGTGCAGATCACAATAAACTGTGGAAAATTCTGAGAGAGATGGGAATACCAGACCACCTGACCTGCCTCTTGAGAAATCTGTATGCAGGTCAGGAAGCAACAGTTAGAACTGGACACTGGACATGGAACAACAGACTGTTTCCAAATAGGAAAAGGAGTACCTCAAGGCTGTATATTGTCACCCTGCTTCTTTAACTTCTATGCAGAGTACATCATGAGAAATGCTGGACTGGAAGAAACACAAGCTGGAATCAAGATTGCTGGGAGAAATATCAATAACCTCAGATATGCAGATGACACCACCCTTATGGCAGAAAGTGAAGAGGAACTAAAAAACCTCCTGATAAAAGTAAAAGAGGAGAGTGACAAAGTTGGCTTAAAGCTCAACATTCAGAAAACGAAGACCATGGCATCCGGTCCCATCACATCATGGGAAATAGATGGAGAAACAGTGGAAACAGTGTCAGACTTTACTTTTGGGGGCTCCAAAATCACTGAAAATGGTGACTGCAGCCATGAAATTAGAAGATGCTTACTCTTTGGAAGTAAAGTATGACCAACTTAGATAGTATATTCAAAAGCAGAGACATTACTTTGCCGACTAAGGGCCATCTAGTCAAGGCCATGGTTTTTCCTGTGGTCATGTATGGATGTGAGAGTTGGACTATGAAGAAGGCTGAGTGTGAAAGAACTGATGCTTTTGAACTGTGGTGTTGGAAGACTCTTGAGAGTCCCTTGGACTGCAAGGAGGTCCAACCAGTCCAATCTCAAGGAGATCAACCCTGGGAATTATTTCTTTGAAAGGAATGATGCTAAAGCTTAAACTCCAGTAGTTTGGCCACCTCATGACAAGAGTTGACTCATTGGTAAAGACTCTGATGCTGGGAGGTCTTGGTGGCAGGAGGAGAAGGGGATGACAGAGGATGAGCTGGCTGGATGTCATCACGGACTCGATGGACGAGAGTCTGTGTGAACTCCGGGAGATGGTGATGGATGGACAGGGAGGCCTGGCATGCTGTGATTCATGGGGTCACAAGGAGTCAGACACGACTGAGCTAATGAACTGAACTGAACTGATTGTATAGGAAAGGGAACTGTACTCAATGCTCTATGGTGACCTAAATGGGAAGGAAATCCAAAAAGAGTGGATATTTATATATGCATGGCTGATTCACTTTATGGTCCAGTAGAAACAAACTAACAAAGCACTGTAAAGCAACTATACTCCAATAAAAGTTGATCTTAAAACAGATAAAACCATAGGACAAGAGACAAGTATTTGGAAAAAAAAAAAACTAAATAAAGTCAACCAGGGAATCTGCATTTATTGCCAGGTCATTCTACTGCCCAGCAAATACCTGAATCCATGATTTTAATGTTATGTTTATATAAGAATAGATTTTATGGCCTCTTCCGTTTCAAGGATGTGAGTATAATTCATATTCCCAGTTTAAAATAGGGAGGTTTAGGAGCCAGTGTAATTTAATGAAGAAAACCTGGGCTTTCAAACCAGAATTGAATTTTCAGTTTTCATTCTTTTTAGCCAAAATCCTTCTCAGATCTATCCATTCTTGCAAGTTGATCAAATCCTTTGTCCTCTATAAGTAAGTTTCCCATCTATAATACAGAGCAATATCATCTATATCAATAGACTCATAAAATGGTAAAATGAGCTATTTATATAACAAATAACAGAGCTATTTATATAACAAATAATAGTGCTTAGATGGAGAAGGCCATGGCACCCCCACTCCAGTACTGTTGCCTGGAAGATCCCGTGGGTGGAGGAGCCTGGTGGGCTGCAATCCATGGGGCGCTAAGAGTCGGACATGACTGAGCGACTTCACTTTCCCTTTTCACGTTCATGCACTGGAGAAGGAAATGGCAGCCCACTCCAGTGTTCTTGCCTCGAGAATCCCAGGGACGTGGAGTCTGGTGGGCTGCCATCTATGGGGTCGCACAGAGTGGGACACGACTGAAGCACCTTAACAGCAGCAGCAGCAGTGCTTAGCATGTGGTAGGTATAAAAAAATAATTCTTTCTGAAATGTAGTACCATGCTTATATATCTGTAAAAACTCCCCACTCAGTATACTCTTAACTCTTTCATCTTTCCCGTATTTTTGCATTTCCTGATTTACTTTAGTCAGCGTGGAGTGGTCAGGATTATTTCAACCCCTCCTTTCTGTCCAGATGTCCTTTCTTTCCACATTTCACTTCAGCAACTTTGGGATATGGTCTCTGTGGCCTGTTGACTTTTGTTCAGTGTTTTTGATTCAGAGACTGTGGTATGTTGATCTCTGCAACACATTTTTCTGTGGACTTTTCCAGTCAGCCCTTCTTTCATCTGGACCTCTATTCACCTTCAAAGGCACCATTTTGGGCCAAATCTGGAGGTAGGTTTAAGGCCTGGAATTAATCACATTGGGAGGTCCCTTCCTATCTGGTTGAAAGAAGAGGTGATAAGACCAAAAGGGAAGGGTCCCTGAGCTTGAAAAGCCAATGATACCCCAGATATCTGACTTCTGTGTCGTTAAAATTTGAGATGATTGTATGTATTCATTGTTGGGTTCATTCAGTTTCAGAATGCTGTATTTGTCAAATATTTTAATGAATAACTACTTAGTATTTTACACTTTCTAGTGGCGTTTCTAGAGAGCTGTCAGTAAGTTTCATATTTTTCCTCCAAAAATTGTGTCCTAAAAATCCTAAATTATTATCACTACTAAAAAACTGATATACACATTTATCACTGGCATCAAATGAGCTTATTTTAAAGAGTAACTGGACTATAACAGCACTGCAAAGGATACCCAGCCACAGTGTAATCATATAACCAGAAAAATAAGTAAAACATCTGGTCAACCAGCTGTATTTTGCTACATATAAACCATGGAATTGAATTGACTAATTTTTATGAATGATTTGCTCTCCCTCTGCTTAAAAATATTGATCATACTCCGTTTGTTTAGTAAAATAGATTTTCTACTTTCTTAGGAATATATTAAGGTATAGAACTTAGCATAAGTGTCTAAGTTCTGGAATTGGAGTGACACCCTTGCAGGTGAGAATTTTTAGGTCAGTTATAAATCACAGGATATCAGATGTACCACCAAAGTCCACTCACTAAGATCACTTGATAATTTGTTTTCACAATACATAAACAAAGTCAAATCTTTGTTCCTCTACAAACAAGTAATCTAAACAAACAAACAAATAAAAATCAGTATACTCTCATTCCCTTCAACTGCGACAGTTGAAATTAATAGAAAAAAAAATTATCTTGTTAACTGTCTCTATTTTCATCATTATATATGGCTGAGGGCTTCCCTGGTGGCTCAGCGTTAAGAATCCACCTGCCAACGCAGGAGACCTGTGTTCCATCCCTGGGTATGTAAGATACCCTGGAGAAGGAAATGGCAATTCGCCCCAGTATTCTTGCCTGGGAAATCCCATGGGCAGAGAACACTGGGGGACCACAGCCACTGGGGTCACAAAGAGTCAGACACAACTGAGCAGTAAAAATCAGTTCAGTTCAGTCGCTCAGTCATGTGTGACTCTTTGCAACCCCATGGACTGCAGCATGCTAGGCCTCCCTGTCCATCACCAATTCCCAGAGTTTACCCAAACTCATGTTCATTGAATCGGTGATGCCATCCAACTATCTCATCCTCTGTCGTCCCCTTCTCCTCCTGCCTTCAATCTTTCCTAGCATCAGGGTCTTTTCCAATGAGTCAGTTCTTCACATCAGGTGGCCAAAGTACTGGACTTTCAAATTCAGCATCAGTCCTTCCAATGAACACCCAGGACTGATCTTCTTTAGGATGGACTGGTTGGATCTAATTGCAGTCCAAGGGACTCTCAAGTCTTCTCCAACACCACAGTTCAAAAGCATCATTTCTTTGGCATTCAGATTTCTTTATAGTCCAACTCTCATATCCATACATGACACTGGAAAAACCATAGCCTTGACTAGACGGACCTTTGTTGGCAAAGTAATGTCTCTGCATTTCACTATGCTACCTAGGTTGGTCGTAACTTTCCTTCAAGGAGCAATCGTCTTTTAATTACATGGTTACAATCACCATCTGCAGTGATTTTGGAGCCCAGAAAAATAGTCAGCCCCTGTTTCCACTGTTTCCCTATCTGCCATGAAGTGATAGGACCAGATGCCATGATCTTAGTTTTCTGAATGTTGAGCTTTAAGTCAACTTTTTCACTCTCTTCTTTCACTTTCATCAGGAGGCTCTTTATTTCTTCTTCACTTTCTGCCATAAGGGTGGTATCATCTGCATATCTGAGATTATTGATATTTCTCCCAGCAATCTTGATTCCACCTCCTGCTTCCTCCAGTCCAGCATTTCTCATGATGTACTCTGTATAGAAGTTAAATAAGCAGGGTGGCAATATACAGCCTTGATGTACTCCTTTTCCTATTTGGAACCAGTCTGTTGTTACATGTCCAGTTCTATCTGTTTGCTTCCTGACCTTTATACAGGTTTCTTAAGAGGCAGGTCAGGTAGTCTGGTATTCCCATCTCTTTCAGAATTTTCCAGAGTTTATTGTGATCCACACAGTCAAGGCTTTGGCATAGTCAACAAAGCAGAAATAGATGTTTTTCTGGAACTCTCCTGCTTTTCTGATGATCCAGCAGATGTTGGCAATTTGATCTCTGGTTCCTCTGCCTTTTCTAAAACCAACTTGAACATCTGGAAGTTCACAGTTCACATATTGTTGAACCCTGGCTTGAAGAATTTTGAGCATTACTTTACTAGCCTGTGAGATGAGTGCAATTGTGCAGTAGTTTGAGCATTCTTTGGCATTACCTTCTTTGGGATTGGAAAGAAAACTGACCTTTTCCAGTCCTGTGGCTACTGTTGAGTTTTCCAAATTTGCTGGCATATCTGAGTGCAGCACTTTCACAGCATCATCTTTCAGGATTTGAAATAGCTCAACTGGAATTTCATCACCTCCACTAGTTTTATTCATAGTGATGCTTCCTAAGGCCCACCTGACTTCACATTCCAGGTTGTCTGGCTCTAGGTGAGTGGGCACACCTTGGTGATAATCTGTTATATGAAGATCTTTTATGTACAGTTCTTCTGTGTATTCTTGCCACCTCTTCTTATTATCTTCTGGTTCTGTTAGGCCCCTACAATTTCTGTCATTTATTGAATCCATCTTTGCATGAAATGTTCCTTTGGTATCTCTAATTTTCTTGAATAGATATCTAGTCTATTACATTCTATTGTTTTCCTCTTTCTCTGCCTTGATCACCAAG
The DNA here is from genome assembly GCA_917880005.1 of Nanger dama. NCBI lineage: Eukaryota > Metazoa > Chordata > Mammalia > Artiodactyla > Bovidae > Nanger > Nanger dama. The sequence continues at coordinate 5,503,515 of CAKJTW010000003.1, read as the reverse complement.
GAAGGCTTTCTTATCTCTCCTTGATATTATTTTGAACTCTGAATTCAAATGGGTATATCTTTCCTTTTCTTCTTTGCTTTTACTTTTCTTCTTTTCATAAGTATTTGTAAGGCCTCCCCAGACTACCATTTTGCTTTTTTAGTTTCTTTTTCTTGGAGATGGTCTTACTCCCTGTCTCCTGTCCAATGTCATGAACCTCCATCCATAGTTAATCAGGCACTCTGTCTATCAGATCTAGTCCCTTAAATCTATTTCTCACTTCCACTGTATAATTGTTAGGGATTTGATTTATTTCATACCTGAATGGTCTAGTGGTTTTCCCTACTTTCTTCAATTTAAGTCTGAATTTGGCAATAAGGAGTTCATGACCTGAGCCACAGTCAGCTCCCAGTCTTGTTTTGGCTAACTATATAGAGCTTCTCCATCTTTGGCTCCAAAGGATATAATCAGTCTGATTTCGGTGTTGACCATCTTGTGATGTCCATATGTAGAGTCTTCTCCTCTGTTCTTGGAAGTAGGTGTTTGCTATGAACAGTGCATTCTCTCAGCATGACTAGAGAAGAGTTTGCATCCCTCTTTTTATTTAATGTGACACCATCCAGATCCGTAAAGTGTTAGTTGCTGACTCGTGTCTGATCTGTGACACTATGGACTGTAGCCCCCTTAGGCTCCTCTGTCCATGGAATTCTCCAGGCAATATTGGAGTGGGTAGACATTTCTTTCTCCAGGGAATCTTCCTGACCCAGGGATTGAACCCCAGTTTCCTACACGGCAGGCACATTCTTTACTGTCTGAGCTACCAGGAAACCCACTAAGGCGTGTAGGATCTTGAAATTTGTGATTTTCCTCAAGCATGAATTTTAATCCTGAGCTGCAAGCAAAGGTGAGAAAGATCTTTTTCCTAATGAATATGAGCAGAGGTCTGATGTGAACACTGTCCATTAGCAAAAAGGAGGTGTAAAGAAGAGAAAGGGCCCTGAGAAAATCTTCCACTTTATATTTTGCTGAAGTGAAGCAGGCAGAAATAAAGTGTATGTGTGCATGTGTGTGTGTGTGTGTGTATGTGTGTGTGAGAGAGAGAGAGAGAGAGAGAGAGAGAGACGAGGAGGAGGAAAAGGAGGAGGTGACAGAGAGTATGTGTGTATTTGGCATATTCTTTCCCCTAAAGCTGGGAGTAAGTATGCTGTTGTGACCATCATACTGGAGAGGTGACAAAGTGAAGGAGGAAGTTGGGACCCCCAGCCTAGAAACAGCTGGTTTTCTGGTTTGGTGTGAAAATAGAAGATATTGCTAGCTGTATTTGACTGGTGAGGTGACCTGCAGAGTACCAGACCTCGAGGGAGGGTGGGTCAAGCAAGAGGAAGATCTTGTAAGAGTACCAAGGAGAAGACATCTGTATCACATATATTTTGTGTGTGCATTTGAAGTTATACTTTAGCAAATAGTTCATTGAAAAATGCAGGATAAGGTTGGTACTCATGGATCTAAAAGTTTACATAGATGCCAAAGGTCTACTGAGTTAGATTGCATGCCTACCTCTCAGTCTTTGACAGGTAAGGACACAAGTCCATCAGATAGATTTCTCAATTTAATTAAAATGTGATCTATCATTCCTATGAATTTGCAAAACATACACAGATACATACATTTACATGGTTTTCTCTGCCACAAGCTCGTTTTTAGGAGACAGAGAAAAATTTGTCAATACTTTTGAATGAAAGAAGAAATAAATAATACATTACTCAACATGATGGTGAAAAATGAGAAGGAAAAAGTGAAATGTGAAAATACATTGTAGCCGGAGTTGGGAAAGGAAAAGATGCACATGTTGATAAAAGATAATTGCGTCTCAATATTTGAGATCAAAGTGATGCATACTATATTTACAAGTGTATTTTTAAGTCAGCTGCCTTAGCACTCACAGCAAATAACTGGGGTTTTTGTTATTTGTTAAGCAAATTACTGGGAGCTAAAATATAAGAGGCATGCAAAATCATCTTACAGCTGACTTGTTCTGCAAAGTTCAGGCATGTAAAGGGTGATGGCCATGCCTGGCAAAAATAAGAGAAATTCAGCAGGTTGAAAAAAAAGAAGAAGAAGACTGCCACCCACTGCTCCCTATTGAATAAGTATTACAATATTGGCAGTGGCAGCTGGGTTTTATTCAGTGTTGGGGGAGAGAAAACTGAATCTTGGCAAATCAATGCAACAGTCAGGCCGAAAATGTAAACACACATACGGATATATGTACATGCACATGCGTACGTATTGTATATAATTTTTTTCATTTGTTTCTCTTCAGGCAAATTAGAGCGTGGATTTCCCAGCTAATTACCCTTATCCTGATTCGCAGAGAGCTGACTGCCTTTGCAACAACTTACAGGTGACTTTGTTCCCCCTGCCAGTTCTGTTCTGCGTTTAAACCTAAAAGGCAGATCACCCATTTGTATCAAATTATGCATGACAGTTTGGGGAGTGGGTTATGGACTTCTATGAAAAGCATACACACACACATACACACAAAGACAAAGAAAAGCTGTTGTATTTTATTACCAACATTAGTTTTAGTTTTGGAGGCAGGGTCTTTCGTACATTTTAAAGATAATTTCTAGCAAACCTGTTTTACCTCATTGTGAAGAACTTGGAGAAATTTAGCTCACAAAGCTTTAAAAGGATTGTAAAAAGTATACCTTTGAACTATTCCATCTTTTCTCCAAATTTAGAGGAGCAAAGTAAAAGACAAAACAAAACAATAACATGAAGAAAGAGAAAATAGTTTTCAGTACGTGAAACAATTGTAGTTACTGTGCAAGTGATGGAAATATTTTCTATCATTCCGTTCAGTTCTGTTGCTCAGTCGTGTCCAACTCTTTGCAATGCCATGAACCATAGCACACAAGGCTTCCCTGTCCATTACCGACTCCCAGAGTTTACCCAAACTCACGTGCATTGTGTTGGTGATGCCAGCCAACTATTTCATCCTCTATCATCCCCTTCTCCTCCTGCCATCAATCTTTGCCAATGAGTCAGCTCTTCACATCAGGTGGCCAAATATCGGAGTTTCAGCTTCAACATCAGTCCTTCCAATGAACACCCAGGACTGATCTCCTTTAGGATGGACTAGTTGGATCTCCTTGCAGTCCAAGGGACTCTCAAGAGTCTTCTCTAACACCACAGTTCAAAAGCATCAATACTTTGGTGCTCAGCTTTATTTATAGTCCAATCTCACATCCATACATGACCAGTGGAAAAACCATAGCCTTGACTAGATGGACCTTTGTTGGCAAAGTAATGTCTCTGCTTTTTAATATGCTGTCTAGATTGGTCATAACTTTCCTTCCAAGGAGTAAGCATGTTTTAATTTCATGGCTGCAATCACTATCTGCAGTGATTTTGGAGCCCTAAAAATAAAGTCAGCCACTGTTTCCACTATTTCCCCATCTATTTGCCATGAAGTGAGCAGTTGCTTTTGAATGCCACAGGAGGTTATAGATGCATGTGACTAACCAGTGCTGTCTGGATCTTCTTCAAAAAAAAAAAAAAAAACACCCACATCTCTTTGTCTTCCTTTTTGTTATTGTCTTGTTTTGTCTTTTACTTTGCTCCTCTAAATTTGGAGAACAGATGGAATAGGTGGGAGGTATACCTTTTATAATTCTTTTAAAGCTTTGTGAGTTGGATGTATTCCTTTGTTTCCGGTCACTTGGACTTTGACCAGGTTGGAACTAGAGCACCGTCTCAGCTCTGTATATTAAACATAAGTCTCTACCAGAGCCAACGTTTTGTTTCTGCACAAAATATGTAGAAAGTGTGTGTGTAATGTGTATGCACAAAAGAGCAGAGCTTTGTTGCATAATCTTAAAAATGTAGTTTTTATTTAGCATTTTGATCTGTTACAAAAATGGCTAGTTCATAAGAGTCAAGAAGGACTGCTTGTGCTTTGGCCAAAATCAGCCACAGGTACTTTTGTGGCCCTGGGGCATTCCCTGTTGACAGCCTTTTTGGTTACCTGGTAAATGTAACAAAGCTGCTCTCCTGCATGTGGCATTTGTTGGCTTCAAAATCAGGAGGCCGTTTTATGTCAGTAAGAGGTACACGAGGCAGCGATGAGTTCTTCACTTTTCAGGTCATGTCCTCACACAGCCCAGAGCACTTGATTCCCAGAAAATTCAGGCACAAGCTAGCTTCTCTATTTTCACAGATTTTATCTTCTCTCCCTTTAATGTGTCTAAAACATCTGCTTCTTCTTGCTCTCCGAATCCAATTAACATTGATCCTTTCAATGATAGAACTGCTTCCAGGTCTATAGGCTATGAAATGGTCAGTTTCTCTCCCAGCTAAACTGTGCCTCAGAGCAAGAGGGCTGATATAATCCTGAGGTAAAACAAGGAGCGTGTTTGTCCCTTTGATATGATAGCAAAGTGGATGCAGAAAAAGGAGCACTCTCCAGATCGATAAGTGCTTGCCGGCTATCAAGGTTTTGCTCATTTGCAGCATCAGCTGCAGTTGAAGTCTTTCTCTGGTTATGCTCATTGATGGGTCTCTGCTGGTCCCCAAAACCTATCTCCTGCACCAGCTGAGCTGAGAAACTAGAAGGGATGTGACTAGAATTGCTCCGTTTGCCAGTTTCATTTCACGTCTCTGATAGTGGTGGGAAGGCCTGTGATCCCTATAAACGCAGCTAGTTTTACTTATGTCAGCATGTAGAGGAAGTGCTGAAGACTTCTACGACCTTTTCTATGAAAACAGCCTCTGGCCCAGGGAGCTAAAGTAGGAGCATGGCAGTTGCTATGGACATATTTTAACTATTAACTCAAGATCCGGCAAAGAAAGCAAGTGTTATTTTTGGAGTCCAGTAGGATCTATCATGATATAAACAAATAATGCAATGCTTTTGATTTCTGCTGCTACTGCTGCTAAGTCGCTTCAGTCATGTCTGACTCTGTGCAGCCCCATAGATGGCTGCCCACCAGGCTGCCCCATCCCTGGGATTCTCCAGGCAAGAACACTGGAGTGGGATGCCATTTCCTTCTCCAGTGCATGAAACTGAAAAGTGAAAGTGAAATCATTCAGTCCTGTCTGGCTCTTCATGATCCCATGGACTGCAGCCCACCAGGCTCCTCCATCCATGTGATTTTCCAGGCAAGAGTACTGGAGTGGGGCGCCGTTTCCTTCTCCAATGCTATTACTCCACTCTATAAGCTGTGTCTCTGGATCACAGTGGCTTTCTACATACCCAGGATTTAAGAGAAGCTAGTAGCCACAAGCAGATAAAATTCCATTGTTTTCTGAATATTTCCTGTCTCCTTCCAAGGCTATGGTTTTTCCAGTAGTTATGGATGGATGTGAGAGTTGGACTATAAAGAAAGCTGAGTGCCAAAGAATCAATGCTTTTGAACTGTGGTGTTGGAGAAGACTCTTGAGAATCCCTTGGACTGCAAGGAATCCAGCCAGTCCATCCTGAAGGACATCAGTCCTGGGTGTTCATTGGAAGGACTGATGCTGAAGCTGAAACTCCAATATTTTGGCCAACTGATGTGAAGAGCTGACTCATTTGAAAATACCTTGATGCTGGGGAACATTGAAGGTGCGGGGGAGAAGGGGATGACAGAGGGTGAGATTGTTGGCTGGCATCACCGACTCAGTGCACATGAGTTTGGGTAAACTCTGGGAGTGGTGATGGACAGGGGAGGCTTGGCATGCTGCAGGTCCATTGGGTCACAAAGATTTAGATGTAACTGACCGAATGAACTGAACTGAACTTTCTTACAGAAGATTTACAGAACCAGCACTATTCGCAAATATAACAACTGTCTCCTCAAAGTTGTCAGCCTTTTTCTTCATTTAAGAGGCTATAGGTCCATGAAATAATTTAAGACTAGAAACTGGATGAAGTGTTCCAAGTCCCTACAAAAAGGATGCCCACCTGTGCCATCAGTCAGGGAGACAAACTCCTGCACCCCACCATTCGGATTGCTATGGTGGCCTGCTCTCTCCCATGACCCCGTATTCGGCTTCCCTCCGAAATTTATGCTGCTCTAGACAGTATATTCAAAAGCAGAGACATCACTTTGCTGACTAAGGTCTTGTCTAGTCAAGGCTATGGTTTTTCCTGTGGTCATGTATGGATGTGAGAGTTGGACTGTGAAGAAGGCTGAGCTCTGAAGAGTTGATGCTTTTGAACTGTGGTGCTGGAGAAGACTCTTGAGAGTCCCTTGGACTGCAAGGAGATCCAATCAGTCCATCCTGAAGGAGATCAGCCCTGGGATTTCTTTGGAAGGAATGATGCTAAAGCTGAAACTCCAGTCCTTTGGCCACCTCATGCGAAGAGTTGACTCATTGGAAAAGACTCTGATGCTGGGAGGGATTGGGGGGCAGGAGGAGAAGGGGACGACAGAGGATGAGATGGCTGGATGGCATCAGTGATTCAATGGACGTGAGTCTGAGTGAACTCTGGGAGATGGTGATGGACAGGGAGGCCTGGCGTGCTGCGATTCATGGGGTCGCAAAGAGTCGGACTCGACTGAGCGACTGGACTGAACTGAACTGAACTGATGGGCTCTGCAACTCTACTATCTTTTGCTTTCCATTCCATTGGAGAGACCACTTCGACTGCTGCCTTTCCACCAATTACTAAAATAATTTTCTGAAATACCTTACCTCCACTCACCAATGTGTTTCAAAGGGTCTTGGTGTGGAGGGTAACTTCTCGGTCCTTTGTGGGACTGTAGCTTGATTGAGTGAATGAAGGAACAAGAAGCTTTCATACAATTATTTGAATATCTATAGACTTTTAAATTATTTTTTATTTATTTATTTATTTTTTTTTATGGAGGTATAATTGCTGTACAATCTCCTGCTAGTTTCATCTGTACTGGGAAATTAATCAGCCATGTGCATACATGTATCCTCTCCCTCGGGTCTTGCCTCCCATCTAGGTCACCACAGAACATCAAGTAGAGTTTCCTGCTCTATGCAGTAGTCTCTCATCATTGATTTGTTCTGTGAATAGCAGTGTAAAAATGTCATTCCCACTCTCCCAGTTCGTCCCTCTCCTTCTCCCACTTGGTGTCCATCCATGTGTTCTCTGTGTCTGTGTCTTTATTTCTGATTTGCAAATAGTTTCATCTGTACCATTTTTTGGTGGGGGGAGGGGTCTAGATTCCACATATACACATTCATATAAAATAGTTGTTTTTCTCTGTCTGACCTACTTCACTCTGTGTGATAGTCTCTAAATCCATCCACATATCTACTAATGACCCAACTTTACTCCTTTTAATGGCTCCGTTATTTTCCTTTGTCTATATGTAGCACATCTTTTTTACACATTTACCCTGAGAAACCATACTTCAAAAGGACAAATGCAGCCCACTGTCCACTGCAGCACTATTTGCAATAGCCAGGACATGGAAAAACTCCCATAGCCTCTTATTAATTGCTTCCACTCTAATCTTTGTTGGTGTTCAGTCACTCAGTCACATCTGATTCTTTGCCACCCCATGGACTACAGTACTCCAGGCTTCCCTGTCCTTCACCATCTCCCAAAGCTTGCTCAAACTCTTGCTCATTGAGTCAGTGATGCCATCTGACCATCTCATCCTCTGTCATCCCCTTCTCCTCCTACCTTTAATCTTTTGCAGTATCAGGGTCTTTTCCAATGAGTCAGTTCTTTGCATCAGGTGGCCAAAGTATTGGAGCTTCAGCTTCAACATCAGTCCTTCCAGTGTATTTTCAGGATTGATTTGCTTTGGGATTGACCAGTTTGATATCCTTACAGTCCAAGGGACTCTCAAGAGTCTTCTCTAACACCACAATTCAAAAGCATTGATTCTTCAGCATTCAGCCTTCTTCATGGTTCAGTTCTCACATCCACACATGACTACTGTAAAAACATAGCTTTGACTAGACAGACCTTTGTTGGCAAATCAATGTCTCTGCTTTTTAATGTGCTATCTAGGTTGGTCATAGCTTTTCTTCCAAGGGGCAAGCATCTTTTAGCTTCATGGCTGCACTCACCATTTGTAGTGATTTTGGAGCCCAGAAAAGAAAGTCTGTCACTGTTTCCATTGTTTCCCCATCTATATGCCATGAAGTGATGGGCCTGGATGCCGTGATCTTAGTTTTGTGAATGTTGAGTTTTAAGCCAGCCTTTTCACTCTCCTCTTTCATCTTCATCAAGAGACTCTATGGCTCCTCTCTGCTTTCTTCCATCAGGGTGGTGTCATCTGCATGTCTGAGGTCGTTGATGTTTCTCCCAAATGGTTTTTCTCAACTCAGGGATGTCATGAGGCAGCATGCAGTCCTAGTTTAGCTGTTAATCCAACACATGGAATCCAGAATTGGGGGTAAATTAGATGATATTCCTAGAACCAGCTTAACCTAAGAATTAGATCCTTATTCCTTTTCCTGTGTTCTCAGTAGAATTTTATAAACAAAATTAGCAAATTTCTCTAACTTTTGTTACAGAAAGCTTCTTCTAAGATAAACGTGGAGCTGATTCTAGTTATAGATATGGAGACAGTAAGAAGTTGGAGTGAAGTGAAGGACTCATGAAGAAAATTCTGTTCTTGACATAGGGTCACTCCCTCCACCAAGCAAGCCACAAACTTCTTCAAGATGTGCTGAGGCTCTTTGGATGGTGAGGGCAGTTTGGCGGTGATCTGACACTGCCATATTCCAAATCCAGGGCACTGAGCCCCAAAGCTCGGTCTCAGTTTCAGGATCCCACTCTTTTCCGATCAGTGTCTTGGCTTTCACAGAAAGTATTAGGCGGGGCTGTGAAGTGCACTAATTTATAATACAATAATGCTTAGGCTTAGACTTTGGATTTAGAGTTTCCTATTTTAGTTTTGCAGCTGCTACATATTAGAATTCCTTTATCATAGTCCTGAAAAGTCTCAAGCTTTAGTTGTTATTCTACCAAGTATTCAAAGATTCTTCCTTTTCAGCTCTACAGACCTATTCACAGAGGCCACTCCACATTAGTCCCCAGAATCTCATGTCCTTCTTGTCTTCCTGTAGCCAGGGCCTCTCACTTTCTTCAAAGCCAGTGCTCCGTCAGCACTTAATTTCAGGCTACAATCGGTGAGAACTTGACTTTCTGTCCCACCTAATATCCCCTCCCTGAATATTAAATGAATTTTCACTTAGCCAGATAGCCGATATCAGGTTATCTGATTTCCCTGAAGGTTTCTTGCCTGCAACCCACACCCTGTGCCAATTGCTATACCAGTCAGGGTTCTGTAATGCTGAAATCAGAAACAGACCCGTGCTAATTTCAACAGGAAAGGGCTCTTTAGGAAATAACTGAGGTAGGTCACTGGATCCCTTGAAAGAACAAACCTCAGATACTGGAAAAGAAACCAGAAGAGCTGGATGCAGAGTGACCGATTCATGCTAGTTTGCCTGAGACGTTCTGGAATTTTCACACTGAAGGTCCCCTGCATGGGAAATCCCTTAGCCCTTGGCAAACTGTGGCGGGTGGTGCCCTAGGAGAATGGCTGCAGGAAGAGCCCAGTCCATGCTGCAGGAAAGCCTAGCTGTATGGCCACTGTCACCTTCGCTGGATTTTGCAAACTGTCACTAATCCCACAGTGGCAGCTTTCTTGAAATTGCCCTGCTACCTAAATTTTAAATAGTCCTGCAAAAGTTTATATGACCATTTTGTGTACCTTGACTCTCCTGTATTAGCAGGTGAATTCTTTACCATTATGCCACTGGGGAAGCTCCTTAGGAGGCTTAGCATAAGAAAGAAGTGAAGGAGAGAGAATAGAGATTTGTTCATTCAGTTCAGTTCAGTTGCTCAGTTGTGTCCAACTCTTTGTGACTCCATGGACTGCAGCATGCCAGGCCTCCCTGTCCATCACCAACTCCTGAGGCTTGCTCAAACTCATGCCCATTGAGTCAGTGATGCCGTCCAACCATTTCATCCTCTGTTGTCTCCTTCTCCTCCTGCCTTCAATCTTTCCCAGCATCAGGGTCTTTTCCAGTGAGTTCCTTGGGCATTTTCAGTTCTTAAGATCAGAGTGAAATGCATAGATCCATTTTCTTTTCTTGAGTTTGTATTTTCATACTTCAGTTTCAATCACATTTTCTTATGGAGGCATCTTGGAGCGCTTTAATTGAAGACTTCTGTTCTTCAATTTTCCATTTTATTAACATCCTTATTTTATGTATAAGATTCAAAGAAGTTTGTGTTTTTAAAAGCAAAGGTGAAAGTGAAAGTGAAGTCGTTCAGTCGTGTCCAACTCTTTGCTACCCCATCGACTGTAGCCTATCAGGCTCCTCAGTCCATGGAATTTTCCAGGCAAGAGTACTGGAGTGGGTTGCCATTTAGAGTCACTTATTTTAAAGCATTGTGTTGTATTCCTGCTCTCCTGATATATACAGTTTGTATAAATGGGTAAGAATGGCAGGAGGACTTTAGAAGTTTAGAATGGGCTCAGGTTAAGAACAAGCAAGAAAAACAAGAGCTCCAGTCCTTCAAGCACAAGGAACCAGATCCTGCCAATAATAAGTGTTTAGTAGGGGCCTGTGTGCCTCAAATGAAATCACTCTCCTGACTGACACAACAGTCTCAGCTTGCTGAGACTGTGCAGCCTAGTCAGCTAACCAGGAACCAAACTCCTGAGCCACAGAAAATGTGGAATAATAAAATTAGCGTGTTCTTTGAAAAGTTTGTGCTGATTAGTTTGCTGTAACAGAAAGCCGGTATAGAAAATACACATATACATCTATATCTATATCTATATCTATATCCCTTCATGTAGCACGTGTGTATTTTACTGGTCCCCAGGACACTGCTAGTGTACACACTGAGCACCAAGGCAAATGCAGTGATAATTAATTATCAGCTGACGTCTGCCTGGCTTTGTCATACATAGCCATAGCTGTACACACATTCGCTATTATGATGTTATAAATACATGGCAAGAGAGATGTTACTTAATGGCTTGTTACTCTGAATGATAACTTTCAAATAGTTATACAGATGATCCACCTAGACCTGTATCTGTTTTCTAGCTCTGGGGAGAGGACAGATATTAATAGTGGTCATGTTCAATATCCTCTTCCAATATTCATAGTATTTCTCAATGTTTGCAGGCAGCATTAGCCACTCTGTCTTCTGTGCTTCTTCACCATACTGTCTCAGCATCCTGGTATCATATCAAGCACATTGAATTATAATTTGTCAGATAACGAGTCTTTCGTCCTCACTAGACCTGAACTCTTTGAGAGCAGATCTTATCTCAAGATCTTTGCACAACAATACCAAGCATGGGGCTTAACACCCAGCAGGTGTGCCATAGACACATATTTAAGTAAATGAACTGCCAGGAGGGTTGACATCAATTTTTAGTTCTACTTTGACTTTCCATCTGCCACTGATTTTTTCTCCCAAAAGCTTCAAAAACACACATTTATGATGCAGTTCTCTTAATAAAGGACTGACCCTTCAATTGGTTGCTAACATGCTAAGAATCAAGTGACTCAAACCATAGGTCATTGTCACTCCCAAATTCAGTCTTCTGGGAAATAGTCATGAAAATACTTTCTAGTCCTTGCAAATAGACTGCTAACTTTTGGCAAATTTAGTTGATCTTCCATAAAACTAAAATTGAGCCTTCTAGTTTTGTTGTGAATGGTTTCTTATAAGAAAGAAAAACTGGAGAAGGTTATTAATTACCTAAATAGTGCAATAGCCCTGTGAAAGTGATTGGATGGGCTGCCCTTGATGAAGCCACCATGTTACCATGTGTGTTATTATATGAGACATACATGTTTATGTCCTTAAATTTTTAGAAATACCTGGTAACTTTTCTATCTAAAAATACCAGCAGTCAACAGAAATCTATCATTCCTAACCTATCATAAACAGTTGGATACAGCTCCATTAGCCTATAGAATCTAGACCCAGAATGAACTTGGAACAGGTAGAAAGAAAGAAAGAAATATTATTTGGAATAGTAACCAAAAGGATTTTTCCTTTTTTGGCCCAGATAAATTCATGCTACATTTTCACATAAGGAATTTCAAATGATTTTGACACATGCTTTAACATGGCTTCAAGCCCACATGAGTGTTTAAAGTAATTCTTTGTTTTGGGCTAAAAATGTTCTTAACTATTATTAACATTTTATTTAAATTAATAGTAATAGTTATTTATTACAGTAAGATGTTGACAAGAAAACCAAAGATATGATAAAGAAAATAAAGTTCATTCGTGCACCAAAATGAATCACCGTAGCTTAGAACCTGGGTTCATGAGATCTTCTGCCTGGGTCCAACACTGTGATCTCCCACAAGTGATTTAAACTGTTTTTTTTTTTTTTTTTTTTCCTTCATTGTTTAACAAAACTGCCCACCTAATTGTACTATCTTAAGAATTAAAATATTAATAGATTTAGAACAGACCCTGGTTTATAATAATGACACAGTAGGTTTTAAATATTGTTATTTTGAGAATACAAAGACAACTATTTTTCTTGAATTTAAATAAATAAATATCATATACTACTATTGGACTTCCCTTGTGGCTCAGATGGTAAAGAAACTGGCTGTAATGCAGGAAACCCAGGTTCAGGAACCGGAAGTTCCCTTGGAGAAGGAAATGACAACCCACTCTGATACTCTTGCCCAGAAAATCCCATGGACAGAGGAGGCTGGTGGGTTACAGTCCATGAGATCCCAAAGAGTCGGACATGACTGAGTAGCTAATACAAACATACTACTATTATCTGTGTTGTTACCAACAATCCAACTAAGTCCCACTAGAGAAAATATAGACATTTTCTCTATAAAATTTTCTTGTAAGCTATATAGATACCGATTTTATGATTTTTCTTTCCCATAAGATGTACATTATCTTACAAATAATAAGCATTTTAATTTTCTAATATATTAATGTAATCTTTGGATGTGTGATGTAAGAATACACGGGGATATATTCTACTATCAGAACTCTAAAAGTACCAGCAAACAGTAAGTTTGATGACAATTCTGTGTTAAGACTTGATTCTGAATGAAAACTAACCCAGGTATTTAAATTTGCTCACTTCCTTTTTCAGAATTCCTACCAAAATACCAAAATGACTCTATATCAAGAAAAATTGATTGCAGAGCCAGAAACCAGAGAGGACTGCATCTCTGTGCCTGAAGGAATTTGGGAAGATACTGTTCAGGGGTATCATTGCAGAAAAATCAACAAACACATGAGTTACAACATGAGAAGAAATTGATTCCAGATCTTGGAGTGAGTAAGGAAGACAAGACTGGAACTAGAGAGACAGAGTCTCAGCCTGGGCTGAGATCAGATTGTCCAAGGAAATTTTAAAAACTGATCATGCCCACATCTCATCTCAGAGCAATTAAGTAATAAGTTTTCTAACTGGAGAGAATCTACACATTGTACAACCTTTTCAGGTGATTCAAGGTGTATAGAGATGGTTATGAGCCATTGATCTAGAAAGTAGATATCCAGTGAGGCTGCACTTCCTGGGAAGTACATGGGGCCCACTAAGCAAAGCCCAGCTGTTACCCTCACTCTCAGCTTATACTTGGTGTTGGCAGAAGGCTAAGGGAAGCTGAAGGCACTGCTGTGGGATGCTATAATGAGAGTTCCCATGTCATACCAGATGCCTGGGAGAGACGATGGGGAAGGTAAGGAAGGTTGAGCATTGACTCATCAAGTGTTTGCTATTAAATATGCAGCTTTTATACAAATGCTTGAGGACAAAAGCAGAGATGACAAAAGTTCAAATATATCAAGCAAAATAATAAATATAAACGGATTAAAATTTCTCATAATAAGATTCATTTAAGGGTGCATCAAGACAATGTCATGCCTATTACAAAAGTAAAACAAAGTCACTGAAAAAAGTGTTGAAAGGAAAAGAAAAGCTACATCAGAAAAACGAAGCCATCATATTACTATAGTTACCATTCAATATCAATGTCAGATAAAATGCAAATTAAAGCAAAAACTATTGAAAGGGATAATTATGAGTCACTTTACATTAATAAATGAACTGTCAACATTTTTGAAGTAATGAAAATTGTTGCTTTAGAATATATTGCAGAGAAGACTTAAAAATCTTTGAATTTGAATAAAATCTAAAACAGAAGAGAGAAGCACTTCAGTCACTCTTTGTATTCTTGACTTTTTTTTTTTAACAAAACAAAATCCAAATATCTGAAATTATTTTGATTGTTATATTCGTTAATAAAGCATCTCAGAATTACATGATTACGAAGCAAACAAATTTTATCAGAATACACTGGTTGTTAAAATGGATGCCTGTAAAGTTTTGTTGTGTTGTGTACTTAAGATACCAGAGTTAAGTACATTTTCAAGAAAAACAAATATAATAAAAATGTATATTGAAACATGACATTGAAACTCTTGTAAAGCACACAGAATTTTTCATGACACTCACTGCTGGGAATATACACCAAGGAAACCAGAATTGTAAGAGACACATGTACCTCAATGTTCATTGCAGCATTGTTTATAATAGCCAGGACATGGAAGCAACCTAGATGTCCACCAGCAGATGAGTGGATAAGAAAGCTGTGGTACATATACACAATGGAGTATTACTCAGGCATTCAAAAGAATACATTTGAATCAGTTCTAATGAGATGGATGAAACTAGAGCCTATTATACAGAGTGAAGTAAGCCAGAAAGAAACACATCAATACAGTACACTAACACATATATATGGAATTTAGAAAGGGTAACAATAACCCTGTATGCCGAGACAGCAAAGGAGACACAGATGTATAGAACAGCCTTTTGGACTCTATCGGAGAGGGAGAGGGTGGGATGATTTGGGAGAATGGCATTGAAATATGTATAATATCATATATGAAATGAATCGCCAGTCCAAGTTCGATGCATGATACTGGATGCTTGGGGCTGGTGCACTGAGATGACCCAGGGGGATGGTACAGGGAGGCAGGAGAGTGGGGGGTTCAGAATGGGGAACTCATGTATACCTGTGGCGGATTCATGTTGATGTATGGCAAAACCAATACAATATTGTGAAGTAATTAGCCTCCAATTAAAATAAATAAATTTATATCAAAAAAGAAATTGTAGAACATATGAAAGTGAAAATGTTAATTGTTCAGCTGTGTCCAACTCTTGGACCATGGCCCACCAGGCTCCTCTGTCCACAGCATTCACCAGGTAAGAATACTGGAGTGGGTAGCCATGCCTTTCTCTAGAGGTCTTCCTGACCCAGGCACTGAATCCAGGTCTCTCTCATTGCAGGCAGATTCTTTACTGTCTGAGCCACCAGGGCAGCCCTTGAGAACATATAAAAGCACATATGATTAAGCTTTTGAAATATATATTTTTGCTATTGCATTTTTTTCCAGTCATGTTTTTTAAGGCTTGAAATACAGTAAAATTCACTATTTAAGGGGTACAGTTTAATAAATTTTCACAAATATTTATAGTCACTGGCAGGGAGGAGAAGGGGACAACAGAGGACAAAATGGTTGGATGGCATCACCAACTCCATGGACATGAGTCTGAGCAAGCTCTGGGAGTTGGTGGTGGACAGGGAGGCCTGGCATGCTGCCGTCCATGGGGTCACAAAGAGTTAGACATGACTGAGCAACTGAACAACAGCAAACCGGTACCACAAGCACTGTTTAGAATATTTCCATCCCCAAGAAATTCCCCATGTGCCTTTGTGGTGTTTGTTTATGATTTTAAATAACAGAACTAAAGCTAGATCAATAAGAAATGGAAGAAGAAAAAGAGCAGGCACAGAGTTAGGAGAAAGAAAGACATTAGGAAACAGAATGACTTCACCCTAAGTGGATCAAGAGCAGTCTTTGGATAATGATACAACCTTTCAATATTGTTTTACAAACAGAGCCTTTTTTTTTTTCTATCATTTTTGAAAGTTAAACCAGCTGGTTCAAGTCTTTATGCCATAATACCGATGCAAGTGGTTCTGGATAAGGTGAAAGACAATATAATAGTCTGTTAGAGCCATGTCTTCATATCTTACCTGAAAACATCTCTATCATCATCAATATCATCATCAATATCATCATGAACGTTATCATCATTGCTGAATCCCAGCACACTCCTGGAGTGGCACCGTGGGAACGGAGGATCTGAGGTTAATGATTGCTTGTGGATCAGTTCCTACTATGGTACACTGTTTGTTATACCAAGCTGCTTTCTTTAGCATCCCAAGTGATTATAAGAAATGGAGTCAGCTTACAAGGTGCTTGCTTTATCCCTGAGATGCAGTATACTTAAGTACTAAAATGATTAATTTCATTCAGTATCAGGATAAGCAAAATTTAAAGGGAGTTTGAAGTTATGCAAAAATTATAGTTGTAGGAATAAGAAATCTTGATATTTTTGCATCAACCTCTTGATAATTGAGTGGTAAGGAATCGGTCTCACCTATCAGATTATATTAGCATTTATCACCAGTCATTTCATTTCTTCTCTTTCCCATGTCTATAATTCCTTAAACTTTTTGAGCAGTGAAGACCCTTTTTCACACTTTCACATCTGTCATTTGTGGGCTCACCCAGAAGCATGAGCCCTGAAAAAGACTGGACAAGGGTCATTTTCAGTCAGTCAGATGCATTGTGGTGATGCAGTTCCTCAGATGCACAGGTGGTGCTATCTAGAGTCATCAATAGGAATATATTATAGTCCCTTATAGTATAAGGAACAAAAGGCTCTGAAATAGTTGTCTCAGTTTGGATTCTGACTTGTTCTGTACTTACTGTGTCTTCTGGAGTTGGGTTCTTAGCCTCTCTGTATCTCAATTTCTACATCAGTAGTTATGTAAAATATTTATTGAGAGCTGAATCATAAAGATGGCCAAGCACTGATGAATTGATGCTTTATAATTGTGGTGCTGGAGAAGACTCGAGAATCCCTTGGACTGCAAGGATATCAAACCAGTCAAATCTAAAGGAAAGCAACTCTGAATATTCATTGCAAAGACTTGCTGAAGCTGAAGTTCCAATACTTTGGCCTCCTGATACAAAGAGCTGACTCACTGAAAAAGATGTTGAAGATGGTAAAGACTGAAGCCAACAGAAGGGGGCAACAGAGGATGAGATGGTTAGATAACATTACTGACTCAGTGGTCATGAATTTAAGCAATCTCCAGGAGATAGTGAAGGACAGGGAAGCCTGGGATTCTGCAGTCCATGGGGTCACAAAGAGTGAGACACGACTTGGAGACTAAACAAGAACAAAAGGTTAATTATTGCATAGTTCACGCTACCAGAAGTGATTGGTGTTTATTATAGCTCCTGCTGCTTCTGCTGCTAAGTCACTTCAATCGTGTCCGGCTCTGTGCGACCCCATAGACGGCAGCCCACCATCCAACCCCCGTCCCTGGGATTCTCCAGGCAAGAGCACTGGAGTGGGTTGCCATTTCCTTCTCCAATGCATGAAAGTGAAAAGTGAAAGTGAAGTCGCTCAGTCATGTCCAACTCTTCGCGACCCCATGGACTGCAGCCCACCAGGCTCCTCTGCCCATGGGATTTTCCAGGCAAGAGTGCTGGAGTGGGGGTGCCGTCGCCTTCTCCTAGCACATGCTGAATGCTCAGTGACTATTGCTGTCGTTGTTTAGTTGCCTAGCTGTGTCCAGCTCTTTGAGACCCCATGGACTGCAGCATGCCAGCGTCCCCTGTCCTTCACTATCTCCTGAGGTTTGCTCAAATTCATGTCCATTGAGTCGGTGATGTGGTGAAGGAGCCGGTGTAACTCAGTGAAGCTATGAGCCACGCCATGCAGGCTCACCCAAAACGAACAAGTTATGGTGGAGAGTTCTGACAGAACACGGTTCACTGGAGGAGGGAACAGCAAACCACTCCAGTATTCTTGCCTTGAGAACCCCAATGGCTATTAGTCATTTTTATTTTGATCATTAATGCATATGGAAATAAATACATAAAGGAAATACTAGATGTCCACAAAAATGTAAGATGATTGATTTATATTATTTATCATAAGACAGGAAAAGAAGAGTTTTCTTAGGTAAGAAGAGGTTATAGTGATCTATAATAATCAATTGAAAATATAATAAACACTATTAATAACTATAACTGTCTTTTAATGAATTATTTTAATATGTCAAGCACAATGCTGTGCATTTTATGTAGAAAATATGCCTCACCAACTCAACCGGACATGAGTTTGAGTAAACTCTGGGAGTTGGTGATAAACAGGGAGGCCTGGCGTGCTGCAGTCTATGGGGTCACAAAGAGTTCGGACACGAATGAGCTAAACTGAACTGAAATATATCATGAATTTTTTTATGTGTTTTTATTTGTGTTTTAGAATGAATATGTATTGCTTAGCTTAAAAAGTTTATATAGAGTTATTCTAACTATCAAAAGGGACACATGCCACTTCTAACTCATATTGCCCTTTTCTCTGTGATGCTGTTCTGAATACTTGCTGTACTTTCAACCACAGATGGCATCATTCAGTAGTGTGTAAAAGGAACTCTTTTCATAAATTCTGTAAAGTGCATAAAGATCCTTTCATAAGAGCTGTAGTTGTGTTACCCTCTGTGATGGGTGTGAATGTACACATTTGTTTTTGCTGGGAAACTGAACATTTTTCAAGGATGTGTGAATTTGTAATTTATTATGTGGATGAATGATATTTGTATGTTATACTCTTTTCCTTTCTAAAATTTACTGAAGGACAAAAAACATAAATTCCAACTCTTAAATCATTTGTGAGTACTAGAAAGTAAAAGTATGGTATCACTAAATGGTGCTTATTATACATGAAAAAAAAACTGGAGAAGAAATATATTCATGGAAAGTTTAAACTAAGGAAGAGATTGATAAAATAATTTCCAACCTAGAAATTTTTGGTCTCGGTGGAAATGGAGAGTTTGGAGGCGAGGATAAATAAAAGAAGATATAAGCTGAGAAAAAAATAAACTTATTACTAACAATGAGATTTGAATGGAAACTGAATTTAAAAAGGCAAAAGAAAATAAAAAGCCATCTTAGAATCAGAATATTAATATACCCACTGTTAAAAGAGGGAAACTATATTCTAATTTAAGTAATTTTCACTCTCATCTAGACTTTATTTGGGATCCTTCAGTATGTATCTATGCAGCAAGAAACATTTATAACTAATAAAGCTGTAAATAAGGACACAAAAAATTTGAAGTCAGTAATTTAATTACTTAAAAATATAGCTGGAAAAATACAAATGAATTATTAAATATACACATATGCATTTTAAGTAGTCTCTCATTATCATTAACTTGTAAAAGTGTGGGGTCATTAAAAAGCACATCAGTTCATACTAGTAGGGGAAAAAAAAACCTCAGTTTATGGGACAAATCCTAGAAAATACACATAAAAGTAAACATATTTTTGGTATATATAATTTATAAAATTTTATAGTCTCTATATTATATACATATTTTGATACAATGGAGTCACAAAGAGCCGGAGATGACTTAGTGACTGAACAACAGCAATATATATTGTTCACACTGTGTGCTTTTATATATAAGCATAAGTTTCTATATGAATGCATATGTGCACATGTATATGTGCCTTTCTATATATATACGTGTATGAGGGCGTCCTTGGTGGCTAGGTGGTAAAGAGTCCACCTGCAGTGCAGGAGACATAAGAGATGAGGGTTCAGTCCCTGGGTCAGGGACATCCCTTGAAGGAGGGCATGGCAACCTGCTCCAGTATTCTTGCCTGGAGAATCCCATGGACAGAGAAGCCTGGAGGGCTTTATAGCCCATAGGGTCGCAAAGAGTAGACACGACTGAGTGACTTAGCATGCACACATGCACGTGTATGTGCATACGCAGTAATAATGTAAACACAATAGACTATTAAAAGCAATACGAGCATGCTCTAATTTTAATGACTTATAAAATATTTTCCTTTCCATTTTCAGCTGAAATGGCACATTCTTGGAGACAGTTTCCATAAACATTCTGTGGCAAGCATGCTGTATCATTCTTTATTGATTTATCTCATCTAATTTTTTTTCCAAGGATTTGATTACTATCCTGAAGGTCTCCTTCATTCACTGGTTGACTCGCTTGTTCTCTGTCTTCCTCCAACTAAAAGATGAGGTTCCTCAGAATATTTTTTCCATAGCAAATCATCAGCACTACAAATATTTGCTGAATGAATGAATAAGTCAGATAATCAGTGCAAAAGCTATCATTTGTAAGCCTGTATTTCCTGTGTCATAATCTTTTAAGAGAAGAGAAGACTCGTGAAAGTCCCTTGGACTGCAAGGAGATCCAACCAGTCCATTCTGAAGGAGATCAACCCTGGGATTTCTTTAGAAGGAATGATGCTAAAACTGAAACTCCAGTACTTTGGCCACCTCATGAGAAGAGTTGACTCATTGGAAAAGACTCGGATGCTGGGAGGGATTCGGGGCAGGAGGAGAAGAGGACGACCGAGGATGAGATGGCTGGATGGCATCACGGACTCGATGGACATGAGTCTGAGTGAACTCCAGGAGTTGGTGATGGACAGGGAGGCCTGGCGTGCTGTGATTCATGGGGTCGCAAAAAGTCGGACATGACTGAGTGACTGAACTGAACTGAACTGAATCTTTTAAATTCGTAAGGCACTGTTAAGAAATCCTTAATTACCCATTTACTATTAGAGAAAAAATACCGTGCTACCTGAATTATTCCCTACTCCAACATAGGAGATGAGTAAGGTTGTATCTATTTGTTTTAAGCTTAATGAGAAGAGTTGCAAACATGTCTAGTCCACAAAGTTTAATATGTGTTCTGTAGAGCCTGGGGACAATGGACCAAGAAGTGTAAAGGGTGAGAAGCTGGTTGAAAGGTGACAGGGTTAGTGGAGAGGGGACTGTGGTTTGAAAGATAACTTACTGGTAATATGTGCAAAGTCTTGGATTTTACCTAAAATGATGTATTTGAGAAAGATCATTCAGGGTTCTGAAGCTCACTAGAGGGAAGGGATAGAGGCTGGATCCATATAAAATAAGGTGAGAGAGGTCACTCTATCCAGATTATGTAGGCATTTTCAAAGGTTTGACTTTACACTGAGCACTGGAGGATTTGGAGCAGATGAGCCTCTTGACCCAACTAACTGATGTCTGAAATGGAACCCTCTTGCTTCTGTGCTGAGGACAGAAAACAAGAAAAAGTGGTGGAGCCAGAAGATGACTGTAGTAGAGTTCAGGAGAGAATCACAGTATCTCGTGCAAGGAGGGAACTGCTCTTCGCTTTCACCCGGATCATTGCAAATATTGCCTCCTCCTTTTAACTCGCCTTCCTGTTCCCTGCTCCTAAGCTGCTGAAGTTGGCTAAAGACACAGAGCAGGAGACAGCATGATGAAGTCACTTGCTGAGCCCCCAGTCTGGGCAGCCAGCCCAAGCCAGGACCACGGTGGGGGCAGAACAGAGCTTCAGATTAAGAAATGCTGGGCAATTTTGATTATTACATTGGATTAATAACTAAACTGAGACTGTTTTCTGTGAGTATAACTGACCAGATGCTTTTTTTCTTTCCCAAGAGGACATACAGTATGAGATTCAAGGAATAATAAAGGAGCTCACCAAGGAGCAGAGGGAAAACTAGTTTCTAGAAGGTTTGAATAAGAAAGGAAGAAAAAGTGGTTGTTTTCTTTTAACAGGCTAGCTAAATGGGGTTTTAAGTATGTTTTCGAAGCTATTTTTTTCTTCAAGAACTACTGCAAACTGTCTATACTAGAGAGTTACAGGTTGGAGGACATCATATAGTAAATAGCTTTGTTTTTCCCTGTGTTTCTCAAAATCTGAATGTAAGTCCCTGAGAAAATGCTCTTGAACACACTGGATAAAGTGAAACAAGTAATGATTTGGAAAGGCCGAGGGAGACTGGATTGCCTTCCAGTTTTGATGATCCCTAGAAGATCACTTCGTATCTTAGATCCACACTTATCATTCTGTAACAGTGTTTAACGTTTTGGTTATAAGTACTTTTGAGATCAAGCATAAAAGATTATAATATATGTAAACTGTCCAGTTCAGTTACTGAAAATTAAGTATATAATTAATAAAATTATTTGTTTCATATTAAAATATGACTCAGATACAGAAAACAAGTTAGTTGTAACCAGAAGCCAGTGAAGTAGGGCTGAAGGGGCAAAATAGGTAAAGAGGATTAGCGGTACAAGAATATAATTTAAATCTCAGGGAATAGTCAATTTAAATAATAACTTTCTATGCAATTTAAGCTGTAGAAACATCATCAAGTATGTATTTGTTACAAGTGTAACAAATGCTATGTTGTACCCTTGTAACTAATATAATATTGTAAGTCAACTGTAGTTCAGTCATAAATATTAAAAAAAATAGTAAGACTTTCAAGGAACACAGAAACCAAAAAAGAAAATGGTGGTTTTTTCTTTCTCTTTAGACCCTGGATGCAATTATTTGAAATAACTGCACTTCTCATCTCATGGAGAATTATCATCATTGGTTGAAGATTTCGTTCCCTTTTAAAATGCATTATCTTCTACTTTCATTCAACAATTACTTTACAAAACTAGTTCTTAGTCATTATTTTGGTTGAGTATGCTTTCACAAAAAGTCTGTTTGGGGAGTCCATGTGATTTTAATCTACACACATGGTACTGCATCATAGCTTTCATCTCCTCCTTAACTTTTTTCTGCAGTATTTTCTTCTTTGAATCTATCTGGTTTGCTGCACACAGACTATCTAGCCCTTTGCTGCATTATCATCTATAGTATCTATCTACACAATTTACTAATATACTCCCTAGTAATAGAACATTTCCTGGTGGCTCAGGTGGTAAAGAATCCATCTGCAATGCAGGAAGACCTGGGTTTAATCCCTAAGCATCTGTCTACCATGCGGGAGACCCAGGTTCGATACCTGGGTCAGGGAAGATCCTCTGGAGAAGGAAATGGCAATCCACTGCAGTACTATTGCCTGGAAAATCCCATGGACAGAGGAGCCTGGTAGGCTACAGTCCATGGGGTCGCAAAGAGTCGGACATGACTGGGCGACTTCACTTCACTTCACTTCAGGAAAAATCCCTGGAGTAGTTAATGGCAACCCACTCCTGCCTTTTTGCCTGGGGAATTCCATGGAGGGGGGAGCCTGGCAGGCTATTGTCCATGGACTCACAGAGAGCTGGACACGACTGAGCGATTAAGCACAACGCAGCACAGCACATTGCTTCTGACACTCTGAGGCTCACAAATGAAGTGATGTTCAATATCCACACACACACACCCTGAAGGACCTATGTAAGCATTTCTTTGGGATATATGCTCAAGTGTAAGCAAATATTTAAATTGACCTACTGCAGCTTCAAGACTCTCTAGGATGACTGCACCTACCTATGATGCAAGAGTGCTTCTGAAGTTCAACATCTTCATCACCTTGACCTATCCAGCTTTCTAAAATTCGCTAGCTTGGGAAGTCTAAAGCGGCATCTTCTTGTTTTAATTTGCACTTCTCTGTTTAACAATATGATTTACAATCCATTGTTTTGATGCCTTTATTTTTGTGAATTGCTTTAATATGAGCTGCTTCTCTTTTCCCCTTTAACATATTAGACTTGTCGTTGATGATGATCTGCAGTTGTTCTTTGTATATCCTCTGTGTGTGTGCGTGTGTGTGTGTGTGTGTGTTCAGTTGCCTCAGTCATATCTGACTCTTTGTGACCCTATGTAGTGTAGCCTGCCAAGCTCCTCTACCCATGGGGCTCTCCAGGAAAGAATACTGGAGTGCTTTGCCATGCCCTGCTCCAGGGGATCTTCTTGGCCCAGGAATCAAACCGATGTCTGCCGTGTCTCCTGCACTGCAAGTAAGTTCTGGGAAGCCCATATTCCATTTGGCCAACCCTTAATGTTTTCTAGTATTGCAAATATTACTTCCAGTTGGCCAAGGAAAGACTGTGTGCTTTTGGGGTAAAGAACATGGATGGACTCTGTTTAACTATCCAATGATCTTGGACAAGTTACTTAAACCTCTTGTTATTCTTGCTGTTGATCAAAATGGGCATAGTAATATAAATGTTTCCTGACACAGAGTGAGTCTCCTGTAGATAGTGGTTCTTATTGTATTTCCCACCTTTATTTATGATGATCTTTGTTTAAGATAAATCCTTTTTAGAATTTAAGTTGAATTCCCTACAGTTTAGTAGTTTGTGAATTTTGCTTCAAAAGTCTTTTCCTACTCTGATACCATAAATGTGTTACCCTACATTTTTTTCAATTAAATTTAGCATTTGACACTTGTGGATCTTTTAAGATATAGCAAGATTTCACCAAAACATACCACTGATCTGTTTTCTTTTCTTCAGGCTGGGCCAGTTTTGACAATCTCAACTGTTAAGACCCATTGATTTGTGGGGCCACCTGATCATTTATCTTTGAAAAATATAACAAAAAATGTACACTCATAGTAGAACAATAACCTTTATGTTAGTGTTGAAAATGGAGAATAAAACTTGGAATCACTATAGTAGAGCCTCTAAGTTTATGGTCAAAGCCTTTCCTAAGAATCAAAGATTTAGTGACCCATATTTTCCTGATTCTTTTATCTTAAATAACCATTTGATCCAAAAAGCAATCCTATCTCTTTTCAAAGAAGGCTTGATTAAACACCAAATAAGTGGGTTCCTTTGATTGTAGAAGTGTTATTGTGGAGGAGATGCTTTATTTTTCCAGATTTCTGTACTTCCCTTTCATATCTCAGCCCAATATGATCTAGTTTAGTTATTAATGTACCATTCATGGAATTTTATTTTATTAAGGAAAGGCATAGAACATAAAAATTACTGTAATTAACCTTTTGAGGATGGTGAAAAGAAAAGGAAGGAAAACAGAGTGGTTGGTGATGGTTAAAAGAGCATGGACTTTGAGAACAGATGTCTTTCAGGTTAAATCTTGCCTCAAAGATGCTTATTTTACTTATCTACTCTGTTACTGCTTTATCATCTCTACTGTTTACATTTGCCATATCATTTAAATGAAAGAATATATCTCTGAAGTTTCTAGTCAAGTGTTTGGGAATGTAACAGTCTATGCTGAGTCTTCATTTTTCTTCCCTAAATATTGATACAGCCAGTTTACAAGTAATTGTAAAATGCAATATCTTCTATAAAAGTGATATTTTAACTGCTTTCAATTATGCAATTTATAGACTTGCACCATTTCTATTATAATGTCATCAAACAGCAATAGGAAAAATTAACATGAAATTTTCATGTCTTTTCTGATGGGAGACTACCTAAATTTGAGAAGAGAAATCCTTTGATTGTGAATTGAATACTAGAATACAAGCATTCACATACTGTCTTCATTGGTGACAGGTAATTAGAATTTGCAGTTTTGTCTTAATTGAATTACAAAGTACCCAAAGGCCTTGATTGGTGTGGCTTCCTGGATGCCTCTGCCTTGTGTAGAGAAAAAAAAAAATATATATATATATATATAATATGTGTGTGTGTGTGTGTGTGTGTATGTACATATATATATATATATATATATATATATATATATATATCCACTTAATTCTATTTCATGTTTGTCCACTCTGCCCCAAACCAGTAGGTAAATACATACACGACATAAAATGCCAACATGCACCAGATGTGTCAGTTAAAATCAGAGCTCCTCTCACTGCCAGGCATACTTTTATTTTGAACTTAGAGTCAGAGATGGTGTCTGCATGGCGCCAGTGCTGCCCTTCCTGGGTAGCGCGAACTGCCCACCAGGCTAGAGTTTGATCTTCAAAACCCTTCCCAGGCAGTGCTTTTTCTTCCGGTTTTCCTCTGTTCTCAGCCATGCATGTCTTTCCTCCTCTAGTTTTTGAAGTTTTCTTTGGGGAGGGTTGAAATATTTCTGATCAGCATGAGAGCAACTCAGGAGTTTTGCTATCACGCAGAGTTAGTTAATGAGTTTGTTTCTACCTTTACATTCTACAGGGAATTCTTCAATATATTGGGTGAGGTTAAAGTGAAAATCAAGACAATTTTTATTTTAATTGAAGTTGCATAGGTCAGTTAAAAAGAGATGGACTCTGGGTTAATCATGTAGAACTGAACTGGACTCTAAAGATTATTAATTGTCTGACAGTATGTTTCACAGTTTCCTCATCTAGAGAATAGCAAAAATTCCTGCCTACCTCACAAAATACTTACAAAAACTACACGAAAAGCCATATCTACAGAAAAGGGAATGCCCCCTTTATTTTATTTGGAAAGAAAATGTAGCAGTATTTAAATTTTCTTGCTTCTTTAAAACTCCTCTGATTACTCAGTCGGTGAAATATTTGCCTGCGTTGCAAAAGACCTTGGCTTGATCCCTGAGTTGGGAAGATGCACTGGAGAAAGAAATAGCAAACCACTGCAGTACTGCTACCCAAAAATCCACAGGCCACAGTCCATGGTATCACAAGAGTCGGACATGATTTAGTGACTAAGATAGTAGAGACTTTGATTAAAACACATAAGTTTGCCTTCTTGTTTTTAATCTAAAGAAAAAATATATCTCAATTATCAGCGAGTTTTTAATTCAATAATTATAAAATAATTATTCAGAACCATTAGTCATGCATTATTTCAGATTTCTATTTCATTGTAGACTATATTTGTCTTATTATTTTAGATATTAATTTTATCTTTGTAGATCATTACATTGGCAACGGATAGTGTTTTTCTGTAAAACAGAGGGTTTCTGGTCATGGCTGATGGGATGTGCATCCAATAACCTTTATCAATTCTAATATTTGCATTTTGAACATCTTTCTCAGTTGCTGGAATAGGAATGTTATATACTGATTTGCTGAATTTATTACTGTAAATTTTGAAGTTTATTATTATATATATACATTTGTTAGGTAAACAGTATATTTATATTGCATATAAATGAATTTGGATTGGATTTAGTTTTGCATATTTTTATTATTGTTCTTTAAAATCAATTTCATTTTAGACTTCAAAAATTTCACAAAGGTAAGTTCAATGCAATGTAAATGCAAATTTATTAAAGTCCTTACCTAATTTAAGACAATCAATTAAGATAAGTTAAAGATGCATAATTTTTCCAGTAGTTAGGTATGGATGTGAGACTTGGACTATAAAGAAGGCTGAGTTCTGAAGAATTGATGCTTTTGAACTGTGGTGTTGGAGAAGACTCTTGAGAGTCCCTTGGGCTGCAAAGGATCCTACCAGTCCATCCTAAAGGAAATCAGTCCTGAATGTTCATTAGAAGGACTGATGCCGAAGTTAAAACTCCAATACTTTGGTCACTTGATATGAAGAGCTGACTCATTTGAAAAGACCCTGATGCTGGGAAAGACTGAACGCAGGAGGAGAAGGGGATGACAGAGGATGAGATGATTGGATGGTGTCATCAACTCAATGAACATGAGTTTGAGTAAACTCTGGAAGTTGATGATGGACAGGGAGGCCTGGTATGCTGCAGTCCATGGTGTTGCAGAGTCAGACACAACAGAGCAACTGAACTGAACTGAAAGAAATATAATATAATTTCTAGAATAATCACTAAAGTATTGTATTGGTATACATATAAATTGCTCATTCGTGTCCAACTCTTTGCAATCCCATGGACTATAGCCTACCAGGCTCTTCCATCCATGGGATTGAGAGGGTAACAGGCAGGAAGGCCAGGGGTCTCCAAACGGAGGAAATAGCCTGCAAGTGTCAGACATTTTATCTCTCTTAAGTGCAGGAGAAAAAAAAAAAAACTATGGATACTTTTTTCCTTCTCTATACAAATTTAAAAGGAGGTTTCTCTTAAAATTCTGTGTTGCCATAATGACATTTGGTTTCACTTGAAGTTAACCATTGCTGTTTCTTATGGAAACATTTATCTTAAGCTATGCTGATGTACTATGCATTTACCCCAAGCTCTGTCTTCAAGCCGGTTTGCCTTTTGGGCTCAGAACCTACTAGATAAACCAGTATGTTAGACTCCGATATTGTTCCCCTAATCTATGTAAACGAAACTATTTGTATGGTGATCTGCCCTTCTTCAAGATTCAAGTTAATCATTTTATGGCCCAAGATAAACCATTTGGAGCCAAGGTTATCCCAAAATGCATCTTATGGGTGAGGGGCCTGGTGCCATTCTAAGTTTTGAGACATTCCTTTTTTCATTAACAGACTGCTGGTGACTATATAACGTCCAGCTGAAGACTAGCAGGGGGCACTCTTTCTGCCCCCTTCTGATGCCTATGTCAGAAGCTTTCTCTATCCCCTTTATACTTTAATAAAACTTTATTACACAAAAGCTCTGAGCGATCAAGCCTCGTCTCTGGCCCCGGATTGAATTCTCCTCCTCCAGGTGCCAAGAATCTCGGCGTCGTGATTCAACAACAACCTTTCAGGATTTTCCAGGCAAGAATACTGGATTGGGTTGCCATTTCCTTCTCAGAGGATCTTCCTGACCCAGGGATCGAACCCAGGTCTCCCACATTATAGGCAGACACTTTACCTTCTGAGCCCTCAGGGAAGCCATACATATAAATATATTAGAACAATTAAGGTGGCCTATCCCCAAATTTCATTAACCCAAAGAAAACAAGACATGTTGAACATATAAAGTCATAGCAGTAAATGAGACAAATGGAAATCCAGTAGCAAATTGGGAGATCTAAATAAAGCATATTAGTAATTATTTCAGTAAAATACTGTCTAACTAGATTAAAAAGGGCAAAATCTGTATTGTCTATAAGAGATGCACTTTAGGTATATAGGATAAAAGGATGAAAAATAAAAGGTGGGAAAAGGTACACGGATACAAGGAAAACTCTAGTAAGTAATATCAAATAAAATCAAATTCAAGACAAGAAGTACTATATGAAAAAAATGGGCACTTTTTAATGATAAAAAGGATCAAACAAATATCCTGAAAGGCAATGGCAACTCACTCCAGTACTTTTGCCTGAAAAATCCCATAGACGGAAGAACCTGGTGGGCTGCCGTCCATAGAGTCACTAAGAGTTGAACACGACTGAGCGACTTCACTTTCACTTTCACGCACTGGAGAAGGAAATGGCACCCCACTCCATTGTGCTGCCTGGTGAATCCCAGGGACTGGGGAGCCTGGTGGGCTGCCATCTATGGGGTCGAACAGAGTCGGACATGACTAAAGCGACTTAGCAGCAGCAGCAGCAGCATGAGCCTAATAAAAAGTCTCAAAAATGATGAAATCCAAATGCTCATAACTGAATGGAAATGTTTACAGATTCAAATTATAATTGAAGACTAACTCTTCTCATTCAGTAATAAATTGGTTATTTAGACAAAGAATCACTAAGAATAAAAGGATATGCATGACACTCCCTATTTCCTCATGCAATTTGTGTTTATGAAACACCACACCCAGTAATTGCAGAATAAAGCTTCTTTTAATCTCCTAGAGAAAACTACCAAGAGAGACTAATGATGGGCTACAAAACAAGTCTCGGTAGATTCAAAAATTTTAAATGTTAGAGTACATTTTGTGATCACAGAAAACCATAAGATTAAAATACATATTATAAACCATAAAATTTCTTGAACAGAATCAAATATGTAGATATTAATTAACTAGCTCATTTCAAACAATGTATAGGAAATTAACAAGTATTTTTGAACTGCACAATGATGAAAGCACAATATATTAAAATCAGTGAGATGTTTCAGAGAAAAATGTGACTTTAAATTCTTATCTTAGAAAGAATTATAAAATTGAAGGTCTGAAGTTTCATCTTTGGAAGTTCAATGCAGATTAAACTCAAGTGAAGAGAAAAAAATAATGAATAAAGCGCATGAAATAAATGAAGTAGAAAAATACAATAGAAAAAATAATAAAAGTCATGTAATTCATTAAAAATGTAAAAACATGTATAGAAAGTTTTATCTAGACTTCAAGATAAATGGAGAATATGTATGATGCTAGGAAAGACAGAAGGCAAAATGAGAAGGGGGTGGCAGAGAATGAGATGGTTAGATAGCATCACTTACTCACTGAATGTGAATCAGAGCAAACTGTGGGAGACTGTGGAGGACAGAGGAGCCTGGCATGCCACAGTCTAGGGAGTCACAAGAGTCAGAGGTGATTTAGAGACTTACCAACAGCACCAATTAGAAGGGAAGAAAGGGATACTACCACATGCACTAGTCATCAGAGTGAATAAACAGATATTATAAATTATTCTAAATGGATGTATGATAACAAATTTGACAACTTAAATGATAGAGCTATTGTTGGAAAGACACACCAAAATTTACACAAGAAGAAATAGAAAATATCAAGAACTCTTGTATTAGTTTCTTATAACTGATATACACATAACAGATTATCACAAACAGTGACTTGAGATTCATTGACCACACAGCTAAGCAACATCTCACAGTTCTGGAAGCTGGAAGCCCAGAACGCCTCACTGGACTGAAATCAAGGTGTCAGCACGACTGCCTTTCTTCCCAAGGCTCTAAAACTCTCTTCTTTTATT
This sequence comes from Nanger dama, assembly GCA_917880005.1. Classification (NCBI taxonomy): domain Eukaryota; kingdom Metazoa; phylum Chordata; class Mammalia; order Artiodactyla; family Bovidae; genus Nanger; species Nanger dama. Next base: position 5,472,992 of record CAKJTW010000003.1, on the reverse strand, counting down.
CTCTGTCTTTTAAATGGCACCTGGTTTCCTTGGCTTGTGCCCCTTCCTCTATTCTGAAAGCCAGAAATGGCCAGTTGAGTCTTTCCCAAATTGTACAACTGTGATACTGGCCTTTCTCTTCCATATTTGAGGACCCATATGATTATATTCCGCTTAAGTGGTTAATTCAAGGTAATCTTCCTGTGTTAAAGTCAGCTGATTAGTAACTACTATCTTAATTTCCCTTTTGCCATGTGAAGTAACATAGTTGCAGGTCCCAGAAATTAGTATGGGGTCATCTTTGAGAAGCTATTATTCTGTCTGTTACAGCTATCTGTTATATAAGTTGAACATTCAAAACTTTAGAGCAAAGAATTCTAAACCTAAGTATATCCAAGAGTGGAATGTATTGAATATTTGTGAAAGCAATAATACCATGCCCACAAAGAATCACTTGAAATAAGGTAATACATTCCAATTCATTTCATGAGATCAGTGTTCTTTTTCTACCAGAACTAGATTGAGAGGTTAGAAGAAAAGAATACTAAACACCACAATCTCTCATAAACACAGACATGTAAATCCTTATCAAAATCTTAGCAAATTATATCCAACACTATATACATAGAATTACACATTATAACCAAATAGTATTTGTATCAGGAATCCAGATTTGTTTAATATTTGAAAATCAATCAATGCACATAACAAAATTAAACTAAAACAGAAAGAAAAAGGAGTGTTCTAATAAAAACAGGAAAAACATTTGACAATATTCATTCATGACAAAAGTTTTCAGCCAAATAAAATTGAAGGGAACTTCCTCAGTCTGCTAAAAGGTATCTAAAATCCCACTGGTAACAAAATTATTATCAGTAAAAAACAAAACAAAACAAACTAAACGAGACAAGGATATCTGCTCTTATCTTTCATTCAGTGTACTGGCATCACAGTAAGAAAAGGAAAAGGATTGAAAGTAACAAGCAAAACTTTTTCATTCATAATTGAAATGAGTGATCACAAATCTACTAACAAATACTACCAGAAACTGAATGTAGCAATATTGAGAAACATACCGTGAATATTCAAAATAAACAACATCTGTATGTACTCATACCAAACAATTAGAAAAGAAACTTTAAAGATACAATTCCAAATAAAACAGTGTCAAAACATAAGATACTTAGAGATAAGTTAAAACATATGTGTGCAAAAACTCTACACTGAAAATTATAAACTCTGCTGGCAGATATAAAAATGATAAATAAATTTAGAGATTCACGTATTCTTGGATTAGACAGCTCAGTATTGTTAAGATGTCAGTTCTCCCTGAATGGAAGCATAGATTCACTGCAACCCCAGTTAAAACTGTGGTAGGTTTTGGGGGTTCTTTTTGTTTGTTTTTATTTTTCTTTTTGAAAACTCTGTCAATTTGATTTAAAATTTAGATAGCAATTCAAAGGGCATAGAATAGTAAAAGCTTTTTTTTAAAGAGTAAATTTGAAATATGAATATTACCCAATATCAAGATTTCCTATAAAATTGTATTAATCAAAATAATATGATCTTGGGGAAGGATTGACATACAGATCATTAGAACAACAGAGTGAGTGGATTAATATACTCACACACTTATAATCGCCTGATTCTTGACAAGAAATGAAAAATAAATATCTATTTCAAAATTATGTTAGAATTATTTTATATTTAAATGAGTGAAAAATGAACCTCAACCATTACTCTACTTTGTACACAAAAATTAACTGATTCATACTCCTAAATATAAGAGACAAAATCTTAAAACTTTAAGAAGAAAACTTAGAAGAACATCTCTGAGATCTTAAATGTATTCAAAAAGACAAAAGAAGAATGAACCATAAAGTACCAACAAATTACACTTAAAATTAAAAAGTGTTTACCCCTCGAAATAATGTTAAAAAAGCAAAAAGACAAACTTTGATGATTAACCCTGAGTCCATCCCTTTTAACTGACCCATGCAACTTCAATTAAAATAAAAATTTTCTTGATTTTCACTTTAATCTCACCCAATATATTGAAGAATTCCCTGTAGAATGTAAAGGTAGAAACAAACTCAGTTTTTTTCTACAGAATGAGAGAAAATATTCTTAATACATAAATCTGATAAAGGACTTTCCCCAGAATATATTGATCAGCAATATATATATATAACTGAACAATAAGAGGACAAATATTCAATAAAATGGGTAAGTGGTTTGAACAGACACTTCATAAAAGAAGCTACAGTAATGGACCCAAGAAATATTTAAAATGTCTGCATCTTCAGTCATTTGGGACACATAAATTAAAATCAAAGTAGTTACCAATAGAAACCCACTAAACATGCTTAAATTTCAAAGAAAGGCAACATTAGGGTTAGGACAGATATGCAGTAAAAGGAGTGTTCACATATTACTGGTGGAAAGGTTAAATTAAATCTTTCTTCAATTTCACTTCTTCCTGAAAGCTCAGTTGGTAAATAATCCATCTGGAATGCAGAAGACCCCAGTTCGATTCCTAGATTGGGAAGATCTGCTGGAGAAGGGATAGGCTACCCACTCCAGTATCCTGGGGCTTCCCTTGTGGCTCAGCTGTTAAAGAATCCACCCACAATGCAGGAGACCTAGGTTTGATCCCTGGGTTGGGAAGATCCCCTGGAGAAGGGAAAGTCTACTCACTCCAGTATTCTGGCCTGAAGAATTCCATGGACAGTCCATGGGGGTTGCAAAGAGTTGGACACGATTGAGCAACTTTCACTTTCATTTTATTTATCAAAAAGTGAAAACATATTTAAAGTGAAAACATACAAAGGCTTGTATTAGAATATTCATAGAAGCTTTATTCACAATAACCTCTTGGAGAGAAACAATGTAGTGTCCCTAAACAGGTGAATAGATAAACAAACCCTGAAATATGCATACAATGAAATACTCTTTTAGTTATCTAAAGGAATTGATTGGTGACCTCAGTGCATGAGTGCACAGCATGAAAGAATCTTAAAAATATGCTGAGGGACCTAAACTAAACTCAAAAGCATATATACCTTAGGACTCCATTTATGTGAAATTCTAGAAAGGGCAAAACCTTAGTGACAGGTAGCAAATTAGTGTTTGCCTAGGAGTTTATGATTATGTGAGCACTCTGGGGCTTCCCTGGAGGCTCAGATGGTAAAGAATCTGCCTGCAATAGGACAGATGCGTATTTGATCCCTGAGCCTGGAAGATCCCCTGGAGAAGAGAGTGGCTACCCACTCCAGTATTATTGCCTGGAGAATTCCACGAACAGAGGTGCCTTGTGGGCTACAGTCCTTGGGGCCACAAAAGTAGGACACAACTGAGCAACTAAAGCTTTTACTCTCTGGAAACTAACATAAGGAAACTTCTGGAGCAGAGAAAATGCTGAGCATCTTGATGGTTTGGAATGCTGTTTTCATGCATGTATGCATTTGTTGAAATTATCAAATTTCAACAGTTATCAATGTACAATTATCAAACTGTACATTTTCAATAGTCTTAGTTTATTGTGAGTAAATCATCTTTTAAAGTTGATTTGAAATAGGAGTTAACTCAAAAGTGGAGTCACGGAAGAAGACATACCCAGCCTGAGACTGGACTGGCCTTCTCAGTGGCCCCAGTGACGTCACCTTTTATGTGATAATGTCATATTGTGCCTATTGTGACCCTGAGTGAAGAAATGTCATGAGCTCTCACATTCTACTAATATCATTGTATATCAGCTGAATTTTGTAACATATGTATTATATTTTTCAAATTATTAAAAAATATAAATTCTACCATGTATATCCAGAAACAATGTAGAATGTGATAAAGAGTGCATCTTTAAAGAAAAAAATTAAGATCCAGGTCTGACTGCTAAATCCATTAGAATTCTGATGAGAAGAGAACTTTTCAATAGCCATAGTAGAAGTTTTCATTTTTGGAGTTTTATTTTTTAGATTGAATATTATCCTGACGAAGGAAGAAAAATTCTTTTCAAAAAAACTTTAAGACCTGTATATGATAACTCTACTTTTGGTGATCATATAAAGAGAGTGGGTACTAAAGGTGAAATCTGTTTTTCTACTGCCTTTATTAACAGTTGCTTTCTAGAGAAAATGTAAAGATATCTTTATTTTGGAAAATACCTAGCTAAATATTCGGAGATGGTGGACATGGGATATCAGGCTCCATCTATAAAGAAAAAGAGATAAATAAACTCTTCTACATAATAAATAAATAGGGTAGAGAAGAGTAGGGATTGTGAAATTCAAATAAAGTAATAAAGACTCTGATGCTGGGAGGGACTGGGGGCAGGAGGAGAAGGGGACGACAGAGGATGAGATGGCTGGATGGCATCACCGACTCGATGGACGTTAGTTTGAGTGAACTCTGGGAGTTGGTGATGGACAGGGAGGCCTGGCATACTGCGATTCATGGGGTCGCAAAAAGTCAGACACGACTGAGCGACTGAGTAGAAATGAACTGAATTTTTGTAGCTGGGAAAACTTGAATAGGGCAGTTGTGTAGGGTAATGAGGTATGGATGTGTAGAAATGAACATATTCAACAAATGCAGAACTCAAGGAAACACTTCAGCATATGCGGAACTCAAAGTCAGAGGCAACGAAGAAAAATATAAACCCCTCACCCAGCATCCGTAGGTAAAGCAGGTGGATTATGTGACTCCCACGTCGATAGCTGTGAATAAAGCCAACTTTATGTGCAGCTCAAGGACTCCATACATGTGATGACATGCTGAATACCCACAGACAGGATGTAGATTTGCAATCCCTGCTCTGGCACACACATTTATGTATTTTCTGGGCAAATCGTTTTCCTCTCTGGATTTCTGATTCTTCTGTGACCTGAGAAGTTTAAATCACAGTTTCTCAGATCTCCTTATATTTTATGCAGTCTTGACATCCTTGCCCCTAAATTTAATCCTTATTTAAAAAGATATATTTTGCCCTCAGTTTTGAAAAGGATAAAATGTTGAGGGCTTTAGGATCATTCTTCCATTGTCTAATTCACTTAATGTTCCATAAATATTCACTGACAACCTTGGACATTTTGAATGCATGCTGGGGCTTCAGTGGTGCCAGGTCCATATCTCCATGAACCACTGTCCTGTCAGGGAGACGGCTGCAATTCAAACTTCAAGTAGCATAATTTTTGCAACTTGTTCATAAGAGCATTTAAAAGAATTAAGAAAATCTCGAAACTGTTACAGAAAGTCACGTTAATTTTTGAGAATTTGAACTCCAAATGATCATAAACTCTATGTTAGTTCGACAACTTATCTTAACAGAAACTATAAAATAGTGGGGGGTGGGGGTTGGAGAGATAAGCCGCATAATAGAACAATGGGCAGTGTCCTCTGCCCAGCCATGGCCTTGTCTTTGTATCATGCCAATATTTCCTTCCTCTTATGTCAGCTTAACTAAAAGAGCTAATAAGCCCAGCATATGGTCTGCCTAATTATCACTAGGAAAAGTAAAACTCATTAGAGCTTTGATAAAGCTGCAAAAAAAGAGGATGAAAGAGACCTGTTACTTGGTATCAGATAAGTGCAAATATAATAAATAACAGTGACAGTACAGTTCTTACTGGACAGGACTGCCTCGCAGCCAGTATAGCAGAAATGACATCCAGCTTCAGAACCATATATTTTTCTTTTTGAAATCTGGATAATTGAAATTCATGGAAAATGCCACAGCTATCATTCTCTAGTCTTCTCCCACTCTGCGCTTGCTTTCATTCTGCCTGTCTAATCCTATCTCTTGGGGACATGCGTGTTGTCGCTTCAGTCATGTCCGACTCTTCACTTGTGTCCGACTCTTTGAGACCCTGTGGACTGTATCCCACCAGGCTTCCCTGTGCATGGCTCTTTCCAGGCAAGAACATTGGAGTGGGTTGCCATGCTCTCCTCCAGGGGATCTTCCCGACCAGGGTTGAGCCTGCATCTCTTAGGTCACCAGCACTGGCAGAAGGGTTCTTTACCACTAATGCCACCTGGGAAGCCCATACCTATCTCTTACTTAAAACCAACTCAAATTGTCACTCACCTGTCAAGACTGCCTCTGAGTACAGCTTTTGATTTGGAGTCTTCTCTAGGTAATCTCTTTAATGATAACTATCCTTAGCCTGCTGTCTAATAATGTATATGTTCTCTTGCTTACTTCTTATTTCATGAGGATGTATTTTATTTCCCTAAGTAGATTTTAGATAAGCACAGGCCAGCACCCTAAGCACGGCCGAGAGGAGCTACCCCATGTCCAAGGTCAGGGGCAGCAGCCTAGAGTACCAGGCTGTGATGGCGCAGGAATGGCCAAGAGGAGCTACCCCGTGTCCAAGGTCAGGGACGGCCGGGAGGAGACACCCCGCATCTGAGGTCAGGGCGGCAGCCGGGAGCTGTCCCACGTTCAAGGTCAGGGACGGCCGGGAGAAGCCACCTCACACCCGAGGCCAGGGGGCGGTGACCCTGAGTAGCCACCCCGAGCCTGAGGCCAGGGGTGGCAGCTGGGAGGAGCCATCCATGACCGAGGCCAGGGCCAGCGGCTCGAGGAGCAACCCGAGGAGCAGTGGCTGTACAGGCACAAGAGGGCCTAGAGGAGCTATCCCACAATGAAGGTCAGGAACAGTGGTGATAAGGAGATAACCCCTCATCAAATGTAAGGAGCAGCGGCTGTGCTTTGCTGCAGCAGCCGTGAAGAGATACAACACGACCAGGATATGAGAAACCCAAGTAGGATGGTAGGTGTTGCAAGAGGGCAGACACTGAAACCACACTCACAGAAAACTAGTCAATCTCATCACAGTAGGACCACAGACCTGTCTAACTCAGTGAAACCAAGCCATGCCTGCAGGGCAACCCAAGACAGAGGGTCATGGTGGAGAGGGCTGACAGAACGTGGTCCACTGGAGAAGGGAATGGCAAGCCACTTCAGTATTCTTGATTTGAGAACCCCATGAACAGTATGAAAAGGCAAAATGATAGGATACCAAAAGAAGAACTCCACAGCTCATTAGGTGCCCAATATGCTACTGGAGATCAGTGGAGAAATAACTCCAGAAAGAATGAAGGGATGGAGCCAAAGCAAAAATAATACCCAGCTGTGGATGTGACTGGTGATAGAAGCAGGGCAAATACTACTAGAGTTTTGCCAAGAAAATGCACTGGTCATAGCAAACACCCTCTTCCAACAACACGAGAAGACTCTACACATGTACATCACCAAATGGTCAACACTGAAATCAGATTGATTATATTCTCTGAAGCCAAAGATGGATAAGCTCTATACAGTCATCAAAAACAAGACTGGGAGCTGACTGTGGATCAGATCATGAACCACTTATTGCCAAATTCAGACTTAAATTGAAGAAAGCAGGGAAACCTACTAGACCATTCAGGTATGACCTAAATCCAATCCATTATGATTATACAGTGGAAGTGAGAAATAGATTTACGGAAATAGATCTGATAGATAGAGTGCCTGATGAACTATGGAATGAGGTTCGTGACATTGTATAGGAGACAGGGATCAAGACCATGCCCATGGAAAAGAAATGCAAAAAGCAAAATGGCTGTCTGGGGAGGCCTTACAAATAGCTGTGCAAAAAAAGAGGCTAAAAGTAAAGGAGAAAATGAAAGATATAAGCTTCTGAATGCAGAGTTCCAAAGACTAGCAAGAGATAAGAAAGCCTTCTTCAGCGATCAATGCCAAGAAATCGACGAAAACAACAGAATGGGAAAGACTAGATATCTCTTCAAGAAAATTAGAGATACCAAGGGAACATTTCATGCAAAGATGGGCTTGATAAAGGACAGAAATGGTCTGGACCTAACAGAAGCAGAAGATATTAAGAAGAGGTGGCAAGAATACACAGAAGAACTGTACAAAAAGATCTTCACGACCCAGATAATCATGATGATGTGATCACTCATCTAGAGCCAGATATCTTGGAATGTGAAGTCAAGTGGGCCTTAGAAAGCATAACTATGAAAAAACCTAGTGGAGGTGATGGAATTCCAGTGGAGCTGTTTCAAATCCTGAAAGATGATTCTGTGAAAGTGCTGCACTCAATATGCCAGCAAATTTGGAAAACTCAGCAGTGGCCACAGGCCTGGAAAAGGTCAGTTTTCATTCCAATTCCAAAGAAAGGCAATGCCAAAGAATGATCAAAATACCACACAATTGCACTCATCTCACATGCTACTAGAGTAATGCTCAAAATTCTCCAAGCCAGGGTTCAGCAATATGTGAACCGTGAACTCCCCTGATGTTCAAGCTGGTTTTAGAAAAGGCAGAGGAACCAGAGATCAAATTGCCAACATCAGCTGGATCATGGAAAAAGTAAGAGAGTTCAGAAAGACATCTATTTCTGCTTTATTGACTCTGCCAAAGCCTTTGACTGTGTGGATCACAATAAACTGCAGACAATTCTGAAAGAGACGGGAATACCAGACCACCTGACCTGCCTCTTGAGAAATCTGTATGCAGGTCAGGAAGCAACAGTTAGAACTGGACATGGAACAACAGACTGGTTCCAAATAGGAAAAAGAGTATGTCAAGGCTGTATATTGTCACCCTCCTTATTTAACTTCTATGCAGAGTACATCACAAGAAATGCTGGACTGGAAGAAACACAAGCTGGAATCAAGATTGCCAGGAGAAATATCAATAACCTCAGATATGCAGATGACACTACCATCATTGCAGAAAGTGAAGAGGAGCTAAAAAGCCTCTTGATGAAAATGAAAGAGGAGAGTGAAAAAGTTGGCTTAAAGCTCAACTTTCAGAAAACGAAGATCATGGCATCTGGTCCCATCACTTCATGGGAAATAGATGGAGAAACAGTGGAAACAGTGTCAGAATTTATTTTGGGGTCTCCAAAATCACGGCAGATGTTGACTGCAGCCATGAAATTAAAAGACGCTTACTCCTGGAAAGAAAGTTATGACCAACCTAGTTAGTATATTCAAAAGCAGAGACATTACTTTGCCGACGAAGGTCCATCTAGTCAAGGCGATGGTTTTTCCTGTGGTCATGTATGTATGTGAGAGAGAGTTGGACTGTGAAGAAAGCTGAGTGCCAAATAATTGATGCTTTTAAACTGTGGTGTTGCCGAAGACTCTTGAGAGTCCCTTGGACTGCAAGGAGATCTAACCAGTCCATTCTGAAGGAGATCAGCCCTGGGATTTCATTGGAAGGAATGATGCTAAAGCTGAAACCTCCAGTACTTTGGCCACCTCATGGGAAGAGTTGACTCACTGGAGAAGACTCTGATGCTGAGAGGGACTGGGAGCAGGAGAAGGGGACAACCGAGGATGAGATGGCTGGATGACATCACGGACTCGATAGACGTGAGTCTGAGTGAACTCCAGGAGATGGTGATGAACAGGGAGGACTGGCGTGCTGTGATTCATGGGGTTGTAAGGAGTCGGACAAGACTGAGCGATTGAACTGAACTGAACTGAGCTAAATAGATTTTCAAGTTCTGGCATGCTAATTCAGCTGAAGCTGCTTTTTGCTTGGCTGGGATGGTGTTCAAATATTTAGTTTTATTGACAATATTTTTTGCTAGATTTCCTATTTTACACCGGAGGACTTAGCTGGTGGCTCAGATGGTAAAGAATCTGTCTGCAGTGCAGGCAAGCTGGGTTCCATCCCTAGGTCAGGAAGATTCCCTGGAGAAAGGAATGGCAACCCACTCCAGTAGTCTTTTGGAAAATGTCATGGATGGAGGAGCCTGGCGGGCTACAATTCATGGGGTCACAAAGAATTGGGCACGACCGAGAGACTAACACTGTTATACAGAAAGAGGTTGAGGAGCTGGACAAGTACAAGAAACGATGCTCACTCCACATCTTATGCAACTGCTCAGGTGATGATGTGCTTAGACAATGTGTAACTTAACTGAAAAGTTTATCGTGGTCCTTTAGTATTTATATTTTTAAATATTAATTATTCTGCAGCATTTTCTTTAAATGAAAGACTGTGTAATATCATGAAGAGTCCAGTTGCTGAAATTGAGCCAATGGTGTTTAAATACAGTTTCTTCTTTGCTATCTGTGACCAAAGGCAGATTACTTAACTTTTGGGGGCCCCAATTCCTTATCTGGAAATGGGGAGAATAATACCATCCTTCCTATGAAGTTATTAAAAAGATTAAATCAGTTGGCACAAACAATGCACTTAGAAAATCCCTTGCAAAAAGACAAATGGTTCACAAATGTTAGCTGTAATTACTAGGTTGGAGTTTGAAACTAGAAGCTGTTTCCATGGGGTTCAGGAACCTGAAAGTCTTACAATGCTAACTTTATAAATTAAGTCTGGGAAAGAATCCTGAAGCAACTCAGGAACATGTTGTAGAGCCGCACCCATCCACGTGGTGGGGAAGGTGCTCTGGGGACAGGTGACTCTCGCTGTGCCCCTTCCAGATGTCTTTATTTACCAACTTTCTCCTTCTCACACAAGCTGTGTGGGGTGTTCACTTTCCCTACTTTAACACAATGTCTGCTTATGAGAACGTTACCGCCCAGCCTGCAAATCTCTCTTAAAGCATACCCTCCCTCCCTTTAACACTTTCTGCTTCCTGTGTTATTTTACTGGACATATTTCCATCCATTCTTTGGAGAAGGCTATTTATTTTTCTTTTATGATGGCATTTTCCCACCCTGTTGCCTGAATATCTCACTCCTTACCCTATGGTATAATTTCCTGTGCCGGAAGTTTTAAATAGTTTCTCTGACGCATGTGCCCTGAAGATCCCCATCATGACATTTGCTCTCTGTTGCTGGTTAAATCTTCTCATCATTTAACAAATACTTAGAATAACACCATGTGACAGGGCTTGTGCTTGGAGTTGTGGGTATAGGGTGAGCAAAATCCAGTCCCTATCTTTTGATTTTAGGACTAAGAGGAAGAAGACAATTATCAAATGAACAAATACGTAAGTAAATATGCATTTGATAAAAAAAAAAAAATCCCAGGACCATAGGAATCTATAATGGAGAAGTCTAACTACATAGAGTCTAGTATGATCAAGCAAGGATGTTCTCAGAATGTCTTTGGTTTGGGTGTCTCTGAAAAGGTCAATTTGGGATTTCAGATAGGCAATTGGATGTGATTTAGATGATTTTGAAGATTATACTTACTACCATATAACTCAATGAGATGACTTTGAAAGAAATCAGGTGAGAAGAAGGCATGGAGCTTAGCCTTGAGGAATTCCAACATTAAAAATTAAGGTGGACAAAGAAGAGCCTGTATAGAAGACAAATGGGATATACATGTATGCATACCTGAGAAGTATTTGGTTCTACAGGTCATTAAGCTCTCTCAGGAAGGGGTTCATTATTAAGTATCTTGTACTTACTGAGAAAAATTGAGTGAGGAGAGAATTGGCAGGTATGATAATTGAAAGTTTGCTAATGTCCTTTTCAAGAAGTTTTAGTTGAAATGCTTAAAAGATAAGAGAGAATGAAAGAGGAGACTTGGGAGGGAGAAGCAAAACCAAAAAAAAAAAAAAAATGGTTTTTTAGAGAAATACGGATGAGATTGAGAATCAATGCCATTATAGCGCCTCTTCTTCCTTAGAAATTGAATTCCCCGAATTTGGCAAATCCTATGGTTATTTGGCATACAGACTGCATTCCCCACGTCCTTTTTTTTAGCTTAGGAGCTAATATCTGGTCCCTGAAGGTGTAACAAAGAAGTCTTCTTAAAGGAGCGCTGCCAAACACTCATGGTGTTCTCCTCCTCAGTCCTGTCTTCCTTCCTGTCACCTGGAAGGGACACAATCACAAAAGCTTCAGCTGCTATTTTTGTCCAAGCTGATGAGGGCTACATCCTACTGATGTCACTGTGGTGAGCTGGAATGACTTGGTACCTTAACTAATCCATTAAGCTGTAGTATCATTTCTGAACCACCAACTTTCAGATTATCTTTCAAAAGACAGAAGTAAATTTCTACCTGTTAAATCAGTCTTATTTGGGGCTTCATATCTTGGAAACTGGAATTTGATTATAACTAAGAGAAGATGCCTGGATACAAAGAAGAACAAATAAACTGTGCAATAAAATTTCGAAGTGTGTTTAAATGCAGAAAACGTAAAAGAAGCGTTTAACAATAGAGGAGGGCTTCCCTCGTAGCTCAGCTGGTAAAGAATCTGCCAAAATGCAGGAGGCCCTGGTTCAATTACTGGGTTGGCAAGATCCCCTGGAGAAGGGATAGACTATCCACTCCAGTATTCTTGGGCTTCCCTGGTGGCTCAGCTAGTAAAAGAATCTGCCTGCAATGTGGGATACCTTGGTTTGATCCCTGGGTTGGGAAGATCCTCTGGAAAAGGGAACAACTACCCACTCTGGTATTCTGGCCTCTAGAATTGAATAGAATGTACAGTCTATGGGGTCGCAGAGTCAGACACAACTGAGTGACTTTCACTTTCAACAATAGAAGAGTATTTATTTTCTTTAAGAATAAATATACAAATAGATGACAGACTGTGGTGATGGATAGATATATTGATTGATAGAATGAACCTGGAATCCAAGAATGAATGAAGAGGTTTTCTGATGAAAGTATAGATATAATTCCTTAAAGGTAATAGTAGAAATGGATATTAAGGGTTCAGATACAATCAGGTTTGTAAATTTAATGGTTGAAAAACAAAGGTCTTCTAATTTGATATCTATCTGGTTAATTTGATGAATGTAAATATGTATGTAATCATTACTGCAATTCCACTCTTAAGCATATATACAGAAGAAATTATTACAAATGAATGAAGACAAATGAGAGGACTGAGAAGAATATTCAATAAGAATTACTCTTAATTCCTTCTTTTATGACTTTCCAGTGGGATTATCTTCTTAAGAGATTCTCCATAGTTTGTAAAAAAGAAAAGAAAAAGAAAATTTCCATGAGGATGTGAATCAGTTTAGAGGAACATTTGAATTTCTGGCAGATTATTGCTCAAGAAGTTTTCTGTATTATACTTCATGGCACATATATTTCCCGGTAACTTCAATTTCCAAACAGTGTTGATGAGCCAATCACTTCCTAGGAGAACAGGGTCAAAAAGATGAATTTTGTCTACTTTGGTTTACTTCTTCATTTCCATTACATATAGATTACATGAAACAAAAAAAAAAAATGTTGTATTTTGAAAAATACTAAATAACCAGAAGAATATTTCCTTGGGTGAAACTAATCATATTGCCCAAATATTAAAATGTGGAAAAATTAGGGGAAAGCTTCACATTCAGAGGTTAGGAAAGTAGTGTATAACCTCTTTATGTGATCTTTGATAATGAGAAAAATGTAATGAGTATCTTGGCTGCCCTTCAGTTAATAATGCTGCATAATGGTGAGTGGGTTTTTGGCTGAGATAGTGGTTTCTGTTTCCCTTGAATTGAATCACTCCTTAGGCCTCAAATGTGCACCCCGCATACACGTGTTCTTCAGTTATTTTCAGTGATGTCAGTGCCCCTTTGTGATATAAAGAGCCTGACTCAGAAGTAGAGTCAGGGAAAATGAAATAGGTTGCTCATGATGTTCCCTTTTAAGCTTTTAATAAATATAAATTGTGAACAGGTGCTTCAATTTTCAGAGTTTGGTTCAATTTATTTTCTGTAGGAATTGTATTACCTTAGTGTTTCTGACTACTGAAGATGAAAGAAAATTAAGTACAGTAAGGAAAAACATTCCAATAACTAAGCATTGAAAACAGGCTCTCCAATACTATCACCAATTCAAAATGTCAGAGTTTTACAAGAAAAACTGAACTCATATGAGATTTTCATATTTCAAAAGACTTTACCCTGGAGGTTTTAATCTAACTGTGACTCAGCTTTTCAAGATACCATTAGGATTGTCCTCATCTTTTCCAGGTGCTGCAACTTAACTGTATCAGTTCAGTGAAGGGTAATAGGTTCTGGATAATTAAGTTGGCAATCATCCTAGTAAGATGCTTTTTAATGAAACACTGAACAGTGTTTTATAAAACATACAGAGTTTCCTAGTTACCATCATAAGGAGGCAGACATTGGCAAACATACTGTATCTTATGTGGCTAACATCTTGATTTTGTGAAAGAATGCAGTTTTTTTTTCACAAGTGAGTGGCTATGTCTTAACAGTCCTGGCAAGACATAGGGCCATTGTCCATTTAAGGTAGAGCTACTTTGCTATACCATATGCTATTCTCTGGATGTATTAGACCTGATATCTGAATCAGCTTTCAAATTTATATATATATATATACATATATATATATTAAATATTTTCTTTATGCAAAGTACTGCCTTACATCCTAGGGGCTGGGCAACACTGGACAGCGATGCTACACAAGGTAAAAAATGTCTTACTGATGATTATTTTTCCAGAATTTCAAACGAAGAACGTATTTCACTGAATAAAAATAGTTGGGCAAGTCTTTGCATTAAGTCACTTAGCAACCAAAACTGAAGGCCTACTATAACTCAAATACAATGGCAAATCTTAGCGTAGTAAAACAGGGTAGGATATAGCAATTGGGAAGAATTTTCAGTTGCTTCTAATTACAAAGATCTTACCAACCAATAGACTAGAAACTTTTGGCGTGGCCCTTTGTTTGTCTTCAGTAGTAACTGAATAAATGAATGGAGGCCTCATAGTTAGTCATTTTGAAACTGATGCCAAAGCCAAAATTTTTAGCTGAACTAAAAATAAAGTCTCATACTTGAATCTTAAAAAATAAAATAAAATAAAATAAAATAACAAGACATCTGTAAAGGCATTAGCCAGTGCTAGGCTTTCTAGGTGGCGCTAGTGGGTAAAGAACCCATCTGCCAAAGCAGGTGACATAAGAGACGTGTGTTCGATCCCTGGGTCAGGAGGATCTCCTGGAGGAGGGCATGGCAACCCACTCCAGTTCTCTTGCCTGGAGAATCCCATGGACAGAGGAGCCGGGCAACCCTATGGATTGCAAAGAGTTGGACATGACTGAAACCACAGCACACACACATGGCATTCAATAGGAACTCATATTATGTATTTCTTTCTCCATAATAAATGCAACAGAAATAGTCCATGCATATTTAACATTATAAACTCGACTAGAGAGAGGAATGGAAGAGACTTGAAAATATTTATTAGAAATATACAATGTGATGTAAATGTCCAGTGATACTGTGACTTCACTGCTATATTTTTCTTGTGATTCATCATCTGGAAACCCAAGCTCCAACCTCTGTGTTTCTTTTCATCACAGGCCACTTACATTTCAGTTATAGGGACCTACTTACATTCCTCCATGTACTATCATCTTCATTCTGCTGTGTTTTCTCCTTGTTCTTTTTCTATTTGGTGAAATGGTAAGGATTATTATTGGAGACAACAGTATCTATTCCAGCTCTACAAAAATAAATGTGCAAAGATCAGAGATTGCACAGAATTACTGGAAGGGCTAAAGAAGCAGGTTCAAGACTGATCTTTCAGAAACAGTTTTTAAACTCCATCGTATATCTGGCCACCGAGGGAGTCATTGCATTTGCTCCATGAAGAAAATTGCAGAACAGGAGGAGGGCCAAGCTGCTGACCTTAGAGGATTACTGCCTCTGATCTGATCTGGGCCAGAAACATGGAAGCTCAAGTTCCACTTCTCTCCCCCAAGCAATTCAGTGACAAAGCGGCACAAGGTCATCCGGTAGGTAGAATCTAAATCCCCTCCAGAACTCAAGCTGCAAGGGAGTCTTGGATTCTAGTTCTTTCTTGCTAGAGGTGGGACCTTTGAAGCAAATGTTAGTGAGACAATTTAGCATACCTTATCGCTGTAGTTTAATCTCTAAATTGTGTCCAACTCTTTTGTGACCCCGTGGATTACAGCCCGCCAGGCTCCTCTGTCTAAAGAGTGTTCCAGGCAAGAATACTAGAGTGGGTTGTCATTCCCTTCTCCAGGGAATCTTCCAACCCAGAGATCGAACCCATGTCTCTTGCATTAGCAAGAAAATGGATTCTCTATTGCTGAGTCACCAGGGAATCTCAGCTTACCTTATTGTAACACTGTACTTTCAATCCTTTCTTCTTCAGATAAGTACTTAGTATCTACCCAGATTCCTTCTTTTCAGATTTCATTCATTCATGTCCATTCTTTCATTTAATCATTTATTGGGCACACACATATCTTTATTCCTGGCTACCCTGAGGAACTTCTCATAATATAGTTTTCTCTCAGGTTTCATTTAGATTATGGCTGATATCTTTCAGAGATTTTGTAACCAATTGCTGTGATTGCTCACATATTTCCCTCCAACGGCACTGTGGGATCAGCCATAGTTTTTCCATGAAAACAGAAGGCATTCATTGTAAAACAGAGAAAACAGAAATACAGTGCATGAGGAAGCTTAAAAGGTTATGAAAATGCTGGGACAGCAAAGACCAAGGAAGTTGCTAGTAGAGTCACACAGTCATAAAGACAGGAAGCGCCTGTTTCAGGGAAGACTGAGTGTGAGCTCAGCTGCTGGGAGCACAGAACCAGCCATCCGGCAGGAAGTGGCAAAGAAGCCTCTGCAAAGCTCAGGAAGCCCAAGGCCGTTGCCCCGTCGGTCTCAGCTTCATGCAGCTCTGGGTCCAGGGCTCACAAGGGCTTCCCTGAGAACCCTTCAAAGTCCACATCTTCCCTCAGCGTACACAGAGTAATGGCCTCCCTTCTCTTCTGCTTTTCAACTGTTGTTCAAATACCTCTCATTAACATAATCACAGTCATATAGTGGAAAGGAGGACTGGAAAATAAATTGCTGGCTTCTCCCTTAGGATGAATAGATGAATGCAAGGGAAGACAGATATGACTTGGAGTTGATAATAGATGATATTGTATAGTCCACTCATTTGTTAACTCAAACACATCCTCCTACTGTATTAAACTTGCAAAGTGATAATGACAACAGTATCATTCTTTCCATAATATTATATGACTAGCCTTCTTCCTCTGCAGAAGTGATTGTTCTTTTCCCAAAAGAACAATCCAAAAGCTTGTTTTGGAGATGGCCATTCTTTTCCTAACTCAATCACAATTTTTTTAATAACTTGCAATAATTTATTATAGTTATAAATATATTTATAATTAAGTTGTAAATTCTAAGTATAAACTTAACAAAAAGGGCAAAACCTGCATAAAAGTTCAGCAAGAAAAAGGAGAACATTGATTAATGTTTAACATATATACAACATAACAAGAAAATGAATATATGTATCAACTTTTTCTTCATTTCTGCAACTTTCTTTCATCAACTGATCTATCATAAGGAACTCAGTGCTGCATTAAGCATGGGTTGGAGGAGATATGACAGTTTTACCCATTTAAGAACCGTAAAGAGCTAAGGCAATTGCTAATGCAACTTGTTTGCACTTCAGTCTCGGATGGATCCCCATGTTATATATACCATCTCCACTTTGGTATTGCAGTTCCGCTGCCACAGCCTAATTTATAGTTTGATGGATCAGATAACCCTTCATTCATGCTGGGCAACTCAGTTCCCATAAGTTTTCAGCGTCTCATAGGCAAACATTTGATCTTTACATAAGCCAGCAGTAAGCCAGTTGCTATTTATCAAAACCTATTGCAGCATACTTAGCCTCCAGAAGGAGTGTGCCCTGTTTCCCTATTGTGGCTTGACAAAATGGTCCATATCTGCTGGAGATAATTTGGCCATCAATTAATCAAATCAACTGGGTGTGAGGTCTAAATAAAACTCATTTGCACTGATCCTGAACCTGTTTCAGTCTTTTACTTCTCATAGTCCAATAGGCTATTTGGCACACCAAAATATAGTATACCTGGTCATCCAACACACCTCAAGAACATGGAGCACTGTGTCTTTTGCTTTGTTATAGAGTTTGGAAAGCTCAACATCTCGCCCTCCATCTTTAACACGTGTTAACAAACCAATTTCACTACATACCTAGAAACTTTGAGACATCACTTTGCCAACAAAGGTCCATCTAGTCAAGGCTATGGCTTTTCCTGTGGTCATATATGGATGTGAGAGTTGGACTGTGAAGAAGGCTGAGCACCTAAGAATTACTGCTTTTGAACTGTGGTGTTGGAGAAGACTCTTGAGAGTCCCTTGGACTGCAAGGAGATCCAACCAGTCCATTCTGAAGGAGATCAGCCCTGGGATTTCATTGGAAGGAATGATGCTAAAGCTGAAACCTCCAATACTTTGGCCACCTCATGCGAAGAGTTGAGTCATTGGAGAAGACTCTGATGCTGAGAGGGACTGGGAGCAGAAGGAGAAGGGGAGGACAGAGGATGAGATGGCTGGATGGCATCACCAACTCGATGGGCGAGAGTCTGAGTGAACTCTGGGAGATGGTGATGGACAGAGAGGCCTGGCGTGCTGCAATTCATGGGGTTGCAGAGTCGGACACGACTGAGCGACTGAACTGAACAGAACTGAACTGAGAAACTTTACAAAATGGCAAGATCCATAACAGTTCCATCTCTGTCCCACATGTTTTACAGTAACCATTTAATTTATTTACCTTAAGATGCAGAGAAAAATACAGAAGAGAGAGGGTATGATGTCACAGATGGACAATCTGTAGTTCAACTGTAAACTCTACAGGGGAATAGGCATTTTTTTTTAAATCTATGGTCTTAACCTTTATCAAATATACAGAGGAATGAATGAAAGAATGATTGCTGAAGCCAATTTGTTCATCGTGAATCTTAACCTGCAAGTATTCTTGGAGAGAAAGAGTGGTTCGTTTTTCTAGAATGTCTTCATAGGAACCAATCTATATCTTTTGAGTCAATGACTTTATTCTGGTGTTTCTCAGTGTAACTATTAACTGACTCAATCCATAACAGCTCAGGGCCTGTGGAAAAGCTGAGATGATTGTACTTTCACTTTGACATTTTGTCAGTGCCTGTGAATCCAAGGCATCTGGGTCAGTGGTTGAGTTGTGGATTCATTCTGTACCTCAAGGGGCTTTCACATTCAATTAAGTTGAAGAATCACTGAACCTGAACTCAGTTCTTGGTACCTTACCATGTTTTGACTGGGTGAAATGGGCTTTAACCAAGCATTTTAGGCTTCATTTAAGAGTATATCTGACTTTCCTCATGTCACCAAATTTCTGGAATTTGGGGATCTATTATTTCTCAGTTTCTCATTTAACTAATTATTTGTTCTTCCATTTTGCTTCTTTAACACATACTCTGTGAAGTCAATTGGATTAAAGCATGACATTTCCTGAGATGGCGGGTTTTTTTCTATATATTTATTTACTTATTCAATAGATATTTTTGAGAATGGTCATAAGCAGTTATAAAAACCAATAAGCTTGTTTCTGTTGGAAAGCATATATCGTTTATATTCCAATAAGATGTGGCAATGAATTAATGAATGAGGAATTTAAAATATTTTAAGTAACATACCAGATAGCTATACATTCTGTGAAGACATTTAAACTTAGGTGCCAGGATAGAAAGTGCCTTGTGCTGGTTATTCAGAGAAAAAGCTCTATAAGGCAATATATTTTGAAAGGAATCTGAATGAAATAAGGAAAAAGAGGAACTATGTAAATATGAGACAAAGAATCATATAGAGAAACCAGTGAGCCCAAGGTTTAACAAACTTCTCTACAGAGGATTAAATATTCTCGGCTTTGAGGGCCAGATGTCTCTTTCATGACAACTCGACCCTGCTGTAATAGCACAAAATCAGCTACATCAGAACTATAAAAACTAATGGATGTTGCTTTGTTCTTATAAATCTTTGCCTACAAAATTAAGTGGTCAGCTGGATTTGGCTCCTCAACTACAGTTTGCTGACCCTGAGTCAAACCAATGATCTGAAAGTGTAAACAAACTGGACATGTTTGATGAACTCACAGAGTGGTATGATTGCACCCTTCTAGATCGGCTGAAAATTTATGAAATGATGAGAAACTGGAAGCAGTAGTTTAAACATATGTTAAATTTATAACAAATTTTGAAGTTGGCTACACATTCTTGCAGCATAAGTATCTATAACCCACTTTGTATATCCAGCATGCCCTTCTAATCTGATTGTTGGCCTTATCAACTCCTATGCAATGGAACTAGCTCTCCTTTTGACTTTTAAAGAATAATTTTCCTTTATAAAAGTTGAAATCACTCTGGCTACTCAACAAAGTCTAGATTATAATGTGACAAGAAACAAGGCATGATAACTTGGCAGGCTATTCCAGTGGTAAAAAGATGGTGACTTAGATTTGGGCAATGGGATCTCCTGGTGCTTCAGACAGTAAAGAATCTGCCTGCAATGTGGGAGACCTGGGTTCAATTTCCTGGAGGAGGGCATAGCAACCCACTCCAGTATTCTTGCCTGGAGAATCCCCATGGAAAGAGGAGCCTGGAGGGCACCAGTCCATGGGGTGGCAAAGAGTCTGACATGACTGAGCGATTAAGCACAGCACAGTACAGAGTAAGGACAGGGCTTCCAAGGTGGTAAAGTTCTCTTCAGTTCAGTTCAGTGGCTCAGTCACATCTGACTGTTTGCGATCCCATGGACTGCAGCATGCCAGGCCTCCCTGTCCATCACCATCTACCAGAGTCCAGTCACACTCATGTCCATTGAGTTGGTGATGCCATCCAACTATCTCATCCTCTTTCATCCCCTTCTCCTCCTGCCTTCAATCTTTCCCAGCATCAGAGTCTTTTCAGATAAGTCAGTTTTTCACATCAGGTCGCCAAAGTATTAGAGTTTCAGCTTTGGTATCAGTGTTTCCAATGAATATTCAGGACTGACTTCTTTTAGGATGGACTGCTTAGAATCTCCTTGCTGCCCAAGGGACTCTAAAGAGTATAGTCTAACTCTCACTTCCATGCATGACCACTGGAAAAGCCATAGCCTTGACTAGATGGACCATTGTCAGCAAAGTAACATCTTTGTTTTTTTTCATATGCTGCCTAGGTTGATCATAGCTTTTCTTCAAAGGAGCAGGCATCTTTTAATTTCATGACTGCAGTCACTATTGCAGTGATTATGGAACTCAATAAAATAAAGTCTCTCACTGTTTCCATTGTTTCCCCATAGATTTGTCATGAAGTGATGGGACCAGATGTCATGACCTTAGTTTTCTGAATGGTGAGTTTTAAACCAACTTTTTCACTCTCCTCTTTCAATTTCATCAAGAGGTTCCTTAGTTCTATTTTGGTTTCTGCCATAAAGGTGGTGTCATTTGCATGTCTGAGTTTATTGATGATTTTCCTGGCAATCTTGATTTCAGCTTGTGCTTCAGCCAGCACGGCATTTCACATGATGTACTCTGTGTATAAATTAAATAAGCAGGGTGACAATATACAGCAATGCAGGAGACTTAAGAGACTCAGTTTTGATCCCTGAGTGGGAATGATTTCCTGGAGAAGGAAATGACAGTCCACTCCAGTGATCTTACCTGGAGAATCCAGGGATGGAGGAGCCTGGTGGGCTGCCATCTGTGGAGATGCACAGAGTCAGACATGACTGAAGCGACTTAGCAGCACCAGCAGCCCTTAGAATTAAAACTAAAATTTCTGATCATTGTAAAACATTTTTCACTCCTTTTTATGGCCTTATTTATGTATCTCAAAACCCCACCAATATTGTAATTGAGTATATCTTTAGGGAAGGAAAAGAAGAAAGAAAGAAAGTGAAGTCGCTCAGTCGTGTCTGACTCTGCGACCCTGTGAACTGTAGCCCACCAAGCTCCTCAATCCATGGAATTCTCCAGGCAAGAGTACTGGCATGCGATGCCATCTCCTTCTCCAGGGGACCTTCCCAACCCAGGGACTGAACCCTGGTCTCCTCATTGTAGGCAGACGCTTTTACTGTCTGAGGGGAATGAAGATCATCTCAAAAGTTCGAGAGTAGGAAAAGCATCACTTTTGCAATGGAGCAAGTCAAGGCTTGTGTCCAGGCTCCACTGTTACCCAACTCTGTGATCTTAAGTGAACTGTGAAACCTCTACCTCAGTTTTCCTCTGTGTATAGTAAAATTGAATAATTCTTATTCAATTGATATTTTGAGATGATTTAATTGGTTTAGACTAGTTTTATTTTTCTTTACTAGTGTTTATGATATCCAAAGTTGTCCCATTTAATTTAGTACAAAATTCAAATTTCTGATTATAGTTATAGAGGACTTTATATCAGACTTGTGTCCACATTACTCACTTCAATTCTATCCACTTTTCTTCTTTTTAAACTGCATTCTGCCACAGAAGGTTTTCTGCCTGATTCTTCTTTGTCTTTAACATGCCAGCTTAAATGTCACCTATTCAGAGAGTTATTACCTGTCGCCCAAATGGTCACAAGTTTTTTTTTTTTTAATAACATTTAATCATTAGCTTCAGTTATTTATTTTATTGTATTGTATTTATATAACTTTGTCTTTTTATTTTTATTTTATTTCTACTTTACAATACTGTATTGGTTTTGCCATACATTGACATGAATCTGCCATGGGTGTATATGAGCTCCCAATCCTGATCCCACCTTCCACCCCATATCATCTCCCTGGATCATCCCCATGCACTAGCCCCAAGCATCCTGTATCCTGCATCAAACATAGACTGGCACTTCATTTCTTACATGATAGTATACATGTTTCAATGCCATTCTCCCAAATCATCCCACCCTCCCCCTCTCCCTCAGAGGCCAAAAGTCCATTCTATACCTCTGTGTCTCTTTTGTTGTCTCACATACAGGGTCATCATTACTATCTTTCTAAATTCCATATATATGTGTCAGTATACTGTATTGGTGTTTTTCTTTCTGGCTTACTTCACTCTGTATAATTGGCTCCAGTTTCATCCATCTCATTAGAACTGAATTAAATTTATTCTTTTTAAGGGCTGAGTAATACTCCATTGTGTATATGTAACACCACTTTCTTATCCATTCATCTGCTGATGGACATCTAGGTTGTTTCCATGTCCTGGCTATTATACACAGTGCTGCAATGAACACTGGGGTACATGTGTCTCTTTCAATTCTGGTTTCCTTGGTGTGTATGCCCAGCAGTGGGATTGCTGAGTCATAAGGCAGTTCTATTTGCAATTTTTAAAGGAATCTCCACACTGTTCTCCATAGTGGTTGTACTAGTTTGCATTCCCACCAACAGTGTAAGAGGGTTCCCTTTTCCCCACATCCTCTCCAGCATTTATTGCTTGTAGACTTTTGGATCACAGACATCTGACTGGTGTGAAGTGGTACCTCATTGTGGTCTTGATTTGCATTTCTCTGATAATGAATGATGTTGAGCATCTTTTCATGTGTTTGTTAGCCATCTATATGTCTTCTTTGGAGAAATGTCTATTTAGTTATTTGGCCCATTTTATTATTGGGTCATTTATTTTTTTGGAGTTGAGCTACATAAGTTGTTTGTATATGTATTTAATCTATCTTATGTTACTATTTTTTAATAAAAATATCAAGCCTAGAACAAAGTCTGGTACAGGATAGACTCTCAGTAGCTTTATTGCAAGTGAATTGATTAGTCAGCCCCACCGTCATCAAGTCAGGACTAGGAACTGTAAATATATCTGTTACTATTGTTATCTTTTGTAGTATGGTCTATTTCAAGATAAAGTTTCTGAATTCTCCAGTAATCATCTGCTTTAAATAGAGCACCATGAAAAAAAAAAAAAAACTTCTCAAAAATGCTTTTCTTATTTATTGCTACTTATAAAAAGAAATGGCTCCAGTGGAACTATATTTTCTTGTAACATACAGTCCATGGAATTCTCCAGGCCAGAATACTGGAGTGGGTAGCATTTCCCTTCAGGGGATCTTCCCAACCCAGGAATTGAATCAAAGTCTCTTGCATTGCAGGCGGATTCTCTATCAGCTGATCCACAAGGGAAGCCCTTTCTTGTAACACAAACAATTATTAGCCTAGCCCACTGCAGTTTGATGGAAAGGTATTCCAGTTTCACACCCTTCTGCAGTTATGGTACCCTAGATAATTGGTATGTGTTTGGCATATTCCTGGCACAGAAATTGGCGTTTAAGACAAATTTCCATGAAGTTACTCTATTTTTCCTTCCCTTTCTCTTTTCCTTTCTTCTTCCCTTCCTCCCTCTCTGCCTTCCTTCCTTTCTGTAGTCTTCCCCTTGTTATTTCCTGCCCTCTTGCCTTCAGCCAGTTCCCAACCAGGCACTGTTCTAAGTTATACAGGTAGAAAGCAATACAGAAAATTACTCTAGAGGAACTTGCATTTAAATATGGAAGACTGGCAGTAAATAAACAAATAAGCAAGAGGCCCTTTATACCCTGTGAGTGGAGTCTTCCAGGCAAATGGACCTGGAGGCATATACTTGGTATGTGCATGATGACCAAGGGTGTCAGCTTAGTAGGTGGAGAGGTTATTGGAAACGACACTTGAAGATTATCCAGAAAACAGACTACATAGAGCCCCTACATTTTACTCTAAATATATATATATATATGCATATATACATATGCATATATATATATATATATATATATAAAAGACTAGTTTTGACAAGATTAATGGCTTAATCTGATTTACATTTTGAGAAGACTACTCTAGTTGCTGTGTGAGCCGCAGACTGCTGGGGGTTGAAAGCAGAAACAGGAAAACCAGGCAGGAGGCCCCTGTTGTCACCTAGATGAGAGATGATGATGGTTTGGGATGTAGTTTAATTGTAAAGATAGTAAGCATGGAGCAATTTTCAAGGTGAGGTTAACAGAGCTTGCTTGTGGTTTAGTCATGGGATGTGAGAGAAAGAAAAACCAAACGTGGTTCTGCAGTTTGTTTCCTAAGCAACATGGTCAATAGCAGTGGTCTTTATTTAGAAGAGGAAGCATGGGTTTGCGTTGAAAACTGAGTTCAGTATTGCCATGTTAAGCTTGAGAAGTATCAGAGATTTGCAGCTCTGTATGAATGTAGTTTCCAGGAGAAAGATGGGGAAGCAGTTATAATATAAATGCAAGAGTCACCTGTGTAGAGTTGATGATGTTAAATCTGTGATTTGAATAAAGTCACAGAGGGTCTAAGTATCATCGAGGGAAGGGCAAAAAAATTTATTTGGTGGCAATCCCAAACTGGGGAGAAAAATGATTCTGAATAAAAGAGACTAAGACAAAGAGAAAAGGCACCACTGAGACCAGAGTAAAACCAAGAGAGTTTTTAATCCTGGTAAAGAAATAAATGAGAGAAGTGAATATATGATGATTTTTTTTCTCCCCTCATTGGGTTCTACCTAACCATGCTGCCTGAATCTCTTCTTGTCCCACAATTGCTGTGACTCTACCTGACCTTACGGCAAGATTTCACACTCACTGCCTCTGTCAAAAGAGCTGTTGACAGAGGTCCAGTCATCTGACAACTTCATCTGGGGGTGTTGCCTCACTTACTTCTTTTATCAGTAGAGGATCAGTTCAGTTAAGTTCAGTTAAGTTCAGTCCAGTCGCTCAGTCATGTCTGACTTTTGCGATCCTATGAATCGCAGCACGCCAGGCCTCCCCGTCCATCACCAACTCCCAGAGTTCACTCAGACTCGCGTCCATCCAGCCATCTCATCCTCGGTCCTCCACTTCTCCTCCTGCCCCCAATCCCTCCCAGCATCAGAGTCTTTCCAGTGAGTCAACTCTTCACATGAGGTGAGTTTTTCTGGAACTCTCTTGCTTTTTCCATGATCCAGCAGATGTTGGCAATTTGATTTCTAGTTCCTCTGCCTTTTCTAAAACCAGTTTGAACATCAGGAAGTTCACAGTTCACATATTGCTGAAGCCTGGCTTGGAGAAATTTGAGCATTACTTTACTAGCATGTGAGATGAATGCAATTGTGTGGTAGTTTGAGCATTCTTTGGCATTGCCTTTCTTTGGAATTGGAATGAAAACTGACCTTTTCCAGTCCTGTGGCCACTGCTGAGTTTTCCAAATTTGCTGGCATATTGAGTGCAGCACTTTCACAGCATTATCTTTCAGGATTTGAAATAGCTCTACTGGAATTCCATCACCTCCACTAGTTTTGTTTGTAGTGATGCTTTCTAAGGCCCACTTGACTTCACATTCCAAGATGTCTTGCTCTAGATGAGTGATCACACCATCGTGATTATCCGGGTCGTGAAGATCTTTTTGAACAGTTCCACTGTGTATTCTTGCCACCGCCTCTTAATATCTTCTGCTTCTACTAGGTCCATACCATATCTGTCCTTTATCGAGCCCATCTTTGCATAAAAATTTCCCTTGGTATCTCTAATTTTCTTGAAGAGATCTTTAATCTTTCCCATTGTGTTGTTTTCTTCTATTTCTTTGCATTGATTGCTGAAGAAGGCTTTCTTATCTCTTTTGCTATTCTTTGGAACTCTGCATTCAGATACTTATTGCCTTTGCTTTTCACTTCTCTTCTTTTCACAGATATTTGTAAGGATTCCCCAGACAGCTATTTTGCTTTTTTGCATTTCTTTTCCATGGGGATGGTCTTGATCCCTGTCTCCTATACAATGTCACGAACCTCATTCCATAGTTCATCAGGCACTCTATCTATCATATCTAGGCCCTTAAATCTATTTCTCACTTCCACTGTATAATCATAAGGGATTTGATTTAGGTCATACCTGAATGGTCTAGCAGTTTTCCCTGCTTTCTTCAATTTAAGTCTGAATTTGGTAATAAGGAGTTCATGATCTGAGCCACAGTCAGCTCCTGGTCTTGTTTTTGTTGACTGTATAGAGCTTCTCCATCTTTGGCTGCAAAGAACATAATCACTCTGATTTTGGTGTTGATCATCTGGTGATGTCCATGTGAAGAGTCTTCTCTTGTGTTATTGGAAGAGGGTGTTTGCTATGACCAGTGCATTTTCTTGGCAAAACTCTAGTAATCTTTTCCCTGCTTCATTCTGCATTCCAAGGCCAAGTTTGCCTATTACTCCAGGTGTCTCTTGACTTCCTACTTTAGCATTCCAGTCCCCTATAATGAAAAGGACACCTGTTTAAGGTGTTAGTTCTACAAGGTCTTGTAGGTCTTCATAGAACTGTTCAACGTCAGCATCTTCAGCATTAGTGGTTGGGGCATAGATTTGGATTACCGTGATGCTGAATGGTTTGCCTTGGAAATGAACAGAGATCATTCTGTTGTTTTTGAGACTGCATCCAAGTACTGCATTTCGGACTCTTTTGTTGACCATGATGGCTACTCCATTTCTTCTGAGGGATTCCTGCCTGCAGCAGTAGATATAATGGTCATCTGAGTTAAATTCACCCATTCCAGTCCATTTTAGTTTGCTGATTCCTAGAATGTCGACGTTCACTCTTGCCATCTCCTGTTTGACCACTTCCAATTTGCCTTGCTTCATGGACTGACATTCTAGGTTCCTATGGAATATTGCTCTTACAGCATTGGACCTTGCTTCTATCACCAGTCACATCCACAGCTGGGTACTTTTTTTTTTTTTCTTTGGCTCCATCCCTTCATTCTTTCTGGAGTTATTTCTGCACTGAGCTCCAGTAGCATATTGGGCACCTCCTGACTTGGGGAGTTCCTCTTTCAGGATCCTATCATTTTGCCTTTTCATACTGTTCATGGGGTTCTCAAGTCAAGAATACTGAAGTGGCTTGCCATTTCCTTCTCCAGTGGACCACATTTATTTATTCTGTAACTAATCATTTGTTAGGCCAATGAGATAATGCATTTCAGAGCCCTTTAAACATTGCAGAGTACTCTGTGAATGCCAGGGTTCTTTGCTGTTACTTGTAATAGAAGTCACTGGGAGTGAGGCAAGACAACGAGCAGGAAATGATAAAGGGTGGCTTGTTTCCTTTTTTATTTAAAATGAATCACTGAATGTATTCAGTTTCTGATCCTTTTCTTTTACTAGAGTTTTCAACTTTGCTACTCATAAGTTTAGGTCTTATATAAAGTGTTTCCTGCTGAAATGCCATGCTGACTGGAATTCAGCAGCAAATAAATATTGCTGTCCTCGCTAATTTGAAACAGTATGAGTTTTAAACCTCTAGCTGTGGGAGATTTATTAAGATTACAGTTTTCATCACCATCCCTTCAGTCTATCAAGATAGGTCAAAGTTGTATAATTTTAAAAAAGAAAATTAACAGCAATTTCCATTCTTTTACATTATGTTTTCTGAGCCAGCAATATTGTTAGAAACGCAAGTTCGAATAAATGAAACACATATGCTCGTCTCCTTATAGATATTTTAACCTGACCCCTTTTTGGGAGAAGAAAAAAAATTGTTGACTTTCATTTAATTGTAACTCTATAAATACAAACTATTTTACATTAAAATAAATACTTACTACACATCAAATTATGTGATTTCTTTTTAAAGAGTCATTTTGTAACAGCTAAGTAAAAATGAAAACATGTCATCATTTCATGTGCTCTGAAATGCTGAATATTGATAAGGGACTATTTTAACCATTGTGACGTTCTAAGTATCCTTCCAATGAATTTTCCAGTTACTGTATTTATTGATTTAGAGTAACTGGCCTTTGGTAAATGATTAGATGGTCAAAAACTTGAATCACCTTGATCTAAATTTATTAGCACTCATGCAAAATGTGTTCCAGAAATATGTAAATAATTATGATGGGCAATGCCTAGAAATAGTCTGAAACAATTCCAGACTGTTTCAAGATCAACTTATGCAACAACAGTTGGCACTGGAAGTGACCCCCGTCTGGTTGGAGAGATTTCAATTAACACTCAAGTGAGTGTTATTAGCTTGCTCAATTGGCCAGGTATGATCATGAAATTTTGAGAACTAATAGGTTATTATATGCAATTTAAAAACATTGAGCAATTTTCTAAGATCCTACTGAATTTTTTACTGGATTTTTTAATACTTACAAAAGTCTCCTGTAAAGCTAACAATCAAATAAATAATTAAACATCTAATACGTGCAGGTTTTCAATTAATATTTATTCAATAAGTAAATATATCTATTATAGAAATCTAAATACTCAGGCTAGATCAAATATGTGTTTAAATGATATACACATATTTATGCATGGGAAAGAATGCTGAATTTTAAGAAAATTATTTAATGTATCTTTTGAAAGATAATGCTTTAATCATACTAAATAAGTCTTGGGGAGAGTTATTTATTTATTGAGTTATCCATGTGTATCGTCCCTCTGGAAAATATTTAGCATACTTTTTATTTCAATTTTTGACATAGCTTAGGAAAGAACATGCACTGAACAGTTTTTTATGACTTTTTGTGGCCCCTGGAAAGTTATTGAAATGGTTCAAGATCTATATGATCAGACTTATCCCACCCATTACACTTTTGCTTACTTACATGAATTGCTTCATAAATTAAAACTACAAATGGTAGCGATTTTTTAAAGTAACTAGTAAGCCCCTCCCCTAAATTTTGTTACAGGAAATCTAATGCTGCCATCCTGAGCTGCTCTACAGTTTCCTGAGGGCTTCCCAGGTGGCTCAGTGGTAAGGAACCCACCTGCAATGCAGGAGGTGCGGGTTCGATCCCTGGGTAGAGAAGGCGCCCTGGAGGAGGAAGGGCAGCCCCGTCCAGTGCTCTTGCTGGGAAATTCCACGGACAGAGGAGCCTGGTGGGCAACAGTCCATGGGGCTGCACAGTCAGGTGGGACTCGGCCGCTGAGCATGAATGGAAGCACAGTTCCTCGAGCTATCCAAGGAGTCCAGGCGCTTACTGTGTCAGGTGCTTCGAGGTCAGGCAGAGAGGCAAGCAGAGGTCTGGGCACATAGCCATCGTTTCTCAGGGAATCAGTTTTGAAGACTAATCACGCTTCCTCTTGTGGACCTTGTCTACACCTGGGTGATGCCAAGTCTGCACTGATACTCGCCCCCAGTGGACACATTCTCAGGCTCTGAATTTCTTTCTCCCTCTTTCTGCCTCATTTCTAATTCCCATTTTCTTCAAAGTGCAACACCTTGACCTGATGGCTAGATTCTGGACTCCCCAGCCTCAGCAATGGGACAGCAGTACTACTCTTTTCACCCTGACCGTTAAGCCCATTATATTGAACCTGGTTACTAACTCAGTTTTTCATCTTTCCTTATCATATATTTTTCAGGATAATTTCACTGAGTCTTTGTTGGGTTTACCCCACTGTACTTCAACTTTGTGTCCTCTAAAGCAAAGAGCTGGTGCTTTCTACTGCATGAGCTCCCGAGCTTTGAGGAGACTGAGCTCTCTACCAGGTAGCGACCTCAAGCTAACTTATCAAAGTTCCCCAAACTAAACTTGTATCTGTACTATTACTAGTGAATATTACCTGCACCAGAAGATTTATTTCAAAGAACTCTCAGTCAACATATAGGCATAGAATAAAATCCACAAAGGGATTTTGAATAACCCCTTTCAGTTCAGTTCAGTTCAGTTGCTCAGTCATGTCCGACTCTTTGCGACCCCATGAATTGCAGCACGCCAGGCCTCCCTGTCCATCACCATCTCCCGGAGTTCACTCAGACTCACGTCCATCGAGTCCGTGATGCCATCCAGCCATCTCATCCTCGGTTGTCCCCTTCTTTTCCTGCCCTCAATCCCTCCCAGCATCAGAGTTTTTCCAGTTAGTCAGCTCTTCTCATGAGGTGGCCAAAGTACTGGAGTTTCAGCTTTAGCATCATTCCTTTCAAACAAATTCCAGGGCTGATCTTCAGAATGAACTGGTTGGATTTCCTTGCAGTCCAAGGGACTCTCAAGAGTCTTCTCCAACACCACAGTTCAAAAGCATCAATTCTTCGGCGCTCAGCATTCTTCACAATCCAACTCTCACATCCACACTTGACCACAGGAAAAACCATAGCCTTAACTAGACGGACCTTAGTCGGCAATGTCTGTGCTTTTTAATATACTATCTAGATTGGTCATGACTTTTCTTCCAAGGAGTAAGCATCTTTTAATTTCATGGCAGCAGTTGTTATGTAATTTGAGTATTTTGAACAGTATTATGAGAACTTTTTACATCAAAACATTGTAAATTCTCAAAATTTATACTTACTAAGATATCTCAACTTCTGTACATTTACATTATTCCCAAAATGGTAGGGTACACATGGAATAATCAGTCTTTTAGTGAATGATCCTGCTCATCTGCAAATGTGTAGAAAAAATCTATTACACAAGTCCAGAAAATGATCATTTCATAATTAAAAATATATATATGTCTAATCTTCTGCATGTCATTTCTAATTTATTATTATAATTTTAATTCAAATGAAGTTAATTTAAATATAAAATGGATGGTTTAAGGTAATTATTTTCTTAGTGAATTAATTGCCATTATAATTCCAAAAATATATTAAATAATTCTTGCCAAACATTAAAAAAATTGGGATACAAAGAAATCAAAGCTGACAGTATGCTAATAAATGTGCTTTAAAACAAACAACCCAGAATTATTTCTTTCTTGTTTTAAGTAGTGATGATACTTGAATGCAATTTAAACTTGACTACTTCAGATATGACTCAAAAATACTAGTGAGAAGACTAAAAAATATTTCCCTACTCTACATATATGACTTTAGCTTCATCCTCATGCTACAAAATGCCTCTCAGGATTTTATAAACCCCTGCTATTATTTTTCCCCCAACCTCATTTTTCACTTACATAGTTTCCTTTCCTATTTATTTTAAGAATAATATGCTCCTTACTCAAGCTCCAGATGAAAATATACCCATGACCCTCTTCTAATCTTCTCCCTATCTGCACCCTCACTTAGCAACTGAGTGAGTTAAATTTACACCACAGAGTGTGCATCTTTTGTGATGGGGCAAATGTGATCCAGGGGCTACAAAGAGATTTTTTTGGTCAGGTAAAAGAGGGAGGACATGTAAAGGCACCAAAGATCAGCTGGATAGCTCCAGTATTCTTGAAAATGAGCCACCTTCCTTGACTTCCTTTATTATGCCTTCTCTTTTCCAAAAGATTAAAATGTGGTCTCCTTTCCCGGACTTCTTTATTTTACCTGCTATTTAGTATAAAATTTTTTGTGATATGGTGGTAATAGCATTGAACAGTGGGATTAAATTTGAATTCTTATCCCTCCGTTTAATATTCCATATCCTTTGCCTTCAGTCTCTTCATCTCATTACATGATGTTACTGCTTCTTCATTTATAATGTTATTCCATTAGATGTCATGTCATTCTTACATGATGACATTAATTGTGAATATTTACATTAAAGATACTGATCAATGGTTAACCTTCAATGAATTTTGTTGCTGTTGTTTAGTCGCTAAGTCATGTCTGTTTATTTTGTAACCCCATGGACTCCTCTGTCCACGGAATTTGCCAGGCAAGCATACTGGAGTGGGTTGCCACTTCCTTCTCCAGGGGATCTTCCCGACCCCACCTGAATATGAATAGGTGTAGGTGAATAGTTATTTATATTGATAGCATCAACAACTCAGTGAGCATGAATTTGATCAAACTTCAGGAGACAGTGGAGGATAGGGGATCCTGGTGTGCTTCAGTGTCTGGGGTCGTGAAGATTCAGACACAACTCAGTGACTGAACAACAACAATACACACGTCAGAGACTTGGGGAATACTTGCTAAATGATTTGATAACATATTTGCTTGAACTTTAGTTCAGCAAAATAACTAATACATCTGATATTTATAATGCTGTGCAAAGAGAACTCGATCTAGAAACCTTGTTCTGCAGCCTTGTTCCCTCCAACTGTTCACCTTTACATCTTATTTTTTCCAGGGCTTTTATGCTGAGTTCCTTTTCCTTGTATCTTAGTCACTCAGTCATGTCCAACTCTTTGTGACCCCACGGACTGTAGCCCACCAGTCTCCTCTGCCCATGGGATTCTCCAGGCAAGAGTACTGGAGCGGGTTGTCATGCACTTCTCCAGTTTAGTTTAGAGACTGTATTTCTTTCACTATCTTATCCCCAAGTTTAGTCACGTAATACATTCTCAATAATTTCCTCTTTTTCTTTTTAAAGAAGGGATAGTTGAATAAAGCAGGAATAATATAAGGGAGTTAGGGACTTAGGATGGACGTGAGTGGATACTCAGGCAAAGCTGATGTTTTTCAAGATTTCTTCCCCAAAATACCTGAAATTATTTCTCTGCCATGAGTTTTGCCATCTGATTGTATCCATTACAATTCTATCCAATTCTATTAATTACAAATGGAACATTATCTTTTAAAATAAAGGTGAAAGTGTTAGTCTCCCAGTTGTGTCTGACTTTGTGACCTCATGGACTGTAGCCCCCAGGCTCCTCTGCCCATGGGATTCTCCAGGCAAGAATACTGGAACAGATTGCCATTTCCTTCTCCAAGGGTCTTCCAAGCCCAGGGATCGAACCCGAGTCCCTTATGTCTCTTGCATTTTTAGTCAAGTTCTTTACCAGTAGTGGCACCTGGAAAGCCCCCAAAATAAAGGTGTCTTCTCTCATCAATACTAAATGAACGACTGTGGTGTGCATTTGCTTTTCCAAGCTCTAGGCTCTAAATGTATTCCTTCTACTTAGAATAAACTTAGTTTGTTTTCTTCCCACACCTAACTAAGCTTAGCTGCACCAATGCACTTGGATCTGGGGAGAAGGCTGAGACTCATTTGAGATGCCTGCAGGAATTATATAGTCTTTAAGTGAACCTGTGTGGGATATTACATTTGGTTAATTAAAGATAATTGAAAATATTATATAAAATAGATTTTTCCACCCTAGCTTTAGAAGCAAAGGAGAAGGCAATGGCACCCCACTCCAATACTCTTACCTGGAAAATCCCATGGACGGAGGAGCCTAGTGGGCTGCAGTCTACGGGGTCACAATGAGTGAGACATGATTGAGCAACTTCACTTTCACTTTTCACTTTCATGCATTGGAGAAAGAAATGGCAAACCACTCCAGTGTTTTCGCTTGGAGAATCCCAGGGATGGTGGAGCCTAGTGGGCTGCCATCTATGGGGTTGCACAGAGTCAGACAGGACTGAAGCGACTTAATTGACAGCAGCAGCAACTTAAGAAACAAATTACTGATAAGAACATGAATTCATGGAAAAGAAAAATATGCTCCATATTTTTAGTTATTTTAGATTGTTTTGAACAAGATATTATATATGTGTATGTGTGTGTGTATAGATATATGTATATGTGTATATATGTATATATATATAATACATAATCAGACAAATCAAAATGAACATTTCTCTATCTTAGTGATGAGATTAGAGTGGTCAAGAAAGGCTTCTTGGGCAGGCTTGATGGTAGAGGTAGGCTCTGAACCATTCTTGAAGAATGAGCATGATGTAGATTGACTGAAGGAAAGGATTTGTATAGAGACAAACGCTTAAAAGATCTGAGAGAGTAGATGAGTTTGGTCCTCTCTAGAGCCTTGGGGAGGCTTTGTATGAGCTTGGTCAT
The DNA here is from genome assembly GCA_917880005.1 of Nanger dama. Taxonomy (NCBI): domain Eukaryota; kingdom Metazoa; phylum Chordata; class Mammalia; order Artiodactyla; family Bovidae; genus Nanger; species Nanger dama. The sequence goes on along the minus strand of CAKJTW010000003.1, from coordinate 5,438,624 downwards.
TTAGCTGGTGACAATATCAAAGCAAAAGCTTTTGTAGAGATTTTGCCTGAACTTACCAGGCAATCCCTTCTCTGGATGACCTTATACCATAAAATTAAAGAAGCTGAGGTTGACACTCTACCTTGCCTCCCTTTAGTTAATATTTATCAAGATTTCTTGGAAATTATCCCTTACAGACATCTTCAGAGTTGCTCATGGACTTTCTGAGGCAGTTTTCTCACAACTTAAAAGTAACAGATAAACTCTAATTTGAATTCCATCAGATACTTACATTATCCACCAAGCTTTAAGAAAATATTTATTTCATGGATTACATTCTATGGAATATATACTAATACATCAGAATATATTCCATGGGGAAATAATCATTTTGTAAAGAACTGTATGCTATACTAGCCTCTGAGATCACAGTCGCCAATAATATAAAAACAGTGATGAAAGCTGCGGTGAAAATCATGCTTAATTTTCTGAAACAGCATTTTCCCAAATCCATTTGATCATGGAACACTTCTCTGTTGCTTTTGAACTTTTTAACAGAACATTACCTTCTAACCCATAGTTTAGGAAAAGCAGCTTCAACCCCACCACATAAACCATAATACAGAGAACTCTAAGGAAGCCATTTTGCTTCTTAAATTACCACTAGACAAAATCAGATAGGTTGTAAGCAGTTAATAATTCATCCACATTGGTATTTTGTTGGCATATAATCAAGTCAATTTACATGTCACTGAAAAGCTATTCATATGCTTAATCTCATCTCTCACTTTTGTATTACTTTAACTAGACTACCTATTAAACAATGATTAGAAAACTAATCCTATCAAGGGAAAAGTCTGTGGACATTTTTCATCTTTAAAACTTTCCTAGAAATAAATCCTGAGTGTAATGATCAAAAATATACCCTGGCACTTCTAAAATAGATTTTTGAATAAGTATTTTCCCCTACTTCTTCCCTTAACATTTTAAAAAGATTAAAGAGTTTATAATAAATTAAGCTTAAACTTTGTTTTCCGTGTGTAAATTAATTCTAATTCTTGAAAGTGAAAGTGTTAGTTGCTCAGTCTTTGTAACCCATGGACTGTAGGCTGCCAGGCTCCTCTGTCCATGAAATTCTCCAGGAAAAAATACTGGAGTGGGTTTCCATTCCCTTCTCCAAGGGATCTTCCTGATCCAGGGATCAAACCCAGGTCTTCCTCATTGTAGGTAAATTATCTACCATCTCAGGCACCAGAGAAGCCCTTTCAATTCTTAATCAGGTCTTATTAACCAAGTTTTCTGCCCTTTAGCCATATATATATGCATGTAAGAGATTGAAAAAGGTCACTTTTCATTCCAATCCCAAAGAAATGCAATGCCAAAGAATGCACAAACTACCACACAATTGCACTCATCTCACATGCTAGTAAAGTAATGCTCAAAATTCTCGAAGCCAGGCTTCAGCAATATGTGAACTGTGAAATTCCAGATGTTCAAGCTGGTTTTAGAAAAGGCAGAGGAACCAGAGATCAAATTGTCAACATCGCTGGATCATCAAAAAAGCAAGAGAGTTCCAGAAAAAAACATCTATTTCTGCTTTATTGACTATGCCAAAGCCTTGGACTGTGTGGATCACAATAAACTGTGGAAAATTCTGAGAGAGATGGGAATACAAGACCATCTGACCTTCCTCTTGAGAAACCTATATGCAGGTCAGAAAGCAACAGAACTGGACATGAAACAACTGCCTGGTTCCAAGTAGGAAAAGGAATAGGTCAAGGCTGTATATTGTCACCCTGATTATTTAACTTCTATGCAGAGTGTATCGTGAGAAACACTGGGCTGGGAGAAGCACAAGCTGGAATCAAGATTGCTGGGAGAAATATCAATAACCTCAGATATGCAGATGACACCACCCTTATGGGCAGAAAGTGAAGAGGAACTAAAAGCCTCTTGGTGAAAGTGAAAGAGGAGAGTGAAAAGTTGGCTTCAAGCTCAACATTCAGAAAACAAAGATCATAGCTTCTGGTCCCATTACTTCATGGGAAATAGATGGGGAAACAGTGTCAGACTTTATATTTTTGGGCTCCAAAATCATTGCAGATGGTGACTGCAGCCATGAAATTAAAAGAGGCTTACTCCTTGGAAGGAAAGTTATGACCAACATAGACAGCATATTGAAAAGCAGAGACATTACTTTTCCAACAAAAATCTGTCTAGTCAAGGCTATGGTTTTTCCAGTAGTCATGTATGGATGTGAGAGTTGGACTGTGAAGAAGGCTGAGTGCCAAAGAATTGATGCTTTTTGATTGTGGTGTTGGAGAAGACTCTTGAGAGTCTCTTGGACTACAAGGAGATCCAACCAATCCATCCTAAAGGAGATCAGTCCTGAGTGTTCTTTGGAAGGACTGATCTAAAGCTGAAACTCCAGTACTTTGGCCACCTCATGAGAAGAGTTGACTCATTGGAGAAGTCTCTGATGCTGGGAGGGACTGGGAGCAGGAGGAGAAGGGGATGACAGAGGATGAAATGGCTGGAGGGCATCACTGATTCGATGAACCTGAGTCTGAGTGATCTCCAGGAGTTGGTGATGGACAGGGAGGCCTGGGCGTGCTGCAATTAATGAGGTCGCAAAGAGTCAGACACAACTGAGCGACTGAACTGAACTGAAGAGATTTTATGCATTTTCTTGAAATGTAGTCACCAATATATTTTGGTTTATGTTGAAAGTTTACTATCTTCCAAAATCTTGGATTCTCAGAATCCAATGAGCTTGGTAATACTTGTTTTGTTTCATGTTTTTAATTTTCCCCTAGGCTACCCTGGACTTCATATACCCCATACTGGAAATATCTCTTCTTTTTCCTAATGTGAGTTTTCCAGATTTTTTGGCTTTTCCAGTTTCTTTTAAAGTATAACAAAATGCCTTTTTAAATATAAATTTATTTGTTTTAATTGGAAGCTAATTACAATATTGTATTGGTTTTGCCATACATCAACATGAATCTGCCACGGGTGTAAATGTGTTCCCCATCCTGAACCCCCCTCCCACCTCCCTCCCCATACCATCCCTCTGGGTCATCCCAGTGCACCAGCCCCGAGCATCCAGTATCAAGCATCGAATCTGGACTGGCAATTCATTTTATTTTATTTTTTTAAATTTTTATTTATTTATTTATTTTTTAAATTACAATACTGTATTTGTTTTGCCATACATTGACATGAATCAGCCACAGGTGAACACAATCTCCCAATGCTGAAGCCGCCTCCCACCTCCCACCCCACATCATCTACCTGAATCATCCTGTGCACCAGCCCCATGCGACCCAGCAATCCCACTGCTGGGCATACACACTGAGGAAACCAGAATTGAAAGAGACACATGTACCTCAATGTTCACTGAAGTGCTGTTTATAATAGCCAGGACATGGAAGCAACCTAGATGTCCATCAGCTGATGAATGGATAAGAAAGCTGTGGTACATATACACAATGGAATACTACTCAGCCCTTAAAAAGAATAAATTTGACTCAGTTCTAATGAGATGGCAATTCATTTTACATACAGCATCCAAAAGACTGTTGTATACATCTGTGTCTCTTTTGCTGTCTCGTATACAGGGTTATCATTACCATCTTTCTAAATTCCCTATATACGCATTAGTATACTGTATTGGTGTTTTAGAAAGAATTTATAATATTGTACACAACTAGTTCTGACAGAAGTAAAGAAAAATACAACAAAAGCTTTAATTTCTCCAAGTATTAAAAATTTAATTTCTCCAAAAAATTTAAAAACTTGAAGAATTAAAGCTTCTGATATAGTACACAGAACTAGCTGTGTACTATATTATAAATTCTTTCTAGTCCATTTTTGTGTGAAATAATTGGAGAATTAATATGTGCTGAGATAGCAACAGTAATAGTGATTTTACTGAAGAATGATCCAGAGTTTCTCTTAATAATTTGAAATAATACAGATGTAAATCTAGGCCCCAAAAGTAACTTTATCAATATTTTACAGCTAAAAAAGCAGAGCTTATCTTGGAGCTCAGATTTGTCTGAGTCTACGTAAAGGCTCATGCTTCTCTGTCACAAAACCCTATTTTATTAATACAATATGAAGGGAGCCTGAGCATTGTGCTAACCCATGCACATGTTACTTGCCATGAGTTACCAGGTAACTCCTTCATAATGTAGTTAGGATCCCAAAGACTAAATGTTATGCTGAGTACAGGTATGTGCATGAAGAAAGAAAAAAATAACTTGTTTTATGAAGACAAAAATGATATCATCTTTACCAGTAGTAATCAGCTAATGGTTAAATATGCCAATTTGTGTTTTGAAGCGCAATATGTTTGGGTTGACAAATGAATGCTTTTGCTTAGTTGAAATTTTTTTTTTTTCCTATTTCGGATAGTTTATCATGTTGTTTTCTTAACTAGATGTGTGTGTACGTCTGTGTAAGAAAGACAGTGGGGAAAGGAGAGGGGGAAGAAACTGAAGGAGCAGTGCTGAAACACGTGCTTTCCCGTGTGTGAAATAGCCAGCTAGCGGGAAGTGGCTGTGGAGCACAGAGAGCGCAACTGGACGGTCTGTGATGGCCCGGAGGAACGGCGTAAGGGACGTGTCCGTACTTGTGACTGGTTCACGCTGAGGCATCGTGGAAACCAACACAACACCGTCAAGCAGTTATCCTCCAGTTAAAGAGAAAGAGAGAACTAGCATCAGATAGCACTTTTTTAATAAATGAGAAAGAGTGTATAGCTTTTAAATTGGCTTGAAAGAAAGACAAATGAAGAGATATTCTCAGTTTAGTCTGTAAAATATCACCCTATTTTTTACTAATCCCTTTTTAATCATTTTGGTCAATAATGATAGATAAAATTTATTGATTTGCATTTTCACTCAGCTTATACCGGTCGAGTGATTACTATGATACAGACAATATTTTAAGAACTGAAAACAAGGCTCAGATAAGATTGAAGTGGTCCTTGTCTGCCTGAAATGTATCATAAAGACATTGGAGACAAACAATAAAAGTGTAAAGAACTTACATATTGTGTAAAGTGATATAAAGCTGTTATTCTAGAAAGTAAAGTGTTTTTTTCTTTTGTTAGCATTTTTTTTTTTTTACTTTATAATATTGTATTGGTTTTGCCATATATCAGCATGAATCCACCATGGGTGTACACGTGTTCCCAATCCTGAATTCCCCTTCCACCTCCCTCCCCATACCATCCCTCTGGGTCATCCCTGTGCACCAAACAAACACATAAACAAACAAAATAATACAAATAGAAAGTAAAGTGTAGGGTGTGACACTTATGCAGAGTCCTAGAGAATGAGAATTAATTAGTCATGCAAAAAGCCCAATGAAGACAGTTTTCATCAGAATGAAGAGCAGATGCAAAGCCCTAGGTCAGAAACCATCTCGTCATGTTTAAAGCAAATAAAGACAGCCAATATCTTGGACTGTAGTGAGAAACAACAGAAGCAATAAGAAGATAAAACATGGTACTCCAGATCCTATAAGGTCTGATAGGCTATAGTGAAAGGTTTTAGTTCTATTTTACATGCAATGGATACACCTGAATGTTTTTAAGCAGAAAGAATATGATCTGATTTCTATTTTATAAATATTACTTTGAATATTTAGATAGAGAAAGCTGACTACAGGAAGTAAGGCATAAACATCCTGACTATAGAAAATACATCATAGTTTCATCCTAGCACAGTTGTCTTTGAAAAACATGCACTTGAACTGTAAGAGTCCACTTATATGCAGATGCTTTTTAGTAAATACTTCAAGTGCTACACAATTAGATGTGGAACCCAAGGATGTCAAGGACAGTCTTTAAAGTCATATGTGAATTTTCAACTGCCGGGAGGTGTGCACCCCTAACTCCTGGCCTGTTCAGGGCTCAACTGTATTCCGTTTTTGTATTTCTTGCAATTGAATGGTGCCGTGTCGCTGGTAGGTTTAAACTCAGCAAGGCTCCCACCAGTAAATTCCCCAGTCCCTCATATCTCATGCCCCGTGGAAGAGGCTGAGCACTTTGGTTGCTACTTCTGTAAAGTGGATGAGGCTCAGTCATCTTGCAACTCTAATTGACTGCATGCAGCGGAGGCCCTTGCAAATCTGTGAAAGGCATATAACATAAGCATGAGCTAAATACCACGAGCTGTGGTGCTGGAGAAGACTCTTGAGAGTCCCTTGAACAGCAAGGAGATCCAACCAATCCATCCTAAAGGAAATCAATCCTGAATATTCATTGGAAGGACTGATGCTGAGGCTGAAACTCCAGTACTTTGGTCACCTGATGTGAAGAACCAACACATTTGAAAAGACTCTGATGTTGGATAAGATTGAAGGGGGAGGAGAAGGGGACAGCAGAGGATGAGATTGTTGGAAGGCATCACTGACTCAATAGACATGAGTCTGATGTGTTCATTGATGGACAGGGAAGCCTGGCATGCTGCAGTCCATGGCATTGCAAAGAGTTGGGCATGACTGAGTGACTGAACTGAACTGAAATACCAGTTGGGTTAAGCCACTGCAGTTCTGGAATTGTTTGTGACCTCATCATAACGAAACAGATCTTGGGTTATACAGAGAGCAGTTCGGAAAGAGGAAAGCTAGGTAAGTGTTGTAATAGTCCATGTGAGAAACAGCGTTACCTTGAATTATGGGTGGTTGCACTGTACAGAGATCCAATCAAAATGAATTTGAATTGCATTTTGTAGGCAAAGCAGACAAAACTAATGGGCGAATTGAATTTTATGGATGTCTTCTGTGTGGATTGAGTGAGTGTGCTTAGTCTCTCAGTCGTGTCCAACTATTTGCAACCCTATGGACTGTTGACCCCCAGGCTCCTCTGTCCATGGGGATTCTCCAGACGAGAATACTGGAGTAGGCTGCCATGCCCTCCTCCAGAGTGGAATGAGTATATCTTATGAATTCACTGTTGCAATTTCAATCCCATTACCATACTGTTCTCAGCTATTGTCTCTGGTGCAAAAGCTGGAAGGTACATTCTCCAGACTCTCTTGTCCAGAGGATTCCAGTTCATGCCCTGCAGATGAAAAGCTCTTGCTAAAATTTTGATAGGATGAGAGAGATAGAGAGTTGCTTTGGCTTCACTGTGGAGGTGTGAGGACTGTGGCAGATGGCAGAAGGGAGATTTTGCCAGTAGATTTCAGATGTCGAGATGTGAATCAATATACTTTGATGCCAAGAGCTTTGTTTGGAGTTCTCAGTGATTTCTGCACCTCAGGATACTCAGAAACCTTAGCAGCGGTTTTCCTTATCTTTGCTACCCCAGCTCACCCAACAGTTTCATAAGCCCATCTGTGTGTGCTCAGGTGCTCAGGCCCTTCCGACCCTCTGTGACTCCATGGACTGTAGCCTGCTAGTCTCCTCTTCCATGGAGTTTTCCAAGCAAGAACACTGGAACAGGCTGCCATTTCCTTCTCCAGGGGATCTTCCCAACCCAGGGATCAAACCCGCGTCTCTTACGACTCCTGCATTGGCAGAGGGTTCTTTACTACTGAGCCACCTGGGAAGCCTGTTATAAGCCTCTAATCATTTGTATTAAATCCCTTCTTGATGAAAATACCTAGAGTTGTTTCTGTTTTCCACGCAAACAATTAATTATCCAGTATATTGTAACATACCTCCTGTTCTCTAACAAATCATCTTAGTAAATCAGAGAAAAGTGAGGTTCGGAAAGTTCAGAGCATTGTCTAACATCATTTCATCATTACTAATATAACTGGCCCATAAACTCAGCTCGTAACTTGTGATTCAAAACCTGTGCTCTTTGTATTATAGCATGCCTCCCTAAATCTTAATATTATTCTCCACAAAGCGGGATTTAAATAATTCCCTTGTACTTTGAGGGGCTGTGATTGACACTATCACAACGTGTGCATTCTTACTCCAGCAATGAAATTTCTGCTTATTAGGAAAATGAGATCTACTGGTGCATCTCGGCACATTTTTATTTCAGCATCTTTTCCATCTGATTGTCATTTAGCATAAAGCTACCAAATCAGATGTTATAATTTGAGACTCTTTGAATTTGCTGGTTTAAGCTTACAGGTAAATGATGCTATGCAGAACTGCTGTTAGGAATCCAATAACACCACAGTGGGAAATGAGAAAATGGACATTATTGAAGAAGTGAGAGAAAAGAGTTTAGGGAACTTATTTTTGAGTCAAACCTCTTTCATCACAGAGAAGGGAACATTAGGGAAATGCTTAAGGTAATAAAAATGCTTCAGCTGTAGATTTTTTTCCCATGACGATATTTTACTCAGATGTTCTGGAACACATTTCTTTTTCACTTATCAAAATAAACTAACTTTACTCCTTCTTGATCATATTCAAGAATGCCCTTTTCATTTATGTCAGACTATAGGTATAAATAGCATCAGCAGTCACTTGGTTAGAAATAGTTGATTTAAAAAGATAAAGAGAAGCAGATACACACTTAGACACTATAAGTAAATTGAACACATGAGTACATACATAAAGGAAAATAAACCATTTTTTAGGTTTCACTGAGGTAAAAAAAAATTGTATTCCACATTTTCAAATAAACTTTGAAGCCTTAAATCAGGCAAAATTATTTAAATCTAGTTATATCATCCATAGCATGTACAGTGTATTTGTCTGCTCAGGATGCCATAGCAAGACTGAAGACTGGGTGACTTAAAGGACAAGTTATTTCCTCCAGTTCTGGAGGCTGGAAATTCAAGGTCAAGGTGCTAGCAGGGTTGGTTTCAGTGAGGCCTCTTTTCCTGGCTTGCAGACAGCCACCTTCTGACTGTGTTCCATATGGCCTTTCCTCCTTGAGTTTGGAAACAGGGTCATCTTTTGGTATTTTTTCCTCTTCTTCTGAGAAACCAGTCCTGTTGAATGAGAGATCCACCCTTTTGACTTCATTTAACCTTCAGTTACTCCTTAAAGGCTCTATCTCCAAACACAGTCATGTTGGGGATTAGAGTTTCAACATATAAAATTTGAGGAGACACAATTCAGTTCAAAGTGTACACACTAAGCAAGAACACAATGACTATGTGAAGAAATGAATCTGAGACTGGTAAAGCACACATGGAGACTATGATGCACATTATCATATCCGTTTCCAAGCGAGCATTCCAAAGTATCTCTCCAGATTATGCACAAGGGCACCTCTTCCGTTGCAAAGTCATAGGGATAAAGAGGAAGTGTCATTTTCATGCTTTAACAGAACCTTTGCCAACATTTTTCCTTCTATTTTTACTCGCTGAATTTGTCCAGGGGTCACATGATACACACACTTAAGTAACACAAAGGAGTACTAATCAAGCCCGGAATAGAAGAAAGTACTCCCAAACAAGGTGAAATGCACAGCCCAGGCTGAGACGGCTTCCTTATTCCCTGTAGGGAAGTGTTCCGCTCTGCCTCCCTCGGTTCTAGGTCATAATATTAATATTGATACATTTAAGGAGATGTGTACTGATGCCTGTTAATGCACTTTGACTTGATCTCAGCATATGGTAAATGAATAGATAGCAGGACAATAAAATGTTAATTGCTGAATCTGAGTAATAGGTGTATGGGTTATCATTATTGTTGTTTAGTTGCTAAGTCATATCTGCCTCTTTCGCAACCCCCAGGGACTGTAGCCTGCCAGGCTCTTCTCTCCATGGTATTTCCCGGGCAAGAATACTGGAGTGAGTTGCCATTTCCTTCTTCAGGGGATCTTCCCAACTCAGGGATTGAACCCATGTCCCTTGCATTGGCATGTTAATTCTTTACCACTGAGCCTCAAGAGAAACTCCAGGTGTATGGATACTTAAGGTAAAATTATTACAACTTTGTTTTGAAATTACTTAACTACCTTTGAAACTACTTTTCAAAACTACTTTGAAATTCCATATAATTAAAACTTCAGTAAGAAAATATATAGGAAATAATCAATTTTTGTTCTACAATTTGGCTTATATATATTCAAAATACACACCAAAAATATCATATTTTATTGAAATATTAAAAAAAAACGTGAAGCAAGGTAGACTGGGTGCTTATTTCAAGGACAGGAGGTGTAGAAGTGAGAGGAGATGACAAGGGAAAAAGAATTTGAATGTTTTATAGAGATTGGAGATGACCAAAGTCAATTGACTGAGGTCTGTGACTAGACTAACTCTTTATCCAGTGATAAATAAGCTTTGTTTTAAAAGCAAGTGAAGGATAATGTATAAATCAATCATCACAGGCTTTCTTCTATATTATGTAATCAAATCACATGTGGGTAAAGATGGTTCATCCACCTTGGTGTCTAATAAAAGACTCCAGTTTGTTACTAACTTGTTATTCTAGAAATCAGCTATTGCTACAATAATTCACTTCTAATTCTTGTTCTGCATGTAAACATCTAAATTTCTATGTATGCTCATTATTAAATAATATTACAAAGGGAAATATGGTTCTTCTCATGAAGTCAGAATAGCAATATTCAGTCTTGGCATTGCTGTGTGACTTTTGTGCAATCAGTTCTATACCTGGTTCTTCATGTCCTCACATGTAGAACAGGAAAAAAAGGATCAAATACTTCTTTAAACTTTTTGTTTTAGCCATATCATTTCTGGGAAAGCACTTCAGTTCAGTTCAGTCACTCAATCATGTCCAGCTCTTTGCAAACCCATGGACTGCAGCATGCCAAGCTTCCCTGTCTATCACCAACTTCCAGAGTTTACTCTAACTCATGTCCATTGAGTCAGTGATGCCATCCAACCATCTCATTCTCTGTCATCCCCTTCTCCTCCTGCCTTCAGTCTTTCCCAGCATTAGGGTCTTTTCCATAGAGTCAGTTCTTTGCATCAGGTGGCCCAAGTATTGGAGTTTCAGCTTCAGTATCAATCCTTCCAATGAATATTCAGGACTGATTTCCTTTAGGATTGACTGGTTGGATCTCCTTGCTGTCCAAGGGACTCTCAAGAGTCTTCTCCAACACCACCATTCAAAAACATCAATTCTTTAGCACTCAGCTTTCTTTATAGCCCAACTCTCACATCCATACCTGACTACTGGAAAAACCATAGCTTTGACTAGACAGACCTTTGCTGGCAAAGTAATGTCTCTCCTTTTTAACCAGCTGTCTAGGTTGGTCATAACTTTTCTTCCAAGGACCAAGGGTTAGAAAGCACTAGAACAGGAGTAATATCAAAAGTTAAAGCCAGGCAATTTCTAATCCAGATTCTACAACATGTTTATAGTGGAACTATGGGGAAATTATTGCATCTCACACAGCCCAGTCCTCATCTGTAAAATAGTACAAGAAGTACTCAGGCTAGGATACTTGTTAGGATTAAGTAACAATAAGGGCAAGGCATTTAGTTGCAGATCCATCATATAATATGTCTTCAAGTGATATTTTTGCTAATAAAATTTTCTACCGAAATTTTGCCTAAGAATAGCTTCCCCAGATCATCAAAAACTCTTTTTAGCTTGTGTCTGATTTGAACATGCCTTGGAGAACTCAATAAACACTTGGTATTATCCGTTCATTAGATAGAATTTTTCTCCTGCTTAATATTAAGTGGAACCCTTGTTCTGATTCTCCTGAAAGATGCTGAATTCCCAAAGAGAGGTCTGTTCAACATCCAGCCAACTGGAGCATTATCGAGTTCCAGCTGCAGTGTTGGAATGTACCAAGCAAACAAACACTTGTTTAACAGGAAGCTCAAGACCTTAGTCTTTAGTCACTGTCGTTGGAGTCCTAGAACAATCTTTGTGCCAAAACTAACTCATTCTGCCCCCAAATCTTGCCCCCATCTTCCCACACCTCTTCCTCTCTTTAACATTTTTCTTAATTTAGTTTTAAAATACAAGAACCACTTCATCAACAGTGTGCTTTATGTAGCTTTTTTTTCCCCTCCCTGATGTTGGAAGAGTGCTGGCTAGAAACTGACGGCTAGGCACTGGAAGCCAAAACTTTTTGTTGTTGTTGTTATATTTTAGGTTCTGTTATTAAATAACTTCGAAGACCTTCATCGATCACTCATCTTCTCTGGGTTTAACAATCTCTGTCCCAGTCCGAACAGCAGACCCATTGTAATGGTGCTCTGTAAAACAGTCTTTTTCTCAACTGATGCTTTTGTGCAAAATTTAAGGTCATATTTACTTCCACTTCTTGCTTCCCTGACAGCATTGTAAGTCACAATTGATGAAGGTGCAACCCTCTGTGATCTGATATAATTTACAATGAAACCCCACTATCCAGATTTGACATTTAAGCTCTTCTTTCCAATTTGCAACTCTGCTTATAGATGGTCCAACCTTCGGGTCAAGCAATTATTTTGTGGGCCATTGTGAATTCCCTGATCCCATTGCTCTTTGTGTGATTTGATTAAGAGGGTGGCCTGAGGCCATATATGCACCCTTCTTAACAATGAACCATTAGGTAGAGAGCTTTTGAGCATAAATGGTGTGACCTTAAGGACCTAGGACAGCCCCTCTGTCTTTTTCTTTCTTTCTTAAGATAACTTTCTGAATGTTGGCACTTCACATCACTTTAACAGGTAGAAACACATTTTTATAGAAAAAGAGTTCTATTTTATGCTTTGAGGTTAGTATTTAAAATAAATGCCTGTGAATCAGCTAAGACCACTAAGCTAAGTCAGCTCTCGTATTGGGTTGGACAGTGTCATTTCCCCCACTCCAGTCAAATCATATCTTTCCTGGAACCTCAGACTGTGACTTTATTTGGAAATAGGTTCATTATAGATGTAATTAGTTAAATAAGATGAGAGCATACTGGAGTAGGATAAACCCTTTATCCAGTATAACTGGTGTCCTTTTAAGAAAAGGAGAGATAATGTCATGTGACAACAGAGACAACGTTTGGAGTGGTGTATCTACAAGCCAAGGGACATCGAGCAAAATTGGCAACACCGGAAGTTAAAAGAAAAGCACGGAACAGACTGGACCCCAAGGCTCTGAGTGAGAATCAGAGCCCTGCTGACACCCTGATTTAGTGCTTCTCGCCTCCAGAGCTGTGAACTAGGAAACTGTTGTTGTTGTCTTAAGACACCCATTTTGTGTTCATTTTTTTATCGCAGCTCTAGGATATCCATACAGCTCTACTGTGAACTGGAGTTCTGACGACTTGTGGACACTGAACCTTATGGTGAAGGACTATTGAAAGAGGAGAGGCGATAGTCTGTTACCAATATCTTATTACTTAGTAGCTTGCCAAAACCTTCTGGAACTGGAGAGATTCTAAATGTACATTCTGCAAATGAGATTTTTTTTTTTCTCTTGTCTCCCTTTCATTTCTATCTTCCCTGCATCTTCTCCACTCCTTTGTGAGTGCCATAGTTTCATCCATCTCCTTTTAGAGTCATCATAGGCTAAGTCTTAAAAACTGCTTTTTACTGTCTCTGTAAAATTGTTTCAGCTAGCAAATCCAAGCATCTCTATGGTCTCAGTGATTAGGAAAACTATTCAAACAAAAGAATATTCTTTTGTAGATTACTGAAGGGTATTGAATATAAACGTGGAGAACATAGTAGCTAAGATCATTGTGTCTATAACATATTGAAGAAATCATTTTCATTGGCCATTTTGGTGTAGACAGCTCAGGTAATCTAAAAAAAAAAAGATTATTGATTAGGTTTAATGTTTTAATTTGCACAACAGATAAGCTTAACTCTATTCTGAGTCTTTTCTCATCCCTGATTTCTGCCAACTACCTGTGATCCTCAGCCAGACACAAACATGGGATTGGATTCAGGACTGGGTAAGGTATGATTCTCTTGATTGTGTTGGATATCTTGTCATATATACAATCAGACAGGAGTAAGGATTAGAGATGAGATAAGGCTAGAAGTCTAGTATTTTAATTTTGAATAATTTTAAGTATATTGATGAAAGCATCTTCATGAAAATGAAAGAGGAGAGAGCAAAAGTTGGTTCAAAGCTCAACATTCAGAAAATGAAGATCATGGCATCTGGTACCATCACTTCATGGCAAATAGATGGGGAAAGATTGGAAAGTGTCAGACTTTATTTTTGGGCTCCAAAATCACTGGAGATGATGATTGCAGCCATGAAATTAAAAGATGCTTATTCCTTGGAAGAAAAGTTATGACCAACCTAGATAGCATATTCAAAAGTAGAGACATTACTTTGCCAACAAAGGTCCGTCTAGTCAAGGCTATGGTTTTTCCTGTGGTCATGTATGGATGTGAGAGTTGGACTGTGAAGAAAGCTGAGCACTGAAGAACTGACGCTTTTGAACTGTGGTGTTGGAGAAGACTCTTGAGAGTCCCTTGGACTGCAAGGAGATCCAACCAGTCCATTCTGAAGGAGATCAGCCCTGGGATTTCTTTGGAAGGAATGATGCTGAAGCTGAAACTCCAGTACTTTGGCCACCTCATGCGAAGAGTTGACTCATTGGAAAAGACTCTGATGCTGGGAGGGTTTGGGGGCAGAAGGAGAAGGGAGTGACAGAGGATGAGATGGCTGGATGGCATCACCAACTTGATGGATGTGAGTTTGAGTGAACTCCCGGAGTTGGTGATGAACAGAGAGGCCTGGCATGCTGCAATTCATGGGGTTGCAAAGAGTCGGACATGACTGAGTGACTGAACTGAATTGACTGAGGTATATTGCTCTTAAAGTATAAAAATTGTATTTTATTTATTAAACAAAATCTAACTGTCCTTTAGTGGAAAAAAATCAGCACATTTCATTTGATATACAAACTTGTTTTAACCCTTCCATCTTACTCAGGTTTACCATTTAGTACTTTTTATTTTCCTTTTCCTTTCTATTTATTTTGCTCATGTTTCAAGTTACTGTTCATCTTGTGTTCCTCTGTTCATTAACTCCCTTTTCTGATAATTCAAAGCAAACGCACATTTCTTTCCCAGTATATGAAAACAAGATGACATCTCTCTTCTGTAATGCAAATCTTCTATTTTTCTTGCTATAGTTCTTTCCCAACTCATTGATAGAAAGCCTTTACGCTCCTCATTTTCCTCTTCCCTCAATGTTCCTCAGCCTTTCTCTGTTCAAATGGTTTTGAACCACATAAATTAATTGAATAAGTTAAAAATAAAAAAAAGAAACCCTTGGCAGTCCAGTAGTTGGTACTCTGTACATTCATTGCAGAGTGCCTGGGTTTGATCTCTGGTCTGGGAACTAAGATCCTGTAAGCCATGTGGTACAGTCAGGAAAAAAAAAAAAGAGGAAGCTGGATGTGGTTCTATATGCTTTGGTCCCATATAAGGTTTCTCTTTTTAACTCTTCTCCTTCCGCATAGTGAGCTTTTGGCTTCTACTCTTATTTTGTGAAATTATAGTCCATTTGTAAATATTTTCTTCAGGCTGGATATGTGGATCATATATTGCATGAATCTTTATAAATATTTTTTTTTTCATCCTGATAAATGAATCATTCCTTGGGTTGGCGAGAGATTCTTGGGTAATATTGCTCTTTTCTCAGACTTTCTCTAGACTGTGTTCTGTCTTGAATCACTGAAATTTTAAAAATGTATAATGATCTTCATACAGCTTTTTTTTTTCCTCTTTCTCATTGACCCTGATGTAAGCTGGTTCAGTTCAGTTCACTAGTTCAGTCGTGTCCAACTCTTTTTGACCCCATGAACCACAGCACACCAAGCCTCCCTGTCCATCACCAACTCCAGGAGTTTACCCAAACTCATGTCCATTGATTCAGTGATGCCATCAAACCATCTCATCCTCTGTCATCCACTTTTCCTCCTACCCACAATCTTTCCCAGCATCAGGATCTTTTCCAGTGAGTCAGCTCTTCGCATCAGGTGGCCAAAGTACTGGAGTTTCAGCTTCAACATCAGTCCTTCCAATGAACACCCAAGACTGATCTCCTTTAGGATTGATTTAGTGGATCTCATTGCAGTTCAAGGGACTCACAAGAATCTTCTCCAACACCACGGTTCAAAAGCATCGATTCTTTGTCACTTAGCTTTCTTTATAGTCCAATCCTCATATCCAAAAATGACCACTGGAAAAACCATAGCCTTGACAAGATGGAACTTTGTTGACTAATTAATGTCTCTGCTTTTTAATATGCTATCTTGGTTGGTCATAACTTTCCTTTCAAGAAGTAAGCATCTTTTAATTTCATGGCTGCAATCAACATCTGCAATGATTCTGGAGCCCCCAAAATAAAGTCAGCCACTGTTTCCACTGTTTCCCCATCTATTAGCAATGAAGTGATGGAACCGGATGCCATGATCTTAGTTTTCTTAATGTTGAGATTTAAGCCAACTTTTTCACTCTCCTCTTTCATTTTCATCAAAAGGCTCTTTAGTTCCTTTTTACTTTCTTCCATAAGGGTGGTGTCATCTGCATATCTGAGGTTATTGATATTTCTCCTGGCAATCTTGATTCCAGCTTGTGTTTCTTCCAGTCCAGCGTTTCTCAGGGTGTACTCTGCATAGAAGTTAAATAAGCAGGGTGACAATATACAGCCTTGATGTACTCCTTTTCCTATTTAGAACCAGTCGGTTGCTCCCTGTCCAGTTCTAACTGTTTCTTCTGGGCCTGCATACAGGTTTCTTAAGAGGCAGGTTAGGTGGTCTTGTATTCCCATCTCTTTCAGAATTTTCCAGCGTTTATTTTGATCCACACAGTCAAAGGCTTTGGCATAGTCAACAAAGCAAAAATAGATGTTTCTTTTCTGGAACTCTCTTGCTTTTTCAATGATTCAGTGGATGTTGGCAATTTGATCTCTGTTTCCTCTGTCTTTTCTAAATTCAGCTTGAATGTCTGGAAGTTCAGGTTTCATGTATTGCTGAGGCTTGGCTTGGAGAATTTTGAGCATTACTTTACTAGTGTGTGAGATGAGTGCAACTGTGTGGTTTTTTGAACATTCTTCAGCATTGCCTTTCTTTGGGATTGACTTCCCTGGTGCCTCAGATTGTAAAGTGTCTGCCTACAATGCAGGAGACCCAGGTTCAATCCCTGAGTTGGGAAGATCCTCTGGAGAAGGAAATGGCAACCCACTCCAGTACTCTTGCCTGGGAAAATCCCACGGACAGAGGAGCATGGTAGGCTACAGTCCATGGGACCGCAAAGAGTTGGACCTGACTGAAGGACTTCACTTTGGGTCTTCCCTGGTGGCTCAGGGGCTAAAACGTCTGCCTGCAATGAGGGAGACCTGGGTTTAATCCCTGGGTCAGGAAGATCCCCTGTAGAAGGAAATATTAATCCACTCCAATATTCTTACCTGGAGAATCCCATGGAAGGAGGAGCCTGGTAGGCTATAGTCCATAGGATTGCAAAGCACCAGACACGACTGAATGACTTTATTTTCTTTGAAACTGGAATGAAAACTGATCTTTCCCAGTCCTGTGGCCACTGCTGAATTTTCCAAATTAGCTGACATATTAAGTGCTTCCCTTTCACAGCATCATCTTTTAGGATAGGAAACAGCTCAACTGGAATTCAGTCACTTCCTCCTGCTTTGTTCATAGTGATGTTTCCTAAGGCCCACTAGACTTCACATTCCAGGATGTCTGGCTCTAGGTGAGTTATCACACCATCGTGATTATCTGGGTTGTGAAGATCTTTTTGTATACTTCTTCTGTGTATTCTTGCCACCTCTTCTTAATATCTTCTGCTTCTGTTAGGTCCAGACCATTTCTGTCCTTGATCGAGCCCATCTTTGCATGAAATGTTCCCTTGGTATCTCTAATTCTCTTGAAGAAACCTCTAGTCTTTCCCATTCTATTGTTTTCCTCTCTTTCTTTGCATTGATCACTGAGGAAGGCTTTCTTCTTTCTCCTAGCTATTCTTTGGAACTCTGCATTCAGATGCTTATATCTTTCTTTTATCCTTTGCTTTTCACTTCTCTTCTTTTCATAGCTATTTGTAAGGCCTTCTCACAGAGCCATTTTGCTTTTTGCATATCTTTTTCTTGGGTATGGCCTTGATCCCTGTTTCCTGTACAATGTCATGAACCTCCATCCATAGTTCATGAGGCACTCTGCCTATCAGATGTAGTCCCTTATATTTATTTCTCCCTTCCACTGTATAATTAGAAGGGATTTGATTTAAGTCATACCTGAATGGTCTAGTGGTTTTCCTCACTTTCTTCAATTTAAGTCTGATTTGACAATAAGGAGTTCATGATCTGAGCCACAGTCAGCTCCCCGTCTTGTTTTTGCTGACTGTATAGAGCTTCTCCATCTTTGGCTGCAAAGAATATAATCAATCTGATTTTGATCTTGACCATTTGGTGGTGTCCATGTGTAGAGTCTTCTCTTGTGTGCTTAAAACATGGAAGAAGCTCCTAATACTTATATTTATTTTTTAGTTTATAGTTTTTCACACTTTATAACCTTGCTTCAATTTATTCTTTCTTTTTTTCTGTTTCTAGTTCTGTTCTAATTCATCGGTGGCTCATCTGTATCTGTCTTATTAAACACACCTTTTATTTCAGGATTTCTGCCTCTTTTTAAATTTTGTTTAAGTTCTTCCTTACATTTGACAGTCCACTCTTACATGCCCAAGCTAACCAGCTTCCACTTGTCTATTTAATTCTGCGGTTTAAACATAATGTGGTTTTCGCTTTAGAAAGGTTTTTTTTTTTTTAGCTGTAATGGGACCCCTTCAACATATTGCAGTCTTGTTGTTTCCATTGTTGCTGTCATCAGTCTCATTCAACAGTTTCTTTACTTTCCCTGCCAGGAGCAGTTTCTTAATTTTGGCTGAGTTGTCATGTTGTCATGTCTCTGGCTGCTGGGCCTGCTTAGAGACATTTAAGTACTCCTTTCCTCTCTCCTCAAGGTTCCAATGTACTTGCTGGATCTTCAGAGAAAGAAGATGATCCTAAGCCAGCATCAGACAACCTAAAATTCCCAAGTTGCTCCTGAGGCATCAAGAAAGGATTATCTTTTTCTCAACTACATGATAGTGCTCTGAAAACCATTCACCTGACAAGTTACCCCGTGGCTTCTGAGGACAGAAAGATGAGTGGTCCCTCCATCAATCAGGTTGTCATTCCTTTCAAAGGAGTTCATGAATCTCGAAAAGTCAAGCTCTTTCTAGGTTTCATTCTCTTCTTCCTGTGCAGAGGTCAACAGTCTTGCCTTGACTCTTGTCTGAGCACTAGCAAGTCCTGTATTCTTGTTTTCAACCTTTAAAACAGGTCTGCCCACCACGCCCAGCATTTGCAGGGCAGCAAAAGGTACCGATGGTTTAGATGGAATTTGGGAAATGAGATTGTAGTAAAGAGGTCAAGTTTCTCTCTTTTCAGAATTCATGCTCATTTTCTACATCAAACATTTCCGATACTTAAACCCATTTAATTCAGAACTCTGCAACATACTTTATTAGCAAGAGACTGATTATCAGTACAAATAGATTTAAATTTCCTTATGTCACATATTTATTTTTCAGAGGATAGGGACAATCTCATTCTCTTTCTGTATTTACCGTAGTCAAGTGACAACTGCCAGTGTAATTCAGATATTCAGTAAATACAGTTTGATTTGGTAAAATCATTTAAAAATTTCAGAAAAGACACACATCCAATGTTCAATAGTGCATTTGAAAGGGATTTTTACTTCTGTACTGATTGAACATTATACAATAAATATGTTTCACTTTAACATAAAAAGGCAAAAAATGTAACAGTTATGATCAAAGACTTTTAAGTTAATTTCACTGGATCTTTATATATGTAACTGTCCAGACATCGAGTTACACAGAAAATGTGTCAAGTGAAGGAAGGAAAGAAGAGGAAGGAAGGGAAGGCAGAAAAAGGAAAGGAAAGAGAGAAGTCAGGAAGGAGAAAAAATAAGATTACACAAGATAAACTAATTGTCCCTGATTTGGTTTGTGATATATTCATAATGAGAAATTCCGTTTTGTAATGTTTTCATGACCTAATTACATAAGCATATTTAACTGAGACGTCTTATACTTTGAGTTATTTGAACAGTTTCTGAAAAATCATAATTTCACTTGTCCTCATAGCAATATTAGTCAAGAAAAGCATCTCTAATACATACATGCTGTGAGTCAATGTTCTCCCTGAAGCAACTGTAGCAGACATTTCAAGTAATTAGTAACCATGTCTAACTGACTGCCTCTGGACCGAATTTTTTTTTCCATTATTTAGGAGCTGCCTATGTTGCAAATGATATAGACTAGTCCAAGTCACAAGTCATGGGTTTAAAGAAATAAAGACTCATTTTTCAAACAAATCCAAAAGAAGATTTGAGCAGGATTGGAATATTTAGCAATACTTTATAGTTATAATTTCTGTGTTTTGCTAATGATTACAAAATAAAGTGGGATTCCCTGGTGGCTCAGATGGTAAGAAATCCGCCTGCAAAGCAGGAGATCTGAGTTCAGTCCCTGAGTTGGGAAGCTTCCCCTGGAGAAGGGAATGGCTACCCACTTCCATGTTCTTGCTCAAGAATTTCATGGACAGAGGAGCCTGGCATGCTATATAGTCCATGGGGTTGCAAAGAGTCAGACATGACTAAGCGACTTTCACTCACACACTCACAAAATAAAGTAATCTTATCACAGGTGGTGCTAGTGGTAAAGAATCCATCTACCAATGCAGGAGACGCTGAAGTCGTGGGTTTGATCCCTGGGTTGGAAAGCTCCACTGGAGGAAGAAAGAACACTCCAGTGTTCTTGTCTAGGAAAGTTCATGGGCAGAGGGTCCTGGCAGGTTCTGGTCTGTGGGGTCACAAAGAAACACGATTGTGCATGAGCATGAAAACTCACACACACACATGTGCAATAACACTTTCAGTGGAAGGAGGTACAGTCTTTCACTTAATAGATCTGTCAAAGCTTGTAGGTGCTCTGTGGTGGGAACCTTGGGTAAAAGAGCTATTTGTCTCTTTATATTAAAATAGTGGAGAAAAGTGAATGGGTTTTCTTTTCCTCTGTTGACTCTGATAGTTTGGCTGTCTTGTCTAAACATGAATACACCGTATTCACAAGATTTTGAGGTTTCATTTAAACAGTGTCTAGAAGCATTATCCTTATCCATGGTAGATCTTATCTAAGACCTCATCAGCAGGAACTCACGCCAAGCTAGGAGTACTATAACATGTTTATTTCCCATGCTTGCAAAAGAAAAAAATACCACAATGATTATGCCTTCCTCTAATATCTCCATAGCATTTAGTCGGATCTCTCAAAATGAAGAAGGTGTGAGAATGTAAAGCTTTGTCTTTTTTCAGTTTTTGGCTGTGACACATATTTGGCTGGAGATAAAGTTTCATAAATGTTGTTATTCCCTGGCATTATTTCACCTTTCCACGGTCATTTTTGCTAAAATTTAAAACACCAAGATTTCTCTTATTAAGGTGATCTTTATGTTTCAGTTTAGAAATTAGCAGAGAAACCCCAAAATCCCCCGCTCTTGTATACTTAACTGTTACCTAATTGCAAATTTTCTAACATTTCAGCAGCATGTATGTTTGTGAGCTTCAAATAATATGTGTGTTAATATTTGTGATGTGTGTGTGTGTGTGTTTCAACCATATGCATCTTTGGTTGGTAGGAGGAAGGGAATAGACATCTAGTACTGGAGACTGAAAGAGATGGTTAATTCATGGAGATTGTTGGAGGAGGTCTTTGAGAGGATGTGACTGTAGGTTGACCACAATCTGGACTCTAGCAAGTAAAGTCTCCTCACCCTCTTTCCCATCCTTGCAGTATGTGTTCTTTTCACCTTTCTCATAGTGGGAGCTGTTTTCAAGGATACAACCTTGAAAGAGCAAGGTGTTGTTGAAACAATCAAGACCATACAGTTGGTAAGCTGGAGATGAAAGAGATTGGGTGGATAGTATGGTTCTTTTCTGTGTCTGTTGGCCTGACAACCAGGAGAGCTGTTGGTGAGTTTCAATGTAAATCTGAGTCTGAAGGCATGAAAGCATGAGGTCCTGGTTTGCAGAGAGACAGAGAGAAAGAATTGTTTTTCACTCAGATTTTTATTCTATGTAAATTTTCAGTTAATTAAATGAGAGTAACCCATGCTGAGGGCAATCGACTTTACTCTGTAGATTCAAATGTCAATCTTGTTTAAAAAACCCCATCACTTCATGGGAAATAGATGGGGAAAGAGTGGAAACAGTGGCAGACTTTATTTTTGGGGACTCCAAAATCACTGCAGATGGTGACTGCAGCCATGAAATTAAAAGACAGTTACTCCTTGGAAGGAAAGTTATGACCATCCTAGATAGCATATTCAAAAGCAGAGACATTACTTTGCCAACAAAGATCCATCTAGTCAAGGCTATGGTTTTTCCTGTGGTCATGTATGGATGTGAGAGTTGGACTGTGAAGAAAGCTGAACACTGAAGATTTGATGCTTTTAAACTGTGCTGTTGGAGAAGACTCTTGAGAGTCCCTCAGACTGCAAGGAGATCCAACCAGCCCATTCTAAAGGAGATCAGTCCTGGGTATTCATTGGAAGGACTGATGCTAAAGATGAAACTCTAATACTTTGGCCACCTCATGCGAACAGTTGACTCTTTGGAAAAGACTGATACTGGGAGGGATTGGGGGCAGGAGGAGAAGGGGTGACAGAGGATGAGATGGCTGGATGGCATCACCGACTCAATGGACATGAGTTTGAGTGAGCTCTGGGAGTTGGTGATGGACAGGAAGGCCTGGTGTGCTGCAATTCATGGGGTCACAGAGTCGGACATGACTGAGTGACTGAACTGAACAGACACTCTCAGATAAATGATGTCTAACCTAATTTCTGAGAGCAAAAATTTAAGTCAGTTCAGTTGTTCAGTCGTGTCCGACTCTTTCCAACCCCACGAACCACAGCATGCCAGGCCTCCCTGTCTATCACCAACTCAGAGTCCACCCAAACCCATGTCCATTGAGTCAGTAATGCATCCAAGTATCTCATCCTCTGTCATCCCCTTTTCCTCCTTCCCTCAATCTTTCCCAGTATCAGAGTCTATTCAAATGAGTCAGCTCTTTGCTTCAAGTGGCCAGAACTGCAGCTTCAAAATCAGTCCTACCAATGAACACCCAGGACCAGTTTCCTTTAGGATGGACTGGTTGAATCTCCTTGCAGTCCAAGGGACTCTCAAGAGTCTTTTCCAGCACCACAGTTCAAAAGCATCAATTCTTCTGAGCACAAAAAATTAGCTATTACATTTTTGTTCAATATGGCATCATTCATTCTATTGTGATTTAAGTTGTTGTATTTCATAACTTCTGTGTTTTTTTCCTTTTATTTTTACAAATCGAAAGTTTGTGGCAGCTCTGAGTTCAGCAAATATACTGACCCATTTTTTTTTCCAACAGTATTTATTCACTTCTGATCCATATCATGTTTTGGTAATTCTCACAATGTTTTAATTTTTTTTGTAATTATTATATTTGCTAGGATGATCTGTGATCAGTGATCTTTGAATCAACTATTATAAAAATATAGTTATTCCCTGAAAGTTCAGGTGATGGTTAGCATATTTTAGCAGTAGAATATTTCTAAATTAAAGTATGTGCATTGTTTTTAGACATGATGTTATTGTGCACTAAATAGACTAATAGTATAGTGTTAACATAACTTATATGCACTGGAAAACCAAAAAAAAAAGATTGTGATTCGCTTTATGGCAGTGATCTAGAGCCCATCATGCAATATCTCCACGGTATGTTTATATTTATTTGGTGCTGGAAAGAAAGCATAGGCTTCCAGGTGATGCTGGTGGTAAAGACTCTAGCTACCAATGGAGGAGACATAAGAGACACAGGCTCAATGCCTGGGTGGGGAAGATACTTGAGAGGAGGGAATAGCAACCCACTCCAGTGTTCTTCCCTGGTGGCTGAGAGGTTAAAGCATTCGCCTGGAATGTGGGAGACCCAGGTTCGATCCCTGGGTCAGGAAGATCCCCTGGAGAAGGAAATGGCAACCCACTCCAGTACTCCTGCCTGGAGAATCCCATGGAGGGAGGAGCCTGGTGGGCTAAAGTCCATGGGGTCACAAAGAGTCGGACACGACTGAGCAACTTCACTTTCACTTTCCAGTATTCTTGCCTGAAGAATTCCATGAACAGAGAAGCCTGGAATATATGATACATAGGATCCCAAAGTGTTGAACAAGACCGAAGCAACTTAGCACCCTCACAGTGAGAGAACAGATTTGGGGGAACATGTAAGACTTGGAGTGCTTGTTCAAAATTAACATGGAAATATTATGCAGGCTTCCCAAAAGAAAGTTCAAAACTTAAAAGACAGTTTCCTCTGCAGTTGAAAATGTATGAGTCATTTTCACAGGAGTAATGGCTGATTTTTCAGGCATTTGGGTTTGTTAAAAGAGAGTGAAGAAAGAGATGAGATGCCCTAGAGAGGGTCTATAAACCTTAACTTTATTGAAGCATATACAAATAACATATTGCATCAAGTTGTACCTTAAATAAGAGCAGTTTGAAAGTAAGTGAAAGTGTTAATCGCTAAGTTGTGTCTGACTCTTTGCAACCCCATGGACTGCAGCCCACCAGGCTCCTCTGTCCATGGGATTTCCAGGCAAGAATACTGGAGTGGGTTGCCATTTCCTCATCCAGAGGTTCTTCCCAACCCAGGGATTGAAACCAGGACTCCTGCACTGCAGGTGAATTCTTTACTGTCTGAGCCACCAGGGTATCCCAATAAGAGCAGCTTAAGTTCAGTTCATTTCAGTTCAGTCGCTCAGTCATATCCGACACTTTGTGATCCATGATTCACAGCACACCTGGCCTCCCTGCCCATCACCAACTCCTGGAGTTCAATCAAACTCAAGTCCATCAAGTCAGTGATGCCATCCAGTCATCTCATCCTCTGTCATCCCCTTCTCCTCCTGTCCCCAATCTCTCCCAAAATCAGAGTCTTTTCCAATGAGTCAACTCTTTTGCATGAGGTGGCCAAAGTATTGGAGTTTCAGCTTTAGCATCAGTCCTTCCAATGAACAACCAGGACTGATTTCCTTTAAAATGGACTGGTTGGATCTCCTTGCAGTCCGAGGGACTCTCAAGAGTCTTCTCCAACACCACAGTTCAAAAGCATCAATTCTTCCATGCTCGGCTTGCTTCACAGTCCAACTCTCATATCCGTACATGACCACTGGAAAAACCATAGCCTTGACTAGACAGACCTTTGTTGGCAAAGTAAAGTCTCTGCTTTTTTTTTTTAAAAAAAAAAACAAACATTTATTGAAATGTTTCACCAAGATCTTTGTCTATTGGTTCATTATTTTTTAATTATTAAATTTATTTTTTTAATTACAATACTGTATTTGTTTTGCCATACATTGACACGAATCAGCCATAGGTGAACACAATCTCCCAATGCCAAAGCCCCCTCCCACCTCCCACCCCACATCCTCTACTTGAATCATCCTGTGCATCAGCCCCATGCATCCTACATCCTACATTGAACATAGATTGGCGCTTCGTTTCTTACAAGAAAATATACATGTTTCATTGCCATTCTCCCAAACCATCCCACCCTCTCCCTCTCCCTCAGAGTCGAAAAGTCCACTCTATACCTCTGTGTCTCTTTGTTGTCTCACATATAGGGTCATCACCACTGTCTTCTAAATTCCATATATATGTGTCAGTATATTGTATTGGTGTTTTTCTTTCTGGTTTACTTCACTCTGTATAATCGGTTCCAATTTCATCCATCTCATTAGAACTGAGTCAAATTTATTCTTTTTAAGGGCTGAATAGTATTCCATTGTGTATATGTACCACAGCTTTCTTATCCAATCATCTGCTGATGGACATCTAGGTTGCTTCCATGCCTTGGCTATTATAAACAGCGCTGCAATGAACATTGGGGTACATATGTCTCTTTCAATTCTGGTTTCCTCGGTGTGTATGCCAAACAGTGGGATTGCTGGGTCATAAGGCAGTTCTATTTGCAATTTTTTTTGTGGTCTTGATTTGCATTTCTCTGATAATGAGTGATGTTGAACATCTTTTCATGTGTTTGTTAGCCATCCGAATGTCTTCTTTGGAGAAATGTCTATTTAGTTCTTTGGCCCATTTTTTATTGGATCATTTATTTTTCTGGAGTTGAGCTGCATAAGTTGCTTATATATCTTTCAGATTAGTTGTTTGTCAGTTGTTTCATTTGCTATTGTTTTCTCCCATTCAGAAGGCTGTCTTTTCACCTTGCTTATAGTTTCCTTTGTTGTGCAGAAGCTTTTAATTTTAATTAGATCCCATTTGTTTATCTTTGCTTTTATTTCCAGTATACTGGGAGTTGGATCAATCTGCTTTTGAATATGCATGATACTGGGTACTTGGGGCTGGTGCACTGAGACGACCCAGAAGGATGGCACGAGGAGGGAGGAGGGAGGGGGTAGAGGACGGGGAACACGTGTACACCCGTGGCGGATTCATGCTGATGTATGACAAAACGAATACAATATAGTAAAGTAATTAACCTCCAATTAAAATAAATAAATTTATATTTTTTAAAAAAGAATATGCTATCTAGTTTGGTCATAACTTTCTTTCCAAGGTGTAGGCGTCTTTTAATTTCATGGCTGCAGTCACCATCTGCAGTGATTTTGGAGCCCCCAGATAAGGTCTGCCACTGTTTCCACTGTTTCCCCAACTACTTGCCATGAAGTTATGGGCCAGATGCCATGATCTTTGTTTTCTGAATGTTGAGTTTTAAGCCAACTTTTTCACTCTCCTCTTTCACTTTCATCAAGAGGATTTTTAGCTCCTCTTCACTTTCTACCATAAGGGTGGTGTCATCTGCATATCTGAGGTTATTGATATTTCTCCCGGCAATCTTGATTCCAGCTTATGCTTCTTCCAGCCCAGCGTTTCTCATGATGTACTCTGCATATAAGTTAAAAAAGCAGGGTGACAATATACAGCCTTGACGTACTCTTCCTATTTGGAACCAGTCTCTTGTTTCATGTCCAATTCTAACTGTTGCTTCCTGACCTGCATACAGGTTTCTCAAGAGGCAGGTTAGGTGGCCTGGTATTCCCATCTCCTGAAGAATTTTCCACAGTTTATTATGACCCACACAGTCAAAGCCTTTGGCATAGTCAATAAAGCAGAAATAATGTTTTTCTGGAACTCTCTTGCCTTTTCCATGATCCAACAGTTGTTGGCAATTTGATCTCTTGTTCCTCTGCCTTTTCTAAATCCAGCTTGAACATCTGGAAGTTCACAGTTCACATACTGCTAGAGCCTGACGTGAAGAATTTTGAGCATTACTTTACTAGTCTATGACATGAATGCAATTGTGCAGTAGTTTGAGCATTCTTTGGCATTGCCTTTCTTTGGGATTGGAGTGAAAAGTGACCTTTTCCAGTCCTATGGCCACTGCTGAGTTTTCCAAATTTGATGGCATATTGAGTGCAGCATTTTCACAGCATCATCTTTCAGGATTTGAAATAGCTCAGCTGGAATTCCATCACCTCCACTAGCTTTGTTCATAGTGATGCTTTCTAATGCCCACTTGACTTCACATTTCAGGATGTCTGGGTCTAGGTGAGTGATCACACCTTCATGATTATCGTGGTCATGTAAGACCAATTAGTATATGCCCATTATACATTTTAAAAGTGTGAAAAGAAGAAAATCAAATTATTAATATCCATGGATATCATCTTGATATCTTCAGATGGTAGCTATCTAGATGTATTGTTTGGATTAGTTAATCAAATAACTTATATTTTCATCATCTTTCTGTTAACTCATCATTGCTAACAGAACTGCTTATTTTTTCCATAGCCATAATCACAACAGTGATCTTCAGCAGTGTGTCCTGTGGTTAGTGCTTACACCCTAGCTTAACACTAAAGAGAATTTCTGGTTATAAGTACAATTTCTGGGCTTCATTGTATTAAGTATGCAATAAAATGGAATAAATAATATCTCATTATATTATCAGGAGTAAAAATGGTAATGTAAGGTGTACAGAATGAAGTTAAAGAGATCATGTTAAAGATGCAGTAATTTCTTTGTCTCTGAATTCAAAGAAAGACTATTTTTTAATGTACAAGTTTCATTGATTTTTTTTCTTTCCTTCCCTTACAGAGGATATCAAGACATGTTTAAACATTCACTCTTTTAAATGCTACAAAAAATTCAAATCTATAAAATGTGTTGTATTTTTAAAGCATAAGCTTTATTACATTATATCTGATTCATCAGAGAAAAAAAAATTTATTCTGTTCTATCATTGTTTCTTTATTGTTTGTTTGCCAGATTGTGTCAGACAATTTTGCAACTCCATGGACTGTAGGCTGCTAGGCTCCTCTGTCTATAGAATTTCCCAGGCAAGAATACTAAATGGGTTGCCATTTCCTTCTCCAAAAGATCTTCCTGATCAGGGATTGAAAAGGAGTCTCCTGTACTGCAGGCGGGAGAAGGCTATGCCACCCCACTCCAGTACTCTTGCCTGGAAGATCCCATGGGCGGAGGAGCCTGGTGGGCTGCCGTCCATGGGGTCTCTAAGACTCAGACATGGCTGAGCGACTTCACTCTCACTTTTCACTTTCATGCATTGGAGAAGGAAATGGCAGCCCACTCCAGTGTTCTTGCCTGGAGAATCCCAGGGACGGGGGAGCCTGGTGGGCTGCCGTCTATGGGGTCTCACAGAGTCGGACACGACTGAAGCGACTCAGCAGCAGCAGCATTGCAGACAGGTTCCTTACCACTCAGCCACCTGGAAAGCCCTCATCCGATCATACTTCACTTTATAGGTATGTTCAAATACATAACTTTATTTAAGTCTCTCTAGAATCTTGGAGTGGAAAAGGAAATGGTACGGTCTACAGGGTGGCAGAGTCGGGCACGACTGAAGTGACTGAGCACGCACGAAGGATCTTAGAAAGCGAGCAAAGCAGACATTGATAGTTTCACTTTTTAATCAAAAAACTAAGATTTGGAGGAGATACTGCCTTCTCCACTGTCAAAGAAGGTACTAAATGGGACTGAAGCCAAGACCCTTGACTTATTTCCCTGATTCAAGGAAACAGGGCTGAAACTATATGTTTCAGACCTAATGGGAGATTTGTAGAAGTTCAGCTTCAGGGCAGTTTTTAAAAAGTGTGAAGATTTAGTAGAGAGTGACAGTGGCTTATCTTCATTGACCTGGTGTGTTCATCCTTAAAAGTCACTGAAGGCAACTTAGATAAAGACTTGAAATGCTAAGCAGAAAGTGGACACCATGGTTCAGCACAAAGGCAAACCCTGAGCTCTGAGAAAAGTTGGTGGCAAATAGCCAATAAGAACGGCCAACTCAGTGTCTTCTGCAGCAGAACAAGATTCAGGAGACTGCTTGCAGCCTGCATGCACATTACACCATGGAGCATTTCAGCGTGCGGGCTCTCTTTGAATCACTGAAGTTTTAAGATCATTTGGAGGAAGGTAAAACAGTCTTTCTGGAGAAGAAAACATTTTTATCAACATCTCAAGATTCAGAAGCACTAATATAAATAAGAATATAAGAGCAAGTGAAAAGATTAAATGTTTATAATCTTAATGCATGCACAGATAAGAAAGGGGAAGAATGATATTGCTAAGGTCTCTGAGAAATATTTATGGGATTTTGTCACATTGGTCTCCTGATGTGGAACTGATAAGATGTCGTCAGTAGCAATCAATTATATTATTTTAAGATGGACAACAGCCTTTTTAATACATTTTTGGAAAAAAAATTATGGAAGATTAAGTGACTTAAAACAGCTTTGCTAAGAGACTTTTTAAAAACCTAGTTTCTCTTCTCCATTATTGTGATCATGCTTGCAACAACGACATCCAGCATATCTATATTCAATAAATGTATTTTATCCTTTGGACATAGGAAATACCCTAAAGAGACATACGGAAAAGTGAGAAATACATATATATAGTTATAAGTACAAATGGGGCTTCACTGGTGGCTCAGATGGTAAAGAATCTGCCTGCAGTGTGGGAGACCTAGGTTTGATCCTTGGGTAGGGAAAATCCCTGGAGAAGGGCATGGGAGCCCACTCTTATATTCTTGCCTTGAGAATCCCATGGACAGAGGAGCTTGGCAGGCTATATTCCACGGGGTCACAGAGAGTCGGACACAGTTGATTGACCAACACTCACAATTACAAAGAGCACTAATTTAAATACAGATTTTAGCATCTTGACTACCTAAAACCATTTTGAACATAGAAATAAATATTTTTTCAGTTGATTATTGTATGCTTATTAAAGTACTAAAACTATTTCCATTAAAAATAATCTAATTTACTGTTGCTCATCTCAGTTCACTCTATGGTTTCGAAGAAAACTCTAGAAACCTTAAAATGTTATTAAGCAAGATAAACAAATGCAAATTAATCTGTTAAATTTTAAGAGTAAAAGAAGAGACATGTTGATGTTTAGTTTGTAAGCAGATTCACTCACAACACACCTATCGGTATATGAAAATTTTTGCTACTTAAAGTGCTTAAAATTATTTTCAATTAATGATTTGAAATAATAGTCATAAAATACACAACTTTTTTGATTATTCAGGATTACAAAACTATGGTTTCCTATGAAATAGCTAGCACTGGTATTTTAAATCTGATTTCCTTAAAAACCGTCTCCAGTGTTAAAATGTTGCCTTATACATACTTCACTTCAGTTCAGACGCTTAGTCATGTCTGACTCTTTCTGATCCCGTGGACTGCAGCACAACAGGCCTCCCTGTTCATCTCCAACTTCTGGAGTTTACACAAACTCATGTTGATTGAGTTGGTGATGCCATTCAACGATTTCATCCTCTGTCGTCCCCTTCTCCTCTCGTCTTCAATCTTTCCCAGCATCATGGACTTTTCCAATGAGTCAGTTCTTTGCATCAGGTGGCCAAAATATTGGAGTCTCATCTGCAGCATTAGTCCATGCAATGAATATCCAGGATTGATTTCCTTTAGCACAGATCGGTTAGAATCTCTTTGCTGTCCAAGGGACTCTCAAGAGTATAGTCCAACTCTCACTTCCATACGTGACTACTGGAAGAACTATAACCTTGACTAGATGGACCTTTGTCAGCAAAGTAACGTCTTTGTTTTATAATATGCTGCCTAGTTTGATTATAGCTGTTCTTCCAAGGAGCAAGCATCTTTTATTTCATGGCTGCAATCAATATCTGCAGTGATCTTGGAGCTCAAAAAAGTAAGGTCTGCCACTGTTTCCACTGTTTCCCCATCTATTTGCCATGAAGTGATGGGACCGGATGCCATGATCTTAGTTTTCTGAATGTTGAGTTTTAAGCCAACTTTTCACTCTTTTCTTTCACTTTCATCAAGAAGCTCTTTAGTTCTTCTTTGTTTTCTGCCATAAGGGTGGTGTCATCTACATATCTGAGGTTATTGATATTTCTCTTGGCAATCTTGATTGCAGCTTGTTTATCATGATGTACTCTGCATATGAGTTAAATAAGCTTAGTGACAATATACAGCCCTGACATACTCCTTTCCTGATTAGGAATCAGTTTGTTGTTCCATGTCCAGTTCTCACTGTTGCTTCTTGACTTGCATATGGATTTCTCAGGAAGCAGGTCAGGTAGTCTGGTATTCCAATCTCTTCCAGAATTTTCAACAGCTTATTGGGATCCACACAGTCAAAGGCCTTGGCATACTCAATAAAGCAGAAGTAGATGTTTTTCTGGAACTCTCTAGCCTTTTGATGATCCAATAGATGTTGGCAATTTGATCTCTGGTTCATCTGCCTCCTCTAAATCCAGCTTGAACATCTGGTAGTTCACGGTTCATGTACTGGTGAAGAGTGACTTGGAGAATTTTGAGCATTACTTTACTAGCATGTGAGATGAGTCCTGTTGTGCAGTAGTTTGAAAATTCTTTGGCATTGGCTTTCTTTGGGGATGGAATGAAAACTAACCTTTTCCAGTCCTGTGGCCACTGTTGTGTTTTCCAAATTTGCTGGCATATTGAGCACTTTCACAGCATCATCTTTTAAGAGTTGAAATAGCTCAACTGGGTATGCATCACCTCCACTAGCTTTCTTCGTAGTGATATTTCCTAAGGCCCACCTGACTTCTCATTCCAGGATGTCTGGTTCAAGGTGTGTGATCACATCATCATGATTATCTGGGTCATGAAGATCTTTTTGTATGGTTTTTCTGTGTATTGCCAATTCTTCTTAATATCTTCTGTTTTCATTAGGTCCATACCATTTGTGTCCTTTATTGTGCCCATCTTTGCATGAAATGTTTCCTTGGTATCTTTAATTTTCTTGGCGAGATCTTTAGTTTTTCCCATTCTATTGTTTTCCTCTATTTTTTGCACTGGTCAGCGAGGAAGGCTTCCTTATCTCTCCTTGCTATTCTTTGGAACTCTGCACTCAAAATGGATATATCTTTCCTTTTCTCCTTTGTCTTTCACTTCTCTTTTCTCAGCTATTTGTAAGGCCTCCTGAGACAACCGTTTTGCCTTTTGCATTTCTTTTTCTTGGGGACGGTGATTAAGACAATGTCATGAACTTCCATCCATAGTTCATCAGGCACTCTATCAGATCTAATCCTTTGAATCTATTAGTCACTCCACTGTATAACCATAAGGGATTTGATGTAAGTCATACCTGAATGGTCTAGTGGTTTTCCCTACTTTCTTCAGTATAAGTCTGAATTTGGCATTAAGGAGTTCATTTTCTGAGCCACAGTCAGCTCCCCATCTTGTTTTTGCTGACTGTATAGACCTTCTCCACTTTTGGCTGTGATGAATATAATAAATTTGATTTAAGTATTGACCATCTGGTGATGTCTGTGTGTAGAGTCTTCTCTTGTGTTGTTGGAAGAGGGTGTTTGTTATGACCAGTACCTTCCTTTGGTAAAACGCTATTAGCATTTGCCCTGCTTCATTCTACACTCCAAGGCCAAATTTTCCTGTTACTGCAGGTGTTTCTTGACTTCCTACCTTTGCGTTCAAGTCCCCTATAATTCCAACGACATCTTTTTGAGGTGTTAGTTCTAAAAGGTCTTGTAGGTTTTCATAGAACTGTTCAACTTCAGCTTCTTCAGTGTTACTGGTGGGGGCATAGGCTTGGATTACTGTGATATTGAATGGTTTGCCTTGGAAACACAGATCATTTTCTCATTTTTGAGACTGCATCCAAGTACTGCATTGGATTCTTTCATTGCTTATGATGGCTACTCCATTTCTTCTAAGGGATTCTTGCCCACAGTAGTATTTATAATGTTAATCTGAATTAAATTCAACCTTTCCAGTCCATTTTAGTTTGCTGATTCCTAAAATGTTGATGTACATACTCAGGGATAGTAATTTAAACTACAGATTTTCAAAATCTCACAATGTTAGTATTATTAATTTCACAGTTTTTCATTCCACTCTCGTAATCACTTTCGTCATTCATTCCTATGGTATTAACTTATTTCTTCTCTCTTCCTTCATTTTTATCTCTCCTTTCTTTCCTCAGTTCGTGAGCAACAGTGATAGCCCAGTTCAGTTCAGTTCAGGCACTCACTTGTGTTCGACTCTTTGCACCCAACGGACTGCAGCCTGCCAGGATTCAGTGTCCTCCACCAGCTCCTGGAATTTGCTCAAACCCATGTCCATTGAGTCAGTGTTGCCATCCGACCATCTCATCCTCTGTCATCCCCTTTCCTTCTGCCTTCAATTTTTCCCATCATTAGGGTCTTTTCCAGTGAGTCAGTTCTTTGTGTCAGGTGGCCAAAGTATTGGAGTTTTATCTGGAAATTGAAGAAGCAGAAAATTACACTCTCCTTCTGAAGAATATGATCCATGCAGACAAATAATTAGAAAATGATTTGATAAATCCTAGAAGTATGCCTAGTATGAAGTAAAATCTAGAAAAGTAGAATTCCTGTGGGTAGGGATATGTTGGAAAACATACCTCCCAAGAAATGGTGTTTAATAAGAACCTTGAAGGTGAGTAGATGTTTTCCAAGCTAACAAGGGATGTGGGGGAAGGGAATTAAAGACTGAGGGGGAAAAAAGAAAGGAAAAAGAACTTATGCAAAAAAAAGCCAACATTTACAGAAAATATATGGCTTATTGAGGGAATAATGATTATCTATGATTTCAGAGTAGCATTCCTTATAACGAGGTTAGTTCATAGCATGAACTCTCCAAGGCACACACATAAAAATAAAAGAAAATGTGTGGTGTCTTTGTTGGCTTGGCTTACTCAGCAAATGACCATAGAATGGATGTCTTAAGAGAAATCTGTTTCTCCCAGTTCTTCAGGGTGGAAAATCTCAGATAAGGGTACAAGCATGAGGAGATTCTGGTGTGCGCCCTATTCCCAAGCCGCAGATGCCCATCTTGTTGTGTTCTAAAGCAGGGATCAGTAAACCAAATGGTGCTCTTGGGGAAAACCTGGATTGCTGCTTGTTTTCACAAAGTTCTATTGGAACATAGTCATGACTGTGTGTGTATTATGAACTGTCCATGCCTGCTTTCGTGCTGCAGCAGTGGAGTTGACCTGTAGAGATGTGGATTACCTGGCTCATAAAGCCTAAAATATTTATCGCTTGATCCTTTATGGAAAAAGTTTGCTTATAGTTGCATTAGATAATCTGATGAATAATTTCATCTCAGATTTTCTGATTTGTCCCATTTCCCTCTGTTGGAACGTCAAAATGAAAGACATAAGATTTGCATTTATAGAGATATTTAATTATAAAAAATATAATTCATATATATAGGTCTGTCTATATTCAACTGTCTCTACCCATCTAATCACAACACTTACACAAGCACCATCAATAACTATTTTGAAATTACTGGATTTTAATTATCTTTTACAATTCCCTTTTGATACAATAACTTATATATGAAGGTGTAGCTACTCAGTCATGTCCCAGTCTTGGTTGTGTATCCATGTAGAAAGAAATAGAAATATATAGTGCATTTTTTTCTGAGTGACCCAACACATGCTTTCTAGGTCAGTTGGTCTACAGAATTGACATTCACTGAAACTAAGTTTAGGTAAAGGAATTTGGAGTTGCTTTTATTTATTATTATGTTAAATGGGGAAGTGGTTTAGGTAGACAACTAGAAGAAAAAGAGAGTGAGGATAATCACTGGGGTATCCAAATTCAAAAAATTGGTTTGAACATTTGAAAGTATACAGTAGATTCTGCTTTACTGGCTCATTGTTGTTGTTTCTTATAATAGAAATTTATTTATTTTAATTGGAGGTTAATTACTTTACAATATTGTATTGGTTTTGCCATACATCAACATGAATCCACCACAGGTATACACGTGTTCCCCATCCTGAACCCCACTCTGTCCTCCTTCCCCGTACCATCCCTCTGGGTCGTCTTAGTGCACCAGCCCCAAGAATCCAGTATCATGCATCGGACCTGGACTGGCGATTCATTTCATATATTATATCATACATGTTTCAATGCCATTCTCCCAAATCATCCCAGCAATCCCACTCCAGGGCATACACACCAAGGAAACCAGAATTGAAAGAGACATGTGTACCCCAATGTTCATCGCAGCACTGTTTATAATAGCCAGGACATGGAAGCAACCTAGATGTCCATCAGCAGATGAATGGATAAGAAAGCTGTGGTACATATACACAATGGAGTATTACTCAGCCATTAAAAGAATACATTTGAATCAGTTCTAATGAGGTGGACTTTTTGGTTTGTTTTTTAAAACATTATAGAAGAGAAAGAACATATCTGTTTAGTATTAAGCACAAAAGTAAATATGCATTTAATATAAAGCCCTTATATGTAATATCATTCACACACACACACATATATGTTACATTTAGACTAAGAATTTTACTAATATTAAAGCTTTATATATTTTTTTTCCTTTTTATATATGAAAGATGCCTATCAAAAGCTTTTTAACTTTATCTTTAACTGAGTCCAAACAGATGCTGAATCATACAACCAAGGTGAGGATTGCCTTTAAGTCTGTAGACAGAGTGTCTTGATATGGATTAGGGTGGGCATTGTTTCATGTGGATGATAAATACTGGCAGTGCTCCTTGGTTCCCTTTGTTCAACAAGGATCATCTCACAGAGTGGAGACCCAGCAGGGCTCCACCTGCCACCACCTCCTGAGACTTCCAGATCACATCCTTCAGTTGTGTCCTCTCTGCAGATCTTTGTCAGAGACCGAAACTTGGGGCCCTTTGAGGCTGACTGTTTTCACATAGGATTGACACACAGTGTTGAAAGGTCCATGATGCTCTACCATGTCAAGCAATTTTGAGAAGTCATTGGTACATACTTCAGGTTATTTAAAGAGGAATTGCTGCAGAAAGTTTTTAGAGAATTTTCAAATTATACACATTTGGAACTGAAACTGTATAGAGTTCTAAGAAGAACAACCTCTTAATTGAATTCAACAGTGGCTTAATGAATCTCAAAATAATAGCAATGTTTTAATCAGTTGCTATAAATCAAATATATATATGTCACACATATCTGTATTGCTGGTCCATATGTATTGCAAAAATTGAAAATAAGGCCACCCTATGTACTGACTGGAAAGAATTTCTCATTTTATTTTTGCTTTGTGTTTTGTTGAGGTTCATCAGGAGTTACTATAAACACTTTCCAGGTCATGTAGACATGCTTAAAGCTCATAGTTCCTCTGGTTGGAAAGCAGCCTATTCTTAATGGTATAGTGACAAAATTGAGTCTGTCTATCTTATTTACGTTAAGTTAAATTACTGGCACTGATAAGTTTTTGTAAGGCAATTCACTCAAGTTATTAAAATATTGTGTATTTTAGACTGCCTTTAATCCAGCTTTGCTCTTTACATTCACAGCACTTTCTTACCCACAAACATGAATGCAAAGATTAATTCCCTACCACTGTTCTTGTCTCATGTCTTCTAACCAGCTATGTTTATCTTTAGTTCATAACTTACAAAGAGAAGTTAGTTTTTTCTTCATGATTTTTAGTTGCATTATCATATCATCATCATTAAAAATAAATAAATAAATAAAATTCCTAGAACTGAATTGTGTGGGAGACCAACCTAGGAAATATAAGAAATACACATATAAAATCATGTACTTCTTTCCCTTGAAAAAATACAAAGAGTTTACATCTCCTAATAAGAATTTCATTTCATAATTTCCCCCACTGGTTGCAACTAGGCATTTATTCCAATGAGACTTTTCCTGTTCTGGAACTCTGCTTTGATAATTGTCCTCAATAAATTATTTGTACTACCTCCAAAGAGGATGACTTTTATCTTTAATTTGTATTCCATTACGTATCCCTTGAGGTAATATACAAATGAGATCAGAGCCAGGGTTCTGGCTTCACATTCCTGGGGTCCAGTCTCAGTTGCTTTACATGGTGACTACGTGACCTTGACAATCCCCACCTTCACTTTTCTTACCTGCAAAATGAGCACATTAAGAACAGTCAGCTCTATGGAGTTCAATGGATTAATAAAGAAGGGGAAATGTGGAAAGAATGGCTGGTAACTAGTTAAAGTAAATACATGTTGGCTGCTATCATTCCAAGACAAGTTAGGTAATACTTGGTAGGTTCAGTAATACTAAGGCCAAATTAAGAAATATTTTATTTCAAATTGTCTTAGAGGATTTCTTAAGAATAATTCCCAAAATGAGTTATATGATTAAAATTAGAATACAGACTTTCAAAAATATATTAAAAATCTGCATTAAAATTTTCCTGTGCATATACTAGATAATAAACTACTTTTAAAATAATTTAATTATAGCTACCCATTGCTTGAGAGGCTGCTCTGCCCTCTTGGAGTTGCCTATTGAGAAAGGATTTAAGCAAATTTGAAATGTTTACTGAAGGAGGTGAGTGTCTGCAGTGGGTAAGTGATTAGAAAATGTGTATCTAGGAAGAGAAATGTGTGTCAAGGAAGAGAAATCCTTATAACTTTTGACTCTTGACATGAAGTCTTCATAAATTTGTTTAACAGCAGATCTAGACAGTTCTCTTACATTCCATTTTATCATAAATGTTACTATAGTATTTTGCTTCTCTCTTGGCATTTTGACAGCTGAATGGAAAATTCTTCCACGCTCCCTAATGGGCATCCACAAGACAGTTTTCTTTAATACACTCTGGTGCTAACACCACTGGCATTGTTTCTTGCTGTTTGGAAAGTTCTTTGGTCAAAGGGGTTGCTTATTATTTGCTTAACTCCGTAGAAATTGTGCACTTAACAATGAAATCCCTCTCTTCCAAACTGAACCTCACACTGTGACCTGAGCCAAAGGCCTGGAAGAATTTATCATGGAAAATATGGAAAGGAAATGCTATATCATGCATTTAAACACGAACTGACACAGATATATAATATGGTTTAGTAGAAGTAGTTGCTGCTGTCTGAATGATAACTCTTGACCTGAGAAGCTCTGTTGTAATAAAGGGGGCAAATTTGCATGATTTGTGCCATAAGCAATATTTATAATGTAAGAGTGTTTTAAAGATTAATACATTCCCAGAGCAACACATGAAAGAGACAGGAAAGGTTATTCAACGATCGCCCAAATGAGCTATTTATTTGTAATACTTTCATCTGGAAGACTTTCTTAGTTCCTTTTTTTTTCCCCTTATTACTTTAATAAACAATGAAGACATTGATAGCTCCCTGACTTCAAAATATTTTCTGCAAGTTTAACTTTTTCAATCAAGGAGAAAAGGCTGTTTTTTGTTTTTTTTTAATAGTTAATCAAATGCCCCTCAGTAGTTAAAGGCTTACAGTACTTTGTAAGTTCTTATACCATTAACTTCTCATTTTGAAAATCAAAAACTGGAAGCATTTTTCACAAAGAGTTACATTATTTTTATCTAACAATCAGTTCAGTTCAGTCACTGAGTCATGTCTGACTCTTTGCGACCCCATGAATTGCAGCACACCAGGCCTCCCTGTCCATCACCATCTCCTAGAGTTCACTCAAACTCATGTCCATCAAGTTGGTGATGCCATCTGACATCTCATCCTCTGTCTTCCCCCTTCTCCTCCTGCCCCCAATCCCTCCCAGCATCATACTCTTTTCCAATGAGTCAACTCTTTGCATGAGGTGGCCAAAGTATTGGAGTTTCAGCTTTAGCATCAGTCCTTCCAATGAACACCCAGGTCTGATCTCCTTTAAAATGGACTGGTTGGATCTCCTTGCAGTCCAAGGGACTCTCAAGAGTTTTCTTCAACACCACAGTTCAAAGGCATCAGTTCTTTGGTGCTCAGCTTTCTTCACAGTCCAACTCTCACATTAACCAATTATAATTATAAATTGATTCATAAAGCTCCAAAGAAAATATCCTTACACAGTTCAGTCATTAGAGTACTAAAGTCTGAGGTTGAGCACACTCTTTTTTTAGTGTTTCTATAAATTGAGATTCTTTCTTGTTTCATAACTATTTTCTTCTTTCAGGTACAGAGCACTACAGTTTAGTACAGAAAGAAAAGTGACAAAATTCTCCATAAAAGGAAAATAAAATCTTTTAAAATAAGCATGCTCAACTTCTACAAGAGGATGCTACAAGAAATCTCACACAATGTCAGTTGAAATGTGAAAAAAATCAGAAAAAAATTGGGGATACATATAGAATATATCTTTAAAAATTAACACAGAATGCAAGCTCCTTAAGTATAAGCTCTATATCAAATTGAGCTTTTAAAAATAATTTTGTTTATTCATTTATTCTCGATTGTGCTTGGTCTTCGTTTCTGCGTGCTGACACTCTTCCAGTTGCCAGGAATCAGGCCCGTTGTGGCACATGGGCTCAGTAGCTGTGGTGCACGGGCCCTGTGGCCCCATGGTATATGGAATCCTCCCGGACCAGGGATTGAACCCGTGTCCCCTGCATTGGCAGATAGACTCTCAACCGCCGGACCACCAGTAGAGCTCATTCTTAATTGAAAGGAATTGCCAGTCCAGGTTCGATGTATGATGCAGGATGCTTGGGGCTGGTGCACTGGGATGACCCAAAGGGATGGTGTGGTGAGGGAGGTGGGAGGGGGAGTCAGGATGGGGAACACATGTACACTCATGGTCGAATCATGTTGATGTATGGCAAAATGAATACAATATTGTAAATTAATTAGCCTCCAATAAAATAAATAAACTTATATTAAAAAAGAATTTTTTTCGGAATTAATTGTCATGCACTTTTAATTTTCCATCTAAAAATATAGGAAGTTTTCAAAATGACCTTTTTTTCATCTTAAAAAGTCAAATGGGTTCAGTGTTAAAATTAAAAGCCTTGTGGGAGAGGATTAAAGTGAGTGCTCGAGAGAAAGTTCAGAATTAAAAAAGGTGTTGTATCTATGTATTTTGCTATTTTAATTGTTTTGGCAAATGATGCTTGAGAGTATAGTTGTGTCTGCACCTTTCCAAACAATTGAGTCTAATTGAAA
The DNA here is from genome assembly GCA_917880005.1 of Nanger dama. NCBI lineage: Eukaryota > Metazoa > Chordata > Mammalia > Artiodactyla > Bovidae > Nanger > Nanger dama. The sequence continues at coordinate 5,398,246 of CAKJTW010000003.1, read as the reverse complement.
AGCAAAGGATTGTATCAAACATGAGGTTCCCTTCATTGAGCCAAGTTGTTTCCACTGGAGACAGAGAGTATGTAACGCTGACTCTGGAAGCGTGGCCAGGAATGGACAGCCAATGGAACAAGACAGGCTCCAGCTCCAGCGCCTCACTAACAGCTGCCACTCTGGGGCCGCTTTCCTGCCCCTAGTCTTCTTAAACAGCTCTATTCCTATTTTTGGCAGATTGAACCTCAATCAGAAAAAAAAATGTGGATATTATAATTCATGTATAATATTTCTTTGATGGAGGAATAAAGAAACTCATTCCCCCATATCTCGTGTCTCCTGAAGCATGATCTAACATTATTGCCATTTTACGAAAGAGAGGGATTGTTTAGGAAATTTAGCCAAGGTAATAGAAGAAATAAGCAGGGCCAGACAAGGGATCTCTCAGTTCCCCAATTTCTCTTACATCTTTCACATTAATTTTTCTCTGGGATCAGTTGCACAATTTTGAAGAGAAATTTAGGGAAACATAGTTCTATTTTTCCTCTGACAGGCACACAAACCCTGCAAAAATGACAAATGATTGATAGTAATCACTTGGATCTATTCTAGAGTTGTTAATAACAGTACGATTTGTACATCAAACATAAAAGTACGTTCAATAGTTAACAGTTATTAGAGCAAATTAAATCCATCTGGACTAAATTGTCTTCCAAGCATTAAGGTCTTGACTTTACAATCAAAAGACTTTTCCCCGTTACTCTCTGTTCTGTCCTAGTAGCTTTGCGACTTAGGCATGCTCACTGCCACTGAGATGATCCATTTTCAGTTGAGCACCACAGACTAAACTCAGTAGATGCATTTACATTCTACCTGGTTTCCTTCATAACTAGTGGCCTGTGCTGTAGCTAAAAGTTCAGGCTAGGGAGTCAGTCAGGGCTCAGTCCCAGTTCCAAAACTGTGTTTTTCAGCCACAAATTAGGTATATTGCTGCTCTCTTAGAGCAAAAACATCTCTGCTTCTATAAAACAATGATAATATTGCTCTCATCTTACACAATTATTGTTAGAATTCTCATAATAGGATGCATGACAGAATCCTTGGCTTGAAGTAAGGAGTCAAAATGTCTATATTGTTACTTTCCCAGTGTTCTCCTATGTCCTGTAGGCAAGTGTAGAAGGGGGTTACATTGCAAGGGGAGGTGGAAAAGTGCCTCAAAATCTTCTCCTCTGTGTTGTCTTCTCCCAACGTCTTAGGCATGAGATGCCTCCCATTTTAGAATAGCCGTGACTATTATTTGCTCATTAACATTGACTTGAGTTACTTTTTATCATAACCATGCCCAATGTCCTATTACTTCAAGTCTGCATCTTAAGGGGAGATATCCAGACTTTTAACTATACATGAATGTATATTCTATGTGGTGCTGATGGTGGTTCAGTTGCCAAGTTGTGTCCAACTCTTGCAACCCTATGAACTGCAGCCTGCCAGGCTCCTCTGTCCATGGGGTTTCCCAGGCAAGAGTACTGGAGTAAGGTTGCGATTTCCTTCTCCATTACATTCTATGTATTAGCCCATAATATATAAAATATATTTTGAATCTAATAGACTCTCAGAAAATATTTCTTTGAAAGAATAGGCTGTGTCCGTAAAGGCAGGTGACTTTATTTCCAGTCGTGGTTCCTACTCTCAGTAAGCTGGTTTTGCTGAAGCAAGTCACATGTTCACAAGGAGCCTTATTGTCACTCCCTATCTACTACTTAGAGAGATGTGTGGATCATATAAGATAATGCAGATGAAAGTATGTGCCAAGCTAAGAGTTAAAGTTCTAACTTGAAAATAAGAATGAGACTTATTATTATGTCTCAGTGCATAATGATGTAACAGTTGCATTTAGATACTTGAAATGAGAATGTGATTTAGAAAATACACTTGAATACAGTAATTAGCAGATGAATGTGATCTGCTTATACACAAGAAGTACTGCTAAAGGAGTCCTATTTTTCTGAAATCTCTTGTTGCGTGGCACAGAGATACAGGCATAAATGCAAACAAACTAATCAGCGAGAGGTCATCACGTGCATAAATGCCATGTTGCCGACATCACGGATCTCCATTAGAAATGAGCAGGTTTAGCTTGAAAAACTGAAGTAGGGTGAGAATAATTTTTATTATTTCTTTTCACTCTCTCACTGACCTTTCACCATCCTGGAAGAACAGTCTCAAAGTTCAACCTTCCCTTCTAAGACTTTAATAAAGAGAGACAAGGTTTGTTTCCATTTCTTTCAGAGACCGGTGTGAGAAATGCTGAAATACCACATATAGGACCTTCTTGCTTGTAGGGTTTCCAGCTGAGACTGCAGGCAGAAATGCTGAAAATTCTCATAAGGGATCCAGGCTTCATGACATTTCCAGACAAACTCTGTGGCCCCCAGGGGACAGTGGGGAAACGGTAAGGTGAGTTTCCGGATGCCTGGTACACTCAGGCCCTTCAATTTTGAACCATTCAAACAGTATTGATGGAGAGCTTAGACACATTTTCTTCATAATATTTTGCATTTGCTGTGTTATTGTTGGTGAGGATTACTGTGCTCTGAATTCGAAAGGAATGGCTATTTTTCCATTTAATGTCAAATGTTAACTACTTTATGGAAAGTGCAGCTTCTGCTTTTTTTTTTTTTAAATATGACCTCTCCTAAACAAGAGGCCTGTGGAAAATGAAGCATTACCTGTATTAATAGGTTTCAGTCTCCTGCACAGGCTACTTCAGTGATATTTCAGAGTCTATTAAATAGGACTCAAAATTGCACAGCAGAAAGGCACTGCCAAATATTTCCTTTAAGTTCCATTTTCTAGATTATCAAAAAGAAAAATAGAAAAAATGCATGATTTATTAGAGATTTTTATTTTGTTGCTGTTGTTGTTGTTGCTCTATTGATGTAAAAGATACCATTCCCTGATAACAAATTATTGCAATTACTGACAATGCATTCAACTAATTAGCCATAAGGAATAAGGAAATGAGACTGAAGTGCAGTGCTGGGCATAAAAAGCAGTCCTAACTTGAAAAGTAAAGTATTATATTGTAACACTCTTTTCACATGTTTTAGTAACTTTTACAAAAATCTAGACAACTATGCCTGAGTATCTATCTTATTTTCATCTGCTTATACAAACTTTTGAAAGGAATGAAAGTCAGTTACTACTCATTTCAAATGGTTGAAATCAGCTTAAAATAATGTGAGAAGCAAAATACGGGCATGATTTTTTCGTATTCAAAATCTGTTGGACTGGATGTATTTTTGCATCATGAATATTTTTATTGATACCTGATGCACTGCCACCATATATGTTGACTTCATTCTGTGCAGAGCTCTTGAGAAAAACAGAATTTTCTATCAGTCATGTTTTAGATATGAAGCACAATTTATACAGAAAAAAAAATCTTAATTAGTATTTGTCTTTGAATGAAGGTAAAAACACAAAGTGATGGTATAGACATGCATAAGCACTAATTTCCATACGAACATTCATTGTAAAATATCTAACCAAATAGCGTGTTTTGAAAGATTCTTTCCTGTAATATGTTGAGTTTATTTTACTTTAAAACAGAATTCTGATTTTACTTATCTTGCACTAAATTAAGCAGAATAAATATTATAATATGTAAAACATATCTTCCTGTTACTCAGGCCAAAATAAAAATAAGTAAAAGGACAGAGAATAATGTCACAATTGTTTATATGCATATGTTTAATGATGATAAAAGAATCTCTCCTTGTTTTAAAGTTTCTTTATATTCTTCCCAGGATGGTTGATAACTAAGTGAGTTTTGGCAAACAGATATACAAGTGGAAGTGGTTTATTGAATAAACTGGTGCGGGCAGAAAGCAAATTTATTTTTCTTATGACTTCATCTTTAATCCCATCCTCTTTATTCATTCTCTGACCTCACATAGCCTCACCATTCATAGCCCATTGGTTGAAATTCTAATAATTATAGCCTTTTCTGTTTATTTTATTTAGCAAAATACCCATACAGCTTTGGTGACAAACAGTTCAGCTTTGCCCAAGACTGAAGGATTTTTCGGAGGTGTAGGACTCTCAGTGCTAAAGCCTGAAAAGTCCCAGACTTCACTGGTGGTCCAGTGGTTAAGACTACACTAATGCAGGGGTACGGTTCCACCCTGATCAGGGAACTAAGACCACACAGGCCATGAGGCCAAAAGTTTGATTAATTGAAAGATAAATAAAATGAATGTTCCAGACAAATGGAGATAATTTGTCACCCTAAGGGAACAGTCTAGAAATCATGTGACTCCAAGCCTCCTCAGATTAACTCAGACTTAATTCTGCAGTGCAGCAGTCTCTTATTTTCAGATTTTGCACCATTTCTCTGTTGATTTTCTATTTCTCCATCCCCATGCACAAAGCTGCATTTGTCTGCTCCAGGTCTGATTTAGAAAGAGACAGAAATGTCAGCCAGCATGAGTACGGTGAAATCTATCTCAATAAGTTCAGAGGGGACTTTGCCTTTTCTTACATCCTTGAAATAAATACTATTGCCTCCCTTCAGCCTATCGAGACTTCAGGAAGAAATGGCTTCATAGTCACGCGGTAGCCTGTTCTCATAATCCAGGAGACACAGAGCGAATGAACTTGGTATCAGTCACAAGCTGTGCTGTTCTTTAAGATTTCAAAATAGCAGATACCAGATTGAGACATAACTTCACACCACTGAAATTATTTTCTTGACAAGTTTTAATCAATATTTTGAAAATTTTGTATTTCTTGGGGAAAGAGAGGGAGACAAGGATCATTGGGGGAAAAACCTATGGACTTCTAGGTAGGGTTCTTCTCTTAACAAACAAAGGATACTCCTGGATAATAGTTCTGCTGTCTTTGATTGGTTGAGAAATGTTGATAACTAATAAATAAAGATTTTCTTCTAGACTCATTATATATTGCCAGCAGGGTTGTCATTTTTTTTTTTTTTTCTGGATTGGCAGACAATCCAGGAAACTCATCAACTATGGAGAGATTCTTGACTTCCTACTTTAGAATTCCAGTCCCCTATAATGAAAAGGACATATTTTTTGGGTGTTAGTTCTAAAAAGTCTTGTAGATCCCCATAAAATGGTTAAACTTCACCTTCTTCAGCATTACTGGTTGGGGCATAGACCTGGAACTGTGATATTGAATGGTTTGCCTTGGAAACGAATAAAGATCATTCTGTCGTTTTTGAGATTGCATCCAAGTATTGCATTTCAGATTCTTTTGCTGACCATAATGGCTACTCCATTTCTTCTGAAGGATTCCTGCGTGCAGTATGATGTGATCACTAAAGCCAGACATCTTGGAATGTGAAGTCAAATGGGCCTTAGAAAGCATCACTACGAAAAAAGCTAGGTGATAGAATTCCAGTTGAAAATTCACTCAGACTCACGTCCATTGCCTCCGTGATGCCATCCAGCCATCTCATTCTCGGTCGTCCCCTTCTCCTCCTGCCCCCAATCCCTCCCAGCACCAGAGTCTTTTCCAATGAGCCAGCTCTTCTCATGAGGTGGCCAAAGTACTGGAGTTTCAGCTTTAGCATCATTCCTTCCAAAGAACACCCAGGGTTGATCTCCTTTAGAATGGACTGGTTGGATCTCCTTGCAGTCCAAGGGACTCTCAAGAGTCTTCTCCAACACCACAGTTCAAAAGCATCAATTCTTCGGTGCTCAGCCTTCTTCACAGTCCAACTCTCACATCCATACATGACCACAGGAAAAACCATGGCCTTGACTAGACGGACCTTAGTCGGCAAAGTAATGTCTCTGCTTTTCAATATACTATCTAGGTTGGTCATAACTTTTCTTCCAAGGAGTAAGCGTCTTCTAATTTCGTGGCTGCAGTCACCATCTGCATTGATTTTGGAGCCCCCGAAAATGAAGTCTGACACTGTTTCCACTGTTTTCCCATCTATTTCCCATGAAGTGATGGGACTAGATGCCATGATTTTCGTTTTCTGAATGTTGAGCTCTAAACCAACTTTTTCACTCTCCTTTTTCACTTTCATCAAGAGGCTTTTTAGTTCCTCTTCACTTTCTGCCATAAGGGTGGTGTTATCTGCATATCTGAGGTTATTGATATTTCTCCCGGCAATCTTGATTCCAGCTTGTGCTTCTTCCAGTCCAGCGTTTCTCATGATGTACTCTGCAGAGAAGTTAAATAAGCAGGGTGACAATATACAGCCTTGACATACTCTTTTTCCTATTTGGAAGCAGTCTGTTGTTCCATGTCCAGTTCTAACTGTTGCTTCCTGACCTGCATACAGATTTCTCAAAAGACAGGTTAGGTGGTCTGGTATTCCCATCTCTTTCAGAATTGTCCACAGTTTATTGTGATCCACATAGTCAAAGGCTTTGGCATAGTCAATAAAGCAGAAATAGATGTTTTTCTGGAACTCTCTTGCTTTTTCCATGATCCAGTGCATGTTGGCAATTTGATGTCTGGTTCCTCTGCCTTTTCTCAAACCAGGTTGAACATCAGGAGTTCGCGGTTCATGTATTGCTGAAGCCTGGCTTGCAGAATTTTGAGCATTACTTTACTAGCATGTGAGATGAGTCCAGTTGTGCAGTAGTTTGAGCATTCTTTAGCATCGCTTTTCTTTGGAATTGGAATGAAAATTGACCTTTTCCAGGCCTGTGGCCACTGCTGAGTTTTCCAAATTTGCTGGCATATTGAGTGCAGCACTTTCACAGTATCATCTTTCAGAATTTGAAACAGCTCCACTGGAATTCCATCGCCTCCACTAGCTTTGTTTGTAGTGATGCTTTCTAAGGCCCACTTGACTTCACATTCCAAGATGTCTGGCTCTAGATGAGTGATCACATCATCATAATTATCTGGGCCATGAAGATCTTTTTGTACAGTTCTGTGTATTCTTGCCACCTCTTCTTAATATCTTCTGCTTCTGTTAGGTCCAGACCATTTCTGTCCTTTATCAAGCCCATCTTTGCATAAAATGTTCCCTTAGTATCTCTAATTTTCTTGAAGAGATCTCTAGTCTTTCCCATTCTGTTCTTTTCCTCTATTTCTTTGCATTGATCACTGAAGAAGGCTTTCTTATCTTTTCTTGCTATTCTTTGGAACTCTGCATTCAGATGCTTATATTTTTCCTTTTCTCCTTTGCTTTTCACCTCTCTTCTTTTCACAGCTATTTGTAAGGCCTCCCTAGACAGCCATTTTGCTTTTTGCATTTCTTTTCCATGGGGATGGTCTTGATCCCTGTCTCCTGTACAATGTCACGAACCTCATTCCATAGCTCATCAGGCACTCTATCTATCAGATCTAGGCCCTTAAATCTATTTCTCACTTCCACTGTATAATCATAAGGGATTTGATTTAGGTCATACCTGAATGGTCTAGCAGTTTTCTCTACACTCTTCAATTTGAGTCTGAATTTGGTAATGAGGAGTTCATGATCTGAAGCACAGTCAGCTCCTGGTCTTGTTTTGTTGACTCTATAGAGCTTCTCCATCTTTGGGTGCATACTATATAATCAGTGTGGTTTTGGTGTTGACTATCTGTTGATGTCCATGTGTAGAGTCTTCTCTTGTGTTGTTGGAAGAGAGTGTTTGCTATGACCAGTGCATTTTCTTGGCAAAACTCTGTTAATCTTTGCCCTGCTTCATTCCATATTCCAAGGCCAATCTTGCCTGTTACTCCAGGTGTTTCTTGACTTCCTACTTTTGCATTCCAGTCCCCTCTAATGAAAATGACATCTTTTTTGGTGTTAGTTCTAAAAGGTCTTGTAGGTCTTCATAAAACCTTTCAACTTCAGCTTCTTCAGTGTTACTGGTTGGGGCATAGACTTGGATAACTGGAATATTGAATGGTTTGCCTTGGAAATGAACAGAGATCATTCTGTCGTTTTTGAGATTGCATCCAAGTACTGCATTTCAGACTCTTTTGTTGACCATGATGGCTACTCCATTTCTTCTGACCTAACTTGTTTATGACCCAGCAATCCCACTGCTGGGCCTACACACCAAGGAAACCAGAATTGAAAGAGACATGTGTAACCCAATGTTCACTGCAGCACTGTTTATAATAGGTAGGACATGGAAGAAACCTAGATGCCCATCAGCAGATGAAGGAATAAGAAAGCTGTGGTACATATATACGATGGAGTATTCAATTCAGTTCAGTTCAGTTCAGTTCAGTCACTCAGCCGTGTCCGACTCTTTGAGACCCCATGAATCGCAGCACGCCAGGCCTCCCTGTCCATCACCATCTCCTGGAATTCACTCAGACTCACGTTCATTGAGTCCGTGATGCCATCCAGCCATCTCATCCTCTGTCGTCCCCTTCTCCTCCTGCCCCCAATCCCTCCCAGCATCAGAGTCTTTTCTAATGAGTCAGCTCTTCGCATGAGGTGGCCAAAGTACTGGAGTTTCAGCTTTAGCATCATTCCTTCCAAAGAAATCCCAGGGTTGATCTTCAGAATGGACATGTTGGGTCTCCTTGCAGTCCAAGGGACTCTCAAGAGTCTTCTCCAACACCACAGTTCAAAAGCATCAATTCTTCGGCACTCAGCCTTCTTCACAGTCCAACTCTCACATCTATACATGACCACAGGAAAAACTATAGCCTTGACTAGATGGACCTTATTCAGCAAAGTAATATCTCTGCTTTTGAATATGCTGTCTACGTTGGTCATAACTTTTATTCTCAGCCATTAAAAGAATACATTTGAATCAGTTCTAATGAAGTAGACGAGACTGGAGCCTATTATAAAGAGTGAAGTAATCCAGAAAGAAAAACACCAATACAGTATACTACTGCATATATAGGAATTTAGAAAGACAGTAACAATGTGAGACAGCAAAAGATACACAGATATATAGATCAGTCTTTTGGACTCTGTGGGAGAGGGTGAGGGTGGGATGATTTGGGGCAATGGTATGGAAACATGTATAATATCATATAAGAAATGAATTGCCAGTCCAGGTTCAATATAGGATCCTTGGGGCTGGTGCACTGGGATGACCTGGAGGGATGGTTTGGGGAGGGAGGTGAGAGGGGTTTTAGAATGAGGAACACGTGTACACCCATGGTGGATTTATGTTGATGTGTTGCAGAACCAATACAATATTGTAAATTAATTAGCCTCCAATTAAAATAAATACATTTAAATTTAAAAGAGAGGAAAAAAAATTGCATTATGTTGGTATAATTCAAAATCTTCAGTTCAGTCATTCAATTGTGTCCGACTCTTTGCGATCCCATGAACCGCAGCATGCCAGGCCTCCCTGTCCATCACCAGCTCTCGGAGGTCACCCAAGCCCATGTCCATTGAGTCTGTGATGCCATCCAACCATCTCATCCTCTGTCGCCCCTTCTCCTCCTGCCCTCAGTCTCTCCCAGAAATAGGGTCTTTTTAAATGAGTCAGCTCTTCACCTCAGGTGGCCAAAGTATTGGAGTTTCAGCTTTAGCATCAGTCCTTCCAACGACGCCCAGGACTGATCTCCTTCAGAATGGACTTGTTGGATTTCCTTGAAGTCCAAGGGACTCACAAGAGTCTTGTCAAACACCACGATTCAAACCCATCAATTCTTTGGTGCTCAGTTGTCTCCATAGTCCAACTCTCACATCCACACATGACTACTGGAAAAACCATAGCTTTGACTAGACGGACCTTTGTTGACAACAAATATACTGTCTAGGTTGGTCATAACTTTCCTTCCAAGGAGTAAATGTCTTTTAATTTCATGGCTGCAATCACCATCTGCAGTGATTTGGGAGCCCAGAAAGATAAAGTCAGCCACTGTTTCCCCACTATTTGCCATGAAGTGATGGGACTGGATGCCATGATCCTCATTTTCTGAATGTTGAGCTTTAAGCCTAAGCCAACTTTTTCATTCTCCTCTTTTACTTACATCAAGAGGCTCTTTTGTTCCTCTTTACTTTCTTCCATAAGAGTGTTGTCATCTGCATATCTGAGGTTATTGATATTTCTCCTGGCAATCTGATTCCAGCTTGTGCTTCTTCCAGCCCAGCATTTCTCATGATGTACTCTGCATATATGTCAAATAAGCAGGGTCACAATATATAGCCTTGACATACTCCTTTTCTTATTTGGAACCAGTCTGTCTTTCCATGTCCAGTTCTAACAGGTACTTCCTGACCTGCATACAGGTTTCTCAAGAGGCAGGTCAGGTGGTCTGGTATTCCCATCTCTTTCAGAATTTGCATCGGTTTATTGTATCCACACAGTGATTCAAAAACTTAATCATTGTTAAATTTAGCTTTTGACTTAAATCATCTTATACAGTGACACAAAGCTGGTATATTTACCTGGTTGCATATTTCTTCCACTAATGACCTAACAAATTCGAAATATTGCTTCACAGGAAAACTTGAAATGGAAAATAAGAGAAGTTAATTTGACATAGCAGGCAGTTGACCTAAATGAAATGTTATGATTCCTAGAAGTAGCAAAAAATATAATTATTAGCCATCCAGTCGTGTCTGACTCCTTGCAATTCTATGGACTCTAGCTCACCAGGCTCCTCTGTCCATGGAATTTTCCAGGTATTAATACTAAAGTTAGTTGCCAGTTCTCTTCTCCAGAGAATCTTCCTGACCCAGGGATCAAACCAAGGTCTCCTGCATTGCAAGCAGATCCTTTACCATCAGATTCACCAGGAAAGTGCAAGCTTCCTAGGATGGTAAGTAAATTTATTTTCTGTAACTATATACCTAAACTAATTTTGTTTATCATAGTCTCCATTAAACAATGTACTAGTTATCTACTGCTGCATCATTTTTTTCTCAAAATTCAAGTTTAAACTTCTCAGTTTTTAAGGGTCAGAAATCCAGGCATAAATTAACTGGGTGGTCATTTGGGCTCAGGGTCTCTCAGAGGTTTGAATCAAGCTGTTGGCAGAGGTTGAGACTACTTCAAGACTCACCCAGGGCTGGAGAATTTGCTACTGAGCTCAATTCCATAGTAGTTAGCAGACTAGGATTGCTGGTCTGGAAGTAGAACAGAGGCTTCAATCTCTCTCCACATGGGCCTCTTCACAGCGGTTGTTTCCCCCAAGAGCAAGAAGGCAAAGAGAGGAAACAAGTAAGAATCCAAGAAGAAAATCACATCCTTTCTAATATAATACTGAATGTGACCCGCCATCACTTTTCTGTTTGTCTCACTGACCAACCCCTGTATGAAAAGGACTCTTTGTGAATGAGAATCAGGAGGAAGAAATCTCTGGGGAGGTGGGGGTACGGGGAGCTTCTCGGAGGCTGGCTCTGAGAAACAACTACTTATTTGTTAAGTAGAAGAAAAGGTGAGTATTCTAGATTTCAAGTGACAGTGGATATCACCACACTGTTCATGGACGAAGGAAAACATTAACATTTACACAAAATATGCAGTCATCGTTCATCATCAACTTTTCCATTGAGTCAGCTCTTTGTATCAGGTGACCCAAGTATTGAAGTTTCAGCTTCAGCATCATTCCTTCCGATGAGTTTCAGGGCTCATTTTCACGTGTTAAAGTGAGAATTCAGGGCATTTGACGCTCATAAATGATTAATGGAGACTACGTGGAAAATCTAGGAGCATACCAAACTCAAACGGGGAAAAAGTGGAAGCAGTGACAGATTTTATTTTCTTGGGCTCAAGAACCTCTGCAGATGGTGACTGCAGACATGAAGCTCAGGACTTCTGTTTCTTGGAAGGAAAGTTATGACAAATGTCGACAGCATATTAACAAGCAGAGACAACACTTTGCCAACAAAGTTTCATTAGGCTAAGGAGCAATGAGGAATGTGGATTGCTGCACATATTATATAGATAATATTTCCAGATATTTCACTGTGGTAAGAAATCTTGTACCAATGTTCCTTTACCGGTAAAGACATTCTCAAAAATTAGAAGCTATTGTAAAGCTGACAAAGATTTTGGGCTGTCAAAGACCTATTTTTAATATCAATTTCTTTTGAAAATACAAAGAAATGCAAATCATTCCTATTACATGTTTGTCTCAAAAATAGAACTACTTTCATACAATGAGAGAATGTTGTTAGTAAGGGTATAAATAATAGACAGGTGGACAGATGGTAAAACTATTTGAACAAACATCAAACAATAATTGATTATCTTGGCAAATGTTAATTATATACCTTTTTCTAACACTTTAAAGCATAGTTAGTAAGCCTGGAGTCATTTTGAGTTATTTCCAAGAGTATTTTGGTGCTTCTCCAAAGAGAAATTAAAAATTAAAAAAATAAAATTCCTTGAGTGTCACAACTAGACCTGAATCAGCCAAATATAAATAAATAAAAATAAAAAATTCCTCATGTCCTGTGGTCTTCAGTCAAGAGACCTGAGATATGCCCAGCCCTTGATCTTATACCTTTATTCAGCCAAGTTCAGTTCAGTTCAGTCACTAAGTCATATCCAACTCTCTGTGACCCCATGAATCAGAGCATACAAGGCCTCTCTCTCCATCAAAAACTCCCAGGGTCTACCCAAACCCATGTCCATCAGTCAGTGATGACATGCAACATTCTCATCCCCTGTCATTCCTTTTTCCTCCTCTCCCCAACCCATCCCCTCATTAGAGTCTCTTCCGATGAGTCAATGCTTCGCATGAGGTGGCTAAAGTACTGGAGTTTCAGCTTCAATATCAATCCTTCCAATGAACACCCAGGACTGATCTTTAGAATGGACTGATTGGATATTCTTGCAGTCCAAGGGACTCTCAAGAGTCTTCTCCAACACCACAGTTCAAAAGCATCAATTCTTTGGCACTAGCTTTCTTTATAGTCCAACTCTCACATCCATACATGACCATGAAAAGAACTATAGACTTGATTATATGGACCTTTGTTGGCAAAGTAATGTCTCTGCTTTTCAATATACTATCTAGGTTGGTCATAAATTTCCTTTCATTAGTAAATGTCTTTTAATTTCATGGCTGCTGTCACCATCTACAGTGATTTTGGAGCCCCAAAAATAAAGTATGACACTGTTTCCACATCTATTTCCCATGAAGTGATGGGACCAGATGCCATGATCTTCATTTTCTGAATGTTGAGCTTTAAACCAACTTTTTCATTCTCCTCCTTCACTTTCATCAAGAGGCTTTTTAGTTCCTCTTCACTTTGTCCATGATGGTGGTGCCATCTGCATATCTGAGGTTATTAATATTTCTCCCAGCAATCTTGATTCCAGCTTGTGCTTCTTCCAGCCCAGCACTTCTCATGATGTACTCTGCATATAAGTTAAATAAGCAGAGTGACAATATACAGCCTTGATGTACTCTTTTTCCTATTTGGAAAGAGTCTGTTGTTTCATGTCCAGTTCTAACTGTTGCTTCCTGACCTGCATACAGATTTCTTAAGAGGCAGGTCAGGTGGTCTGGTATTCCCATCTCTTTCAGAATTGTCCACAATTTACAGTGATCCACACAGTCAAAGGCTTTGGCATAGTCAATAAAGCAGAAATAGATATTTTTCTGGAACTCTCTTCCTTTTTCCATGATCCAGTGCATGTTGGCAATTTGATCTCTGGTTCCTCTGCCTTTTCTCTAAAACCAGCTTGAACATCAGGGAGTTCACGGTTCACATATTGCTAAAACTTGGCTTGGAGCATTTTGAACATTACTTTACTAGCATGTGAGATGAGTGCAATTGTGCAGTAGCTGGAGCATTCTTTGGCATTGCCTTTCTTTGGAATTGGAATGAAAACTGACCTTTTCCAGTCCTGTGGCCACTGCTGAGTTTTCCAAATTTGCTGGCACATTGAGTGCAGCACTTTCATAGCATCATCTTTCAGGATTTGAAACAGCTCACCTTGAATTCCATCACCTCCACTAGCCTTGTTCGCAGTGATGCTTTCTAAGGCCCACTTGACTTCACATTCCAAGATGTCTGGCTCTAGATGAGTGATTACATCATCATGATTATCTGAGTCTTGAAGATCTTTTTGTACACTTCTTCCATATATTCTTGCCACCTCTTCTTAATATCTTCTGCTTCTGTTAGGTCCAGACCATTTCTGTCCTTTATCAAGCCCATCTTTGCATAAAATGTTTCCTAGGTATCTCTAATTTTCTTGAAGAGATCTCCAGTCTTTCCCAATCTGTTCTTTTCCTCTGTTTCTTTGCACTGATCACTGAAGAAGGCTTTCTTATCTCTTCTTGCTATTCTCTGGAACTCTGCATTCAGATGCTTATATTTTTCCTTTTCTCCTTTGCTTTTTGCCTCTCTTCTTTTCACAGCTATTTGTAAGGCCTCCCCAGACAGCCATTTTGCTTTTTTGCATTTCTTTTCCATGGGGATGGTCTTGATCCCTGTCTCCTGTACAATGTCATGAACCTCATTCCATAGCTCATCAGGCACTCTTATCAGATCTAGGCCCTGAAATCTATTTCTCACTTCCACTGTATAATCATAAGGGATTTGATTTTGGTCATAGCTGAATGGTCTAGCTGTTTTCCCTACTTTCTTCAATTTGAGTCTGAATTTGGTAATAATGAGCCTATGATCTGAGCCACAGTGAGTCCCCGGTCTTGTTTTTGCTAACTGTATAGAGCTTCTCCATCTTTGGCTGCAAAGAATATAATCAATCTCATTTAGGTCTCTGAGTTCAGGTCTTTGGTACTGAGCTGCCCCATCACCTCCCTACATATTCTGCAATAAACACTGTCCTTCCTCCTCACACTACCTGGAGGCAGTAAATGGACTTTGCTGAGGGACCGACGAGCCGATCCAAGTTCAATTCCATCTTAGTTTTGGTATTTAGGACCTTTAGCTGTGGCTTGCAGACTCTTAGTTGTGGCATGCTATATCTTATTTCCGACCAGCAGAAGTGGCCAAGGGGAGCAACCCCATGCCCGAGGTCAGGGACGTGGCTGAGAGGAGCAACTCCAGGTCCAAGGAGCAGCAGAAGTGTAGGAGCAGGAGGGCCTTTGAAGGTCAAGAGGAGCAGCTATAAGGAGATACACCTCGTCCAAGGTAAGGAGCAGCAGCTGTGCTTTGCTGGATTAGCCGTGAAGAGATACTACACGTGCAAGGTAAGAGAAGCCTAAGTCATACGGTAGGTGTTGCAAGAGAGCATCAGAGGGCAGACACACTGAAACCATAGTCACAGAAAACTAGCCAATCTAATCACACAGACCACAGCCTTGTCTCAATGAAACTAAGCCATGCCCTGTGGGGCCACCCAAGACGGGTGGGTCATGGTGGAGAGGTCTGACAGAAGGTGGTCCACTGGAGAAGGGAATGGCAAACCACTTCAGTATTCTTGACTTGAGAACTCTATGAACAGTATGAAAAGGAAAAATGATAGGATACTAAACGAGGAATTCCCCAGGTCAGTAGGTGCCCAATATGCTACTGGAGATCAGTGGAGAAATAACTCCAGAAAGAATGAAGGGATGGAGCCAAAGTAAAAACAATACCCAGCTGTGGTTGTGACTGGTGATAGAAGCAAGGTCCAATGCTGTAAAGAGCAATATTGCATAGGAATCTGGAATGTTAGGTCCATGAATCAAGGCAAATTAGAAGTGGTCAAACAAGAGATGGCAAGAGTGAACGTCGACATTCTAGGAATCAGCGAACTAAAATGGACTAGAATGGGTGAATTTAACTCAGATGACCATTATATCTACTACTGTGGGCAGGAATCCCTCAGAAGAAATGGAGTAGTCATCATGGTCAACAAAAGAGTCCAAAATGCAGTACTTGGATGCAGTCTCAAAAACAACAGAATGATCTCTGTTCGTTTCCAAGGCAAACCATTAAATATCACAGTGATCGAATATTCACAGGTAATGAATATTACTTCAGCCCCAACCAATAATGCTGAAGAAGCTGAAGTTGAACGGTTCTGTGAAGACCTGCAAGACCTTCTAGAACTAACACCCCCAAAAGATGTCCTTTTCATTATAGGCAACTGGAATGCTGAAGTAGGAAGTCAAGAAACACCTGGAGTAACAGGCAAATTTGGCCTTGGAATATGGAATGATGCAGGGCAAAGGCTAATAGAGTTTTGCCAAGAGAACACACTGGTCATAGCAAACACCCTCTTCCAACAGCACAAGAGAAGACTCTGCACATGGACATCACCAGATGGTCAACACTGAAATCAGATTGATTCAGCCAAGAGATGAGTGTATTTCCTCAACTTGGAGGTTTAAGCTTTAAAATTAGCTTTTTAAAAAGTATAAAATCTTTGAACATAAAGAAAACCTATGTACCTACCACTGAAACTACACAAATGGAAATATCACTCCCCATCTCTTAATTTTCTCTTGGGAAATGGTCATCTGTGAGCTCTTTGAATATTGCTAAATATTAAACACAGATCTATAGTGTATGGTACCAAAATATTTTCCCTGGTACTTCTGGAATATTTAGTTTTTTTCTACCTGCTTATTTATTACAGTGTTGTAATAATTTGAATTTACCTGAAAGTAGACAAATTCAGCATATCTTCATATAGCTAAGAGCCTTCAGGGTTTCATTATGTTTTAGATTTCATATCCTTTAAATATTTTTATAGAACTATCTTTTCTTTATGTGCATAGATGCCTTATACATTTTGTATAGTAATTATTTCACCTTTAAATATCTTTTTCAAGGCTATGGCTTGTTTTCCAATGTTGGATACACCATCTTTCATCGTAGAGAACTTTGCAGCTTTAATGTGGTTCAATATAGCAACCTTTCCTTACATGATTCATACTTCATGTGTTTTATTTTTGAAATCCTCGAAGGTCATAAAACATTCTCCTTTGTTATCTTCTGAAATCTTAATATTTGAATACATGAATAGAAACTGATATTTTACCCTATATGGTAAATAACTTCCCACAATGTGGATCCTGTCTATTCTTTTGTTAGGGGAACTGGCTCTAGGACTTTTCAATAGGGTGGTGTTGGAACAAGTGTCTTCTTTAGGGTCCATAGTTGGTCCTCAGATAGCGAGCCACATGAATAGTGAGTGTGACTCCTTTCACGTTCTTTGGCGCTTGGTTCTGGTGACAGGACCAGAGTCAAGCAGAGCTGTGCCTAAGTCTTACCAGGATTACACTTCTATCTAGATCCCAAAACGTCCATAAAGACACTTTTGGCTGTGGATGGCTGCTGAAGTGTCATTATTGAAGGAGGGTATTTTCTTATTCTGTCCAGATATCATTCCCCATACACTCTCATTGATTCATCCACCCTTTTATTAGCCTTTTGTGTATATATGGGGATTAGTGTATTAGCATTTGCACATATATTACTATAGGTTACAGGCTAGGTTGTATTTCTGGATTCTTTATTCTGTTACACTGTCTCTCCTGAACTAATACCATTCATTTTATTTTTATTTTTAATATAAATTTATTTATTTTAATTGGATGCTAATTACTTTACAATATCGTATTGTTTTTGCCATACATCAACATGAATCCGCCACGGGTATTCATGTGTTCCCCATCCTGAACCCCCCTTCCACCTCCCCCTGTACCATCCCTCTGGGTCAATACCATTCATTTTAAAGCACAATAAACTTTTTAAAATCTAATAGTCCATCCCAGTGCACCAGCCCTACTCATGGTGTATTCATGTTAATATATGGCAAAACCAATACAATATTGTAAAGTAATTAGCCTCCAATTAAAATAAATAAATTTAAATTAAAAAAATCTAATAGTTTATCACAGTGCTATTTTTTCATGGTCTTTAGTAACCCTAACCCTTTATGTTTTCTACATGGAGTTTAGAATCAACCATACAAATCCCTGTTGAAATATTAAAATTGGGATCACATTAAATTAGAATGTTATTCAGAGAAAAGTGTTGTATTTATGTTGATCATTTTCATCTATAAACACAATGAGTTTCATTGATTGCCTTATATACAATTTTCTTTTTTTTCATATAGAGCTTTCAATTCTCCTGTTAGATTTATTATTAGTTTATTTATAGATGACTTTCCATGGTGAAAAGAACCTACTTTAAATCACATTTTCAATTTATGTTAATCCAATTTTTTTTACATGTTGATCTTGCGACTAACAACCTTGTTGAGCTATATTTAGTCACCGTTTCTGTAGATTCTATGGATGTCCAATGCTAATCTTCTTGCTTTCTACTAATGCTAGCCAAACTGTTTCTTTCCTGTTCAGTTCTCTTATTGCTAACTTTACTCACTGCCCTCCGCTAACACAAACTTTCTTACTTCACTGGCTGGAACTTCAAAACTACAAATATAATGTTCATAGAGTGGAAACCGGATTTTTTCCTCACTTGAATGCAGATTATTTAAATATTTTACTAATTGTATAATGTTTGCCATATTGTTTTGCTATAGTATCAAAGTAATCTTATTTTTATAATGTTAAAATATCTCCCTGTATCCACTTTAAACAATCGTAAACAGCTCTTGAATTTTGTGAATGTTTTTCTCTATAGACAGTAATGATTTTATTAACCTTTCAGTTTTTGTTACCATTTATGAATTTTGTTTACTATAGCTTAGCATTTTAGGATTTTCATATTATGTGTGAAATATTGATGTCTAGCTGATGTTAACTTCACAGAGACTTGAGGAAATGTCCATTTCTTTTTATTCTCTGTGAGAATCTGGACTTAGGTAATTCTTTATAAAATGTCTCTATAAATCTTAGTGGTCTTATATATCTCTGACACATTCAACCAAGTATCTTCTATATACATGTCTACACTAAAAAAAATTTCAACAGCAATAATATTTTCCTGGATTGTCTAATTTACTGTTATCTAGAAATTTGCATCTAACTCATACGTCTTTGTTGAATTCCCATATGATTTTGTAAAAAGTTTTCAACAAATTTTAATAAATTCATTTTTATACATATTGTTTTAATTTTTACAATTGTTTTAATTTTATTTCAATTCTTGAATAACATTCTAGTGGGATACTAAATTCTAGACTGATAGTTGTGTTTTCTTACTATATGATTGTCAATGAAAATTCAGCCATTTCTCTCTCTCTCTTTTTTTTTTTGGTAAATGTTTTAAATCTCCCATTGACTTGCTTTACAACTTTTTTTTTTTTTTCATACTGAAAATATGCCATTTTGCTATTGAGGTGTAGGAGATGTATATTTTGGAGGTTAGCCCCTTATCAGACATGTGGTTTGGAAATTTTTTCTCCCACTCTGTAGGTGTCTTTCTTACTCTGTTGGTGGTTTTCTTTGCTGTGCAGAAGCTTGTTTAGTTAGACATAATCCCACTTGTTTATTTCATTCCTGTAGCCTGTGCTTTTGGCGTTATAGCTGAGAGATCACTGCCAAGACCAATGTCAAGAAATCAGAATTATCTTGGGTTTTCTTCTGAGATTTTTGCAGTTTTAGATCTTATATTCAAGATAAAACATTTTGCATTGAATCTTGTGTACAGTGTAAGGAAGGAGTCCAATTTCACTTTTGTAAGTGGTTATACATTTTCCTCAAACCATTTGAGGAGAGACTATCATTTGAAGAGACTATCATTTCCCTCTTCTGGGTCCTTAGCACCTTCCCCAGTGATCAGCTGACTGTATTTGCATCAGCTTATTTGGGGGTTTTCTATTTGGTTTCAGTCTGATCTCCAGCATTACCAACTACATTTGCTGATAGACAATTCATATATATTTCTTTGAAATCTTCTTTAGTCACAATCATCATAAATTTATTGTCCTTATCACTATGACATGCACCTTTTGACAAATCTTGCATTTTTTCTTTCTTTGGATACAAAGGTGTGGCATTATTATTTATATCAACACCATCTCAATAACGTTGGCACTATCAGCTTGAACTAAGATAAAGAGATACCTGTAACAGTTAAAACCATCTGAGCTGCAAATCCATTCTCTTGCTCAAGTTTTTTGTCAATGCTTGTTCCTTTTTTGGCTTGGTCTTATGATGACTCATATTCTTTCTAGTCAACAGCTCAGCTCTCTGTGGGCTTTCACTCTTGCTGACTTGCTCTCAGTCTTGGTGATAGGAGCTGGCATTTGGGTCATCTTTTTTCTTTCAGTCATCATTCTTGGCTTCAGTTCAGTTCAGTTCAGTCACTCAGTCGTGTCCAACTCTTTGCGACCCCATGAATCACAGCATGTCAGGCCTCCCTGTCTGTCACCAACTCCCAGAGTTCACTCAGACTCATGTTCATCGAGTGTGTGATGCCATTCCGCCATCTCATCCTCTGTTGTCCCCTTCTCCTCTTGCCCCCAATCCCTCTCAGCATCAGAGTCTTTTCCAATGAGTCAACTCTTTGCATGAAGTGGCCAAAGTACTGGAGTTTCAGCTTCAGCATCATTCTTTCAAAATAAATCCCAGGGCTGATCTCCTTCAGAATGGACTGGTTGGATCTCCTTGCAGTCCAAGGGACTCTCAAGAGTCTTCTCCAACACCACAGTTCAAAAGCATCAATTCTTCGGCGCTCAACTTTCTTCACAGTCCAACTCTCACATCCATAGATGATCACTGGAAATTTAATTTTTATATACACACCATTCTCTTGCTCTTTTAATAACTTATTGGTCCTATCCTTATTGTGACTGTTTTAAGGCAACACATTCATGTCAATGTATGGCAAAACAAATGCAGTATTGTAATTAAAAAATAAATAAATAAATAAAAATTAAAAAAAAAAAAAAAGCCTGGTAGTACAAGGCTTTACATAAGTGTATCGCCATGGGACATTGCTGCAGCCCATCAGGGTCCTGTGTCCATGGGATGTTCAAGCAAGAATACTGGAGTGGGTTGTCATTTCCTTCATCCAGGGGATATTCCTAATCCAGGAGTTTAACTCACATCTCCTGTAGGCATTTCCTGAATAGCAGGCAGATTCTGTACCGCTGAGCCACCAGGGAAGCCCATGGATCATGGCCTTGCCATGATGAAGGGGCTTGGAAAACTCAGTGAAGCTATGAGCCAAGCCATGCAGGGCAACAAAGACATATGGGTCGTAGTCAAGAATTCTGACAAAATGCACTCCATTGTAGAAAGGGGTGGCAGTCTACTCCAGTAGTCGCACCTGGAGAGCCCCACGAACAGCATTAAAAGGCCGAAGGACGTAGCACTGGAAGATGAGTCCCCAGATCGGAAGTTGTTCAGTGACTATTGGGGGCAGATGGAAATTACTAATAGTTCCAGAAAGAATAGAGAGGCTGGGCCAAAATGGAAATGACACTCAGATGTGGATATGTCTGGTAGTGAAACTAAAATCTGATACTTTAAAGAACAATAACAATGTGGATGTGTCTGGTGGTAAGTAAAGTCTGATACCATTAAGAAACCTGGAATGTAAGGTCCACGAATCAAGGTAAATTGGATGTTACCAAGCAGGAGATGGCAAGACTGAATATCAGGATCTCAGGAATCAGTGAACTAAAATGGACTGAAATGGGCACATTTAATTTAGATGACCACCATGTCTACCACCGTGGGGAAGAATTTCTTAGAATAAATGGAGAAGCCCTCACAGGTGATAAGAGAGCCTCAAATGCAGCACTTGTCACTTGCAGCACACAAATGACTGAGTGATCTCAATTTGTTTCCAAGGCGAACAATTCACCATCACAGTAATCCAAGTTTAAGCCTCCTCCAATGATGACAAATATGCTGAAGTTGACCAGTTCTATGAAGACCTATACGGTCTTCATAGAACTAACACCATAAAAGACGTCCTTTTCATCATAAGGGATTTTAGTGTAAAAGTAAGAAGTCACGAGGCACCTGGAATAAAAGGCAAATTTGACCTTGGAGTATAAAATGAAACAGGGCAAAGGCTAGCAGAATTCTGTTAAGAAAACACTCTGGTCACAGCAAACAACCTTTTCCAACAACACAAGGGACATGGACATCACCAAATCATCAATAACAATAGCAGACTAATTATGTTCTTCACAGCTTAAGATGGAGATGCTCAGAAAAAACAAAACCAGGAGATGATTGTGGTGCAGAACATGAGATCCTTATAGTAAAAGTCAAGCATAAGTTAAAAAAGTAGGGAAACCACTAGGCCATCCAAGCATGACCTAAATCAAACCCTTGTGATTAAAAAAAAAAAAAAACCTTATGACTATACAGTGGAAGTGATGAATATATTCAAAGGATTAGATCTGATATACAGAGTGCCTGAAGAACTAAGGATGGAGGTTCATAATATTCTATAGGAGGCAGTGACCAGAACCTTCCCAAAGAAAAATATATGCAGGAAGGCAAAGTGGTTGTCTGAGGAGGCTTTACAGATAACTGAGGTAAGAAGAAAAGTGAAAAGTAATCAAGAGAGGGAAAGATACAACCAACTGAAATGCAGAGTTATAGAGAATAGCAAGGAGAGATAAGAAAGACTTCTTAAATAAACTATTCAAAGAAATAGAGCAAAACAACGAGGTGGGAAAGAACAGAGATTTCTTTAAGAAAATTGGAAATATCAAGGGAACATTTCATGCAAGGATGGGCATGATAAAGGACATAAATGATAAGGATTTAACAGAAGCAGAAAAGATTAAGAAGAGGTGGCAAGAATATTAAATTAAGAAGAGGTGACAGAGAACTATACAAACAGTGTCTTAATGATCCAGATAACCACAATGATATGGTCACTCACCTAGAACAGAATATCCTGAAATGTGAAGTCAACTAGTCCTTACAAAACATGCTATATTTGAAGCTAGTGGTGGTGATTGAATTCCAGCTGATCTCAGTATGTCAGCAAATTTGGAACGCTCAGCAGTGGCTACAGAGATATATGAAGTCAGTTTTCATTCAGTCTCAAAGAAGGGCAATACCAAAAAATGTTCAAATTACCATACAGTTGTGCTCATTTCACATGCTAGGAAGATTATGCTCAAAATCCTTCAAGCTAGGCTCAGCAGTATATGAACTGACAACTTCCAGATGTACAAACTGGGTTTAGAAAGGCAGAGATACCAGGGATCAAATCGTCAACATTCATTGGAACATGGAGAAAGCAGGGGGATTCCAGAAAAAAAAAAAATCTACTTCTGCTTTATTGAGTATGTGAAAGACTTTGACTGTGTGCATCACACCCATTGTGGAAAATTCTTGAAGGGATAGAAGTACCAGACAACTTTCTCTGTCTCCTGAGAAATCTGTATATGCGTCATGAAGCAAAGTTAGAACTGGGAATGGAACAACTGATTTGTACAAAATTGAGAAAGGAGTGCAACAATGTTGTATATTTTCACCTGCTTATTTAACTCTATGCAGGGTACATCATGTGAAATTCCAGCTGGATGAATCACAACCTAGAATCAAGATTGCCAGGAGAAACATCAGTAACCTCTAATGGCAGAAAGTGAAGAGGAACGAAAGAACCTCTTGATGAAGGTAAAAGGGGAGAGTGAAAAAGCTGGCTTAAAACTCAACATTCAAAAACTATGATCATGGCATCCAGTCTCATCACTTCCTGGCGAATAGGTGGGGGAAAAAGTGGAAGCAGTGACAGATTTTATTTTCTTGGGCAGCATAATCACTGCAGATGGTGCCTGAGGCCATGAAATGAAAAGATGAATGTTCTTTGGAAGAAAAGCTATGACAAATCTAGCCTATTAAAACGAGTCACCATGTTGCCAATAAAGGTCCAGGTAAGCTATGATTTTTCCAGTAGTTATTTATGGATGTGAGAGTTGGAGCATAAAGAGGGCTGAAGAACTGAGGCTTTTGAATTGTGGTGCTGGAGACGATTCTTGAGAGTCCTTTTAAATACAAAGTGATCAAGCCAGTCAATTCTAAAGAAAATCAACCTTGATTCTTCATTGGAAGGACTGATGCTAAAGTAAGGTTCCAATATGTTGGTCACCTGATGCAAAGAGCCAACTCCCTGAAAAAGGCCCTGATTCTGGGAAAGACTGAAGCCAAAATGAGGAGGGGGAGGAAAAGGATGAAATGGTTTGAGAGCATCACCAACACAGTGGACATGAATTTGAGCAAACTATGAAGATAGTGGGGGACAGAGGAGCCTGGCCTGTTGCAGTTGATGGGATCACAAAGGATCAGACAGTTTCTTAGAAATGCTTCACATAAGTTCAACACTATCTATCTACCCAGGGTGTCTTGTCTTTGCAGAACTATCACACCCTGTCCTCAGTTTGTCTGTACTATTCTCTCATAGACATTCTCTACACCCTGAAACCTTTTTCTTCTAAGCTATCTTCCCTTTCCTAACATATTTCCTATTCAGCCTAAATAACAAAGACTACTTTTAGTTGGGAGAACAAAATCCAAATAAAATTATTCAAGTAAAAATTAATTGATTGTTCCTAGATGATATAGTACAGAAATTTACTGACTTTGCAGACAGGATCAAGCTGCTCAACTGAGTTTCAACATGGCTCAATTCAGGCACTCTGGGCATCAGAACCTTGTCTCTCTTTCTCTCTCTCTCTCCATTTTTTATTTCAATATCTCACCTTTTCTAGGTATATGAGTTTCTGGTTAAAAAAATACAAATTTGTGTTTTCTAATCTCTGCAATTGCCTCAGCACCATTCATAACATTTGTCTCCTGGATTAATTTAAGGTGGGCTGATACTTTTCATTTTTGACCACCCTCAAATTTGAAGTTTTCTAGACGCATTCTTCCTTCCTTTCCTTCAGCCGCAGAGGTTGTGATGTATTACTGCTTGCTGTTGCATTAGTCAGTAGCCACCCATCCTATCTGGTTACTCTTCTGCATTTTTGTTTTAAGGTTTGCTAACGGTACTTTCCTTTACTTTATATACATTCTTAAGCTTAAAACAAAAAACAGTCACGACAAATACTTCCTTTCACTAGGCTACTTGCATTGCTCTCTTTCCCTGCTCGGATGGGCTTTTAGGAAGTTGTCTTACCATCGCTGCATGACTCTTCGCTTCTCATTTCCTTTATAACTTATTGCATTATAACTTCTGCCTCTACTCTATTGAAGTTGTTTTGGCAGATATTGTCAATAAAGTCCTTATTGCAAAATTCAATTGATAAATTTTAGCCCTTATGTTACTGGAAGCACAAGTTTGTTTTCCAATGCCTTTTTTTTTTTTTTAAATTCCTCAGCCACCAGTAAACTTCTTTTACTTTATTCCTGCTTTTCTAGTTCTTTCTGATCTTCTTTAAGGAAGTTCCTAAATGTAGGTCTTCTCCATGTTTCTCCCTTTCATCTGTTATTGTTTTATTCTGAGTATGCTCCTTGGGAAGACTTATCTATATATTGAGCCCTAAGGATCCTCTTGAATTTGGGCTTTTTATCCAACACTTGCTTGGCCTTCTCTCTTCAAGTATGCCTCACAAATGCTCCAAATTCAACATATCTAAACTTAACATTTGTCCCCTGACCTCCCCAGTGTTGTTGCTCTCTTTCAAACAAATAAAGGTTATTGTTTTAACTATTAACATCACTGTTGTTATCATCATTTATTATTGTATTTATATTTTTGGACTACATTTTAATAATGAGCATACAATAACTTGAAAAATAATTCATGTTAATACATTTTTTCTAACTTGTAAGCAAACCTCTCAAAGGACGGCATTATCGTTTTTACTCCCTTTTCTAAGCTAGACTAAAAATGCTTTGAGAGAAAGATCATAGCTTATTGTTTACTTCAGCTTTCTTCACTGTGTCTGCCCCCTAGTTGAGTTTAGTAAATGTTACTAAATAAGATAAATGAAGATTTTACTGCTACTAAGTCTTAAACTGTAACCAACTGGAAAGGATCCTTCTTTCATTTTATTTCTTGCCTTTGTGTTTCCTCTAAAATCACCCACTCTATCAATTTACTAGGCCTGCCATAATAAAATACCACAACAGTGGATGGTTTAAACAACAAAAAATATATTTTCTCAGTATGAGTTCAGTTGGTAGAGCTCGTTTCTTCTGAGGCATTCCCTAGGCTACAGGATGGCCACCATCCTCATGCTTCTTTGCCTGGTTGTCCCTCTGTCTATGCACACCTTTGGTGTCTCAGTCTCCTAATCTCTTTCTATAAGAATACTGATCAGATTGGATTGAAGCGTACCTTAAAGCCCGCATTTTAAATTAATCACAAGTTTTGGGGTGCTATGCCCTTCAAGGTACTGGGGTTAAAGCTTCAACATATAACTTGTAGAGCACAATTCAGTTTGTAACAATCATTCATTTGGTTATGAAACCTTTTCTTCTTATGATAAATACCTTCTGTCACTGACAACTCCCAAATTTTTGTTTCTATCTGTATCAATCCCCTGAAACACAATCATGATAACCCCATCTTTTTAGGGTTTGGGGGCAAATGCTTCTCCGTTCATCAGTTTCTTTCCCATTCTTCATCCAGTTCCCTGGCAAACTCTTAGTCCTTCCTTCAGGCCACACGGAGACTCTGACCAGCGCTTCTCTTTTCTTCCTCTGCAAGCGCTGCGCTGGAATCAGTCAATTCATATTCCCTGCAATGTCGTGAACACCTTCTATCTCTCTCTGGCTTCAGCATCTACCTAAACCCTGCCTTTATCTTGCTACAGTCTTTCCATAGCACAATAGCCAGAGTAATCATTTTACAAACTAAATTGGTTCGTGTGACATCAAGTCAAAGATTTCCAGTAGCTTTCTATCTCATTTAGGGTAAAGTCAACAGCAACATTGCCCATGAATCCACAAATGATGGTCCTGCCCCAAGCCACTGGCCCACTTTTCTGTAACTGCACTACTCATCCACTCTGCCCTTGCCAGGTAGGGCTCATTCCTTTCCTTCTACCACATCCAAACGTTTCTGTCTCGAGGACATGTCAATTGCAGTCCTTTCTGCCCTGGAATACCTTTTCTTCTTACCACCAGACACCCTCCCTCAGGTGTCTGCGTGGTTTATTCTCTAGCTTTCTTGTGACTCTTCAAACATTCTCTTCTCAGTGAGGGAATCTACTTCCACACTTAAAATAACAGAAAAATCCTTACCTCCCACAGTCTGTTATCTTCCTTGTTCTACTTTCTCTCAGTGTA
The DNA here is from genome assembly GCA_917880005.1 of Nanger dama. Classification (NCBI taxonomy): domain Eukaryota; kingdom Metazoa; phylum Chordata; class Mammalia; order Artiodactyla; family Bovidae; genus Nanger; species Nanger dama. Next base: position 5,371,270 of record CAKJTW010000003.1, on the reverse strand, counting down.
CTTGGAGGAAATACTGTATGTTTTAGGAATTTATTTATCTTACATCTCATATGCTCCCCTCCACCAGCCACATATATACCCACCAGAATTTGAGTTGTGTAGCGGAAACTTTTTTTTCTAATGTATTCACTGCTCTGTGTATATGAAGCCATATGCAACTTTCACAATATTTTAAATAGCTGTAAGTGAAATGGACTTTTATGCAATATAACTGATTTTTTGAATGGAAATCCACTGAAGAAAGATGAAACACTCCTATGCTGAGAAATAAGCAAGGAGACATAGATTGTTTCAGTAATCTAACTATCTTCTACTTTTCCAAAGTTTTGGTTTGTCTATTCATATTATTTTTGTACAGGTGGGTTTTTTTTTTAAATTTATTTGTTTCTCTTTGTTCTTATTTTAGAAATGATAAGTAGTGTTTTTCTACAATGAACAGCCCTGCTTGAAGTTAGAGAAAAAAGTGTCTGAATTCTCAAGATATCTTTGCACATGTTAGACCTGAGAAGTAAACAGATATGCTTGCCAGCTCCAGCTATGACAAAGGACTTTTTTTTTTTTTTTTTACTAAAAGCCAACAAGTACAGAAAAGTCAATATAGTAGAAAGTAAATTAGTAAAACACTTTTTTTTTTACACAATCTAGAAGAAAAAGAAAGATTATGTTTGTGTCCAGCAGTAACAATGTTATATGAATTCCTGGAATTTTAAGTATTGTTAGAGATATTCTAAAGATGTTGTTCAGTCGCTAAATCATGTCCAACCCTGTGACCCAAAGGACTGCAGCACACCAGGCTTCCCTGTCTCCCAGAGTTTGCTCAAACTCACCTCTGTTGATTGGTGATGCCATCTAACCATCTCATCCTCTGTTATTCCATTCTTCTCCTGCCTTCAATCTTTCCCAGGATCAGGGTCCTTTCCAGTGAATCGGCTCTTCACTTCAGTTGGTCAGTGTGTTGGAGTGTCAGCTTCAGCCTCAATCCTTCCAAAGAATATTCAGGGTTGATTTTCTTTAGAGGCTAGGCTTTCCTTTTTATTAATGTTAGTGAAGATATTTTCTGAGTTTTCACACCAGAATATAGATTAAGGGTTCTGTAAATGCTATATACAAATGATGATAATATTAATATCTGATCAAGAGCACATCAAGTACTGTTATATTTCTTAGTTTTCTGAAAGAATGAAATATGATTACTTAAGGAAACATGATCTTCAGCTGGCATCTGCATAGACTGTCAAGGTTAAATCCTAATTACAAGCATGCTTATGAAACCCCTGGCTTCTCTGGACCCAACTAACAGAGTCTAGCTTACCTACCCTGTGCTTCTTGGTATCTCTGTCCTATTTCTGCTCATTTGAAAACATCCACCAAAGAACTAAATTCAACATTTGTGAAAAGCAGGAGCCCATTTAATCCTCGGCTGACCCTTCTGTTGGAGAATAAGCTATACTGAAATCATGAGTGCCTGCCAATGAGCCCAGACATGCAGAGTGTTGAACATTACTTCTGGGTCTTAAATTAGCTTATCATTATTATTATTATTATTTTCACTCTGAGTTTCCAACCTACCTTGGAGACATGAAAGGTAAATTTATGTTTCCTAAAGATGTCAGGATAAAAGTGAAAAAAGTGAAAGTGAAAGTCACTCAGTCCTGTTCAACATTTTGTGATCCCGTACAGTCCATGGAATTCTCCAGGTCAAAATACTGGAGTGGGTAACCTATCCCTTCTCCAGTGGATCTTCCTGACCCAGGAATTGAACCAGGATCTCCTGCATTACAGGTGAATTCTTTACAAGCTGAGCTACCAGGGAAGCCCAGAGTCTTCAGAATATAAATCCTTAATGCCCAGAAATACTATGGAGGTGCCTAGGAGTCCATTTCAGTCCTTAGTAATCTTTCTGCTTCAATTACTACAAGAATCTTTCTGTCCCAGCGAATGGTCCCTCAGGCTTGCTAGGTTTCTGGCTTCTATGACACACGAAGAGCCTAGGAACCACAGGCAAGCCTGAATCCAAGTAAATACATCACTCTTGATGTGACTTCTCCTAGGGCAAAGACAGGGAGAGTGAGAGAGACAAAGAGTAACAGACATTTCTTGATTAGGAAATACCTTCCTTGCCTCCTCTTCCGACTTCTACCTTTTTAGCTCCTTACAGGACATTCAGTATAATGTTAATGCCTTGAAGTTTTGGGGAAAAAAGGATGCTGTGAAGTGAATTGTCTGTAGACAACGTCTACTTTCTGTGTCATTACAAACCTTCCCTGGGGAAAGAAAGCGTAAAAACCTGACCCCTGCTTGAATGAAAAGCAAAAGGGGAAAACAAGAAGGGAAAGAATACATATACACACCTTTAAAATATTATTGCCACTGATTTAATTATATTTGGAGTTTATTTTTTTATATCACCTAAAAACAAACAAGCAAAAGAGCAAAACACTAATAAATGAACAAAGTGAAGTTTTTAGGATCTCATCAGAAATAGTTGAGAGGAATAGAAGTGTTTACTCTTAGAAAATGGAAAATGTTACAAAGGCATCTTGATTTCTGTTGCTCTGGAGGGAAGAAATGAAGAGAGGCATGTTTTGGTTTAACATGAAAAAGGAGTTTCAAAGTTTGATGAATATGATGTCATGAAAATCTGGATTTGTTCCCAGTTTCTCAACTTTGGGTCAAGTCAAACAGCATATGAGCGTATTCCTTCAGTCTCTCTCTCTTTATCTCTCTCCATCTTTGTCTGTCTCTGTCTCTTTCTGTCTGTCTGTCTCTCCTTCACATGTTCAAGAAGTGTTTATATAGTACCTTCTGTGTTTCAGGATTCAAACCACTGGGATCAGTTATTCGCATCAATGACCAGAAGGGTCTAAACGTTTTGCTCCGATGGCAGTGACCATTTAGTGAGAGAAAGAAGATCAGCAAGCAGCAGCTTAGCTCAGTGTAGAGTGACGGCAGGAACGATGGCGCTAGGAGCGAGAGAGGACAAAGACATGCTGAGAATGCTGCGGAATGGGGCCGAGGGCAGATCTTGGGGGGTTTCAGGATACAGGTGGTGACAGGTACCCAGGAAAATGGGATGGATGCCATAGCTACAGTCTGCACAGGGAAGGGAGCCTGTAACCCTCTGGGAACCGAATGAAGGTTGGTGTAGACCGAAGGCAAAAGGTAAAGGAGAGGGAGGGTAGAAAAGAGAAGCTCGAGCTATATACAGGCTAAAAAAGTGTGAACATTTACCCTAAGACTAATAAGTCAGTATAGTTTTGTTTGAGTCTATAGGATGCAGGCCTAATCAAATTTGTAAAACCTCTGTGAGGAGCCATGTAGAGCCTACTGAGCATTGAAATAACACTTAAAAGGAATTCAAAGACTTATATCAAAGGCGTTCGTAACAATTACAACTTTGTAACAAAGCTGACTGTAACAACTTCAAGTTCCTGTAAGTGTTGCTTTTGAGGCAGATGATTTCTATCTTTGTACACATTTAAGAATAATTTAAATGGCCATCTCTTTGGAATGTCTTTTGAGGTGGTTTTGCCTTGGAAGAGTTTGCGATTCTAGGGATATGTTTTGCTTATAGACACCAAGACTTCCCTTAGGGACTCCTGAGGGGAATTTTGTCATGAAGAAGACTTGCATTGGGAGCAAGTCTTTGTGCTTTCACAGTGATACAGGAAGACATTCTCATTGTGTGCTTCTGTGTCTGATAGTATTGTTGGGAGGAATGCAAACTCTCCCATTAGTGGAGAAAAGCGAATGGGTGGAAAAGGTTTGATGGAGCCTGAAGGTCTAGAAGTATAAGTTTTGTCTGAGTACATATTTTTTCAAAAGGGGGAGTCATGACCTAATTATTTCTATCTTCTTTTATAAATAATGAGCAAAAAAAAGTGGCAAGACACCAGAAATTGTGGTAAAGTTTTATAGTCTTTTTAGTAACCTGAATCGAGGTCTCATATGCAACTATTATCTAACAAAACTAATTTTCTTACTCCTTAAATTTAGCTTAAATATAGAGGGATAATGTTGAGCCGTGATGAACGCATGCATGCCACATATTGTTTTGTTTTGGCAGATGCTGTTGGTGTCTCCTCAATCTCTCTGGAATCATCTTTACTGATTAGATGTGGTTCCCATGCCCTGGGAGCCATAGGTGCTTTGACTAATGGCTCATTGATTGACATCTACACCTTTTTTCCAAAGGATTTCCTTTGGGTTATTTACCGTACCTCATGGGAAACATAAAACTCTCCCTCTGCCTCAAAACAGGACAAACTCTGCCATAAGTAGTTCCAAATCTCCCTGCAGGATAAGACACAAAACCAGTTTCAGCTGACAGTATATTCATGTGTAAATTATTTCCACTTTCTGTTCAGATTCTTTCGCTTCTACAGGGGTTGAGCCCAAGAACACCACTCTGAATAAATCATATACAAAGTAATCCCAGCCTCAAGCTCTGCTTCTGTGGATTCCAAGGTAAGACACATGGAAATATTACTCTGTAATCTCTGGGAATTCCTTTCTTTCATGAAGAAAAAGTGCCTAAGTACTTTAAAAAAATAATGTGAGAATTGAGATAAATGGCATTAAATGTGCAAATATACACTATGCATAAATACACACTGAGTTGACTCACTGGAAAAGACTCTGATGTTGGGAGGGACTGGGGGCAGGGGGAGAAGAGGACGACAGATGGCTGGATGGCATCACGGACTCGATGGACGTGAGTCTGAGTGAACTCCGGGAGATGGTGATGGTCAGGGAGGCCTGGCGTGCTGCGATTCATGGGGTCGCAAAGAGTCGGACACGACTGAGCGACTGAACTGAACTAAGACTATAAAGAAACTATGAAAAATGAAAATTACTCATTTGTGTCCAACTCTTTGGAACTCCATATGGACTGTAGCCCGCCAGGCTCCTCTGTCCATGGAATTCTCCAGGTAAGAATACTGGAGTGGGTAGCCATTCCCTTCTCCAGGGGATCTGCCTAACTCAGGGATCAAGCCTGTGTCTCCCACAGCACAGGCAGATTCTTTACCATTTGAACCACTCTGTATTCCTAAGATTGAGAATGAACTAAAGTAATAATATCATTAGGGAAAAAAATTTAAAAAAGGCCCACCTTTTCTCTTTTGATTGCTTCCTCTGCCGAGCAGAAGCTTTTCCTTTTAGGTATCCCCTCCCATCTTATGTTGCTTCTGTTGATTGTGCTTTTGGTGTCATAGTCAATAAAAATCATTGCCTACCAAGGCCACAAGCATCCTAGAAGAGATTTAGAGAGTCAGGTCTTATCTCAAAGTTTTAACCCATTTTGAGCTAATTTTTGTGTGTGGTATAAACTAAGACTCCAATTTCATTCTTTTACAATTGCACCCCACTCCAGTACTCTTGCCTGGAAAATCCCACTCATGGAGAAGCCTAGTAGGCGGCAGTCCATGGGGTCCCTGAGGGTCAGAAAAGACTGAGCAACTTCACTTTCACTTTTCACATTCATGAATTGGAGAAGGAAATGGCAACCCACTCCAGCGTTCTTGCCTGGAGAATCCCAGGGACGGGGGACCCTGGTGGGCTGCCATCTATGGTATTGCACAGAGTCAGACACGACTGAAGTGACTTAGCAGCAGCAGCTTGCTTTCTTAACACTATTTATTCAAGAGGCTTTCTTTCCCTTATTAGATATTCTCGAGATACTTGTTGATCAGGTAAACATATATGCATACATTTATTTCCGGGCTCTCTATTTTTTTCCATTGATCTACGTAACTGTTTGCCAGTATCATATATATATATATATATATATGTATATATATATATATTTTTTTTTAATTGGAGGCTAATTACTTTACAACATTGTGGTGCTTTTTGCCATACATTCACATGAATCAGCCATGGGTATACATGCGTTCCCCATCCAGACCCTCCCTTCCACATCCCTACCACACTTTTTTAAACACTGTAGTTTATAATATGTTTTGAAAACAAAAGGTGTGATACCTCCAACTTTGTTTTTCCTCAAGTTCATTTTGGCTACCTGAAGTCTTTAGTGGTTCCATATGTACTTTGGGATAGTATCAGTTTCTATTTAAAATTGTCAGTGGGATTTTGATAGAGATCACATTGAATCTGTAGATTGCTTTGATAAATGGACATTTGATAACACTAATTTTTCCAGTTCATAAACACAGGATCCCTTTTTAATTTATTTGTGTCTCCTTTAATTTTTTTAATCAGTGTTACATAGTTTGCAGTGCACAAGTCTTTTCTCATTTGTTAAATTTATTCCTAACTATTGTATTGTTTGATACTACTGTGAGATTGTTCTCTTAATTTCCTTTCTGGGGAGTGTCTTGTTATGTGTATAAACACAACTGATTTTGTATGTTGCTTTATATGCTTTAATTTGCTGAACTGATTTATTTGTTCTAACAGGATGTCTTTCTTTGAGTCTTTAGGGTTTTCTACTTGCAAGATCATATTACCAACAAACAGAAATAATTTCATATCTTTTGATTTAAATGCCTTTTAATTTTTTTTTCTTGTCTAATTGTTCTGGCTGGGATTTCCAGCACTATATTGAATAGAAGAAACATTAGAGAGTTTTTATCATGAATGACACATTTTGTCAAATTCTCTTCTGCAAAAATTATAGGATTATCTGACTTCTTTCCTCTTCTAACTTGTTAACATGACCGATTATATTAACTTAATATTGTTTAGAATTTCTTTGATATTTCATTACTTTTTTTTCTATATTTGCTATGGCTATCATAACAAAGGATCACAAACTGTAAAAACATAAAAGAAATTGAAATTTGTTGCCTCACGGTTCTGAAAGTGAGAAAGCCAGAATCAAGGTGTAAGCAGCATTGGTTCTGAGAGCTGCAAGGAAGACTGTTTCAGGCCACTCTCTTTGGCTTGTGGACGGCCATCCTTTACCTGTGTCCTTCACATCTTCTCCCTATGTGTGTGCCTGTGACCAAATGTCTCCTTTTTAGGATGCCAATTAGGGCTCAGAATAATCACACTATTTTAAGTTTTATCACCTCTAGAGAAACCCTTTCACCTTACAGGTCATGTTAGAATGTCAACATGTCTTTTTTTTGAAGAAAACACAATTGTACTTTATACAATTTTCACTTAGTGATTGTTCTAAGTATTTATACTGATAGTTTGTGGGGGTCATGTTATTTTATTTTAATTTTTATTTTCCATTGTGCTTGGATTACAGTGTTGCATCAGTTTCACACATATGGCAAAGGGATTCAGCTATACATTTACATGCATCTATTTTTTTCAATTTTTTTCCCATTTAGGTTATTACGGACTATTGAGCAGTGTTGCCTGTGCTATATGTCCTTCTTGATTATCTGTTTTAAACAAAGAACTGTGTACATGCCAACCACAAACTCCCAACCTTGAAAGTTTACTGTTTTGTTAAGCTGCTCCTTAGATGCTGTGAAAGTGCTGCACTCTTTGGAAAACTCAGCAGAGGCCACAGGACTGGAAAAGGTCAGTTTTCATTCCAATCCCAAAGAAAGGCAATGCCAACGAATGCTCAAACTACTGCACAGTTGCACTCATCTCACATGCTAGTAAAGTAATGCTCAAAATTCTCGAAGCCAGGCTTCAGCAATACATGAACTGTGAACTTCCAGATGTTTAAGCTGGTTTTAGAAAAGGCAGAGGAACCAGAGATCAAATTGCCAACATCCGCTGGATCACGGAAAAAGCAAGAGAGTTCCAGAAAAGCAAGAGAGTTCCAATAAAGCAAAAGTATTTTTGCTTTATTGACTATGCCAAAGCCTTTGACTGTGTGGATCACAATAAACTATGGAAAATTCTGAAAGAGATGGGAATACTAGACCACCTGACCTGCCTCTTGAGAAACCTATATGCTGGTCAGGAAGCAACAGTTAGAACTGGACATGGAAAAACAGACTGGTTCCAAATAGGAAAAAGAGTACGTCAAGGCTGTATATTGTCACCCTGCTTATTTAAATTCTATGCAGAGTACATCATGAGAAACGCTGGACTGGAAGAAGCACAGGCTGGAATCAAGATTGCTGGGAGAAATATCAATAACCTGAGATATGCAGATGACACCACCCTTATGGAAGAAAGTGAAGAGGAACTAAAATGCCTCTTGATGAAAGTGAAAGTGGAGAGTGAAAAAGTGGCTTAAAGCTCAACATTCAGAATAAAAAGATCATGGCATCTGGTCCCAACACTTCATGGGAAATAGATGGGGAAATAGTGGAAACAGTGTCAGACTATATTTTTTCAGGCTCCAAAATCAATGCAGATGGTGACTGCAGCCATGAAATTAAAAGATACTTTCTCCTTGGAAGAAAAGTTATGACCAACCTAGACAGCATATTCAAAAGCAAAGACATTACTTTGCCAACAAAAATCCATCTAGTCAAGGCTATGGTCTTTCCAGTAGTCATGTATGGATGTGAGAGTTGGGGTGTGAAGAAAGCTGAGTACTGGAGAATTGATGGGTTTGAACTATGGTGTTGGAAAAGACTCTTGAGAGTTCCTTGGACTGCAAGGAGATCCAATCAGTCCATTCTGAAGGACATCAGCCCTAGGATTTCTTTGGGAGGAATGATGCTAAAGCTGAAACTCCAGTACTTTGGCCACCTCATGCGAAGAGTTGACTCATTAGAAAAGACCCTGATGCTGGGAGGGATTGGGGGCAGGAGGAGAAAGGGACAACAGAGGATGAGATGGCTGGATGGCATCACTGACTCATGGAGCGAGTCTGAGTGAACTCTGGGAGATGGTGATGGACAGGGAGGCCTGGCGTTCTGCAATTCATGGGGTCGCAAAGAGTGGGACACGACTGAGCGACTGAACTGAACTGAAGCTACTCCTTTCTTGTCATTTGTTTTTAGAGAAAGGATTTTTGAGGGATATATTTTATCTGCACCTGTTGGCATTTCCAGCTTGCCCTCTTCATCTGCTCTAAGACTAAGATCTATACGACATAAAGCACTCCCAAGAATTCCCCACCATGGCATTCCTTGGTTAGAGTTTTGTGGTCAGTTTAATTTCTTTTCTATACATCTCCAGAATCTATGTTTGTGTTACATTTAATGCCCAATGGTTTTAGTTTTTAATGAAAGGAGAATGGGAAAATATGTTTTCTCCATCTTCATGGAAGCAGAAGTGATGACTGTGATTTTAATGTAAATAATTGATCTTGCATCTGTTAGAACAGTTGTTATCAGTAAGATTAGAAATAACATGTGTTGTCAAAGATGCCTCCACACTTGTGCACTGTTGGGTTCTATGTAAACGGATGTAGGGGTGGTGGTTTCGTTGCTAAGTCGTGACCCACTCTTGTGACCCCGTGGACTGTAGCCTGCCAGACTCCTTTGTCCATGGGCTTTCCAAGACAAGAATATTAGAGTGGTTGCCATCCCTTTCTCCAGGGGATCTTCCCTACCCAGGAATCAAACCTGGGTCTCCTGCATTTCAGGTGAATTCTTTACCAACTGAGCCATCAGGGAACCCCCATGTAAACTGATGTAGTCACTGTAAAATATAGTAGGGAGATACCTCAAAAGGAAAAGCACCACTTGGTCTAGAAATTCCTTTTCTAGTATTTATTCAAAGAAAACAAAAACACTAACTCAAAAGATACATGAACCCTATTGTTTATTGTAGCACTGCTTACAATAGCCAAGATATGAGAACTACCTGTGTCCCATTGTTGAAAGAATGGACAAAGAAAGAAAGATAGATTTCATATTCTGGGCTTTATGGAGACGTTCACAATAAGAAGGTTCTTTAGGCTTCATATTTATGGATTGTATACTTTTCTGTAGGTGTATAATACATTAATTAAGATAAGATGTGGAGGGCACCAACATATACACCATCGTACTATTTTGATACTTCAAGAGAAGGTGTACTTTACAAAAGGAGAGACTAATGGTAGAGACAGATTCTTCACCATCATTATGAGTTAAAAAATTATGCATTGTGTCATTGCTATTTTTTAAATTTTTTAATTTTATTTTTACTTTATTCTACTTTTCAATATTGTATTGGTTTTGCCATACATTGACATGAATCCACAACAAGTGTACACGAGCTCCCAATCCTGAATCCCCCTCCCACCTCCCACCCCATATCATCTCTCTGGATTATCCCCGTGCACCAGCCCCAAGCATCTTATATCCTGTATCGAACATACACTGGCGCTTCGTTTCTTACATGATAGTATACATGTTTCAATGCCATTCTGCCAAATCATACCACCCTCTCCCTCTCCTTCAGAGGCCAACATAATACTTTCTCAATATTAATCATTAGCAAAAATCTCAGGAATATGTATTTTGCCGACCAAGGAACAATGTTCTTTATCACTTTAATGATTTTCTGGTACAAAGTCCTGCATATTGTGGAAATGCAGTGACCAGAAGGAGGTTAATATGTTTGAAATACTTTAGTAATTAATTTTGATTCATTTAAAATAACATAGCTCAGTACAATTTTGGGTCACAGCATGTTAACAGGAGTCATTGGCTCTTTGAAAAAAAACTTCATAGTGCTGTCATTGAAAAGCCCATTAATAGCATCAATGTGACATGGTGGGCCAGGTGACTTTTGGAGTCACTTTTTCCTTCTCTGTGGGAGGATACAGCATCAGTGCTCAGGGAGTATAGTATGGTTTGAATTAAGAAGTCTAAAAGCTGGGGAGAGAATCCAAATCTGAAATTTCCAAATGACAGCTTAGATATAGAGTGCCAAATTTTATCCTCTCATGCTATGCTACTGAAAGCCAAGAAAAACTAAAATTCAACAAAGGGACTTTTCATGCTATCTGTAGTGCTCCAAATCAAGAAATCTATTTAGACTGGAGGCCGTTAAGCCAAGAGCCACACGCTATGCCATGAATAGGCTCAGCCCAGACTCTACCATACCACACTCAGTATACACATTAGATCAACTGGTGTGCTTCAGCATCCTTGATTTGGGAAAAAAAAAAAAAAAAAAAGACACTAAAAGAAGAAGGTGCTAGTTTGACTTGCTATATTTATGGGATCATAATATTTTCATTAAATCTGTATGTGTAATTCAGTGAATGTGTTCACACTTGGAGACATCTGAACCACATTAAGGGATAAACTGGAAGTTCAGCATTGACTAAGCTTGCCGGAATGGCCAGTGTATCCAGATTATTTTGTTAAAACCTCAGTAATGAGCCTGAATAACTCCAAACATCTGGGTATTTGTAAATAGATATAGGAGCAACCTCATATTTTGGCATTCAGTACAGCTGGTGACACTGATGGATTGATCCTGATCATTATTCCTTGGGAACATTGACCAAGGAATGGCAATGTTACAATTTCATAGATTATTTGAATTTCTATTGTGCTTTATATTTTTTCAGAATATTTTATTTGCCCTATAGGAGACCATTTTCAAAAAAACACAGCCTGTTTATTTGTTTATTTTCAGAAGAGGTGGGGAAATGTAGTTTACTGGCTCCACCAGCATCACATTTGATTACACACAGGTGAGAATCCTTTTTTTTTTTTTTGATAATCCATTTTAATTAAAATTTATTCACTTCTTTTTCTCACAATTATGATACTGTAGAATTGAGCAGACAGTATGCTTATTGTGAAATGCATCAGTTCAGTTCAGTTGCTTAGTCGTGTCTGACTCTTTGGGACCCCATGGACTGCAGCACACCAAGCCTCCCTTGTTCATCACCAACTCCCAGAGCTTACTCAAGCTCTTGTCCATTGAGTCAATGATGCCATCCAACCATCTCATCCTCTATTGTCCCCATTTCCTCCTACCTGCATGCAATCTTTCCCATTATCAGGGTTTTTTCTAAGGAGTCAGTTCTTCACATTAAGTGGCCAGAGTATTGGATCTTCAGCATCAGTCCTTCCAAAGAAATGCATAGATGAGCTGAGCTGAACTGAACTGGTTGAAATGGAAAATCCAATAGCATATCTTGTGTCTTTTCACCGCTTGTGAATTACCAGGCACTCCTCCAGAGGTTAACACTATAAAGTGTGCCCCATAGGACAATTAGACAGCAACATTTCTATGGACTAAGAATAAAGAACTTTTTGAGCAGAAGGAAGCCTACCAATCACTTCTTGAGATATAAAGAGAAACAAGTTCAAATAAGCTTTGCAACCTATTTGAAAGCACATGGTATACTCAGAACTGGTAGTGGAAGTAGTTCGGTGGTTAAAGACAGTTATCTTTTCAAGATACTATGTATTGAATTCTTCAGTTGAAAAAAAGAAAAAATATATATAGATACATAGCATGAGAGGCCCCTTAGAAAATATTATTGACTCCATTTGTGTTGACTCTTTCCTAAGATTATTACAAAAGATTCAGCCACACTTTAGAAAAGTTTTGCTATTTTCTCTGTTTCAATACATCTGAACAGCAGCCTTGCAATGGTAACATCTGTTTACTCGTTCAAATAGAAGCTAAGACCAGTGGTACCTTATCCTAGAAATAGTATTTGTTGTAATAATTAGGGGATAACATTTATTTACTTTTTCTCTATGAATCTTACCTAAATCACTTCAGTCTCAATTATTCACCATGGCACTTATTTTATAAACTTCACACCTTTTCAATATATATCAACATTTTTCCTTAAATGAAATACCTCCGTGAGATGTGAATTTGATTTTAGTGCATAAATAAGAAAGTATAAAGAATTATTTAAGCCTCAGAGGCAAGTTATGTGAAGAGGAAAAGGATAAGAAATGAAAAGTGTTCCTGATTGCAAAGTAAACCTATATTTCATGGTGCTTTATCAAAATTTCACTTGTAAATCAATTCTGCATTTTCAGTACATATTTGTAACTCCACATTTATAAATATATGTCTGTACACGTTTATGCTAACTCCTTCTCTACTCAGCTTGATTAGTCACTCTGATATTTATAGGTGAACATTATCAACCCAGTACTAGTAATTGCATAATCTATAAAGTGGTATGACATGTTCTTAGGGCCATAACATTAATCTATGTAAAAGGAAAACATTTCTTGGTTTAGTATGCATTTGTTAATGTAAATGCTGCCAAGAGCCTCAGTTTCTTCTCCCCTGTTTTCTGAAGTGTATTGATTCCTTTTTCTATATGAAAATTGTTACAGGAGAAGCCACACCCTGATTCTTCCCTCCTAAGTATAGCCACAGCAAAAGAAGTTTTACTACAGCATATTCATAAGACTGGTTCAAGTAGAAGAAAATCATTGGATTATTACAAGGTGACTTTTTTACATCCCCAACTGTATTCACTTAAATACAATCAAACGATATATTTCTAATTTAAATATGAGGCTTCCCAGGTGGTGCTAGTGGTAAGGCACCCTCCGGTCAATATAGGCGTTGCAAGAGGAGCTGGTTGGATCCCTGTGCCAGGAGATCCTCTGGATAAAGTCGTGGCAACCTGCTACGGTATTCTTGTCCAGAGAATCCCATGGCAGAGGAGCCGGGCAGTTTACAGTCCCTGGTGCTGCAAGCAGTCAAACACAACTGAAGTAACTTAGCATGTACACACGATTTAAATATGATTTAATAGTTTAAATTTATGTCCAGTTAAAGCCCTTTTTATAAACTGTCTTGAAATGATTGGTTTTAGGTCTTAAAATTTAACTTTATAAATGAATTGAATTTTTGAAAATGGAAATCTCAATATAAGCTGATTTTTGTCTGCATACTTATATTGGGTTGGTTAAAAATTTTGTTTGGGCCTTTCTGTATGATGTTATGGAAAAATCTGAAAAAATATTTTGGCCAACCCAGTATATGCTTGTGGGTGTATATATGTATGTATACATATGTATATAATGTCTTTAAATGTGCACAAGTTGTTGCTGTTGATATAAAGGAGCATGTGCATATATTAATGCAGTTTTCTGTGCTACTTTTCTTGGTAGAACTAATATATTTGGCTAATGTCAACAATTACAATTTCTGTATATATTTCATTTCTTTAATATATTTTTTTAAAGATTCTTTAAAATTCTTTTTTCTTCAAAGATTCTTTCCCATTCTTTTTTTTTCAATTTGTACTTATTGATTAATCTTACCTATAAGCTTATGAGATTTATTGATTTATATATTTTATCATTAAAATCAAACGAGATTTTTACTTTAATAATAAAAGGGACCAAGTAAACTTGATCTTTCTGTCACAACATATTGTATTTCAGAATATGATATAAGTTAAAATGTTTCATCTGATATTATTCTGATAAAATATAGACCATGTATTTTGTTAGTGTACAGACTTTATAGATGAACAAGCTGGGTTTAGGAAAGGAAGAGGAATCAAATATCAAGTTGCCAACATTTGTTGGATCATAGAGAAAGCAACAGAATTCCAGAAGAATATCTACTTATGTTTCATTGACTATCTGAAAGTCTTTGTGTGGATCACAGAAAACTGTGGAAAATTCTTAAAGAGTTGAGGATGCCAGACCACATTACCTGTCTCCTGAGGGAACCCAGTTTGTAGTCAAGAAGCAGCAGTTAGAACTGGACATGGAACAACTGATTGGTCAAACTGGGAAAGGAGTACAAGTCTGTATATTGTCAGTTTGCTTATTTAAATTACATTCAGGGTACATCACGCTAAATGCTGGACTGGATGAATCACAAGCTGGAATCAAGATTGTCAGGAGAGATATCAACAACCTCAGATATGCCATTACTACTCTAATGGCAGAAAGTGCAGAGAATCTAAAAGGCCTCTTGATCAAAGTGATAAAGAAGAGTGAAACAGTTGGCCTAAAACTCAACATTAAAAAAACTGAGATCATGGCATCCAGTCCCATCACTTCATGTCAAATAGATGGGGAAACAAAGGAAACAAAGACAGAGTTTATTTTCTTTGGCTCCAAAATCACTGCAGATGGTGACTGCAGCCATGAAATTAAAAGATGCTGCTCCTTGAAAGAGAAGCTATGACAAACCTAGACTGCTTATTAAAACACAGAGTTACTTTGCTGACAAAGGTATGTGTCTAGTCAAAACTATGGTTTATCCAGTAGACATGTTTGGATGTGAGAGTTGGAATATAAAGAAAGCTGAGTGCCAAAGGATTGATGCTTTTGTACTGTGGTGTAGGAGAAGACTCTTGAGAGTCCCTTGGAGTGCAAGGATATCCAACCAGCCCATCCTAAAGGAAATGAACCCTGAATATTCATCTGAAGGTCTGATGCTGAAACAGAAGTCCAGTACTTTGGGAAGCTGATGCTAAGGGCTGGCTCACTGGAACAGACTGATGCTGGAAGGTTTGAGGGCAGACGGAGAAGGGGGGTGGTGGAGGACAAGACGGTGAGATGGCATCAGTGACACAAAGGCCATGACTTGAGGAAACTGTGGGATATAATGGAAGACAGAGGAGCCTCGTTTGCTGCAGTTCACGGGGTTGCAAAGAATCAGACATGACTTAGCAACTGAAGAGCAACAATAGCTTTGCAAGTGATTTGGACTTGTTGCTCAGTGCTTCCAAATGTGTATAATAGTTACTAATATGTCAGTTCAGTTCAGTTCAGTTCATTTCAGTCACTCAGTCGTGTCTGACCCTTTGCTACCCCATGAATCGCAGCATGCCAGGCCTCCCTATCCATCACCAACTCCTGGAATTCACCCAAACTCTTGTCCATCAAATTGATGATGCCATCCAGCCATTTCATCCTCTCTTGTCCCCTTGTCCTCCTGCCCCAATCCCTCCCAGCATCAGTCTTCAATGAGTCACCTCTTTGCATCAGGTGGCCAAAGTATTGAAGTTTCAGCTTTAGAATCAGTCCTTCCAAAGAACACCAAGGACTAATCTCCTGTAGAACGGACTGGTTGGATCTCCATGCAGTCCAAGGGACTCTCAAGAGTCTTCTCCAACACCACAGTTCAAAAGCATCAATTCCTCGGTGCTCACTTTGCTTCACAGTCCAACTCTCACATCCATACATGACTACTGGAAAGACCATGGCCTTGACTAGATGGACCTTTGTTGGCAAAGTAATGTCTCTGTGTTTGAATATGCTATCTAGGTTGGCTATAAATTTCCTCCCAAGGAATAACCATATTTTAATTTCATGGCTGCAATCACCATCTGCAGTAATTTTGGAACAGAAAAAAAAAAAAGTCAGCCACTGTTTCCACTGTTTCCTCATCTATTTCCCAAGAAGAGATGGGACCAGATGCCATGATCTTCGTTTTCTGAATGTTGAGATTTAAGCCAACTTTTTCACTCTCCTCTTTCAATTTCATCAAGAGACTCTTCAGTTTTTATTCACTTTCTGCCATAAGGGTGATGTCATCTGCATAGCTGAGATTATTGATATTTCTCCTGGCAAGCTTGATTCCAGCTTGTGCTTCTTCCAGCCCAGCATTTCTCATGATGTAGTATGCATAGAAGTTAAATAAGCAGGGTGACAATATACAGACTTGACGTACTCTTTTTCCTATTTGTAACCAGTCTGTTGGTCCATGTCCAGTTCTAACTATCGCTTCCTGACCTGCATCTAGGTTTCTCAAGAGGCAGGTCAGGTGGTCTGGTATTCCCATCTCTTTCAGAATTGTTCACAGTTTATTGTGATCCACACAGTCAAAGGCTTTGGCATAGTCAATAAAGCAGAAATAGATGTATTTCTGGAACTCTCTTGTTTTTCCATGATCCAGTGGATGTTGGCAATTTGATCTCTGGTTCCTCTGCCTTTTCTAAAACCAGCTTAAACATCAGGAAGTTCACAGTTCACATGTTGCTGAAGCCAAGCTTGGAGAATTTTGAGCATTATTTTACTAGTGTGTGAGATGAGTGCAATTGTGTGGTAGTTTGAGCATTCTTTGGTATATACTTTCTTTGGGATTGGAATGAAAACACCTTTTCCAGTCCTGTGGCCACTGCTGAGTCTTCCAAATTTGCTGGCATATTGAGCACAGAACTTTCACAGACTCATCTTCAAGGATTTGAAATAGCTCAACTGGAATTCCATCATCTCCACTAGCTTTGTTCATAGTGATGCTTTCTAAGGCCCACTTGACTTCACATTCCAGGATGTCTGGCTCTAAGTGAGTGATCACATCATTGTGATTATCTGGGTCATGAAGATCTTTTTGTACAGTTCTCTTGTGTATTCTTGCGATTTCTTCTTAATGTCTTTTGCTTCTGTTAGGTCGAGACCATTTCTGTCCTTTATTGAGCCCATCTTTGCATGAAGTGTTCCCTTGGTATCTCTAATTTTTTTGAAGAGATATCTAGTCTTTCCCATTCTGTTGTTTTCCTCTATTTCTTTGCACTGATTGCTGAGGAAAGCTTTCTTATCTCTTCTTGCTACTCTTTGGACCTCTGCATTCAGATGCTTATATCTTTCCTTTTCTCCTTTGCTTTTCACTTTTCTTTTTTTGACAGCTATTTGTAAGGCCTCCCCAGATAGCCATTTTGCTTTTTGCATTTCTTTTTCATGGTCTTCATCCCTGTCTCCTTACAATGTCATGAACCTCAATCCATAGTTCATCAGGCACTCTATCTATCAGATCTAGTCCCTTAAATCTATTTCTCACTTCCATTGTATAATCATAAGGGATTTGATTTAGGTGATACCTGAATGGTGTAGTGGTTTTCCCGACTTTCTTCAATTTAATTCTGAATTAATCAATAGGTGCTTTAATTTTTATTAACTTCTACACAAAGCAAGTATTTAGGGCTGTGTGTGTCTCCCAAATGTGTCAACCTCTCTATTGGTGAGCTTATTTTTTTAGCAGGTGTTAGCCAGTGCATTTGTTTTGTGTTTATTTATTTAAATGTCACTTAAATTCCATCAGAGACTAGATTAACTGAATAGTAAAAAAGTAAAGGAATTATTTCAGTATCATGTATCAGCATTTTTCCTGTTTTGTTCTTTGTCAGGAATGAGATATTGACATATTTGATAGATATTAGATTTTGCTTTTTGAAGTGAAATAAAAACAAAGAAAAAAGCAGAGTTATTTACCATTGATGAAACTGTGTGTTAATTTTTGAGTATTAGTTTTTTAAAGTAATTCATCAGTTTTTAAATGATCTCTCTTTTTACCAGAATTGGTAAGTTATCAAGTTATCATATTAAAATTAGTAACACTAGAATCAGTGTATGCCATTCTCCTTTTCATTTATTTATGCCTGGAATTTAACTAGATTTTTGAAATTCCCACTGGGGGTCTGTGCAATGCAGAGGTGCAGTCAGTAAGCACTGAAGTAAGTTCCATGTAAGTGCTGGACCAAATGTACTAAAGTGTGGATTACCTTGATGATTTCTGTAACTGAGCATACAATTTGCCACTGTGAATACATTAAAAATTAATAGGCAGAATTTTTGGTTTATCAGCTAAAATCCTTTTAGTGATTCATCAGTGTGGATTCATCCATTTTATTGCAATACTTATAAAGTATGGGAAAGTCCCATATTTGCAGATAGGTAGAACAGGTATTTACCATAGTATATCATGTTGTGATATTTGTTTGAGATAATTTCTGCTTCAACAAGTAAGCATTACTTAATGCCTCAATCTTGTCTCTTTCTCTCAAGAGGTAAGAGAGTCCTTACAATTCATGTCTTTACAGGTAGGCAACTCCAACAACATATTTTTTTTGTTTTAAGTTATTTACAATAAAATTAATACAGTATATGTCATTTTGCTCCTTGGTTTTCTTTTTCTTTAAAAGCATTGTTTTTAAGATGTACACACATGTAATGTTCATATATATTATATATATATACGTGTGTAGTTAATTTAATTTAGAATTGTATTATGAATATGCCATCATTTATTTATATAGTCTCCAAATGCTGCATGTTTATGTCATCGCCAAATGTTCACTGATGATGCCAACCTAACATTGAAGGTGAATAATGTTTACTGAGTATTTACTTGGAATTAAATTTTTGATGGTAGAATTTGTATATCTTGGTCTTAACAGACTTAAATCATGGATTCAACTCTCTGCTCAGATTAAAAAATAAAGCACTTGGAATATTTCATTAATTCATATTGAATGAGAAGATGTGGTAGATAATTTAAAATAGATCAGTCATACAGACCTAAAAGCATTTTAATCTGATCCACCAAGGCAGCGTACCATCTGAAAATCAAGACTCTCATTTGGAGGGACACCATGGCCAACATATGGAATCCAATTAACAGAAGTCAGATAACACCACTGTCTGACCCCTGACCCCAGTTTCTCCTATTCTATCTCTTACTTATTTCCAGGATTATCTTCAAAACAGAAATATGCTCATGCCAAGCCCTAGCCTGAAAACCGTTGATAGTCTTCCAATGCAGCAACATATTTCTAACCTAAGTAAGTGTTAGTAGCTCAGTCGTGCCCGACTATTTGCTGCCCCATGGACCACAGCCCACCAGGCTCCTCTGTCCATGAGATTTTCCAGGCAAGGATACTGGAGTGGGTTGCCATTTCCTTCTCCAGGGGATCTTCCCAACCCAGGGGTCGAACCCTGGTCTCCTGCACTACAGGCAGATACTTTATCCACTGAGCTACAAGGGAAGATCTTACAAGAGGAAATTAATCTTTGTTCCTTTATTTTTTCACCCTCTTTTCTTTATGCTAAAATCCACTCAAATCTTTAAACTTTGAATTATTTGTAAAGTCCTGCATGAGACATGATTTCTTATATCTTCCAGGTCCTTGGATGTATTTTTCCTCCTATCCAGAATGCACTTCTCATCCTGCAATGTAATGTCCATAAGAGACACCTCTGATATTGCCTTTTCTACGAAGGCTTCCTGGTAGCTCTCCCCAGGGAAAATTAATCCTTCCCCATTTGTATTTTATTTATATATATATATATAGTATGTATATAGTAACATTTGGCACATGTCTTCTTTTAACCCTAAAGTCCTGAATGCCAAAGAAAGCTTGACAAAACATAATTTTAAAACATTAAGAAACTGAGATTATATCTAACTTATATCTGCAAATTAGTGATATCCAACAGATGTGTGTGCAATATACAGGTGAAATGTACTGTTTATTATGTGTTTTATGTCAATTAAACATATATTGAGGGAATCCATATGATGTAATAGTTTGTGTTCTATCTGATGGAAATAAAACTTTGAGCTCCTCTCCCAGGGGGAAAAAAAGAATTGAGGTACTTGAACCTCATCTCCCCCACCGCCCTCTGCCACCACAGATTGTTGCCTGTTTGTGTCTCTGAATCATGGGTTGTCTTTGACCAGAGTACACAGTTAAACTAAGTGATCTCTCCTGAAATTGAACTAATGGCAAGCATCTCATTTGGACAGTGTTCTAAACCACTACCTTGACAATATCTTCATGCGTAAGGTGTGAATGGATGAAATTTATGAAAAGATTATCTAATTTGCCTCCTGAACTCAACTAAAATATCTTGAATGGATAACAAGTTGAGGTGAGAAGTAACCTTGGAAAATTGGCTCCCAGCCGTTGAAGATGGAGCATTGCTCGAGCTAGTACATTTCACCTCATGCTATAATTTAGTCTTGCTCTTTGCAGGATCTCCAGATACCACACAAACATTATATTTATGACAGCAGAAACTGCAGATAACATTCTATAAGCACTTGCATCGTAGATCCTTCCACTCACAGAAAAAAAAAAAAAATTGAAATCATGTTCTCTTGGACAGACTACAAAGACCTGATCACAGTTCCCTTGTCATTTTTCTCTTTTGAGAAATATAACTTTCAACTACTTTTGAATTATGTGAGAGCAGACAGTGTATATTTTCTACTTTAAAAGCAATTTGAGGTGGAGTTCTCTGGCACAAAGGCAATTTAAAAGCTTAAGAGTTGAAACTCCCCCTTGTATGGTACATATTGAATAGAGTTATTAGCAATCAGAGCTGTTTTCAAATGCTCAGTACAAAATTGCAAGAGTGTTTAGGTTTATAAATGCTTTGCAGGCAATGGAAGTGTCAAACTGAGGGTACTATTTGTTCAGTTAGAATTTTGAAATATGATGAGCTCCTCAGTGCTAGCCATTTTAATTGTTTATGTCTTTTCAAAAAAAAGAAAGAACAGAAATTAAATGCAATAAATGAAGTAAGACATTTTGATATTTCATATGAAGTATAATTATTTTTTGCCTTACTTGTAATTTACTAAAATGCTCCACATGATTCAGAAATATATTAATGTAACATTAAGATCAAGAGCTTTGGACTCAGGAGGTAATTGGTTTAAACCTCATCCTCAACATTTATATGTTTACTGTGAGAAAATTCCTTAACCTACCATGCTTACTCAGTTTGCAGGCATGCTAAGTCAATTCTTCGTGACCCCATGGACTGTATCCCAGCAGGCTCCTCTGTCCGTGAAATTCTCTAGGCAAGAATACTGGAATGGGTTGCTGTCCCTAAAGCAGAGATATTACTTTTCCAACAAAGGCCCGTCTAGTCAAATCTGTGGTTTTTCCAGTAGTCATGTATGGATGTGAGAGTTGAACTATAAAGAAAGCTGAGCACTGAAGAATTGATGCTTTTGAACTGTGGTGTTGGAGAAGACTCTTGATAGTCCCTTGGACTGCAAGGAGATCCAACCAGTCCATCCTAAAGGAGATCAGCTCTGGGTGTTCATTGAAAGGACTGATGTTGAAGCTGAAACGCCAATCTTTTGTCCACCTGATGTAAAGAACTGACTCACTAGAAAAGACCTTGATGCTGGGAAAGATTGAAGGTGGGAGGAGAAGGAGACGACAGAGGATGAGATGGTTGGATGGCATCACTGACTCTATGGGCATGAGTTTGAGCAAGCTTCAGGAGTTGGTAATGGACAGTGAAGCCTGGCATGCTGCAGTCCATGGGGTCACAAAGAGTCGGACACAACTAAGTGACTGAACTGAACTGAACCTCCAGGGGCTCTTCCCCATCCAGGGGTGAAGCCCATTCATGTCTCTTATGTCTCCTGCTTTGCACGCAGATTCTTTACTACTGGCAACACCTGGGAAGTCCTACTTATCCATGAAATATTTGCATGTCCTTTATCGTATTTAACTTGCTAGGTTGGTGGAAAAGGTCTGTATTCCTTGAGAATATCCAATGCTCCCATCTCAAACTTAATTAATAGCTTTTAAAAAGATAAAGTGCTTTTCTCACATTATAAATGAGATCCAGGCAGTGAAATATTTTGAAAATATTTTTGAAGATCCTAGGTCTTTCATAAAGTAATAAGTTAGTGATCAAGCTTTGAATTTACATACCATACAAATAAGTAATTCACAGAAAAATTTTGTGCACAGCATTGTCACCTAAGTTCCAACTCAGATGTTAGTGTAAGCTGAGTGGGTAGCTCTGCACATATTTTCAAGATGCAAGGAGTTCTTAAGGGGCAAGACAAAATTCCCCTATCCAAATATCAAGATGGCTATTATCCTGACAGATGGCATATTAGAGAAAAATAGCATTTAAATTTCACACCACTTTTAAAAATGGGAAGCATGTGGCTGCATCACTCTAGAAGTCATGCATAAGATAAGGAAAATGAAGATTAGTTAGAACTGAAAGCACACATATAACTAGATGAAGGAAGCGGGCAGGTAATAGGTAAATGAATGGGTGCACATGGACATAGATAGAAATATGGGTAAACAGCTTACATGGGCCCCAGATCAGAGAAGCTGCCAGATTGCTGAAGGAGGTGTAGAAGATGTAGCTGAAATGTAACCTCTGACGGCATACCAAAAACAGACAGTTTAGGAAATGTTTATCAATGCCATTAATCAACTTAGACTTCCTTTAAGGTGGAAAATTCTGAAACAGATGGGAATACCAGACCACCTGACCTGCCTCTTGAGAAACCTACATGCCGGTCAGAAAGCAACAGTTAGAACTGCACATGGAACAACAGCCTGGTTCCCAATAGGAAAAGGAGTACATCAAGGCTGTGTATTGTCACTCTGCTTATTTAACTTCTATGCAGAGTACATCATGAGACACGCTGGGCTGGAGGAAGCACAAGCTGGAATCAAGATTGCCAGGAAAAATACCATTAACCTCAGATATGCAGATGACACCACCCTTATGGCAGAAAGTGAAGAGGAACTAAAAAGCCTGTTGATGAAAGTGAAAGGGGAGAGTGAAAAAGATGGCTTAAAGCTCAACTTTCAGAAAATGAAGATCATGGTATCTGATCCCATCACTTCATGGGAAATAGATGGGGAAACAGTGGAAACAGTGTCAGACTTTATTTGGGGGGCTCCAAAATCACTGCAGATGGTGACTGCAGCCATGAAATTAAAAGATGCTTACTCCTTGGAAGGAAAGTCATGACCAACCTAAATGGCATACTGAAAGGCAGAGACACTACTTTTCCACAAAAGTCCATCTAGTCAAGGCTGTGGTCTTTCCAGTAGTCATGTATGGATGTGAGAGTTGGACTGTGAAGAAGGCTGAGTGCTGAAGAATTGATGCTTTTGAACTGTGGTATTGGAGAAGACTCTTGAGAGTCCCTTGGACTGCAAGGAGATCCAACCAGTCCATTCTAGGGGAGATCATCCCTGGGCGTTCTTTGGAAGGAATGATGCTGAAGCTGAAACTCCAGTACTGTGGCCACCTCATGTGAAGAGTTGACTCATTGGAAAAGACTCTGATGCTGGGAGGGATTGGGGGCAGGAGGAGAAGGGGACAACAGAGGATGAGATGGCTAGATGGCATCACCAACTCGATGGATGTGAGTTTGAGTGAATTCTGGGAGTTGGTGATGGACAGGGAGGCCTGGTGTGCTGTGATTCATGAGGTCACAAAGGGTCGTACACAACTGAGTGACTGAACTGAACTGAACTGAAGGTCTACACAGGATAGACTATCTGTAGAATGCTATTTTCTGAAAAATTTAAAAATATTAATGGGGAAAATTTCGATCTAACAGCATAAAATCATTTAAACTATGATAGAGTGCTACTATTTAGACTTCTGGAGAAGGAAATGACAACCCACTCCAGTGTTCTTGCCTGGAGAATCCCATGGACAGAGGAGCTTGGTGGCTACAGGGCATGGGTTGCAAAGAGTTGGACACGACTGAGCGACTTCACTTTCCTCATAGTTTAACTATATTTTCCTCGTAGTTAGTAATGCTGCTCACCTTCTAGACTGCTTCACTGTCATTTTATTTTTTGCATAATGATGATTTTATTTGTGAAGTGTCTCTTCAGATTATTGTCAGTTTATTTTTATTAGGCTGCTTGTCTTTTTTTTTTTTTTTTGAGTTTTGGATGCTCTTTGTATATGTCATTGGCTCACTCAGTTGTGTCCTACTCTCTGAGACCCTGTGGATTGCAGGTGACCATTCTCCTCCCCAGGAATTTCCCAGGAAAGAATACTGGAGTGGGTTGCCATTTCCTTCTGCAGAGGATCTTCCTCATGGTAGGATCCAACCTGCATGTCTTGCGTTTCCTGCTTTGGCAAGCAAACTCTATACCACTGAATTGCCTGGGAAGTGGTCCTTTATGTCTTCATATAAGTTGAATATAAATCAGTATCAGAAGGTGCATTGAAAATATTTTCTTCTACTATATGGCCATCTCTTTTACTCCTTAAAGATGTATTTTAATGAATAGAAATAACTCAGTTTAATAAAGCTCACCTTATCAATTTGTGTGGTTCTCATTTTTAAGTCAAGAAAAATTTTCATTAATGCAAACAAATATATTTTTCTTATAATTTCTTCTAGGACTTCCCTGGTGGCTCAGATGGTAAAGCGACTGTCTACAATGTGGGAGATCCAGGTTGGATCCCTGGGTTGGGAAGATCCCCTGGAGAAGGAAATGGCAATCCACTCCAGGACTATTGCCTGGAAAATCCTATGGACAGGGGAGCCTGGTAGGCTACAGTCCATGGGGTCGAAAAGAGTCGGACACGACTGAGCGACTTCACTTCACTTCACTTCATATATAGTTTTAATTTTTATGGTTAAGTTTATGTCCATTCTTAATTTGACTTTTTATATGGTGTAAGATAAAGTATGAAAATAATTCTTTATCTTTAAATGATTATTCAATTGCTATGGCACTATTATTGAACATAATTCCCATTTTATTTTTAGTCCATTTCTTATTTTGATACTTTCCTTAAAATTAATGTGCCATTTAAGCATGGTAATTTGAAATCTATATTCTCTTTCTTTAATAAAATGCCAGTGCTGCTAAGCTAAGTCACTTCAGTCATGTCCGACTCTGTGCGACCCCATAGACGGCAGCCCACCAGGCTCCCCCCGTCCTTGGGATTCTCCAGGCAAGAACACTGGAGTGGGTTGCCATTTCCTTCTCCAATGCATGAAAGTGAGAAGTGAAAGTGAAGTCGCTCTATTGTGCCCAATCCTCAGCGACCCCATGGACTGCAGCCTTCCAGGCTCCTCCATCCAAGGGATTTTCCAGGCAAGAGTACTGGAGTGGGGTGCCATTGCCTTCTCCAATGTTTTATTTGGGATTCCCTGGTGGCTGAGCTGATAAAGAATCTGCCTTCAGTGCAGGAGACGGGTTTGATTCCTGGGTTGGGAAGATCCCCTGGAGAAGGGAAAGCTACCCACTCCAGTAGGCTTAAAGTAAATCCCAAGTTACTCAAGTAGTAAAGATCTTCATGCCATTGCAGGAAATGTGGGCTCGATCTATTGGCCAGAAGTAAGATCACTGGAGGAGGAAGTGGCAACCCCTCCAGTACTCCTGCCTGGGAAATTTCATACACAGAGGAGCCGAGCAGTCTCCCGCCCACGGGGTCACAAAGAATGAGATAGGACTGGGCCACTGAGCACACACACTAAGTCAAATTCTTATCTTGGCAGTTTTCTTCAGGGACTGTCATTTTGCTACTCTATTGTGTGCCTTATGTTTCCAATACACTAAGAATTCACTTGTCAATTTCTAAAAAAAAGTTTCTTATTATTTCAGATGAAGCTTTGTTAAATCTACAGATTAAATTTGGGCAAATTGTCTTAGCAATATGAATCTTTCAGTTTGAATTAAGTATTATTTAAATTTTCTCTGTATGGTTTTTGTAAAATTTTAACTCTAATAATCTTTCTTTCTTTTAATAAAATAATCCTTAGGTGTTTACACTTTTTGATGCTATAGTACATGGTATTTTCAGTTTTCACGTACTAGTTCCTAAGAAAACAATCATCTTTTTTTAAATTTAAATTTATTTAACACTTTATATCTGTGGCTTGGTCGAAAATCATATATAGGTTATAGTGGATTTTTGTGTACACCATTGAATTTTAATGTAAACAACCATGCCAACTGTACAGGAAGAATTTGATTTTTCCTTTTTACTGTTTATATTTTTTTTCTCTTGCTTTTTACCTTAGATATTTTCTCTTGTACAACAATGAATAGAAAAGGTGAGGAAATAGATTCATGCCTTGTTCCCAAACTTAGGGGAAATATGTCCATTGTTTCACCATTATGCAAGGTCTTATCTATTGGCTCTTTGCAGTTGCCTTTAACAGATTACAAAAATGTCTCTCTATTCCTAGCTTGCTTCAAGTATTCTTTATGAGTGTGTATTGAGTTTTCTCCAGTGATTTTTCTGCATCTCTTTGGATGAACATGTAATTTTTCCTGATTTTTTTATATTAAACTATCTCTGTCTTCCTTGGTTAAATTCTTCATGTACAGGATGCATTTGATTTGCTAATACCTTGTGAAGGCTCTGCATCTGTGTATACAAGAAATAGCAAATTTTATTTTACTTTCTCACAATTTTCTTGTCATATTTTCATATGAAGCTTATTTTCCCCTCATAAAAGAGTTGGGATTTTTTTTTCTTTTTGCATTCTGATAGAGTTTGACAGTATTCAGAATACAGTTTCAAAATACTCTGATTCCACAAAGATGGGACAACTGGAACATCAAAAAGAAAATTATTATAAGGAATCAAAAACATTATTTGTGAGTTCAAAAATCACTGATAAACTTTGGAGATAGGAAGTGATTTTAAAAAAAGAAACAGATAAAAATCTTAAACTGTCTTTTCTATATGAGCTGTACCATATGTAGAGAAGAGAGATTTATCTTTAAAGAGTTATTCTATCTAACAAGCAACAGATATGACAGAATTAGTGCATCAGCATTTTCAAGAGCCCTGCTGGATTTGTGTGTCTATCCAAAGTTCATCAGTGGCTGCAAACATCTCATAAAGATGATATAATGCACACACTCACACACAAAATCACACAAAATGTGTAACATCCAATTTATATACCTTTATGACTGCTTGTGAAGTAGTTTAACCAAAATAAATCTGAACCTCAGTTTGACCAAGATTCTAATGTAACTCCCAAACTACAAAAAATACACAGAACAGATAATGTTAAAGTATATTTAAGGTATGCAATTGGCAGTATCCAGACTGGGCAACAATACAAAATAACAATCTGGTTTCAGCAACCAAAAAGAAAAATAAATGTTAAAGAGAGGTATTTATAGAAGCTCAAATGATATATCCTTCATTGAACTATGTAACACTGTTTGGGAACCAAATTACAGTTACATAAATAATACATACGGCGGCACGCATGCATGCTATACAAGCAGAGCAGCCTTCCTCGGCCGCCCAGTGGTTGAGACTTTGCCCTCCAGTGAAGGTGGTGCAGGCTCCATCCCTGGCCAGGGAGCCGATATCTCACATGACTGATGGCTGAAAAGCCAAATGATAAAGCAGAGGTAAAGTTATAATAAATTCAATAAAGACTTTAAAAAATGATCCACATTAAAAAAATCATAATAGACAAGTATGTTGTTTATTTCTGCTTTTTAGTACATTTGCACATTTCTGTACTTAAAAATAATAAGTGGATAAAATAAGTAAATAATGCATTCCTCCTAACATGATTAAATATGAAACCCATGGCATCACCCATGAACTATTTTTGTTTAACTCGCTGAATCTAATTTTATCAAAGTTCTGGCTATAGCAAACTGAGCAGTAGTAAGAGAATACAATAGGTCAAAGCTGGAAGGTGAAACTATTCAGGAAAACCGAAAGTCAGTCAGTATGATGATAAGGGGGCAAACTGTTCTAAAGAAAAACAGGCTAAAGACACAACATCCACATAAAATCTACGTAAACCATTTAGATCCTGATTAGAGCAACCGTACATATACAAATCTTATTAGATATCAACACGGAGAAGGAAATAACAACCCACTTCTGTGTTCTTGCCTGGAGAATCCCAGGGACGGTGGAGCCCAGTGGGCTGCCATCTATGGGGGTCGCACAGACTTAGACATGACTGAAGCGACTCAGCAGCAGCAGCAGCATCAGATGTCAAAATAGTATACTGATAGAATATATTTTTAATGTAATTTTATAAAATATTTTAATTTATATTTTTCATTGTCAAAATATGATAACACATTTACAGGAGACTTGAAAAATATAGAACAAGGTTACATATGGTTTCACTATACATTTTATCTTTTGTTAATTAGATAAATACAAGCTGGAATCAAGATTGCCAGGAGAAATTCAATAACCTCAGATATGCAGATGACAACACCCTTATGGCAGAAAGTGAAGAAGAACTAAAGAGCTTCTTGATGAGGTAAAAGAGGAGAGTGAAAAAGTTGGTTTAAAGCTCAACATTCAGAAAACTAAGATCATGGCATCCAGTCCCATCACTACATGGCAAATAGATGGGGAAACAGTGGAAACAGTGTCAGACTTTACTTTTCACGGCTCCAAAATCACTGCATATGGTGGCGGCAGCCATGAAATTAAAAGATGCTTACTCCTTGGAAAGTAAGTTATGACCATCTTAACATCACATTAAAAAGCAGAAACATTACTTTGCCAACAAATGTCCGTCTAGTCAAGGCTATGGCTTTTCCTGTGGTCATGTATAGATGTGAAAGGTGGACTGTGAAGAAAGCTGAGCGCCTAAGAATTGATGCTTTTGAACTATGGTGTTGGAGAAGACTCTTGAGTGTCCCTGGACTGCAAGGGGATCCAACCAGTCCATCCTAAAGGAGATCAGTCTTGAGTGTTCATTGGAAGGACTGATGCTGAAGCTGAAACTTCAATACTTTGGCCACCTCATGCGAAGAGCTGACTCATGTGAAAAGACCTTGATGCTGGGAAAGATTGAGGACAGGAGGAGAGGGGGACGACAGAGGATGAGATGGCTGGATGGCATCGCTGACTCAATGGACATGGGTTTGGGTGGACTCTGGGAGTTGGTGATGGACAGGGAGGCCTGGCGTGCTGTGGTTCATGGGGTCAAAAGAGTCGGACATGACTGAGCAACTGAACTGAAGATTTTTACCTGGAGTTTTAATATCAAAATCTCAAAAATTAATATAATGAATAAACAGAGAGGTAGAAGAATATAGTAGACCTGAAAAGCACTGTAAACCAATTCAACATAATTAATATTCAGGCAATATTCACACAACAGTAGGATACAAACTCTGTTCAAGTTACCATAGATTGTAAACTAGTAGACACTGGAACACATCCAGGGACTTCAGTTCAGTTCAGTTCAGTGGCTCAATCATGTCCCACTCTTTGCGAACCCATGGACTGCAGCACACCTGGCTTCCTTGCTCATCATCAACTCCCAGAACTTACTCAAACTCATGTCCATTCAGTCAGTGATGCCATCCAACCATCTCATCCTCTGTTGCTCCCTTCTCTTTCCACCTTCAATCTTTCCCAGCATCAGAGTCTTTTCCAGTGAGTCAACTCTTCCCATGAGATGGACAAAGCAACACAGTTTCAGCTGCATCATCAGTCCTTCCAATGAACACTCGGGACTGATCTCTTTTAGGATGGACTGGTTCAATCTCCTTGCAGTCCAAGGGAGTCTCAAGAGTCTTCTCCAACACCACAGTTCAAAAGCATCAATTCTTTGGCACTCAGCTTTCTTTATAGTTCAAATCTCACGTCCACACATGACTACTGGAGAAACCATAGCTTTGACTAGATGGACCTGTGTTGGCAAAGTAATGTCTCAGCTTTTCAATATGCTGTCTAGGTTGGTCATAACTTTTATTCCAAGGAGCAAGTGTCTTTTAATTTCATCGCTGAAATCACCATCTGTAGTGATTTTGGAGCCCTGAAAAATAAAGTCTGTCACTGTTTCCCCATCTATTTGCCATGAAGTGCTGGGACCAGATGCCATGATCTTAGCTTTCTGAATGTTCAATTTTAAGCCAACTTTTTCCTTCTCCTCTCTTACTTTCATCAAGAGGCTCTTTAGTTTTGTTCACTTTCTGCCATAAGGGTGTTGTCATCTGCATATGTGAGATTATTGGTATTTTTCCTGTCAGTCTTGATTCCAGCTTTTGCTTCTTCCAGCTCAGTGTTTCTCATGATTTTTCTTCATATAAGTTAAATAAGCAGGGTGACAATATACAGCCTTGACATACTCCTTTCCTGAATTGGAACCAGTCTGCTGTCCCTGTCCAGTTCTAACTGTTGCTCTCTGACCTGCATACATATTACTCAGGAGGCAGGTCAGGTGGTCTGGTACTCCACCTCTTTCAGAATTTTCCACAGTTTGTTATGATGCACAAAGTCAAAGGCTTTGGTGTAGTCAATAAAGCAGATGTTTTTCTGGAACTCTCACTTTTTTGACAACCCAGTGGATGTTGGCAATTTGATCTCTGGTTCCTCTGCCTTAACTGAATCCAGCTTGAACATTTGGAATTTCATAGTTCATGTACTGTTGAAGCCTTATTTGGAGAATTTTGAGCATTACTTTGCTAATTAGTGAGATGAGTGCAATTATGTGGTAGTTTGAGCATTCTTTGGCATTGCTTTTCTTTGGGGTTGAAATTAAAACTGATTTTTTTCTAGTCCTGTGGCCGTTGTTGCATTTTCCAAATTTGATGGCATATTCAGTGCAGCACTTTCACAGCATCATATTTAGGATTTAAAATAGTTCAACTGCAATTCCATCACCTCCACTAGCTGTGTTCACAGAGGTGCTTCCTAAGGCCTGCTTGACTTTGCATTCCAATATGTCTGGCTCTAGGTGAGTGATCACATCATTGTGATTATCTGGGTCGTGAAGATCTTTTTTGTACAGTCTTCTGTCTATTTTTGCCAGCCTCTTCTTAATGTCTTCTGCTTTTTTTAGATTCATACCATTTGTATCCTTTATTGTGTCCATCTTTGCATGAAATGTTCCCTTGGTGTCTCTGATTTTCTTGAAGAGATAGCTAGTCTTTCCCATTCTATTGTTTTCCTCTATTTCTTTGCACTGATTGCTGAGGAAGGCTTTCTTATCTCTCCTTGCTATTCTTTGGAGCTCTGCATTTGGATGCTTATATCTTTCCTTTTCTCCTTTGTCTTTCTCTTCTTTTCACAGCTGTTTGTAAGCCCTCTTCAGACAACCATTTTGCCTTTTTGCATTTCTTTTTCTTGGGGATGGTCTTAATCACTGCCTTTTGTACAGTGTCACGCACCTCCGTCCATAGTTCATCAGGTACTCTGTCTATCAAAATCTAATCCCTTGAATCTATTTGTCACTTCCACTGTATAAACATAAGGAATTTGACTTATGTTATACCTGAATGTTCTAGTGGTTTTCCATACTTTCTTCAAGTCTGAATTTGGCAATAAGGAGTTCATGGTCTGAGTCACAGTCAGGTCCCGGTTTTGTTTTTGCTGACTGTATAGAGCTTCTCTATACAGCCAAAGCTTCCCTTTGCATCCACCTTTCACTGCAAAGAATAAAATCCATCTGATTTCAGTATTGACCATCTGGGGTTGGCCATGTGTAGATTCCTCGCTTGTGTTGTTGGAAGAGGATATTTGCTATGCCCACTGAGTTCTCTTGGCAAAACTCTATTAGCCTTTGTCCTGCCTCATTCTGTACTCCAAGGCCAAATTGGCCAGGGACATAAAGCAAGGTGGAAAAATTTCATGGTCTAATTGCATTTAAATAATACAGAGTTTATTCTCTTATCATTGTGGAATTACGTTAGAAATCAATATCAAATAATGTTTGAAAATGATCCACATACTTTTAAGAGCAATGTGACATTTACAAAGAGAGATGTTTGACTTAGCCATTGAAAATCTCCATAAAATTATACTATAATATGTAATACTTATTGTGTTTGATCATAATATTAAGATCAATTAAGAAAATGTTATTCTTTCATAATTGTATTCTGAACTATTTGGGGATGAATTTTCTAGGAATTATTTTAAAATAACATTTCAGTAGAGAAAAGAAAAATATAACAAGCAAATATGACAAAATGATAATTCTTTAATTGAAGTTTGGGGTTTATTATTTTATCTTATCAATATGTATGAACATTTTAAAAATCTCATAAAATTTTGCTACAATATTAATAATGATAATAAAATGCCTTAGCTTCTCATCTACCATTAGTAGCATCCAGATCATTAATGTTACTTAAAAGTTGCTATCTCTTCATTTAAACTAATTTGGTAGTATATATTTACTAAGAAATATTTTGCTAACTACTCAGTTTTATTAAACTGTATGTATTCTTGAAAGTTGAAAAATGTGTGATTCTTAGAATGTCATCTAGCTTAATTCAGCCAACTTCTGAACAATCCTCAACAGTTATGGATTTATTTTAATAAATATATAGATTTAGAAATCACTTTTTAAAAAGGAAACAAAATTATATACCGATGTCTACATATCATTGGTGCATTATAGTTCCTTTTCTCATTCAATTATTGCGTCTTAATATAGACAGTGAGAATTTTCTTTCATTGCCTATTAAAGACTTTCCCAGAAAAGTTAGAAAGAAAATATCATAAAATTCATAGCATCCTGAGTCATTCAGTCAGTAATTATAGATACTGTAAAAGAATCTCATCTTGCTAAGATTTCTTGAAATAGAGGGTAAAGTTATGGAAATTGCTGCATTGCTTATAGCAGAAAATCAATATAATAAATTCCATATTTTATATTCACCTGGGAATACATTAGATACATTCTGATCATTCCTCACATTCTTGCAACTTTCTGTAATGCACATGGTTTTTGTTCCTCTATAAACAAAGACTTTCCAGATAGCTAGTTAACCACATAGTCAACTAGAATCTTTTATAGGATATAAATTTGCATCTAAATCATTCTTCATGTATAAATTTCTAGTCACATTCAAAATTAATTGGAAATATCCCCTAAAGCTTATACCATATAAAGGTCAGTAAAGAGGTAGCAGCAATTATTAAAAATAAAATGGAATACAAGGTGAGGATCTTAACTGACCACTTTGTCTAGAGATATTTCATACAAATATGTTTTTATGCTGTAAGTTCAGAATAAATAAGTCTGATAATTTCTAAATTACCTCTAGCTAGAGCAAGAAACAGCAAGGGTACTTGTTATGTGGACTTCAATTACTCAGTCTTATTAATGGTAACAGCAATTTGAAGATTCAAATGGACATGGAATTGCATGGAAAAGGGGAGCCATGAAGAGGGAAAAACACATTCTTATTTGAAGTAAGTCAACATAGACACAAACAAGTCCTTCCTTCTTATAAAATTGTTCTTAACTGCTTAGAAACTTTAATCCAAGTTTTCCCATCTGTGCTGGGAAATGTGTCTATCATCTTTGATCTATAACTAGCCATTGGTTTCCTTGAGAGTCACTGAGCCCTTACTTCTCGGGTTCATCTCCTGGAATGAACATATAATTTATCTTCCAAAGTAGAACAGGATTTGAGAGGGCAAGAATGAATTTTGAACAACTGCACTGCTCTATTAAGCATCAATATGAACAGCCCTGGACAGACTGGAGTGTCTGCTTACCCTCTGCATTGCCCCTCTGTTCTTTTCTCTGAATACTGATTTTATTTTTGGCTTCCCATTTGACACTAGTGGTGGTAAAGAACCCGTCTGCCAATGCATGAGACATAGCAAACAGGAGTTCAACTCCTGGGTCAGAAAGATCCCCTGGAGGAGGGCATGGCAACTCACTCCAGTGTGCTTGCCTAGAGAATCCCATGGACAGAGGAGCCTGGCAGACTACAGTCCATAGGGTCTTACAGAATCAGACACAACTGAAGAAACTTAGCATGTGAACACTTTAATTTTTTCTTCACATTTTTCTTTGGCTGTGTAGGGTATTAGTTGCAGAGAGTGGGATCTTTGCCGCATCCTGTGGGATATTTCCGCCTGCAACACAAATTCTTTAGTAGTGGTATGGGCTCCGTCACCCCATGGCATGTGGGACCCCTTAGCTCCCCAACCAGGGATGGAACCCCTGTCCACTGCATTGTACAGTGGATTCTTACCTGCTGAACCATCAAGGAAATTCCCTCTCTTCTAAGTCATAGACAATAATTAGAAGAAGACTGTAGGATGTGAATCTTTACTATAAAATCTTCTGGATCTCAGGAAGTCTGTCAGATGTTCACCCAATGTGGAATTTACAGGACACACTGGACCCAACAGTAATTCAGGAGAGCACACAGATTAACTGTCTCCTTGTTTTGAGTTGCTTCCATACCCCTAACCTCAACATATCCCAAACCTCATTCTCAGGGTTACATACTTATCTCTCTTTCCATCTCCTCTTGTTCAGTTTGAAGTCTTCTCAGCCAACTGAGAAGAAGCTGGCATCAGATCGAATCTGTTACTTGAATTCTCTCCTGAGATAGTGTTCTCAGTCACAGCATCTCAGCACAAGTGGTAAAGAATCTGCCTGCCAGTCCTGGAGATTCAAGAGATGCAGGTTCATTCCCTGTATCTGGAAGATCCCCCGGATAAGAAAATGGCAAAACACTCCAGCATTCTTCCCTGGGAAAGTCCATCGACAGAGGAGCCTGGTGGGCTACAGACCTTGGACTTGCAAAGAGTCAGACACGGCCAAACAGACACACGCCACACCTTATGCATAATGATGCATTTCAGAGAGTGTATGGCATCAGCCTTCATTCCTCCGTTTTCTTGCTGATTACAGGAAGGTCTGTCTAAACCAAGATGTCACATTTAAGCTATTAACCACATGCATCTACTGAGTACTTGAAATTGTTTAGTGTAAATTGAGTTGGAGTTAAAGTGTAAAATACACATTAGATTTGCAAGGTTTGGTATGAAAATCATAGTGTAAATATTTCATTAATAATTTTATATTGATTACATTTCAAAATTGTAATGATAATCCTGTATGCAAGACAGCAAATGAGACACAGATGTATAGAACAGTCTTTTGGACTCTGTGGGAGAGGGAGAGGGTGGAATGATTTGGGAAAATGGCATTGAAACATGTATAATATCATATA
Source organism: Nanger dama (assembly GCA_917880005.1). Lineage (NCBI taxonomy): Eukaryota > Metazoa > Chordata > Mammalia > Artiodactyla > Bovidae > Nanger > Nanger dama. Next base: position 5,336,010 of record CAKJTW010000003.1, on the reverse strand, counting down.
TGAAACAAAATGTTAGATATGTGTGGTAAAGTAGAATATTTTATGAAAATTGACTTGCTTTTCTTTTTAATGTTTACCAGAATATTTTAAATTATATATACAATCTTCTTTTAGCTCACTTTATTTACCTGTTGGCAGTTCAGGTAAAGATTTGCCCTATTTGCCTTCTGTTGATTATGGAGTGCCTTGCCTTTTTCTGTCTTTTATATCTTATGACATCAGCCAAGACTTAAGGAAATAATATTTTTCAGTCCACATTTAACCTTTTGCAGCCTATTGAAAAAATGTTGGTATGCCATGTACTGTGATATGCTAACAATCTAGAGCCTCCTATGGTATCAGTAAGACTTTCAAAACAGGATCCAGTGCTTCCTGCGGTCCTGTTTAGACATGTTTTCAATAGGTTTTCAGTAGAACCTAACACCCATCACAGCCACCGCACTACCTTTTATTAGCTTTGCATATCATAAGATGCTCCAAATGCAAAATGTTACATTTTTATATTAATTTAAGGAATGCATTTCATGTAACCTTGACTGTTATTAAACCAAAAGAACATTCTTTCTGATTGAAATTGCAAGATGTACAATCAACCTGCAACCCACTTCCTTATGTAGATCGCATCAGCCAAAAATCAATCTCTTTTACCGCAGGATTTCTTCTTCCCTACCACCCGTTGCCACTGGCAAAGGAAGGATATTTTCCTGCTCTAAGAGAATACAACAGTTGTTCCTTATTTATAGTCAGGAAGCACATACAATTTTATATCTCCTAGTCTGCCCCCTATATGTTAGCAAAGATATATATGTGTGTATATGTGTGGTTTTATGTGTGCGTGTGTATACATTTAAACTATATTCTTTGCATCCACTGTTATCAGTTAGTTATTCAATAAAAGTTACTTTCATGGCATTACATACTTTGTGATGACCATTCATAGATGTCAAAGAAATAAATTATCATCCACAGTAATCTGACAGTTACTTAATATAACTAAATCTTTACTGAATATATTAATGCATGCCTCTCACACTATACATTCATAAGACTCAGGAAAAAATAAACCTCTGTCCTGATTTATGGATGGAAAATTGACTTCCAAATTTACTATCCACTACCAATAAATAAAATGATTTTAAACCTTGTTAATTCTTCACTCTGCTTACATTAGTTTTTGGTCAATTTAATCCATCCCAGGAAATACGCTTGGCATAAAAGTGGCTCAGAAGAAATGAATCATTGAAATTCATTCCCCCACAAAAAAAAAAAAAAAAAAAAGGAACTGTGCAGAGATGGCTCTGAATAACTTCCCAACATTATCTTCCCCATGTAACTCATTTTTGGTTTCATTGTCTGTTCCTAAGAAAACTAAAAACATCATTTGGAAAACTGCTGATGGCTTGGAAGATGGAACGTTTCAAGATACGGCCTGAAGTCCAAATGCTGTATAACAATGGAGTGAATAAAAGATACAGATAGAGTGAGTTAAAATGTAGAGCCCATCACCTGTCCTTTAAGCTATATAACTCTTATATGTGAATTTATTTCACATGTATATGTGTTAAGAAAATATTTGTTAAGCAAGGAAATATAGTTGAGATTTAGCACAAAATGTGTTAAATAGTTATCAAGCATCCTTTATGACCCAACACACTAATATGTGTGATTTGAACTGTCTCCAAAATTGACAGCAGAAAATAAGTTGTCACATGTGTGGCCCAAGGTGCTGTAGGATTTCAGAAAGCAGGGACAGATGAGAGTTATGAATTATCAGAAAAAAAATTGTTTATTCCCCTTAGAAATGATGAATGAGAAGTGGGAACATTGATGGACACCGTAATATGTCATTGAGCTTTTCCAAATACACTGACATAAACATGGAACAAAAAGGCTATGTTTTTTCTCATATTTTGGCTTTTCAATTCAACACTGTTTTTAGTTTTAAGCAATTTAAAGTGTGTTGTGACAGTTAGAGGTGACATGCATAGAGCGACCGCAGACATCTTTATTCCAGTTGTTGTGCTTTTACATCCTTACCATCGGGAACATTTATTAATAACGGGAAAATACAATGAGCAAACGTTGCAGACAATCTGCAAATATGTGGTGCTATTTCTTTTTAATAAGAGATACCACATACCTGTATAAACAGAAACTATTATCTCAACATTTTTGAAGCTACAATTAATTTCCCCATTATTTCTTTCAGAAACAAATTGAGGGGATTAAAACACATCATTTACAGAAATGCCTGCTAATTCTGCTGTAATAAATTGCTATTTACAACATTATGGAGCCCCAACTGATTAGGTCTGTGTTTGGAGAGGGAACTAAGAGATAAAACTTTGTGTAGCACAAGAGAGAATGCTTTTCCTTTGTACTAGTTGTTTTGGAATTAGACAGAAATTTATACCTGAAATAGACAGATGTATTTAACCTTTTTCCTTATCATTTTATACACTCTTTCTTCCAGCTCTGTTGAATTGAATTCAAGTCAGTGGGCAAATATTCTTCAAAAGCTGAACAAATTATAGTCTCAGGAACTCAAATTGAAGGCTTTTTTTTTTTTTTTTATTAACCACAAAACAGTAGAAAGGTAGACAATGGTCAAGCCATCAAGGGATCAAGCTAAAAACATAGAATATTCACAGTGTTAAGAACCATGGAATCTGCCGCTGAGGCTAAACTCTGACTGACGCATTATTTTGCTGGAGTTGATTCTTCTCAGTCTTTTTGCAACTAGCCTTTTAAATGGGTTCCAGAGCTTAATTAACAAAGGCTCTGACAAGTAAGTCCTTAGAAAAAGAAAAGTCAACTGCAAAAAAAAAAAAAAAAAGGCTATGAACTGCAGTTTGTATCACCAAACAGTCAGATAGCAAAATTAGAACTGAGAATATCTAACGTGAATGTCGACTTCAGGGCCCCTCTTAATTCAGATCACAGACACAGAAGAAGAATTATACCATTTTTTCAATATGTTTTAACATCTTCTGGCCAAATCTCATTCTCATGTTTGATTATTAAGGTGAATAGTACCAATGCAATGCAGGCAGAAATGATATCCTTTATAGGTCCTCTCTAGGTCCCTTGAGAAGCTACTTCTCTTGTCAAGAGGCAAACTGCAGAAATGAGCTCTGGGACTTCTGTGGTGATCCAGTGGCTGGGACTTGTGCTGCTAAGGCAGGGGCTGTGAGTTCAGCTCCTGGGCAGGGAAGCTCTGAGTGCCTCATGGTGTGACCAAATTAAAGAAAAGAACTCTGGAACATGGTAGCTAACACCGTATATTGAATATTTTAGTACATCTGATATCAAATAATTTACGAGAAAATAAATTAAGATTAGGGTTCTTCCTCTCAAACATATATTTAATCTGTGATATAAACATCACATTTAACAAATGGAGTAAAATTTATGTGTGGCTGTGTGAGTGTGTGTATGTGTATGAAATGCTCACTTAAACAATATTAATTTATTGTAACAGCAGGTTTAGAGAAATGATTACTCCATTTTCCTTTGAAAATGACACAAGATAATATAACCTCTTAATTATGTGGAAAATGTGTGCATACATTTAAACCTAAGTGTAGCTTTATTTATGCTTATTTTTTGTCAAACATTGCAAAAACATTTTCTGTCAAACATTTCAAAGACATTTGCATACAAGACTAGGTGAGATATAAATGCAAAGTGAAATTAGTGGCAGCTCTGTGCATTCCACACGTATGTTTAAAGGGTAGTGCTACTGGACAGGCAGTTCAGTTCAGCTGCTCAGTCATTTCCTATTTGCAAGATGATGGGCTGCAGCGCGCCAGGCCTCCCCTGTCCATCGGCAACTCCCGGAGCTCTCTCAAACTCATGTCCATCAAGTCAGTGATGCCATCCAGCCATCTCATCCTCCATCGTCTCCTTCTCCTCCTGCCTTCAATCTTTCTCAGCACCAGGGTCTTTCCAATGAGTTAGTTCTTCACATCAGGTGACCAAAGTATTGGAGCTTCAGCTTTAGCATCAGTCTCTCCAATGAATATTCAAGACTGATTTCCTTTAGGATGGACTGGTTTGCAGTGGCAGTGTGATATAGTAAATATGGTCTGAACTAGAAATCAGAAAACTTTTGAGTTCTGATTTCATCATTAACAGGTTATGAGCCCATAGATTAATCACTAACATGATTCCAGACTTTGAACTTAGAAAAAAAAAAAAACTAGGCCATACATCTCAAAATGTTTTTCTCCCTGAATCCTCTCTGATCTATATGCCTGATGTGATCCATTTTTTCAGTAAACCCTTATGAGTGCCTTCTATGTTTTTGCCAGTTTTCCTTTCAGGTGCAAGGAAAATAATCATAACTCCATCCAACAGCACCTCAGATTTAATAAATCCAAGTCAGTGGGAAGCTATGAGTTAATGGTGTATGTTATGAAAAACACAAAGTGTGGTGCTATGCAAAATAATGCCTGGGCTTACTCTTGATGAACTACTAAGGTAGGGCCATTCAGAGGGTGCTACTCGGAGTCAAAGCTAAAGTCCAGGAAAAAAGATCCAGAGGGAAAGAGTTCCAAGGAAAGAATCAACAAGTGCAGGAACTGAGAATTAATCAGAAAAGAGTTAAAAAACAACAACAAAAAGGCATTGGTAGGCCTGGAACCAATGGACAGGGGGATCTGGCAGCCACACCATCAGAGAGAAGATCTTGGAAAGAAAGGGGAAGTGTTAGTGACTCAGTCATATCCCATTCTTTGGAGCCCCATGGACTCCATGTGACCCCATTGCCCCCATGTGAGCGCGCCAGGCGCCTCTGCCTGGGGACTTCTCCAGACAAGAATACTGGAGGGGGTGCTAATCTCTTCTCCAGGGGGTCTTCCCCACCCAGGCATCAAACCCAGGCTTCCTGCACTGTAGGAGGGTTCTTCCTTGTCAGAGCCACTGGAGAAGCCCCATCAGTGTTTGGTGTGCGTGTTCACATTTCAGACGCCCGATAATGGCATGCCCTGATTGACACTTCTAAAATGATCATCCTGGTTGTTCATGGGAATGGGGCATGGGGGAACTGTTAGGATTTCTTAGTTTGAATTGCTAAAACAGAATGTCATAAACTGGGTGGCTTAAACAAAAATGTATTTTTCACAATTCTGGAAATTAAAGACTGTGATCAGGGTGCCACCAGCTTGACCAGGTTATGCTAAGGACTCTGCTCTTGGTTTGTAGATGGCCGTGTTTGGCCATCTTGCTGCCTGATCACATGATGGGTAGCAGGGAGAGGGGAAGGAAGCTCACCCCATTCATGAGAGCTCCATCCTCATAACCTAAACACCCCCTAAAGGCTTCACCTCCTAATATCACACTGGGGTTAGAATTTCAACATGTGGATTTGGTTGGAATAGAAGACAGAGGACCCAGAGGGCACAAAAGTCTTCGCTCTATGCAGAGGGAAGGCGAAAGACTGTTAGACCATTAGTAAGTATTAGGATAATAGCAAGAGCTGATGGCTGTGTTAACAGAATGAATGAATTGAACCTCAAAAATGTTTGGAACGAAAAGTTGGCAGGAATTGCTATGATGGTTTTGTTTAGGAGTGACGGAGAAATCAAGGCCAGATGTAGAGGTTTTATGTTTGAACAATTAAATAACATGATGTCATTTACTTTAGTGGAGAGGAGTAAAACAGAGAGGGCATTTAGAGGGTGTATCAGGAGTTTTGAACTGATTTATTGAGATGCTTTTAGACATCCAGGTGCAGATGGGTAAGTAAGTAGCTAAGGAGCTTTGAACTGATGGTAGAGGTTTGGGAATACAACTAATTGAGAAGTCTTAAAATCACAGCAGATTTTCCACAAAGACTAGGGTAACTTGAATGGTTTAATGGGAACCTAGATCTGGATGTTTTCAGAAGAGGGCATCACAACCTTGAGGATGGACCTCAGCAAGACCTTGTGCTCAGATATTCATGATCAGAAACTTGATACGTCTACACATGGAGAACTGATCTCTTTCTCAGGGAAACGCACACACCATTGAGTGCACATAGACTTTACCTTAATTTATCCATTCATATTTGGGGCCGTATGGAACAGATACTTCTAAAGCAAAAGTAAGAATTTTCCTAGTAAGAATTTCTAAGATGAGATCAAATTTTCTTCTGGACCTTTCTCGTTCAGTTCAGTTCAGTTCAGTTGCTCAGTCATGTCCGACTCTTTGAGATCCCATGAATCCCAGCACGCCAGGTCTCCCTGTCCATCACCAACTCCCGGAGTTCACTCAGACTCACGTCCATTGAGTCAGTGATGCCATCCAGCCATCTCATCCTCTGTCCTCCCCTTCTCCTTCTGCCCTCAATCCCTCCCAGCATCAGGATCTTTTCCAATGAGTCAACTCTTCGCATGAGGTGGCCAAAGTACTGGAGTTTTAATCCTTTAATGCCTGTGTTCTCATGCCAATCTCACTATAATTAGACCTTCCTACGGTGAAAAGAATGTGCTATGTATGGTAATAGTTAACCTAAGGTGGTCTTTCTCTCTACAGGAATGGTTTACCAATGGCATCATAAATACTTTGGTGAAGATTTTCTTTCTTGAAGAACCTTGGAATTGTACTTGAATGGATGCTATTGACGCTTGCCCCTGAAAATCATGCTCTAAGGAGCCTGTTCCTGACTAAACCTTTTAATTTTTTTCTAATTAGCACATTCTTTCTCTGAATATATTAATGTACTTAATGAGATCTCAGTATCCTCAATAATTATTTTCTTTAAATATATTTGTAAACATCTACATTTTGTATTGACTTAATATCTGAGCTTCCTGGTAGCAATGCTATATTTTCTTTGGTGCAACTCCTTGAGGTAAACAATTTTTCATTCATTTTCCCAGTGTGTCTGACCATATGCAACCCCATGGACTGTAGCCCACCAGGCTCCTCTGTTAATGGCAAGAATACTGGAGGGGTTGTCATTCTCTTCTCCAGGGGATCTTCCCAACCCAAGGATTGAACCTAGCTCTCCCACATTGCAGGAAGAGTCTACCCTCTGAACCACCAGGGAAGCTATATTAGGTGCCTAATAAGATTGAAAATCACTGAAGAAACTTTCAGTAAAACTTGCTTGGCTGTATTTATCGAAATAACCACAAAGACTAAAATTTCCCTCCATACAATGAATGGAAGAAAAATAACATATATTCATGATACATTTGAATTATCCATGTATTCAATTAACCATATTTTTGCCAACCTCAATATGTCAGGGAAACATGGTACTTTTATAGCAGTTTATTTCTTTAATTTCAGAACTCAGATGACATTATTTAAACATTCATTTCTTCCAATCTGGGAACCCAGAAAAAAATTATTTTAAAGTAATTGCAATTCATCTAACAATTTATAGATTACATTCAAAAACTCCAAGCAGTTCTGCTGTGTGTGAAATTTACTGGTTAGTAAATATTAAGCCAGGACGTAGAAACTCCTGTCTCCTAACATTCAATCTCTTAACATTGATAGTCAAGATTTCTTGGCTCTCATCTACGAGAGTGGTACTTTCTAGATGCTTTATGAAGAATATCTCATTTAATCAGCACACAAATCTATAAGATAGGTTATTGCGTTCTCTTCACTATATAGCAGAAAGACTGAATAATTTAGGGAAAACATACTCTGCTTACGTCTTCAGAACTATGAAGAGATAGCACGGGATTTGCACCAAGGCAGTTTGAGTTCAGAGTTCAAAGCCCCTAAATCATAGTGGTAGATGATAGAAACTAGCACTCTGAGTGGTTCTCATTTTCATGACACCTCAGAAGCATGATCATTCCTCTGAAGATTTTTTTAAATTTTTTAACTTATGAAACAGCTATCCATTTTCTTTTGTAACTGATAGATTATATAGATATATGATATGTATATATATTATTTATACATATGAAAGTTTATTTTATATATATATATATATATATAAAAAATCATATGAAGGAGTAGAATAGTGATACAGCTCTTAAAGAAATAATTTACAGCTCAGCATTCAACTTTGCAAATGGAATCCTATACTCAGTTCAGGAATCATGACCAGATTTATATAATATTACCTAACACACACAGTAAAGTTTACAACCTGACATACATACACTTTATATATGCTGCTTATTAGCTAGAAACATGCTATGCTAATAAAGTCAAAACAAAATGAGTTTTGGGAATTACTTGCTAATTTTATTTGAGTCCACAAGTATTCAACCTCAACCTACCTTCATTTTTTCCCCTTCCCTTTAGTAAAACTGCAACAAACATGAACCTGACAATGTGCCTATAACATTATCTTATCATGTAAAAAATAGCAAAATGTATAAAAGTGCTCAACTTCTGTGTTCTTCCCCAATGTTATAATAAATGGCACCTATTTTTTGTTATTTCATAGATATTCTGTTGTTGAGTCACTCAGTCGTATCCAACTCTGCAGCCCTCTGGACTACAGCACGCCAGGCTCCCCTGTCCTTCACCATCTCCCAGAGTTTGTTCAAACCCATGTCCACTGAGTTGATGTTGCCGTCCAACCATATCATCCTCTGTCCACCCCTTCTCCTCCTGCCTTCAACCTTTCCCAGCATTGGGGTCTTTTCTAATGAGTAAATCCTTCCCATCAGGTGGCCAAAGTACTGGAGATTCAGTTTCAGCATCAGTCCTTCCAATGAATATTTAGGATTGATTTCCTTTAAGATTGACTGGTTTGGTCTCCTTGCAGTCCAAGGGACTCTCAAGAGTCTTCTCCAACACAACAGTTCAAAAGCATCAATTCTTCAGCACTTAAATTTCTTGGTCAATGTCAAATTTTCTTTTGGACAAAGGTCTCATTAGTATCTCATTTACAAAAGGAACCATTTCACTACCTCCTGTTCAACCTTTATTCAACCACACTATGCCCTCAATACAATACACAATCTCAGGAAGCTGAAACAGTACATTCTCTCTGGTGCTTTCTCTGAGACCTGTAGAAATACTGGCGTCCTTAGTCACAGAGAGTAATAACTGATGCTACTTCGTACCACCTTGTTTCTAATAAACTGGAAGCAGCTTTCACTCATTTAAACATCACTAGTGCACTCCAGTACTCTTGCCTGGAAAATCCCATGGGCGGAGGAGCCTGATAGGCTGCAGTCTATTGGGTCGAGAAGAGTCAGACATGACTGAAGCGACTTAGCAGTGCTCCAGGCATCCTGTCCCATCACTTCATGGGAAATAGGTGGGGAAACAGTGGAAACAGTGTCCGACTGTATTTTTGGGGCTCCAAAATCACTGCAGATGGTGACTGCAACCATGAAATTAAAAGACACTTATTCCTTGGAAGGAAAGTTATGACCAACCTGAACAACGTATTAAAATACAGAGACCTTACTTTGCCAACAAAGGGTTCATTTAGTCAAGGCTATGGTTTTTCCAGTAGTCATGTATGGATGTGAGTTGGACTGTAAAGAAAGCTGAGTGCCGAAGAATTGATGCTTTTGAACTGTTGTGTTGGAGAAGACTCTTGAGAGTCCCTTGGACTGAAAGGAGATCCAACCAGTCCATCCTAAAGGAGATCAGTTCTGGGTGTTCATTGGAAGGACTGATGCTAAAGCTGAAACTCCAGTACTTTGGCCACCTGATGCAAAGGGTTGACTCATGTGAAAAGACCCTGATGCTGGGAGGGATTGGCAGCAGGAGGAGAAGAAATGACAAAAGATGAGATGGCTGGATAGCATCACCAACTCAATGGACATGAGTCTGTGTCAACTCCAGGAGTTGGTGATGGACAGGGAGGCCTGGTGTGCTGCAATTCATGGGGTCGCAAAGGGTCGGACATGACTAAGAGACTGAACTGAACTGAAGTGCTCCAGGAAACCTTTAGGGTGCTGCTATCCTGATCTTTATTTCTATCAGTCTCTGTTTTTCACGTATCTCTCTCTCTCTCTTTCCTCTTTTTGTTTCCTGTTCATAGTGCCTTTAGCTAAACAAAGGAAGCCCAGCAATTCTAAAGTAGGTAGTCTATCCCTTCTCCAGCAGATCTTCCCAACCCAGGTATTGAACCAACCAGTCCTGCACTGCAGGCAATTTCTTTACCAACTGAACTATGAGGGCAGCCCCTTTTGTTAAAAAAGAAAAAAAAAATGAGGCAAATTCCAGAAAGCAAGAATAGAATTTTTCTCTGAGATGCTATTGTGTGCTTTTGAAAAAGCTTTCTTCTCTGCTATCCATGGAGTGGCTTACTGCTCTATATGCCATTCTCTGCTTTTTGGCAATGTCCTCCATCAAGAGTTTCTATCCTACTACTGTGAACTCTTTAATACTTTGTCTGAAAGTTCTCCTGACTTTTGTTCTCCTGGTGTGTAGCAGAGAAATTTCTCTTAATTAAAGGTTCTCAAGTCAAGGATGATAGTAAAATCCTTTTTTGTAGCAGAGACAATACTATGTGCTCATGAAATCCTCTTTACAAACACCACCAGCACACTACAGAGCAGGCCTCAGCCACCTTCATATGAAATGGTTACACACTTTCCAGACCACTGGTGGTTGGCCCAGTCTTCGACACAATATGGTGTCACTTGTTTAGACATTAAGGATGAGCAGACAAACTTCAGGCATCTGACCAACAAGTGCACAGAGAGGGTCAAGGAGAGCTAAATTGATGACAAATCCCTGCATTCCGTCATCAGCCCCTACAGCAAGTTACATATTGTGCTGTTTTTCTACAAACCGATGTGATTATACATAAAACGAGATTGAACTAGATGTTCCCAAAGGCCCATTGCTTGAACTTCTGTGAGTTTATCTTTGGTTATGTTTACTGGGTTTAGATTGCCTTTTCCTGATACTACTTCCTGAGCTTCCAAATGAGCACTGGAAACTCTTTCTCTCCAGTCCCAGTGGTACCCTGTAAATGGCCACACCCTATCTACTGGCACACAGTATTGTAACTGTCTGTTTATTTGTGAAATGCCACTACTAACCTCTGAGTTCACTGAGACCAAGAACTCTAGAGCCTCATCCAGAGAGGATTATTATTATTGAGTAAATAATAAATCTTTTAGTGATCATATATGTCAAAGGGTTGGGCTTCTAAACATATTTTACAACAAAATGACAGATAATTCTGCTTTGACCAGAATTCTCTCTTGTCTCTGAAATGGCTGCAATGTGCTGCAAGCAACAAGACCTTTACCAAAAGCAGATGTTGTGTACTTGGATGGAGCCGTCATTCAGACACGTGGAAACTCCAAAACTCTCTGTCACTTTTTGGCAACTGGGACCATATGTCTGCTCTGATATCTTGATTCAGAGATGTAGACTATTTTTATCAGGGGTGTATTATAAATGTTTTATTTAAATCTCAAAATTACAAAGAATATCTAAACTTATATTTGGGGTCTCACATGGATAACTACCAATTCTATTATTATATGTTTAGCTCTTATCAGATTGGCAAATAGCATGCATTAGACCACATTAAGCTTTATTTAATATTATGAAAACCATTTTATAAGTTTCATGTGGATATCATATATTTTTGGATGGTAAAATGTTAAGCTGGGGATATTATTACTAGTGTTTTCAAGTCGTGTCTGAAGCCATACTTTTAAATTTCAACCACGGAAAATGTAGGCTAATTAAAAAGCATAATGTAGTTTTACCAGTCACTGCATTTTTCTTAAAGAGTTGTATTCATGACTAAATGGAGGTTATGACTAAATAACTACCAAAATGCTGTCAAATTAATACTTCATGATTACCCCTAGGAAATACTAGAATTTAGGAAAATGTTCCCAGATTGGAAAATATATACATATGTATCAAAATAAATATTTTATCATATAAATATTCTATTACAACAAAATTTCAGACAAGTAATCACTCTAAAGATAAATAAAATCCTTACAAAACAGAATTAAATTTCTAACTATTGATGTTGGAAGTGGCAAATCCATGCAGTGAGAGGCAGCAAGAATGTCCATCAGTCAATGAGATAGTCAGCAACCAGGAAATAGAATGAGAAAGGAATAAGGTCAGGAAATTTTGTGAGACTGTAGGAAGCCTGTGAGACCTGTTGGACAAAGTATTAAGGAGTTCAAGTAAGTTATTGAGAAAATGTTTAATTATGAAGTTGCTTTAGTTTCACCTTTTCTGAAGAGTAGCTTTCTTTTACTTTTCTACCTTTTTGCCCCCGACTTCCTTTTCTACTTCTGATGTGATCCTGCAAAGCCATTTTAGTTCTGTCGGCTCTTTGAGACTCTATGCCAGGCCCCTCTGTCCATGGGATTCTCCAGGAAAGAGTCCTGGGGTGGGTCGCCATTTTCTTCTCCAGGGGATCTTACTGCCCCAGGGAGTGAGTCCGCCCCTCTTAAGTCTCCTGCACTGACAGGCAGTTCTTTACCAGTAGTACAACTTGGAAATTCTAAATACCATGAGCACTGTCATCAGAAAAATCATTGAATTCAGCGTAATAACGTTATCTTCTCAATTCTATGATTCCAAATTCTTCAAAATTGATATTCTCTTTTTATAAAATAATGAATGACATCTATGGTGAGCATTTGAACACAGCACTAGATATGACTGGTTTTTCATTCTTTTAAAATTCATCTTACATCTTAAGATGGAAATCTTGTAAGAGAAATAATTTCCTGAATCCATTTCTGCCTTCTAGTTTCTAGTCCAATGTAGAAGTACCATGGCATTGATTGGAAGCATACAGAAGGATCTATAAAAAGTCATAAATCTAGAATCAAAAATACAAAGTGTTTTGGGCCCCTAACATTAAATGCTCTTATTTATTACATTCCATCATAGCTTGTTGACAAAACCCTAGAACCTGAGTGGTCTTGGCAAAAGTTTCTGAATTGTGAGCAACAAAACCTGATACTTTTTACCGCCAGAAGAATGTATTAGAATAGAACAAGCATCATCTAATCTGCCCCGTGTGTTGTGTAATTCTTTGACGATAGAAAAAAACATGTTGAAAGTAGTCACCCATATTTCTACTCGTGGTGATTAATTTCCTTATATATATAAGATTTCTTATAATTGTTTTCTGAAAAGTCGACTGAAATATATGCATAAAACTTTGTATGGTAGTGATCACTAAAGCATTCCTAATCAACAGCAGTTACTTGGCACTGTTTATATCAATTTTCTTGTCCATAAATACTCCTCCATGATTCACAGGCTTCCTTGGTGGATCAGATGGTAAAGAATCTGGCTGCAATGTCAGAGACCCAGGTTCGATCCTTGGGTCAGGGAGAACCCGTGAAGAAAATGGCAACCCACTCCATTATTCTTGCCTGGAGAATTTTGTAGACAGAGAATCCTGGCAGGCTGCAGTCCCTGGTGTTGAAAAGAGTAGGATAGGACTGAGTGACTAATGCTTTCACTTTTGCTTTTGCCTATTCACTCTCAGATTGCCTAGGAAAATCTTACAGGCAGCTATCTTTCGGAAATTAAGTAAAGCAGTAAGAAAGATGAATTCATTTGTTTTAGTCAGTTTGGATTACTATAATAAAGTCCATAGACTTGATGTCTCAAACAAAAGAAATGCATTTCTTACAGTTTTGGAGACTGAGAAACCCAAGATCAAGGTTGCTGCCGACTCAATTCAGATTTGCAGGTACCCATCCTTTCATTTTGTTTTCACATGGCGGAGACTGTGAACCCTCTTTCCCGACTGTGAACCCTCTTTCTCTTCTTATAAAGATATTATTTGCATCAAGAGGGTTCCATCGTCTTGATTTTATCTAAAACTACCTCCAAAGACCCCACCTCTTAATACTATCCCCTTGGGTGTTAAGGTTCCAGCATATAGATTTGAAGGAAAGGGAGGGCATGAACATGTAGGCCAAAACTCTTTAAATTACAAACTAAAAATGCTGTCTGTCAAACTAAAAAAAAAAAAAGGAAATCTTCTTTTTGTATTTGATATATATTATAAAGAAGTAGCATGTTGCAAATATCAGTATTTTTACATACAAAAGGAAAACATATCAGAAGTGATGTGTATCATTTCCAGATCAAGAATTACAGAAATAAGTGTATCTCTTCACCCTCAACCATTCTCATTTTCCTCTTTTCCTGCCTGGAGGCAGATAATGACATGTCTCTAGGGAAACAGGGAAGTCAAAATCTGGAAAGACTAGCAGCTGAACCACCATATGGAGACGAGCCGTCTGCCGAGAACACGCTCTGCGAGTCAGTATATAAGAAATCAGCTCTAGCTGCAGCTGCACTGCCACCACCCTTGCTGGATTATTTTGTGATACCTCCTCATGCGAACCACTCTTTTCTCTTTCTTCTTTATCTAACACTTCTTGTATTTTTATGCTTTGACTGGATAAAATATTTCTCATAAATATTATGACTGAAATTGGAATTTCACTTCTGAAAATTTTAGGTGATGATATTGATATCATGTTGACTCATCCTCTCAAGATGGAAAGAATTCTCAATTTTTAAAAAGTTTTTTTTTCCTTGAAAATTCTTGGAGTCAATGATTAAATGACTAAATATTTAAAGGTTATGTTTAACTTTACAAATGCTAAAACAATAAACACTTGTATGGAATCTAGAAATTTGTTATGTCAATCTTTGCTCCAATTTAAAATTGTTTAAATATAGTGAAAGAGTGTGTTTTTGTTCCCAAGATTATTCTACCAAGGGTAACTTCTTGGTATTTGTATTACTTGCCAGATTATGTATCTCTTTAAATACTTATCTAGTTAATCAACAGCATTCAAATGTTGGAGCACTTAATTTTTGCAAAGAAAAACATGGATTTATATTTCTAATGATATCATTTTTAAAGATATTCCAAAAAGATTTTACTCTAGGTGTGTCTGGAATGCTAACATATACTTAAACGTGACTACTCACATATTAACCCTAAAGCTAAATGGGTTGCTTTTATTGTCTTTGATGTTTGGGGACTGATAATTATGAGCTTAAAGTGCAATCACTTCAGTATTGATCGTGTACAAGATCACAAATGACAGAGATGACATGATGTTGGTATTTTGACAGTTTCTTGATCCAAAGCCTGAAGCCAACACCGAGCAGCAGATTTTTCTCAAACACTAAAGATGATACTTACCATGTTAGTGTATGATTACTACTTCCACAGTAAATGAGTTCACACCTCACTACTTTCACACACATCACTCCCTTTCTCTCCATTTACCCCATCATTACCTCATCTGTCTGATAAATCTATCTTTACAGATCCACATGGAGCAGCTCTGCTTTTCAAGAAATCCATCTTGAACATTATTTTGCCAACATCTCAACCTCTATAATCTTATGCATTCCACTTAAAATTTAATTATTTGGTTGTATGTCTCTGTGTGTTGTGTATCCTATGAAAAGTGAAAGAGAAAGTCTCTCAGTTGTGTCTGACTCTTTGTGACACCATGGACTATACAGTCCATGAAATTCTCCAGGCCAGAATACTGGAGTAGATAGCGTTTCCCTTCTCCAGTGGATCTTCTAGACCCAGGAATAGAACCAGATCCCCTGCATTGCAGGTGGATTCTTTACCAACTGAGTTATCAGGGAAGCCTGTGTATCCTGTAGTAGGTCAATAAATGTTTACTGAACATCAAAGTAGCATCTCTTTACAGGGTTTGATTATAAAGAATTTCAGAATTTTTTTTTTTTTTTGGCAGTTTCTTGTTAAATAGGAAAACATGAACCCACAAAATGTCAGGCATTAATCGCTGCTGCTGCTGTTAAGTCACTTCGGTCGTGTCCGACTCTGTGCGACCCCATAGACGGCAGCCCACCAGGCTCCCCCATCCCTGGGATTCTCCAGGCAAGAACACTGGAGTGGGGGTGCCATTTTCTTCTCCAAAGCATGAAAGTGAAAAAGTCAAAGTGAAGTCGCTAATGTCGTGTCTGACTCTTAGCGACCCCGCGGACTGCAGCCCACCAGGCTCCTCCTTCTATGGGATTTTCCAGACAAGAGTACTGGAGTGGGGTGCCATTGCCTTCTCCCCGTTAACCACTAGTTTGCAAAAAATGCCTGACTATGTGCCAGCTTATGACAGTGAGGACAACTGATTGCTTTGAGCATGTGTGGGGATGATGGACTTACTGAGGTCAGAGGCATTTACTTGGTTTCTGGAAAACAGGAAGTGTAAGGGGAAAACACTCACGGATAAAAGAAAGCTGAGGAAGCCCTGTAGTATGGGGAAGATCCCTGTGGTAGAGTTGGGAGTGTTTACTTAGCACCGATTTAGAAAGTTTCCAGCAGTAGCCGTGGCTCCTCTGCAGAATTAGTGTAGACATCTGAGCACAAGCAGGGACGCTCCATGAGGAGCTGATGATGGCTCAGGTGTGAGCACAGTTCTCCATGCTGAGTACCCTTTTATTCCACACCTGAGAGTCCCAGTCACCTGTTGTTTAAGCCCTGGGGCCTGGGATACGGATGATGACAATCGTTGATCTCTCTAGCAATAACTGGGGCTTCTCTAGTTGCTGTGTTTCATTCTCACATTTGGAAAAGGCCTTCAGTTTGCCAGCCCCCACCATCCACAGTGATGCTTGACAGCCACCACCTTCTGTCCAGAAACAGCTTTGCTTGCAACAAGCTCTCCCATTAGAGAAAGGCTAGCTGGGGAAATGGGCCTGACTACATAACACCAGGGGGCTTCCCAGGTGGCACTCATGGTAGAGAACCTGCCTGCCAATGCAGAAGAAATGAGAGGTTCTGGTTGGGTCCCTAAGTTGGGAAGATTCTCGGGAGGAGGAAATGGCAGCCCATTCCAGTATTCTTACCTGGGGAATCCCATGGACAAAGGAGCCTGGTGGGCTACAGTCCATAGGGTCGCAAAGAATCAGAAATGACTGCAGTGAGTTAGCAGGCGTGCATGCATATAGCACCGGAGGATATACAACACTAGATTAACTGGGCAGGGCTGTCATAAGTAAATAAAAGGACATCCAAGGAACAACACTCATTTGAAGAAACTCCAGAGCACAGAAGAGAAAGGCCAGGATCAGAAGGAAGAACAGAACAGAGAGGAAAACAGGGTAAAAATAAGCCAAACATTTAAATATGTTCTGATTGATATCTTCAGAGGAATATATTGGATCAACAGAACAAGAGTTAACAAACCAGGAAGATAAGCAATTGGAGATGAAGCAGTACTCTTATTGGCAAAATTACAGGAAAAATAGATGTGCTGAAAATACAGTTGAAGGACTCTTTGGAGAGTTGAAACAGACAATAGCATAGTTCAACTCTTAGTCATAGGAGTTCCAAAAGAAAGAGGAAGAAGGGAATTCCTCAGCGAGGAATTTCAGTGGTTGAGACTCTGTGCTTCGAGGCAGGGGACAGGATTTGGAACTCTGGTCAGGGAACTAAGATCCCACATGCAGCTAATAATTTCAAAATGAAATTAACAAAAAAGAAAGAGGTAGAGACAATAAAAGGAAGACAACAATCAAAGCAATAATAAGAGAAAGTGTAACGGAGCTGAAGTAAGGCAAACGCCTTCAGACTTCTTAGGCCCATTGAATAGTAGACAGGACAGGAGCAGACAGACCTCTACATAGAGTTCTGAAAACTGGCGCCATGTAGAGTGAACTCCTGAAGAAAAATATTAACACCATTTACCTACAAAAGAAATAGAATGATAATAAACTCATATGCTTCTGTTATTAAAGCAGATTCAAGAAAAACTGTAAATTACTTTGAAACAAAATAATCTTGAACCAAGGGTAATGATATATGTTGAAGATTAAATAAATGTTGTAGTTAGGGGCACACCAAAAAAATATCTGTATCTTTTATGTCACATTTTGAAATTTATCTTTACAAGCACATCTGTCTTTTAACACATTTAATGTATATGTGCTTTCCTTTTGGTACTTAAAAAGTGTAATTCCTGTGAAAATTTCTATATTTATTTGTATCAACTCTTTTCTCAGTACATTTTCTATCCCTTCTAGTAGGTATTTGAGGCATAAAATTATATTGAGTTCACTCAATAAATTGTAGGGGTAAGCAAACACCTAATTAAGCTGATTTCCATATGAGAGTAAAAATTAAAACAAAGTAAAAGGAAAAAAGAGAGAGGAACTGTTTGAGACTCCATCAAGGATCAAGCATTTTGTTTATATTTTCCTTAATTTTTGTGACAATCTTGTTCAAGGTTTCAGTCATTTTTCATTTAAAGATGACAAAACCAAGGTTCAAGGACTCTCGATGGAATAACCAGGACACAGGCTCTGTCTGGCATGTGTCATTTTCCTCCACTGCCTCTGATGTCGGTTTTCACTTTAAGGTTTCTAACCGGGATTTGAAATTTGAAGGATTGATTGGTGAAAAATTCAGTCTTATTGTGGAAACTTTTTTTAACAATCCAGGGTGAATTAAACTAAGGAGAACACAGATCGCAATATGTGTTTTCTTCAGATCTTATGAAAGAGCTGGAAGAGAAATACCAGCAGAGCCACATGCACTGGGAAAATAAATGGGAATGCCACCTAGCCCCACTCTGCATGTGTGGCAATAAATTATTAATAAATGCGGCATCTTGAGAGATTTCAAATGAGGCTGCTGATAGAGAATTTGCACAGATTAGATGTCAGTAAATGTTATTTTGCAGTCATACTTCGCATTTTGCATTGGAGGTATCTAAATGTGGAGGAAAAAAAAAGGCTACTATGCTGTTAGAGTATACTCAAGAAATCTACTCAGAGATTATCCAAATTAAAAACCATAGGCCACTTCAAAAAATAACGTGACTTTTCATTGTTACATTCAGATCAGTTGGTGCAGTGGACCTCCATCAGAATCACTGAAAGATGCTCATCCCTCCTAGCATTCAGATTCTTAGACACACTGAGCTACAAAATGTGTAGAGCCCAGTGAAAAAATGAAAATGTAGAGTCCCTTTTTAAAAATTATTAAGAATTTTAAGGCAGAGATAGCAGACTATTTAACCAAAAGTGAAAGATTTCCAAACAGGGGGCTCCCTATGGCTCATATGTACGTGAGGCCAAATTACTAGGTAGGCAGACCAGGTGACGCCATAAGATAAAAAGCATCAGTAAAACAGGGCAGACAGCCTGCAAGGAGCTGTTTTCCTGCGCTGAACACCAAGCATCCTTTTCCTACTGCCCTGAGCTTGCTTTGCTTTACCAGATCTTTCACCGCTAAAATTTATGAGTGATCTGTGACTCAAACTACTTTAAACAAACCATTCTGCATACCAGTAGGCTTCCTTCCTGGATTAGGGCTGTCAATAATGTTTGCACAAGGCTCTCAGTTGGGATACCTGGTCCTGTTTCACTCTTCCTTTGCCTTCCCTGCTCCTTCTTTGTAAGTCCCCCTTTCCTTTTGTAATCAGTGACTCTGCACATTGATTGGCCTTCCTGTTGCATTTCTGTAAAGAGGGCTTCAAGCTGTATGAATTCATTGCTTCACAAACTTGAATTCACTTATTACTATTAGTTATTACAGAGATAGAGAAACTGCTCCTTTATCTACATCCTCCCGATGGTAGAGCTGGATCCCGATTTTTTTCTCCATTGTTCTTTGCTGCGTTATTTTATTATTGTTTCAAGTTCACAGACATGGGCACTGAGGCACAATCAAGGTGAGTCCCTTAGTAAAAGCACACAATCCCTTTATGCAAGTGCCAGCTGTGAGATCTCAGTCTCTGATCATCTTTGCTGTGGTCCTTCTCCCCAAATCTTGCCTGTCAATTTTAACTCCTATTACTGTCGTGCATGAATACTGGCCTAAGATTTATATGGAGGATTATACATAAAGGGCTGCTCCTAAAGTTCTTCCTTTTTCTGCAACCCTAGGAAAATGCTTCTTCTCTTCTCAAGCCATTATTCTGTGAAAGCTCTTTAATGCAATATATTTCAACACTGCTATGATCCTTTTGATAGAAATGACATCGAAGACGGGCTAGGTCCATGACATGCTGTGGTGAATAAATCTGTTGCATTAATGCAATGATCTCAAATAATTATAGCCATTAATTCTTATATACTATTTCTTCATGCCAGGCATTTTCTAAATGTGTGACATAGTCTAACACACGTAATTTTTACAGCAAAATTAAGATAATAGATACACAATTCTCCTCTTTTTACAGATGAATCAACTGAGGCATAAGAAAATTAACCAATTTGCCCAATTTGGCCTTAGAGTACAGAATGAAGCAGGGCAAAGGCTAAGAGAGTTTTGCCAAGAGAAAACACTGGTCATAGCAAACACCCTCTTCCAACAACACAACAGAAGACTCTGCACATGAAAATCACCAGCTTGTCAACACTGAAATCAGATTGATTCTATTTTTTGCAGCCAAAGATGAGCAGCTCTACACAGTCAGCAAAATCAAGACCGGGAGATGACTGTGGCTCAGATCATGAACTCCTTATGGCCAAATTCAGACTTAAATTGAAGAAAGTAAGGAAAACCTCTAAACCATTCAGGTATGACCTAAATCAAATACCTTATGATTATACAGTGGAAGTGAGAAATAGATTTAAGGGACTAGATCTGATAGACAGAGTGTCTGATCAACTATGGATGAAAATTCGTGACATTGTACAGGAGACAGGGATCAAGACCATCCCCATAAAAAAGAAATGCAAAAAAAAAAATGGCTGTCTGGGGAGGCGTTACAAATAGATGTCAAAAGAAGAGAGGTGAAAAGCAAAGGAGAAAAGGAAAGTATCTGAATGTAGAGTTCCAAAGAATAGCAAGAAGAGATAAGAAAGCCTTCCTCAGCAATCAATGCAAAGAAATAGAGGAAAAGAACAGAATGGAAAAGACTAGAGATCTCTTCAAGAAAATTAGAGATACCAAGGGAACATTTCATGCAAAGATGGGCTCGATAAAGGACAGAAATGGCATGGACCTAACAAAAGCAGAAGATATTAAGAAGAGGTGGCAAGAATACATGGAAGAACTATACAAAAAGATCTTCATGATCCAGATAATCACTATGCTGTGATCACTCATCTAGAGCCAGACATCCTGAAATGTGAAGTCAAGTGGGCCTTAGAAAGCATCACTACAAAAAAAGCTAGTGGAGGTGATAGAATTCCAGTTGGTGGGCCTTAGAAAGCATCACTACAAACAAAGCTAGTGGAGGTGATAGAATTCCAGTTGAGCTGTTTCAAATCCTAAAAGATGATGCTGTGAAAGTGCTGCACTCAATGTGCCAGCAAACTTGGAAAACTCAGCAGTGGCCACAGGACTGGAAAAGGTCAGTTTTCATCCCAATCTCAAAGAAAGGCAATGCCAAAGAATGCTCAAACTACCACATAATTACATTAATCTCACACTCTAGTAAAGTAATGCTCAAAATTCTCCAAGGCAGGCTTCAGCAATACGTGAACCATGAACTTCCAGATGTTCAAGCTGGTTTTAGAAAAGGCAGAGGAACCAGAGATCAAATTACCAACATCTGCTGGATCATCAAAAAAGCAAAGGAGTTCCAGAAAAACATCTATTTCCTCTTTATTGACTATGCCAAATCATGTGACTATGTGGATCACAATAAACTGTGGACAATTCTGAAAGAAATAGGAATACCAGACCACCTGACCTGCCTCTTGAGAAACCTATATGCAGGTCAGGAAACAACAGTTAGAACTGGTCATGGAACAACAGACTGATTCCAAACAGGAAAAGGAGTATGTCAGGCTGTATATTGTCATCCTGTTTATTTAACTTATATGAGACTACATCATGAGAAACACTGGGTTGGAATAAGAACAAGCTAGAACCAAGATTGCCAGGAGAAATATCAATAACCTCAGATATGCAGATGACACCACCCTTTATGGCAGAAAGTGAAGAGGAACTAAAAAGCCTCTTGATGAAAGTGAAAGAGGAGAGTGAAAAATTTGGTTAAAGCTCAACATTCAGAAAACAAAGATCATGGTATCTGGTCCCATAATTTCATGGGAAATAGATGGGGAAACAGTGGAAACAGTGTCAAACTATATTTTTGGGGCTCCAAAATCACTACAGATGGTGATTTCAGCCATGAAATTAAAAGATACTTGCTCCTTGGAATGAAAGTTATGACCAACCTACATAGCATATTCAAAAGCAGAGACATTACTTTGCCAACAAAGGTCTGTCTAGTCAAGGCTCTGGTTTTTCCAGTGGTCATATATGGATGTGTGAGTTGGACTGTGAAGAAAGCTGAGCACCAAAGAATCGATGTGTTTGAACTGTGGTGTTGGAGAACAATCTTGAGAGTCCCTTGGACTGCAAGGAGGTCCAACCAGTCCATCCTAAAGGACATTAGGTTGGGTGTTCATTGGAAGGACTGATGTTCAAGCTGAAACTTCAACACTTTGGCCACCTCATGTGAAGAGTTGACTCCTTGGAAAAGACCCTGATGCTGGGAAGGATTGGGGGCAGGAGGAAAAGGGGATGACATAGGGTGAAATGGCTGGATGGCATCACTGACTCAATGGACAAGAGTTTGGGTAAACTCTGGGTGTTGGTGACGAGCAAGGAGGCCTGGCGTGCTGTAATTCATGGGGTAACAAATAGTCGGGCAGGACTGAGTGACTGAACTGAACTGATCAACAATGTAATTACTTTTTTTTTTCTTGCTGTTACACGTTTTTACTTTAAGAATTAAAAATAAAGAAGAAATTAAATGGTTGCATACAAAATGAGGAAATTTTATCCTCATTTAATCCTTACTGTGAATATAGGCCCAGTGATTTCATTATTCTGAATCTATTGATTGCTCTTGAAATGTCCTGCTTCTATAATTAAGACATGCTGCCATCAACTATGTTCTAAATCTTTCCTTCAGTAAATTTTTGGCTTTATTTTTAAGTTTTCCTGTCTTAAATATAATAGTGTCTCACACAATTTGAGGTTTTCAGGTAAAGCATAGTTTATTTGGTTGTTTTTATTAAACAAGCCTGATTCAAAGTAAAACATGTCTGATAATGTTCCTCTTCAGGACAGCTTTTTATATTGCTTATTCATCCCTCAAAAACATTTCTCCGCTGGGTGACACTGCATAAATTAAACTGTTGATTTATGTTATAATTAGTTGTTTGGTGCAGTATCTTAAAATAATTTCTCAAAGGAAAATTGCCTTTTATTTTAGAGAAAAAAATGGTTTAAATGTTTTAAGGACTTAAAACCATTTGACTGAAAAAGTCTGTAATTAAAGGGCAAAATGCCATGTGCATATGTCAAAGATACTGCTACAAGGTATTAGCCAGTATGTTTAAATTCTTTTGAAAACAGTCTGTATTTAAAAAAAAAAAAATTATAAATTTTCAAAATGTTTTTAAGACTGTTCTTTAGTCTTTTCAAGTTATCTGTGTTTCCATACTGTGTTTCTAAAAGTTATATACACATACATACAAACACACACAGTTTATATAATTAAATAATTGCATCTGTTCTAAGTCAAGTATCTGCTTTAGACTTCCATGTATTGCAGAAATAAACTGAGAAATAATATCATTTCACCCAGCAAACAATTGTTTAAGGAAGTAAAATGCAAGCTACAATCTTGGAGGAAATATTTGCAAATATATATTGGCAAAGAACTTCAATCCAGAGTATATAAAAACTCTCTAAATTAAACAGTAATAAATGGACAAAAAATCCAAAAGATACTTTACTATAGAAGATACATGATGACAAATAAGCACTTGAAAACACATTCATCATTGACCATTCTATAAATACAAAGTAAAAACCTAGTGAGATACCCCTACATGGATGCAAGATGGATGAAAAAATACAGACAATATCAACTGCTGATGAGAATGTGTGAAATGAGAATGTGTGACTCTCATGCAATGCTAATGGGAATTAGAATTTAGTAGTCTCTTAAACAGCTAAACATGCAATTTAATAGAAAAATACTAGAAATTTTCTTATAAAATTAACATACAACTTAGCAATGACAATTCAGGATATTTACCCTAGACAAGTAAAAATTTATGTCCAAACAAAATATTAATGTTCTTTGCATTTTTAAAAATATTAGCTCCAAACTAGAAACGATTCAAACAAATATCTTACTGTGGGTAAATGGTGATATAAACTGTGGTATACCCATACAGTGAAATATAACTCATCCATAAAAGAAACAAATTATTGATATAGACAATAATTTGTTTGATTTCAATAATGTTTCACTGTGAAAAACAAGCCAGTCTCAAAAAGTTAGGTACTATATGATTCCATTTACATAACAACCTTGAAATCAAGTGTTAGTGATGGAGAATAAATCAACAGTTAACAGGGTTAGAGGAGGGGAAGGCATTCTAATGGATAAATGTTATAAATGAGTTTCTTTGTGGTGATGGAACAAGTCCATATCTTGATTGAATAGTGGCTATACAAATCTACACATATAATACAATGTCACATATTTACACATCAAAAATGAGTTTCATTTACAAGCCTGTAAAATAAAAATAAAGTCTGTATGTCATATTTCAGTATTACTGTGCATGCTTGCTAAGTCACTTCAGTCATGTCTGACTCTTTTTGACCTGTGATCTATAGCCCACCAGGGCACTACATCCATGAGATTCTCCAGGCAAGAATACTAGAATGAGTTGCCATTCCCTCCTCCAGGGGATCTTCCCAATCCAGGGTTTGAACCCCACATTTCTTTCATATCCTGACTTGGCAGGTGAGTCCTTTATCATCGGCGCCACCTGTGAAGCCCAAGTTATACTGAGCAAATGTCAGCTCCCTGCTTTCTGGAATGCACTGTGGTTATATAAGACATATATAAGATAGTACCATGGGGAGAACTGAACGAAGCGTATACGGAGACTCGCTGGGGTATTGATGCAGCTTCTTTAGGTCCACAATAACTGTTAAATAAATATGTTGAGTAAACACACTCAGAATATTTATGTACCATTAGTGAGGAGGGCATGGCAATGCACTCCAGTATTCTTACCTGGAGAATCCCATGAACAGAGGAGCCAGAAGGGGTATAGTCCATAAGACTGCAGACCGAGACACAACTGAAGCAATTTAGCATGCATGCTGCAAGCCATATAGTACGGATTTCAAATTAAAATGACAACTTATTACCTATGTAAAGGTTTTAAAGCAGCTAGAAACTGCAAAATGATGTCTGTAAAGTTTGCCTATTTTCTCTGTGAAAAATATACTCAAATAACTTCCTAGCAGTACACAATCTTTAAAATAAGTGGGGATATGAATTAAAAAGCATATGAAAGTGAAAGTGTTAGTCTCTCAGTCATGTCTGACCTTTGCAACCCCAAGAACTGTAGCCTGGCAGGCTCCTCTGTCCTTGGGATTTTCCAGGCAAGAATATTGGAATGGGTTGCCATTTTCTTCTCATGGGGATCTTCCCAAATCAGGAATGGAACCGAGGTCTACCGCGTTGCAGGCAGACTCTTTACTGTCTGAGCCACCACGACAAACCAAAATGGTGTATGAGTTAAACTATTTTCTCTGTGAAAAATACACTCAAATAACTTCCTAAGCAGTATACAGTCTTTAAAATAATTAGGTACATGAGTTAAAAGATACATGAGCTAAAATAAATGGGTACATGAGTTAGAACATGTTATTATTTCAGGAAGAACTTTTATATTTGGAATTTAGAAGGTATTTTAGCTAAATTGAAAGAAAATAAAGTATGGAATGGAAAAATAATCACATCTATATTATTTTATGATTTTCTTTCTTTATACTGATGAAATATATGTCTTGCTAAATTTTGTCATATACATGGATTCACCTTAGAGAAGATAACAGTGCACAGTGATAAAGAACGTAATTTGCTAATTTGATCACTACTCATTTTGCCTCGCTTGTGGTAGACAGAAAGATTTCCCTTATGTACCTTTGTCCCACTTTTCCTTGAATGGTTTCATGGGCCATATTTCTGAAAGGAAGCAGAGAACTAAGGAGAAAGAGAAGTGTTCATTTCTGGCTTTAGTTCTCCTATTTTCCTGAGACTGTTGATTTTCATAGTAAAAGCATTGTGTTGAATGGCTCCTTTGTGAAAAATCTATTATAATTTTTTTTCAGGCAGACTAATTACCTAACAACAGGAACAGTGTACTACAGAAAATTCACTATTATCTTTTCTAAAAAGACACAGAACTTTTCGGAAGAGAGAGGAAATAAATCAACAGAACACACAAAGCAGTATGTTTGAGGACAAAGGAAACTTAATGAAAGAGACACCATGATGGCTGGTTCTTTGTTATGAGGACTGGTGATTACTGTTAAATAAAAAGGCAAATCGTTATTAGAAATTTTAGGTCATTACTTCAATAAATTCTTTCCTTTCATATTGAAGATCATATCTGACTTTGATGAGATTTTTTTCAATGTGCGCTTCAAAAGACTGTGCATAAGAGAGAGAGAAAGAAAGCATCAGAGTAGATAGCGGAAGATGTCATCCAAATAATTTTAAGGCAGTAGATTTAGGTGGTGAATCTACAGCTATACAAAAAAAATTCCGATTATTCTAGCATGCAGTATTACTTATAAAAGAAATAGCTGCTATATCTGTGAATAAAATACTTTGAAACCCTTTTTAAAGCAACTGTTTATTGATTTCCAGGCTTTTTACTGGACAGTTGAGACTGAGACATGAATAAACATGGCTCCTTTCCTTGAGAAAGCTATATTTAAATGGACAGAAACATAATCCCATTAGCATATGGTAGTAGATTGAATTTAGTCCCCTGAAAAGATAAATTCATCTGCTAACTCTTGATTTCATGAATGTGACCTTGTATGGAAACAGAATCTTTGCAGGTGTAATTCATTAATGGTCTCAAGATGACACCTCACTGGATTCAGAGTGAACTGGAAATCTGATGACTGGTGTTCTCATGTGAGTAGGGAGGACACAGAGACCCATGAGGGGAGAAAAAATGCCATGTGAAGAGGGAGACTAGAAAGCGTCACTTTGTATCTTTTTATCCTGGGAGTATTCTCCTGAGAAAGGCAGATGTGCTAGAGTGCAAATAGAAATATGAAGATGTAGGAATGGACCAGGAGTGCTAAATTTTCTGCTTTATTCCAAACAAATCCAAGGTATGGAAAAATATGTTCCACCCTTTTCATGGGAGGAACTTTGAAGTTTCATGGTAAAAGATAAGAATACAAGAGTTGTTGAAAGAGGCCAGTAATACAATCAACCATACTTGGCTGTAGGGTGCGACGTATTCCCACATTTTCTGCTGCATTTCAGAATATTTTCCTCCCTCAGACTCTAAATTATTATGTCTCACTTCTTAGATCTCTGATAAATGGATTGCCCTTTGGTTCAGTTCTTGAAGGCTTTTTCTTTTCTATGTACTCTCTTTTTCAGTTTTTTCATCTAGATCCCTAAGCCACAGATAATACGCATTCCGTAAAAGAAGTTGTTTTTTTTTTTTAACAGATATGATCCATGTCCATATACAAGAGCTTCGCCCACATATATGCTCATCCATTAAAATCTATTTTTGAATGAATGAATCTGTAAATCAGTATAATGATGACTCAGGGACTCCTTCGTTAATGTGTCCTTTGAACTCTAGACACGTATATCCCACTCTCTCATTGATATATCTGTTCCAATGTCTTTTAAGGATTTCAAGTTAACCTTTTGCTTAACTACATTTGATTAATTAAGCTTTTGGTTGATTAAATTACATACATTTTGGTTAACCTTTAGTTAACTAAATTACATATCTTTCCTGCCAATCTTCTGCAAATAAGCAAATGGCAAATTTATTTTCTACTTGGTAATACTGAAAACCTTAAAATTGTCTCTGATTTCTCTCTTTCTTTCGTGCCTGATATTAATAGTACATATGTGTATGTCTGTAACCACTTTGGATGTTGGCCTGGCAATTTCTTATTAAGTTAAATATGCTCATAGAGGCATTTTTCATATTAAACCCATGCTGGAAACAACCCAAATACCCATTAACAAGAGACTAGATAAACAAAGTTTGGATATTCACACACTTAAATGCTACCCAGAAATAAAACGGAAGAAATTATTGATGTATGCAACACCATAGATGAACCTCAAAAACACTGTGTTGAGTTAAAGAAATCAGGATAAACAGGAATACATATGATTCAATTTATATAAATTTCTGGGATAGGCATAACTCATTTATGAGGAAAGTAATCAGAACAACATTTGCCTTTGATGGGGCCATTGATGGGCTGGGAAGAAAAATAATGAATATTACTGAAATGATAAAATATCTCATGCAATGATACGATGTATGTTATTGCAGGTATAAGAAATTGCCAAAATTCTCTGGATTCTAAGCTTTGATGTATGCATTTCACTTTATATATTTTTCCCTTTTTACACAAAGTGGATAATCCATTGAAATATCTTTTTAAAAATTCCTCTATATTATATATATAGCATTATATATATATATAATGTACAATAGTTTATATTTAAGTAACATATTGCATAGATTTGCATGTTATAATTATCATGATATATTATATCATGTGTGATTCTGAAATTTGCTTCAAGTTTCTTTTCATGAGGCAAAGTAATCAGATTTAATATAATTAAATTAATCAATCTTTCCTTTCAGTTTACAGTTCACTTTGGTTATGTTTTATTTAAAGCTTTCAGTTCCACTCTGAACATCTGAAAATATCCTTAATAATTTCTTTTCTTAAGTTTTGGTTTTCAGATTTAAGTCCTCTGACCACCTGATAAGGATCTGTATCACTTATTTTGATTTGGATAACCGATTGTTCCAGCAGATTATTGAAGATGTCACCTTTTTTTGTTTGCTTTCTTTCCCCTCTGAACTACTCTGTTCTGTCATATATAATTTCCTGTAAGTATGTGGGGTTCTGTTTCAAGAGTATTAACTATGCCGTATTTCTCTACCCTTTGGTACCATCACACTGTCCTAATTTCTAGAAAATTTTCTAGTTACACTGTAGTTAAGTCAATACATACTGCTGCTACTGCTAAGTCACTTCAGTCATGTCCGAATCTGTGCAACCCCATAGATGGCAGCCCCACAGGCTCCACCGTCCCTGGGATTCTCTAGGCAAGAACACTGGAGTAGGTTGCCATTTCCTTCTCCAATGCATGAAAGTGAAAAGTGAAAGTAAAGTTGCTCAGTCATGTCCGACTCTTAGCGACCCCATGGACTGCAGCTTATGAGGCTCCTCTGTCCATGGGATTTTCCAGGCAAGAGCACTGGAATGAGATGCCATTGCCTTCTCTGCAATACATACTATTACCCATCAGTTCCTTGGTTGCTAAGATAATTTATCAACAATGGGTTGAAGACTTTCACAAGTGCTTTTCCATTTCATTTATGGAAAATTTCACATGGTGTTTTGCCTTTAATTTGTTAATATGCAGATGTTATTGAGGGAGTTTCTAATTGTGAATCAAAATTGCACTTTTTTTTTTTCTTGGCAAAAACCTAGATTGATTATAAATTCTTTGGAATACAGTATCAAGCTTATTTCTCATGTCAAATCTCTTAACATACATTTGGTTTAGTCTCTCCTTTTTCATTCTCTGAATAGGTTTGTATAAGATTGAAATCATGTGTCTCAATGTTGCATACCACTTTATAAACTATATGAACCTAGTATCTTCATATTTTATGCTATGTATTCCATGTATTTGATAGTTATAATACTATTAAACTATTTATCTTTAATTCAGTTTTTTAGTTGGAAATATGTGGCTCTTTGCCTAGGCTGTTTTGAATAGTCGGAAACATAGAGGGTGTCTACATGCTTAGATGCTTGTATCTGTCTAGTTGATGAGGCTATGGTGTCCAGTTTTTCGATCAAACACAAATCTGGCACTATTGTTGAAGTATTTTGTAGATGTGGATAAATTCTGTAATCAGATAACTTTAAGTAAAGGAGACGATTATTGATAATTTAGTTAGACCTTATCCAGTCAGTGGAAAGGTCTTAAGGAAAAAAAAAAAAAAAAACTTAGGTGTTTCAGAGAATGAGGAAATGATTGCAGCAATGGGCACTACTCAGTAATCCTCAGCACCCCAGCCTCTTTTGCAAATATTGAACTTGCCAGCTCCCACTATAGGCATAAGTCAATTCTTTGAAATCTCTTTGCTTCTACCAGTCTGTTTCTCTGGAGAACCTTGACTGATATGTATCTCAGTTGAGATCTCATTTTTAAGCTCTGTCTTTGTTGTTTCAACTGCCTCAGTCAGAAGCTACTCTAAGTCATGGCTCTAAGTCATATACTTTGTTGAGAGGCAGACACTGTACAGCCTTTCTTTCAAGCCTTGTCTTTTGGTTCAGTCACCAATCTCTCTCATAAACCACTGTTCATCCTCAGTAGATCAGAGGAGCTAAAATTTTGGTCCCACTGTCTTTTACAGAAGCCAGCAGACTGATATGTTTCATCCTGACGATAATTTTGGTCTTCAATTCCTCAGGATATTTATCTTGATTTTGAGGCTAGATCATCTTCCTTACATATTTTAGTAGAATTTATGCATCAAAATATTCTGCAATATATCTCTCACTTACTCTTTCTACATACAGATATATATCTATACATTTAGGAAAATCATATTTTTATTTTATTTTTTCGAGGGAAATATAACTTTAAATGATTTCCCACTGAGTAGGTACCTGCTATTTTCTTTCTGTTATAAACATTTAAGATAAAGAGTTTGAGATAAAACTTTATAGTGATGTGCCATATGAAAAATGAATTTTAGGAAATGGTTGACCAGTTAGAGCACACACACAAAAAAAACTATGCCTTGTATTCTCTCTGTGTTTTAACCTTCTACTTGTGTCTGATGTCTTATATATATA
The DNA here is from genome assembly GCA_917880005.1 of Nanger dama. NCBI lineage: Eukaryota > Metazoa > Chordata > Mammalia > Artiodactyla > Bovidae > Nanger > Nanger dama. The sequence continues at coordinate 5,305,184 of CAKJTW010000003.1, read as the reverse complement.
ACATAATATCATAGATTGATGATAATGGAGACTCAACACTTAAAAACATAAAAATGTCTTGAGAATCCTCCAGGTTAATCCTTAGTCTATAAAAAAGAAATCTACCTTTGGAAAGAAGGATAATTATAAACATATCCAATGGATTGGCAGGTTCACTTGGATTTATCAATTTGTTTCAAAACATCTATTTTACAGTGTTACTGTGAGTCACAATAAAAGATGAAAGAAATGCACATTTGAGCCTGACACAGGAAATACAATCCTGTGAAGGCAATCTACAGGAAGAAGAGAATGCAGAGATTTATTCCTAAACAGGGAGAAGCTACAACCTGCTAAACAAGTGAGCACAAAGCTTATGGGATAAAAATGGGGTTCACCAGGTTTGCCTCTCTAAAAATAATTTTCAAAAATATCATCCCTATAAAAGATTAGGGGCTTTCCTTGTGGCTCAGCTGGTAAAGAATCTGCCTGCAATGTGGGAGACCTGGGTTCGATCACTGGGTTGGGAAGATCCCCTGGAGAAGGGAACAGCTACCCACTCCAGTATTCTGGCCTGGAGAATTCCATGGACTGTATAGTCTGTGGGATCATAAAGAGTCGGACACGAATAAACGACTTTCACTACTACTAAGATATGCAAGGTTAGACTTGTTATTACCACATATAGAAAACCGAGATGTGAGAAGATTGACCTTAACTCACTTGCAAACATTTCTTTTGGCCCTGCAACAAGAATTCAATTCATGGAACTTAGTTTTCACTAAAGCTTCGTAACAATATATCTCTAAATCATATAGAAATAGGTTTTGCAGAGATAGTCACATGCATAATATAGAAAAGAACCATGTAGATGGTATCAAAATGTTAAAACTGGGTACCACATCTGGAAAAGCAGTCATAATTTGTCATCTCAGGAAGCTATACTGATCTGTGTGTGTTTGCTGCTTTGATTTCTCAAAAAGATTTTTAAAATGTGGTATTGCTAGTGAGTTCAAACTTCTAATGATTTGCTCAAACTTAAACTTTTCAAATGGGCTTACTGTTCTCAAATTCCAGTAAAGGAGACTCTTCATGCTTAATAATTTCCAGTATGTTTAAAGTTCAAGGTCAACAATCTTTAGAATGTAATGTATACTGAGATGTGAGAATCATGAAAAGTATAATTTCTATGTTGTTTAAAATTAAAATCAATTTTTAGGTGCACATTACTTATAATGTCTCTAGCTAAAGTTGCTCAGTTGTGTCCAACTCTTTGTGACCCCATGGACTGTAGCCATCCAGACTCTTCTATCCATGGAATTCTCCAGTCAAGAATACTGGAGTGGATAATCATTACTTTCTGCAGAGGATCTTCCCAACCCAGGGATTGAACCTGGGTCTCCTGCACTGCAGGCAGACTCTTTACCATCTGTGCCACCTAACTATTTTTCAAATTCACAGAAAGATTATTTTATAATTTAAGATGTGTGGAAGGTGATTTCTGGAACTTTGAAGAACTATGCTACCTCTCAAAGCATTAGTCAGAAGCTGTGGATAAAAATTAAAAAGTCAATAGCATAACAGTTTATTCAGTCACCAAGTTGTGAACCAGACATGGAACAACAGACTGGTTCCAAATCAGGAAAGGAGTACATCAAGGCTGTATATTGTCTCCCTGCTTATTCAACTTACATGCAGGGTACATCATAAGAAATGCCTGGCTAGATGAAGCACAAGCTGGAATCAAGATTGCTGGGAGAAATATCTCGCAGGAGAAATAACCTCAGATACACAGAAGACACCACCCTTATGGCAGAAAGTGAAGAACTACAGAGCATCTTAATGAAAATGAAAGAGGAGAGTGAAACAGCTGGCTTAAAACTAAACATTCAAAAAACTGAGGTCATGTCATCCAGTCCCATCACTTCATGGAAAATAGGGAAGCAATGGAAACTGACGGATTTTATTCTCTTGGGCTCCAAAATCACCACAGATGGTGACTGCAGCCATGGAATTAAAAGGTGCTTGCTCCTTGGTAGAAAAGCTATGACCAAACTTTGACAGCATATGAAAAAGCAGAGACATTACGTTGCCAAAAAGGTCGATCTAGTCAAAGTTATGGTTTTTCCAGTAGTCATTATAGATGTGAGAGTTGGACTGCAAAGAAAGCTAAGCACTGAAGAATTGATGCTTTTGGACTGTAGTGTTGGAGAAGATTCTTGAGAGTCCCTTGGATTCCAAGGAGATTAACCCAGTTGATCCTAGAAGAAATCAGTCCTGAATATTTGAGAATGAGAGAGTCCGTCCCTAGGTAGGTTGATAAGAAGTCCAGCGGCCCCCAGGGAGAGAGAAGCCCAGCGGCCCCCAGGGAGAGAGAAGCCTGGAATCCTCGAGGGGGAAGGAAGGACAGGATTTTTTTTTCCCCCTCTGCATTCCTTAGTCTCAGTCACTTAAAATATTTGTGGTTGTTTTTGTTTGTGTGTGTGTGTGTGTGTGTGTGTGTGTGTGTTTTTAGCCTGCCTGATGATTACACAACTAACAACTTGGTTTGGACTCTGTACTAAGGATGATATAGCAGAGATATATCCTGCTTGAGGACGTTTCTCCTTCCTGAGGGCCTTCTGGCTAATCCTGTTATCTTGAAATGTGAATTGAGCAGTGGATCTCTTTGCAACCTCCAGACATTCATTGTAATAGGGGCACTCTTTCTGCCCCCTTCTGATGTCTATGTCAGAAGCTTCCTCTATCCCTTTTATACTTGAATAAAACTCTGTTGCACGAAAGCTCTGAGTGATCGAGCCTCATCTCTGGGCCAGGATTGAATTCTTCTCTTCTAGAGGCCAAGAATCCCAGTGTCTTTCCATCGGTCAACAACAACCTTTCAAAAGGACTGATGCTGATGCTGAGACTCCAATACTTTGGCCCCCTGATGTGAAGAACTGACTCTTCGGAAAAGACTCTAATGCTGGGAAAGATTGATGGCAGGAGGAGAAGTGGATGACTGAGAATAAATTAGTTGGATGGCATCACCAACTCAATGGACATGAGTTTGAGCAAGCTCTGGAAGTTGGTGATGGACAGGGAAGCCTGATATGCTGCAGTCCATGGGGCTGCAAAGAGCTGAACATGATTGAGCAACTGAATTTGAACTGCCTGAGCTGAAGCTGTGTCCTACTCTTCACTACCCCATGATCTGCAGCTCACCAGGCTTCCCTGTCCCTCACCATCTCCCAGAACTTTCCCAAGTTTAAGTCCATCGAATTGGTGATGCCATCCAACCATCTCATCCTCCATCACCCTCTTCTGCCTTCAATCATTCCCAGCATCAGGGTCTTTCCCAATGAGTTAGCTGTTCACATCAGCAGCAGGCTATATTTATAAACTGCCAAAAGTGATGAAATATGGAAACAAATTGTGCCTTCTAATAGAGTCAGTGTACCCAAAGTGAGGTTTATAAAATCTTCCATATTTGAGACTTAATGATCTCTTATCTGATAACATGCCCCTGACCTTGAATAATCTGATTGATCCTTTTTTTCATATACAGTTTTATCATTGTATTTAATTGAAAAAATAATATAAACACATTTTTAAGTGTTATTTCACAGTATGGAAAATGTGAACAGCTCTTACAAAAGCCTGAGCTTCAGCTTCTCAAGGTGACTCTAATCTACATTTCCACAGAAAATGAGAGTATATATTGTCATAATGTGTTTCTATGGTAACTATTTTTATGCTGAAAATAAGCTAATGAATCTCACAAGAAGATTGCCCTTCATGGGCTTTAAACAAATGACTGTGTTTTTTTTATTTATCTACTCTAAATGTTCTTCAGCATCCATTATTCTGATCTTGGCTCACTCAAAAATACCAAAAGGATTGAGGTTGTTTGAGGCTCTATTTACTGAGAAGCAACACATAGTTAACTGAGCAGGTTAGATAAGTGACTTAACTAGGAAACAATAGATCAGGATTAGTTTTATTTTTAGGTTTGCATGCTAAGTTGCTTCAGTTGAGTCCAACTCTTTGCGACCCTATGGACTATAGCCCTCCAGGCTCCTCTGTCTGTGGGATTCTCCAGGCAAGAATACTGGAGTGTGTTGCCATGCCCTCCTCCAGGGGATCTTTCTGATCCAGGGATAGAACGCACATCTGTTATATCTCCTGTATTGGCAGGTCAGTTCTTCCGCTAGTGCCACCTGGGAAGCCCATTTCAGGGTAAATTGGTGTCAAAACCAAGGTTTCCGTGGAGACAGTGATATGGAATGAGATGAAGCATGAATGATGCAAATTCCCAGGAAAATAAAAGATTTACTCAGTTACAGGGGCTCCCTGGTGGCTCAGTCAGTAAAGAACTTGCCTGCAATGCAGGAGATGGGAGTTCCACTTCTGGGTAGGGAAGATCCCCTGGAGAAGGAAGTGGCAACCCATTCCAGTGTTTTTGGCTGGAAAATCCCATCGACAGAGGAGCCTGGTGGGCTATAGTTTATGGAGTCACTAAGAGCCAGACATGACTGAGCAACTGAGCATGTTCAGTACGAGCATAAACATATTTAGTATTATGATATTTCCTGACAACACAAGTAAGTTCACATTAGAGAAAACATACACATAAGGTACCTGCAGATTTTTTAACTGTCAGTGTTCCCAAGGACTGGTGTCAAGGTATTGGGTTAGCCAGAAAGTTCATTCAGGTTTTTCTAGTGTGAAAGAATGAACTTTCTGGCCAACCCAGTGTATGAGACAACCAAAGCTCTTGAACATTGCCCTGCACTGTTTCACATCTCATGACTCATCATCCAGTACAAAATGGGAACAATGATATTTTTACTAATTCTTTGAAAAGATTATTTTGAGAATAAAATAAGAGATCAAGGTAGGTTCTTCCACTAACCAGCATGCTCTTTGGTAACCAATTGCTTTTTTCTTTCAAGATACCTTTTTTTTTAAAAAAAAATCTTAATTGAGTTAAATTGGTTTACAACGTTGGGTTGATTTCTGTCACACAATGCAAATCTGCCATAATGACACATGTACCATGCCTCTCTTAAGCCTCCCTCTCCTCCCTCTCCATCCCAGTCCTCTAAGTTAACAGAGAGCCTTTACAGGCTGGGCTCCCTGGGCTGAAGTGCTTAGTGTTTTCAGGTGACGTGAGCAGGTTCCCTTCTCTCTCCAGTCTGGAGACTTACTCCCAGAGCTCACAAAAGTTCCTGAAATAGAATAGTGGGAAAACGTCAAAGCAAAAGATCTGTGATAGTCACGATGGATTGCTTCTGGTGATAAAAATATCTCCAGCTTAAGAAACTGAAAACCAGACTTGGCACAGCTGGATATGTAAGTAACGTCTCATGACACTGTCGTGGTGGCATCTCAGGAAGATAGTAATTCAGTCTTTTCTAGAAGAAATATCCTTCATTCCGTCCACATTCCCCGCTTTGGCCGTGCATGGCTCTCAAGTTCTTCAACATTGCTTCCATTCCAATCCTTTGCGTCAGCATCAGATGTGCAGAGAGTCCTGTGATGGTGGGCACTAAACGGCAGTGGGTCACCAAAACACTCACACATGGAGCCCTGGGTTGTCATAACAGGTATGTGAATATCCGGTAGCCATCTTGTTACAAGGAAGCTCCAGGGAGACAAGAAATGTAGGTGCTCCTGTCACTGCCCCAGCTGAGGCTAGCCATTCCCTGGGTAAAATCTCCATGCCCCCAGTTCTGCAAAAATAATAATATGATGGCTTTGAACTACTGTTGTGGAGTCATTGTTACCCAGCAATAGTGATTGTGAAGCAATTTTGTTCCAGAGGTGAGATGGTGAGATTTATAGGCTTTGAATTAATGTCCTAACAGAATGAAACTGTGGGCGCGTGCGTGTGTGTGTGTGTGTGTGTGTGTGTGAGTGTGTGTGTATGGGGAGGAGATATCATGCATGTGAGAAAAATGTAAATAATTTGTTGTCAGAGGATGCCAGCATGCAGTGATTCCAAGACAGAGTTCCCAAATTCTTCAACACGCCCCCATTAAGAAGTGGAACCTGTGCCCTTTTGTATTCAGCCTGCCAAAAATAAATTTCTGGCTAACTTGTCATGCAGCACTTAGACCTGGAGCAGTCTTTTTCTTTTAAAAGTCCGTATGAGCTGTACTGAACAACCATTTACAAGCTGAAATGCACGCATTTTCAGGCACAGTGTGATGAGTGTTGACAGTTATGAACATCTGTACAGCCACCACTCCTTCAGCTTCCAGAGCACTTCTAGAAAGCTTTCTGGAACCAAGCGGCCCCGTGTTTTCCCCTCTCACTTGCCTGTCAGGATCATGAATCCCCAGAGAGGTGTGACTCCCTCCCCCGCCACCTCACTCAGGCAACCATTGTTCTGAGTTCTGTCAGCACAGATTGTATTTTTATTTGCCGGAGATATTCTTCAGCTCCAATTTCACGCTTTATACGGCTAGAAGGATGGGCCAACCCAAAGTGAAAGCCCAGAGTAGCACACCCGCCTCTCAGGAGCAGAGCACCTGAAAGGCTAACCTTGGGAGTGAGGCTGGAGACTCCACTCTCCTAGGTCATCAGTGAGATGAGAAAATCCCAGAGGTTTGGCTCAGGACAGCAAGAGACCTCAGGCACGCGGCTGCTGCTGCTGCTGAGTCGCTTCAGTCGTGTCCGACTCTGTGCAACACCATAGACGGCAACCCACCAGGCTCCCCTGTCCCTGGGATTCTCCAGGGAAGAACACTGGAGTGGGTTGCCATTTCCTTCTCCAATGCATGAAAGTGAAAGTGAAAAGGAAAGTGAAGTCGCTCAGTCGTGTCCAACTCCTAGTGACCCCATGGACTGCAGCCCACCAGTCTCCTCTGTCCATGGGATCCTCCAGGCAAGAGCACCAGAGTGGGGTGCCATTGCCTTCTCCCCAGGCACTTGCCAAGAGAAATAAAATCCCTGTTTAGAAGGAAAAGCTAGTGTCCTGTGATGCTTCTGAGAACCATACATCACTTGTATGTATTCTTGCTACTCCACTGCACAAAAGAACAACAGAGTCTAACCACAGGAAAATAATTTTATAAAGTAGATATTACTTTTTTTTTTTTTCCAAAATAGCCAGAACTATTTATGATACTAACATGAGAGGCAAAAGATGAACTCTCTAGTTTCTGGATTAAAGAAACTAGAAAGGCACGAAAATTAAATGCAAGAGGGAAAAAAATCTGATTGCATCCTGGATTGTTTATTAAGACAATAATACAAATCATTAGGACAATAAGTACATTTAGTTATGAAGTGTATGTGGCAGCCTATAACCTGTTCTCAACCAATGCACCATCTATAACAGGCTTTAGGATCTAGCATCTCATTAGGTAAAGAAACAAAAATCAGCAACACTGCCGTCGAAACTACTGTGAAAGCAAAAGTCTTGCTGAGATGAAGTCAGGACAAAGAGAGTCAGTTCCTCAGCTGGGAGACTTGACCTGGAACCCTAAGTCCACTGAGTCCTCCTATTCTCGGAGTTTGCACATCAGTGTCTGCCTCTAAGGGTTGTCATTTCTGTGCTTTTCACTTGTACAATGTCAACTTTTGTTACTATATTCTTTATTTAGATATCTCAGTGTTTTCAACTGAGTTTTATTTAAGTCTTACAGTCCCCACTCTGAGATGTTTATGGATATTTATATCTGTTGATCTAATTTATTGACTCCAAGTTTTAACTTTAAACCAGCAACCTTATTTCTCTCTTATGTTTTCACAATTCTTTCAGCATTGCTCTTCAAAAGAAAATTATCAGAGAAAATGAATATAAAATACAAGCATTTTTCCTTTAATGTATTTGATGGCTAATTAGTTATGTACATCTGAATATAATAGATGGCTCATACTAAAAACAGAAGAGAAAATCTTTCTTAAGATCTTTAACATCTACTGTTTGATCACTGGTGGGTCATTATTTCCTGTTTATGTTACTATAGCTCAATCTGAAGACTTAATATTAATGTGTTTGCATTAGCTTGTGATATATAGCCACATTTATCCTATGAGTAGGTCATGGGGAATTTTTGTATTGTCTTAAATTTTGATTTCATTTGTTAATGCAGAAAGAGTTCAAGACTCTTCACTAAATTACTTCTTAAGACTAATATAATTCCCTCAAGAAATTATGACCTTCATTTTTGAATTTAAAAGGAAAGGTCAATAATAAAACAAACAGCCCTAAGTCTCCATGCCAATATATAAGAATTTGGGAATGATTACTTCAATTTCTTTCTCTATTAGTTTAAAATATCATTTTAACTCCTTTCATATTTTTCCTTTTATCTGAGAAATATTTTGTCTAATGTAAACTAATGGGATTTAAGAATGAGGTTTGAATTTAATACACAAGGAGATAATCCTTAATGCCAAAAGAAATTTAAAAATATTAGGCCAATGATAAATATATTGTGATTTTCTTTTTAGAAGTTGGTATCATGACTTCTTAATGTAACAGAAAACAAGCTATCAAAAAGGGTTCATGTACCCTTTCCATTGCATAAAATTTTTACAGTACATCTTCAGCTTGATAATCCAATAGAAATACAAAAAAAAAAAAAGTTCAAATTTTATCTGGAAATGGAAAAATTCAAAATAATATTGTGGTTGTATAATCTCTAGGGTAAATGAAATGAGTTGCTATGATGATTAAAATAATACATTTTAAATACTGAAAATATTTGGGATGATGATTTTTACCCATTTTTCTGGCCAATAAGTTAATTTGAAGATGTCAAACATAATAAGAAAACTCACAAGCAATGTACAATAAACCTCAAGTAATCATCTAGATTGATTAATTGACCACATCTTGCCATATCTGTCCTCCACCCACACATACACAAACATCTGGTGCCAAAATATTTGAAGAGTATATGTGGCATTTCATGCCTGGACATTTAGTATCTTCTAAGAAAAACACATAAACACATTATCTGGTACAAACACAATCTATCATACTCAGAAAATGTACCATGAACATCAGTTCAGTTCAGTTCAGTTCAGTCACTCAGTTGTATCCTACTCTTTGCAACCCTCTGAATTCCAACACGCCAGGCCTCCCTGTCCATCACCAACTCCCAGAGTTCACTCAAACCTTTTGTAACAATATACTTCATAACCAAACCTACCCATTGTCCTAATAATTTGCATTATTGTCTTAAAAAACAATCCAAGATGCCATCGGAGATCCTTTCTGCATGCAATTTTCATGACTTTCTAGTTTCTGTTACCTAGAACAGTTGTCCTTGTTTTTTTTTTTTTTTTCATTTTTTTGTCTCTCAAGGTAGTGTCATAAATAGTTCTGGTGATTTTGAAAAATGCCATATCTGTTTTTTACCATTATTTTCTTGTGGTTAGACTCAAGCTGTGCTTTTGGGCAGTGGGGTAGCAAGAATACACATAGGTGATGTATGTTTCTCAGAGCACGCATCACAGGACACTAGCTTTCCCTTCTAGATAGGATTGTTGTTGCTGTTGTTGTTTTCTCTCTTGCCAAATACCTGAGGTCTCTTGCTGCCCTGAGCCAAAGCTCTGGGGTCCTCTGGTCTGGCTAGTGCCCTGGCAGGGTAGGGTCTCCATCCCCACTCCCAAGTTTAGTCCCCCAGGCGCTCTGCCTGCGAAGAGCAAGCCTACTACAGTGGACTTCCACTTTGGGTTGGCCCTGCAGTGCCGCCCCATTCCTCCAGCTGCTAGAATCAACTGAAAAATGACTGTTCTCCTCTTTGACCCAAGGTTGAGGGCAATGGGGTAAATCCAGAAAGAGGGTGGGAACGCTTCTTTAAGGCTTTCATCCCTTGTGTTCTCAGGACTCTCATCGCTATCATCACAGTTGGTTAGAGTTTAAAAATAACTCTGTATTTCTACAGGAGTTGCTCTTCAAGGAGGCAAATGTCTTGGGGCTGGATCCTGCTCAGTTTCATGTTTTGGCTTTCTTGTGTACATGCATGCTAAGTCACTTCAGTCACGTTCAACTTTTGGGGACCATGCGGACTGTTGCTCACAAGGCCCCTCTGTCCATGGTATTCTCGAGGCAAGAATATTGGAGTGGGTTGTCTATGCCCTTCCCCAGGCCATCTTCCTGACCCAGTGATCAAACCTGTATCTCATGTCTCCTGCATTAACAGTTGGCTTCTTTACCACTAGTACCACCTGAGAAGTCCTTGGAGCTCTTATACTTACCTTAATATTGAAACAGCAATCTGTCACTGTTTTAGGACAGTTTTCATGCTACTAAGATGTGTAATTTTTTTAACTTTTGAAAATATATTTGGAGGGAGATTCGATTCAAATGGTGTAGACTACCAATATTAAAAGAAGAAGTCTTACTGATTTTTTCATTCTTTATTTTCAAATTCCTTCATTTAGAAAGAGCAATATACACACCATTTCAGTTTATTTTAAAAGATCAGTCACTTCTCAACACAGTCAAGTTGGCTTTCTTTTCAATTAAAATAAACTGTTCTTCCTAATTTTATTATAGACTTCTATATTGCTAAGCCTTGTATGGTTCAACTTTTAGTTCTCAACTCACAGTTTTTATTAGCTTATGTGATTGTCAACCACTGAATCATAAAACATCATTCTTGGCCTAAATTTTGAAAACCCATTTACTTTGGGGCCATATTCTACATCCCTTAAACCTCCATTTCTCTGCCTTCTCATGTTTATTCTACTTTAGACTTATGTATTGTTACTAAGAAAAGCTGACTCTTTGGGAAACACCCTGATGCTGGGAAATATTGAAGGCAAAAGGAGACTAGGGAGGCAGAGGATGAGATGGTTAGGTAACATCACCAATTCAGTGAACATGAATTTGAGCAAACTCTGAGAGACAGTGAAGGATGAGGAAGCCTGGCATGATGCAGTCCATGGGGTCACGAAGAGTTGGACACAATTTAGAGACTAAACAGCAATCGCAGTTGTTACTAGGGCAACACGTGGCACACATAAGAATTTCATAATAAATGTTAAATCTGTCTTTAAGTCATAGGGAAGACTTCACTGAGTTCCAGACCCACATATCCATTTACTTACTAGATCTTTCCACTAGCATATCCCACAGACACTATCAATTGCACATATCCAAAGCTAATGTCATCATGCCTCTCTAAACGTGATGCCAGTCTTGTGAATCATTTCTTGGAAAATGATAATTTCATGATTTCAGTTTCCTAAGTCATAAAATGCAGAGTTGGTTTCCCATCAAACTTTATACCATTTCCCAATTCTTCCATTTCACTCATATCCAATCTATTATCATCCTTTGTGGCTGTCTTCTTAACATCTCCTGAATCTGTATCTCTTTCTCTATTTTCATAATACATCTCCTAAATCTGGTGTGCATTACATTTTTTCTTGAACCATCGCCAGAGCCTCTCTTCTGTATTAATTTCCTGTGAGTTTAATTCTCTCCAATATATCCGCCACCCTAACAATACAATCTTAACAGCATGTAAAGTCTGGTATGTGTCTGCACCGTTCACCTCACCACACTACACGTTCACGCTCCAGAATTACTGTTATTTGTGCTTTCCACATCTTGTCACGGACCAACAGTACCTCCAGGTATTTTTGCAGAGTGCTCCCTGGTATTCACTGAAATATCCTCACTTTGCCCTGCATTCCTTTATTTTCCCCCTTTGCATTTCATCTAAGATAACATATTTGTGTTAAATCTTCCCTGAAGTCCAAAGAACTATAAATGCCACTGCTGTGGAATTCCACTGCATTTCATATTTAAAGGAAGATATACTGGAATAGTCTGCTTACTTATTAATGTGTCAGCTCTTTTAGGACAGGGTTACTAAAGAAAATATTGCATATGGTTTCAAAATTATATTCCAGGAAAATTGTTTTGGAATTAACTTCTGGAGAAGAGTAAACACAACATAAGTTTCAGCTATTAACACTATTTTTTAGCAATCATGATTAATTCACAGATTGGTTAGTCTTAAAAAATCTCTAATAAACATGCATTAAATTTATAATTGTATTTATAAATATGGTGCATTCTTATATCATGACCTCAGGGTTATGAAATTGTAGTGGCAGTCAAAGGAGCATATCTCTAATTCTTTGTCAATAAATCAGGAGATTTCATAGAAATTGCTAGATCAACTATTACTTTAAAACATACCAGAAATTACAGGTGTCTAAACTCCAGGAAAAAAAAAAAAAGATACAAGAATCTGGAATGAGATCAATGTACAACATTGGTTTTATAAGCCAATGTACCCCAAATAAAGGACTTCTTATTGAGGCTGTGTTGAGGATGTGGTCCTTTGTAGTACTCAAAGCCTTAGCTATTTCAAAGCCTATGGAAATACAGTGTAAATATTCTCAGCAGGTGGTCTAACCTCTCGAATAGATGTGGAATATGATATACGCAAATTGTAAATCTTGCTAAGATTACTTTCTGCACTTTGCTCTATAAAGCTATGACTTTGAAGATGGTTATTATCATAACAGAAATATCAGAAGAGATTGCTTTACAATGAAGTTGTATACATATTCAGGTCACTGCTGTGCACTTCCTGAAATTATTGGAGGAAATCCACCAGAATCAGTTTCATTTTCTCTTGCACAAGGACTGGAGATATATGTATATGTGTATACATACACACCAATGCATAGTTCTACACAACTTATAAGTAAATTATATAAATGGAAAATATACGGAATTTCTTTCCTTTAAAGTTAAATCTGTTTAAAAATTTTGGAGGACCATACCTTAAATGTTACTTGTTTCACAGACATGTAAAATTGGTTAATTGGATAGAACAGCTGCAAAATTGATGAAGTCACACAAGGATTCGAAGTCAATTTTTTTTTTTTTAGATTGCAGTTTTATACTATCCCTAAATACCTGCAATTCCTGGGGCAGAGTGTTGCTAGAAATTTCATTAGAAACTGCATACAGTTTTCTGTCACAATGCCAAAGAAATCTTTCAGCTCAGAGATTTAATCAAACAACTTATAATGACTGTATACCAGAAATAAACCCAGTTACATCCCCCTCCCTCACAAAATTGCTTTTCTTTGAATATGTAAAACCCTATGGCAAACACCCAGTCCCTTATTCACTGATTATCAATGTTGAGTTACCTGTTTGATCATTTCAAAGGAACAGAAAAATATTTCTTTTCATATTATCAAAATATCATATTGAAACACCAAAATTTGTTCTTGCACTCAGTTCAGTTCAGAAGCTCAGTCATGTCTGAATCTTTGTCACTCCATGGACTGCACCACATCAGGACTCCTTGTCCATCTCCAACACCCAGAGTTTACTCAAACTCATATCCATTGAGTCAGTGATGCCATACAACCATCCCATCCTCTGTTGTCCCCTTCTCCTCCTGCCTTCAGCCGTTCCCAGGATCAGGGTCTTTTCTAGTGAGTCAGTTCTTCGCATGAGGTGGCGAAAATGTTGGAGTTTCAACTTCAACATCAGTCTTTCCGATGAATATTCAGGACGGATATCCTCCAGGATGGACTGGTTGGATCTCCTTGCAGTCCAGGGTACTCTGAAGAGTCTTCTCCAACACCACAGTTCAAAAGCATCAATTTTTATGCACTCAGCTTTCTTTTCAGTCCAACTCTCACATCCATACATGACTACTGGAAAAACCATAGCTTTCACTAGACAGACTTTTGTTGGCAACGTAATGTCTCTGCTTTTGAATATGTTATCTAGGTTGGTCATAACATTCCTTCCAAGGAGCAAGCACCTTTTAATTTCATGGCTGCTGTCACCATCTGCAGTGATTTTAGAGCCCCCCAAAATAAGGTCTTTCAGTGTTTTCACTGTTTCCCCATCTATTTGCCATGAAGTGATGGGACCAGATGCCACGATCTTCGTTTCCTGAATGTTGAGTTTTCAGCCAACTTTTTCACTCTTCTCTTTCACTGTCATCAAGAGGCTTTTTAGTTTCTCTTCACTTTCTGCCGTAAGAGTGGTGTCATCTGCATATCTGAAATTATTGATGTTTTTCCCAGCAATCTTGATTCCATCTTGTGCTTCCTTCAGCCCAGTGTTTCTCATGATGTACTCTGCATATAAGTTAAATAAGAGGGGTGACAATATACAGACTTGACGTACTCCTTTTCCTATTTGGAACTAGTCTGTTTTTCCATATCCAGTTCTAACTGTTGCTTCCATATAGATTTCTCAAGAGGCAGGTTGGGTGGTCTGGTATTCCCATCTCTTGAAGAATTTTCCACAGTTTATTGTGATCCACACAAGCAAAGGCTTTGGCATAGTCAATAAAGAGGTGTTAGTCAATAGAGAGATGTTTTTCTGGAACTGTCTTGCTTTTTCCATGATCCAACAGATGTTGGCAATTTGATCTCTGGTTTTTCTGCTTTTTCTAAAACTAACTTGAACATTTGAAGTTCATGGTTCATGTACTGTTGAAGTCTTGCTGGGAGAATTTTGAGCATTACTTTGCTAGTGTGTGAGATGAGTGCAATTGTGTGGCAGTTTGAACATTCTTTGGCATTGCCTTTCTTTGGGATTGGAAGGAAAGCTGACCTTTTCCAGTCCTGTGGCCACTGCTGAGTTTTCCACATTTGCTGCTATATTGAGTGCAGCACTTTCACAGCATCCTCTTCTAGGACTGGAAACAGCTCAGGTGGGATTCCTTCCCCTCCACTCTCTTTGCTGGTTGTGCCCACTTGGCTTTGCATTCCAGGATGTCTGGCTCTGTTGGTGATCACACAATCGTGAGTATCTGGGTCCTGAAGATCTTTTTGCATAGTTGTTTTATGTATTCTTGCCACCTGTTCTTAATGTCTTAGGTTTCTGCTAGGTCCAGACCATTTCTTTCCTTTATCGAGCCCATCTTTGCCTGAAATGTTCCCTTGGCATCTCTAATTATCTTGAAGAGATCTGTAGTCTTTCCCGTTCTATTGTTTTCCTCTATTTCTTTGCATTGACCACTGAAGAAGGCTTTCTTTTCTTTCGTTGCTATTCTTCGAAACTCTGCATTCAGATGGGTATATCTTTCCTTTTCTCCTTTGCTTTTTGCTTCCCATCTTTTCACAGCTATTTGTAAGGCCTCCTCAGATAGCCATTTTTCTTTTTTGCATTACTTTTTCTTGGGGATGGTCTTGATCACTGCCTCTTGTACAGTGTCACAAACCTCCTTCCATAGTTCTTCAGGCACTCTGTCTATCAGATCTAATCCCTTGAATCTATTTCTCACTTCCAGTGTATAATCACAAGGGATTTGATTTAAATCATACATGAATCGTCTACTGGTTTTTCCACTTTCTCAATTTAAGTCTGAATTTGGCAATTAGTAGTTCATGATCTGAGCCACATTCAGCTCCTGGTCCTGTTTTTGCTGACTGCGTAGTGTTCTTGCGCTACCCTTATTTAATTTCTGCATCTTCCCACAACTTCTTTTTCTAATTCTTTTTGATTTATAAGTATATTATGAGCTGTTTTCTTATACCACCTGATGTAAGGTTTATGAGATACTGCTAGTTAGGTAAACAGGTATACTTTGTTCTTTGGGGCTCTCTAAGTTCCTGGGAAACAACAAAATAGGTGAAACTCCCCAGAAGCTCAGTAAAGACAGGAAGATAGCTTAACCAAAGTACAGCACTTTTATCTAAAATTAAGTCAACTCCTAGTTCTGCCCTCTACCCTTTCATCTGATTATTTTGGCTCTTTGTGTATCACAGGTTCACAGTGAGTTAGACTGTCCCATTTTTACCTGAGTTTCCTTCTCTTCCAGTTTTACCCTCAGTAAGTTTGGTTTTCTCTATTTTCCTTTGTCTGTTAATCTTAGAAGCCACCTGATTGGCATGCTCCTGGTACTGACCCAGGATCCCCAAACAGTACATTTAAATATCATTTCATTCTTCTGTATTTTTTTTTTTTCCTGAATGTTGGCTTGAAAAGCTGATAGATATTACTGGTCTGGAATTAATAATATTAATTTTCCATTCAAATTTCTAAAATAACTCTGTGGATTTTTAGTAAAGATTTATAAAATACACTTGCAGATTGAATTTTTTTTAGAATTTCCTCCCAGGACGAAAGACAATGGCAAACCAGAAATAAATGATGAAGGATCTAATTTTTTAGAATTTTATAGTACATTAGCCTCCAATTTTTGTTATTATACAGTGTTTATTCTAATAATTGTGATACACCACAGATGCATGATTTTTGAAGTATACTAAAATACTAAACATTGATTACTAAAAATGGATAATTGTATATATATCCACACCCCCCTTGGATATACACCTAAGCAAGCAAGCAAGCTAGGTTGCTTCAGTCGTGTCCGACTCTTTGTGGCTCCATGGACTGTAGCCCACCAGGCTCCTCTGCATGGGACTCACCAGGGAAGAATACTGTAGTGGGTTGCCATTTCCTCCTCCAGGGGATCTTCCCAACTCAGGGATCGAACCCGTATCTCTTGCATCTCCTGCATTAGCAGGCAGGTTCTTCACCACTTGTGCCCCTGGGAAGCCCATAGTCAGCAATAATTCTAACTGACCCTGAAGGGCTTGAATGTAACGCCTGGTACATCACGAACCGCAGTTTCTTCATCTTCTCTAAACTTCCTAGAACCGAGGAAGCTCTGATTAAAAACCAATAATCCCCTTGGAAAACACCAAGGGGAATCTCGGAAGATGAGAAAAAATTTTAGACAGTGTTGATTGGCATAAGCCAGGTAGGGTCAGAACCGAAAAAGGAAACCTCAGCTCAAATGTATATAAGGAAGTATTGCTGCAAAATAGTACCAGGAAAAAGAGTTGTATTCCTGAAAGATGGATGCTAGTTACAAAAACAAGTCTATGTAATTTAGAGAGGGATTAAATAGGGCTTCATGGAAGCCCCACCTTCACGGAAGGTGAATTCACACCTTGGGAACACCTGTAAACATACTGATGCCATCGTGGGCCCTTTGGCCATGACAGGTGTTTGAACCTCCCAGCGTGAGCAGCATGTGAAAATGAATAGGAGAGTGCGCTGCCTGGCCGGAGATCGCAAAGAACAAAGGGAAGCATCAACACACAAAAGATGAAATAACTCGCCAGCAGTTTCAGTCTTCCTATCAATCTCTTGGTAAAGACTGAAAGTACCAGAGATGAGCTACCCTACACGCATACATCTTCCGCGCGAATCTGCCCTGGAAGGAGATAAAGGATTGGATGGGACAGGGAACTTCAGCTACAAAGAAGAACACTCATTGTGTACTGTCAAACATTTAAGAAAAAGTCATACAATGAAAAGTAAAGAAACTCAATAGAGCAACATTCATGTGAGGAATCATAGTAAAGAGTAAAAAATATATCACACTTAGCATTTCATGCGCTTCCCTGGTGGCTCAGAAGGTAAAGAATCTGACTGCAGAGCTCAGTTCAGTTCAGTTCAGTTCAGTCGCTCAGTCGTGTCTGACTCTGCGACCCCATGAATCACAGCATGCCAGGCCTCCCTGTCCATCACCAAATCCTGGAGTTCACTCAGACTCACGTCCATTGAGTCCGTGATGCCATCCAGCCATCTCATCCTCTGTCATCCCCTTCTGCTCCTGCCCCAAAACCCTCTCAGCATCAGGGACTTTTCCAATGAGTCAACTCTTCGCGTTAAGTGGCCAAAGTATTGGAGTTTCAGCCTCAGCATCAGTCCTTCCAGTGAACACCCAGGACTGATCTCCTTTAGGATGAACTGGTTGGATCTCCTTGCAGTCCAAGGGACTCTCAAGAGTCTTCTCTAGCATCACAGTTCAAAAGCATCAATTCTTTGGTGCTCAGATTTCTTCACAGTCTAACTCTTACATCCATACATGACCACAGGAAAAACCATAGCCTTGACTAGATGAATCTTTGTTGGAAAAGTAATGTCTCTGCTTTTTAATATGCTATGTTGGTCATAACTTTCCTTCCAAGGAATAAGCGTCTTTTAATTTCATGTCTGCAATCACCATCTGCCATGACTTTGGAGCCCCAAAAATGCAGACTGACACTGTTTCCACTGTTTCCCCATCTATTTCCCATGAAGTGATGGGACCAGATGCCATGATCTTCATTTTCTGAATGTTGAGCTTTAAGTCAACTTTTTCACTCTCCTCTTTCACTTTCATCAAGAGGCTTTTTAGTTCCTCTTCACTTCTGCCATAAGGATGGTGTCATCTGCATATCTGAGGTTATTTATATTTCTCCCACCAAACTTGATTCCAGCTTGTGCTTCCTCCAACCAAGCGTTCCTCATGATGTACTCTGCATATAAGTTAAATAAGCAGGGTGACAATATACAGCCTTGACGTACTCCTTTTCCTATTCGGAACCAGTCTGCTGTTCCATGCCAAGTTCTAACTGTTGCTTCCTGACTTGCATATATGTTTCTCAAGAGCCAGGTCAGGTGGTCTGATATTCCCACCTCAGAACTTTCCATAGTTTATTGTGATCCACACAGGTCACAGGCTGTAGAAGACCCACACTCCAGCCCTGAATTGGGAAGATGACCTCAGAAGGCAATGGCTGCCTACTTCAGTGTTCTTGCCTGGAGAATTCCATGGACAGAGGAGCCTGGTGCATTACAGACCATGACATCACAAAGAGTCAGACACAACTGAGCACTAACACTTTCACTCTTTTAAATGTTTCACTACCATAATACCCTCTGGAAAATATAAAAGTGCATTGGGTTCATACAAAAGAATAAACGATTGATCAAAATTTTAAATTATGAAAATTGAAATGCAGAATAAAAATTTAGACGGACACATGAGAAATCTTTACAATAACACAGAGTGAGACAAGAGATACAGCATAGCACTTTAGGTAAAATAACAATTGTGGAAGAGAGTAAGGTTTAGACCCAGAAATTACAAATGTATCCTCAGTGTTCCAGGAGAAGATAGAGAGAAGGTTGAGGAGAGGACACAGCCAGCAAAATAACAGAAGACATTTTCTCAAACTGATGAAAGACATGTCATCCAAAAGTGACTGTCTAGTGCCAAGAATATTAAAGTAGAAACACACACACAAACACACACTCTTATATACACCTACTGAACCCATTGTAATAAAACCTAAAACTAGCAGAGAGAGAGAGAGACAGACAACCATAAAAGCTTCTAGAAAGGGAGGGCAGAGGAGAAATATCTACAAATGAATGAAAGTTAACTATTAGACTGCAATCATGAACTGAATGCTTTGTGTCCCTAAGCTTTAGTCCCTAAGGTGAATCTCTAACCCCTAATGTGGTGACATTTGCAGATGAGGCCTTTGGAAGTAATTATGGTCACTTTAGATGGTTGTCAGAGCTGGGCTCCAGTGGTGGGATGAATGTCCCTACAAGAAGATGTAGTGTAAGTGCCCGTCATTTAGTTTTTCGATTATAATGTAAGTGCCTGACACTAAGTTTTCTTTCTTTCTTTTTTTTTGCTTATTACTTTCTATTATGATTATTGTGTCTGCACGTGTTTGTTAAGTCTCTTCAGTTGTATCCAACTCTTTGCTATTCTTTGGACTGAAGTCCATCACACTCCTCTGTCCATAGATTCTTCAGGCAAGAATATTACTGGGTTATAATTGCTTTATAATATTTTCTTGGTTTTTGCTGTACAATGAAATGCAGCTACATGTATACACATATCCCCTCTCCCATGACCTTCCCTCCTTTCCCCATCCAATTTTTGTTGCAGCATGATTATTAATAGCCAAGACATGGAAGCAACCTAAATGCTCATTGACACAGGAATAAATAAAGAAGATGTGGTACATATATGCAATGGAATATTATTCAACCATTAAAAGGAACAAAACTGAGCCATTTATAGAGATGTGAGTGGACAATGAGCTTGTCATGCAGAGTGAGATAAATAAGAAAGAGAAAAGCAAATATTGTATATTAATTCATATGCATTGAATCTATAAAAGAAGGACATTAAGCTTTGATTGCCAAAGCATTTTTATTTTATTTTTTAATATAAATTTATTTATTTTATTTGGAGGTTAATTACTTTACAATACTATATTGGTTTTTCCATACATCAACATAAATCCACCACAGGTATACATGTGTTCCCCATCCTGAACCCCCTGCCTCTTCCCTCCCCGTACCATCCCTCTGGGTCGTCTCAGTGCACCAGCCCCAAGCACCCAGTATCATGCATCGAACCTAGACTGGCGATTCGTTTCATGTATATTATACATGTTTCAATGCCATTCTCCCAAATCATCCCAGCCTCGCCCTCTCCCACAGAGTCCAAAGGATTCCTTTCTCTTGAATAAACACATGTTGCTAGCTACACAGATAGTCAAGGAGACTGGCTATCCCACCCATGAAGTTTCTCTTTTAGGGAGCCTTGCCCAACTTAGGTAAGTGTCTTTTTGAGGGACCCTGCCTTATCCTCTTTACACGCTAATTCCCAGTCTTATATTTTGAATTTTCACCAGTAAAGAGTAAACTCATGAAGCCCCAAGCACCCTGTTTTTCATCCCAATAAAGACATAACCCTTGGTCCACACTGTCCCTGCCTTTCTCCCTGCTGCCACGCTGCTGGCCCAGGGTATGCAGTGTATCCTGTAGGACCTAAGAGTAAGAGTCCTTATATTTTCAAAGATCACGGGTGGTTGTTGCTGAAGTGGGTCTTGAAATCATAATGAGAACTATAAGGGCTGTTCTAGTCAACACTGGCTCAGTCCAGAAATGCCTCTGGGCTGTCACAAGTAGTAAGGGCCAGGTGAGCAGCCCCCAGGCATTTCTAGTCAATAGCATTGCTACCAATGGGCTGAGACCAACCCAGAACAGAAGAGGAGGAGAGCTCAGATCCCTCTCTCTCTCAGTATGTGTGTGCCTCTTTCTCTCTCCCTGGCCACCGTGTGAATAAGGCCACCATCTGCAAATCAGCAACCAAACGTGCAGGCATCCTGATCTCGGAAACCCAGCTCCCAGAACTCTGAGAAACACCTCTGTTGTTTGTTTGTTTGTTTTGACCCTCCCTTACCCATCCCTCCCCTCTAGGTCATCATAGAGCACCAGGCGAGGCCCCTGTGTTATATAGCAACTTCCCACTAGCTAGCTATTTTAATACCTTCACAGTTGACACATCTCTGTTGTTTAAGCCACTCTGTCTATGGTATTTTGTTATGGCAATTGAGCTCACCAAATGAAACTCCCATTCTCAATGTTCTCAGCATGAAGTCAATAGAGCAATAGATTTAAAAATTTGAAAAAAAATCCTTTTAAGATTATCTTTAGTAAGGATGTTCTTGATGACATGAGGACATTTAATATACACAATAATTCTTAAAATTAACCCACCCAGATTCTATCTAAAAATGTTATTAGATATAGATAATGGTTATGGTTGGACAGCAATGTGAATGCAACTAATGTCACTGAATCATACAGTTAAAAGGGTCAAAATGGTAAGATTAATGCTGTATATATTTTGCCACAATAAGAAAAATAGTATTAATGATGAATTCTAGCAAGAAAACTATGAACCCAGAAGAAACATGAAAGAAGCAATGGTGAATATGTGTTATATGATTATTAAATATATCAGTTTCAGACATAGTACTGTAAAAACTATTTTTAAAGCAGATGAAATGCACAAAAATGATCATGTACTAAAACACAAAGGAAAATAAAACAATACCTCAAAGCCCATGTAATGCTGGCCATGTCCAATGATTGCCATGTAGTGATAGCTTGACAATCATAAGCTCATAACCTAGAGATTGATCATCATAAGTAGCTAAACATGTATATATAAACATGCAACATGCTATATGAAAATCTGGAAAAAGGTTTTCCTGCTTAAATATTGAAAGTTTTATTTTACACTTATTACAATCTATGTGCATATTCTGCACATGATATATGGAATTCTCTGTGTTTAACTTTGGAAATATAGACATTCATTAACCTACATTAAATATTAAATTCTCTACAGAAGTCATATTAAAATATTAGCATGGGTTTTCAACTGTGAAAATATATAATTCTGTATGATTCACGTGTGGAAATCTGAGTGCAGATTTTCCTAAATGAAGTATGACATTATGGATATCTTACAGATGGTAAGTGTAGATTTTCTGCTATATTGCTATATGGGATTCTGCATCTACTTCACATTTATGCATGCTATACATAACCAGGGCCTCCTGCATCGCAGGCAGATTCTTTACCAAATGAGCTATCCAAGAAGCCTATATATGTGTGTATATATGTATATATGTATATATACACACATATGCCAAATTTTTAGCATTTTGACTTAAAGAAGAAATTCAATTGGAAATTAAATTTGCTTTAAAAACAAAAAGTGTTTTATGCAGGCAAGTATAACGTATAGAAAATTCATAACTCTTTGCTATAAATTGACAAGGAGGTCTCAAAATAGAAAGACTGAATATACAAAAACTATAGGATACATTAAAACACTCATAAAAAATCTACCTCTTAAAAGTAAACAAACACAGATGTTTCAAGAGTAAGGGATATCAAGCTCTCAAGAAACAAATAACTCCTACCTTATAAAAACTGTTCAGAACATAGAAAAAAGGTGGGAAGCTCTCCAAGTCATTTTGCAAGGCATCTATACAGACAGCTTTACTGTCTTCTGGGGACTTCAGCGCTGATCATGAAGCTAGAGAACAATAGTCGCCAGACTGGTGCATAACATGCAGAGGCATCATAAACATTTGTGAATATTTCAGCCCATCTCCCAACTTAAAGCCTTAAAAGTGCAGGTGCTTAGATGGATCAGATGTGTCCGTTAGTCGAAATTTCTCTGGAGAGAATTGATAGCATATTGTGAATCCCCAACTCTTTCCCAGCAGAGAAGAGATTCAGATAGCCTTTTAGATGCCTTGATATGAGAAGACTGAACATGGGATTACTTGGGAGACTGTCACTGACTTCCAGCTTAGTGGGACAAGAACTCATGAGTTTTTCTGTGGCTTGGGAGGAGTGAGGTACCTGCCTGGCAAAGATTCTGCATGGAAGAACTGATGGGAGCCAGGAACTACCAGGCCGTATCAGAGCAGCGAGAAAAGGCATCGCATGTATCAGATGATACAAGCGTCGCCTTCTGGATTCTGTGCATCTTCAAGAGTCTACGAAGGCTCTGCACAGGAGAGAAAGCCAGAACTCAGACCAATATCACAGGGATGATCCCAATACCAGGTGAGAATGGCCAGCTGAGCCACATAAGACTTCATTCTTGCTCTCTAATCCTACTCCCTAATATTGCCTATTTTCCTCTAATGTTGCTCCCCACACTTGACCTTGGAGGAGCCAAAAAGATAGGCCAACTGGAAGAAAGGGAGATAAAGCAAGGAAAAGAGTGAGAGAAAGGGCCCTTTTCCATTCTCCCTTTCCTTTGCATCAAGTAATTCAGGGCAGCTTTGATATTATGCTAGACATGCAGGTAATAAGGAACTGTCTGCTGTTATAATAATTCAGTAAGTTATGGGTTTTGCACAACAATCACCCCTGGTACGTGCTTATAATTCCACCCCTACTGAGCCAATTTCCTTCAATGTACTGGTAATACTGTGACATCTTGATGAAAGTGAAAGTGAAAGTGAAGTCGCTCAGTCATGTCCAACTCTTTCCGACCCCATGGACTGTAGTCTATCAGGCTCCTCCGTCCATGGGATTTTCCAGGCAACAGTGCTGGAGTGGATATCTTGATAACCAAATAGATTTGGATAGCACAATAAAAGCAAAGAGTAAGTATATCTCCTTAAAAGGAAAATAATGAATGAAATGGCAATCGGCTAGCTCATATACCAAAGTAGAATTTATCCTTATTTTTAAAGAAATATGTTTCAATAACACAAAGTATATAGTACACACATATATATATACACACACACTATATATATAGTATACTATAAAGTATATAGTATATAAATGTATGTATATATACATATACACATGTTATATGTGTACATATTTTTTTCTACATAAAGTTTTTCTAATTATGCATTCTATATAACATTGGATTGGCTACAAAGTTTGTTTGGGTTTTTATGTAGGATCTTATAGAAAAACAAATTCTTTAGTCAATCCAATACACACATTCTACACGTATGTATCTATATTCATAAATCAAACTGGAAAATATGATCCCAGTACATGCCCATTAAGCCTTAGCCAAAGTTAAATAGCTATGATGAAACTAAATCCAAAAAATATCTTAGATATTATGAAGTAGGGGGTATATTTAATAAGGAACATATTCATTAGTGTAGCATAAAATTATTTCTTCAGTGCAAGAAATAAGAGATAGTAGAATTTACTATCATAACCTTTCAGGATAATACTGGACTTTCCAGTAAATTGAACCAAATAAGACATTGATAAGGTTTTATACACTAAAAATAAAGCAAAAGCTTTTATTTTAGTTAGTATAGTTGTCTACCTAATAAATCCAAGCAAATCAACAACAAAGTAGCAAGGTGCTATATAAAAAAAAAGATCATAGAATTCAATACCATTTTCAAATAAACCTTTCAACAACAAAAAGTCAGAAGAAAAAAAAAGCCCTCTTTTACCAAGTGTTGAGACTATTAAGTACCCAGGAATAATTACAAATGTACTTTTTTTTTTAGTATAATTTAATTGAAGGATTTTTTTAAATTGAATTACTGGAATAAAACTGTGTTCATGAAGGGGGTAAAGTAGAATAAAGGTATTACACTGTGGTCGTCAGTCAATTCCTAGATATTATTCATAGATCTGATAAAATAATTCAAAAGTACTCGTGAGGCTTTTACTATGATATAGCAGACAAGATGATTAGGAGGTTACAAGAGAAACAGAGTATCAGACACAGAAGGAAAGAAATTGTCACATTCCAAAATACTCATTACATAATTTCAGTCACTATGATATTGTGCAGAAATGGACAAGAGATTAAATTGACCAGAACACACAGTCAAGAAACAAACCTGTGTGTATAGGATTTTGCCAATGGGTAAAGAGTTTCATCCCATGGACAGAGGAGCCTGGCTGCAGTCCATGGCGTTGCAAAGAGTCTGACATGACTAAACAACTAATGCTTCCACTTTCAAAGAGTATTTCAAACTGTTAAGTAAGCAATTAAATAAATACTGCTAAGAAAGCTTATGTTAACATGAAAATAATATAAGTATATACTTCTTCCATTTATTCAAATCCTAGATAGAATGAAAAAAAAAAACACAAATAGCAAAATGATAAACACACTGAAAAGAAATATAAGAAAATATATTTATGACTTTTGGGGAAAACATCTTTGTACAGAGAATATAAAGTAAATATCACAAATTAAAGAAGGCATAAATTCACCAAACTGAACTTTTTAAACTTCTATAGGGAAAAACACAACCAGAGTAAAAGTAAGTATACTAGGAAAATACTCATAATGTGAAAAATTCTAACAATTGCTCTCTATAATACAGAAGGGCATCCCTCAGAATCAATAAAATACAAGCAAGTCAACAAAAAATGGATAATTGCTATAACAGACAATTTTCAGAAAAGGATGTGAAAATGACTGAGAAAGTAAGAAAACTTTTAGTTCAGTTCAGTTCAGTCGCTCAATCGTGTCCGACTCTTTGCGACCCCATGAATCGCAGCACGCCAGGCCTCCCTGTTCATCACCAACTCCCGGAGTTCACTCAAACTCACGTCCATCCAGTCGATGATGCCATCCAGCCATCTCAGCCTCTGTCGTCTCCTTCTCCTCCTGCCCCCATTCTCTCCCAGCATCAGAGTCTTTTCCAATGAGTCAGCTTAGTACTCCTTAGAACTTTAGTACTATCCTTAGTCCTCTCTGCTGCTGCTGCTGAGTCACTTCAGTCGAGTCTGACTCTGTGCAACCCCATAGACGGCAGCCCACCAGGCTCCCCCATCCCTGGAATTCTCCAGGCAAGAACACTGGAGTGGGTTGCCATTTCCTTCTCCAATGCATGAAAGTGAAAAGTGAAAGTGAAGTCGCTTGGTCGTGTCCGACTTCTAGCGACCCCACGGGCTGCAACCTACCAGGCTCCTCCGCCCATGGGATTTTCCAGGTAAGAGCACTGGAGTGGGATGCCATTGCCTTCTCCGTTAGTTCTATCTAGCTAAATGCAAATCAGAACAACAAAATACCACATTTCAAGTTGGAGGGCTTAGGTGCATCTGTCAATAGAGCTAAATTCATTCAACCAATGTGAAGTGTTAGAGGAGATTGGGATGAATCTTCACAAATAAATAATAAGATTGAAGATTCCCATGCCCTAATCAGCCAAGTATTCAACTTTTGAATCACCAGTTTCACACATATGTAGACAGTATTCTAGATGGTGGTTTGGGAGAATGAGATAGACCACGTGACACTGGTTACATAAAAGTGTACCTTATTGTCATAGCTTGTTTTATCACGCTTCACAGATACTGTGCTTTTTGCAGCTTAAAGTTTCTGACCAGTCTACTAGGTCCATAGTTTCTAATGCATTTGTTCCCTTTCTGTGTACGTGTTGCATTTGGTTGGGCTTGCAATATTTCAAATTTTTTCACTATTATATTTTTAGGGTGAGTTGAGGAGTTACTACTAGGACTCACTGAAGGCTCAGATGATGGCATTTTAGCAATGAACTTTTTAAAGTTAAGGTACATACATAATTTTTTAGACATCATGCTAGTGCACGTTGACTTATTGCACAATAGACTTATTGCATAAGTCTATTGCCTAATAGACTACAGTCTAGGATAGTCATATACTTTTATATGCACTTGGAAGTCATTTATATATATGAGGAGTTCATGATCTGAGCCACAGTCAGCTCCTGGTCTTGTTTTTGTTGACTGTATAGAGTTTCTCCATCTTTGGCTGCAGAAAATGTAATCAATCTGATTCTGGTGTTGACCATCTGGTGATGTCCATGTGTAGTCTTCTCTTGTGTTGTTGGAAGAGGGTGTTTGCTATGACCAGTGCATTTTCTTGGCAAAACTCTATTAGTCTTTGTCCTGCTTCATTCTGCATGCGAAGGCCAAATTTGCCTGTTACTCCAGGTGTTTCTTGACTTCCTACTTTAGCATTCCAGTCGCCTATAAGGAAAAGGATGTCTTTTTTGGGTGTTAGTGCTAAAAGATCTTGTAGGTCTTCATAGAACCTTTCAGCTTCAGCTTCTTCAGCATTGCTGGTTGGGGCATAGACTTGGATAACTGTGATACTGAATGGTTTGCCTTGGAAATGAACAGAAATCATTCTGTCATTTTGAGACTGCATCCAAGTACTACATTTCGGACTCTTTTGTTGACCATGATGACTACTCCATTTCTTCTGAGAGATTCCTGCCTGCAGTAGTAGATATAATGGTCATCTGAGTTAAATTCACCTGTTCCAGTCCATTTTAGTTAGCTGATTCCTAGAATGTTGACGTTCACACTTGCCATCTCTTGTTTGACCACTTCCAATTTGCCTTGATTCATGAACCTGACATTCCAGGTTCCTATGGAATATTGTTCTTTATAGCATCGGATCTTGCTTCTATCACCAGTCACAGCCACATCTGGGTACTGTTTTTGCTTTGGCTCCATCCCTTCATTTTTTCTGGAGTTATTTCTCCACTGATCTCCAGTAGCATATTGGGCACCTAATGACCTGGGGAGTTCCTGTTTTGATATCCTATCATTTTGCCTTTTCATACTGTTCATGGAGTTCTCAAGTCAAGAATACTGAAGTGGCTTGCCATTCCCTTCTCCAGTGGACCACATTCTGTCAGCCCTCTCCACCATGACCCGCCCGTCTTGGGTTGCCCCACAAGCATGGCTTGGTTTCATTGAATTAGACAAGGCTGTGGTCCTAGTGTGATTAGATTGACTAGTTTTCTGTGAGTATGGTTTCAGTGTGTCTGCCCTCTGATGCCCTCTTGCAACACCTACCATCTTACTTGGGTTTCTCTTACCTTGGGCGTGGGGTATCTCCTCACAGCTGCTCTAGGAAAGCACAGCTGCTGTTTCTTACCTTGAATGAGGGGTATCTCTTTACTGTCACCGTTCCTGACCTTCAATGTGGGATAGCTCCTCTAGGCCCTCCTGTGCCTGTGCAGCTACCGCTCCTCGGGTTGCTCCTCCCAGCCACTGGCCCTGGCCTCAGGTGTGGGTGGCTCTGCCCAGCTGCCACCCCTGGCCTTGGGCTCAGGCTCGGGGGTTCCTCAGGGTTATCACCCCTGGCCCCGGGCACTAGGTGCCTCCTCCCAGCTGCTATCCCTGGCCTCTGACTCATGGTGGCTCCTCAGGGTCACTGCCCCTGGCCTTGAGCACAAGGTGGCTTCTTCCGGACGCCTCTGACCTCGGACACGGGGTGTCTTCTCCCAGCTGCCCCTGGCCTCAGACGCGGGGTACCTCCTCCCAGCTGCCCCTGACCTCGGATGCTGCCCCGACCTTGGATGCTGCCCTGACCTCAGACACATACACACACACACACACATTTATATGACTTGCTTTATTGCAATATTCACTTTATTGGGATATTGGATATTCCTTTAACTGTGGTGGTCTGAAACAAAGCCACCAAAAATATCTCTGAAGTATGTCTGTAGTAAGGAGATGGTTTCATGCTTATACTGAAAAACTATTTAAATGAAAAGTTGCAGAATAATATTATTTCGTGAAGGTGCATACAAATATATGAAAATGCATAGAATATCTGAAGGGGGACACACCAAACTGATGGCAGGTGTTTCCTTCAAGATAGGACCAGGACCTCGGTGGTGTATGGAAGGTGGTTAAAGTGATGTTTGAAAAAGTGAAGATATTAGTCGCTCAGTCGTGTCTGACTCTTTGAGACCCCCATGGACTGTAGCCCAACAGGCTTCTCTGTCCATGGAAGTCTCCAGGCAAGAACAATGGAGTGGGTTGCCATCCCCTTCTCCAGGGGATCTTCCAAGCACAGGGATCGAACCCAGGTCTTCCACACTGCAGGCAGATTCTTTACCAATTGAGAACCTTAGAAGCCCAAAAGTAGTGTTAAGCCAATTCCATTTTCATTTTGTATAGCACTCTAGCTGTCACGTGATGCTGTAGTGGGTCAAATGAGAAAGAATATTGGATCATCTCGAGTGATTAATATGATTTTTTTTTAGCTCATCTTTATAATCTATCATTGTAACTTCTACCACTTGCGCACTGTATTTGTAGATAAATTGATATCCTCAGGCTAGGGGAAAATGCATTTATGTCTTTCCATTCTTATTAATGTACACATGCAAGGTTGCTCTTCACACTTCTCAGAAGAGTGGTCATCTCTGCAAGTTGTGTGGCTCTCGACCATAACTGCTTTTAAATAAGGCTGCCATTAATAACACAACTACAATGTATTTTCCGTCAGTGATTCTGATATATTCTATTTATTGACCTGCTTATATATGATTTATCTATCTATATATCTATTTAAAACATTTCCAATGATTTAAATTTTTGCCTAAAAAATAAAAATTATTTACGATTGAAAGAAAGAAAGTTTAAACAGCAGTGAGGAAATAAAAACCATCAACCCTTCTCTAAAGATCAGGCCATTCCATTCCTCCCAACCCTCATCAGCTCTACTTTGTGTATTAACACAGAAAAGCAATCATTTACAGTTTCTCTGCAGTTGAGAGCCAGTGACAGCAGGCAAATATTGTATATCAAGCGCTTGAGCATTTAGGAAAAAGGGGTGCCACTATCACTCCAGTCTGTGAGACAGCAATTAAGATGTGGAGTCCAAGAGCCGCGTGGGCAGAGCTGATGAATACTTTGTCCTTTAAAACTTAACTTTGAATAATGTCCTGAAGGGAGAGAATTCAGCAGTTGTTAACTTCAGGGGCAGATCATTCTGATGGGTAATAGTATGGGGCTGTGAACTATTGTAAAGTTTAGGATGGGATTAAAATATGCCCCAAACCTAGACAGTTTAAAGTTAAAGACAAATGTAAATACACTTTAACTATGCATCAGTTCAGTTCAGTTCAGTTCAGTCACTCAGTCGTGTCCGACTCTTTGTGGCCTCATGAACTGCAGCACATCAGGCCTCCCTGTCCATCACCACCTCCCGGAGTTCACTCAGAATCACGTCCATCGAGTCTCTGATTCCATCCAGCCATCTCATTCTCTGTCATCCCCTTTTCCTCCTGCCCCGAAACTCTCCCAGCATCAGAGTCATTTCCAATGAGTCAACTCTTCTCATGAGGTGGCCAAAGTACTGGAGTTTCAGCTTCAGCACCATTCCTTCCAAAGAACATTCTGGGCTGATCTCCTTTAGAACGAACTGGTGGGATCTCCTTGCAGTCCAAGGGACTCTCAAGAGTCTTCTCCAACACCACAGTTTAAAAGCATCAATTCTTCAGCGCTCAGCTTTCTTCACAGTTCAAATCTCACATCCATACATGACCACTGGAAAAACCATAGCCTTGACTAGATGGACTTTTGTTGCCAAAGTAATGTCTCTGCTTTTCAATATGCTATCTAGGTTGGCCATAACTTTTCTTCCAAGGAGTAAGCGTCTTTTAATTTAATGGCTGCAGTCACCATCTGCAGTGATTTTGGAGCCCCAAAAATATAGTCTGATGCTGTTTCCACTGTTTCCCCATCTATTTCCCATGAAGTGATAGGACCAGATGCCATGATCTTAGTTTTCTGAAAGTTGAGCTTTAAGCCAACTTTTTCACTCTCTTCTTTCACTTTCATCAGAGGCTTTTTAGTTCCTCTTCACTTCCTGCCATAAGGGTGGTGTCATTTGCATATCTGTGGTTATTGATATTTTTCCCACCAATCTTGATTCCAGCTTGTGCTCCCTCCAGCCAAGTGTTTCTCTTGATGTACTCTGCATAGAAGTTAAATAAGCAGGATGACAATATACAGCCTTGACATACTCCTTTTCCTACTTGGAACCACTCTGTTCCATGTCCATTTCTAACTGTTGCCTCCTGACCTGCATACAGTTTCTCCAAATCAAGTCAGGTGGTCTGATATTGCCATCTTTTTCAGAATTTTCCACAGTGTATTGCAATCCACACAGTGAAAGTCTTTGGCAGAGTCAATAAAGCAGAAATAGATGTTTTTGGAACTCTCTTGCTTTTTCAATGATCCAGCAGATGTTGGCAATTTTATCTCTGGTTCCCTCTGCCTTTTCTAAAACCAACTTGAACATCTGGAAGTTCAGGCTCATGTATTGCTGAAGCCTGACTTGGAGAATTTTGAGCTTTACTTTACTAGCATGTGAGATGAGTGCAATTGTGCGGTAGTTTGAGCATTCTTTGGCATTGCCTTTCTTTGGGATTGGAATGAAAACTGACCTTTTCCAGTCCTGTGGCCACTGCTCACTGCTGAGCTTTCCAAATTTGCTGGCAAATTGAGCGCAGCACTTTCACACCATCATCTTTCAGAATTCCAGCTCACCTGGAATTCTATCACCTCCACTAGCCTTGTTCATTGTGATGCTTTCTAAGGCCCACTTGACTTTGCATTCCATGATGTCTGGCTCTATAATCACAGTCATACCATCATGATTATCTGGGTCATGAAGATCTTTTTTGTACAGTTCTTCTATGTATTCTTGCTACCTCTTCTTAATATCTCTTACTTCTGTTAGGTCCAGACCATTTCTGTCCTTTATCAAGCCCATCTTTGCATGAAATGTTCCCTTGATATCTCTAATTTTCTTGAAGAGATCTCTAGTCTTTCCCATTCTGTTCTTTTCCTCTATTTCTTTGCACTGATTGCTGAAGAAGACTTTCTTATCTCTTCTTGCTATTCTTTGGAACTCTGCATTCAGATGCTTATATCTTTCTTTTTCTCCTTGGCTTTTTGCCTCTCTTCTTTTCACAGCTATTTGTAAGGCCTCCCCAGACAGCCATTTTGCTTTTTGCATTTCTTTTCCATGAGAATGGTCTTGATCCCTGTCTCCCATACAATGTCATGAACCTCATTCCATAGTTCATCAGGCACTCTATCTATCAGATCTAGGCCCTTAAATCTATTTCTCTCTTCCACTGTATAATCATAAGGGATCTGATTTAAGTCATGCCTGAATGGTCTAGCGGTTTTCCCTACTTTTTTCAATTTAAGTCTGAATTTGGCAATAAGGAGTTCATGATCTGAGCCATAGTCAGCTCCTGGTCTTGTTTTTGCTGACTGTATAGAGCTTCTCCATCTTTGGCTGCAAAGAATATATAATCAGTCTGATTGCAGTGTTGACCATCTGGTGATGTCCATGTTCAGAGTCTTCTCCTGTGTTGTTGGAAGAGGGTGTTTGTTATGACAATTGCGTTCTCTTGGCAAAACTCTATTAGCCTTTGCCTTGCTTCATTCTGTCTCCAAGGCCAAATCTGCCTGTTACTCCAGGTGTTTCTTGACTTCCTACTTTTGCGTTCCAGTCCCCTGTAATGAAAAGGACATCTTTTTGGGTGTTAATGTTAAAAAAGTCTTGTAGGTCTTCATAGAACCATTCAACTTCAGCTTCTTCAGTGTTACTAGTTGGGGCATAGACTTGGATTACTGTGATATTGAATGGTTTGCCTTGGAAACAAATAGATAAGCATAGATTTCAGTAACTATCTTTTGAATTGGATTTAACACTGCCTTCACTAGAATTGCACATTCACATTAATCTGATGGACAGATTATATATAAAGATACAGTATGTCTTGTATATATTTACTACTTTATCCATTCAGACCCACACAGTATTTTAAAACTATCTTTTATCAATAAAAAAATAAATTGAAAAAAATATGCATTAAAGCAGGTAAAAACAAACAAAGATACAGTATATCCTACCCATACAAAGAAAGATGAAATTAAAGGAATGGACCTGTAAAATAACATGGTATGTGAAGAATCTTGAGCACTTGGTTTCTGCAGGGAGCTGGGGAGGGCGGGGGTCAGGGGTGGGGACTGAAGAAGAGAAGAGATTGATAAAAGGGCATGCAGAGCCAGAACAAGAAAAGCCTTGTCTGCCTGGTAAGAATCTAGGGTTTTGTATTGAGATAGTCAGTCTTCTAAGATTGGCTTATTAAATAGATGGGCTTCTAGAAAGAAAGTCTTCTTAGATGGACTCCACCAGTAGAGCAGAGGTAAAGAATTCACCTACAGTGCAGGAGACACAGGTTCTATCCCTGGGTCAGGAAAATCCCCTGGAGAAGGAAATGGCAATTCACTTCAGCATTACAGTCCCAAAGAAGGGCAATGACAAAGAATGTTGAAACAACCACACAATTGCACTCATTTCACACACTAGCAATGCAATGACCAGAATTCTCCAAGCTGGGCTTCAGCAGTGTTCTTGCCTGGAGAATCCCAGGGATGGGGAAGCCTGGTGGGCTGCCGTCTATGGGGTCGCACAGAGTCGGACACGACTGAAGCGACTTGGCAGCAGCAGCAGCAGGCTTCAGCAGTATGTGAACAGAGAACTCACAGATGATCAAACTGGATTTAGATAAGGCAGAGAAATCAGAGATCAAATTCCTAACATCTGTTGGATCACGGAAAAAGTATGAGAATCCCAAGAAAACATCTACTTCTACTTCATTGCCTATGCTAAAGCTTTTGAGGGTGTGGATCACAACAAACTGTGGTAAATTGTTTAAGAGATGGGAATACCAGACCACTTCCTCCTGTGAAACCTCTTTGAACATCAAGAAGCAACAGTTAGAACTGGACATTGGGCAACAGACAAGTTCAAAATTGGGAAAGAAGGATGTCAAGGCTATATCTTCTCACCTTGCTTATTTAACTTATATGTAGAGTATATCATGTGAAATGCCAGTCTGGATGAAGCACGTGCTGGAATCAAGATTGCCAGGAGAAATATCAGTAACCTCAGATATGCATATGGTCCCACTCTTTTGGCAGAAAATGAAGAAATAAAGAGCCACTTGATGAAAATGAAAAAGGAGAGTGAAAAAAAAAAAAACTGGGTTAAAACTAAAAAAATTCAGTCCCATCACTTCACGGCAAGTAGATGGGGCAACAGTGGAAACAGTGACATAGTTTATTTCCTTGGGCTCTAAAATATCTGCAGAAAGTGACTGCAGCCATGAAATTAAAGATGCTTGTTCCTTTGAAGAAAACCTATTACATACCTAGGCAGCATATTAAATAACAGAGACATTACTTTACCCACAACTGTCTGTCTAGGCAAAGCTATGATTTTTCCATTAGTCATGTAGGGATGTGAGAGTTGGACCACAAAGAAGGCTGAGTGTGGAAGAATTGATACTTTTGAACTGTGGTGTTGGAGAATTGCTTGAGAGTCCCTTGGACTGCAAGGAAATCCAACCAGTCCATCCTAAAGGAAATCAGTCCTGAATATCCTTTGGAAGGACTGATGCTGAAGCTGAAACTCCAGTACTTTGGCCACCTGCTGCGAAGTACTGACTCATTGGAAAAGACTCTGATGCTGGGAAAGACTGAAGGTAGAAGGAGAAGGGGACAACAAAGGACATGTTGATTGGATGACATCACTGACTCAATAGACATAAATTTGAGCAAGATTCAGGAGGTGGTGAAGGGCAGGGAAGCCTGGCGTGCTGCAGTCCATGGGGTCACAAAGAGTCAGACATGACTGAGCGATTGAACAACAATCAGTATTCTTGCTTGGGAAACCCCATGGACAGCAAAGCATGGCAGGCTACAGTCCCTGGGGTCACCAAAGAGTTGTGTGTAACTTAGGAACTAAGAACAAGAAACAAAAATATGTCTTCAGAAAGGAAATCTGGTAGGTACATAAAGCCTTTGCAAGTAGTACCCAACAGAGGTAGTAGCCAGGAGTCAATTTTGAAATCCTCAATTGTCAGATTCTGAATTTTCACGTAGTCTCTCTCTAAAGCTGAATGAGAGCATGCATGATCCGGATAGCCTTTTCCTTACTTCACAAAAGAAAGGCATAGCACTAAGCTTCGTCAGAGAACAAAGAAAGGACATATATTATTTTTGTATAAACTCCACTAATGATTAATGGATATGACTTAAACTTAGTGGCTTGCCTGCTTTTCCTGGCATTTTGCATATAAACATTAAGAGTGTTGGAATGTTCTAAATTCAAAAGAACTCTTAAGGGTAACTGAACCTGATTGTTTTAAACCCTAACTGAATTTTTGTCTGGGATGACCAAATTCCTCAAGACATATTAAGTAAAAACTTGAGTTAAAAAAAAAAAATGTACATGACTCTTTAAGATCAGATGTGTATTATTCAATAAGATATTTAAAACTCCTTTTATCAAAATATTATTTATTCTAATTACAGTGAATCCTTATTTCATCTTACAAAACAGTGAATGCACTTGTCTCCCATTAACCAAATATAATCTTTTAAAATTATGCTGACATATTTAAATTTGGAATAATTATTGTGGGAGAATGAAAGCAAAATATTTTGAAGACTATGGTTGAGGTCTTCGATGGTGAATCCCAAGGCAGGAAAAGGTGGACTTGGTAATCGCAGGTAACCTTGAGTGATATTAACAGTGAGATGGCAGAAGTTCTATCATGATGCATTAAGGATTTTAAAACTATTGTGAAGTCGAAAAGCAAACCAAATTGCTGCTTCTGTCTTCCGCAGGTGTGCACTGTTCAGTTAGTTAAGCAGAGAGCTTCTAAAGCCTCCAGGGTGGAGGAGGGGTGTGAACATGGCAGATAAGTCTTCTACCACAAGAAGATCATGTACATAATGCTCTTTCCATGTATTTAATTATTATTCTTAAAGGTAAAGTCTATCAGTTTTGGAAGTTCTACAGGAAAGAAATTTGATGTAATGCTTTTACAGAAAGGAATATTCATTTTCTGAAAAGTCAGTTCAGTATTTTCAGAATGAAAGAAAAAGTCTGTGACCTGATCAAAGACATGTTAAGAACCATTATCAGAGGATCTTAATTGCTTCATGAAGAGAACCTTGCTTCCATTTTTTTTGCTTCATTTTATTCCTCTTTCTTCTTTTGTTCTTTTTCTCCTCTTCATTCTCTTCCTCCACTTTCTTCTTTGTCATATTCTCTCTCCCTTCATCTTTTCATTTCTCTCTCACTCTTTCTTCAGTAGTGATATTTGAAAACAAACTATGATGTTGATAATCTCTGTACTTTCACCTTCTGAGAATTTTGCTCTCTAGTTCTCCTCCTTGGAACTATCCAATGAAAGCTTCATCTATGGCCCGCCTGCAGTATATGTGGGCTGAGTCTAGAAATGTAACACTTGCACCATGATGTTGATGAAAGTCCAGGTCCCTAATGAGAAGTGTTGGCACACACACTGAGAGGGCATCGTGATTACCTGGTAGCCACGCATTACTGGCCGTGGATGAAACCACTGAGCACCCATCCCGCATCCTGCAGTGAAAATCTTCAAAAATTTTTCAAAGACAAAATGCCTGCCAAAAAGGCCAATTTTGAACTTCAGCTGTCTGAGCAAACAAGAATTGTTTTAAAGCCAAAATTGGAAAGGACTTCGGAGACCAATGTTCTCTGCCATAAAAATAAAATGGACTTTTTCTTTTTTTAAACTGGAAACAATTGCAGAATAATTCATGGTCAATTGAAAGAAGAGTGAAAGTAGTAAGTAACTTGTTTTGAAGAAGCAAACTGTGTCTAATGAAAGTATGACTGCTTTAGGAAATTAATATTGAAGTTTGTATACTTTGTGTGTTGATCTCTATGAGTGTTTCTGCTTTCTCAAAACATTTCCGTAGTTTGTCAGTTCCTTTCTTTCTGTCTTCATTTCTCTCTTAGGAAATGTGTCGTTGAATACAGTACTACCATTTATCTTTTGCTGCTACATATTTTATGTATAATTATAAATTTTTGTTTAGAATTCAAACTTTTGTTGAAACATAAAGTCTCCTTCAACAATCCAATAAATGAGATCCAAATTGGCATTTTTGCTTTGAGAAATATCATCATCTTATATCAAGTCAAACAATGATGGTCTGAAGTTGCTGATTGACTTGCCTGTCATTTCTTTTGCATCATGTGGTATAAGTAAATATGATTTTCTAGTCAAAATAGCAAATTTAAAAGAAATTCCTCCTGTGACAGTGAATCAAAAGCAAACTTCTGATTCAAGGTAAGGCTCAGAAAAACTTAGAGCTTAGACAGATTCACAGAAAAGCTTTACCAGAATGCTTACTTGATTAATAAATATGCCCATGCTGTAATTTGGGTGTCTAAGAGAAAAGTAAATCTATTTAGTAGTACTTGTTAACCAAATATAGAGCTTCATAAAACCATGCAACTGAGTGCTTAGTGAGAGAAACTGGAATATAATAAATGACATGGTGAGCAAATTGTTATTTTTTTGTATTAATACAAGAACTGTAGGGGGAAAAAAATCAGTGTCTGAAATGCTCTCTTATTCTAGGAGTGTGGTATCATCAAATAGTTAACTGCAATGTTAATGCAAAAATGTCAGCGTGAATTGTCAAGGTTGTGAGACAGTGTATATTAATGTTATATAAAAGCTCGTATTATGTAGCATACAATACTGCACTGTCAATTCAAAGGCTTATTTTAAAAGTGGATAATTCTGAATTATATTCTTGTCTCTGTGGTGTGACAGCCTAAACCGAATATGTTCTTTGCTTTTCATTATAAAAATGAAACTGATGTCAGTTCATCCAAGGGGAAAAGAATGGAAATGGGAGGCATCACAGGGAGTTTAGGACTATATCATAGTCTAAATGAAATATCAATTTTGCCTCTATGTGAGCCAGGGCTTTCCTGCTGCACAGAGGTGGAATTCAGCAAAGGCAGAAGCTAATTTCCTGCTCTATTCCTGGAATGCCAAAGGCAGAACATTCAGCACCCCATCAGGCAAGACACCCGTAAAGCTAATAGATTTAGCAGAACTGAAAAGTAATGTGACCCTTGGAACTGAAAAACTTGCTGGCAAGGTAGAAATACCATAACCTTGGGATTTTCTACTCTTGCTTCTTTAGCCAACTCAGAGGAGTTTGGCACTGCAGAGGACCACCTGGTAAGACACAGGCTTTTCAGAGAGAGACTCCAAGACCCAAAAGCTTTACCATTAGGTCAGGCTCACAGAGTGGTCTGTAGGACTACAGACATCGGGGAGTGGTGGGCACAGAAAATCCCGGCGTTAACGGGAGATAAACGAGGCAGCGGGTGACTGTCAGTTTTATCAGATTCCTCTCTTTCTCTTTCCTTCCCTTTCTCTCTTAGAAAGCAATGTAATTAAATACGATACTGCTGTTGACCTGCTGCAATGTTTTATGCTCATGAAGAAAATGTGTGTTTAAATCTAAGGCATAGTTTGAATTACAAAATTACTGAGAATAATGCAGTATATGAGATCAAAGCTGATGTTTTTGCTCTGAGAAAATCATCATCTTAAATCAAGTAGGCTATTAAATGACAATCCACTCCAGTATTCTTGCCTGGGGAATCCTATGGACGGAGAAGCCTAGTAGGTTACAGTCCACGGGTCGCAGAGAGTCGGACACGACTGAACAACTTCACCTTCACCTTATTTTGGGAAGGTCAAGGGGGGTCAGCAGGAAAGATGGAACAGAGTTACACAAGTCTCCCAGTCACAGTACAGGCAAAAGTCAGGTTGCTGAAATTAATAACCAGAGGTTATTAAAATTATGAAAAATGCTCCACTTCCAACTTTGCAAATTAAAAACTTGCATTTTGCAATTTCTACATAGTTATGAAGGTGTACATGAGATATATTATTGTTTACTGTAAAATTCATATTCATACTAAATCACTATGACCAAAGGGTCTCTAGCTTTATGTGTCTGCCTATGTAGAGAGAAAAGAAAGAGATTATTAGAGGTTGTGAAAGAGCTGATAAACCCACTGAACAGGATAGATAAAAATATAGCAAACCAAAACAAGGTCAACATTTACCTAACAAATTTCTGATAGGCTGAAGGAAAATCCCCTTTAGATTTCCCTTGGTAAAGTGACACTAAGAGATGTTATCTTTGACAACAGTATAGATAGTGGAACATTCAGTTATATTGAAATGTTTCCCTTTATCTGTCTCAATAGTTTAATGAACTCTGACTCATTGTATTTTTAATAATACAGTTTTAGATTCCTTGGCAATAGAGTGCATAACTAACAGTTGCACTTATTAAAGAAAACGTTTTGTATTTTACAGCCTAATATTTGAGAATTTGTTGGTCAGAATCTGGGATGCTTAATGTAAAGAAGCCAGTTATCTGAACTTGTTTCCTTATAATAACTGTTAGATGATAAATCTTTTTTTCTTGAAAGACCTTTGTGTTATTCATACAGGTATTGAAATTTGGAGTTATGCCCAAGACATTTCTCATGATAAACATTTGACTTTGGAGCAGCTAAAATTTTAGGATTTTCCTATGGGTGAGCATAATATATACATACATACATATTCTAATTACCTATAGAAGAAATGGATATTAGTAATAAATGCTACAATAAAATAGTAGATAATTATTAGAACAAGGATGTTAAACATCATTTAAATTATTATTGATAATTTTCTGATTTACCAACTGTGCCTTAATCAGGATACTTTGAGTGTAGGTAGTTTAGTATTGAACACAGAGACAAACGCACACTCACACATGCATATGTATATACACATGCAAATGTATCTTTTTAAACTTGCTTTTCTATAAAAATAGAAGGAAAAAATAATAGATGATATGAGCTGAATTATGAATTTTGGTTCACTTATATGTCATAAGATGCTCTCGTAAGAAACTTAATTCCAAGAGATTTTGGCTGAGTATTAGTAAAGTCAAACTGGAGAATTTTGTTGGTTACTCTGTATCTTATAAAGGTCAGAAGGGATAAAGTTTACTGTCCTCCAATGTAGGAAACTGGCAAGGTCATCAAATGAAAAAATTAAAACATTTTTCAAAAAACTGCATTTACACTTTGAAATCATCCAAAGACTGTTTAATTTATGCCTCATTAAGGTATGTGGGTTTATATAGTTATCTATTACATTATTGAGACCAGTTCTAATAGCAGCTGCTGTTTACAATACCTGAGAGATACTGAACAGTTTATTAAAGTGCTTATTTTCACTAATAGGAAATCTGATCACTAGTTTTCTTTTTTTTCTAGTGTTATTAGGAAGACAAAAATACATATTCTTTAGATTAGATTTGGAAGCCATTTGTCTTTGTAGTAAATATAGATTTACCTTTATTGTTTCAATATATCAAAAAGTAGAATTATGAAAGTTGTTTACTAAAAGGGAATCTGCGGAAAATGTAAAGAGTAATGGTGCACCTTGCCAGAGATATTTCTCCCAGAGAATAAATTGAAGCAATTAACTCACCCACATCCAAGTATCTAGATCTCTCGTTTACTTGACTTTTTCACTCCTTTTGAGGAAAAACATTGAATTTGGAAAATAGAGCAGGTGGCTTCAGAAATCTAGATTTCTACATAAAATTTCTTCTGCATGATTTGGTTTGCTATTAGCAAGCACAGTACCAAGGTCAATGAAAATCAAACTTTATTTTTCTTGGCAAATAGAGATAAGTAGCAGCTTGAAGAAAATGAATCAGTAGACTCTATTTCAATACTTCTGGAAACAACATTCTTAGGTACTAAATATAGCTCCAATTAGTCCAGGGTATTCCAGAATATTAAATCATACCATAACTTACTGTTAATTAAATTGGAATATCATATCCTTTCAAACGAATCTCCATAATGTGGGAAATCATTTATAACAAATTAAACATGTAATAATAATAAAACAACAGTGATGATAATTATTTATTGTATGCTGTCTATATGCAAAGGTTGTGGCAAGTGCTTTACCTACAATCTATTATCTCATCCAGACAACTGAAAGTGAAAGTGAAGTTGCTAAGCAGTGTCAGACTCTTTGCCATCCCATGGCCATGGCATTCTCCAGGCAAGAACACTGGAGTGGGGTTGCCGTTTCCTTCTCCAGAAGATCTTCCTGACACAGGGATCAAACCCAGGTCTCCTGCACTGCAGGCAGGCTTTTTACCGTCTACTAGAAAGAAATGGTACCCCACTCCAGTACCTTTGCCTGGAAAATCACACGGACGGAGGAGCTGGTGGGCTACAGTCCACGGGGTCGCAAGGAGTCGGGCACGACTGAGCTTCACTCGCTTCACTACGGGCATTATAGTAGTCACCACCAACTCCGATACTTTCATTAAGTTCTGTCTCGTTTTCCTTAACTCTCTGTAGCTATCTCATTTCGTACCCTGCAGGGATGAAAAAATAATTTTTTTTAGTTTGATTTCCCCAAAACACGACTTACAAAGACAATTATTTGCAATCTAGTTTTCATTCTATTTTGTAGGTAATAAGAGTCACTTTTCTAAACATTATGGCAAAATGTATCCATGCAATAAAAATATTCCAGGTTTTTAACTCCTCATCCTTTCCACTTATTAGTTCTGGCTCAAGTCACATCTTTTGTCTTGATGTGTGTCCAGAAATTCAAAAGCTTGTTTAATTTTTGTGCAGAAGAATTTAACTCTCTCCCTATAATAATTTATATGTACATACCCTGATGAACTGCTGCATTTTAAATCAGTTAAAACAACAACAATAAACCACAAAGTTTCCACTACTACAGTTAAGAAAATAAATGCATTTGACTCTGATAAGACAAGCTTGATCTGTATCCTTTGCTGAATAAATTTGTTTCTGCATAAGTAGCTTAATTAAGTTGGTCTATGTAGGTTGCAACTCAAAATATCAGCTGGAAACATGGTCTAGAGGAAGTGTGATCAAATTTTCTGTTACAGATGACATACATTCCAAAGTGGGCTGTCTGGACATCACCACTCCGCCTGGATCTTTGGAAAGGTATAGACTTAGGCAGAGTTTTCAAAGGTTTGGAAAGCATTTCCCCTGTTATGAACTCTGAGATTATGTAATTGTCTGTATTTATTTGTCCCTCCTGGGTTTGCACCTATCCAGCAAGCTGTAGTGAAGCAGAGCATGATCTGGACCAGAGACCGTGGGCCCTGTCTCTGTGATGTTGCAACCTGCTGGGGGTATATTTTTCATTCATATATGGCCTGTGGCCTTGAGTAGTCTGCTTATCACGTACCTGTGCTTATTATCTGGTGGAGTGTGCCATGCTTGTTTCCTCTGTTCACTTAGGTTTTTAATCCGATTTTTAAAGGTTGAACTCCATTTAC
The DNA here is from genome assembly GCA_917880005.1 of Nanger dama. NCBI lineage: Eukaryota > Metazoa > Chordata > Mammalia > Artiodactyla > Bovidae > Nanger > Nanger dama. Next base: position 5,263,042 of record CAKJTW010000003.1, on the reverse strand, counting down.
AGTTATTACAAAGATATTGGCTATACTCCTCATGTCGTGTAAGACATCCTTGTAGCCTGTTTTACGTTCAATAGTTTGTTCACCCACTGGCCCACCCCTGTTCTCCCCCTCGCCCCCCAACACTGGCACCACCATGCAACCACTGACAACCAGTGGTTTATTTTCTATATCTGTGATTCTGCTTTTTGCTTGCTTTATTCACTTTTTTTTCATTTGTTTCCTAGATTCCACATAAAGTGACAACAAGTATTTGTCTTTCCCTGTGAGATTTATCTCACTTCGTATACTGCCTTCCAAGACCATCTATGTTGCTGCAAATGGCAATTTTTTATGGCTGAGTAGTATTCCATGGTATGAATGTCTTTATCCACTCATCTGTTGTTAAGACACTGAGATTGTTTCCATATCTTGGCAATTGTAAATAACGCTGCTCTGAACATTGGGGTGCATGTACCTTTTGAATTAGTGCTTTTGATTTTGGATGAATGCCTGGAAGTAGCACTGCTGTGTCATACTGTAGTTCTAGTTTTAGTCTTGGGAACCCTCCATACTGTTTTCCACAGCAGCTGCACCAGTTTAGAGCATATGAGAGTTCCCTTTTCGCCACATCCTTGTCAACATTTGTTGTCTGTGTTCTTTTCGGTGATAGTCATTCTGACAGGTGTGAAGAGACATCTCATTGTGGTTCTGATTTGCATTTCCCTGATGATTAGCAATTCTATTCTATTCACTTTTGAGGAGCGGCGCGAAAAAATGTTCATTACACTCCTTTTGAGTTTTTCATATTTTTAAATATGCCTGTGATGCAAGAGACCCTGGTTCAATCCTAGGTCTGAAAGCTCCCCCAGAGAAGAGATAGGCTACCTACACCAGTATTGATGGATTTCACTGGTGGTTCAGATGGTAAACAATCTGCCTACAATGCAGGAGACCTGCGTTCAGTCCCTGGGTTGGGAAAATTCCTTTGAGAAGGGTATGGCAACCCACTCCAGGGGGTGGGTTGGAGAATCTTGCTTGGAGAATCCCATGGACAGAAGGGCCTGGTGGGCTACAGCCCATGGGGTCGCACAGAGTCAGACACGACTGAGCAACTAAGCATAGCACATATGGTACACACTGAAGGTGGATAGATGAACTATAATGACTAAAAGACTGAACCCAACTCTTATCTCACAAATCCTTCTAAAACTTCCTGCATCTCACACACACAGAACTCCCTAGAAAGTGTTCTACAAATGCTCACAAACAAACCCATCTGGTGCCACAGTTGTTGGGTTGAAAACCACTTCCTGGGAAAGCCTTCATTTCTCAGGAGTATCATGACTTATTGCATGTTACTGCTCTGCTATATTCCTGGGTAATTAGACAATTTTACATCCATGCCCCAATCAAATATTAGCTTCTCCCACTAGCTTCTCCACAAAACGGTATGCTTTTAAAGTTAAATTCTGAAATACAATCTGGAGATACACTCAAATGATAAAATCATGCTTAGAAAATATGGTTCTTTCTAAAAATTCTAGCTGAAGGGTCCATGAGAGATGAAATAAATGTTTCCCATGACAATTTTCTGCTGTGAGCACAGTAATACAGAACACTCGTCCTCAACTCTCACAGCCCAGCTCACCTGGGAGCTTTTAAAATTCAAGATGCTCAGGGTGCATCCCAGGCCAATTAAATCAGATGCTCTGGGGGAGGAGCTAGGGCATCAGAAGTCAGTCACACTTCTCAGGCGATTCTAATATGTGACTGAGGTTACGAACTCCTGATGCGTGTGCCATTTCGTTTTATTTGCAATAGAATCAAGTATGTGATAGACACCAGCTAATAATAGAATGGAAAGAGTATATATTATGCTTTTGATATAAGAGCCAAAAGCCAGTCTTACTTTAATTAATGAATCACTAATGTTTGACCCTCAAATTGTCTGAAAAATTCAAGGTAAAGAAACCCAACAGTCATAGCAATTTATTAACTTGTATTTAAATTGAATAAATGGGTGATATATGCACAAGAGATATTTTTATAAGAACAAAACTTTTTCTCTTAATAGAGCTCAGTTTCCTGCCATCTATTTCCTGCTTAATATCATAATCTTCTGTGACATCACAATTAATTCCTATGGAGATGGTGCTAGTTACACAGAGGATTATAATTTTAGGCAGATGATAAACAGCAGGAAGAGAATAAGGTCATTTTTCACTTCACAAGCAAAAAGAGCCTGATAGGAATGACAGCCCCCCACACACACACAAAAAAAATACAAAAACAAACAAAAACAATAGTTACTTCAGAATATTATGAAACTGTAGAGTTAGCTTCTTTCGTGAAAGGGAATTTACTCTCTAAACAGTTATCTATCGATGGCACCAGCCTAACGACTTAAATGGTGAGTGTTTTATCAGATCAATCAGATATTTCATTAGGACTGCTTTAAATTAAGGTTATTGATGTACCTTTGTGGTTTGGATTCATCAGTATCATTATTGTGGATATTGGCTACCTGTGACTGTTTAGCTTTGCAAATACCTCCAACTTTAGAACTTTAGAATAATGCTAAGATAAATTTGGCCTTCATGGAATACATTCATTTCTCCTAAATTTTTCAAGAGTTAGGTGATAAAATAGTTATTTTTTGCTTATATAGCTTCATATTTTTTTGAGTGAAGAATCTTTCTGCTCTTAACGCCATGGTATAATTATCAAAGGGTTCTGTACAGAAGCTCTACATCTGTACTTTCACTTGGACATTGTTACTTGACTCACAAGTCTCTGTTGATAATAGTATCTGTCTATGTACCTAGAAAGTGAGTACCATGTTTGGGGTGTACATAGTTTTATGCCAAAAATGGCAGAAATAGGAATAGCTAAAATGCAGATCAAATTTGACTATTAAACAAATATTATTCTCACTTGGCCTGACCATCTGATGAGTTTACCAGTAGGGATATTTGAGTCACTACAATTTTTCACAATTTTTATTTGTCTGTATAACAGATTTTCATAGAAGAGCTAGTCAAATATGTAAGGGTATATAAACTACCAGCTCCTTCAACTAATCATTTACACAAAAATCATATTCTAAGCTCAATGGTGGTTTTTTGTTTTGATTTTTCAAAATTTTCTAGGAGAGCAGGAGCGTTATTTAATAGTTAAACTATACTCAGTCTTAAAGGATTCAAAATTATCTACTTGGTTTCTAGAAACTCTTGAGTTCTAACTCCTAGAAATCTTAAATGCTATAATCACAAATGGTTAACTCTTTTTCACAGTTTTAGCACTGTGCTTGAGACTTAAAATCAAAACAAAATTTAAAAGTTTATAAACAACTTAAGGAACCTGCAAAATAGCATTATGTGAGGCTATCTTTCTATAAAAACTTTCTTGATAATTCCCTGCATATAATTTTCATCCTGAAAGCTTTTTAGCTTTGAAAATTTCCTAAATTATAATTAATTGATTTAAATCTTGCCTTGATGAAAGAATCCAAGAAGACAAGATTAATTTCTTAGTCTCTAACTCTCTAACTTACCCAAGAGGCTATTCCAAAATGCTCAGCACTCAGACCCCCATCGATTATAATTTTTATAAATGATCTGTTTCTCTCCAAAACTACTGAGGAAGTATAACAAATCCACAAGTCAGCAGGCTGGAGGGAACAGACAGAGCAGACTCTCCATGTGGGCTATTATGAAAGCTGATTTAATTATTTCTTTCAGAAGTTTAATACATGAAAAGTTAACTTCTAGAAATAGTCAGACCCTTTCCAGATGGCTATGAAAATTGCTTTTATTAAATTGGACTGTTCAAATTTTCCAGGCCCATGAACCCAAAGATGATAGGTTAATCATAGTCGAGAGGGAATTGTAACTCTGGAAAACTAAGTGGAACACTGTAGCCAGGGCTATGAAGATAATTATAATGAAGTAAGACCACGTGATTGGGAATCAGTCTACAAGAAGTTAATTCTCATCATCCAGCGACTGACAGGAGAGGTTTATCAACAGCAAGCCTTGTGGAAAATTTCTGGGTAGGTTCTTGAAGAAACAGGGAATGGAAGTCTCTTTAGAAGACAAGGTGATGGACATTGTCATCTCTGGGTTGTGCAAGCCATTAAGTTGGGACTGTGGCTTCTCATGTAATATTCATTTACCCAGTGAAAGGGACATTTATCAAATACCTCATTTGTTACACAAAAGTTGGATACAAACTCAAGTGATTGATATTGAAAAGTGTCAGATGAGTGACATTTTCACCTGTATCTTTATTAGAAGTTTTCCGCAAGGCTCCCAGTTCTCAGACTATTTTGGAAATCTCTCTTTGCAAAGCATTTCCAGAATCATTTCCTAGAAATGTAAGAAAATATATTACCTCAGATGTAGAATCTTAAAAGCATTGTGACTGAATTTTGTGGCTTGATGACATAACAAAGATTTTAAGATTAACCTGAAATAGAGTAATTTCCAGGCTACGTAGCAACTGTGGAGAGTGTGCACATGCTCAGTCATGCAATCATGCCTGACTCTTTGCAGCCGCATGGACTGTAGATCACGGGGCTCCTCTATGGAATTTTCTGGGCAAGGATACTGGAGGGGGTTGCCATTTTCTCCTCTAGGGAATTTTCCCATTCCAGGGATCGAACACGTGTCTCCTTTGTCTACTAAATTGCAGGTGAATTCTTTACCACTGCACCTCCTGGGAACCCTAAGTATTGTGTGGCTCAGCAGTAAAGAATCTGCACGCAATGCAGGAGACATGGAGATGGGGCTTGACCCCTGGATTAGGAAGTTACCCTGGAGGAGGAAATGGCAATTTACTCCAGTATTTTTGCCTGGAAAACCCTATGGACAGCCCACGGGATCGCAAAATTGGAAATGACTCAGCAAGTAAACAAAAGAGTGGTACAGATGTAGTCTCTCAAAATACTCCCGCAGCAAGATTAAACTCCCAGCATTAAGATTAAACTCCCAGCATTCTAGTGTCCTGCTGCAATCGGAATGTTTGATGGTATTGTTTAGGGATTATCAGAACATTCTTATTTGTGCAAAAACTAGGGATGTATTTTCACAGAAAAAACAGTCAGGGAATGTACCTTTGCACCCAGAGAAGATTTCATAGGTCTGATGCCTTCTCTAAATTTGCAAACACTAATCCCACACTAGAAATGATAAAGTCAAAATAGAATCACTTTAATAATCACTCAAAGTCAGGGTTTTACAGACACTGCAGAGATACAAAGCCTTTCATAAACAATTAATGAAAGGTAGATACCTGAAACCTTTACAAAGCGTGATTTAGATGCAAAGACTGGGCTCTGAAGCAGGGCCCATACATCTTCCTCAGGAATATTGTGAGATTCCCAGAAAACACTTGAGATTGTAACAGAAGTATTCTCTTAGCTCTCCTGGTTACAAGTTGCACCTGACCTTTGTAAACAAGAATTCAAGTCTAACAACAGAAACTGCTATCCTTCAAGATTTATATATATATCTATGTGTGTGTGTATAAATATATATAAATGCATAATCATAATTCTCATTAAAGAATGGGATTCAGTAGATCTCAATTAGCGATTTTGTCATACTTCTAAACACCTTCATTCATTATTATAAAGATATCACAACTGCATTTTTATAGTCAAATTATGGGACATTGAAGGATGAACATACTGGGAAACTCCCACCTGTAAACATCTGGCTGAAATATACCTGTTAGCCAGCAGCTGGACTGTAATGTGTGTATCTTCTTAAATTCAAAAGAAACTCCAACAAAACCATATCTAAGGCTGACAGCAATGTGTTAACTCCATGCACGAGTTTCATTTGTTCTTTCTGAAAAGCACTAAAGTACGCACATCATTTTCGAAAATAAATGTACTCAGTTATTAAATGACTCATTAAAATTTGCCAGAAAATTAAAAAAAAAAATCCCTGAATGGTGATTTTATATCCAAAGGTGAGTCAAAGTGTTGATTGCTCAGTGGTATCTGAGTCTTTGTGACCCCATGTACCATAGCCCACTAGACTCCTTTGTCCATGGGATTCTCCAGGCAAGAATGCTGGCATGGGTTGCCATTCCCTTCTCCAGGGATCTTCCTGACCCAGGAATTGAACCTGGATCTCCCGCATTGCAGGCAGATTCTTTAGTATCTGAGTCACCACGGAAGCCCCGAAGATGAGTCAAGGCTTACTTTAACCAATAATGACCGCTCCCTTTTCTGCATTTCATTAGGTAAAGCACAGAAAGGAGCGAAATAAGACTTTCTAAAAAAAAAAAAATCAACATATGCAAGAAACTAATAAAATGCATACTAGTAATTTGGTGTGCAATATATATACACCATATGTACATATACTTTCTTTTATTTTTATCATAAAATACATTCCTAAAATTGAAATTGATGTGTCAAAGCCTTTTTAAAAGGCTTTAAAACCTTGCAGCAAAATCCAGAAAGCTCATGCTTTTGTTTTGAAAATACTAGAAAGGTCTCAAAGGAACAAAGCTGAATGGTCACACTTGATTTGAGGATGGTATGTCTTCCTTTGGTGATTCTTTGGAGCCCTTCCTCAGAGACAGTCCTTAGGTTGCACAGTGCATGTATGCTCAGTACTGTCTGGCTCTCTGTGACCCCAGACCGTAGCCCGCCAGTCCCCTCTTCCGTGGAGTTTTCCAGGCAAGAATACTGGAGTGGGTTGCCATTTCCTACTCCAGCGGATCTTCCCAACCCAGGGATAGACTCCATGTCTCCTGAGTCTCCTGCAATGGCAGGCAGATTCTGTGCCACTGTGCCACTTGGAAACCCAGCTAACATGGCTTATGACCCTGGCTCCAGGAAGCACTGGGAGGGACAACTGATTGGACTTACTAGGAACTGGGATCTTTACATGAGCTCCCAGTGGTTTATCTGCCAGGGGTCACTGAAAGGTTCTTTGGCTGACACAAGAGCTACAGCTTTCTAGTAGTATCTCAGGTGACACAAGAGGTAAAGTATCTGCCTGCCAGTGGAGGAGCCGTGAGTTTGATCCTCATGTAGGGACGATCTCCTGGAGAAGGAAATGCAACCCGCTCCAGTTTTCTTGCCTGGGAAATCCCATAGGCAGAAGAACCTTGCAGGCTACAGTCTGGGGTCTCAGAGAGTTGGACATGACCGAGTTGCATAAAAATGATCTAGTTTAAACCAATTTTTTTTTTTTTAAGTGTGGGTGCATTCATGACTGAACACCACATCTGTTTATCTGCACTCTTAGAAAGAAAACATATCTTGGGAATCTCTGTTTCTATGATCCAGTTATTAAAAAAAAAAAAAAAAAACTCTGCAGTCATAGACATTTTTTCCCAGAAATGCTGTAGATGGTTTGGTCCTGAGTTCTCACACACGTTTAGAACGATTCTTACCTCTGTCTTAGGACCACTGAGTTTAGTGATCTTTTAAGACCACTGAATTGAGTGACCTTTAAATGATTTAATATTTACAAAACATCTGAACCTCCCAGAAGTACTATGTAAATATGAAAATCACAGACAAGACAGTCGATATATGTACATATTCCTTAATTTAAAAGAAAAGGACTTGAATTAGGCACAAAAGACTGTCCATTAATCTTATTTGGACAAAAAAAAAAAAGAAAACATGAATTCTAGAGAAGATTTTTCAGTTTCACTTGTTTTTAAAACAATCCCTTGAAAAATCCTTTTTCAGTGTTTTTGAATAGTTGATGACTCAGATCGACACACAAAAATAACATTGACTGCGCTATGTGACTGGTTTTCAGACTCTCTTCCCCACAAAATGATGCAGGTCTTGAACTGAGGAAGCACATCACTCAACAAGGGCTGGGACGAAGAGCAGACTTAGTGATGGCAGCTTGCTTAGAGTTCTTAGTGTTTATCCATAAGGTCGGCAACTACCCCACACCTCTTGGTGCTGAGACTCCTTCACGAGTTACAGGGATGAGAAACATTTGTCAAAGCCCAGGAACCGCTTTCTGAGGTCAGGCCATAAGACAAAACAGACTAGACCAAGCCCTATAAAGTTTGCATGCTTATCTGTTCTTCATTCAAAAGCAATCTAAATGACTTTTGATATAATATTCTGACACTTTCCATTTAGATTTTGTTGGAGAGCAAGGGCAGAAGCAATAAAAAATGAGATAAAAATGTCGGGTGGGAGGAGTAAATAGTGAGACTTCATGAACATAAAAGATTCAAATGACATTTGTGGTGAAAGTCTGAAGAGTGTCTTAATGGAAACTGGTTGTCTATTACCATAGCAAAGCCGTCTATCATGTCACCCTGGAAAATGCACATGGGAGAGGACTGGCTAAGATGTTTGTCTATGCAGGCTGCTCTGTTTCTTGTCTCCAAATGGAATAAAGGAACTAAGATGACCCACTTATCTATTTTTTTTTTGTGTGTTTGTAAACAAGATTCTGTTTTTATAAGCTGGATGAAAACGGAACAGGCACAGCAAAGACAAGCAAATTCCATGGTGTTCAAGGCTCACCCAGTTTATGGATATTGCTGATGCTGCCCCTCCTTGCTCAGAGCACAAAGCTCACTTCTTACTGAATGGTGGAAAAGGCACACCCAGGGTTGGACAAGGGAAAACTTGGCCTCAGTATCCAGGCTTCCCTAAGCTACACCCTGTGATGGATTAGAATCTTTCTTCTTCTGCATTATAGTTGTGTACACACACACACACACACACACATACACATACACACACACGTATATATATATATGTCAATTCAACGGAAGAACTCAGAATCAGAAAATGAGATCATTCTCTGGGAACAAGAATCAAAAGGAGATCACGTCCAGATTAGAATCAGAAATATTTTACAGGCATGAAGCTTAAGAATCCCACTCCAGTACACTTGCCTGGAAAATTCCATGGATGGAGGAGCCTGGTAGGCTGTCGTCCACGGGGTCGCTAAGAATCGGACACAACACAGCGACTTCGATTTCACTTTTCAGTTTCATGCATTGGAGAAGGAAATGGCAACCCACTCCACTGTTCTTGCCTGGAAAATCCCAGGGACGGGCGAGCCTGGTGGGCTTCCGTTTATGGGGTCACACAGAGTCGGACAGGACTGAAGCGACTTAGCAGCAGCAGCAGCAGCAGCTCAAAAATTGGTTTGTAAATATGTCACTGGAAAGCTGGAAAGGTTGGGAAAAAAGATATATATAAAAATATATACATATAAAAGTTCAATTCAGTTCAATTGCTCAGTCATGTCTGACTCTGCAGCCCCATGGGCTGCAGCACACCAGGCCTCCCTGTCCATTACCAACTCCTGGAGTTTACTCAGGCTCATGTCCATCAAGTCAGTATGCCTTCCAACCATCTCATCCTCTGTTGTCCCCTTCTCCTCTTGCCTTCAAATTTTCCCAACATCAGGGTCTTTTCCACTGAGTCAGTTCTTTACATCAGGTGGCAAAGTATATATATATATATATATGTGTGTGTGAGTGTGTGTGGGTGTGTGGTTGTGTGAGTGTGCTAGGTCTCTTTAATCGTATCTGACTCTTTGCAACACCATGGACTGTAGCCCACCAGTCTGTCCATGGGATTCTCCAGGCAAGACTACTGGAGTGGGGTGCCATGCCTTCCTCCAGGGGATCGTCCCGATCCAGCGACTGAATCTGCATCTCTTGAGTCTCCTTCACTAGCAGGTGGTTTCTCTCCCGCTAGCCACCTGGGAAGCCCACCTATGTGTATGCATATATGCATAAAATAAATAAGTAAACATATAATCAGCACTTGTCCCCAGATTTCCTTCTTTTAAAAAAGAATGTCCATCTGTCTGGCTGTGTTGGACCTTAGTTGTGACACGTGGGCTCTTCCACTGCAGTAACTGGGCATCTCTAGTAGTGGCTGACGGGCTTCCCCGTGGCGTGTGAGATCTTAGTTCCCCGATGAGGAACTGAACCTACATCCCCCTGCACTGGAAGGCGGATTCTTAACCACCGGGGAAGTCCCCCAAAATCCTTAGCGAATGTTCGAGTCTCAGTGGAGAAAAAAGTATTTATTTAATTATCTGTTTATTTTTGTCATTGTTTTACTATTTTGATTTACTCTTAGACCCTAGATGCCAAAAAGAGTGTCTGATACATTGCAGTGCTCAGTGTCAGTTGTATTAATGGAATTCAACAAATCAAAGCAAAAGCAAACATCTTAGTATAAATATTGAAAAGAAATATAAAGGTACAGTTAAAAAAGTAAAGCAAAGAATTAGTAATATGGATATTCAGCTTATTAATAATCAAATATATGTATATGTAAACTAATATATTTGCCTATCAGAGTGACAAAAATTGACAAAAATCACTAAGATAATTTTGACCAAAGTGTGGTACAGTTTCTGCTTAAAAGTTAAATTCTAGAAAGCAATAATATTCATATTTAAGCCAAATTTTCAAAATGTACATACCTTTGACATATTAATTATAGTTTTAGGAATTTATTCTATGATAAAAGTAAGAGAAAAGAATATACATACATATGTAAGGATATTTTGTCCAATGAAATTCATAAACAAGGTAAACATTATGGTAGATATAATCTAAATTTCTATCAAATTCTTTGAATATGTAAAGTATGGTTATCAGTTTAGTTCAGTCACTCAGCCGTGTCTGACTCTTTGAGACCCCATGAATCGCAGCATGCCAGGCATCTCTGTCCATCATCAGCTCCCGGAATTCACTCAGACTCACGTCCATCAAGTCTGTGATGCCATCCAGCCATCTCATCCTCTGTCATCCCCTTCTCCTCCTGCCCCCAATTCCTTGCAGCATCAGAGTCTTTTCCAATGAGTCAACTCTTCACATGAGATGGCCAGAGTACTGGAGTTTCAGCTTTAGCATCATTCCTTCCAAAGAAATCCCAGGGCTGATCTCCTTCAGAATGGCCTGGTTGAATCTCCTTGCAGTCCAAGGGACTCTCAAGAGTCTTCTCCAACACCACAGTTCAAAAGCATCAATTCTTCGGTGCTCAGCCTTCTTCATGGTCCAACTCTCACATCCATACACGACCACTGGAAAAACCATAGCCTTGACTATGGACCTTAGTCAGCAAAGTAATGTCTCTGCTTTTGAATATGCTATCTAGGTTGGTCATAACTTTTCTTCCAAAGAGTAAGCGTCTTTTAATTTCATGGCTGCAGTTACCATCTGCAGTGATCATGGAGCCTCCAAAAATACAGACTGACACTGTTTCCACTGTTTCCCCATCAATTTCCCATGAAGTGATGGGACCAGATGCCATGATCTTCGTTTTCTGAATGTTGAGCTTTAAGCCAACTTTTTTACTCTACTCTTTCACTTTCATCAAGAGGCTTTTTGGTTCCTCTTTCCTTTCTGCCATAAAGGTGGTGTCATCTGCATATCTGAGGTTATTGTTATTTCTCCTGGCAATCTTGATTCCAGCTTGTGTTTCTTCCAGCCCAGTGTTTCTCATGATGTACTCTGAATAGAAGTTAAATAAGCAGGGTGACAGTATACAGCCTTGACGTACTCCTTTTCCTATTTGGAACATAACCAAAACATGAGATATAGTAATCAATGCCACTAGATGTTAATAATCTATTATTGAATTGCAAAAAGATTTATAAGTAATGCAAGTTTATGTGTACATTATGTGTGTCAAAAGATGCAAAGATTTCTTATAAGTATCAATAGAGGTTGCAGAAAAGGTAATTTCACCTTCACATTTTTATATTTAGTGAATGAGTGAAGTCGCTCAGTCATGTCCAACTCTTTGCGACCCCATGGACTGTAGCCTACCAGGCTCCTCCCTCCATGGGATTCTCCAGGGAAGAGTACTGGAGTGGGGGTGCCATTTCCTTTTCCAGAGGATCTTCCCGACTCAGGGATCAAACCCCGGTCTCCAGCATTCCAGGCAGATTCTTTAAACTCTGAGCCACCAGGTAAATATTAGCAAATATTTTTGAAGGATTTATGTTACATTTATAATCTGATAGCTCTTATTTTGGAACATATATCCTTATAGACAGTTAAGAACTCTGAGTCTTATATTTACTACAATTTAAAGAATCCTTTAGGAAAAAATGTGTGATCTAGAAATTTAGTAAGAGTGATTCTAAGAGAAAGGCCCATGCATTTATTTTTAGTCCTCTGAAATGACTTTGATCTTGCACATAATTAATTTTATATTTTTTTCTTTCCCCATAGATGAATGGACTTTTTATAATAACTTATTTTGATGTCTCTATCAGTAGAAATTTCCAACTCGTTTGTTCTGTTTGTAGGCTTCATATGCAGGACAAAATGGACTACAAGTGGATACAAGTGTTCCTTTACATTTAGATCTCATATTATCTGTCTCTTGTGTATCTGACCACCCTAAACTAGAATTCTAGATGAGCTAAACAAACTGAGTTTCTGATCTATAACAGTGAGAACACGTTGGTCCTCTTGCCAGCGGAAGGCGGTGTCACCTGGGGAGAGGCACAGTTCTCCCATAGCCCGCAGATCCTCCTTGTAGGGTATTGCTTCATGGGTATGACTGGGGCCAGTACTTACAGCTTCCATCTTATTGAAGCATAGGGAGTTTTAAATGCATGCTGTCTGTAACATGCATGGCATGAAAACCCTTCCGTGATATGAATCACACCTGCTCCTCCAGTGTGACCCCATGAACTGCAGCCCACCAGGCTCCTCTGTCCATGGGATTTTCCAGGCAAGAATATTAAAGCGGGTTTCCTTTTCCTTCTTCAGGATCTTCCCAATCTGGGGACCGAACCCGCATCTTCTGAGGCTCCTGCATTGGCAGGTGGATTCTTTACCACTTGAGCCACTAGGGGAGCCCCAGTGCTGGCTATGATCATGGGCAGGAGTTCATAACACTCTTGGCTGTAGAAGCATACATACAGAGCTGAGCACGCCGTTTCTCCAGACTCAGTCCTAAATACCTCCTCCCAGTCACACCAACTAGCTAGTTTTCCCTGTTTGCCATTGAAATGACCTCTGTGACGACACCTAACCCCTACTTTCTGCAGTCCATTCTTCTCTGCTAAGCTTTCCCTGATGAAGGCACTGTGCCCTCATAGTTCATTCTGCACAATTCCAGTTTCACGTTGCTCAAGTATATGTTGGTTTTCTTGTCTATTTGCCTGTTAGATTCTAATTCCCTAGAAGGAATGGCATGTCTGTTACAGCCTCTGGTAAGACGACGACAGACACTAACCACACAAAAAATGTTAATATAGTAACGAATGTATAAATAACAGCGTAATAGAATGATGGAAAGGAAAATAAAGAGACTACTCTCCCTCTAAAGATAATCAACACAGTCCTCTCATAAATGAAACTCATTAGCTTTTGACTTTGTATGTTTTAATTACTATATATTTTGCTACAGATATTATAAGATATTTAAAGTACAAGAAGAACAATCAAATAAACTCTAAGCATATAATTAATGTTATTATGCCTTAGCCCTTATCTTTGTGTTCCTTATATTATTTCCACTGCTGGCTCTAAGTTAATATTTACAGTGAACTACATGAAAGTATCTTTATAAGTTAGGGAGACACAGGTGAATAAGATCAACAGGGTCCATGACCTCATAATGTCTGTGCTGGGAGCAATGAGTATACAACCAACAACCAAATAAACAAATCTTTAAATAATATAACTTGAGTACAATATAAAATAGAAATAAAAAATCTTATAAAGGAGATAACAGGGTAAATGGTGTTTATGATTTAGAATAGGTGGTTGAAGAGGGTCTATCTAAAGAGGTGATGATTAAATACTTGACCTGGACAATATCAGAGTCTAGAAAGTTCTCTTTGTCTGCCTGGTCATAACTTTTTTCAAGTCCTAAATCATCACCTAACTTGATAATCACCCCAAACCAGTGATATGTTTGATGGAGAAAGAATTCCTCAGAAGATGGAATTTCAAGATTGTACTTACTCCTTATTTCATGGATCTTAACAAAAACTGCCAGATTTCAGGCTTCTTTTCTCTGGACATTTTGAGATGCAACTTTTTCTTTTCCTTTCTGCTAGTTAATTGGTGGCATATTCACTATCTATAGTGGTCGCTCCAGACTCATGGGCACAGTGGGATACTTGTTTTCTGCATTCACACTTTTTGTCAAGAAAAAAACAAAACGAAAAAAACCAAAGCTGTTGAAATTGATGAAGGAAACCACTGTCTCTCTAGCTTTAGAGAAAATATTTCAAGTTTCATAAATATGTTCAGGTTTGTTACATCTCTTGAATAATATTAATATAGTTGCTCATTGTTCAGTTCCTAAATCGTGTCCCACTCTTTGCAGCCCCATGGACTGCGGTTTGCCAGGCTTCCCCACCATTTCCTATTTTATTAACATGTATTATATATATGCATATATAGCATGTTTTATATTAACATAAGTATATTTCACACTCACCTTGTACAAACACAAGTATGCCATCTATGCAATGCATGTGCATAAATAATAAGCTATATGCCATGGCACGTGATATAGGGTCAAAACATCATTTTCATTTTACTTAGTAAGCATTTCTCTAGATTACTTTTTGTAGACTGTGATTGGCTTCTCCAACAAATGGGCTAGTTTGTAAGATAAATTCTTAGGTGGATATAGAAACCGTCTTGACAATTTTAACTCTTCACACTTTACTGATGTCCTCAGGAGGGAAATCTGAGATAGAAGACCAAAGTGAGATATGCAAAAAAACTGCCAGCCATCGAGTGGCGTATTTCCCACTTCATTCAAAACATTGCTTCTGTTGTCACACATTCCACTTAGTCTCATGATAAAAAAAAAAGGCCAAAAAACCCCACAAACACAAACACAAAAATATCCACAAAAGAACAAAAAGGACACACATGCACTCAGAGTTGCAGACACACCTTTACTGCACAGACTTAAAGAGTCTGAAGCATGGCTGTCTATTCTACCTTAGAGAACAACTGTAGCAGGATTCAGACCAGCAAAGTAATACAATGATAAATCTTTTTAGTCTCTCTGACAGTTTCTAAAAGAGCTAAGGATTTCATGCCCCTCTCCAACTCCATCACTTAGAGACATTTTTTTTTCCTGTCCCTTCAGTGGGCTTCCCTTGTGGCTCAGCTGGTAAAGAATCCACCTGCAATGCATGAGACCTGGGTTCGATCCCTAGATTGGGAAGATCCCCTAGAGAAGGGAAATGCCACTCATTCCAGTATTCTGGCCTAAAGAATTCCATGCGGTTGCAGAGTCAGACAAGACTGAGTGACTTTGACTTCACTTGGCAATTAATCACGCATCATCTCGTCTTTGGTTTTGGTATTTTGAAGTGCTACACAGATGGTCTGTTTCCCTCAGCAGGTCTCCATAGTTCCCTTCTTTATTTCTTCTAGAGCAGCAGTCCCCACCTTTCTTGGCCCCAAGGACCAGTTTCACGGAAGACAGTTTTTCCACAGACCGGGATGGGGAGAAATGGTTTCCGGACGATTCAAGTTCATTGCACGTAGTGTGCACTTTACCTCCATTATTATTACAAAACCTCCACCTCAGGCCATCAGGCATTAGACCCCAGAGATTGGGCACCCTTGCTCTAGAGCACTCAGGGCCTCAGAGAAGCTCCATTCACGTTAACTGGAGCCTCTCTCTTCCCTCATCAATAATTCAATTGCTTGAATCGAAACATATTAGACAATCTCTTTAACAGGTGGTGCTGGGAAAATTGGTTGACCACTTGTAAAAGAATGAAACTAGAACACTTTCTAACACCATACACAAAAATAAACTCAAAATGGATTAAAGATCTAAATGTAAGACCAGGAACTATACAACTCCTAGAAGAGAGCATAGGCAAAACACTCTCCGACATACATCACAGCAGGATCCTCTATGACCCACCTCCCACTGTACTGAAAATAAAAGCAAAAATAAACAAATGTGACCTAATTAAACTTAAAAGCTTCTGCACAACAAAGGAAACTATAAGCAAGGTGAAAAGACAGCCTACAGAATGGGAGAAAATAATAGCAAGTAAAGCAACTGACAAACAACTAATCTCAAAAATATACGAGCAACTCCTGCAGCTCAATTCCAGAAAAATAAACGATCCAATCAAAAAAATGGACCAAGGAACTAAATAGACATTTCTCCAAAGAAGACATACAGATGGCTAACAAACACATAAAAAGATGCTCAACGTCACTCATTATCAGAGAAATGCAAATCAAGACCACAATGAGGTACCATTTCACACCAGTCAGAATGGCTGCGATCCAAAAGTCTACAAGCAATAAATGCTGGAGAGGATGTGGAGAAAAGGGAACCCTCTTACACTGCTGGTGGGAATGCAAACTAGTACAGCCACTATGGAGAACAGTGTGGAGATTCCTTAAAAGACTGGAAATAGAACTGCCTTATGACCCAGCAATCCCACTGCTGGGCACACACATGGAAGAAACCAGAATTGAAAGAGACACATGTACTCCAATGTTCATTGCAGCACTGTTTATAATAGCCAGGACATGGAAGCAACCTAGATGTCCATCAGCAGATGAATGGATAAGAAACCTGTGGTACATATACACAATGGATTATTACTCAGCCATTAAAAAGAATACATTTGAATCATTTCTAATGAGGTGGATGAAACTAGAGCCTATTATACAGAGTAAAGTAAGCCAGAAAGAAAAACACCAATACAACATACTAACACATATATATGGAATTTAGAAAGATGGTAATGATAACCCTGTATGTGAGACAGCAAAAGAGACACAGATGTATAGAACAGTCTTTTGGACTCTGTGGGAGAGGAAGAGGGTGGGATTATTTGGGAGAATGGCATTGAAACATGTATAAAATCATATATGAATTGAGTCACCAGCCCAGGTTCAATGCAGGATACAGGATGCTTGGGGCTGGTGCACTGGGATGACCCAGAGGGATGTTATGGGGAGGGAGAAGGGAGGGGGGTTCAGGATGGGGAACATGTGTATACCTGTGGTGGATACATGTTGATGTATGGCAAAACCAATACAATATTGTAAAGTAATTAACCTCCAATTAAAATAAATACATTCATTTTAAAAATAAATAAAAACAAGTATAAAATGACAACATTTTGTCATTAATTAATGAAAACAATAAAAGTCCTGGGAGATTTTATCTCAAGGAGAAACACTTAAGTTGAGACCAGGTAAGCAGTTGAGAAACTGAAAATCTGGAAATCAAATAATCTCACTGTGGCTGGTGATCAAAGAACAAGAGGAAATTCTGGTGAAATAATCCTAGAGGATAATGCAGATACCACAGTATGCCCTGTTTGTATGACAGGCTATATAGATTTTGAATTGTATTCCACATGTTAAAAGATAAACTGAGGCACAGTAAAATGTTTCAGTTCAGTTCAGTTGCTCAGTTGTGTCCTACTCTTTGCGACCCCATGAATCACAGCACACCAGGCCTCCCTGTCCATCACCAATTCCTGGAATTCACTCAAACTCATGTCCATCTCATCAGTGATGCCATCCAGCCATCGCATCCTCTGTCGTTCCCTTCTCCTCCTGCCCCCAATTCCTCCCAGCATCAGAGTCTTTTCCAGTGAGTCAGCTCTTCACATGAGGTGGCCAAAGTATTGAGTTTCATCTTTAGCATCAGTCCTTCCAATGAACACCCAGTAAAATGTTTAGGTTTGATTCCAATCTGCAGCAATAAAGCAGAAGTGATTGTTAGCACTCTACCCATGGAAGCCTGGGGGCAAGGTTTTTATAGAGAAGATAGAAGTGAAATAAGACAATTACTTGATTGGTTGTGGCTTAAGCTTGCACTGTTTAGGAAAGCCTAGTTGGCTGTTTGTGTTTGGTTTTCTTAACCTTGAGACATTTACAGAAATTGACTTTGGCTTAGGATTGAGTGTGTTTATGTAGACCAAAGCATTAGAGCCACTTCAGTTTAATGCGTCCTTTTTTGATCATTTTAGCACAGATATAAAGGGGGACCAATAAAGGACATTATGAAGGATAGAAGAATTTTTACATCAAAATGATATCATGATATGTTTTCCCCTCAACTCAAGGTCTTGATGTTTTCTTTCCTATGTTACTTCCTGGTTAGACAACTTCAAGTGCAGTTTCTATTTCACTTTATTCAGAAATATAATCACAATCACGGCTCTTCCTGGAGAGCTATCTGTGTGCATCTCACATACATTTTCACATTTCTCCTTTATTGTCATCATAAAAGCCCCGGAGATGTAGCTGTTAGTATTCTCATATTAAAGATAAAGAAACTCAAGGCTAGAGGCATTAAATAGCTTGCCATATTTATCCCAGGTTTGACACCAAAGTTGGTTGTGGGATATTGCCTATTATCCTCCACAAACCTCAATCACATTTGAACTCATAAATAGATTTGTCTACATCTATCAGACGACAATCTTATATCTACATTTATCTCTCTATTCTCATCAAAGAAATTTCATTTGATTCTTTTTTTCTTTACCCACTAATTCTCATCTCCTACTGCTACCACCCATGACATGCTTACTCTATCATCTTGGATGACAATACCCAAGATTGGCAAGATTGCTGGTCAGTAGAAAACTTCAGCTTCAGTCCTGTTTCTTCCACAAATTGGGCCTCACTAATGAACCTCAAAATGTTTTCTGTAATTTCAACATGGCTATCTTGAGCTCACCTACTCTCTAGAATGGAGTGAGTAGGAATGATATGTTGAACATAAGTATTTTCTTTTAACTCTAAGAGACTATACAGGTGTCCATTTTTATATAATAGCTCATCTAAGATTCTGTGCTTAGTCTGTGATGGTTTTCTCCCACCCTATTCAGGAAATGAAAGAAAAGAAATGCTGTGAACAATAAAGCTTTTCTCATTGAACATAGCTGCTGTGTTCTTTGACAGAACTCATATCCACAGCAAATTAAGAGCTAATAATTATGTTTTTCTGTGTTTTTGTGTGTTTAAATTATGCTTGGCTATCAGTGATGCAAAATTCTTACAAGGGTCATATTTTCTGCTGTCTGCGTTCTTACCAGGCCTGGCATGATGCTACTAGAAGAGCCAAGCCTAGCAGTTCAGAGAACAGACCCTAGAAGCAGGCAGCTCTGAAATGGAGTCATGGCTCTGATACATACTGGATGAATAAATAGGCGGCTTCTATGCTAGAGAATCTACCTGCAATGCAAGAGACCCGAATTCTATCCCTGGGTTGGGAAGATCTCCTGGAGAAGGGAATGACAACCTACTCCAGTATTCTTGCCTGGAGAATTTCATGGACAGGGGAGCCTGGTGGTTAATCATTCCCTTCTCCAGGGATCTTCCTGAGTCAAGGCTCAAATCTGGGCCTCCTGCCTTGCAGGCAGATTCTTTACCATCTGAAGTATCCCAATAACAGGGAAGTTTGTGTATTCTATATGTACACGTAAAACAATTGATTTGAGCTCATCAGATTTTAATTTTTTTTAAATTTTATATTAGAATATAATTGATTTTCCCTGGTGGCTCAGAGGTAGACAATCTGCCTTCCAGTAGAGGAGACCCAATTTGGTTCCTTGGGTTGGGAATATCCCCTGGAGAAGGGAATGGCTCCCCACTCCAGTGTTCTTGCCTAGAGAATTCCATGGACAGAGGCACCTGGGGGCTACAGGGCAGGACACAACTTATGGACCAAACAACACCAATAACATATTTGATTTACAATATTATATTAATTTCAGGTGTGCAGCAAAGTGATTCAGTTATATATACACATATACCTATCTCAAATGTTTTTCCCTCATAGGTTATTACAGTGATGAGATTTGTAGTAGTAGCTATTTCCCAACACCCTAAGGTAAATCATAGCCAGGTTGCCTGAAGCTTTGAACAAAAGAAGTTGCTTTCTGTTTATTAGCTTATAACACCACTTCCCAGAGACTAAAAGCATTATAATTTATGTTTAAATAACTTTTATCAGTGGTTATCACTATAGTTTTGAATATTTAATAATTTAAAAGGCAGTACTTATATCAAATATTATTTTTGAAGGAATATAGAAACAGCAGGGCTGAGGAAGTGGAGCTGAGTGTTTTATTACTGGTTGATTTACTAAAGATGAATGGTGGTTGAACGGAAGAGCCAGCGTCTTTTTGTCAAACGGAAAGCCGACTGTGGAATCGCTCCCCCATAACTATGCAAAGAATGCACCTGCAAACGATTTAGGTTGTCATCCTTAATCTCTTAAAATTTTAAACTAGATATTAATTATTCTATAGTACCATGTTCAACTCATCACACAATCTCCTTATGAATTTTTGAATCGTCTTACCCTAAGTAAAGGATAGAGAACATTGTAGGGATAAAATATTAAGTACTTTAGACAAGGAAGACTTTGGAAAACACTTTACAGAGAACTATACGCCTTTGGAACTGTATTTATAAATTTGATTTAAGAAGGTTTAGTCATGTAGGTTTCTTGTTTATATTCATGGGATTAAACTGATGGCTGGGTTTGAGAATGGAGTGTTTTTAAAGGACAACGTGAACATAATTTGGCTTCTACTATTTTGTAATTGAAAAGTTCAGTTCATTAAGCAGATTTGTCTTTTGAGCTTGTGTGACAGAGCTCACCATTACTTTAGAATTCCTCAGAACACTCAGGTCAACCTAGGAAAGAAGCTCTTTGAAACTTTGAAGTTTTTAAGTCTCAATATATTCAAGAATTGAAGCAGAACTGGAGATTAACACCAGTCCAACTGTCTGCTACATTTCTCTTTCTATAATCCCTTTCTTCTCTTTCTCTTTACCCCTCTTCTTTTTCCTTTTCCTTGCCTCTTTCCTACAAGGAAATTCAGTGTATAGGACAGACACATGGAACAGAAAGAGATTCTAGAGATTAACTACTCTGTCTAAACCTCATGAGTAAGTGTCCAGTGGGGAGTAACTGACTTATCCAGATTCTGGTGTCTTTATCCTACCCCACAGCCTAAACTGAAGGCAGGTACAAGTTCTGTTCCTCGAGAATGGGTTGGCAAGCTGGGTGTCCAGAATGCCTGCTATCAAAGCCACGTTCTTTTGTTGCACTGCTGTGGGACACGGGAGAAGTTGTTTTACCATGCTGCTCCATTCCTCATCTATAAAAGTGAAACTCACTCAGTGGTGTCTGATTCTTTGCAGACCTCATCGACTCCACTGTCCATGGAATT
This sequence comes from Nanger dama, assembly GCA_917880005.1. NCBI lineage: Eukaryota > Metazoa > Chordata > Mammalia > Artiodactyla > Bovidae > Nanger > Nanger dama. Next base: position 5,241,860 of record CAKJTW010000003.1, on the reverse strand, counting down.
CTCCAGGCCAGAGTACGGGAGTGGGAAGCCTTTCTCTTCTCCAGGGGATCTTCCCAACCCAGGGATTGAACTCAGGTCTCCCACATGCAGGTGGATCCTTTACCAGCTGAGCCACAAGGGAAGCCCAAGAATACTGGAGTGGGTAGCCTATCCCTTCTCCAGCAGATCTTCCTGACCCAGAGATCAAATCGGCGTCTTCTGCATTGCAGGCAGATTCTTTACCAACTGAGCTGTGAGGGGAGCCCTCATCTACAAAGGAAGGATAATATTAGCATGTACTACCAGGTTTATTGTGAGTATTAAGTTAATCTACATAAATACATAAATGTGTGTCCTAAACGTAGCTGTGATTAGGGACTTCCTTGGTGGTCCAATGGTTAAGAACTGGCCTCCAATGCAGGGAACACAAGTTCTGTCCCTGGTTGGGGAACTAATATTCCACACGCCTTGGGGCAGCTAAGCTTCCATGCTAACTGCTGAGCCAGTGTGCTCTGGTGCCACAACTAGAGAGCAGCCGGTGCACCACATTCCTTAATGGAAGATTCCACATGCCACAAGTAAGACCTGCTGCAGCAAAACAAAGAAACAGTCGAAGCAGAAATATAGCTGTGATAAATAAATATTAGCTATTATGATATTCTAATTGTATTATTAATATACAGGAGATACAGATAGGGAAGTGGGAATTTCAGAAGACAGAATAGCCTGCTAAGAGGAGTCAGATTTTAAAAGTAGCAGTCTCCTTATCTGGAAAATGGGAATAATTATTATAGTGTCTACTACTGAGTTGCTTTAAGGATGCAGGGACGCACTGCATTTAAAGTATTCAATTCAGCATTCTGTGCATGGTGGAGGTGAAGGTGAAGGTGAGGTCGCATGGTATACATGTTAACAATGGATGCTGTCGCGGTAATGGCAGGGGTGAATAAAGTGACATGGAACCAGCGTCAGCAGGGAGCGGCCTTGTTGCTCTGTGCAGACTGGAGACAGGGAATCTGTTGAGAGGAATGCTAAACATGTTACTAGGTCCTACAGAAACAAAGAAAATCATGGCACTTCTCTTCCTAAAAGCCCTGAAGCCCTTCCCACTCTTGCATCTCAGTGCTTCCTAAGTCTGTCCCCTTAGGTAGGCGCTACGCTCACGTGTTATCATAGGGCACACGTCCTGTACCCTATGATACTTCCTTATTCCTGAGGAATAATGTTCAAGGAACGACATGTTGGTGCCTGGATTTTATTTTTCCCAAGTGCATACCCCCTAAAATGTGTAACTGTCAAAACTAAAATCAGATCACCGACGCACCAAGGAAAGCCTTTCAGGGTCGTGTGTGTTTCATTTGTGGGGAAGACTGAAAGTGGCACATATTAGTCACTACCTTTACAATTACACGTCAGATCTAAAGGATAGCTTTTCATTCAGAAAATAAGCGACTAGTCACACTGAATTCAGGCATGGGTTCTCCTCAGATCACTGGCCTCTCCATAATCAGTCAGTCAATCTTGGAGAGTTTTTCACTTCGCATTATGACAAGCTGATCCAAGAGCTTAACAGTTTACAAACGGCTCAGACACCTTAATATATTTTACTTGCCTCATTTTTTATGCACATGTGTCATATTATATGTTACTGAAACTATGCTGTTGTTATGCATAGGGTGTGCGTGTGTGTTCAGTTTAGTGTTTTTATTTTGCATGGGTTAGCCATGATCAGGATGTCATCCTTGTAAATCGAGGCCAGAACACTTAGGTCAAGGGCTGAAGTTAGCATTCTTAAAGTTCAACTCCCTCTCTTAATTCCTTCTTTTTTTTTCTTTGCCTCTCTCAATAGCTCTTAAAAGTGGAGGTAAGAGGGAGTCATTTGACTCAAGCGGTTCAGATAATTTTCTCACCTTCGTGCTTCACGTTGAGATAGAGACTATTAATTGTTACAACTCTGAGTCGAGAGATAAGAGAGATGTGCTGAGACAGGGACGAGGCATAAAGCCGCTCATGAAGGCGCAGGCGTCCTCTGCCCGCTCCGAGCCTTGATCAAATACCTGCGTGGCTCATCTCCGCTCCCCAGGCCCTGCGCAGACGACCCGCAGCCGCTCTGACCTCCCTGCGAGCTCTGGGTTGGGTTTTTCATTTCACACATCATTCAACTCCTCGCCCCAGTGATTCCAGAGGGCCAATAACCCATCCGATCCTGTGTGCACATCAGCGCTAATCATGCAAATTCCTGCTTCAGAAAGGTGGAGATCCTAATACAAATTCTTGAAAAGCGTATACCCTGGGATTTTTATAGCGGGTCCTCTTACAAATCATCTCAGAAAGGGATGAAATCTGGAGCCAGAAAACAGAATAGTTTAGTTCCTAGTTTAGTTCCCGACCAAGCTTGGCAATTATATTAATGTTTCCTTGGGTAACTTTCTCTTTTCATGGTCATAATATGTAATTGAAGTTGAGTTCACATTAGACAGACAGTATTTTTATTAAATTCAAATAGCTTCTCTGGTCAAATTGACTTAATCTGGCCGCCTATTGGAGAGTGAGGAGAATCCCTTTTTAATCCTGAGTTGGTCCTTGCCTAAAAATATCCATGTGCTCTAGAAGTAAATATTTTCAAATTTGGTTGTCTACCTGAGACTGATTGGAATAGTCTCAAATATAGAAATTAAAAATAATAATATTTTAAAACCAGCAACCCAATAGCAGGCCAATTTGTGATTAAAAAGAAAAAAAAAAAAGGCCTAAAGTAATAGTTGATCATTTATTAGAAAGCTTTACTTTCTTTAGAAGTGTTTTCACTTAATGTTGAGTTAATGAACTCAGTGATAATGTTTTTAGGGCTGCTATAAAACTTTTAATATTAGGAAAAAATAGAAAATTAAAATAGAAATTAATATTAGCCATATTTTGAATTTTAAATTAAATTGGAATTTGGGTATGAAGGGGAAAGAGCATTTTCCCCACACCCTTCTTTGTTCTTGCTGAGATTTCAGTAATAAAACACAGGCAAACTGGATAATAAAAGAAGTTTAATAAAATGTACACCTCCTGCACCTACGGAAGACACCCACAAAACTAAGCAACTCCCTTGAAGGGCCCAAGCCATCACCTTAAATACCTTCTGCAGCTAATGACAAAGGATGTTGGCGGGAAGGGGAGGACAGTTATGGGAGGCTATCAGGAAAAGCACAGAAAGGTTCTTACACAGATTGAATTTTTTGCCTTTTTCATTGATATATTTCTAGAGATTTAGTCACCTTTCCCTTCCCGGCAAAGAGAGGGAAGCACGCTTACAAATAGAGATTTCTCTTCTAGATATTAAATATTGCTTAAAAACAGATAATTCTACTCTGTTGTGAAAGCTTTTACTGTGTCTACTATTTCTTAAAAGTAATTAATCTGAAATAATTCTTATGCCAAAGAAGCATATTTTGGGGTGGTGGATTCTGCCCCCCCAACCCCAGTGCACTGTGAAATGTTGAGAAGTCATTTTACCTCACTCTCCGAGTATCTCTCATATGGTCAGACACTGTCATCTACTCAGTAGCCATTATTTACTTTGTCTTTGCTAGCAGAATCCTGAATTTTTTTCAGAAATCATGCAAGCATTCCTTTTATGAAATCTGTTAGCTCTGGATAATAAATGTTGGTTAGCAGAGGGAACCAATTCCAGTAAACCCCACATAACTATAATTTGTTTAGGCAGGAGAATTTGATACACCATTGGACTCTTAGGACATTTTTTGGGGGGAGGGCATTAAAAAGTATAAAAGAAAATGTTGTTTCCCTAAAACTGAGCAGTGAGAATAAAGTTCTCATGAAAATAAAAATACCTCTCCCTGACCTTGGATATTAAAGTTCATAATACAGTGCTTGAATCTGCTGTAGTCATTGTTAAAATATTGCTAATATCCTAGAATAATGCAACTCCAAAATACATCTTTATATAAGAAAATAAATATATCACTGTTAAAATAATTTACTGTAAGATTTTCTGATACCCCAAACTAAGAGCATAGTTACTTTAACTTCAAGACTTTGGATAAATCACTGTGTCTTTATGACCTCATTATTATGTCTGCATGAATCAGATTAAGCAGAATAAATCAAAGTTTATTTCCATCTATATAAATTCTGCTATAGCTCCCATGGAGTTCCAGGTAAACTCTAAGCATTGACTTTGGGATTCATTATTCTTCTCTTTTGTGATTCTTCCATCTAGAATTGTTAATATGACTTCTAGGGTTACTGAATGAGGAGAAGAGAAAGCTAGATAGTTACTCAGAAACATTTCACTGCCTCAAAATGATGGTGAGTTCTATTTTTCAGTCCACTGTCCAGAGATAGGCACATGTCCTGGGTCAACCACAAGATTCTGGAAAGCGTGGGCTATCTTGGATATTCAGTGAACTAAAAACTTCCATCAAAGTGTGCCTGATGTAGATTAGAAATATTAGAAGCCAGGGTTAGGAAATGTATTTCTCTTACTATATAAGAATTGAAAGGAGCTCTCCAGATTCCCTTCAGTTCTATAAATCATTTGAAGGGACATTTTAGGAGATTTAATTTAATTGCAAAGCAAAGGTTTTATAGTGTAAGAGTTTGAATAGGAGAAAGGACAAACTGTAGGCAGCTGCACGTGTATGTAGCAGAATGTTTACATCCATGGGGCTGAATCAGAGCGTGGACACCGGAGTCTGACGAATCTGCGATGTGCATCGGCTCATTCACATGCTGGCTGTGTAACGAGGGAAAGTTGTTTAAGTATTTGAGGTTGAATTTTTGCTGTTGTTGGTTAGTCACTAAGTCATGTCTGACTCTTTTTTGATCCTATGGACAGTAGCCCACCAGACTACTCTGCCCATGGGATTTCCCAGGCAAGAATACTGGTGTGGATCGCCATTTCCTTCTCCAAGGGATCTTCCTGACCCAGGGATCGAACCCAGGTCTCCTGCTTTGCCAGATGCATTCTTTACCACTGAGCCACCACGGAAGCCCCTGAGTTGGATTGCTCATCTGAAAAATGGGAATGATATGAAGAGCGGTTCCATAGTTTTGGAGAAAATATGGCAAAGCCATCTGTGCTGTGTGTTTTCCAATAGTGCCATGCAGTTCTTCAGTTCTCTGTGGACATTGGCTGGGTGTCCTATGAATTTACCTCAATTCTGATACTATTTATTTAGGGATAGTGTCATATTTCACAGGTTAAGTGCTCATCCTATCCCCCTTTCCCAGAAGAAGTAGGTGGGTGGGCTTGAAAGTTCCAGCCCTCTAACCCCATGGTCTTTCTGGAGACCAGCCCCATCCTAAAGCTATCTAGTAGCCCCATTCATTGCAAGTCACCTCATTAGTGTGATTTCAGGTGTGACTACAAAGGCTCCATGATGAATAAGAAAGACCCTCTGTCACTCAGGAAGTTCCAAGGGTATTAGGACCTTTGTGCCTGGAACCTAGGAAAAAGACCAAATATATTTCTTACCATACCACACCATCCTATATGAAACAAACAGTTTCTTCTGTAAGTTTGCTACTCAGGATGCATGCTGCTCAGTCGCTTCAGTCGTGTCCGACCCTGTGCGACCCCATAGACGGCAGCCCACCAGGCTCCCCCATCCCTGGGATTCTCCAGGCAAAAACACTGGAGTGAGTTACCATTTCCTTCTCCAATGCATAAAAGTAAAAAGTGAAAGTGAAGTCGTTCAGTCGTGTCTGACTCTTAGCGATCCCATGGACTGCAGCCCACCAGGCTCCTCAGTCCATGGGATTTTCCAGGCAAGAGTACTGAAGTGGGGTGCCATTGCCTTCTCCAAGGATGCATATATTATACTTGATATGCAGGAGAGCTAGAATTAATAAATGTGTTATTTCACAAAAAAAGAAAAAGAAAAAAAGTTCGCCTGTCAATTCTGGAGACATGGGTTTATCCATGTGTCTGAAAGCTCTCCTGGAGATGGAAATGGCAACCCAATCCAGTATTCTTGCCTGATAAATACTATGGACAGAAGAATTTACCTCAGTCCATGGGGTCACCGAGTCAGACATGACTTAGCAACTGATCAGGCATGCACAAGTAAAATAAAACATTCTTTCTTAAGCAAACTTTTTCCAAACTGCTCTCCATGTTTGTTATTTTACAATCATGTCATCATTTTGTCAGTGGAAAGAGGGTAGCAAAAGGCAATTAAGGATATTTCAGGTTATACTAGGCAATTACAGCAAATGGAGTGCCATGGCAATAAAGCATGGATTTTCCTCAATAAATAAAGTCTTGGGTTATAAATTCTTCTGCGTTATATTTCCTCCTCTCTGTGGTACGTCCGTAGGAAATTATGCTAGAAAGACTGTGTTATTGATATTCTAAGTGCACGTTGGCATAACAGCACCTGTATTCTTCAACCATAATTGTGTCAAAGCTTGCTAAACTTTTTATTTTAAATATATATAGAGAAAGAATAGCTTGAGCATAAAAGACTCTTAATCCCTTTATACCACCAAAGGTTAAGTCTTGCTTTTGGTAATTCCATGTTCTTTGTGGATATGGGTGTGCACTTTTGTGTGTATGTGTGTGTGAGTGTGTGTGTGTGTGTGTGTGTGTGTGTGCTTGGTGTTGGTGGCGTGATTAAGTGGAACAAGACAGGAAGTAGTGCTTGCTTCCCTGTTGGTCTGCTCTCCATTTATTTACCAAATTCCTGCTGAGCATTTATTATGTACTGAAAACTTGGGCTAGGCAAAGAGTGCAAATGTATCCTGGGTCATCAAAAGTACGAAGGTTGGACTTCCCTAGCGGTGTAATGGATGGGAGTCTGCCTGCCAGTGCAAGGGACACAGGTTTGACCCCTTCTGGGAAGGATCCACATACCGTGGAGCAGCCGGGTCCGTGGGCACAGCTGCTGAAGCCCACGTGCCTAGTGAGCATGCTCCGCACCAAGAGAAGGCGCTGCAAGGAGAAACGCATGCGCTGCAACCAAGAGCAGCTCCTGCCCACAGCAACTAGAGAGAGCCCAGGCAAAGCAACAGAGACCCAACACAGCCAAAAATCAAATGAGTATATACTTCCTTATTAGAAAATAGTGTCCAGGTTAGCACAATAAAGATATGGTCACCCTACTTTATATATATACAGTATAAAAGTTAGCAGCAAAGATTAAACGAACTCAGTGAACTATGATCAGTGTCGTGGCATGCCACCATGTTATACAAATATTTATCTGATGATGCAGCTTAGTTTAGATGAGTCAGATGGGCTTACGTGAAGAGAAGAAATTTAACAGAATGGGTAGGAGGCAAAAGAAGGAGTCAGGAAAAACCATTCCCACAGTTCAACACATTCATTCCATTCTGAGATTCATTTTCTGCATTTTGTCATACACGTTTGTACAAGGGTTCCGAGGGCATGCAGTAGAGGGATTTTCAACCAAACCGAGTAATTAACATCTGCAAGGATCTCCATTCTTTATGCAAAAGATTATTTTTTCTAGATCCCTCTATGCACTATAGTCTGGAAAAGAAAGCATGATGAGATTAGACTCTGACAGATCCATGTGTGAGTGTGTGTGTGCTAGCTGTGTGACTTGGGGGAGTTTTTGTTTGCAGGGGGAAGGGGAGATTTTTCAGCAAGCAAATTTTCCTGGTTCAAACAGATACTGATTAAAACTTAACCTCTGCCGGTGCTTTGGTGAACCAGAAGAGAAAGATGCCAAAGCAGATGACTAGGAGGAACATATGAGGAGAAAAGGGTATTTTTAAATGTGGATGGATTCATGAAACATGACACTCACTGTTCATATATACTGTACACTGAATTAGAGAATGGAAGATTAATGAGGGCTGTAACAATAGCAGTGATCACCAACATATGAACGTTGCCCTAAAACAGTACACAATACCTATGTACACCTATTCTCTGTATCGATCTTTATGTCAGCCACCTTAGTTCCAGCTCCTTAAGCTTTTCAAGGCAGAAGCCAATGAATGGTTTTATATTAATTCCTAATCTATCATCAATTGTTGTTGTGGCCTTAGGCATGACATTTAAGTGTCTTGGCCTCATACTCCTCATCTGTAAATGGGACTGCAGTTCTCCAGGCTTACTAGAGCTTCTGTAAAATAAAAGGGGTTCATCCTACACAAAGACGCAACTCACTAGAGGCCAAAGTTGGCTTTTGGTGATACAAAATAAGGATCAGCATAGTAAGGCAAAAATCTTTCTTCCCTGTCTTTTCATAATTCTTAACGTTACAAAGATTGTCTTAGCCAAGAACCTGCAGGAATAGAGGGAAAATAATTTTTCCTCCTTTACAGAGGATAAGAGAAAGGGAGAAAGGGAAAGAGAGCGAGAGAGATGAAAAATAACTTAAACTTAACCCATGTTATTTTACATAGGGAAAAGCCTAAAGTAGTTTCATCCACTTGGGGATAAGTATGAATAGATTTGAGAAGATGGAGGAGAAATGAAAATGTCAGAAGTAGATGATCCTGAGAGTTGCCAGAATAATAGTATCATGGAGATGGGAGGTTTGGAAGAAAAGCAAATTTTATTGATAAATGTATCATCTTAGACATCTCTGTGGTCATTCTATGCTAAATCAATACTTTGATGCAAATTTAAGTTTTACAAGCAAAGCTAAATACTATTTTTTCACAAGAACAATATATATTTGAACTCTGATTTAAAATATTTTATGATATAAAATATTTATGTTTTCCTTAAAACAGAAAAAACCATTCAAGGTCCACTTCCTTTGTGGAATAAAAGTATGACATTTACCTTATTTATCATTCTTCCCTGTAATTTTTTTTAAATCTAATGCAGCCAGGAATCAAAAGTACAGAAATATTGAATGTTGGTAACAATGCCTGAAGGCTCAGCAGTGTTGACAAGCACATTCCTAACCACCAATGAATAAACCGACCATGACTTAATTAAATTTGTGTATTAAGAATGAGTGGTGCTCTTTGCTCCTGAGAAGGCACTTTCATTTATTCAATAAGCAATATTAAGAGATTACTGTGCACTGGAGCTCAAAAATCAAGCAAGTAAATCCTTCTGTATGCGAAGTTCACAGCCTCAAGACAGATGAACAGAAATTTGCAGCCCTTGTGCTGAGCACTGCAGTCCTCTGACAGGCATGCACTTCACTGCAACCTTGCAGCTTGTGTGCTTGTGTGCTTGTGCAGGAATGCTCGGTTGTGTCTGACTGTTTGTGGGTCCGTGAACTGTAGCCTGCCAGGCTCCTCTATGAAATTCTCCAAGCAAGAAAACTGGAGTGGCTGTCATTTCCTCCTCCAGAGGAAACTCCCTAATCTAGGAATCAAACCTGTATCTCCTGGGCTTCCTGCATATTCACAGGGAGATTCTTTCCACTGAGTCACCTGGGAAGCCAAATTACAAATTAGATTAAGGCAAAAGTATAGACGACCCTTAAATAATGTGGTTCTGAATTTTGCAGGTCCACTGATATAAGGATTTTTTTTTAAGTAAATAATTACTAGAAGACTACATGGCCCAGGTTGGGTTGAACCTGAAGATGAGAAACCTCAGATTCAGAGGACTGATTATAACTGTATAGGAGGAGTTATCACTGAGTAGAAGGTTGGTGCTCCTAACCCTCCCCACTCCCTGCGTCGTTTGAAGATCAACTGTAATTTGTTGTAATAAAGTAATTAGTTGCCTCTTGTAATTAGTTGCCATAAGTTTTTAAAAGCCATGTACAAATTTTAATCTTTTACTCCAAAGTTACTTTTTTCTCAATAACTTCTGACTTTTTAAAATACTATCTCTTTATAGAATATGAAGAACATATATTTTTAGAATTTCTCATTTGCACACTCAAATCCCATGATCCACTCCTTCAGCTAAGGTGGACATACTGATACACGTGTGTTAGCTACCAAACCACAAACTCAACCAACTGTACTAGCGTGTCTGTCTCCAGAGGGCTGCGTGGGCAGCGCATTCGGCGCCATATCCAGCCTCCTCTGTCCACCCGCAGACTCTGGCCTGGCCATCACCAGTCTGGGCTTTTCTTCTCTTGCTATCATTTCCATCATGTATGCTGTTGCTCCTGCACTCATAGAAATTGGAGTACCTCCTTCTTAGGAACCTGTTCTGTTAACCAAAGAAGATTTTATTAAATCTTCCCTCTTGGGGTCATAAAACTTTCCATTGCATCTTTCTCCAAAGCAACTGATGCCAGCTAGTCTCAGACTTCCATAATCAGTGGAACCAACGGAGAAGCAATGTATAAAAACTCTTGGAAGTAAGGATCAGCTAGAAAGTGACACCTAGTCACCAACCTTAGACAGCCTTAGAGTCTTGCATAATTTTATGTCTCATCCCGGGACTTTGTCGTGTTATTTATCTCTTAGTAGGAAACCTGGGTGCAAATACAATTATAAACATGGAGACATCTCAGTCTCAAAATAGTACACCTGAGCCAGTTCTTAACCTGAATGAGCTCACCCAATGAGAGTTGAAAATTCACATACATTGCTGCTGAAAGCTTTCCCACAGTGGCGTGATGAGAATTCCATACGCAGAAAGCGGCTTTGCAGCAGCTGCTTGCTGGTGGCAGTGCAGCTTCCACCACTCTCCGCTGGCCTGGTGTCAGTCCCTCTCCAACTGAGTGTAAATCACTGTGCTTCTGCCTCGCCTTTGCCTACCCTCATTTCTCAACTCTGTTCACATTATGTGCATTTTAGTCTGCAGTTTGTCAATTGACTGCTTAGCAACTATAAAATTATGTTGGTGGAGAATCTGTATTAAAAAAGCAACTTTCAGTAATGCGGTAGCGCCTGTCCTTAGAAAACTAATTTTAGTGGAAAGAAACGTTCAGCCAAGACTGACATGACAAACAGTAGTAATGTGCCTTTTAGTATATCTAATGGTAATAAAAATGCAAGTTAGCCTTATAGTCCTCGTTTTATTTATTTTTTCTGAAGTAACATCCCGTTTGTTTACTGTTTGATTCTCTGCTTAAACCAATTGTTTTAAGAATTATGTCTTCTTAATCATTGCAAACAATTTTTAAAAGCTGATTTATTTTAATTGAAGGATAACTGTTTTACAATATCAGGTTGGTTTCTGCCGTACATCAACATGAATCAGCCATAGGTATACATATGTCCTCTCCCTCTGGAACCTTCTTGCAACCTCCCTGCCCATCCACCCATTCTGGGTTGTTACCGAGCCCCAGTTTGCGTTCCCTGAATCACAGAGCAAATCTTCGCTGACTATCTATTTTACATAAGGTAGTATAAATATTTCCCTGTTACTCTCTATTCAGCCCACCCTCTCCCCTTCATGCACCCTGCATCCATAAGTCTGTTGCTGTGTCTGCCTCTCCATTGCTACCCTGAAAAGTCTCTTTTTTATAACAATTTTTTTCAGTACAGTTATTTTTTTGATATGTAAGAAGAATAAAGGATAGGTTGTACTACAATGGTATCGAAGCATGCCATATTTTTCTGTCTGTAGCATTTTTCAGTCATCCAAGTGGATAGTGTAGCTAAGCGGGTCATGCAGGGAAGGACCTGACAATCACACAGACCTAAGGAGGTATCGGGAAGCTATAACATGCAATATGCCACAGGGTAAAACACGGGCATAGAGGAAAGCAGGCTGCACAGTTCTTTCCACTGGACCCCAGATCACTTTTCTGAAAATTTCATTATTGCTGCTGGAACAGCCATGTCTTCAGTGTCTTTTAAGAATTTTTCTCTCTTTGTTTCTTATTTTATTTTTTGGCTGTTCCATGGTTATGGGATCTCAGTTCCCCACCCAGTGATTGAATCCAGGCCACAGCAGTTAAAGCTCAGAATCCTTACCTCTAGGCCATCAGGGAACTCCCATAATGTGCCTTTTTTTCTTGGCCAGAGTTGATTTATTTTGTAGGAAGACATATTTGTTCAAATTGGCTGATAAGAAGAACACTCTGGCCACCAACACCACTGAAACAACCTAAATGGCTGTTTCAGTCATTGAGGACCAACCTCAAGCTGAAATCTTTGAGATTCTTCTTCAAGATTTCTCATTTTGAGCCAACAACAGCAATATTTTCTGCTTTATAAACTGGAAAGGAGGAAGATGTTCTCCAGATACAAGGGGCTGTAGAAAGTGATATATGGAAAGACATAGGGAAAGGTGGAAAAAGTCCTGATGTTTGAATTCTTGGATTTGTGCAGGTCAGAAAGCAACAGTTAGAACTGGACATGGAACATAGACTGGTTCCATAGGAAAAGGAGTAAGTCAAGGCTGTATATTGTCACCCTGCTTATTTAACTTGTATGCAGAGTATATCATGAGAAATGCTGGACTGGAAGAAACACAAGCTGGAATCAAGATTGCCGAGGAAAATATCAGTAACCTCAGATATGTAGAAGACACCGCCCTTATGGCAGAAAGTGAAGAGGAACTAAAAAGCCTCTTGATGAAAGTGAAAGAGGAGAGTGAAAAAGTTGGCTTAAAGCTCAACATTCAGAAAAAGAAGATCATGGCATCTGGTCCCACCACTTCATAGGAAATAGATGGGGAAACAGTGGAAACAGTGTCAGACTATTTGGGGGGGGCTCCAAAATCACTGCAGATGGTGACTGCGGCCATGAAATTAAAGACACTTACTCCTTGGAAGAAAAGTTATGACCAACCTAGACAGCATATTCAAAAGCGAAGACATTACTTTGCCGACTAAGGTCCATCTAGTCAAGGCTATGGTTTTTCCAGTGGTCATGTATGGATGTGAGAGTTGGACTGTGAAGAAGGCTGAGTGCCGAAGAATTGATGCTTTTGAACTGTGGTGTTGGAGAAGACTCTTGAGAGTCCCTTGGACTGCAAGGAGATCCAACCAGTCTTTTCTGAAGGAGAGTAACCCTGGGATTTCTTTGGAAGGAATGATGCTAAAGCTGAAACTCCAGTACTTTGGCCACCTCATGCAAAGAGTTGACTCACTGGAAAAGACTCTGATGCTGAGAGGGATTGGGGGCAGGAGGAGAAGGGGACGACCGAGGATGAGATGGCTGGATGGCATCACTGACTCGATGGACGTGAGTCTGAGTGAACTCTGAGAGCTGATGATGGACAGGGAAGCCTGGCGTGCTGTGATTCATGTGGTCACAAAAAGTCGGACACGACTGAGCGACTAAACTGAACTGAACTGAAAGCCTATACACACTCTTGCCATTGACTTCTGAATCCAAGACTCCCCTTTATGCATTACTCCTTTTTGAATAATGCAGTATGAATTAATAGTTCTTTATTTAACCAAGCAAATGTTATCTATACTCTACAGCACTGAGGACTCAGCTGAACCGCAAGGGTAGCAAGGTAGTCTGGCTCTCACACTCACACACGTGCTGCTCAGATCATGATCTAATACTTGGCAAATAGCCTTCGTTGTGAGAGTCTCTTTCGTCAGGGGACTTAACCCCATTATGGGCCCTGCTGATCTGTTGCCCCTGCATCTCAGGCACTTCCTAGACCATGATTGTTTAGTCACTAAGTCATGCCCAACTCTTTGGGACCCCATGGACTGTAGCCTGCCAGGCCCCTCTCTCCATGGGATTCCCCAGACGAGATTACTGGAGTGGGTTGCCTTTTCCTGCTCTGGAGGATCTTCCCAGATTAGGGATCAAACGCTCATTTCCTACGTCTCCTGCACTGGCAGGCAGATCATTTACTACTGGGCCACCTTGGAAGCCCGTTGGTGGCCTCATGATTAAGCCCCATGATTAAACTCTCCAAACTGCAAGACACCCCCTATGGAAGAAGCAGCAAATGGTACTCAGACTATATCAGATGGCACTTCATTCAAAAGACAACAGCATAGAAGCCAACGAGCCAGGGCAGACTGAAGAACACTTGGCTGAAATAATTGACTTTTGCAAGTTCCCCGGGGCCAAACTTTGTGTTACCTTATTCAGTTATGTCTCTCTCAGCAGCTTCCCCTCTTATCCCCTCTCTTTCCGACCCAGGCATAGGTTTCACAATACCTAGACTTCTTTCCTACCTTATGTATTTGTGGTCACGAAAATGAAATAAAATAAAATGAGCATAAATCTGGAATTGTCTGAAGCTGAGTATAAAAACTTTCAATATCTGTGGACTTTATGAGCTTAAGGTAGACAGGAGTATATGCAAGTCCTCACTTCTGTGTACATTAGAGATGGAATGGGCTTATGGTAGCTGGCTCACAAAACTCTTGAATGTGGGCTGTTTAATAGCAATATTTGGTAGAAGTTATCTTAATGTATGTGAGTATATTTGTATATGTGTGATTATGAAGTTTTGTATTTATTTAAAACACCTATTAAGTTCAGATAGAAAGCATTCTTGACAATTTCTAGTTTTATTTTTCATATCACTTTCAATTAATGACATTCATCCTTGGGCGATAACAAACACCTTTGCACCCTGTTAGTAATCATCTTAGGGGAAAAAAGCCTTTCTTTGTTTATTAGTTTGCTGTTTCTCTTTAGGCAATTCTTTTATAGGATTCTCATCAGACTGTTTCACTTTCAGGATTCTTAAGCCATGGTTAAGGAAACTGAATAATAAAGGTCATGGCATGTCTGATATTTATGATAGAACTTGTGTTCTACTCATGAACTTTTGTCTAATTGTGAACTACTGTATCTGAAGTCCAGGTGAGATATTTGTTCCCTTATCCAGGGGATCTTCCCAGCTGAGGGACTGAAGCTGGGTCTCCCTCATTGCAGCAGATTCTTTACCATCTGAGTCACCAGGGAGGCCCAGAACTCGGGTGCTGAGGCAACAAAGAGTAATGCCTGAGACTGCAGGATGCTTCTGGCTCTGGTGGAGTTGTTTTCTGGGGTGTTTAAATAATGAGTGCAGTGTGGGAGCCAAAACAAGCTGCCTCAGATGGGCGTGTTTGCATTCATCAGAGACGAGGGCAAGAAGAGGCTAGAAGGGGTTGATTGGGAAGAAGAGAATGCATTTAAAATGCAGTGCCTCCTGGACAGAGTGTAATTGACTCCCACTGGCAGATCAGGGTCCTGTGCCAGGTGCTGGCGCTGGCAGGGTGTGGGTTCTCAATTAGGCACACCTAATCACTTCTTACCACCAGCACTGTGTGTGCTCTGGTCTTTGGCTGAGATTATTGCAATAACTTCTAACAAGTCCCCCTGCTACTCCTTGGGCCCCTTTCCAACCTACTTGCCATATGTCAGCCCTAGAGACCCCTTTCAGTTTGTTAAGTTACATTACATCACTCCTCTGCTCAGTGAACTCAACAGTTCCCCCTCCCTCGGTGAAAGTCAATGTCCCCATGGCCTATAAGGTGCTAGGTGCTCTGCCTTTGCCACTCCTCATTTTGGCCTTAAATCCTGCTTCCCCTTCTCGACCCCTGTCCCTCCAGTCACAGGTGGCTCCTCACTGTGCCTCCAGCAGAAAAGGGGCGTGTCTTCTTCAGGGCCTTCACATCTGCTGCCCCCTCTCTGTGGCATGCATTTCTCAAATAAGTGCGTGCATGCTCTGTACTTCCTCAGACTCAGGTGAAGTGTAAGCCCCTCAAACCTTCTGTGCTTCACTCTAACACTACAGGCCTCATGAGGAGTCAAAAATCCATTTCTCCCACTAAAATTCTCTGTCTAGAAATGACAGCATGTAAATACATATGTGTGTGTATGTATTTTGTTTAATCTTCTATCTCTTGAAAGAGAGTTTATCTGTTTTATTCATTGATCTCCTGTAGTAATTGAACATGTCATATACATTATGTTCTCAGTGAATTTATGTGCTCAGTTGTGTCCAACTCTTTGCAACTCCGTGAACTGTAGCCCACCAGGCTCCTCTGTCTATGAGATTTCTGAGCAAGAATACTGGAGTTGGCTGCCATTTCCCTCTCCAGGGGATCTTCTCAACCCAAGGATCAAACCCATGTCTCTTGTGTCGCGTGCACTACAGGTATATTGAGCCATTGTCAATACATATTACAAATTTGTTAAAGGAATGACTCTTTTAATCATCTGAGATGCCATCAATTGAAATCACTTTTCTTTATATATATATGTATATATATCCTAAGATGTAATCAAATATATAAACATATGCATATGCATGCCTATGAGCTTCTCTTGTGTCTCAGATGGTAAAGAATCTGCTTGCAATGCAGGGTACCTGAGTTTGATCCCAGGGCCAGGAAGGTCGCCTGGGGAAGGGAATGGCTACCCACTCCAGTATTCTTCCCTGGAGAATCCCATGGATAGAGGAGCCTGGTGGGCTACAGTCCATTGAGTCACAAAGAGTCAGACGTGACTTAGCAACTGACACGTTCACTTTCATATACAATTTCACATATGTTTATGTGTGTATGCAACTTCTGTTTAATCAGCTAGAAAAAAAAAAGTAACGACAGCAAAGAGGAGAGGAATAACGAGGGTATAAGAAAAAGGAAGGCGGGAAAAAAAAGATGGCGGAGGAATAGGATGGGGAGAACACTTTCTCCCTCTCTACCTCATCAAAAGAACATTTCAACGCGGAGTAAATTCCACAAAATAACTTCTGACTGCTGGCAGAGGACATCAGGCATCCAGCAAAGCAGATCATTGGCTTCAAAACCTGGTAGGAATTATTTTATTTTATTTTATTTTATTTTATTTTATTTTATTTTAAAGAACGAAGATAGAGACAAAGGAGGTAGGGAGGGAACCCCTGCATGGGAAGGGAATCCCGTCCCAGGAAGAGACTCTTAAAGAGAGGTTCCCAAAATTGGGGAACTTTCTCACAGCTGTGCATGGGGCGAGCCCTGGAAGCACAGAGGGCAACATAACAGGAAGGAAGAATAAATAAATAATTAAAACCAACAGATTACGAATTCAACAGTAAAACCCCCAGCGGACAAGCAGCGCAAACGCCTGCGTCCGGCAGCAGTGGGGGCTGGGCAGGGAGGAGCGCGCCCGCGACAGTGCTTTCTAAGAATTGGGCCGCGGGAGACGTGGGCTGCAGGGCTTTTCTCGAGAATCGGGCGTAACGGGGCCAGAATCGGGTCCGCGCGTGGATAGAACGAATTATCCTGGACTAGCAAACCAGACCGGGGGATAACTAACACGCGAAACGCCGAACATAAGGCACTGACAGGCCCGCGCACAGAACAAAGGACGGATCGGAAATAGCCGGCGGCAGACCATCCCCCACCGGCGACGGGCAGCCAGAGCCTGAAGCGCTGGAAGAGGGCAGCCGCAGCTCAAGAGAGACATTACCTACCAAATTGCAAGCGGGCCTCTTTGTTGAGACTTCTGGGGGTATCTGAGTGGTCATCATCTGCCTGAGAAAGAGCCCCGGTGGAGATCCCAGAAAATTGAGCGACCCGCAAAGCCCAGAAGATGCAACAATAGTCCACACCAAACTCCCTAGCCACTCGGACTTGGAACCAAACCCGGCACCCGGAGGGGACTTCCTGAGCGCCAATCCTGAGCGGCTTAAACCGGGGAATTGCATGAAACATAGGCCAGGCCCCACACGTTTATCCTGCGGATTGGGAAGGGGCAAGCCCAGTGCAGAGCTCATCACCACCCTCCCTGTGGCAAGACAGAAATCAGACACGGAAGAGACCAGCAAACAGAGGAAGTCAAACAGAGGGAACTGCCTTGGTAGCGATCCCACACAGTCCTTAATGACAGAGAAAGCGCCAGATACGCCGTTTCTACTTTTATGATAAAAAAAAATTTTTTTTTGAGGGGGTGATGTGGAAGCGTGATTTTTTTTTAAGAATTTTTTTTTCTTTCTTTAAAAATTATTTTTTTCCTTTTTAAATTTGTTTATCCTTTTCTTTTTCATCCTTTTTTCCCCTAAACTTCCTTAAATTTTAAGTCTTCTATATTTCTAGTTATTATTTTTATAACGTAATATTACTTTTCAAAAAAAAAAACAACCCCTATCGTTTAAGCAAATGCCGTATATAGTCTTATTGGTGGAGGAAGTTGTCTTTTAATAATTCTGGAGTCTTTTATTATATTTTACTTTTTTTTCTTTTTCTCTATTTTTTTTTTTAAATGTCTCTCTCCATCTTCTTCTTCTCTTCAATAATCTATCTTTGAAAATCCAATCTATACTCCAGTTTTTTAATCTTGGCATTTTGGTATTTGTTGCCAATTTTGTACTTTTAAAAACCTAATCCTCAGTACCCAGTTTTACATGAGTGCAAGACTACTGGCTTGACCACTCTCTCCACCTCTGGAATCTCCCTTTTCGCCACCAGGTGGCTTTTGTCTCCCTCCTTCCCCCTCCCCTCTCTACCCAACTCTATGAACCTCTGAGCGTTCCAGAAGGAGGAGAACTCTAAGGGAACTGGTCACTGACCGGATCTGTATCCCTCCTTCCCATCTCCCTCTTTTATCCTCCTGACCACCTCTATCTACTTCCTTCCTCTCCTCTTCCAAGTATAACTCTGTGACCACCTCTGAGCGGTCCAGACTTCGGAGCACACACAAGAAAGTGGTTACGGGTTAACTTCCTTATCCTGCTTTTGATTCCACCTCATCCCATTCCACTCACCTCTAACTACTCCCTCCCTCTTCTCTCCTCCAAGTAACTCACCGATCCTCTAGGGACGACCCTCAAGGTGGAGAAACCTATCATCATTAACCTAGATGTTTTAACATTAGTGCTGAATAGATGGAGAAATCATGAGGCTATTGTAAAAATAAATCTGAAAACCAGAATCAGGAGGCGTAATTCCAAATCCTGAGATCATCAAAGAATTCCTGAATACAGGGAACATTATCCAATTAGAGCTCATCTAACGCCTTCATACCTATACTAAAATTGAGCACTGCCCAAGGGCCAACAAGCTCCAGAGCAAGACATACCACGCATATTCTCTAGCAACACAAGAACAAGCCCCTGAGCTTCAATACATAGGCAACTCAAAATACTCCAAAACCATTGACGTCTCATAACCCATTACTTCACACGTCACAACACTCCAGAGAGAGGAAATCCAGATCCACCCACCAGAATTCCAACACAACCCTCCCTGATCAAGAAACTTTGACAAGCCACTGATATAACCCCAAACACAGAGAGGAAACTCTATAATAAAGAGAACTCCACAAATTCCCAGAATATAGAAAAGCCACCCCAAACGCAGCAATATAACCAGGATGAAGAGACAGAGGAATTCCCAGCAGGTAAAGGAACAGGAGACATGCCCACCAAACCAAACAAAAGAGGAAGAGATAGAGAATCTACCTGAGAAAGAATTCCGAATACTGATAGTGAAAATGATCCAAAATCTTGAAATCAAAATGGAATCACAGATAAATAGCCTGGGGTCAAGGATTGAGAAGATGCAAGAAAGGTTTAACAAGGACCTAGAAGAAATAAAAAAGAGTCAACATATAATGAATAATGCAATAAATGAGGTCAGAAACACTCTGGAGGCTACAAATAGTAGAATATCGGAGGCAGAAGATAGGATTAGTGAAATAGAAGATAGAATGGTAGAAATAAATGAATCAGTGAGGGAAAAAGAAAGACGAATTAAAAGAAATGAAGACAACCTCAGAGACCTCCAAGACAATATGAAACGCTCCAACATTCGAATTATAGGAGTCCCAGAAGAAGAAGACAAAAGAAAGACCATGAGAAAATACTTGAGGAGATAATAGTTGAAAACTTCCCTAAAATGGGGAAGGAAATAATCACCCAAGTCCAAGAAACCCAGAGAGTGCCAAACAGGATAAACCCAAGGCAAAACACCCCAAGACATATTTTAATCAAACTAACAAAGACCAAACACAAAGAACAATTATTAAAAGCAGCAAGGGAAAAACAACAAATAACACACAAGGGGATCCCCATAAGAATAACTGCAGATCTTTCAATAGAAACTCTTCAGGCCAGGAGGGAATGGCAAGACATACTTACAGTGATGAAAGATAATAACCTTCAGCCAAGACTACTGTACCCAGCAAGGATCTCATTCAAATATGAAGGAGAAATCAAAAGCTTTACAGACAAGCAAAAGCTGAGAGAATTCAGCACCACCAAACCAGCTCTCCAACAAATACTAAAGGATAGACTTTAGAAAGGAAACACAAAAATGACGTATAAACCCGAACCCAAAACAATAAAGTAAATGGCAACAGGAGCATACTTATCAATAATTACCTTAAATGTAAATGGGTTGAATGCCCCAACCAAAAGGCAAAGACTGGCTGAATGGATACAAAAACAAGATCCCTATATATGCTGCCTACAAGAGACCCACCTCAAAACAACGGACACATACAGACTAAAAGTGAAGGGCTGGAAAAAGATATTCCATGCAAATAAAGACCAAAATAAACCAGGAGTAGCAATACTCATATCCGATAAAATAGACTTTAAAACAAAGGCTGTGAAAAGGGACAAAGAAGGCCACTACATAATGATTAAAGGATCGATCCAAGAAGAAGATACAACAATTATAAATATATATGCACCCAA
The DNA here is from genome assembly GCA_917880005.1 of Nanger dama. Lineage (NCBI taxonomy): Eukaryota > Metazoa > Chordata > Mammalia > Artiodactyla > Bovidae > Nanger > Nanger dama. Next base: position 5,221,429 of record CAKJTW010000003.1, on the reverse strand, counting down.
CATAGGAGCACCGCAATATGTGAGACAATTGCTAACAAGCATGAAAGGGGAAATTAATAATAACACAATAATAGTGGGAGACTTTACTACCCCACTCACACCTATGGACAGATCAACTAAACAGAAAATTAACAAAGAAACGCAAACGTTAAACGATACAATTGACCAGGTAGACCTAATTGATATCTATAGGACATTTCACCCCAAAACAATGAATTTCACCTTTTACTCAAGTGCACACGGAACCTTCTCCAGAATAGATCACATTCTGGGTCATAAATCTAACCTTGATAAATTCAAAAAAATCGAAATTATTCCAAGCATCTTCTCTGACCATAAAGCACTAAGGTTAGATCTCAATTATAGGAGAAAAACTATTAAAAATTCCAACATTTGGAGGTTGAACAACACCCTACTAAATAATCAACAAATCACAGAAGAAATCAAAAAGAAATCAAAATATGCATCGAAACAAATGAAAATGAAAACACAACTACACAGAACCTTTCGGACACTATAAAGGCAGTCCTAAGAGGAAAGTTCATAGCCATACAGGGATACCTCAAGAAACAAGAAAAAGTCAAATAAATAACCTAACTCTACACCTAAAGCAACTAGAAAAGGAAGAAATAGAGAACCCCAGAGTCAGTAGAAGGAAAGAAATCCTAAAAATTAGGGCAGAAATAAATGCAAAAGAAACAAAAGAGACCATAGCAAAAATCAACAAAGCAAAAAGCTGGTTCTTTGAAAGGATAAATAAAATTGACAAACCATTAGCCAGACTCATCAAGAAACAAAGAGAAAAAAATCAAATCAACAAAATTAGAAATGAAAATGGAGAGATCACGACAGACAACTCAGAAATACAAAGAGTCATAAGAGACTACTATCAGCAATTATATGCCAATAAAATGGACAACTTGGAAGAAATGGACAAATTCTTAGAAAAGTACAATTTTCCAAAACTGAACCAGGAAGAAATAGAAAATCTTAACAGACCCATCACAAGCACGGAAATTGAAACTGTAATCAGAAATCTTCCAGCAAAGAAAAGCCCAGGTCCAGACGGCTTCACAGCTGAATTCTACCAAAAATTCCGAGAAGAGCTAACACCTATCTTACTGAAGCTATTCCAGAAAATTGCAGAGGAAGATAAACTTCCAAACTCATTCTATGAGGCCACCATCACCCTAATACCAAAACCTGACAAAGATGCCACAAAAAAAAGAAAACTACAGGCCAATATCATTGATGAACATAGATGCAAAAATCCTCAACAAAATCCTAGCAATCAGAATCCAGCAACACATTAAAAAGATCATACACCATGACCAAGTGGGCTTTATCCCAGGGATGCAAGGATTCTTCAATATCCGCAAGTCAATCAATGTAATTCATCACATTAACAAACTGAGAAATAAAAATCATATGATTATCTCAATAGATGCAGAAAAAGCCTTTGACAAAATTCAGCATCCATTTATGATAAAAACTCTCCAGAAAGCAGGAATAGAAGGAACATACCTCAACATAATAAAAGCTATATATGACAAACCCACAGCTCACATTATCCTCAATGGCGAAAAATTGAAACCATTTCCCCTAAAGTCAGGAACAAGACAAGGGTGTCCACTTTCACCACTACTCTTCAACATCGTACTTGAAGTTTTGGCCATAGCAATCAGAGCAGAAAAAGAAATACAAGGAATCCAAATTGGAAAAGAAGAATTAAAACTCTCACTGATTGCAGATGACATGATCCTCTACATAGAAAATCCTAAAGACTCGACTAGAAAACTACTAGAGCTAATCAGTGAATATAGTAAAGTTGCAGGATATAAAATCCACTCTCCCTGCATTCCTATACACTAATAATGAGAAATTAGAAAAAGAAGTTAAGGAAACAATTCTATTCACCATTGCAATGAAAAGAATAAAATACTTAGGAATATTCCTACCTAAAGAAACTAAAGACCTATATATCGAAAACTATAAAACACTGATGAAAGAAATCAAAGAGGACACTAATAGATGGAGGAATATACCATGCTCATGGCTTGGAAGAATCAATATAGTGAAAATGAGTATACTACCCAAAGCAATCTACAGATTCAGTGCAATTCCCATCAAGCTACCAGCAGTATTTTTCTCAGAACTAGATCAAATAATCTCAAGATTTGTATGGAAATACAAAAAACCTCGAATAGCCAAAGCAATCTTGAGAAAGAAAAATGGAACTGGAGGAATCAACTTGCCTGACTTCAGGCTCTACTACAAAGCCACAGTCATTAAGACAGTATGGTACTGGCACAAAGACAGAAATATAAATCAATGGAACAAAATAGAAAGCCCTGTGATAAACCCACACACCTATGGACACCTTATCTTTGACAAAGGAGGCAAGAATATACAATGGAGTAAAGACAGTCTCTTTAACAGGTGGTGCTGGGAAAACTGGTCAACCACTTGTAAAAGAATGAAACTAGACCCCTTTCTAACACCATACACAAAAATAAACTCAAAATGGATTAAAGATCTAAATGTAAGACCAGAAACTATAAAACTCCTAGAGGAGAACATAGGCAAAACACTCTCCGACATAAATCACAGCAGTTCCTCTATGATCCAACTCCCAGTATACTGGAAATAAAAGCAAAGATAAACAAATGGGATCTAATTAAAATTAAAAGCTTCTGTACAACAAAGGAAACTATAAGCAAGGTGAAAAGACAGCCTTCTGAATGGGAGAAAACACTAGCAAATGAAACAACTGACAAACAACTAATCTCAAAGATATATAAGCAACTTATGCAGCTCAACTCCAGAAAAATAAATGATCCAATAAAAAAATGGGCCAAAGAACTAAATAGGCATTTCTCCAAAGAAGACATACGGATGGCTATCAAACACATGAAAAGATGTTCAACATCACTCATTATCAGAGAAATGCAAACCAAGACCACAATGAGGTATCATTTCACACCAATCAGAATGGCTGCAATCCAAAAGTCTACAAGCAATAAATGCTGGAGAGGATGTGGAGAAAAGGGAACCCTCTTACACTGCTGGTGGGAATGTGAACTAGTACAGCCATTATGGAAAACAGTGTGGAGATTCCTTATAAAATTGCAAATAGAACTGCCTTATGACCCAGCAATCCCACTGCTGGGCATACACACTGAGGAAACCAGAATTGAAAGAGACACATGTACCCCAATGTTCATTGCAGTGCTGTTTATAATAGCCAGGACATGGAAGCAACTTAGATGTCCATCAGCAGATGAATGGATAAGAAAGCTGTGGTTCATATACACTATGGAATACTACTCAGCCCTTAAAAAGAATAAATTTGACTCAGTTCTAATGAGATGGATGAAATTGGAACCGATTATACAGAGTGAAGTAAGCCAGAAAGAAAAACACCAATACAGTATACTGACACATATATATGGAATTTAGAAGACAGTAATGATGACCCTATATGTGAGACAACAAGAGACACAGAGGTATAGAGTGGACTTTTGGACTCTGAGGGAGAGGGAAAGGGTGGGATGGTTTGGGAGAATAGCAATGAAACATGTATATTTTCCTGTAAGAAACGAAACGCTAATCTATGTTCAATGTAGGATGTAGGATGCAGGATGCATGGGGCTGATGCACAGGATGATTCAAGTAGAGGATGTGGGGTGGGAGGTGGGAGGGGGCTTCGGCATTGGCAGATTGTGTTCACCTATGGCTGTTTCGTGTCAATGTATGGCAAAACAAATACAGTATTGTAATTAAAAAAATAAATAAATTTAATTTTAAAAAAGAAAAGAAAAAAGGAAAATGTCAACATAAGGAGGTAACAAAAGATGAGGAAAGAAAACAGAATGAATAAGAGAAAGACACTGGTTTAAAAGCCAGTCATCAGTCATCTTTAAAAGGAGGTTTGTAATTTTTAGGAGGATGGGGGAATACATTAAAGAATCTAAAAGTTAGATGGACCTGGGGAAGAGAGCCAGGGCTTCTTGGAGAGTTGGTGATTCACAGGCTGGGGCAGGAAATGTACCTTGAATATCGTATCATGCTAGAAATTAAGCATGCTATCAAAAAGTCCTTGAACATGATACCATTGACCAAGGATAAGACAATTTGAACATTAACATGAATGATAGATATGTGGTAAAGTTTATTAAATGATGATATACACAGATTCATAATAAAAAGAAAATGAGCAAAGAAAGTAGAAATTGATCATCTTTGGGAAATACTAGGAAACACGCTTATAATTTTGGAATTGATACAGGAAGAACAGACATTTACACCGACTTTTTGATACCAACTATAAAACTAGTAAGCCAGATATTAGATGCAGGGAATTTTCTCTTCATAGAAATTTTCATCTGATAAAGTCCTATAACATTAGGAGTTATCATTTTGAAACTTTTATTTGAGCTAATGAATATAAGTACTTATCATCAGCAAAAAGAGATAATTAGACATTACGCATTTCCTGATGGGAGAACATATTGCCTATCAGTGAAGCCATCTTGGCAGAAGAAACAAAACCGAATCTCATCAGGCCTCTTTAAACAGCCACCAGTTTACAGAGAAACATATTTGTTAATCTGCACCCTGGGAAGGTGATCAACAAAATGCAGACCAGGAGAAGTTTATAGGAGACACAGCTCAGTATTTTCAACAAGTAAATCAAAAGGATAAATAAATTGAGCAAAACATAGGAAAGAGTCTAAAGGAAACATTGAGCAATTACATTGTCTGGATTTTATGAGGATCCTGACACACATAAAAACTCGTAAACCTAAGGAGACAATAGAAATTTGAATAGAATGGGTATTTGAAGTTATTAGGATTTATTGTTAGTTTAGCTTAGGTGTGATGAGGATACATGAATATCATTACCTCTTGAAATAGTTATGGTTGAAATCATATGATATCTGATATTTCCTCACACTTCTTATTCTCTCTTTTCTTCAAAATGCTTATCTAACAATTAACCTTTGTGGTAAACTTGTGTTCACCAAAGGCAGAGGCAGAAGTGAGGATTGTGTGCAAGTGGTTTACTAAGAAAACACTCACTCTCAGCGGAGACTCACAAGCTTGTGAAGCAGAAAGGGGGAGAGGAAAACCCAATAACAGTGAAGCAGCAATATATAAATAAAAATATAATATAATATTAAACTATATTTATAGACTTCCTTTTTCCAACTGGGTTGTAATCTTCTTGATTAAAAAAAAAATCTAATGATTTTTTTTTTTATAATCCTAGTAGCCTTTCCATGAGAGGTGTTTGGTAATATTTCTAATGCTACATAAACATATATCTTTAATTAGAATTTTTATTTATATATTTATTTCAAGATAAAGCCCTCCTTTCTCACTTACTCATGAAGCGCTAGTATAAAATAAGTCTTTACTATTTCCCACTGGAATTACTGAAGAGGTTCCTTAACCTGTATCCCTAAAGATGCACAGACCACAACTAATCTTCCATTTTCATTGTTGTTTTCATACTTTAATGAATTTTATAAAAATATAAAGAAAATTACAGATTCTTTAAGTGTGCCTGGATGATCCTCTAGAATCATGGATCAGCCTCATTTTCTCTTTATCTTCCAACATTTCCCCATCCAAAACATTTTTTTCCCAATCAAATAAGCCTAAATTTTGTCTCTTGAGTATGCTTTGTCTTTTTCTACTTTTTTTTTCCTCTGCTTCTGTGAAAATTAAATAAAAGTATGTGAAGATATTTTACCAACTTTTACTTTGGAAAATTAAAAGCTCCATTTTCCAAATTAAAATTTTTACGTCTTTGAGATGCCTATCAATAGGCTGAGTCTCTTCTTTTTACCTTCTGAGATTTTTTTGTTGTTGTTGTTGAAACTTTTTATTAAGCTGTTGAGCATAGTGTAATAAAATTGTGAAATTAGGTGAGCTCCCATTATATATACAATATTCAATCTCATGTGAACTTTCTCAAATCTCAGCAATTACTAGTTTCTATTGGATTTCTTCTACAATGACAATTTTTTGTCAATTTCCTCAATTACCAATATATACCCAATACTTCCATCTTTAAATATGCTTATCACTAACCAGAAGACACATCTCAATTCAGGGGTTGGGGTCCTTTAATTTCCCTCAAAAATCCATCTCTAATAATTAACCATTTGTACATATCCTGTGTTGGAAGAAGCAGAACCTGAGATGAAGATTGTGTGCAAGTGAATTCCTCAGGAAATGCTCTTAGGAGACACCTGTAAGGCTGCAGAATCAGTAGAGTGAAGGAAAAGAAGATAAGTGAGATAAAATTCCAGTCTCAGTCAGATTCTGCAGAGAAGCACAGATTGGTTAATTTTACATTGGAAATCTGGAAAAGTCTCCAGGTATCTGGAAATGAGAAATCTGTAGGAATGCAGAAAGGAAACAGTCAACTTCATGGTCATGGAGGCTCAGAGTGATGAAGAGTACGGCCTCAGGAATCAGAGAGCTGAGATTTAAATTGCAAATCCTGGCTCTTCTACTTAGTGTCTGTCAGCATTCACATCTGAGAAAAGGGGACAATAATAGCATTCACTTCAGAGAGTCATCACAGGGATTAAATGAAGCAACACTACTATCAATCATTTAGAGCAATGCTTGGATCAAATTCTTGATTGCTAATATGTGCTTTAACTGATAGATTCCCTGAAACATAGGATATGTTTTTAAGGACCCAGAAAGTTAGTAATAAATACAAGTAATACAAAACTATATATTTGGTCAGGCATGGAGTTGTTAGGAAAGTGTTCAACCAAAGAGATGGGGACCATCTTAGGTGGTTTTCAAAGGTAGCAAAATCTGAGATGCTGATATGAATGTATCGAGAAATACTCTTAGGAAAAACACCTCTGAAAACCAAGAGAAACAGAAATGGAATCTTAAGTAATAGTGGGGAAAGCAACATGGGATCTCCACTTTCAGGATGAAAATATATGAAAATGAAACACAGACCTAAAGCACTACTCAAGTAGAGGAAGCTGAATCCCATGATCAATTATACCAATTGAGTTTAAAGTCCAGTACAAGATAAAATTCTGATTGCTGTACATGAAGTATTAGGTAAGAGTACAGAGAACAAGAAGGTTAACTTGATGATATAGACTGAGTTATCTCATCAAATTCTCACAGCAACCCTATAAGTTATGAAATCTGGAAAAGTCTCCAGGTATCTGGAAATGAGAAATCTGTACGAATGCAGAAAGGAAACAGTCAACTTCATGGTCATGGAGGCTCAGAGTGGTGAAGAGTACGGCCTCAGGAATCATCATCATCATTTTAGTGATGATAAACTTTGGAGGTGAAGTTTGAGTATTGTGTCCAAGTCAACGAAACTATTAAGTGAAGCAGTTGTGAATAAGTTCTAGATTTTTCTAACTCCAGGACTTAAGTTCTTAACTTGAATGCTGAAGTTTTAGTCTTAGGGCTATGAAGGAATTCTCATCAGGTACTTGACCATTAAGTTCTGTAAGAACACGGCCTTTTGATGGATTAGATCTAATATGAAGACTCTCCCCTCACCACAGAAAGTCACAGTATTCTCCAGTTAGCATGCTGTCCCAAGCGTTGAACATTTTTGATGGAAATCCAGAAACAAAAGAAAATTATTTTAAAAGTTTTTATTCTATTTGTGCCTTTTCAACCTCCATCAGTGCTGAGAGATACGAAGCTGAAGTTTCTGTTTGTAAAAGTAGTATTGCATTGTATCTTCAAAGAGACAAATTTATTTTCTACTTTGTAAATTGCCCCTAAAAATCACTGTCTATTGATCAAAAGAAGTGAAGGCAGAATCTTCCAAAGGATCCCTTATCCCTTATCCCTAGATATGATAAAAAGAAGATAACCATATACTATCAATTGAAAACTGAATAATCTATGTTAGAGTAAACAAAAGAGAAACATCTAAAAGATACAAAATAATTAAAATATAACAAAAATTTTAAAGACATTAAAATTATTTTGCAAATTGTTAAAACATATATAAAAGTTAAAAATAAAATGTGCTAACGGTGGGTTCCAAAAAGAAAAAGCAGCATACATGGGATTTATCAAGTCCATTGGCCTCAAACATAGAAACAAAGAAACACAGCTATAGAAATATTTTTTGCATCATTGGTTGTTGTTACTGTGTCAGCAAGCATGAGATCATTTCCATTCGACTACTGTATTAATGCCAATTTAGGGACAGAATGGGAGTAATTGGCTCAATATGCCTGTAGTCACTTGTTTATCTAAGAATAAAACACTGAGAGGCATGTTGGCAAATTAAATGAAAATGAATCCTGTTCATAATCAAACAAAAATTCAATACCTCCAAGGAATATTCTTGTATTGAGCTTTCCCCCAGGCATTAATGAACTGGCTAGAATGACTATCTAAGTTCATCTTATTCTGTTTCTTTTTTTTTTATATTTTTGAAATGCAGGATGTTCCATTTAATGAGAAAACTGCAGTTTATTGTAAAACTGGACTACAAGTCTTGGCATTGCTATTTAAATTAGAAACAGATTTTTTTAGAGATATCTTTTATTAAGCATATAGATAAGCACAAATCCTAAATAAATTTTTATTCCAAGATGAATGCCTGGATTCTGACCCATAAATAGAAAAACTGTAGAAAATTATTATTGCCAATATAGTCTCAATTCAGTTCAGTTCAGTCACTCAGTTGTGTCCACCTCTTTGTGACCCCATGGACTGCAGCATACCAGGCCTCCCTGTCCATCACCACCATCCACCATCCTGGAGCCTTCTCAAACTAATGTCCAACACATAGTGATGCCATCCGACCACCCACCCTCTATCATCTCCTTCTCCTCCTGACCTCAGTCTTTCCCACCATCAGGGTCTTTTCCAGTGAATCTGTTCTTTGCATCAGGTGGCCTAAGTACTGGAGTTTCAACTTCAGCATCAGTCCTTCCAAAGAATATTCAGGACTGATTTCCTTTAAGATTGACTGGTTGGATCTCCTTACAGTGCAAGGGACTCTCGAGAGTCTTCTCCAACACCACAGTTCAAAAGCATCAATATAATATAGTCGAGGCAATAGAATAAAAACTCATGAATGTGGCATATGACAATATTAATGCTTAAAAATCAATCTAAGTGAAAAGAACATTATTTATCATTCTGAATAAATAATGACATTTGTGGAAAGGTTATTATTAAGATATAAAGCTTTGGTAAATAGTTTTTGGTAAGTATTCTGGTAGGATATAAGGCTTCAGAATGCTTACTAAATATTTGAATTTGGGGTAAGTAGAACAAATTCAAATCATGGTTTATCTAAATTTTTAATCCAAATGATGAAGGAAGAAATTTCTATAAAGACAAACAAACAATCCTAAAAAGAATGGCTTATGGACTTGGATATAATACTCATTTAAGTCTTATTATGCAACATGAATTCAGGGAGAATGTGAGTTGAACAGTCAGATAAAGCATGAATTAAAAGTCCAGTTACAAAATTTATTAGACCTTACATGGCTTATTTAACTTTCTGTCAGTTTTTGTACTTAAAAGAGGAAAAAAGGAATTTAGCATATGAAAGAATCTAAAATTACACTTTACATAAAATAACCACTTTAACTCATTTTATAAATAATTTTGAGTATAAATTCTCCTTTCAAAAAAAAAAAAAAACTGTTACCAATTGCCAACAGTATTGGCAGATTCACAAGGAAGTCTATTGGACATGGTAGCAACGTTGACATGTTTTCATTATGGATAAATAACATCAGAATTGGGATGATGATATTAGGAAGCTATTCTTTGATAAGCTCAGGAGGATTTGAGAAAAATTCTAGAAACAAGATGCCTTCCAGAATGATTTAGCTTATTTTATATGACACAAAATGTAACAGATATTTCAGTGTCTAATTTTAAGCATGAAATGTTATTCAGTTTATCTTTTAAAAAAGTTATCCATAATCACTTAACAGTATAAAGAACTGGATGAGTGAATAGCAGGATGAGTGAATAACATCATAATTGAACCTGAAAAGTGAGCTTGAACAATACCATTAGTTGTAAAATTCCTAGCAGTTTACTGAAACTATCCCAGGTTCTAATTCTTACAAATCTGAACATTATATATTTGAATAATAGCATAAAAATATACTTAAGAAAAAATAAAGTTGAGAAAGAAGACAGTCTAAATAAATCTGAGTGATACCACATACATGAGGGGACACCAATCTTTATTAAGTAGCTACTAGACTTGAGATATTTTAGTCAACAAGTCATAGATTTTTACATAGAACAGTGCTTCAGCCATATTTGTATATATCAAATATATGTCATAGTATCATAATATGCTCTCTATCTACCCACATTAATAAAAACTAATGTTGGATTATTGCCTTATATTGTTAAAGACCCATCTCTCTCCAGTTTCATATGGCATGTTTTAAACATAGAAATTTCACTAGAACATTAGGGACATTACACAAAGCAATTGCAATTCTTCATGAATTCTTTCAGAAAACTGAAAGAAGAGAGATAGATAAAAAGATTCCTCTAGAAATGAGGAGGAACAATTTCTGATTCTTTCTGTTAGGAAAGCTTTATCTTAGTCCTATCACTAGGAAAAAAAATATATATGTATATATAGACATCAATGGGAAAAAATAAAACTAGCCAACATATCTGATAAATATAGATACAAAGATTTTTAACATAGAAGATAAATCTCTGAAAAACAGCCAAAGGATTATACACCACAAATGAGTGGTATTTGTCTCAGGAATGAGAGGTCAGTGTAATATTCCCCAAAGTAACCCAAGTGCTTCCAGGGCGGTGCAGTGGTAAAGAATCTGTCTGCCATGTAAGAGACTTGGATTCAATCCCTGGGTCAGGAAGACCCCCTGGAGAAGGAAATGACAGCCTGCTCCAGTATTTCTGCCTAAGAAAATCCATGGACAGAGGAACCTGGCTGGCTACAGTCCATGGGATTGCAAAGAGTTGGAATGACTGAGTATCAGCACGCACACATGCATACACTACGTTAATAAACTGGAGTACCAAAACTGCGTGATAATATCGATGACTACAGAAGTACATTAAAAAAAAATCTCACATCCATTTTCATTATAACTTTTAATTAAGAATAGAAGGGAACGTCTTTAAACTGATAAACAGCATCTATAAAAATCCTATAACTCTTTCCTGATTTTAAGGGGGAAGCACTTGGTTTTCTTCTGGATAGAAGTTCCTAACATTGTAGAAGAGGTGGTGGTCAAAACCATTCCCAAGAAAAAGAAATGCCAGGAAAAAAAAGGGCAAAATGGTTGTTTAAGGAAGTCTTACAAATAGCTGAGAAAACAAGAGAAGCAAAATGCAAAGGAAGAAAGGAAAGGTATATCCGTCTGAATGCAAAGTTCCAAAGACTAGCAAGGAGACATAAGGAAGCCTTTTTAAGTGAATGAAGCAAAGAAATAGAGGAAAACAGTAGAGTGGGAAAGACTAGAGATCTCAGCAAGATAACTACAGATACCAAGTAAATATTCCGTGCAAAGATGGGCAGAATAAAAGACAGAAACTGTATGGACCAAACAGAAGCAGAAGATAAGGTGGTGTCAAGAAGGTGGTGGTGGCGTGAATACGCAGATGCACTATACAGAAAAGATCTTCATGACCCAGAGAACCACGATGGTGTGATCACTCACCTAGAGCCAGATATCTTGGAGGATAAAGTCAAGTGGGCTTTAGGAAGCATAGCTAGGAACAAAGCTAGTGGAGATGATGAAATTCCAGCTGAGCTATCTCAAATCCTAAACTGTGGAAAATCCTTTAAAAGATGGGAGTACAAGACCACCTGATCTGCCTCCTGTGAAACCTGAATGCAGGTTCAAGGCACAACAGTTTGACTTGGATATGAAACAACGGACTGGTTGCAAAGTGGGAAAGGAGTACGTCAAGGCTGTATATTGTCTCCCTGCTTATTTAACTTCTATGCAGAGTACATCATGCCAAATGCCAGGCTGGATGGAGCACAAGCTGGAATCAAGATTGCCAGGAAAAATATCAATAACCCCAGATATGCAGATAACACCACCCCTATGGCAGAAAGCCAAGAGGAGTTAAGGAGCCTCTTGATGAATGAAGGTGAAAGAGAAGAGTAAAAGCTGACTTAAAACACAACTTTCAAAAGGCTAAGATCACAGCATCTGGTCCCATCACTTCATGGCAAATAGGGAAATGATGGAAACAGTGAGAGTCTTTATTTTCTTGGGATCCAGAATCATGGTGGATGATGATTGCATCCATGAAATTAAAAGACACTTAATCCTTGAAAGTAAAGAAGAAAGAAAGTGAAAGTGAAAGTGAAGTCATTCAGTCGTGTCTGACTCTTTGTGACCCCATGAACTGTTGCTCTCCAGGCTCCTCCATCCATGGGATTTTCCAGGCAAGAATACTGGAATGGGTTGCCATTTCCTTCTCCAGGAGAACTTTCTGACCCAGGGATTGAACCAATGTCTCTCCCACATTGCACCCAGACTCTACCTTGGAAGTAAAGAAATGGCAGACTTAGACAGTGTATTTAAAAGCAGAGACATTACTTTGCCGACAAAGGTCCATCTGGTCAAAGCTATGGTTTTCCAGTAGTCACGAATGGATGTGAGGTCTGGACAATAAAATATGCTGAGTGTCGAAGGACTGATGCCTTTGACCTCTTGTGCTGGAGAATACTCTTGAAAGTCTCCAAAACAGCAATGAGATCAAGTTAGTTAAAGTAAATTAACCCTTAATATTCAATGGAAGGACTGAAGCTGAAGCTGAAACTCTAATACTTTGGTTACCTGATGAGAAAAACTGACTCATTTGAAAATACCTTAATGCTAGGAAAGGTTGAAGGCAGGAGAAGGGGACGACAGAGAATCAGAGGGTGAGATGCCATCACCTTTTCTTTTCTTTTTTTTTTTAAATATAAATTTATTTAATTGGCGGCTAATTACTTTACAATATTGTATTGGTTTTGCCATACATCAACACGAATCTGCCACGTGTGTACACATGTTCCCCATCCTGAAGCCCCCTCCCATCTCCTTCCCCTTTCAGTGGATATGATTTCGAGCAAACTCCAGGAGATGGTGAAGGACAGGGAAGCCTGGCGTGTTGCAGTCCACGGTGTCACAAGATTCGGACATGAGTGAGTGACTGAAAAACAGCAACTTGTTTTTTCACCACTAAAGTGAAAAGCTTTATAAGAAATATTTTTAAGGTAAAGCCTTCCCCTTAAGATCAAGAAAAACAGGGAAAAAGAAGGGATGCTTGTTCTTACCACTTTCATTCAACATCGTGTTAAAGGTATAGACAGTGTAATAAAGCAGAAAAACAGAATAAAGCAAAACAGCAGGAGAAAAAGATTTTTTAAAAAAGCTCTGATATCCAGACTGGAAAATCATAAATAAGACTGTTATTATTTGCAGATTACCTTATCCTATATGGAGAAAGCTGAATAAGTCACAAAAAGATCAAGATTACAGGGTTTAATATTCATATATTAATATTCATTTTTCTTTCATGAATGAATATTTGTAAATTAAATTACAAAATTATAATTGTATGAAAAATAAATAAAATACTTAGAAGTAACATTAAGTTAAACAGGCAAGAAAATTTGGTGCTTGGCAGTAAAAATTACAAGATGTTCTTTGAGAAAAATCTAAATAAATGGATAGACATTTCATGTTCATGAATTGGAAAACTAAATGTTATTAAGATGAAAATTTTCCATGAACTTATCTATAGGTTTGATAGCATCATTCTAAAAACCTCAGCTGGCTTTTCTGTTTGGAGAAATTGAAAAGTTGATTCTAAAATTTATAGGGAAACGCAAATGACCTAGAGTAGCCAAAGCTGCTTGACAGAAAATAAAGCCAGCACTTACACAGCAGTTTCAAAACTGTTATAAATCTACCATAATCAAGGCAGGGGGACATCAACATAAGGATAAGGTTACAGATAAAGTGAGCAGAAGTGAGAGTTCAAAATTAAACCATTTACATTTATGGTCATAGAAACAATGCCACAGTTAGATTTATGTTCTAAATTTTTTTGGTAACAAACACCTGAGATGTTTATAAAAAGAATAGTTACCTAGTAGAAAGACAAAGCAGATTGGATGAAAACGGAATCTTGTAATAAAAGCGGAATTTCAAAGTTACACTAAAGTATGCTAACTGTGGAGCAAGAGCAAAAGAAACACAGCGTAGACACAGCCCAACAATTATTTGAAAACAGTGAAAATAGATTTGAGTCAGTCACTACTAACTGTGAAGGAACATGCTTAATTCCTTTCTGATTTGTTTTGAGGATACTGAGCATTTTAACGGAAGATGAGAGAGTAAGGAGGAGGAATATCAGGGGCATGAACAGTCAGGGAGGTGAAAACTTACAAAAAACGAGAAGGGTCAGGCGGTCCATGGGAAATTCATGAGTTTGCTAACTGGCACTTATCAAAGTTCCCATCTTTACACAGAGACTGACGAACAGGGGCCTTATGTTAAAATGTCGGCTGGAAGTGACACTGAATTCTCGTGGTGATCTTGAGTTTTCTCAGAAAACTAATTAAGAGGGACTAGAATCATTCATGGGTGCAGCCTTAAGCTGTTAGAAGGTACAGCCAGTCAGTCACTCAGTTCAGTACAGCGCTCAGTCGTGTCCAACAACTTGCGACCCCATGAATCGCAGCACACCAAGCCTCCCTGTCCATCACCATCTCCCGGAGTTCACTCAAACTCACGTCCATCGAGTCCATGATGCCATCCAGCCATCTCATCCTCTGTCATCCCCTTCTCCCCCTGCCCCCAATTCCTCCCAGCATCAGACACTTTTCCAATGAGTCAACTCTTCACATGAGGTGGCCAAAGTACTGGAGTCTCAGCTTCAGCATCATTCCTTCCAAAGAAATCCCAGGGCTGATCTCCTTTAGAATGGACTAGTTGGATCTCCTTGCAGTCCAAGGGACTCTCAAATATCTTCTCCAATGCCATAGTTCAAAAGCATCAATTCTTCAGTACTCAGCTTTCTTCACAGTCCAACTCTCACATCCATACATGACCACTGGAAAAACCACAGCCTTGACTAGATGGGCCATTGTTGGCAAAGTAATATCTCTGCTTTTCAATATGCTATCTAGGTTGGTCATAACTTTTCTTCCAAGGAGTGAGCGTCTTTTAATTTCATGGCTGCAATCATCATCTGTAGTGATTTTGGAGCCTCAAAAAATAAATCTGACACTGTTTCCACTGTTTCCCCATCTGTTTCCCATGAAGTGATGGGACCAGATGCCATGATCTTCGTTGGACTTGATCTGATAGAGTGCCTAATAAACTATACACTGAGGTTCATGACACTGTACAGGAGACAGGGATCAAGACCATCCCCATGGAAAAGAAATGCAAAACAGCAAAATGGCTGTCCAGGGAGGCTTTACAAATATCTGTGAAAAGAAGAGAGGTGAAAAGCAAAGGAGAAAAGGAAAGATATCTGAATGCAGAGTTCCAAAGAACAGCAAGAAAAGACAAAAAGCCTTCCTCAGTGATCAATGCAAAGAAATAGAGGAAAAGAACAGAATGGGAAAGACTAGAGTCTCTTCAAGAAAATTAGAGATAGCAAGGGAACATTTCATGCAAGGTGGGCTCGATAATGGACAGAAATAGTCTGGACCTAACAGAAGCAGAAGATATTAAGAAGAAGTGGCAAGAATACACAGAAGAACTGTACAAAAAGAGCTTTGAGACCAAGATAATCATGATGGTGTGATCACTCACCTAGGGTCAGACATCCTGGAATGTGAAGTCAAGTGGGCCTTAGAAAGCATCACTATGAACAAAGATAGTGGAGGAGATGGCATTCCAGGTGAGTTGTTTCAAATCCTGAAAGATGATGCTGTGAATGTGCTTCACTCAATTTGCCAGCAAATTTGGAAAACTCAGCAGTGACCACAGGGCTGGAAAAGGCCAGTTTTCATTCCAATCCCAAAGAAAGGCAGTGCCAAAGAACGCTCAAACTATCGCACATTTGCACTCATCTCACATGCTAGTAAAGTAATGCTCAAAATTCTCCAAGCCAGGCTTCAGCAATACGTGAACTGTGAACTTCCTGATGTTCAAGTTGGTTTTAGAAAAGGCAGAGGAACCAGAGATCAAATTGCCAACACGTGCTGGGTCATCCGAAAAGCAAGAGAGTTCCAGAAAAACATCTATTTCTGCTTTGTTGACTATGCCAAAGCCTTTCTTTGACTGTGTGGGTCACAATGAACTGTGGAAAATTCTGAAAGAGATGGGAATACCACACCACCTGACCTGCCTCTTGAGAAACCTATATGCAGGTCAGGAAGCAGCAGTTAGAACTGGACATGGAAAAACAGAGTGTTTCCAAATAGGAAAAGGAGTATGTCAAGGCTGTATATTGTCACCCTGCTTATTTAACTTTTATGCAGAATACATCATGAGAAACACTGGGCTGGAAGAAGCACAAGCTGGAATCAAGATTGCCGGGAGAAATATCAATAACCTCAGATATGCGGATGACACCCCACTTATGGCAGAAAGTGAAGAGGAACTATAAAACCTCTTGATGAAAGTGAAGGTACAGTAGTGTTTATTAAAGCCTCTAGAGATGGAGATATAGTCAAGAAGAGGGCTCAAGGGAGCCTGCCTACAACTTGTTCAAGGAAGGAATCTTTGTTAGTAGAAAGCTTGAAGAGTGCTCTCTGCATCGGAAACTTTGGGGTGCTTAATGGAAATGAAATCTCTGAATTCTACCTAGAAATATTAAATTAAAATTTCATGTTTAGGACCCAAAATACATTATATTTAGTCATCTCCACAGTTAATTCATACATATGTGAAAGTTTGAGGGTGATGATAATTTTAGAAATGGATATATGATACAATTTCTACAATTGGTTACTTGGAAAAAAAGTCTTAAATGAAGATGTAATAATGATAGCAGATATGTTGGAAAAATCTAAATATGTTTCAGGCTCATTTTAAGCACTTTACATGTATTAATTTGCTTAATTAAATTTTATTTCTGTAATATTAATGTTAACGATAAAACTGTTTACAGAAGGGGAAAACATTTATTCAAGGTCATACGGTAGAGAAAGCAATTGTCCTCAGAAATTATGCTTTCAGAGGCTGTATTGTAAGTTACTGTTACAAACTTAACTGTTGAAATAATGATTAACGATAGCCATTGTTTTAAAAAAAAATTTTTTTGGCTGTAACAATGTGGGGGTCTTGTTGAATTTGACAAGATTTATTTTTGAGAATACAAGAGTTTAAAGAAAGACTGAATCAGCTTAAGCATAGAGTAGTCAAAGAAACTAAGAAGATATAGTACCTATAAAAGCAAAAATTACTAACTTATCAAGCAAACAACCTTCCCTCTACTGAAGGTCAAGAAAAAAAATTTAAATATAAAATCTAACAAAATTGATCAAGGAAAAAGAAAACAAAAAATAATGCAGTTCTATTATTTAAAAACAAGAAAATTGAGCATTGTTACAAATTTTAAAGATATTAGAAATTTCAAGAGAATATTCAAAAAGGATATACATGTTAATATGATACTTTAGATGAAGTGGACACATTAAAAATAATAATATAACAAAAGTGAAAGGAGAAAGAAACAACTATCAACAGCACCATCTCTGTTAAAGAAAAACAAAACATTAAATCCATTAGTTTAAAAATCCTGCAGAAATCTCCATGTTCAAAGAATTTCACTAGCAAATTCTTCCAAACATTCTAAAAGGGAAAACAATGCCTATTGAAAATGAAATCTTCCATTTAATAGAAAAAGAGAACATAATTTTCAGTTCTTTTTTTTAAGTTAGGCTAAAATAATCCTTATGTCAAGAAGCTGGACCTGCTACACAGAGTGAGGTACATCAGAAAAATAAATATTGTATATTAACACTATGAACAAAGCTAGTGGAGGTGATGGAATTCCAGTTGAGCTATTTCAAATCCTGGAAGATGAGTGTGAAAGTGCTGCACTCAATTTGCCAGCAAATTTGGAAAATTCAGCAGTGGCCACGGGACTGGAAAAGGTCAGTTTCGTTCCAATCCCAAAGGAAAGCAATGCCAAAGAATGCTCAAACTACCACATGATTGTACTCATCTCACATGCTAGTAAAATAACGCTCAACATTCTCCAAGCCAGGCTTCAGCAATACGTGAACCGTGAACTTCCAGAAGTTCAAGCTGGTTTTAGAAAAGGCAGAGGAACCAGAGGTCAAATTGCCAACATCCACTGGATCATGGAAAAAGCAAGAGAGTTCCAGAAAAACATCTATTTCTGATTTATTGACTATGCCAAAACCTTTGACTGTGTGGGTCACAAGAAACTGGGGAAAATTCTGAAAGAGATAGGAATACCCGGACCACCTGACCTGCCTCTTGAGAAACCTATATGCAGGTCAGGAAGCAACAGTTAGAACTAGACAGGTTGAACAACAGACTGGTTCCAAATAGGAAAAGGAGTACGTCAAGGCTGTATATTGTCACCCTGCTTATTTAACTTCTATGCAGAATACATCATGAGAAATGCTGGGCTGGAAGAAGCACAAGCTGGAATCAAGATTACTGGGAGAAATATCAATAACCTCAGATATGTGGAAGACACCCCCTTTATGGCAGAAAGTGAAGAGGAGCTAAAAAAACCTCTTGATGAAAGTGAAAGAGGAGAGCGAAAAAGTTGGCTTAAAGCTCAACATTCAGAAAAAGAAGATCATGGCATCCGGTCCCATCACTTCATGGGAAATAAATGGAGAAACAGTGGAAACAGTGTCAGACTTTATTTTTTTGGGCTCCAAAATCACTGCAGATGGTGACTGCAGCCATGAAATTAAAAGACGCTTACTCCTTGGAAGAAAAGTTATGACCAACCTAGATAGCATATTCAAAAGCAGAGATATTACTTTGCCAAGAAAGGTCCATCTGGTCAAGGCTCTGGTTTTTCCACTGGTCATGTATGGATGTGAGAGTTGGACTGTGAAGAAAGCTGAGCGCTGAAGAATTGATGCTTTTGAACTGTGTGGTGTTTGAGAAGACTCTTGAGAGTCCCTTGGACTACAAGGAGATCCAACCAGTCTATTCTAAAGGAGATCAGCCCTGGGTGTTCTTTGGAAGGAATGATGCTGACCCTGAAACTCCAGTACTTTGGCAACCTCATGTGAAGAGTTGACTCATTGGAAAAGTGTCTGATGCTGGGAGGGATTGGGGGCAGGAGGAGAAGGGGATGACAGAGGATGAGATGCCTGGATGGCGTCACCAACTCAATGGACGTGAGTCTGAGTGAACTCCGGGAGTTGATGATGGACAAGGAGGCCTGGTGTGCTGCGATTCATGGGGTCGCAAAGAGTCGGACACGACTGAGCAACTGAACTGAACTGATTAACACTTAAGTGTAAAATCCAGAAAAACAGTACTGATGTGCTTATTTACAAGGCAGGAATAAAGACTCAGCCATAGAAAATGGGCTTCTGGAGGCAGCAGGGATAGGAGAGGGTGGGAGAACTTGAGAGTAGCCTTGAAATAAATACACTAACATGTATAAAATGAACCGCTGTGGAAAGTTGTTATGTAACACAAGGAGATCATACAAGTGCTCTTGTAATAACACTATATGTATTTAACACATTAATTTAAAATATTTGGAAGATTTCTGAATAAAACTGCATTGGTGAAACCACTTCTTTGCAGTGGAAATAAAAAATAAAACGAAAGAGGAGTTGGTATGTGTATGTTCCTGACAGTGTTCTCTGCATTTCACAATTCTGGGAAGAAAAGAGTTTTACTACTGGGCAATTCTTCACAGCTTTCCTGTGAAGAATTTTATATCACTAACCAATTCACTTAAATTGTGTATTTCACTGTTGGATTTTTATCTCAGAATAGATGACTGAGTTGTGCAAAAATTTGATTTTTGGAAGTCCAATATATATCAAAAATAATATGAGATCATAGGCTGCATTTAACAATTGTCTCAGTGCAAAAGTTTTGAAGAAAATATCAATGTCTTGGCTATTAATTATAAACTAAAAGAGAGTCATGAAATCAAGGAAACAAAATAATAATGTGTCTCTCTCACCTTTAGCATCTTTGATATATAATTTCAGCCAGAGGATTCTCAACCACACAGCTGATATTAATTTGAGCACATGACAGGATAGCAACTGTCTTTTTAAATCCAAGAAAATAATTTTATACTGTATAGTGGAAAAATGAAAGTTGTCTATCAGTTCACAGTTTCATCCCTGGGGCAAATCCACTGATTATTTTATACTGTATTGCCACCATATTGAAAGGAGAGTTCTTCTTCATGTTTTTCTCTCTTTGGTTAAATGAAAAAAGTCACTAGGATTTTGAAGGAATTATAATCAATGAAGAGGGCTTCCCTGACAGCTCAGTTGGTAAAGAATTCACTGCAATGCAGAAGACCTCAATTCAATTCCTGGGTGGGGAAGATCCACTGGAGAAGGGAAAGGCTACTCACTCCAGTATTCTTGGGCTTCCCTTGTGGCTCAGCTGGTAAAGAATCTGCCTGCAATGTGGGAGACCTGGGTTCAGCCCCTGGGTTGGGAAGATCCCCTGGAGAAGAGAAAGGCTATCCACTCCAATGTTCTGGCCTGGAGAATTCCAGGGTCTGTAAAGTCCGTGGTGTCACAAGAATTAATCATTTAAGAATGTAGGATGGGTTTGTTAGATCATGGTGTTTACCACAGCTGGTACTTTATACATCAAATGATTTATACTTGTCCACTAAATGCCTGCTGTAGCCCAGGAAATTTGCTAAGTACCGTTGCAACATGGTAGCAAGGAGGAAAATCCCAATATAATACGTGTGTGCAATATGTGTACAAGTATATGTATATTTTCTACCTTAGCTAGAAATTTAGGGGAAAATCCATGCTAAATTATCTGGTATTGTCTGTAATTAAAACCATGGGTCACAGACAGCATCTGAACCGTTTTTTAAAGTAATGGAGGTTAATTACTTTACAAATGGCAACCCACCCCAGTATTCTTGCCTGGAGAATCCCATGGATGGAGGAGCCTGGTAGGCTACAGTCCATGAAGTCGCAAAGAGTCGGACACGACTGAGTGACTTAACTAACTAATAATCAAACTAGAAAAAAATAAAAGTAAAGCAGTGGAAAGGATACTTCAAGCTCTCCATTCTGTTAGCCCTGCAGAGAGTGATGAGTTTCACTTCCTCCTGCCATCCTTTACGAATGAAAATCTCTAGAGACGTGAGTTCAGTTGCATCTCTTCAGACTGTGCTTTGGAGTAAACTAAGGAGTCCAAGCCAGTGGCCGAGAATAAAGGTAGTACTTGGTCCAGAATGGAAGGCCAAATGAGGCTAAGTATCATTTAGCTCCCGGGGCGCCCTGTATTAGCTTCCAGGAGCACAGTGCTAGCAAAGGCTTGGCTCAATTCAGGACGAGCAGACAAGCACATTCAAACATAGACGTGCATCCTATAAGCACAGATATAGCTCACCTCTCCTGACTCAGAGAAAATTTCAGGAATAACAAAGTGAGCTAAAATTACCATGACAAAGAAAAAATACACAGCAATAGTTTTGACCAGAAAATTCCCCTCTTCTCTCAATCCCTTCCGATAATTCTAGGATTAGCTGGTAAGTCTCGAGGCTGATTTACGCTTCTGCCTCACTGCTCACCTTCTACTATGCTCATTCCAGCTAAAACCATGCAGTGCATGAGCACTGCTCCCTGGCCCACCTGAATCACCTCACTCCCTTTGAGCCACAGGTACATACTTGATCTCTCAAGAAGAAGTAGCCTCTACACATTTAGGTAAGATTTCATTTCATATACCAACCAACAGGAATGAGGCTCAAGCATTTGATCACCTTTATGTTATCAAAGGTGACAACATAACCCCAGTCACGTAAATTGATCCTAATGTTATAAGGATATCTGATAGAGTTTTTTACATCCCAAGCATCTTGGTAAGTATCTTACATTTATTTCATTGAAAATCATCACAACCAACATATGAAATATCATTATTATTGTATCTATTTTAATAGATAAAGAAATTGTGGCATTATAAGGATTAGTAGATTGATTAAAGTTTCATGGCTAGTCAGGAAGGAACCAAAATACCAACTTAGAAATATGAAGCCAGAAACCAAACTCTTAACTAATGTGGTATCTGCTTAAGAAATAGTCTAAAATTGTCCATTGATCTTAGAGTTTCGTTAAATAGTACTCTGGGTATGCAATGGTTTATTCAACGTGAAATGTGTGAAGTGAAGTGAAAGTCGTCATTCAGTCCTGTCTACTCTTTGTGACCCCATGGACTGCACTGTAGCCCTCATGCTCCTCTGCCCATGGCATTCTCCAGGCAAGAATACTGGAGTGGGTTGCCATGTCCAGGGGATCTTCCCAAGGCAGGAATCAAACCCAGGTCTCCCACATTGCAGTTGGATTCTTTACAGTCTAAGCCTCAGGGAAGCACCATAAGTCTATTAAAACTATAAACGTCTCCAAAAAAAAAAAGGAAGAAATATACACAATTAATACAAATAAAATTTTATAAATATATATATAATTTTAATAAATGTTACAGTGTATTTTATAAAGTTCATCTTTTTCCTCAAAACATAATTAAACTAGAACTAAAAATATATGTCTTTTATTTCTGCAGTTCTTATTTACTTCATGGAGAAACTCAGGGTATTCTTTTTGTAATTAAAAAAATAAATAAATTTAATAAAAAAAAAAAAAAGAATTAGAAGGGAACAGGATTCTATCACCATTACTGTTGGGAAAAGTCATTTTAGCTGACATTACTATTTGTAAAAACATTTCAAATATTATATTTCTCTGTCTCTAAAATTAAAAAGTACAAGTATTTCAAACTTGCTAACCAAGCTGATTGCAAAACTGGCCTGCTAACCACAAAATTTTCCAGAAAGCTACCCAGCCAGCTATATTCTCTCCTCTTAATTTAACCAGGAAATAGTTTCTATTGCAACTTGTAACAGTCCACTGACACACGTGATACAGTACAGTTGCTTCTTCAATTATATAAAAAGCTATGCTCCATGGACCCCAGGCTGTGCGTGCTGCGCTGAGGTTTAATGTGATATACAGACACTTTCCTGAAGTGTCAAAGCAATGGAGCCTTTGCTTACAAACTACCTTCCAGTGTGAACTGGTCACTTCCTATTCTACTGAAATATAATTTTATTTCTTTCCCAGGTTTGACTCTTTTCACCACAGCTTCCAGGAGGAATACATACTTTAAAACATTGATATTATTTAAGACATAATATAAATCAACTAAAAGTAACTCTACATTAGAGAAGTATGCAGAAGTAATCAAATCCCTTGGCATAATATAAACAATCTGAGACTCAACTGTCATGATATTTATGAAACAAAATACTAATGCCCTTAGAGAATTAGCATGATTGTATTTGAACTGATCAATTTGTCCCCAAATTTTTATATATGATATTTTCATAAGAAATTTGGAAGCTTTCACCATTTTCTTAACCAGTATAGCAGTAAACTTTTGTTTTATGGGTAGTTTATCTGCGAAATTTTACTGAATTCATTGCTTTTATATAATGTGGGGAATGTTAAGAGAAAAGGGAAAGACTTTTAACAACTTCTCACTTTCTCTTAAGTCTTGATATATTTAGATTCAGTAAATGTTTCTGTGTCAAATTAAGAATTTATATTTTCTCCATGTATCAGTTGTTTCATCCAGTATTCCCAATATGCCAGAGTTGAATACAGTACATGTAATTCTTTTATGACAGCTTGCATTGATATTTATTTTCATTCTTCTCATTGTTTTTTTTTTTTTTTTTCTCTCCATTTTTAAGTGGAGTACTAGTACTTTAATGGAGAAGGCAATGGCAACCCACTCCAGAGCTCTTGCCTGGAGAATCCCAGGGCCAGGAGAGCCTGGTGGGCTGCCATCTATGGGGGTCGCACAGAGTCGGGCACAACTGAAGTGACTCAGCAGCAGCAGCAGCAGGACTGTATTTCTTGGTACTTTATTTATTTTACTGATTTTCTGTTAAGTCGGGTTATTATTATCACTACTTTGGCTGTGCTGTGTGGCCCAGTTTGCAGTAAGTGCAGAGCATCCTGCTGCTTGCTGCTCCTGCTTAGGGGCTCAGTTGGATCCGACTGTGTGACCTTATAGACGGCAGCCCTCCAGGCTGCTCTGTCCGTGTTATTCTCTAGGCAAGAATACTGGAGTGGGTTGCCATGTCCTCCTCCAAGGGATCTTCCTGGCCCAGGGATTGAACCCAGGTGTCTTGCATTGCAGCCAGACTCTTTACAGCAGAGCATTCTACATGAACATAAATCACCTGTTTGCTTACAGCTTTTTTTTGTTGTTGTTGAATACAAATTGCTTGAGTTCTTGAAGTAAATTTTTGAGAATCTCTTAAAGTATGTACATAATATTAAAATTGTTTCATAGAAGAAGGCCTTTAATTAAATGTTTTAATGTTTCTTTTGGTTCAATTATATTTCCTCTGCCTCTTCTTTCTGGGCTTGAAAATTTTTCCAATAGACAGAAAAATTTTCACCTCTGAAAAAAGCCAGTGGTGTGTCTGCTTGGGTAATAGTATCTTACTGTGGTCTCTCCACCAAACTAATCCTATAGATATTCTTAGATAAATTTCCTATTTTTTTTTTCTTGGCATGTACAAATTTCCTTCTATTTCTCATCTTCTTCCTTCTCTTTCATGTTTGTAGTGATCCAAACACAACCTGGGAAAGTAGAAAAATCCCCTATCAAAACTGTTAAACTTGTAATTTGCTCTGTAAAAATGTTTCAATGTAAATGCAGTTTGAGGTTTATAAAAAATTAACAGTTTTTCTTTGGTTAATACAAGTTTCTTTAAAAGCGGATTTTTTGCAACATCATAATTTTGTTTGCATATTCTTTATATATTGTTTTTAATAGCATATGCTATTTTCTGCAGGTGAGACTATCAGATGGCTATTCTGATTATACTCACTGAATAGTTAGGTCAGCTCCTGAGAATTATCACCAGTAAACAGTTAGTTGATTATTTTCCCCTCACATCTTCAAAAACAAAACCAGTTGAGTTGTTATCCATAGTTGTTTCATTCTCAGATACACATAAAAATGGCAATGTCTGCTCAACCTGAGAAACTAACAGCGGTATGCATATCATATTCTGCTTTATCCGAGGGGTTTTGGCACAAAAAGCAACTGCAAACGCAAATATGTATTAGTAGCATTCTCCCTGTGCCCCTATCAAATAACATGAGTGTAGTTATTAGAAAGATATGTGAACATGGCAAATTGTAAGTATATACTTAAAGGTACCATTAATGCTCATTTGAGCTATAGCTGAGTTCCCAAATTGTGCTTTACTCAAGAATGAGTAACACAATATCAGAATAAAATAAGTCTCATGGTGTGATCTTATAAAATGGAGGGCTCTGAAATGCAAACTTCTCAGGTTATACAATTTATTAAAATGGAAGTAATTTAAAACAGCCTGTTTCTTGTTAGTCTTTAAATATGCAAATAAGAGAGGCTATTCAATTCATTCATTTTTATTTATGCCTTTCCAGATGGGAGCATAACTACTCATTACAAATTCATTTTCACTTTTCAGCCTCTTGACTTTGCATCTCAGTTTTTGCTTTTTAGCATTTTAGAATAAATTGATGCCTAAATATTGCAAATTGAATTTTAACTATTATAAACCCAAGATGGTATAAATTTAAAATTTCCAACAGTGAAGTATTACTTCAAGTTATTGCCTTATGCAGTTTAGTCTGAAGTTTTTAATGATAGCCATATCAAGAAATTCACTTGTATTTAATTTAAATAAATGATTTACAGATGAAGAAAGGATTATATTTCATATGTTCTCACATTTCTCCTTGAACTGGAAAAGACTTTATGACGTTTTGCATTGTTACAATGAAATTACTCTTGTGGTGTTGTTTTTTTCAAGGAAGTATCATACTTTTATTTTAATCAAGGAAAATATATTCAATTTTCACAGTTAGAGGCATTTTTCAGATGGGATCCTAATTCTTTGGCAGAGTTGACCTCTACAGATAGCTTAATATGTAAATGTTAAATATAAATACTTAAATGTAAATATAAAAGAGCTCCTTGAATGAAATTAACCAGACTTGAAGATTAGATGCAACACTAGGAAGCTGGAGAATATCACACTTCCTGACTGGTTCCTTTTAATTGAATATCAAAGCTTATGCCTATGAAGGCATCACATCATTTTTACCAATTTTGATTCTTCACAACCTGTGAAAAGACACTACTTCTGTTAACTATTTTTCATTCATTAAATCCACAACTATTGAGCATTTTCTAAAGGTCAAATGTTATTTTTTATCTATACAGAATTTAAAGATTTGAATTGAACACAAACTTTTGTCTTCCTGCTATCCATTGTGCACAGCCTCATCCAGAGCCAAACTTCTTAAAAATTGTTTTTACTTGCTATCTTTACCTCTTATGTACATGCTTCAATCCATTTAATCATGGAAACTATACAAGAAATGTTTCAAAAAGAAGTACTTAAAATTACTGAAAGGTGGTAAGTCAGTTAAAGATAAAGGTCCAATCAGATGTTGCTCATCCTGGATAATTTCCGAAGACTGACAAGTGGTTATTTATCACAGCTCAGTGAATGTCAGCGGTAAATATCTCCACTTTCCCTAATATCTTAAAAACATTTTCCTCCTCATCTTTACTTAGTACAGGGCATCTATGAGATCAAAAGACAGTTAATCAACCAAGTAACCAATTAAAACCAATCGCAGTTGTTTGAGCTCCTCATAAAACCTTCTCTGGTAAACGCATTGCTGCTGACACTTTTAGCCTGATGAGAGATGATTCATTACTTTTGGGCTGGAAGCTTCAAAATCTGTTCCTATATGCTTTCTCCATATGGGAGCCAATATAAATTATTAAGGTTTTGTAGGTGTTCCAGTTTTAAGCTTTCTTTTCTGAAGTCAGATTTCAGACCTCATACTTTCCATTTCATACTGCGATATAGCTCTTATTATATCTGGAGACAATGAGCAAGTGACATGAGGACCTTTGACTTCCCAACCAAAGGTCAAGAAGCAAGGTTGCAGAGTCTCATCAGGCAGAGATGGACAGGCTGCGTCTTCTGCTAAGCACCGCTTAGCTTGGTTTAGGGTTCAGATTCTCTGAGTCATGTGATCACATTCTCAATATATGCAGAGTTTATTTGTTATAGTCTAATTTTGTTTTCTTTTTTTCTGGTTAATATCTGAAGCTTTACTTAAGAGGCCTGGTGAGACTGTGATCTCAAACTAGCATATAAAGAATAGAACTTTGATTTTAGGCTACGCCAGCCAAAAACATGCTGGGAGTCCTTTACTACAGGAAATATCATTGGAGACACTGGCTCTTCAATTTGCTGTAATTATTTTTTGTAGTATAAACCAAGATATATATCTCTCTCTTATCCTGCTGTGTGTGGTTACATCCCATAAGTTTACATGTTTTCATTCTGATTTAGGTTTTGAGTATTTTTATTTTCTTTTTTTCTTTTTCTTCTTTTTTTTTTTCTGTATTTTTTATTTTCTAAAGTGTGTTTTTACCTTTTATTATCCTTTTATTTTTAACTTTTCTATATATTTAATATTAGACTGTTTCTAGTGAATAGCATGCAATATTTTTTAAATGCAATTTATTACTCTTGGACTCTTTTCTATATTTTAATATATATATACATATGCTGCTCATTTACAGTTAATGGAATTAATGATACAATTAAATTTGAATATGATCTTATGTTGTGAGTCCTACCTGTTCTCTATCAATTTTTCTTTCTAACTTGATTATATTGATAATTTTCCTTTCCATTCCTCTGTGGCCTATGAAAAGCATGTTTTACTAATCAAAGAAAAAATGATCTTTCCTCTCTCTTGTATAGCACCCAAAACTGAGAACACTTTTAACAGTCGTTTCCTCTTTTCCTGGTTAATAGTTATTTATTGTATGTTAAAACTTCTTTAATCTAATGAAGTATTACTCTATATCATTAATATTCCTTCAAAATCACCTACATATTTATCACCTTTTTTTGACTGCCCTTTTTCTTGCACCTTAGAGCTTCTATCTGCTCATCAGAAGTTGTACTCCTTCAAAGACATTTTACATGTTTTTATTTCTGCAAAATAATACTACCCAGCAATCAATCCAGGAATATTTCACATTAATTTCATAGACTTTTTCTGTATGACAAATTCCTAGCTGTGGATTCTCAGAGATTTTATTTAAGACCCAGCCCTGATTTCCTATGTGTATATGGCCTAGTCTGCCAAACTCCCTGATTACTGAAGATAGCAGTCCATCATGGGGCAGCTCAAGGCAGTTCCTTTAGTAGCTCTCATTTTTGAGTTTTTTTGTCTCGAGGGCTCAGCTATGTATTGGGGGACTTACTTCTATCTTATTATTTTACCCATCATATTTAACTTTTTCTAGGGACCAAGTTATTTTTCGTGTTTAAGTTGTCCAAAATGATAGACTTATAAATTTATGCTTTTAAAAATTAAAATAGTTTTATGAGGAGGAAGTTGCAGTCTTCACTATTAAAACTGCTGCTATTTTTCTTAAATATCCTCCCCATGACATTCTCAGTAACAGAAGATTCAGGAGGAGACAACGCAGACCCTCATAATTTTTATAACTGGAAAGAGGTTTTGAAAGAATCATGGCAGCATTTTTCAGGGCCCTGTGCTGTTTTATGCTACATTCATAGAGCATTCTATGCACTGTAAATATTTTGTGACTTTGATTTGCTTTTTTACAGCCTGTAGAATTACTTTATCAAGAAAGCAACAAAATGAGTATCTGATTTGATACCTCCTAACCTCTAATTTTATGATGATTTGTCATTATAATTTTTCTAAAAGTGGCATGTCATTAGCTTTAAAATGGAAGTCATTTAATAAATGGGGTTAACGTACCATTTTTTTATTCCTCTACCAAGACAGAAACATACTTTCCAGCAACGTAAGGTAATGGTAAGGTGGAAACAGCAAAGTCTTGAAAGTATGGTAAAGGAGATTCAGTTCCCAGTGCTTAGAGCTTCGTGAGCTTTCAGTTACTCATTTCACTTCCTGAATATTGGTTGGGCATTCCATACAAAACAAGGCCAATGTTAGTTCTTAAATTACTATGTTGTTTTACATGGTGACGTTACTTTATATTGATAGCAGTAATCCGTCGTTTTCACAGTGACTCTTCGCAGGTTGTTATCTATATCATTCATTCATCTTCTCTTCAAGAATATAAATGTATCAGAAGTGCTGCATGCCACTAGAAATACTGTTATACACTTGGCATTGACTGCAAACCTTGCGTACTACTTTGACTTAAAGTTTGAACATTGTAGAAAGTGTGCTTTCATGCTACTTTATTTCCATTGTGGTTGACTCTTTGAGACTCTAGCCCACCAGGCTCCTCTGTCCATGGGATTCTCCAGGCACAAATACCAGATTTGGCTATCATGCCATTCTCCAGGGAATGGAGGGATGACCCAGGGATGGAACCCATGTCTCTTACATCTCCTCCATTGGCAGGCCGACTCGGAATGCTCTTGTACATCATGTGATGATACTTTAATCTTATTTTCCCTTAGACTGCTCCCTAATGCAATACTACCTTTAAAACTCGATTTAATTACTTAGAGTAAATTAAAACACCAATATTAATTTCTTACCATCTTAATGTCAAACAAAATTTAATACAGTAAATAACTTACAAATATTACCCCACCCCTATCCCCCAAAATTCCCAGGCTTCCCTGGTGGCTCAGACAGTAAAGAATCTGTCTGCAATGCAGGAGACCCAGGTTTGATCCCTAGGTCAGAAAGATTCCATGAATAAGGAAATGGCAACCCTCTCCAGTCTTCTTGCCAGGAAAATCCCATGGACAGAGGAGCCTAGTGGGCTACAGTCCATGGGGTTACAAAGAGTTGGACATGACTGAGTGACTAAGACACACACACAGTTATTCCAGACTTTCCATGAAGTCCTGGAAATAAAAAACTAATTTCTATAACTTTCATTTCTTCTGAAATCATTCTTACCCTACATACATTGTTTTCAGTGGAAGATATATGTCTGCCTTCCTGACCTGAATGAGTGTAAAGGTGAAAGAATATAGACGCAGTGTTGATTGAATGAACACCTGCTGATTATTGGTGGACAGCACAGTGGAGGGGATTCTCACGTGAATTACCTGAAATCTCTACCACTAGGGAGCTTTAAATCCAGTGAAGGGAGATAAACACACACAGACAGATGTATAGCAGAGAAGTACTGAGATTAGTCTATGGAAGGAGAAATTGGTTTAGATAAAGGAGTCCTTCTGTATAGTCTGAGAGTTGAACAAGTGTATTAAAAACAGATAACAATGGATTCAATGCAGACTTGTTGAGTGTAGGCAGAATATGGTTTCTGTTTTCAAGAGTATATGACATGGTTGTATCTAAATATTTCTAATTTTTTATTAATTGAAGTAATACTTAAAATGAATACAGACATTCACAATTCTTTGGGAGCATAAGAATGGTATCAGAAGAAGCTTTAGGCTTTTGAGCTAAAGGGAATGATGGGGCATCTGTGAAGTCCTAGGACTGGGAAACACTTGGCACACACAATTAGGGTGGTATTTATATCAGATGCTTCAACTACACTTTAACCTACATCTCTGAGATTTTGTAAGAGGAAAATAAAATAATCCACATGGTACTGCATGTGTGTGATAAGTCATTTCAGTCATGTCCAACTCTTTGTGACTCTATGGACGGTAGCCCACTAGGCTCCTCTGTTTGTGGGGTTCTCCAGGCAAGAATACTGAAGTGGGTTGCCAGTTCCTCCTCCAGATATCTCCCTGACCCAGGGATCAAACCTGCATCTCTTACATCTCTTGCCTTGGCAGGGGGTTCTTCACAATTAGCACCACCTGGGATGTCCATGATAGTGCATAGCATAGAATAAAAGGGCTTTCATCATGGCTCAGATGGTAAAGAATCTGCTTTAAAAAAAATCTGGGAGAAATACAGTTATGCTGTGAGTAAGCAGTATCATTCAACTTGCAGATCAATAAAACCACGGGTATCTTGGTACTTTTATCTGGAGTTGTCATTGAGGGAGAGGGTAAAGCAAGGCTCAGATTTCTCTACAAAACAGCAAAGTATAGTAGTATAATAGTTCATTAAAACTTAATTAGTATCCCTCTTGTAATCCAGATGTATATGTGATAGATGCAGCTATAAATGAATGCCCTGGTGCAAAGGGATAGCACTGATTAATTGGAAATTTCCCTTTTCTGAGGGCACTCAGCTTAGCTGTCTCTATAAGTAAAGCTTGCTGTGTAAACAGATATTCTAGAGGTGTATGTCTGCGGCTTCTGTGTGGTTCCTGTACATGTGTGTCCTGTGGCATTAGCTGTCATAATTGAGGGCTAGCTTCCGAATCAAGAAGATAATCTTAGTAACTTTAAAATGACTTCTACTTTATAAGTAGAAGAGATCACGTGGTACAGAGGAAAATATTTTTTCAAGCACGGGAAGGGAATTAATCAACTTGCTATTCGTATAAAATCCTATGATAGTTCAGAAGGAAGAGCAATTTGAATATACTGAGAAAATTTAACTGAAGCTAGACCTAGTAAAATTTTTTGGTGATGACTCTTCTAAAATGGCAATCAGCATTTAATTCATAACTTTCAGGTAATACCTTTATTTTGATTATCTGAGGTCTTCACAGTTAAGAAACTGTAATAAAGAGGTGAAGTGAAATGCATACTACAAAATTATGGTTGCTAGCACAGCACCACATATACCTAGGATCTAAATAAATATTTCTAGATAGAATCTTGATAGATTGTCATTGTTTAATATTGTCATTTATTAAAAGAGAATGTAAGAATGTGAACAAAAGTAGGTTCATAACAGATTTGAATCAATTTAGTTGTTGTTCAAGTTCAACAGAAAGAGTTTGAATAACATAGTAATCAGAAGCTGAATGCAGACTTGATTATTCAAACAATTTAGGGCTTTGTCAACTCTCTTCAAGAACACTCTGATGTGATCATGAAATGCAATTCAACTTACAATGTTAAATATAAATAGAATATGTTTACAGGTATGAAAATATGACAGTGTCTCAATTGGGGAGCTATTTTGTGTTTGCTTTTGACAATCAGTCTATGCTATATGTTCCTTATTGCCAAATTAAGACTTAAATTGAACAAAGTAGGGAAAGGCACTAGAAAATTCAGGTATGAGCTAAATCAAACCCCTTATGATTACACAGCGGAAGTGAGAAATAGACTCAGGAGATTAGACCTGATAGACTTCTGAAGAAATATGGAGAGTGGTTCATTGTAGAGGAGGCAGTGATTAAGAACATCCCCAAGAAAAAGGAATGCAAAAAGGCAAAATGGCTGTCTGAAGAGGCCTTACAAATAACTGAGAAAAGAAAAGAAGCTACAGGCAAAGGAGAAAGGAAAGATATACCCATTTGAAGGCAGAGTTCCAAAAAAAATCAAGGAGAGATAAGACAGCCTTCCTCAGGGAACAATGCAAAGAAATAGAGGAGACTTCCATAAAAATATCTATTTCTGATTTATTGACTATGCCAAAGAGAGGTGGGAATGCCAGACCACCTGACCTGCCTCTTGATAAATCTGTATGCAGGTCAGGAAGCAACAGTTAGAACTGGACATGGAACAACAGATTGGTTCCAAATAGGAAAAGGAGTATATCAAGCTTGTATATTGTCACCCTGCTTATTTAACTTCTATGCAGAGTACATCATGAGAAGCGCTGGGCTGGAAGAAGCACAAGCTGGAATCAAGATTGCCAGGAAAAATATCAATAATCTCTGATATGCAGATGACACCACCCTTATGGCAGAAAGTGAAGAGGAACTAAAAACCTCTTGATGAAAGTGAAAGGGGAGAGCGAAAAGTTGGCTTAAAGTCTCAACATTCAGAAAACAAAGATCATGGCATCCGCTCCCATCACTTCATGGGAAATAAATGGGGAAACAGTGGAAACAGTGTCAGACTGTATTTTTGGGGGCTCCAAAATCACTGCAGATGGTGAGTGCAGCCATGAAATTAAAAGACGCTTGCTCTTTGAAAGGAAAGTTATGACCAATCTACATAGCATATTCAAAAACAGAGATATTACTTTGCCAACAAAGGTCCATCTAGTCAAGGCTATGGTTTTTCCAGTGGTCATGTATGGATGTGAGAGTTGGACTGTGAAGAAGGCTGAGCACTGAAGAATTGATGCTTTTGAACTGTGGTGTTGGAGAAGACTCTTGAGAGACCCTTGGACTGCAAGGAGATCCAACTAGTCCATCCTAAAAGAGATCAGCCCTAGGTGTTCTTTAGAAGGACTGATGCTAAAGCTGAAACTCCAATCCTTTGGCCACCTCATGTGAAGAGTTGACTCACTGGAAAGACTCTGATACTGAGAGGGATTGGGAGCAGGAGGAGAAGGGGACGACAGAGGATGATATGGCTGGATGGCATGACTGACTCAATGGACATGAGTTTGGGTGAACTCCAGGAGTGGGTAATAGACAGGCAGGCCTGGTGTGCTGCAATTCATGGGGTTGCAAAGAGTCGGACATGACTGAGTAAAGGAACTGACTGACTTACTGAGAGATCTCTTTAAGAAAATCAGACATATCAACGGAAGATTTCATGCAAAGATGAGCACAGTAAAGGACAGAAACAATACGGACTTAACAGAAGCAGAAGTTATTAAGAAGAGGTAGAAAGAATACACAGAAGAACTATGCAAAAAAGATCTTCATGACCCAGATAACCACAATGATGTGATCACTCACCTAGAGCCAGACATTCTTAGGAATGCATCACTATGAACAAAGCTAGTGGAGGTGATGGAATTCCAGTGGAGCTGTTTCAAATCCTGAAAGATGTTGCTGTGATAGTGCTTCACTCAGTGTGCCAGCAAATTTGGAAAACTCAGCAGTGGCCACAGGACTGGAAAAGGTCAGTTTTCATTCCAATCCCAAAAAGGCAATGCCACAGAATGCTTAAACTACCACACAATTGCACTCATCTCAGACACAAGCAAAGTAATCCTCAAAATTCTTCAAGCCAGGCTTCATCAGTATGTGAACTGTGAATTTCCAGATGTTCAAGCTGGGTTTAGAAAAGGCAGAGAAACCAGAGATAAAATTGCCCACATCCACTGGATCATTGAAAAAGCAAGAGAATTCCAGAAAAACATCTACTTTTCTTTATTGAGTACACCAAAGGCTTTAACTCTGTGGATCACAAAAGACTGGAAAATCCTTAAAGAGATGGGAATACCAGACCACCTGACCTGTCTCCTGAGAAATTTGATTGCAGGTCAAGAAGCAACAGTTAAAACTTGACACTGAACAACAGACTGGTTCCAAATTGGGAAAGGAATATGTCAAGGCTGTATATTGTCACGTTGCTTATTAAACTTCTGTGCACAGTGCATCATGCGAAATGCCAGACTGGATGAAAAACAAGCTGGTGTATGGCTGATTCATGTCAATGCATGGCAAAAACCACTACAATATCATAAAGCAATTAGCCTCCAATTAAAATGAATTAATTAATTTAAAAACAGGATGGAATCAAGATTGCCAGTAGAAATGTCAATAACCTCAGACAGACACATGACATCACCCTTATTTCAGAAAGCAAAGTAGAATTAAAGAGCTGCTCAATGAAAGTTAAAGAAGACAGTGAAAAAACTTGGCTTGAAGCCATGCTCAGAAAACTGCAATCATGGCATCCCGTCCCATCACTTCACGGCAAATAGACAGTGAGACAAGGGACACAGTGGGAGACTTTATTGTGGGGGCTCCAAAATCACTGCAGATGGTGACTTCAGCTATGAAATTAAAAGACACTTGCTCCTTAGAAGAAAAGCTATGACCAACCTAGAGAGCATGTTAAAAAGCAGAGATATTACCAGCAACAGTCCATTTTGTCAAAGGTATGGTTTTTCCAGTAGTCATGTATGGATGTGAAAGTTGGACTATAAAGAAAGCTAACTGCCAAAGAATTGATGCTTTTGAACTGTGATGTTAGAAAAGACTCTTGAGAGTCCCTTCGACTACAAGGAAATCCAACCAGTCTATCCTAAACAAGATCAGTCCTGAATACTCACTTGAAGGACTGATGCTGAAGCTGAAACTCCAGTTATTTGGCCACCTGATACAAAGAACTGACTCACTGGAAAAGACCCTGATGCTGGGAAAGAGAGAAGGCAGGAGGAGAAGGGCATGACAGAGGATGAGATGGTTGGATGGCATCACCAACTCAATGGGCATGAGTTTGAGTAAGCTCCAGGAGTTGATGATGGGCAGGGAAGCCTGGCATGCTGCAGTCCATGGGGTCGCAGAGTCAGACACAACTGAGCAACTGAACTGAAATCATGAATGCTCATGATTTCTGCACTTTTGGAATGTATGTTATCCTTCAACAAATATTTTGCTAAAACTGTTATGGTGCTCTTTTTTGTCCATGATTCTAATATATGCTCCAGATAATGTTGAATAAAACTGACTTTGTGGGCAAAATATAAAGGATAAGAAAAAGTGTATTGAACCAGAAAATAAGCTTATAGATATATAGATGGGAAAGATCCCAGGTACGTTGGAAAAATTTTGATTAGACAACTTGGAAGCTTTGTATTGAAATTCATCAGGACTGTTTTTATCATGGTAAGTCAGTAAAACATGTTATCTTCCATCTGGGGTGGTTTTTTAAAGTGATACTAAAGGGCTAAAACTATTATTTCATTCTCTATTTTAACAACAACAAAAATAAAATTCTCTGCTTCAGAATAAAGAATGACATAGAAAAAGCAAGAGAGTTCCAGAAAAACATCTATTTCTGCTTTATTGACTACGCCAAAGCCTTTGGCTGTGTGGATCACAATAAACTGTGGAAAATTCTGAAAGAGATGGGAATACCAGACCACCTAACCTGCCTCTTGAGAAATCTGTATGCAGGTCAGGAAGCAACAGATAGAACTGGATATGGAACAACAGACTGGTTCCAAATAGGAAAAGGAGTACGTCAAGGCTGTATATTGTCACCCTGCTTATTTAACTTATATGCAGAGTATATTATGAGAAATGCTGGGCTGGAAGAAGCACAAGCTGGAATCAAGATTGCCAGGGAAAAGACCAAGAACCTCAGATATGCAGATGACACCACCCATATGGCAGAAAGTGAAGAGGAACTAAAAGCCCCTTGATGAAAGTGAAAGGGGAGAGCGAAAAAGTTGGCTTAAATCTCAACATTCAGAAAAAGAAGATCATGGCATCTGGTGCCATCACTTCATGGCAAATAGATGGGGAAACACTGTCAGACTATTTTGGGGGCTCCAAAATCACTACACATAGTGATTGCAGCCATGAAATTAAAACATGCTTACTCCTTGGAAGGAAAGTTATGACCAACCTAGATTGCAAATTCAAAAGCAGAGACATTACTTTGCCAACAAAGGTCTGTCTAGTCAAGGCTATGGTTTTTCCAGTAGTCATGTATGGATGTGAGAGCTTGAACTGTGAAGAAGGTTGAGAGCTGAAGAATTGATGCTTTTGAACTGTGGTGTTGAAGACTCTTGAGAGTCCCTTGGACTACAAGGAGATCCAACCAGTCCATTCTAAAGGAGAGCAGTCCTGGGTGTTCTTTGGAAGGAATGATGCTAAAGCTGAAACTCCAGTACTTTTTACTTCATGCAAAGAGTTGACTCACTGAAAAGACTCTGATGCTGAGAGGGATTGGGGGCAAGAGGAAAAGGGGGCAACAGAGGATGAGATGGCTGGATGGCATCACCGACTTGAAGGAGATGAGTTTGAGTGAACTCTGGGAATCGGTGATGGACAGGGAGGCCTGGCATCCTGAGATTCATGGGGTCTGCAAAAGACTAGGACAGGACTGAGTGAGTGAACTGAACTGAAGTGTGCTATTCCTTGAGACAGAAAGATGTAGAAAACACATTCTCTGCTTACACTCTAATGAAATAAATGTAAATGCAATACAGCATACAATAAAACATAATAAATATTATAATAGGGAAACTCAAAAAGTGCTATGGGTGATGCTGAGTAGACTTCATCCTTAGTCTGTTACAATTCTGATGAGTCTTCCTAAAGAAGTTAATGTCTTTGAAAAATAAAACTGCCATGAGAAATCAGAGAAGTCGGATTGTCAAGAAACAGAACTATGTGAGAAAAGATACAAATATGGATTACAAATCCATATTACATTTTCAAACTACTGCATATAGCTGGCAAACATGGATGAGTGTGAACAAACTCCAGGAGGTGGTGGAAAGGGAAGCCTAGTGTCGCAAAGAGTTGGACACGACTGAGGGACTAAACAAGAGCATGTAGCCTGGGTTAACAATTAAAAATATGTGTGCAAAACAGAAGTAGTGAATGTGAAGGTTGGACTGGGATAAAGGAACTGAAAACCTATAGAATGTCTGTACACCAAAGGACATCATTGGATTTATCCTGAAGAAGGTGAAAAACTAGGGAGACATTTAAAGCTGGAAGTGACATGATTTAATTTCTGTTTGAAAAATCAAACAAACAAAAAATACTCATGTGGCAAGTAAAGGGTATTTTGGGGCATGGCTTGGGGAGGATTTTAGAAAGAATGCAAATCACAAAGGAAAGAATCAGTTTCTCCTGAAATAATACCCTTAATGGTTCCCTCTCTAGTATGGTTTCTCTTATATGGCATTCTGAAGGAGATCAGCCCTGGGATTTCTTTGGAAGGAATGATACTGAAGCTGAAACTCCAGTACTTTGGCCACCTCATGCAAAGAGCTGACTCATTGGAAAAGACTCTGATGCTGGGAGGGATAGGGGGCAGGAGGAGAAGGGGACGACAGAGGATGAGATGGCTGGATGGCATCACCGACTCGATGGACATGAGTCTGAGTGAACTCCTGGGAAATGGTGATGGACAGGGAGGCCTGGCATGCTGCAATTCATGGGGTTGCAAAGAGTTGGACACGACTAAGCGACTCAACTGAACTGAACTGTATGGCATCTGGTACCATCACTTCAGGATAAATAGATGGTGAAAAATGGAAACAGTGACAACTGCATTTTCTGGGGATCCAAAATCACCATGGGAGAAGGCGATGGCACCCCACCCCAGTTCTCTTGCCTGGAAAATCCCATGGATGGAGGAGCCTGGTGGGCTGCAGTCCATGGGGTCGTGAAGAGTCGGACACAACTAAGTGACTTCACTTTCACTTTTCACTTTTATGCCTTGGAGAAGGAAGTGGCAGCCCACTCCAGCGTTCTTGCCTGGAGAATCCCAGGGACAGGGAGCCCGGTGGGCTGTCGTCTATGGGGTCGCACAGAGTTGGACACGACTGAAGCAACTTAGCAGCAGTAGCAGCAGCAAAATCACCATGGATGGAGCCTGCAGCCATGATATTAAAAGATATATGTTCCTCAGAAGAAAAGCTATGATGAACCTAGGCAGTATATTAGAAAATACAGGGACATCACTTTACCAACAAAGGCCCATATAGTCAAAGCTGAGGTTTTTCCAGCAGTTATATACTAGACTTATGTCCAGTAGACGTTTTCCAGTAGACTGGTTTCTCCAGTAGAGATGTGAAAATTAGACCATAAAGAAGGCTGAGCACTGAAGAAATGATGCTTTTGAATTGTGGTGCTAGAGAAGACTCTCAAGAGTCCCTTAAACAGCAAGGAAATCCAACTAGTCAATTCTAAAGAAATTCAACCTTGAATATTCATTGGAAGGACTGATGCTGAAGCTGAAACTTCAGTACTTTGGCCACCTGATGCAAAGAGCTGACTCATTCAAAAAGACCCTGATGCTGGGAAAGATTGAAGGCAGAAGAAGGAGACAAGAGAGGATAAGATGTTTGGATAACATCACCAACTCAACGGACATGAGTTTAAGCAAACTCTGGGAGATAGTGAAGGACAGGGAAGACTGGGGTGCTTCAGTCCAGGGGGTCGCAAAGAGACAGACACAACTGAGCAGGTTAACAACAACAACTCTAATTATAGGATGGGTCTCTGGCTTTCTCTAGCATCTCTCTCTTCACAGTAGAAGTGCTTCAGGTAGACACCAAGATTCTGTTTGCAGAATCTTTTCAATCATTTATAACTTTTATATAAGCTTGACCCTTTGCTTCAGACCTGATGGATGTTCTTATTCCTTGCATTGGACTGAGAGGGCATACACCAAGTCATGCTGAGTATTCAGGTCAGGTATACTATTTGGCTTCCCTCTGAGAAAGGTGCTTTTGTTCAAGATGAATACAAACTCTGTGCTCACACTAATTGTGCCCTACTATTTATGAACCTTTGGACTGTAGCCTGCATGCTCCTCTGTCCATGGAATTTTCCAGACAAGAACAATGAAGTGGGTTGCCATTTCTTTCCCCAGGGACTCTTCCTCACCAGGGGATCAAACACGCTTCTCCTTTGTCTCCTGCATTGCAGGCAGATTCTTTACCCTCTGAGCCATCAGGGAAATCCTCCCAACTAGGTACTCTTAAAAGTAGTATCTATTTATTTAGGTAGATGATATTAAATAATAAATGATATTAGATAAGGAATATTATCTCTTTAGATGCTGCTGCTGCTAAATCACATCAGTTGTCTCCGACTCTGTGCGACCCCATAGACAGCAGCCAAACAGGCTCCCCCTGTCCCTGGGATTCTCCAGGCTAGAACACTGGAGTGGGTTGCCATTTCCTTCTCCAATGCATGAAACTGAAAAGTGAAAGTGAAGTCGCTCAATTGTGTCAGACTCTTAGCGACCCCATGGACTATAGCCTATCAGGCTGCTCCATCCATGAGAGTCTCCAGGCAAGAGTACTGGAGTGGGGTACCTTTAGATGACATCTCTCTAAATACATAGACATGGGAGAGTTGGAAATACAAACTTTCATAGATGCTTAGAAATCAAGTGGTTGATACTTATAGAAACTTGGCTACTATGTGTTATGCATTTGTTTCAACAACTAAACATAAAAAGAAGAAAGTAGGAATTGTATACAGGGCCACCACATCCAGTTAATTTTCAGGGATTGCAATGTTTTCCTTAGGACCCTCGTTATATAGCCTAAGCTCAGATGCCTTCAGTGGTGGCACGTGGCAGTGATACTCTGTGTGATAAAGGATACTCAGAGTGATAAAGACAAACTGAAGACCCTAAAGAGCAGATTCAATATTTTGGGTAGATTAAGGTGCCCAATTAGAAGACACAGCAGATCAGATTCAGTGTGTTGAATAAAAAGAAGCTGGTGTCCAGGCAGGTCAAGACACAAGGAGAAAACAGAAATATAGATCTAAGTGTGTGCCACCACCCAGTTCCATATTCTAAGCTTTCTCTGCGATCATCCATACTCCAGGTTTATACCAATATCCCCCTCACTTGTCCTCACTCTGTTCAGCTCAGGAGACCTCTGAATTTCAACTGAACAAAGGTAATTATTTTCCATACACATCGGAACTTTCAAAGATATCCATATGAATATTTCATTAAGGAGTTGGATCTTCAGGCCAGGTGGTCAGGAGGGAGATATCAATTGAAGTTATACATGAGAGGCTTCTAGGAACTGAGGTAGTTAAATACCTGGAAGTAAATGTGTTCTCATAGGTCTGTAGATTGTAGGGGAAGAAGATTAAAAAAAAAAAAAAAGCCTATTCATTTTTCCCTATGACTATGCTAGACTTCAACCTGTGTACAATTCAAACTAATAAATTGAAGTTCATTAGATAAGTGATTGTCAATAAAGCTGAAAAAAAGTTTTGAAACCAGAATGAAAAAAAAAGTTATCACACCTCCATTTTGGTGTTCAAATCACAGGTGGGAAAAGTCAATGACTACTAACACCTCTACTCATTCCAAAATGTAGATTTTTCTTAGGCTGGTTTGCTAGTTTAGAGCTGGTAAAATTCAGGAAGAAAGGGCAAATGCCAAAACTTGTGAAGCTGACTAGTCCCATTACACTTTAATTTAGGCAACATTCCAAGCATAATAGACATCACATTAACAAAATTCTTTTCTTGATTTCCCAGAATACATTTGCAACTCCTAATGGGCTGGATTATTCAGATTAGCAGGGATCAGACTACAAACTTTACAAAGCTTTTGTAAAGTAGGCCCAACCAGGAAGCTTAATAATTCATAATGCAAAATGTTTTGGATTTACACTTGCAAATGGCTATTGTGCGTAATGAAGCATGCATTACAATATAATTTTATACCATTGTTCACACAAGAATGGATTACAACTGATTATAGTGGTATTGAAAATACAATTCTCCTCAGTTAGACACAGTTCAGGGCCTCCCTGGTGTGGGAAGAGGTCCACGAGAATGGGGCCAGGTGGACAAGAGAGCACGGCCGTGCCCATGACGCCGACGGCTGGGAAACAAAACCAAATGGCACAGTTGCATGCTTCCTGAACAATTCCCAAGCACTGCAGATTTAGGGGCCGATTTTCAATTCAGTTTTTTTTTTTTAATTTAATCAAGATGCAGTGGTGGGGATCACAAATCTCTTAGCCAGAAACATTCAATCATGCTGGTTATATCAAGCACATAGGACTTTATATTTATCTTCGGGAGGAGTTCCTCTGCCAGGAAGAAAGGTGATAAAGGCATCAATGTGCATGCTATCTCTGTTCGTTTCCAAGGCAAACCACTCAGTATCCCAGTAATCCAAGTCTATCCCCCAAGCAGTAACTCTGAAGAAGCTGAAGCTGAATGGTTCTATGGTGACCTCCAAGAACTTCAACACCCCAAAAGATGTCCTTTTCATTATAGGGGACTGGAATGCAAAAGTAGGAAGTCAAGAAACACCTGTAGTAACAGGCAAATTTGGCTTTGGAATACAGAATGAATCAGGGCAGAGGCTAATAGAATTTTGCCAAGAGAATGCTCTGGTCATAGCAAACACCCTCTTCCAATAACACAAGAGAAGACTCTACACATGGACATCACCAGATGGTCAACATCAAAATCAGACTGATGATATTCTTTGCAGCCAAAGAGGGAAAAGCTCTATACAGTCAGCAAAAGAAGACCAGGAGATGACTGTGGCTCAGATCATGAGCTCCTTATTGCCAAATTCAGAGTTAAATTGAAGAAAGTAGGGAAAACCACTAGACCATTCAGGTATGACCTACATCAAATTCCTTATGATTATACAGTGGAAGTTAGAAATAGACTTAAAGGACTAGATCTGATAGAGTGCCTAATGAACTAGGTTTCCCCTGGTGGCTCAGAGGGGTAAAGCGTCTGCCTGCAGTGCGGGAGACTCAGGTTCAATCCCTGTGTTGGGAAGATCCCCTGGGGAAAGAAATGGCAACCCACTCCAGTACTCTTGCCTGTAAAATTCCATGGACAGAGGAGTCTGGCAAGATATAGTCCATGGGGTCATGAAGAGTCGGAGGTTCGTGACATTGTACAAGAGAGAGGGATCAAGACCATCCCCGTGGAAAAGAAATGCAAAAAGGCAAAATGGCTGTCTGGGGAGGCCTTACAAATAGCTGTGAAAAGAAGAGAGGTGAAAAGCAAAGGAGGAAAGAAAAGATATAAGCATCTGAATGCAGAGTTTCAAAGAATAGCAAGAAGAGATAAGAAAGCCTTCCACAGCGATCAATGCAAAGAAATAGAGGAAAACAATAGAATGGGAAAGACTAGAGATCTCTTCAAGAAAATTAGAGATACCAAGGGAACACTTCATGCAAAGATGGGCTCAATAAAGGACAGAAATGGTCTGGACCTAACAGAAGCAGAAGATAATAAGAAGAGTGGCAGGAATACACAGAAGAAGTGTACAAAAAGATTTTCACGACCCAGATAATAGCAATGGTGTGATCATTCACCTAGAGTCAGACATTCTGGAATGTGAAGTCAAGTGGGCCTTAGAAAGCATCACTACAAACAAAGCTAATGGAGGTGATAAAATTCCAGTGGAGCTATTTCAAATCCTGAAAGATGATGCTATGAAACTGCTGCACTCAATATGCCAGCAAATTTGGAAAACTCAGTAGTGGCCACAGGACTGAAAAAGGTCAGTTTTCATACCAATTCCAAAGAAAGGTAAT
The DNA here is from genome assembly GCA_917880005.1 of Nanger dama. Taxonomy (NCBI): domain Eukaryota; kingdom Metazoa; phylum Chordata; class Mammalia; order Artiodactyla; family Bovidae; genus Nanger; species Nanger dama. The sequence continues at coordinate 5,178,165 of CAKJTW010000003.1, read as the reverse complement.
GTCAAAGAATGCTCAAACTACTGCACAATTGCACTCATCTCACATACTAGTAAAGTAATACTCATAATTCTCCAAGCCAGGCTTCATCAATATGTGAACCATGAACTTCCTGATGTTCAAGCTGGTTTTAGAAAAGGCAGAGGAACCAGAGATCAAATTGCCAACATCCGCTGGATCATGGAAAAAGCAAGAGAGTTCCAGAAACACATCTACTTCTGCTTTATTGACTATGCCAACGCCTTTGACTGTGTGGATCATAATAAACTTTGGAAAATTCTGAAAGATATAAGAATACCAGACCACCTGACTTGCCTCTTGAGAAACTTATATGCAGGTCAGGAAGCAACAGTTAGAACTGGAGATGGAACGACAGACTGGTTCCAAATAGGTAAAGGAGTACATCAAGGCTGGATATCACCACCCTGCTTATTTAACTTATATGCAAAGTATATCATGAGAAACGCTGGGCTGGAAAAAGCACAAGCTGGAATCAAGATTGCCAGGAGAGATATCAGTAACCTCAGATATGCAGATGACACCATCCTTACGGCAGAAAGTGAAGAGGAGCTAAGAAGCCTCTTGATGAAAGTGAAAGAGGAGAGTGAAAAAGTTGGCTTAAAGCTCAACATTCAGTAAAAGAAGATCATGGCATCTGTCCCATCACTTTATGGGAAATAGATGGGGAAACAGTGTGAGACTTTAATTTTTGGGGTACAAAATCACCACTGCAGGTGGTGATTGCAGCCATGAAATTAAAAGATGCTTACTCCATGGAAGGAAAGTGATAACCAACCTAGATAGTATGTTCAAAAGCAGAGACATTAGTTAGCCAAGAAACGTGGATCTGGTCAAGGCTATGGTTTTTCCAGGAGTCAAGTATTAGCCATGTATGGACTGAGAGTTAGACTATAAAGAAGGCTGAGTGTTGAAGAGTTGATGCTTTTGAACTGTGGTGCTATAGAAGACTCTTGAGAATCCCTTGAACTGCAAGGAGATCCAACCAGTCCATCCTAAAGGAAATCAGCCTGAATGTTCATTGGAAGGACTGATACTGAAGCTCAAACTCCAGTCTTTTGGCCACTTGATAACAAAGAGCTGACTCATTGTAAGGTAGGACTGATTGAAGGTAGGAGGAGAAGGGGCCGACAGAGGATAAGATGGCTGGATGACATCACCAACTCACTAGACATGAGTTTGGGTAACACCAGGAGTTGGTGATGGACAGGGAGGCCTGATGTGCTGCAGTCCATGGCATCGCAAAGAGTCGGACACGACTGAGCGCCTGAACTGAGCTGAATTGAACTGATAAGGAAAAACAAAGGCTAGTAACAGGTACACAAAATCCTAAAAGATTTTTCTTAAGGATTATATCATTCCTATCTTTGAGTATCATGAGACTCCAAAAATCTTAATGTAGTTTGAGGTGTGTTTCTGTTACTTTTTACCATAAAATTCCTAAATAATAAAAGGAGTGAAAGTGAAGTGAAAATGGTAGTTGCTCTGTCATGTCCAACTCTTTGTGACTCCGAGGACAATAGCCCACCAGATTCTTCTCTCCATGGAATTCTCCAAGCAAGAGTACTGGAGTGGTTTGTCATTTCCTTCTCCAGGGGGTCTTCCTGACCCAGGGATCAAACCCAGGTCGCCTGAATTGGCAGGCAGATGTTTACTGTTTGAGCCACCAGGGAAACTGTAATATGAGGAGTGGGTGGGGATAAACAGAGACTTTCCAGGTAGAATTCACCAGGTTGTAAATATATCCTCTTCATGTGAGTTTACATAAAAATGTGTCTAATTAGGAAATTAATGAGCAGCTCATGGAAATCCAAGAACAGAAATCCTAATACAGGTAGGTTATGTGACAACCGAACGGAAACTAAAATGTCATCAGGCAGCCCTCTCTGGGAGGGTAATTTCTCACGGCACCTGTGTGCCTTTCTGTACATTGAACCCCCTTCCTTTCTCTATCGGTTCTCTTTTGCTTACTATTTGTGGCCCCTGCTCTACTAAACTGCTGGATTGCCTGTGGTCTCCCTAAGGCACCAAGTCACTGGCTTGTACCTGATACCAGGGGTGACAGGAACACAACAGCAACAGCTTACACACACACAGCACTTGCCCCTCTCCTGGCATCCTTTACAGTGGAGACAGAGACACGACCGAGACGCCACGGATCGTGCAAATCCCCGGAAACCAGTTACGAGAAGGAACAGGGGAATCCATTCTGCAGTCCACTGTGATGAGGATTGTAGGGAGAAATTGCCCCGGTCCTATTCACCATTTTCTGTTTCCAATTGCAGTTCCAGGGACAGTGTCAGCCAATGATACAATGGAGGGGACAGGCGGTGGTATCTGTGTTTCATAATGTAAACAGCAGATGGGTCTTCATGGGCAAATTCTACCACATGATTCAAAGTTCCTCTAACCCAGAGTTGTCAGTCCTGGTTTACAAAGTCACTCCCAGAGTGCATGCATATTACTTGGCCTTTGTAATAATCCCCTTAGATTACCTAGACGTGGCTGCTTTCTGCCCAGATGTGCAGTGCTAATCATTACAATGCCCTTAGGCCAAGAGTTGGCAAACTTTACTGTGAGTGGTCAGATGGTAAATATTTTAGGCTTTCAGGTCATGTGCAAGCAGATTCTTTGTTATTGTTGCTGACAGTGACTGTTTGGCTGGGTTGAGTGCGGGTTTTGTTTTCTCCAACCTTATGAACATGTGTTACACACTGAAAATAGTTTGCAGTTTACAATCTCTGCTCTGAGCGTGGTGTCCTGCTGCTCCTTATGTCAGTGTCTTACTTACTCAATTTCAGGTTGCAGAGAACTTGACTTCATGTGATCAATGGAGCAAGCTGTTCTTAAAGTTGACTTCACAAGCAGAGGAAGGACTCTGAGGCCAACAGTTATTACTTGTTTAAGTGCATCACCCAGGGAAAACTTGGCCTTTGGCCAGCCTGACTACCTCTAATGGCCCAAACTGAGTTTATCCTGGACAGCACGTGATGCCTCTGGTCCCCAAGTATACAACTCTGCTTTTGGGACCAAAGTGGACTAACCAGTAATATAAAGTTTGAACATACGTAACCTATCTTTTAAACTAATTAAATAATCCTCAAAGGCCACATTTATAATTTAGTATATGTCCACTAGGTTGGCCAAAAGATTGTTTGGATGTAAGACGCCTCAGAAAAACTGGAATGAACTTTCTGGCCAAGATATTTTATGTAAATAGATATGAAAGCAAGCCTAATCAGGGAAGTTATAAAATGGAATAGAATTGAAAATAAACAAAAACAAAAAAACAACCTGTACTAGCCAGGAGAAGTTAACAGTGGCAAATAACTCTAAAACATTTTTTCCAAGGAATAAGCATCTTTTAATTTCATGGCAGTGGTCACCATCTGCAGCGATTCAGGAGCCCCCCAAAATAAAGTCTGCCACTGTTTCTACTGTTTCCCCACATATTTGCCATGAAGTGATGGGACCGGATGCCATGATCCTAGTTTTCTGAACGTTGAGCTTTAAGCCAACATTTTCACTCTCTTCTTTTACTTTCATCAAGAGGCTCTTTAGTTCTTCTTCACTTTCTGCCATAAGAGTGGTGTCCTCTGCACATCTAAAGTTATTGATATTTCTCCCAGCAATCTTGGTTCCAGCTTATGCTTCATCTAGCCCAGTGTTTCTCATGATGTACTCTGCATATAAGTTAAATAAGCAGGGTGACAATATACAGCCTTGACGGACTCCTTTCCCAATTTGGAACCAATCTGTTGTTCCATGTCCAGTTCTAACTGTTGCTTCCTGACCTGCACACAGATTTCTCAAGAGGCAGGTCAGGTGGTCTGGTATCCCATCTCTTCAAGAATTTTCAAGTTTGTTGTGATCCACCCAGTCAACGTCTTTGGCATAGTCAATAAAGCAGAAATAGATATTTTTCTGGAACTATTCTTGCTTTTTGATGATCCAACGGATGTTGGCAATTTGATCACTTACTCCTTGGAAGAAAAGTTATGACCAACCTAGACAGCATATTGAAAATTGGAGACATTCCTTTGCAAACAAAGGTCTGTCTGGTCAAGGCTATGGTTTTTCCAGTGGTCATGTATGTATATGAGAGTTGGACTATAAAGAAAGCTGAGCACCGAAGAATTGATGCTTTTGAACTGTGGTATTGGAGAAGACTTTTGAGAGTCCCTTGAACTGCAAGGAGGTCCAACCAGTCCATCCTAAAGGAGATCAATCCTGAGTGTTCGTTGGAAGGACTGATGCTGAAGCTGAAACTCCAATACTTTGGCCACCTGATGCAAAGAGCTGACTCACTGGCAAAGACCCTAATGCTGGGAAACAGTGAAGGCAGGTGGAGAAGGGAATGAGGGGATGAGATGGTTGGATGGCATCACTGACTCAATGGACATGAGTTTGAATAAGCTCTGGGAGTTGGTGATGGATAGAGAGGCCTGGCTGCAGTCCATGGGGTCAAAAGAGTCGGACATGACTGAACTGAACTGAACTCTAAAACACAGATGCATAAACAGGTAAGGAACAAGCAAGTAAATAAAGTAACAAAACATCAGGAAGTTTCCAGATTGTTTAAGCCTTACTCTAGCTTATTTTCACTAATCTTGCTTTCACCTCAACACCTAGCATCAGCAACACCTAACATCTTCCTCAGTCACCAGTCAGGCTGATCCGGGCTTGGATGCTGGGGAGCATCACCCAGTTGTTGTCCTTCAGCAGGGCGTGGGCGGCTTGGGCACAATTAGTCATATCCATTGAAAGAAGGATATTATGGAGAAGGATTTTAGCAAGAGACGATGTAATGCCCAGTACCAAGTCAACCAAATCAAAGCAAGCCCATCTTGCTTACAGAGACTCAATTAAGCCAGCCAGACCATGGTGGCAAAGTGCAATTTGACACAATAAACGCTGTAATTAGTTAGTTCACTGACATTAAATTATATTTGATTTTGTGTTGCAAATTATAGTCATTCTTTTGTTTCTTAAATGAATAGAGAAGTATAGTTTATAGTTAGGAACAGCCAAGAAAGAAACATGGTTGATTATCCTCTATGAGAAACTGTAAGATGCCTCTCTGGTCTTTGAAAAATTCTACATTTAGCCGTTTTTCCCCCAGCAGTTGAACTCTCTAATGGGAACAGGCTTTGCCATCCCTTGTCAGCGTTCAAGCTAAACTAGAGAACAATTTTCTTTCAGGTGTGTAAAATTGGACACAGTAGAGGTCTTTAATTGCCAGGTCCATCATTCACATTTGATTATATTACACGTTCCCTGTGAGGCTGGATTTAACTCAGTCTTAGTCATTTAACAGGAATGCTAGCATTTTACACATTTGTGGTTTAGATTTCCAATAATTTTACAATATTATGAGTGTGAAAACCTCCAATGATGCCTAGTTAGTTTACAGAAGAATCTTCAGGGCTTGAGGAGTAATATAAAATCATTTAAAAAATATGAGGGTGAAATGATTTTTTTCTGTTTGATTTCAACACCTTTCATCTGAATCCTGTTGTATTTGAATGTTCTGGGAATTATTTCAATAAAAGAAGAAAGAAAAGAAAAGAATTTAGCCCAGAAAGTTAACTCTAGGCATATCAAAATTATTGAAGTGAAAAGGAGAAATATAAATATGCTAATATTTGAAGCAGTTGTAATGAAGTAGTTAAAAAACAAATCTGTCTGCCCAGGTTCAAATCCTTGCTTTGCCAGTTAATAGGTCTACAACCTGAGCCAAAGTACTAAAAACCATACAGAAGAATGTATATGAGACCAAGTTTGGGGAGAGAATGTGTACTTCAGCAAGTGCCCATATGATTTCAAGTACTTAGTGCTAACTGCTTCAATCGTGTCCGACTCTTGCTACTCCATAACTGTAGTCTGACAGGCCCCCATGTCCATCAGATTCTCCAGGCAAGAATACCGGAGTGGGCTGTCATTTCCTCCTCCAAGGGATGTTCCTGACCCAGGAATCAAACTCGTGTCTCTTGCGTCTCCTGCATGGCAAGAGGGTTCTGAGCCCCTGGGAAGCCAGGTGATTACTAAATATTTACTATTAATAAGATCCATGTTTTGGTTTGTTAGCAATGACTTCAGATTTTGGTTTCCTCTTACTACTTGTTCAGTCACTAAGTAATATCTGACTCTTAGTAACCCCATGAATTGCAGCATACCAGACTTTCCTGTCCTTCACTATCACCCAGAGTGTGCTCAAACCCATGTCCATTGAGTCGGTGACGCCATCCAACCATTTCATCCTCCATCGTCCCCTTCTCCTCCCACCCTCAATCTTTAACAGCATAAGGGTCTTTTTCAATGAGTCAGCTCCTTGCATCAGGTGGCTAAGGTACTGGAGCTTCAGCTTCAGCGTCAGTCCTTCCAAAGAATATTCAGGACTGATCTCCTTTAGGATGGACTGGTTGGATCTCCTTGCAGCCCAAGGGACTCTCAAGAGTCTTCTCCAACACCACAGTTTAAAAGCATCAATTCTTCAGTGCTCAGCCTTCTTTATGGTCCATCTCTCACATCCATACATGACCACTGGCCTTGACTAGATGGATCTTTGTCAGCAAAGATGTCTCTGCTTGAGTGATTGTCCTAGTCATCTTGGGTGGCCATAACAAGGCACCATATTTTGAGGTGGCTCAAAATACATAAATTTATTTTCTCATGGCCCAGGAGGCTGGAAGTCCCGGGTCCAGTGTCGATAGGGTTGTTTTCTCCGAAGGCCTCTCACTGGCTTGCAGATAGCTGCTTTCCTGACTGTGTCCTCAGATGGCCTTTTCTCTGAGCATATCTGTCCCTGGGTTTCTCTTTCTTTCTCTTCTTTCTTGAAAGGACACCAGTGATATAGGGTTAGGCCCCATTCTTGTGATCAATTTCAGCCGTAATTACCAACATAAAGTCCTTAGCTCTAAATACAGTGATAGGAGGTACTACAAATCTGACATATAGATTGTGTGCGTATCACGGCGGGTGGAGTAGGGGTAGAAGGGAGGTCACGGGCATCATAGTGACTTGGGCCAAGTTTCTTTAAACCACAGATGCTTCATCTTGATGAAGGAAATAAAGCCATTGTGAGGATAATATAAGTAACTGGCCAGTTCCCAGAAAAGTGGCACAGGTGTGGAAACATGACCTGTTCACAAACAGCCCTTCAGTCCGGCCAAACTTTGAGTTCAGAAGCCATCACTAGGCAAATCTGACTAGGAGAAAGTTAAACTGACTTTGAGAACTACCGTTTTCCTTTGGATCAAACAACATAATGAAGATCTCTCAGAGTATAAGGGAAGAAATGGAGTAGAGAAAACTTCTAAAATACTAACACAGTGACTACAAGAATTCCTCTGTGTTCACCAGTCTTTAGAGTTGTAAATGTGAGAGAAAACATTAATTGGGAATATATGTCAAGTAGCATTTGTGTGGTTTACCATTCAATAAAAAGTCAAAATATTCCCATATTCTTCAGATAAAGCATAATATAAGCACTTGTAAAAAGAAAATGTCACTTTTAAGATACAACTATTTCAATACGAAAAGTATATTGGATTAAATGTGCAAGTTGAAAACATTAGTTGTTACTCTTGCTTAGTCTCTAAGTAGCGTCCTATTGTTTTGCAATCCCATGGATGATAGTGCTTCAGCCTCCTCTGTCCACGGCGTTTCCCAGGCAAGACATGCTCGAGTGGGTTGCCATTTCCTTCTCCATGGGATCTTCCCGATCCAGGGATTGAACCTATGTCTGTTGCATTGAATTCAGATTCTTTACCACTTGTTGCAAAGAATTTATTGATTCTTTACCCCTGAGCCTGCAGGGAAGCCTGAAAATGTTAATAGACACACAGAAATTTTCGTGTAAAGAAATAAATCAGTAAGATTTCCAATAGAGAGACTGTGACTATGAAGGGTCTGTTTTATGCTATCCATTAACTGCTACCATTATTATGATTGTCCATGCTGGTATATAACCAGATGGAGGAAAACTATATCTATTATTTTTTAATTGAAGTAAAATTGCTGAAGCTGAAGGTCCAATAATTTGGCTGCCTGATGAGAAGAGATGATTCATTGGAAGAAACCCTGATGCTGGGAAAGACTGAGGGCAAGAGGAGAAGGGGACAAACAGAGGATGAGAATGTTGGATGGCATCACCAACTCAATGGACATGAGTTTGAGCAAACTCCAGGATAAAGTGAAGGACAAGGAAGCCTGGCGTGCTGCCGCTCATGGGGCTGCAAAGAGTAGGCGATGACTTAGAGACTGAACAGCAACGAAACTGCTCGACAATATTCTGTTAGTTTCTGCTGTGCAGTGAATTGAGTCAGCTATATACATGCATCTAGCCCTCTCCCACCCTCTAAGTCATCACCGAGCTGAGCTCTCTGTGCTATACAGCAGCTTCCCACTAGGTATCTGTCTTACGCAGAGTCGTGGATGTGTCAGTCCGAATCTCCCAGTTCATCCCATCTTCCCCTTTCCCCTAATTCCATGCTTGTTCTCTATGTCTCTGTCTCTCTTCCTGCCCTCTAAATAGTTTCATCTATACCGTTTTTCTAGATTTCACATATACGCATCAGTCGTGTCCGACTCTTTGCAACCCAGGGACTGTAGCCCACCAAGCTCCTCCATCCATGGGATTCTCCAGGCAAGACATACTCGAGTGGGGTGCCATTTCCTTCCCCAGGGGATCTTCCCAACCCAAGGATCGAACCCAGTTCTCTCATATTGCAGGCAGATGCTTTAACCTCTGCACCACCAGGGAAGCCCTTATATGCATCAATATACAATATTTACTTTTCTCTTTCTTACTTTATTCTCTTTGACATACTCTAGGTCCACCCACAACTCTACAAATGACCCAAATGAAATTGGATCATTCTTTATGACTACCATCCCATTGTATACATGCCCCACATATTCTTTATCTGTCCATTTGTTGGTGACGTTTAGGTTGCTTACACGCCTTGGCTATTGTAGCTAGTGCTGCAGTGAAACTTTGGGGTATATGTGTCTTGTTGAATTATGGTTTTCTCAGGGTATATTCATAGTAGTGGGTTTGCTGGGTCATATGGCAGTTCTATTTTTATGTTTTTAAGGAAATTCCACATTGTTCTTCGTGGTGACTGTACCAGTTTACATTCCCAGCAATAGTGCAAAACAGTTCCCTTTATACCACACCCTCTTCAACATTTATTGTTTATACCTTTTTTTGATGATGGCCATTCTGACCAGTGTGAGGTGATACCTCAAATGAAATAAAAACTTTATCTTTACTCTTAACCAAATAGTTAGTCTCATTTCAATCCTCCTTTGAACTCCAATTTTATTCAAAACATAGTAACAATGTTTCAAAATGCAGCTGTTTCATGCTTTGATTATCAATAATATGTTTGGGACTTCTTGTTGTTTTCCAGTATCTGAGGAGTAAACAGCAGTCCCAGATAGTTCAATCATTTGGCTCATGCAAATTTCAAGTCTCTTAGTAGCATTGTTTTTTTGCCTAATAACGGTAGAATTCAGGCTTTTGTGTTTTTCAAGTGTCCCCTACATAGCTTTTAAAAGCTATATACATCCTAAAACATTTTAAACATCTAAAACTTACATTCTTAGCTTAAAAGTTACAAAAAGATAAATTTTACTGTATTGTGTTAATGCTTTAACCTCAGATTGTTGTGTTAATCTTTTAAATGAACTAAATAACTGTAGATATCATTTTAGTTGTATATCTATCATTAAAATTATATATCCATATAGGTTCTTCAAGTATTGCACATTTTAAATCTCTTTTTTGCTCTCTCTGAATTAAGTTTTCCATTCTATAATCAACTCATAATTTTTTCTAACCTAACTTTACATTTAAAAGTCTTTTTTGATCACAATATTATATTATTTTCTCCATGCTGCTAAGTCACTTCAGTCATGTCTGACTCTGTGCGACACCATAGACGGCAGCCCACCCGGCTCCCCCACCCTTGGGATTCTCCAGGCAAGAATACTGGAGTGGGTTGCCATTTCCTCCATAATTACATATATAACATTTACATGTATATGCAACAGCTATATACAGTTCACCTTTTAACAACACAAGAGTTCCAGATGCTGACCCTCTTCTGTCAAAACTGTAGTTAATATTTAGCTTTTCATATCCAAAGCCTTTCAGTTCGGTTCATTCACTCAGTCGTGTCCGACTCTTTGTGACCCCATGGACTGCAGCACACTGGGCCTTCCTGTGCATCACCAGCTCCTAGAGTATACTCAAACTCATGTCCATTGAGTCAGTGATGCCATCCAACCATCTCATCTTCTGTTGTCCCCTTCTCCTCCCACCTTCAATCTTTCCCAGCATCAGGGTCTTTTCAAATGAGTCACTTCCTCACATCAGGTGGCCAAACTATTGGGGTTTCAGCTTCGTCATCAGTCCTTCCAATGAACACTCAGGACTGATCTCCTTTAAGATGGACTGGTTGGATCTCCTTGGAGTCCAAGGGACTCTCAAGGGTCTTCTCCAACACCACAGTTCAAAAGCATCAATTATTTGGCACTCAGCTTTCTTTATAATCCAACTCTCACATCCATACATGACTAGTGGAAAAACAATAGCTTTTGCTAGACAGACCTTTGTTGGCAAAGTAATGTCTCTGCTTTTCAATATGCTGTCTAGGTTGGTCATAACTTTCCTTCCAAGGAGAAAGTGTCTTTTAATTTCATGGCTTCAGTAACCCTATGTGATTTATTCAGTAATCTTTTGGAGCCCCTCAAAAATAAAGTTTAACACTGTTTCCACTGTTTCCCCATCTATTTGCCATAAAGTTATGGGACCAGATGCTCAGATCTTAGTTTTCTGAATGTTGAGTTTTAAGCCAACTTTTACACTCTCCTCTTTCACTTTCATCAAGAGGCTCTTTAGTTCTTCTATGCTTTCTGCCATAAGGGTGGTGTCATCTGCATATCTGAAGTTATTGATATTTCTCCCAGCAACCTTAATCCCAGCTTGTGCTTCATTCAGTCCAGCATTTCTCATGATGCACTCTGCATATAAGTTAAATAAGCAGGGTGACAATATACAGCCTTGATATACTCCTTTTCCTATTTGGAACTAGTCTGTTGTTCCATGTCCAGTTCTAACTGTTGCTTCCTGACCTGCATACAGATTTCTCAAGAGGCAGGTCAGGTGGTCTGATATTTCCATCTCTTGAAGAATTTTCCACAGTTTATTGTGATCCTACAGTCAAAGGCTTTGGCATAGTCAAAAAGCAGAAATAGATGTTTTTCTGGAACCCTCTTGCTTTTCCAGTGATCTAGCCTTTCATATTAAGCTAAACGTCCATCACAGTTCCTCCATATCCATGGATCCGCAGCACTGATTCAGCCAACCTCAGATGGTGAAGTACTATCATATTTACCATGGAAAAATGTCCCCCTGTAAATGCACCCATGTAGTTCATGGGTTCAGATGAACCCATGTGTATTTTCATATCTGTTGCTTGTGCGCTATATGTGGCCTAGTAGTAAAGAATCCACCTGCCAGTGCAGCAGACATAAGAGATGCCAGTTTGATCCATAGCTTGGGAACATCTCCTGGAGGAGGGCATGACAACCTTGCCCTGGAGAATCCCATGAAAAGAGGAACCTGATGGGCTGCAGTCCATAGGGTCGCAAAGAGTAGGACATGCTAAAGTAACTTAGCAACACACTTACATGTGTGTGCGTGTGTGTGTGTGTGTGTATACATGTAAAAAACTTCTTGTCACTGCAAGTTGTAAATCTTTTTAAAAGTTTGGATTCCTTTTGCTTTACTTATTTTATCTTTAGATAAGCATCATTTGTGCCTCATATTAGAAAGTACAGATTATTATTTATTGTTTTATTTAATCTTTATAAATGAATAAAAGCTTGTTTACATAAATAGTATGTAACTGAATTCAATAACATTTATAGGAAACTATCGCTTTTAGATATCAAAATGTACTTTTAAAAATCAATCAGCAGAAAATTCTTATTTTAGTCTCTTTATTTTTGTTGAGAACACCAATTCACAAAAAAAATGGTTGTCCAGAAAGTTATTTACTTTCTCAATTTCCTTAATGTGTACAAAAAAACACACCTTATACTAATGAGGTTGTACTAATGATTGTTAATCCTACTAATTCTCTTTTTCTTAGAGAAATCTTATTTATTTAACTACATTTTCAAAAATATTTAGGAACATCAATTAATATTTAATTCAATTTCATTTGTCAACACAATATTTTTGATAATAGGCTTTAATCTTATTACATGATTTAAGCATATTTTCAAATGTAGATCCGAAATACAATGAGTGAATCAGAGAAGAGTCCCTCTGTTCTCAGTAAGAAGACCACAGTGCAGAGAGAAGACCAGACAGGCATTTCTACAATGACTTTCTAAAGCTTTTGGATATTAGGAATGTCCATCTTGTGATCTGGTTTCATGAATGGAATATATCAATACTATCACCGTATTTGATATATTTGACAAGGGCTCTGTTTAGTTTGTTTTCACAAAGCTTTCTCTATGAAAACAAACCACTTACTTTTTGAATACCTAGGAAACGTCCCACGTTGTCACCCAACATATGATATATGCAAATTCTTGGCATTATAATTTGTGAAAAATATTCAATTTCTAATGATATTCTTCACCAATAACAGAAATATTTAAATGACAAGAAAGACACAAAGAGTATTGTGGGTTCATGGTGCCTTGATTACTGGGAGAATTCCTCAACACCTATATTTGAATTTGGAGAGCAGAGACTTGCACACTGTAAAGTCAATGTTAATTAATAAGATTTGTGGTCAGTAAGAATTATACTTTCATAAGTTGCAGCAAGAGCTATTTTGACAACCAGCAAGACAGCAAGAGAACACAGGTGCAACATCAAATTTAGAGAACATAAAAATGGGAACACACCAAAATTAAAGGATCTAAAAGGAACAGTCTCAAAATTTTCTGTACACCCACATGATCTTTGGAAAATTTTGACATATCCTTTCGCATATGCATACTGCATTTTACAAGTTACAGTTTTAATACAGCCAGAAGTGAGACATGGCAGAAAGAACACGGGCTTTGCGATTGGTCTAACTTCTCTTTGAACAATAGATCTGTAAATTACTAACCTTGTTAATTCCTTATATCCCCAGTTAGTTTCAGTTGCTGCTGCTCCTGCTGCTAAGTCGCTTCAGTCGTGTCCAATCTGTGCGACCCCATAGATGGCAGTTTCAGTTAGTTTATATTTAATACGTAAAAACAGAGATATTGATTACTTGGTTGAGATAAGATTTATATGCAATAACCTGCGTAAAATACCTAGCATAGTGGTCTAGTAGATCATTGGCACTCAAAAATGTTTCTTCCGTCTTATTTTCCCTGTACAAAAAATACTTCATTTTCCCAGAACTCACTTTTGCACTTGATGCAACAAGGAAGATTACAAAGACTTCAAATTGTCAATAATTTCTTTTTTCATATAAAAAATATTCATGGAATTACTACCATTTGCAAACTTTACAACCTTCGTGTGCTCTATGGTCTAGATTACCAAAATAATTTTATGTCGTGATTTTTGTACAGGTATCCAGAATGTAAATTTTATGTTTATAAGTATTGGTGAACATTTCTATAGGGAAAAAGGATTGTTCCTGTACCCAGAAACCTTTTGTCAGCCTGCTCCTCATGGTTTGCTTTCTGAGGTCAAACTTCATAAGGGAGGCAAACTGGAATGTTTCTGGCCAAAAGCGGAGTGAGAACGTGGGGAACCGGGCGGGTGTGTGGATGTGCTGCTTAACGGCATCAAATAGAGACATCATGATGCGTCTTTCTTACCAGAGTGGTGGCCTCCTTTGTTAGATGACAGACCCTCAAGAGCTTTCGGTTAAAGCGTTATCTCCTCTCTCCATGTTAGCAGTTAAATTGTAGGTGGGGTTCATCTCCACTGGGCAATGTCTGGACCAAATATATCATAGTTTGCTTTTGCCATCTATATTCTTTTCCTGGGTGTTTCTTGGGATGACAAATCAGTGTATCTATAAATGTGTCCTTTTTAGTCAGTCATTATTTTATTAAAAGGCAATCCAAGTTTTATAGGCTGAAGAGTAACTTACTGTTCAGGATATGAGAATGTGAAAGCATCAGTACTCTGATGATATTTCTATAATTTGTGTTTAAAAATATAATGTCTCTAGTTTCCAACTTCTTAAATAGTAGCGACAGTAGCATTATTACTACTTAAAACTATCATTATTTTTCCGATTAAAAAGAATCATTAGAAAGTAAATATAGCAAGGAATTGTCCATCCTAACATAATCAAATAAGACAAGTTTGAGGCTTTGTCAGTAACAGCACTTACGATTGAAACTGTCATTGATTCATGTATATATTTCTATCTGTGAGTTCCATTGTAGGAAAACAATTTATTTGAATCTACTTAAAGGTATCATTTCTTTTTTTTTTTGTTTTGTTGTTGGCTATGATCAGCTGAATTAACTACTAAGTTCTTGCTATATTTTATAAAGACTAAATCAGGGGAAGACTGACCATCTAACTGATAGAAAAGTATATAAAAGAAGAAAGAAAACAAAAAGAAAAAAAGGTTGTTGAATAAAACAAATGGATAAAAAATGAAAAGAAAAAAGAAAACAAAAAGTAGTGTTAAAAAAAAAAAAACTTGCATCCCCCAAAAGAATGTTTAATGATGAAATTTGAGTATGTCATTCAGCTGTGAAAATCATCTACTTATTTTATGGAATTTTTCTGAATACATTTGAAGAGCAAAGCAAAATGATTTGGATGTTTTGAAAATTTAAAAATGGCTGCATGGCCCCAAATTTCTGCAAAGACTAAGCATGTTTAATGCATTTGCTTATTTTTTGACTTTACCTTATTCCACAGACTATTTCAAGCAGCACAGAGTTTCACCTTGTAACATGCAGCAATCAATAGAGACAGAGCACTTTCTCTGGCTTCATCCTGTGAGGGTTCTTCCTGAGTGCTCTATTTATTCTGGATGCCAGAACTGTGACTACACTTGGTGTGGTCCAGCTGGCTCAGCAGAAGCACTGACAACTGAAAATACAGAGAAAACCACTGACATTACAGAATCCACGTGATGGAACAGCCCAGTTGCAGGTTGTTCAACTGTTTGCCTCGCCACATACTTTAATCCCAACAAACCATGATTAATAGACCAGCCTACCTACAGCATGGCTGAAAAAGCTCTCAGCCAGAAGTAAGTTTAAGATTTAGATATATTTCTGAACCTACTCAAATGTTTAAAGCATATTTTACACAAAAAAATCTTATTATCTCTTTGCTAATTCTTTACTGAGATCTTTCAAAATTCAGAATTTCAAGTATAGACTACTCGTGTATCTGTTTCACTTTGGGATTTTTCTCTATCTACTTCTTTCTCAAGTCCTTGCAATATACAGTTGTAAATGTTTACATTTTTCAACCCATGCTCTTAGAGAAACAGTCATACGAAGTCACTGAACACTCATTGTCTCAGTTCAGTTCAGTTCAGTTGCTCAGTTGTGTCTGACTTTGCCACTCCATGGACTGCAGCATGCCAGGCCTCCCTGTCCATCACCAACTGCTGGAATTTACTCAAATTATGTCCACTGAGTCAGTGATGCCATCCAACCATCTCATTCTCTGTCGTCCCCTTCTGCTCCCACCTTCAATCTTTCCTAGCATCAGGGTCTTTTCCAATGAGTCAGTTATTCACATCAGGTGGCCAAAGTATTGGAGTTTCTGCTTCAGCATCAGTCATTGCCGCCTAGAGTTGCTATAAAGAGTATCACAACTAGATGTCTTAAAACAACAAAAAATTATTCCCTCGCAGCTCTGGATACTAGTAGTCCAAAATCAAGGTGTTGATAGAGCCATGCTTCCTCCAAAGGCTCAGGGAGGACTCCCTCTCTCTTTCAGTTTCTGATGGCCAGAGGTGTTCCTTGGCAGCAGCATCACTCCAGTGACCAAAACCATCCCCAAGAGCAGAAATGTAAGAGGGCCAAGTGGTTGACTGAAGAGTCTTTACCAATAGATGAGAAAAGATCAGAAGTGAAAGACAAGGGAGAAAGGGAAAGATATACCAACTGAATCCAAGTCAAAGAGAAGAGCAAGGAGAGAGAAAAAGGTCTTCTTTGATGAACAATGCTAAGGAATATAGGAAAACATTAGAATGGAAAAGACTAGAGATCTTTTCAAAAAAATTGGAAATATCAAGGGAACATTTCATACAAGGCTGTACATGATAAAGGACAGAAAAAGTATGGACTTAACAGAAGCAGAAGAGATTCAGAAGTGGCAAGAAGGCAGAGAACTATACACACACACACACACACACAAAGTCTTAAATTATCCAGATAACCGTGAATGGTGTAATCACTCACCTAGAGCCAGACATCCTAGAGTGTGAAGTCAACTAGGCCGTAGGAAGCATCACTAGGAACAAAGCTAGTGGAGGTGACAGAAATCCAGCTGAGCTATTTCAGATTCTAAAAGATGATGCTGTCAAAGTGCAGCACACAATATGTCAGTGAATTTGAAAAATTCAACCACAGACTGGAAAAGGTCAGTTTGTATTCCAGTCCTGAAAAGGGCAATGCCAAAGCATGTTCAGACTACCATAGAATTGTGTTCATTTCACATGCTAGTAAGGTTATACTCAAAATCCTTCATGCTAGTCTTCAGCAGTATGTGATCCAAGAAACTCTAGATGTACAAGCTGGATTTAGAAAAGGCAGAGGAACCAGAGACCAAATTGCCAACATTCTTTGGACTGTAAAAGGCAAGAGAATTCCAGAAAAACATCTACTTCAGCTTCAGTGACTACGCTAAAGACTTTGACTCTGTGGACTGCAACAAACTTGAAAATTCTTAAAGGGATGGAAATACCAGAACACCTGACCTGCCTCCTGAGAAGCCTGTACGCAGGTCAAGAAGCAACGGTTAGAACTGTAAATGGAGCAATGGACTGGTTCAAAATTGGGAAAGGATTACAAAGCTGCATATTGTTACCCTGCTGATTAAACTAATATGCAGAAGACATCATGAGAAATACCAGATTGAATGAATCACAAGCTGGAATCAAGTTTGTTGGGAGAAATACCAACAACCTCAGAAATGCAGATGATACCATTCTATTGGCAGAAATTGAAGAGGAACTAAAGAGCCTCTTGATGATTGTGAAAGAGGAGAGTGGAAAATACTGGCTTAAAACTCAACATTCAAGAAACTGAAATCATGGCATTTGGTGTCATCATTTCATGGTAAATAGATGAAGAAAAGTGGAAGCAGTGGTGGATTTATTTTCCTGGGTTCCTAAATTACTGTGGATGATGACTGCAGCCATGAAATTAAAAGACAGTTGCTCTTTGGAAGGAAAGCTATGACAAACCTAGACAGCATATTAAAAAGCAGAGATGTCACTTTGCTAACAAATGTCTGTCTAGTTAAAGCTGCAGGTTTTCCCAGCAGTCATTTATTCATGTAAGAGTTGGACCATAAAGAAGGCTGAGTGCTGAAGAACTGATGCTTTGAATTATGATGCTAGAGAAGATGAGAGTCCCTTAGACTACAAGGAGATCAAACCAGTCAATCCAAAAGGAAATCAACCCCAAATATTCATTGGAAAGACTGATGCTGAAGCTGAAACTACAATACTTTTACCACCAGATGTGAAGAACTGACTCATTGGAAAAACTCTGATGCAGGGAAAGATTGAGGGCAAAATGATAATGGGGTGGCAGAGGATGAGACGGTTAGATATTATCATTAACCAAATGGATGTAAATCTTAGCAAACTCAGGGAGATAATGTAGGACAGATGAGCCTGGCCTGATGCAGTCCATGGAGTTGCAAAGAGTCAGCTATGACTTCAGAGGAGGCAGTGGCACCCCACTCCAGTACTCTTGCCTGGAAAATCCCATGGCTGGAGGAGCCTGATAGGCTGCAGTCCATGCGGTCGCTAAGAGTCGGACAGGACTGAGTGACTTCACTTTTACTTTTCAGTTTCATGCTTTGGAGAAGGAAATGGCAACCCACTCCAGTGTTCCTGCCTGGAGAATCCCAGGGGCGAGGGAGCCTGGTGGGCTGCCGTCTATGGGGTCGCACAGAGTCTGACATGACTGAAGCGACTTAGCAGCAGCAGCAATGACTTGGTGACTTTAAAACAACAACAAAAGGTATAGTAGTATTATGAGATGGTACAAGAGGGCCTTTTAAGGGTGTTGATCATTTCTACTTTTGAGTTGGCTTTTTTTTTTTAATGAGTTAAGGGTATTTTTATTATTTTTATTTTTTTAATATTTTATTCTACATTAAATACTGTATTCGTTTTGCCATACATTGACATGAATCAGCCACAGGTGAACACGATCTCCCAATGCCGAAGCCCCCTCCCACCTCCCACCCCATATCATCTCCCTGAATCATTGGCTATTGTTCAATGATGTATTTGCCTTGTGATTACTTGTGAGACTGTAACACCAATTTACAAACATTTTCGTATATTAAAAAGAGAAACACAAGGCGTGTAGTAGTGGTTACAAAGGGAGGTTGGATCTACACAATGTAAAATATTGACTCGTTAGACTTTCCACCTCTTTTCTAGGTTTCTGTATATCAGACTTTGATCTGCAGAGTTTTTCTAGCAGGTGGCCACTGGTGGTCCTAGAGACTTGGATGCTGTTGGCAGTTTATGCCCAGGGAATCGCTTGCTTTAAAGAAAGCCTGTATTTCTCCAACATTCCATCTCCCTATCCATCTGCACCCTGCTAAAGGACTTTATTTCCTGATGTAACGTAATAAATATACCATAATAAAGCCTTCCCCCACCAGAGTGAACTTGGTATTGCTAGCTCATTTGGTAAAATGAATGCACCGCCCTTGTCCCCAACCTGTGACAGAAATAATAAATAACTTTGCTTTCATTTCACAGAAGGAAAGCTGGACGAAAGTTAATTTAAGTGATTTGCTGAGGTTGCTTATGGGGTCACTAGCAAAGTTGGGATGCAGACTCTCAGTTGCTATCTCCAAGCGCCTGTTTGCCCTGCCAGCTACGGGGCTGCTGGGGAGAACTTTTCCCAGGGTAGCACAATAGAATTCACTTGGTGGTTAAGGTCCTTGTTAGGTTTCACACAGGAAGAATGAAAACTGAGTACAAGCCTTCAGGAGACACTGTGATTATTGTGCTACAGGCTCCAGTGGATTTACCCGACAGCTGCAAGATCACAAGTTCAGAGGAAGTTAGATAAAACACCATTGCGCTCAGGGGTTCAGACTTGAAGAGTCATATTTCATCGTGCCTCAGGAAATAAGAAACAATAATAATAACAACAGTAGTATCACCACAACCTAACAGCAATGACCTTCGCGTAGTAGCTGGAGTGGCCGTCTGAGGAAAATCGGAGCAGAATCCGTGTCTTGCTCCAGCTCAAGACATCATAAACATTCGGTGAGTCAGCTCTCTCGTGCAAATAGGCTGCGGATGTGGCGTCAAACAAGGGGAATGGATTCTGGGGATGAAAGGCTGGGGAACCAGCCTGGATCTCCGTTGCACGCGACTGTCTGTTGCACCGACTGTCTGTTGCACCCGCCCTCGGCGGCATCACACGATTTGGGCACTGGCCGAGAGGACCGACCCACCAGTGGAGTCAGCAGACACTTAACTTCTGCGACACTCAGAGAACCAAAGAGGAAACGCAGTGGATTTCTTGTAGCCTTTAGCAATACATTTTTTTAATTAAATTTATTAATTTTTTTAATTACAATACTGTATTTGTTTTGCCATACATTGACACGAATCAGCCATAGGTGAACACAATCGCCCAATGCCGAAGCCCCTCCCACCTCCCACCCCACATCCTCTACCTGAATCGTCCTGTGCATCAGCCCCATGCATCCTGCATCCTACACCAAACATAGATTAGCGCTTCGTTTCTTACAGGAAAATATACATGTTTCATTGCCATTCTCCCAAACCATCCGACCCTTTCCCTCTCCCTCAGAGTCCAAAAGTCCACTCTATACCTCTGTATCTCTTGTTGTCTCACATATAGGGTCATCATTACTGTCTTCTAAATTCCATATATATGTGTCAGTATACTGTATTGGTGTTTTTCTTTCTGGCTTACTTCACTCTGTATAATCGGTTCCAATTTCATCCTTCTCATTAGAACTGAGTCAAATTTATTCTTTTTAAGGGCTGAGTAGTATTCCATAGTGTATATGAACCACAGCTTTCTTATCCATTCATCTGCTGATGGACATCTAGGTTGCTTCCATGTCCTGGCTATTATAAACAGTACTGCAATGAACATTGGGGTACATGTGTCTCTTTCAATTCTGGTTTCCTCAGTGTGTATGCCCAGCAGTGGGATTGCTGGGTCATAAGGCAGTTCTATTTGCAATTTTTTAAGGAATCTCCACACTGTTTTCCATAATGGCTGTACTAGTTCACATTCCCACCAGCAGTGTAAGAGGGTTCCCTTTTCTCCACATCCTCTCCAGCATTTATTGCTTGTAGACTTTTGGCTTGCAGCCATTCTGACTGGTGTGAAATGATACCTCATTGTGGTCTTGATTTGCATTTCTCTGATAATGAGTGATGTTGAGCATCTTTTCATGTGTTTGTTAGCCATCCGTATGTCTTCTTTGGAGAAATGCCTATTTAGTTCTTTGGCCCATTTTTTGATTGGATCATTTATTTTTCTGGAGTTGAGCTGCATAAGTTGCTTATATATCTTTGAGATTAGTTGTTTGTCAGTTGTTTCATTTGCTATTGTTTTCTCCCATTCAGAAGGCTGTCTTTTCACCTTGCTTATAGTTTCCTTTGTTGTGCAGAAGCTTTTAATTTTAATTAGATCCCATTTGTTTATTTTTGCTTTTATTGTCGGTGTGTTTACGTGACTCCTGCGGGGCTGCAGCCACGAAGCACTCACGTGTAAGAGCTCTAGAGACAGAAAAAATAAAATCACCAAACAACAAGACACTGCGTTTCTCACAGCCGTGGTGGGTTAGGTATCACACAGGCTTGTGAAGAGTCTTGGCGAGGGCAGCTTGCCATCACTGTGTGTGTGCTGAGTGGTATAGTCAAGTCAGCTGCGGCGAGACAGCCTCCTAAAATTGCAGAGAAGGAGCAATGTGAAGCAATATTAGCTGTGCAAGAGTGGGTGACAGAGATGACAGTGGAGCGAACGCAAAAAGTCTCAGTTTGAGTGAGAAAGAAAAACAGAGACAGCAAGAGGGAAAAACAAAAAACTATTTTTAGAGGGACACAGATGAATGAGGAAAGTACACTGAAAGAAGAAATGTGTGTAGCCCTGATCTTTGAAACTTAGAATCAGCCATCTCGCACAGAGTTTATCTGCACTTTTGGAGTATGAATTTGTTGTCCTTTGGGGGAGGAGATGACATTTTCTTCTGGACATTGAGACAAAATTCCATTTCAGGCCAGAAGCAAGAAGAATTTGGAGCTCTGATAAAGGCAGCTTTGCCTTCCCCACCCAGATATACTTGCAGCATAAACGTATAAGCACTCAAAAAAAAAAAAAGGGTGTATATTTGAAAATCTGGTTTCGAAGAAATCCAGAGACATTCTAAAGAGAAAATAAACTCACACAGACATTGCCTGATTTTCAAACATAAACAGGTTATTATATCACTCTAACTTTGGTCCTCAATTATCTTTTGAATGAAAGGACAATGTATAAACATTTTCTTTAGAAAACTGTTTCTCTTAAATAATAGTCTTATGGAGTGGCTTGGAAATACTGGCTTATCAGGAGGAGTTAGTTTACATTAGAACGTCAGAATCAGCTAAAACAGTACCTTGGTTTCCCTCTGGGATACTGCCTCTGAATTGCATTGTCTAGTTGATGTTATAGCTCTTACATCAATCTTAAGACTGAGAAAACAAAATCATATCCTTGAAAACAGTACAATCTACCCAACATCCATGTATCCCAATATATCTTATATTTATCAAGGTCTCAATCCCTCCACCCAAACCTCCTTATAGGTCCTCTTTAATACAACCCCCTTTACCACACACTATATTGAAGTTTTCATCCCATTGACACTCCTATTGCTTATCTAATAGGAATCTCAACAACAAAGGTATGAATGATAAGCAGAAAACTCTCAAATTCTCCCTTTGTTTAAAAATGTACATGTTCAAATAACCCATGATTTTAAATTATCATAAGGATAAATAGAAAAATATTTCATCTAGAATAACACTGAAAGTAAAACATGCCAAACGTTTTGAGATTCCCCAAAAGTGATGTTTCATGAGAAATGTATAACTTTAAACGATTATAGCGGTAAAAAATAAAACTCTAAAATTAATGACCTAAGGTAGTATCACAAGCATCTAGATGAGAAAGAGCTTAGTAAACTTCAAAGAAGGGGAAAAAATATTTGATGAAAGAGAATAAATCAATAAAAAGTCAAGAAATTGGCATTATAGCTAAATTAACATTTATGCCGCTGTTGCTGAGTCGCTTCAGTCGTGTCCGACTCTGTGCGACCCCATAGACAGCAGCCCACCAGGCTCCCCCGTCCCTGGGATTCCCCAGGCAAGAACACTGGAGTGGGTTGCCATTTCCTTCTCCAATGCATGAAAGTGAAAAGTGAAAGGGAAGTTGCTCAGTCGTGTCCATCCCTTAGCGACCACATGGACTGCAGCCCACCAGGCTCCTAACATTCATGCTACTTGTCTACAAATTCAAGAAACATCATGTTGGTGAGGTGAGGTGTTAGTCACTTAGTTGTGTCCAGCTCTTTGTGGCCCCATGGACTGTCGCCCACCAGGCTCCTCTGGCCATGGAATTCTCCAGGCAAGAATACTGGAGTGGTGCCATTCCCTTCTCTGGGGGTCTTCCTGATCCAAGATCCATCCTGGGTCTCCTGCACTGCAGGTAGATACTTTACCACTGAGCCACCAGGGAAGCCCCACCATGTTGATAGATTAATACAGATATTCTCAAGCTTGCCACACCCATATCAGAGCACTGTACCTTCCATACGTCAGATGAAGGCTATGCACCCTTCCACTCATTTGCCACAATTACTGCTACTCTTTTCTCCAAATGTCCAATGGATTTATTCCAAAATGGCTTCAAACCACTCTTCTCTTAATAATGTCATCTTACAGTCTTTTAATGTGAATATACTTTCAGATGACTGCAATCTGAGATATTTTTATTCACGTATTCTGTCTGCTTTGCTTAAGCATCACTCTCTGGTCCATACATCTAGACAAGGCTAAGTCATCACAAGTATGTCTCAATAACCAAATTCAGTTTTAGGTATCTTCTCACTGCCTGCAACTTTTCCACCTGTGATCATTCACATTGATTCACATGTACAAACAGGTCTTGTTCAAGCTTTGATGAGGCCCATGGCCACTTCCTATTCCGGGATTCTCCTACCTTTAAGTCACTGTTCCATAGCTGTCCTACTGTGCATGGCTTTTTCATCCAGATCAACCCTCCATGTCCTTCCCTCTTGATTGTACCTGATCTGATAAATACTGTTGGAGTAATGTGCAGTAATGCTCCAACCTTCTTCACTATGAATTAAATCTTATATAAGTCTTTGAATTGCCTTCATGGAGGCTCAATAATACTTTTAATTGTGGCAATATACACATGTTAAAATACCTAAAACGCATCCTGGGGTTTAAGTGCCAATTGTTATATCTCCTCTCTAATCACTTTCCCTAATGCTTCAGCCTCTTTCCACTTTATGACACATGTTTTATTCAGATCATGCTATACTTACCACAGCAGTACTTTCAAGTATCTTCTCTGCATGAACCTTGTTTCCTGTTTAATATTCCATCACCTGGTCAACAGTCATTCAATCCTAGAAATAATTCTTCAGAACCTCTATGTGCAGAAAAGGCTGAAGTCAATGTATTCCATTCTCTTAGAATGAAAAAAAAAACCCAGATATTTGTAATCTTCACATCACATTATACTAGACAGAGTATAAAAATAAGATTAACAAGAATTATATCTTAGATTAACTTATTCTTTATTTTTCTAAAAAAGAAATGCATGTTCATCTAAAATTCCATTATGCATAATAAAGGATTAAAAGTGTGCATTCTCCAATCATAAATTCATTATTTAAAGACAAATATTGTAGACTGACAATTTGTAACACTGTTGCAGCTCTTTCTGATACTTATAATACCTGCATGGTTCACAAGATAATAGTTTTGCTACTTGCTTTATTATTCTTAACCATCCAGTTTAATTATTCTATGCAACTACATAAGATAACATTATCCTATTTTGGTAACTGGATAAAGTTTTTGGGTGATTTTATAAATTGAAATTCAGAAATAAGACAAATCTTTAAAATATACACTATTATTGAACGTTCCATTATGCCTTCCTAGAAAGCAATGTAATAGAAAGATAGTTTCTTCTCTATGATTTTTCACTTTGTTAATAATCTGCCTCTCCAGAATTGTTAACAATAGTAGCTTTGAAAGTAGGAAAATCTTCTCTCAGAGAAAGATCATATCATCTTCAGCATAGAGTTCTGATTATCAGAAACACTTTTACAAAGATAAGTTGTGAGTTAGATAGAATTTGGCCTTAATTTTGCAAATCTATGGCTAATCATAAGCTAGAACTGGTCTTAATTGTACTTCAAGAACCACTCAGATTTACTAAAGTTTCTTGGTTCTTCCAATTGTGAATTTCTTGCACATCAAAGGTTGACAAAGCCTCATATGATTAACAATCATTCTTAATTAACATAAAAGCATACAGTATATCAGATGCCTCTGATCTTGTAAATTTTATTACTGGTTGTTACAGAATTCTGAAAGCTCACAAAGCATATAATATGGAAGGCATGAAAAGAAAATGTTCTACTTGGGAAAAATTTTGAAAAACTGAAACCTCCAGTTCTCCATGAAAAAGAACACATTGAATCCTTGTAGAAGCTTGCATTTCTGATCATACACCATCTTCATCTTTTTATAATGATAGATTAGGACATGTAATGTGAACTTCATTTTTATTATTATTGTATGGCCTTTTGAAATCATCTAAGAATGTCTGGATTCCCTTAATCAAAGGGCAAAGGATTTGAAAGGGAGGGACTTTATTTTCTGAAAGTGATGGACTAAGTTATAATTTTACTATGTTTACTGCAGTAAATAAATTACATTTTAATAGGCTAACCTTAACTGAGAAAGTACGACCTACTTTGTCACAGTGACCATTGTTATGGGACAGTCTCCATCTGTCATGATTATGTCTTTGTTATAATTGAGATCATGCTCTTAGTAATGACTAGAAGAGAAATGTCCAAGAGAGATGAGCTATTCCCAGTTAGCATTTAAGAAATTGTTATAAAGAGCCAAATCATATTCTCTGCTAGATCTTTCCAGGGTAGTCAATTTGCTATCACTGACACAAATTCAAATCCCAACACTGAAAGGTCCTGGAAAGTGCTTGCTACAGGACTGCAAAAGAAGCATCAGGGTGGATAGAGAAAATTAGACTGTCAGGATTACAATGCTATCAGCTGACTCGGCTTTCTAAGAATTGATGCATCCAGAACTTTGCAGATAATATTACCATTGTTGCTTTTAGCTGATATTTACATTTACACAGAGTTGCTGTTGTACATATGTGTTTATTATTAATAAAATGCATTAAGGTTTATTAATAGTAAAAAAATGAGTGCTTTTGACTGAAATAATGGACAATTTTGGGATCATTTCTGTGGTTCACATTTAATGGATAGTTCTTTTCTCAGTACTTTTCTCTTTCTCATCACATCCAACATCACCAACATTACTATAATTGCCACTGCAGAAGGTATCGTGTTAAATGCTCTTTATACACTGTATCATTGAAAGCATTATTTTAGTGCAGTGAAGTAGATTTTATGTTTAAAGCTTAAAAAATGAAGACAATCATATGTCATTAGGGAATGCAAATTAAAACAGTAATGAGATACCACTGCATACCTATTCGAATGTGAGTTCCTAGACTGTAACAAAGATACCACTCTGGTGGGAATGCTGATGGAGACTGTGAAGAATAAGGGTATATGGGGACGCTTTGTACATGCTGATTGATTTGCTGTGAACCTAAAACTGCTCTAAAGATAAAATCATTTAAAAAAAAGAATGACCAAAACTTGAAACACTGAGCACTGAGTGCTTACAAGGAGGTGGAGCAACAGGGACGCTCATTCATGGCTGGTAGCAGTGAAAATCTGTATGCCTGGTGGGACGGCAGTTTGCAGGTTTCTTCCTGAGTTACACACACCAATATCATACGATCCACAATCATGTTTCTTAGAATTTACCCAAAGAAGTGGAAAACTGATGTCTATGCAAAATCCTACACACAAATGCTTATATCAACTTTACTCATAATTGTCAAAACTTGGAAGCCAAAACCAAGATGTTCTTCAGTAGGTGAATGAACAAATAAACTGCAATGCATCCAGACAATGGAGTATTATTCAGCCCTAAAAAAAAAAAAATGTGAAAAACTAGTGCTAGTTAGTCCTGAAAAGATGTGGAGGAAGCTTAAATGCATAGTACTAACTGAAAGTAGCCAATCTGAAAAGATGACATACTGTGTGATTCCAATTATATGACACTCTGGAAAAGGCAAAACTATGGAGACAGGAAAAAAATCAGTGATGCTGTGATGCTAGGGATGAGGGCTGGAGGGATGAACAGGTAGGTCATAGAGGAGTTTTGGAGCACTGGAAATAAACAGTATTATAACGATACGCACATGTCATTATATCTTTGTTCAAATCCAAAGTACGTACAATAAGAATGAAACCTAAGTAAACTGTGGACTTTGGGTGATTGTGATGTGTCCGCGTCTGTTCCTACTTAGGAACAAATACATCCTTCTTGTGACTGATGTTGATAATAGAAAGTGTCATGCATGGGGGTTGTGAGGGTATTTTAAGAAATAGTTTCTATTTTCTTGTAAACCTAAGGCTACTCTAAAAATGCAAACTCATAATAAAAAAATAAGAAACACTTGCTGTTGTTCAGTCTCTAAGTGTGTCCTAAGACAAGGCAAATGAATTTGTGTAATCTGCTTAAGTGGACAGACTTTATTTGGGGGGGTTCCAAAATCACTGCAGATGGTGACTGCAGCCATGAAATTAAAAGACGCTTACTCTTTGGAAAAAAGTTATGACCAACCACCCTGCATATTAAAAAGCAGAGACATTACTTTGCCAACAGAGGTTCGTCTAGTCAAGGTTATGGTTTTTCCAGTGCTCATGTATGGATGTGAGAGTTGGATCATAAAGAAAGCTGAGTACCAAAGAATTTATGCTTTTGAACTGTGGTATTGGAGAAGACCTGAGAGTCCCTTGCACTGCAAGGAGATCCCACCAGTCCATCCTAAAGGAAATTATTCCTGAATAGTCATTGGAACGACTCATACTGAATCTGAAACTCCAATACTTTGGCCACCTGATGTGAAAAACCAAGTCATTGGAAAAGACCTTGATGCTGGGAAAGAGTGAAGGCTGGAGGAGAAGGGGACGACAGAGGATGAGACGGTTTGATGGCATCACTGACTCAATGGACATGAGTTTGAGTAAGCTCTGGGAGTTGGAGATGGACATGGGGCCCTGGCATGCTGCATTCCGGGGGGTGGCAAGCAGTCAGACACAACTGTCTGAACTGAACTGAATCTGCTTAAGGTAGCAGAGATACTAAGTGAAAGGCAAATTAATAACTGGCTTCAACAATGACACTCATGCACAAAACTACACTGACTGGCTCTCCTGTAACTCTTAACATGGAAGACGAAAACAGGAAATACAGGAAGTTTTCTGTGAGAAACAAAAGTTCTCAATAAACTCATGCATCTTTCTTTTTAATATCACCTACTTATGACATCTACTATACTCTACTAATTTTTTCTATGTTCCCCACTTTGAAAGTTTCTCCAAGGCTCTCATCATCTGTGTGACTCTTCCACCTTACAGATCTTAATAATAACTAACATAGACATTTTAAGGTCAAACATATAATGTATCTCATGAAAAAAAAATTGCATGCCTAACAAAAACATATTTCAGACACTTGTCTTTAAAATAGCAACATTAATAATTTCTCAAAATGATGTCTATGTTATTTTAGAATAATTTAAAGCACACACTTCTTCTGTTCTCTCCTAAGTTTAAACATAATAGATAACAATTTTAACTTCTTGTAATTATACATTCTCTTGAAAAGAATATCTTTAACAGTTTTCAAAGACTATTCACTGTTCCCAATAATCCTAATTTCAATAACTTCTGAGAATTACTTTCATCTAAGGGCTTCTTTCCCAAATAAATCTTGTGTTATGCATGTTTCTGTATGAGTGTGTATGTGTGAGCACGTACTCACATTATGCCAATGTGGGATGCTATTTCAAAAATATTTTGAAATAGCATTTAAACTTTGTTGAGTTCACATTTGAAGTTTTAAAAATCAGAGAGTAAAAAGCATAAGATAAAATTTGTTTTTCTCACCAGTAGGAAAAATTATCTGGATAATTTATTGAATAACTTCTTACCTTGTTAAGCATATTTGAAGTATATAGAGATACTAAATAAACAAAAAGAAATGGGACAGAATCACACACATAGAGAAAAAACACAATTTTATTGATGTACCGCTGTTTTACTGCTGTATTATTTTCTTCTGTACAGCTGGTTCACTTTGCCGTACAGCAGAAAATAGCACAACGCTGTGAGGCAACCAAACCGTGGTTTTCAGAGCAGGTAGGGGGCGTGTAATCCAGGAGTCGGGGAGTGGAAGGTGCAAGCCATTAGATGTAAGATAGGCTCAAGGATGTGTTGCACAACATGGGGAATAGAGCCAGCCATCTGTAACATCCACACATGGAAAGCAACCCTTAAAAAGTACATAAAAATTTAAGAAAATTCAAAATAAAATATATAGTGTTTGTGATGTATATGTAGTAATTTGGCCACTGTGTATACCTTAATAGTGTATTATTTAAAGATAATTTTTATTGCTATAACTTTCTATTATCTATATGTCTTAAGACTTTTAACTAAATCCTTATTATAAGTTCTTGTTATAAGTCCTTATTATATATCCTGTAAATAATATTTATTTTCAGAAAATAAAATATAAATAATCCTGCAATTTCAGCAGTGAAATATATCTTTTATCAACTAGCTGCTTATGTTTTAAGAAGCTAATAATGATAGCAAATGTAACAGCAGCGATAATATTAGTGATTAGATGCCATTTATCAAGTGCTCATTACATCATTTGGTAAGTATATTGTGTCTATAACCGGACTGGATCCCCCACAAAGCCATCATGGGAATGAAAAATAGGCTTCTCCATTTTATGGTTCAGGGTATTTATTTTCTTGTCTTCCATGTTAAAAGTTACAAGAGAATGTGTGTGTGCGTGCTCAGTTGCTTCAGTCCTGTCCAACTCTGCAAACCCGTGGACTTGAGCCTGCCAGGCTCCTCTGTCTGTGAAACTTTCCAGGCAAGAATACTGGACTGGGTTGCCATTTCCTCCTCCAGGGGATCTTCCAGACCCAGAGATCAAATCCACATCTCCTGTGCCTCCTGCATTGCAGGTAGATTTCTTTACCACTGAGCCACCGGGAAGCCCCAAGGATGTTGAGGTACAAACAGATTAAATAACTCTGTTAAAGTCTCACAACTACAGTTTGGACAAGCTCCATCCTGGACCCCCAGCTTCACTCCAGTTGCCACACAGGGGAGAGCACCAGAGGTTTTCAGATCCCCACCGTCAGGCTGGGGGCTACACAATTTGTGGGCTCAAGGCAAATGGAAAATAAAGAGGCTTTTGTTCAAAATGTGCTGAGGATTTCAAGACGGTGACAACAGAATATTAGAATGACCACGGGTCCTTCTAAGCCAGGGACTCCGTGGCCCCAGGTCACACATCCAGGGAGACGGAGCTGCTACGGCTGTGCAGAAAGACGTCTCTCTCAGCGGCTTTGAAGCCACTGCGTTGCCTGTTTACGTGTGTGATATCCAGAAAAACAACATTCCAGCGCCATTACCGTTACTGATTTCTTTTGCCTTCTAGTCTATTAAACATTTTATGTTTTCTTTTTTTTTTTTAACTTTTGCTGCTATTCAGCAGAATTGTTTGAAGTATTTTACCACTAATGCTGGTATTGGATTCTAATTGAGGAGTTTTCTCATTTTCACTTCCAAGTCGTTTTATCAGACTTCCACAAATGGGTGTTGGGTTATTAGGTATTTTTTTTTAATTCAAGACCTATTCAAATAATCATATAGTTATTGCATGTTTGACACATGGATATGATACAATGTATCAATGGCTTTAATAATATTAAGCTACCTTTGTATTCCATGTTTTAGGAAATGCTATTAACTTTTGATGTGTTTTGCTATTGTAGGGAGCAAGGCTGCCAAAGTACCTTTTCCCTTTCTTTTCTCTTCTTTCAGGAAAATGGAACAAGCCTGCAAAATAAAGCAGGCATTTCTGCCTCCTCATCCCCTCTTCCACTCAACTCAACAGTTCTTCCTAGTTCACGGTTTTGGTTAAAGAAAATACCTTTCCAGGTATTGATTTAAAAAAAAAAGTCATTGAAGAATCAGGGCAGAACGAATCCATGGATGATGCAGGAGAAGGGTATTGAACAGGAATAAGGGACTGGCTAGACCATGGATGGGGGCAAAGGGAAGAAAAGGTGGATGGTTTCTTTCAGGGATTACAGACCTGCTTCTGCACAAGGCTCATGGAAGGGATACAGACAGGGGTGGTTGCTCAATAAGTACTGGGATTCTGTGGACCACGGTGGGGTGTTCTGATCTCAAGTTATGTGTGGCTGAGGGTATGTCTTAGCTACATGAAGCATCAGCATTTAGAAGATGCTCAGGGCTACTGTGCCATAAAACAGAAAGTGCAAGAGAAAAGAATGAAGGTCACTGAACTGGGACGACGGCGACTGTTCCTTCCTTCTCTCAGAAGTCGTCCTTGCTGGCCTCTGTGAGTCACATCTGGAGACAGTTGTGTGTGTGTGGCCAGGGTCCGGGGGATGGAATGACTCAGTGGAACACAGAAGCCAGCCTTCATTTCACTTAGAAAAATAAAGAAATGAGATAATTCTCACTCCTGGATATTGAATGGCAAATTCACATCTGTTTTGCCAGCATATAATCTTCCTGTATTATTAACTTAACATCTTTTGAATGCTGCTTGCTAGTCTTTTATTCAGGATTTCTGCATCGTAACCCACAGAGAATGGAGACTTAAAAATCTGTGTTTGAAAAATAATATATGCAAGTGTATGTGTTTCTGCTATCTGTTCAAGTTTCTATAAGGACTATACTAACTTCATTTAAGAACCTGGCTTATTTACAAAAACTTTCTAAGGCTTTTGCAAATATTTAAATTATATGAAAATTATTTATTCTATGAACATTTCAGAGAACCAAGCTGCAAATTCATCTAAGCCTGCATCATTTATTTTTCTTGTTTTTTTTTTTTCTTTCTTTCCATTTTGCTTTGATAAGCTGTTTCTTTCTCATGTGTGTTATCATGGTTATTGTTCTAAAGAGATTTAGTATTCATTTATTTACTTACTAATTGCATTTCTAGAACAATGGTTATTTTGGTGACTATGTCAGTTTGGTAACTTACAAGACTAAAATATAGAAGTTGTTTGTTGTAAAGACTCTTTGTATTCAAATTTCAGCTCTGTCATTTTCCAGCTGTGTGACTTCAGGCAAGTTTACCTCAGTTGGAAAAATTATGACATCTACTGCACAGGGGTTTTAATAGGACTAAATATTTTAAATATGTGGAGCATTTAGCATCAGTGCCAGTCACAGGTCACGAGGACCAAAGAGTAGACAAGCATGTTTTTATCTTCTATTCCAGTTTTTACTCTATACTAAGAGCTGTGCTCAAAATGAAATCCATATCCTATTCTCTTCCAGTTTCCAACTGAGTTCCCCCAAGCCCTAGACAAACAAGCTAGAGAGTTATGCTTTGAGTGTGGTATTTTTAAAGTAAATTAGAAAAAAAAATACAGTGAGGTATTTTTGTAATTATGCAAAATTAACTCAGTAATTGTCCCACTAAATCACACTAATGATAAAAAGAATCGGGGCAGATTTTTCAAGGTTATATGATAATAAATGCCTTTAACAAAAAACTAAAATAACAAAAGCCACAGTTTAATTCGCAGATATATTCAAACATGTTTGGGGTTTCTTTTGAGGTGGAAAATATTATATGAAACCTATAGAAATGCTTTCAGAAATATTTCCTATGTGTCAAACTTTAGTATGTATAATGCAACATTCAGGACTGAGGATAACCTTACTCAGCTAACTCTCCCTAAAAATCCTTCAAAATAAATATTCTATCCTCATTTAAAATATTAACTCATACATTTAAATGTTTGAACTAGGAAATACAGTCAGGCATGCCTGCTCACTCATTTAGTCGTGTCTCTCTTGTGACCCCATGGACTATGGCCCAACAGGATTTTCTGCCCATGGGGTGGAGCAGGTTGCGAGTTCCTCTTCCAGGGGATCTTCCTGACCCAGGGGTCGAGCCCTTGTCTTTTGCATATGCTTCTTTGGCAGTAGGATTCTTTGTCACTGTGCCACCTGGGAAGCCTCAGGACATACAGTCAGGTATACCTAAATCTGAATCTAACTATTTGTGTATAGTTTTTCACTTAGTAACTTTGTTAGTTATTGAAGACAGACACACGCAGACAAATAAAGCGTCTTTTCTGCTGATAGAGGAAAATATTTAAAAGAATATGATAATGAAGTTCATTTTTTTTTTTTAGAATATGTGTATACACAAATATTTATTCTCCATGGAGAAATCAGGAAAGGCTTTGGAGTGAAGTACATATTAGGTCCAAGGATGGAAAAGGTGATGAGGTGAGCAAAAGCATCTGGGAGTGGAGAGGGGGAGGGAAAAGAATGGGTTTATAGGCGAGAGGAACAGGAGCAGAGGAGACGTGGAAATGTAGCATCCACGCAGCCTCCCGAGTATAGGACCGCGTCTCCTGTACTCTTTTCTGCAGACCAGCTCTGCAGACAGAACAGGACAGCTTCAACTTCATAACACAGCTCATGTCCTTGGTGGTGGTTTGTTCGCTAAGTCGTGTCCATCCCTTTGTGATCCCGTGGACTGTAGCCCACAGGACTCCTCTGTCCATGGGAAATGCAGGCAAGAATACTGGAGGGGGTGGCTATTTCCTCCTCCAGAGGGTCTTCCCAACCCAGAGATCAGACCCACGTCTCCTGCAACTCCTGCACCACAGGTGGATCCTTTACCAACTGAGCCACCAGCAAGGCCCTAGCTAATCCCTTTGTGTTTTCTTAAAAAAAAGAAGAAATATAGATACTGTAATAGCCCCGCTCTTCAGCTGCTTCTCGTATGGCTCACCCTCCCTTCCCTTGGGAAAGCATTCCCACAAAGGTGTTGTCTTCTCACAATGATGGAAAGAGCAGTGCTCACTCAGGAATGAACTGCAACATTACGAGCAGTTAGAATCGGCAGACGCTTCCAGCGAATCAGCCTCAAATTAATGTGCATGTCCTGTGCTCCGCATATTTAGAGAGAGTTTCCATCAAATGATGATAATAGAAGCAGCATGCATTTACATGGGCCTTTCCAATTCATAAAGCTGTGTGTGTGCTTTAATATTACTCTATTCAGGTCATAGAGGAGAAACCAGAAGATGAAGCTGGGAATTGGATATTTCCTCCCAGGTGATCCTGTTATCTCCACATAGAAATGAATTCCCTGAACATTCTAAAGGTTCAGAATCAGAGATCATCAGGATAGATTTTGTATGTATTTAAGGAATGATATAAATGAGTTCAGAAAGACAGCATTCTGACAACTGTCTACACTGTGGCGACATGCCCCATTGTGTCTTTATCCCTCTTAGCATCATAACTTGGATCGTCTGAAAGATAAACTTGACCCACCTACCTGAATATGTGCAAGAGTTTCTGAGCACCTCATCTGCTTCAGCTCTCCACTCTGTAAGTGGTTGTGGTCTTAACGAAACCATCGTCTCACCTTCTGCTTTCCTTCCTTAGTGTGCACAGGCACCTCGATCAAACGTATTTCACTGACTTCGTTCATGAACATGCCCTCTGCTCTACTGCCAGGTGCTAGCACCACAAGTGGAGAAGGAAATGGCACCCCACTCCAGTGTTCCTGCCTGGAGAATCCCAGGGACGGGGGAGCCTGGTGGGCTGCCATCTATGGGGTCGCACAGAGTCAAACACGACTGAAGCGACTTAGCAGCAGCAGCAGGCACCACAAAAATGTCCAAGTAATATTGGCCTGTAGTTTTCTTTTTTGTGGTGTCTTTGTCAGGTTTTGGTATTAGGGTGATGGTGGCCTCATAGAATGAGTTTGGAAGTTTACTTTCCTCTGCAGTTTTCTGGAATAGTTTCAGTAAGATAGATGTTAGCTCTTCTCGAAGTTTTTGGTAGAATTCAGCTGTGAAGCCGTCTGGACCTGGGCTTTTGTTTGCTGGAAGATTTCTGATTACAGTTTCAATTTCCATGCTTGTGATGGGTCTGTTAAGATTTTCTATTTCTTCCTGGTTCAGTTTTGGAAAGTTGTACTTTTCTAAGAATTTGTCCATTTCTTCCAAGTTGTCCATTTTATTGGCATATAATTGCTGATAGTAGTCTCTTATGACTCTTTGTATTTCTGTGCTGTCTGTCGTGATCTCTCCATTTTCATTTCTAATTTTATTGATTTGATTTTTTCTCTTTGTTTCTTGATGAGTTTGGCTAATGGTTTGTCAATTTTATTTATCCTTTCAAAGAACCAGCTTTTTGCTTTGTTGATTTTTGCTATGATCTCTTTTGTTTCTTTTGCATTTATTTCTGCCCTAATTTTTAGGATTTCTTTCCTTCTACTATCTGTGGGGTTCTCTATTTCTTCCTTTTCTAGTTGCTTTAGGTGTAGAGTTAGGTTATTTATTTGGCTTTTTTTTGTTTCTTGAGGTATGCCTGTATTGCTATGAACTTTCCTCTTAGCACTGCGTTTATAGTGTCCCACAGGTTCTGTGTGGTTGTGTTTTCATTTTCATTCGTTTCGATGCATATTTTGATTTCTTTCTTTATTTCTTCTGTGACTTGTTGATTATTCAGAAGGGTGTTGTTCAGCCTCCAAATGTTGGAATTTTTAATAGTTTTTCTCCTGTAGTTGAGATCTAACCTTAGTGCATTATGGTCAGAGAAGATGCTTGGAATAATTTCGATTTTTTTGAATTTATCAGGGTTAGATTTATGGCCCAGGATGTGATCTATCCTGGAAAAGGTTCCGTGTGCACTTGAGAAAAGGTGAAATTCATTGTTTTGGGGTGAAATGTCCTATAGATGCAAAAATCCTTAACAAAATCCTAGCAATCAGAATCCAGCAACACATTAAAAAGATCATACACCATGACCAAGTGGGCTTTATCCCAGGGATGCAAGGATTCTTCAATATCCGCAAGTCAATCAATGTAATTTACCACATTAACAAATTGTAAAATAAAAATCATATGATAATCTCAATAGATGCAGAAAAAGCCTTTGACAAAATTCAACATCCATTTATGATAAAAACTCTCCAGAAAGCAGGAATAGAAGGAACATACCTCAGCATAATAAAAGCTATATATGACAAACCCACAGTTAACATTATCCTCAATGGTGAAAAATTGAAAGCATTTCCCCTAAAGTCAGGAACAAGACAAGGGTGTCCACTTTCACCACTACTACTCAATATAGTTCTGGAAGTTTTGGCCACAGCAATCAGAGCAGAAAAAGAAATAAAAGGAATACAAATTGGATAAGAAGAAGTAAAACTCTCACTGTTTGCAGACGACATGATCCTCTACATAGAAAATCCTAAAGACTCGACCAGAAAACTACTAGAGCTAATCAATGAATATAGTAAAGTGGCAGGATATAAAGTCAACACTCAGAAATCCCTTGCATTCCCATACACTAATAATGAGAAAGTAGAAAAAGAAGTTAAGGAAACAATTCCATTCACCATTGCAATGAAAAGAATAAAATACTTAGGAATATACCTACCTAAAGAAACTAAAGACCTATATATCGAAAACTATAAAACACTGATGAAAGAAATCAAAGAGGACATTAATAGATGGAGAAATATACCATGCTCATCGGTTGGAAGAATCAATATAGTGAAAATGAGTATACTACCCAAAGCAATCTACAGATTCAATGCAATTCCTATCAAGCTACCAGCAGTATTTTTCACAGAACTAGATCAAATAATCTCAAGATTTGTATGGAAATACAAAAAACCTCGAATAGCCAAAGCAATCTTGAGAAAGAAGAATGGAACTGGAGGAATCAACTTGCCTGACTTCAGGCTCTACTACAAAGCCACAGTGATTAAGACAGTATGGTACTGGCACAAAGACAGAAATATAGATCAATGGAACAAAATAGAAAGCCCTGAGATAAATCCCCACACCTATGGACACCTTATCTTCGACAAAGGAGGCAAGAATATACAATGGAGTAAAGACAGTCTCTTTAACAGGTGGTGCTGGGAAAACCGGTCAACCACTTGTAAAAGAATGAAACTAGACCCCTTTCTAACACCACACACAAAAATAAACTCAAAATGGATTAAAGATCTAAACTTAAGACCAGAAACTATAAAACTCCTAGAGGAGAACATAGGCAAAACACTCTCTGACATAAATCACAGCAGGATCCTCTATGATCCACCTCCCAGTATAACGGAAATAAAAGCAAAAATAAACAAATGGGATCTAATTAAAATTAAAAGCTTCTGCACAACAAAGGAAACTATAAGCAAGGTGAAAAGACAGCCTTCTGAATGGGAGAAAACAATAGCAAATGAAACAACTGACAAACAACTAATCTCAAAGATATACAAGCAACTTATGCAGCTCAACTCCAGAAAAATAAATGATCCAATCAAAAAAATGGGCCAAAGAACTAAATAGGCATTTCTCCAAAGAAGACATATGGATGGCTAACAAACACATGAAAAGATGCTCAACATCACTCATTATCAGAGAAATGCAAATCAAGACCACAGTGAGGTACCATTTCACACCAGTCAGAATGGCTGCGGTCCAAAAGTCTACAAGCAATAAATGCTGGAGAGGATGTGGAGAAAAGGGAACCCTCTTACACTGCTGGTGGGAATGCAAATTAGTACAGCCACTATGGAAAACAGTGTGGAGATTCCTTAAAAGACTGGAAATAAAACTGCCTTATGACCCAGCAATCCCACTGCTGGGCATACACACTGAGGAAACCAGAATTGAAAGAGACACATGTACCCCAATGTTCATTGCAGCAATGTTTATAATAGCCAGGACATGGAAGCAACCTAGATGTCCATCAGCAGATGAATGGATAAGAAAGCTGTGGTTCATATACACAATGGAGTACTACTCAGCCCTTAAAAAGAATAAATTTGACTCAGTTCTAATGAGATGGATGAAACTGGAGCTGATTATACAGAGTAAAGTAAGCCAGAAAGAAAAACACCAATACACTATACTGACACATATATATGGAATTTAGAAAGATAGTAATGATGACCCTCTATGTGAGACAACAAAAGAGACACGGAGATGTAGAATGGACTTTTGGACTCTGAGGGAAAGGGAGAGGGTGGGATGATTTGGGAGAATGGCATTGAAACATGTATACTATCATGTAAGAAACGAAGCGCCAGTCTATGTTCAACACAGGATACAGGATGCTTGGGGCTGGTGCACTGGATGATCCAGGTGGGGTGGGAGGGGGAGGGGGCTTCGGCATTGGGAGATCGTGTACACCTGTGGCTGATTCATGTCAACGTATGACAAAACAAATACAGTATTGTAATGTAGAATAAAGTATTAAAAAAAAAAAAGTCCAAGTAATGGAACTTGTCCCCCAGGAACTCACCCCAGCAGAAAAGCCATGCGTTTATCCAGTCAGCAACTATTTCTTAATCTTCTCTGTGAGATTAACTGCATACCAGAGATGCAAGAGAAGTATTTACAACAGTCTCACGAAATTACTCCAACTTCCACTTGATCCCTGTCTCTTTAAATATTATAATCTTAATGATTGCTTTGCAATTGTCCCCTTCTCTCAGAACCTTTCTAATCAAATAATGTTTATAAAATATTTGTCATTTCTGTTAGAGTTTAGAAGCATTCATCTTTCTCCCCTTGAGAATTATTAGGTAAAGCTGTTTTTTATCTTTCTGGATTTATGGGCCTTAAAGTCCAGTTAGACAATATTAACTTTGTAATTTTTTTTAACCTTTGTAATTTTTATGATCCTTATTTTGAAACTTTGTTGACACTACATTTGATGGTCTACTTACTCAAAGGAAGATTTGTGGTTGGTATAGCTCAGTATTTTAAGCTGACATAATTGAGAAACTGATCAAGATGTTTTAAACAAGTATTTGAAAGGTAGAGGTCATCATATCCGATGAGGCTGAACTTGGGAAATTTCATTATCTAAAAGTTTCACTGATCTGCTTTCAGAAAGCTATTAAGCATAACATTGCTTTCCTGAACCACCATGCAGGTCAGCCACAATGCCATAAATTGGGAGAAAAAAGAATACAAGTTTTTCTTCTGTATACACAACTATGCATCTAGGTCAATCCATGTTGAACAGAAAGATCTAAAGAGTATTATATTAAAGGGAATGTGGAATTCTCTAGTCCACTTTAAAATGGAGAACTTTGAGCCTGTTACTGCTTATCTATTGCACTGAAAATCCCTAGTTTTTCTCCTAATGGCCTCTGGAAATGTTTTAAAATGAGAAGCAAATTTTGGTAATCCACATTGTGATAAAATTACTTTTGTCAGTGTCTTTCATTTAGTAATTATTAAATATACAAAGCCTAATCTGATAGATAAAAAATATTCCTTTCTAAGCCACCCTGACTGTCAACTGTCAGCCACTAATATAAAATGACTCATTGTGGGAACACAATTAGAATTTTAAAATACTAATGGAAGCATGCATAAATGGAATTCAAGGGGTTTTCAGATCCATTAAATACACCAAAGCTTGCTTATAATGTGCCTACACTCAATGCTTTTCTGTACAATAACTGAAATAACTGAAAATTGGAAAATCCCGACCAATGGCCCAGAAAGTATTATTTCCTGCGTTTCGAATGTTTCTCTCTTCTTCATTCATTGCCTTTCAAAAGGCTGATATAAATTAATCTATTTCCAACCATTTCATGGCTTTCTGTACAGGGAAAAAAATATGTTAACAGAATGAAGCTGGCAATACAATTTAGTCTGCTAGAAATGGAGAACAATAGGACAAAATCGACAATATACGGACCTTTTACCTCTATCAGCTTTAAGGCTAGTGGCTTCTGTCTCAGATTGCTTCTGAAACCACAAAGGTGGAAAGTATTAGTGATCACTGCCCCGCACATTCTGGAGAGAGGTGGTGGATTTTTTCATGACTGACTTAAGAAAAAGGGGCAGAGCCCACCCTGTAGCTCTCAGTTTTCATTAATGAACAGAGTCGGACACGACTGAAGTGACTTAGCAGCAGCAGCAGCTGCAAAAAGAGAGAAAGTGATTCAGTCAAGTGGCCCTGTTAGTCACTCCGTCGTGTCTGACTCTTTATGACACTTTTTGTGACTCTTTGGACTGCAGCCTGCCAGGATCCTCTGTCCATGGAATTCTCCAGGCAAGAATATGGGAGCGGGTAGCCAATCCCTGCTCCAGGAGACCTTCTCAACCCAGGGACGGAACCTGGGATTGCAGCATTGCAGGCAGATGTGTGACCTTCTGAGCCTCTAGAAGAGTCGACAGTGTTATGATCTGTAAGCCTAAAGGTACACCTTCTTTCTCCCTTCTCTTTGAAGAAAGAGAGAATGAAGTGTCTTAAATTACTTAGGTTATCTATTTAAAGATATTTCTGTTATAGGTGTTTAGGAGAGAATGCTTACAATAGCAGGGTACTAGAATAAAAAACAAAACTAAGAGTTCTTTCCATGCAAAGGTTTTTGTTTTTGTTTTGGCAATTCTATTTTTATTTTTTTTACTTTATTTTACTTTACAATACTGCATTGGTTTTGCCATACATCAACATGAGTCCACCACAGGTGTACATGAGCTCCCCACCCTGAACCCCCTCCCACCTCCCGCCCCATACCGTCTCTGTGGGTCATCCCAGTGCACCAGCCCCAAGCATCCTGTATCCTGCACTGAACCTAGACTGACGACAAAGACATGATGGGTTAGCCAATCAACGAACCTTCAACAACACTTCTTTCCAATCACGTGTATACAAAGTCAATCCATGGAGTGAAATACAGTATTGTCATCAATAGTGAAACATTAAGCATGCTGAGTGATTGCATCCTGACCAAACAGAAATAAAGACATACTTCTTAAGATTTAGTCAAGAGATAAAGCTGCTTATATTAACTTGCTAGCTATTGCCACCAAATGACCTAGTCTGAGTTTTTCTACTAGTAAAAAGCTTAATTTTTTCATAACTGAATAAGTAATGAAGTAAACATGGATAGTAACTCAGAATCATTTTATCCAGTGAAGAACTTGAAACAGTTACTTTAAATTGCTTTTTTTCTCCTCACCCACTGTCTTCTTTCCCTCCTCCCTCCCTCCTTTCTTTCCCTCTCTCTTTCCCTCTTTCTCTCTCTTTCCTTTCACGTTACTGATATCTCTGTAATCATTAGTAAATATTTTATCAAAAAGTACCACTTGGGACTATTTTTCCTCCTTAAACTTCCCTTTCCCCTGACCCTCTTCGAATTTGACAATGTGATTTTTGGTTGGATTCGTAGAGTTTGAGTGGATCAAAGTTGACAACCATCCTTTGAATTCTTTCTTACATGAGTAAATGGGAGATTTTAAAACTCTCTCCTCCTTTTGCTCATGAAGAAACTGAACAACCTCATTAGACCCTTCAGTTACTGTCCAAAAATAAATAAAAACTTTTCATTCTTATATCTGTGTATGTGTATATATATATATACATACATATATATATATATATATATATTGCTCTGCAGCATCAGAGGTATAGTTAGTGCATTATCAAAGAAAAACATGAGCATTGATAAATGTGGAAAAGCTACAGATTTATCTTGGGGATTATTTCCTGGAAATGGGATGGTGAAGTATCCATTTTGGAATATTGATCTTTTATTCATCACAGAGGATTCAAAATCAGCAAGCAAAGCAGTGCAGTATCTGTCCAGCCTTCCTTATGAATGTAAGCATATAAAGTGGGAGAAGAGCAGTCTTTGGACATGAGCTCGCTGGAACTGAATCCTGGGTCTACACCTATCCTTCACTGGCTGTGTAAGTGATCTTCTATTTCCTTATCCATCAACTGTGCATAATATCTAACAATATTTTAATTGTTTTTGAGGTGAATGAACATACTCCTGAATGCATGTAAATTTCCTGGAACAGCATTTGGCACAGTGTGGATGCCCAAGATTGTGGTGATGATATTAATATCAAGAGCAGTGATACTGAGAGCGGCAAACATAAAGTAGAAAGAGTAGGATAGAATAAATGACACATCCCGAGACATCCTGACAATGAAAAATAACATCTCTCATGAGGCATGAGGGGTTACCTTTCCCATTAGCTCTACACAGCAAGCTATGATCCTCTGTAGTCACTACTATACCAGGAACTGCACCTTCAGCACTACGTAGTTCATAGTCAGAGTTCAGAGTCAGAATTTAGTCACAGTTCATAGCATGGAGATGTAGTCAGTGGCTGGTGACTCAGCAACCTTCCAAAATCTGTTGTTTAGTTCCTCTTCACTTTCTGCCATAAAGGTGGTGTCATCTGCATATCTGAGGTTATTGATATTTCTCCCGGCAATCTTGATTCCAGCTTGTGTTTCATCCAGCCCAGCGTTTCTCATGATGTACTCTGCATAGAAGTTAAATAAGCAGGGTGACAACACACAGCCTTGATGTACTCCTTTTCCTATTTGGAACCACTCTGTTTTTCCATGTCCTATTCTAACTGTTGCTTCCTGACCTGCATATAGGTTTCTCAATAGGCAGGTCAGGTGGTGTGGTATTCATTCCCATCTCTTTCAGAATTTTCCACAGTTTATTGTGATCCACACAGTCAAAGGTTTTGGCATACTCAATAAAGCAGAAATAGATGTTTTTCTGGAACTCTCTTGCTTTTTTCCATGAGCCAGCGGATGTTGGCAATTGATCTCTGGTTCCTCTGCCTTTTCTAAAACCAGCTTGAACATCAGGGAGTTCAGGGTTCACGTATTGCTGAAGCCTGGCTTGGAGAATTTTAAACATTACTTTATGGACAAAAAGAGAAATGTGGTGTGTGCATTTCTTGGTAATGAATGTAACCTGCTCAGTTCTCTGAGAGTATCCTTAACCTAAGGAGTAACAAAGACTCATACTAGCTCAACCAACAAAAATTAAATATAAATAAAAATATTAACAGAAACAAGGGGAAAAATAACAAATAATGTGAAAGGGAATTCGGATGATATATTCAAAGTGATACAAAGGGAAAATCAACAATCAAGAATACTCTACCCAGCAAGGCTCTCATTCAGATTCAAGGGAGAAAGTAAAAGCTTTACAGAGAAGCAAATGCTAAGAATTCAGCACTACCAAACCAGTTTTACAACAAATGCTAAAGGAACTTCTCTAGGCAGAGGAAGGAAAAAAAGTGACGCTTGTCACCTGGAAGTGCTAAGGCATTCACTATCATTCTGAAGGTGTGTGTGTGTGTGTATGTGTGTATGTGTGTTTGTGTGTGAAAAGGGATTTAGATTTAAGAAGTAGCACATTGATTTATACAAACCCCATTATGAAGAGAAGAACTATCTTGGAATCCTATTTACATGACTATCAATGGGTTTTTAATGGTGGTAAGAGAAAATGTCTTGTCTCAAATTTTTTCCTGATAGTCACTTCCATTTAATTTTCTACTCATTCATTGCTTCTAAATGCTTTGATTACACACATTTTAGACATTTATATGTGCTAGGCACTCTTCTAGTGGATGCTATTTTGGAAATGAATGAAAAAGGCTTTGCAGATGAGTTCCTAGCTTTTGTATTCTTGTAAGAATAACCAAATGATAAATAAAAGAAATAGATAATATCAGGGAGTGACTGATGGTATGAAGAAATATAGAGGGTGAGCAAGTAGATCTCACCAAGAAGGGGAGATCCATGTTGAGCAGTTTAACTGAGTGGTCTCTCTGAGATGTTATTTCATGATAATGCCTAAATAGGTGTTATTGCAACTGTTTGAAACTATTTTACTCATGGTTACAATGAATATCTCATTTGATTTTTGTTGCAGTTCAGCAATGTTAAGGCCAAACCCATTATTTGTAATTTTAATGTTAAGGAAACCAAGGCTCTGAAGACTCATAAATTAAATCACTTCCATTCAACGACTGTTTACACTGTGGTTACTGTGTAGGTGATCAGGATACAATAAAAATAGTTTTCTCTCTTTTGTGAAGCTCGTTGTCCAACAAAAAAGAGAAAGAGAGGCAAACATAGAAATGACTGAGGGGATGATGTCCTTATGGAGTCATGTACACAGCGCTAGGAGGACCGGACGAAGGGAGAGTCACATTCCCTGAGGGTCAAAGAAGGACAAGCGCGTGCATGCCCGCGGACACTTCAGCACACCTGCGGACA
Organism: Nanger dama; assembly: GCA_917880005.1. Taxonomy (NCBI): domain Eukaryota; kingdom Metazoa; phylum Chordata; class Mammalia; order Artiodactyla; family Bovidae; genus Nanger; species Nanger dama. The sequence goes on along the minus strand of CAKJTW010000003.1, from coordinate 5,134,349 downwards.
TCGCAGCACACCTGCGGAGACCTCAGCACACCTGCGGAGACCTCAGCACACCCGCGGAGACCGCAGCGAAGCGGAAGGAAGGGGCAGAGCAGCGAGCAGAGCGCTGACCGCGCGCTCTTCCACGTGCGGATGCTCAGCAGCTCCTCTCAGCATCCCTGCAGGCAGGAATTACCACCCCATCTTATAGACTGGGAAATGGCACCCGAGGAAAGCTAATGAGCTCACTGGAAGGCAACAGACGTGGGAAGAAGCAGATTTTGTGTGTTCTTTGGGATCCATCTGGCTTCCTTGGCTCCTTGCGCTGCTCCGCCTGTCTCCCGGGGCTGCGCCTCTTCCCAGAGTATCAGGAGGGCGGGAGTGGGGAGGGGTGGGCTTCACTAGGTCAGCGCTGCGGACACCGCCTGCTGGGAACTTCCGAGCCTCTGACGGATCATCGCCTCAGTTCCTCAAGAGCACAGTTATCTTTTCCAAATAAAAAGAGAGAGGAGAAAACATGAATCTTGAGGGCTTAAGTAATAATCTCTGTAAGACTTTAATTTTTCACAGAATTATTGTGAAATCACATACGTTTTATGAAAAATATGTCAGTTACTATGCTTTAGTCTCTTAATTCTCCCCCTCCCAATACTGGGTGAAATAGGGAAGTTCTTTAATTCAAAGAATACTTTTACATAAAAGTAGATGTGAAGCTTGGTTACATAATGCAAAATGAAGCTTGGTCACAAAATGAATGGGCCTTTGGTATCTATATTGAAAAATGCTGTGTGATAACCAAAGAGAAAATTTAGCCATCAGATATAGCTTCAAGTAAATCCTGCTTGTAATAATGTATATTAGCGAACACTGTTTCTTGAGGCAGGATATTAACAGGCCTAAAAACACAAGTTCTACAATCTGAATATTTGTATTTAAACAGGATTTAATCACTCATAATCTTCTTGAACTTGCAAAGTGCAAATTTTTGGAAACTCAGAGTTTAGTAGTTTAAAAAAAAACCTTCAAATTCATGCAGATTTATTATTCTGGTTCTGACTGCTACTTGATACCGATGTATATCTGGGCAAGTAATATTCCTTTTCTGCACCCTAATTTTTTCAAGGATACTTAGACTACCTATTGCATAGTTTGTTGAGTGAAACACATGTTAAATACTATGAATATTTTGAGGCACATAATCACCATTAAATAAATCTTTGCTAGGAGAATATATATAAAGCTTCCCCACTGGCTCGATGGTAAAGAATATGCCTGAAATGGAGAATTACAAGAGAGCCCTTGGTCCGGAAGATCCCCTGGAAGAGGAAATGGCCTCGCACTCCAGTATTCCTGTCTGGGAAATTCTATGGACAGAGGAGCCTGGCAGGCTACATTCCATGGGGTTGCGAAAGAGTTAGACACAGCTGAGCAGCTAAAGAAAAGCAAAAGGACAATATATAGACACACCTCTCTATCCTTTTTTAAAAAATAAGTGAGCTTAAAAAAAAAAAAAAAAAAAACTTTTGTGTCAATAAGGAGGAAAAGTAACTTGGGAAATCCAAATCCAAATCTTATCCTTTAAACAGAAAACACAACCTGTTATTAGAATTATACCTAAACTCATATTAAATTCATATTTCAAATGTTTTCAAAAAGAGAAGGAAATAAGCAAAAAAAAAAGAATGGAAGTAGGCAGGCAGATGAGAAGGGAAGAGAGAGAGGGAAAGGGAGGGAGGAAGTAAGGAAAGAAGGGAGAAAACTGAAGAACAGGATCTGGTCAGAAACGTTCTTAACACTATAACAGGTCTGAGCATATCATTCCAAATGTTTGATTATTAAAAAATCTACTTTAAAAATATTAATTTACAGCTTCCCCATATGCATTCAGTACAGTGTACTTAAGACATAAACATGTTCAAGACCAGGGATGATGCGAGAATATCGAGAAAAACAGTAGCTTTCTCATAAAATTTCACTCCCTTAAAATTTCATGATTCTTCCCATTTGTGGATGTTGCTGTTTCCAACAAAATATTTCTGATGGTTCTATTGTTCAAATGGGCGATCAATCATATGTAACCTAACAAGTACTACAGTACTGGACAAGCCAAAGGTGAATTAATTTTCTTTCCCATTGTTAATTCCCACTTACTTAAATGAGCTAAGTCTCAGCTAATGCCAGAAGGTATATGTCTATTTATATCACATATATTGACTGGCCATATTTAATTTTAATAACTATGTTTGGCTAATGATAAATGTTGAAAGACAGTAATTGTGAAATTGCTAAGTGGTTACAAAATTTGACTGAAGAGATCAGTCTAATGTTGAACGCTATGTAATGTAGAAATGCCAGACAAGTTTACCAAAACAAAGCTGTTCTTAGAAAAACATTAACTAAATGCAGAGAATCCACCTTGGATCTTATTAGAAATCTGTCTACATTCTCAGGAATGAAATGAGCAAACATACTGAGTAAATGTTGCATGCTGAGCTTGTAAATATGTGGTGGAGACAGAGAAGCAATCATTCCCTTGAGGTTAAGAAACCAGTGTCACTTGATGTCAGAGGCAAGAGAAGTTGATGTTGTCTTAGAAAGATTTCTCTTTTCCTATGAGCCACTAGCGACATGGTTCTCATCACGCTCATTTGAAAACAAGCTGCTTATACATACAAGTCTATGCCCCAACCAATAATACTGAAGAAGCGGAAGTTGAACGGTTTTATGAAGACCAACAAGACCTTTTAGAACTAACACCCAAAAAAAGATGTCCTTTTTCTTATACGGGACTGGAATGCAAAAGTAGGAAGTCAAGAAACACCTGCAGTAACAGGCAAATTTGGCCTTGGAATGGGGGAATGAGCAGGGCAAAGACTAACAGAGTTTTGCCAAGAAAATGCACTGGTCATAGCAAACACCCTCTTCCAACAGCACAACAGAAGACTCTACACATGGACATCACCAGATGGTCAACACTGAAATCAGATTGATTATATTCTTTAGAGTCAAAGATGGAGAAGCTCTATAAAGTCAACAAAAACAAGACCAGGCGCTGACTGTGGCTCAGATCATGAACTCCTTATTGCCAAATTCAGACTTAAATTGAAGAAAGTAGGGAAAACTGCTAAACAACTCAGGTATGACCTAAATCAAATCCCTTATGATTATACAGTGGAAGTGGGAAATAGATTTAAGGGCCTAGATCTGATAGATAGAGTGCCTGATGAACTATGGAATGAAGTTTGTGACATTGTGCAGGAGACAGGGATCAAGACCATCCCCACGGAAAAGAAATGCAAAAAGTAAAATGGCTGTCTGGGGAGGGCTTACAAATAGCTGTGAAGAGAAGAGAGGTGAAAAGCAAAGGAGAAAAGGAAAGATATAAGCATCTGAATGCAGAGTTCCAAAGAATAGCAAGGAGAGATAAGAAAGCCTTCCTCAGCGATCAATGCAAAGAAATAGAGGAAAAGAACAGAATGGGAAAGACTAGAGATCTCTTCAAGAAAATTAGAGACACCAAGGGAACATTTCATGCAAAGATGGGCTTGATAAAGGACAGAAATGGTATGGACCTAACAGAAGATATTAAGAAGAGGTGGCAAGAATACAGGGAAGAACTGTACAAAAAGATCTTCATGACCCAGATAATCATGATGATGTGATCACTAATCTAGAACCAGACATCTTGGAATGTGAAGTCAAGTGGGCCTTAGAAAGCATCACTACAAACAAAGCTAGTGGAGGTGATGGAATTCCAGTTGAGCTATTTCAAATCCTGTAAGATGATGCTGTGAAAGTGCTGCACTCAGTATGCAAGCAAATTTGGAAAACTCAGCAGTGGCCATAGGACTAGAAAAGGTCAGTGTTCATTCCAGTTCCAAAGAAAGGCAATGCCAAGGAATGCTCAGATTACTGCACAATTGCACTCATCTCACATGCTAGTAAAGTAATCCTCAAAATTCTCCAAGCCAGGCTTCAGCAATACATGAACTGTGAACTTCCTGATGTTCAAGCTGGTTTTAGAAAAGGCAGAGGAACCAGAGATCAATTGCCAACATCTGCTGGATCATGGAAAAAGCAAGAGAGTTCCAGAAAAACATCCATTTCTGCATTATTGACTATGCCAAAGCCTTTGACTGTGTGAATCACAATAAACTGGAAAATTCTGAAAGAGATGGGAATACCAGGATTCGGTTTCCTCATCTGTTTAAAGGGAAACAGATTTTGTCTAAAACGTCTCAAAATCCTAATATTGAGTACTGCATAAGTGTTTAGTGATTTCAATAAAACTGTTCTTGTGTTAAAAAAAAAAAAAAAAAGATGGGAATACCAGACCACCTGACCTGCCTCTTGAGAAATCTGTATGCAGGTCAGGAAGCAACAGTTAGAACTGGACAGGGAACAATAGACTGGTTCCAAATAGGGAAAGGAGTCCATCAAGGCTTTATATTGTCACCCTGCTTATTTAACTTATATGCAGAGTACATCATGAGAAATGGTGACTGGAAGAAACACAAGCTGGAATCAAGATTGCTGGGAGAAATATCAATAACCTCAGATATGCAGATGACACCACTCATATGGCAGAAAGTGAAGAGGAACTAAAAGCCTCTTGATGAAAGTGAAAGAGGAGAGCGAAAAACTTGGCATAAAGCTCAACATTCAGAAAACGAAGATCATGGCATCTGGTCCCATCACTTTATGGGAAATAGATGGGGAAACAGTGGAAAAAGTGTCAGTCTTTATTTTGAGGGGCTCCAGAATCACTGTATATGGTGACTGCAGCCATCAAATTAGAAGACGCTTACTCCTTGGAAGAAAAGTTATGACCAACCTAGATAGCATATTCAAAAGCAGAGACATTACTTTGCCGACTAAGGTCCGTCTACTCAAGGCTATGGTTTTTCCTGTGGTCATGTATGGATGTGAGAGTTGGACTGTGAAGAAAGCTGAGCGCCAAAGAATTGACACTTTTGAACTACAGTGTTGGAGAAGACTCTTGAGAGTCCCTTAGACTGCAAGGAGATCCAACCAGTCCATTCTGAAGGAGATCAGCCCTGGGATTTCTTTGGAAGGAATGATGCTAAAGCTGAAACTCCAGTACTTTGGCCACTTCATGAGAAGAGTTGACTCATTGGAAAAAACTCTGATGCTGGGAGTGATTGGTGCCAGGCGGAGAAGGGGACGACCGAGGATGACATGGCTGGATGGCATCATGGACTCGATGAGTCTGAGTGAACTCTGGGAGTTGGTGATGGACAGGGAGGCCCGGCATGCTGCGATTCATGGGGTCCCAAAGAGTCGGACACGACTGAGTGAATGAACTGAACTGAACTGATATATATAAAAAAATAAATACGAGACTGAACATATTTAGCAAATTAGATACAGATATTCAGGATCAGGGACTGTATGGTGCTGATATCTTTATCAGCTTTTCAGTACTTGCTTTCTGCCCAAGACAGGAGTCAGAGTATAACACTGTGATAAGATATCAGTGTGTGCGTATGAAGTCACTTCAGTTGTGTCCAGATCTTTGTGACCCCATGGACTATAGCCCCCTAGGGTTCTCTGTCCTTGGAATTCTCCAGACAAGAACACTGGCGTGGGTTGCCATGCCGTCCTCCAGGGGGTCTTCCCAACCCAGGGGCTGAGCTCACGCCTCTCACGTCTCCTGCACTGGCAGATGGGCTGCTCACCACTAGCACCACTATGGAAACCCGGATACTGATGTGAAAATATACAAATGTGATTTCCACATAGTTAGCAGTGGAAGAATGTGTAGGAGAAGTCATGATTAGAGCAACCATTAAAATCGGGAAGGACAGGATTCCCAGGTGGCATTAGTGGATGGTATGGGGAGGGAGGTGGGGGGGGGTTCAGGATTGGGAATACGTGTACACCCGTCACTTATTCATGTTGATGTATGGCAAAACCAATACAATATTGTAAAGTAATTAGCCTCCAAATAAAATAAATAAATTTAAATTAAAAAAAAGAAAACTAAAATAAGAAAAAAAGAACCCGCCTGCCAATACAAAAGACTTAAGAGACGTGGGTAGGATCCCTGGATGGGAACGATCCCCTGGAGGAAGAAATGGCAGCCCACTCCAGTATTCTTGCCTGGAGAATCCCCAGGGACAGACAAGCCTGACAGACTACAGTCCATGGGGTCGCAAAGAATCAGCCACGACCGAAGTGACTGAGCACAGAGGCGTGGATCAGGGTAGGCTGAGGTGTATTTTTGGAGTGCAAAACTAAAGGCGTGGGTGAGTATTTGGGATAGAGAGCGTGAGAAGGCTGAAATGCTGGCCTGTGAAATGGGGCCACGGCCTGTGGGACAAGGTGGAGAGAGACAGCGTGTGCAACACCTTGCCTCCTAGTGTTCAGAGCAGAATTCCCGTTGGTCAGCGGATTATATGGCTATTCAATCCTGAACAGTGTAGACAAGTGAGTTGATATTCGTCTCAGCATATTCCTCTGTGCAAAAGCTGCTAACCTTCCTGGGCTATACTGAAGGTCTAATTAATTAAAATTCTCCCCAAAATCTTAACACATGCTCAGCCTGTAGATTCGGGCACATGTTTTCCCTCTCAATCCCTCCCCCACTTTTCTCTTAAAAAAAAAAAAAAAAGAAATTAGAGCACTCAGATGATTATTTTTAATCTTAAACACTAGCAAGACAAAATCTTTTCTTAGGTGGAAGAAGTCTAGTTTTTCTCCCTTGTCTTACAGTGTGTTCCCAAATATTCAGAAGAGTTATCATAGCAAAGGGACTCCTATCAACCATTAAGGTGCAGGAAAGTAGAGGGGGCAGGAGTTGGGGAACCAGTAGCCAGGAGGTGGGAGTGAATGGTAAGTCTTTCCTGTTCTATATGTAAATATGGCAGCAAGGTTGGGCTGAAGAGCTCAACAGGGACCTGTGTTTCTCTACAAAGGATGGGATTTTCATGATGCATGCCCACTCCAGTACTCTTGCCTGGAAAATCTCATGGATGGAGGAGCCTAGTAGGCTGCAGCCCATAGGATCGCTAAGTCGGACGTGACTGAGCAACTTCACTTTCACCTTTTGCTTTCATGCATTGGAGAAGGAAATGGCAACCCACTCCAGTGTTCTTGCCTGGAGAATCCCAGGGATGGCGGAGCCTGGTGGGCTGCCGTCTGTGGGGTCGCACAGAGTCAGACACGACTGAAGTGACTTAGCAATAGCAATGCACGATTCTACTAAAGCCCTGCATTGATACAACTTTATATTTTACTTTTCTCAGCTTCAGCCTAGACAAAGAGAAGATTCTCCCCAGCAAACAAGAGAAGTATTTAAGCAGTGAGGAACCAGTTCCCGCAACAAATCCTCTCATTCTTGCTCCCTCAGTTTCTCCCATTCTTAATAAAGACATTTTTTTCCTAAGTTTGGATGGGAAAGTGAGATGCAGCTAACTTGTAAATACTTTTCTAAATTGTGTGTATGCTCTTTTTTTTCTTTTCTTTTCTTGTAATGCTTCTTAGCCCAGGATGCCTTCGGTCCCCAGGAGACACTTGACAGGGTGTGCAGACACTTTGATCATTGTAACTGGGGAATTGATAGTGGGGTCTAGTGGGTAGAGGACTGCGATGCTTCAAGATCCCCTACCGTGCACAGGACAACCCAGGGAAGGAGAACTTATCTAACACTAACTGTCAGTGGCATTGAGGTCGAAAAACTGAGTTAGAGTGAACAAACTCTCTAACAATCAAGACATTCAGAACCAGTGGAAGCACTAGAAAGCACCCTGTCTGCCTCGCATTCTTGGCTGGATGATCCAGTTTCCTCACTTTAAAGGCTTTTCAAAAAACTATGTTGCAAGTGCTCACTGAGCAAATTGAGGCGCAAGGCAGTTCTACAAGCTAGGAACTGACTCTGGCATACTTCACAGGGCTGGGACTGAGTTTGTCTGTCACATTATCATTAGATTTGAAAGTCTAATGCGGTATTTGCATTCGGATGCTGTGTCAGCTGCAGAAATGGTGTCTGCATTTCAGCGACTCACAGTCCAAAGGCCACCGGGATGTCCCTCCTAGACACAGCAGTCCATTTGTAATAGACTGTGAGATTGAAGAGGTCCAGCAGAAACTAAGGATCTTACCTTGGCAGAATTGCTTCATGTGAGAGTCGTGCACTGCTGTTCAAACTGAAAATTGCCTGAGCAGCTTCTTCCTTTCTTTAAAAAGTGTGACAGGCTTCCTCCCCGCTTCCATGCCATATTTTGATTTTTTGTCTGATGTGGTTCACCATTATTCCTCTGCATGCATTTACTTCATAATGAGACTCTGCCACATCATAATATAAAACCCATGTAAACGATTCACAGTAAATAAAACACTTTACATAATAACAATAGAAAAGTGTCTTCCCCCATGGAGTGAGGAGAGGTTGGCTGATTGAGATGCTCGAGGATAAATTGCTACAAAGACATTCAAGCACATTGGCATAGGGGTTAGTGGAAGAAAATGATCTATTACCACTGTACATGCCTTGCTGAAAGCAGATTCCCTAAAACAATGCGGAAGTGATGAGAAGTGGGGAAGCTAAGTCCTTGATTTATTAAAAACATCTGTCTCCCAAAGACACAAATAGGGATATTTCAGTTCATTATGACTGTATAAAAGTGGTTTTAGGTAGGCTGGTTATGAATTTTGATATGTTAAAAGTAGGATTTTATATACTTGTAGGCATGGGAAGTTGCTTCAGATATGTCTGACTGTTTGCCGCCCAGTGGACTATAGCCCACCAGCCTCCTCTGTCCGCGGGTTCCTCCAGGCAAGAATACCAGAGTGGGTTGCCATGCCCTCCTCCAGGGCTTGGACCCATGTCTCTGCATTGGCAGGCGGGTTCTTTACCAATAGTGCCACCTGGGAAGCCCAAATATAAACGCCAGCCTTGCTTCCGTCTGATGTACCTCATGCAGTTTCATAGCAGAGCTATGACAGTGACAGTCCCTCAGGGGTCTTTCCTGCTCCCTTGCTCTTCATAAGAAACCATGCTCTTCTTAATGTTAAGATCTGATAATGTCTCAAAGTAGAATCAAGGATCCTTTTTGGCCACAGTCAATCGAAAAGAAAGACCCAGATTTTCCTGGGGGGTGGGGGGGTGGGGTGCAGGTGGCAGGAAGCATGGAGGCAGCCAGCCTGAGGCAATGTTCTTTTCATTAACTGGGAGGCAAATAGACATTGTTCTTGAGAACTATGACATCACTTTTGACATGATATTTACCCCCTCACAAGGGTTTCCCTTGTGGCTCAGCTGGTGAAGAATCCGCCTGCAGTGCGGGAGACCTGGGTTCCATCCCTGGGTTAGGAAGATCCCCTGGAGAAGGGAAAGGCTACCCACTCCAGTATTCCGGCCTGGAGAATGCCATGGGCTGGATAGTCCTTGGGGTCGTAAAGAGTCAGACACGACTGAGCGACTCACTTCACCCCCTCACTGTAACCTTGAAAAGGACTGAGTGTGCTGGTGAACAAGCCTTCCTGCTCTATGGGGTCCCATCCTGTCTTTGGGAAATGTTTAGCCATAGGCATGAAAAGCTGGTGATACAGAGAATCAGCCTCTAATCCATATTGTGTACTTTTTGTTAATTTTAACAGATCCAGTGTTTGCCAAAAAAAAAAAAAAAAAAGGTAAATTCTGGACCCTTTTATAACAAGAACTTTTAAATTTAAAAAATAATATGTTTAGCAACAAATCTATGTCTAGTTTTGTACTAAGTGGTATAGATTATACCAGGATTTCTCAGGTTCAGTAGTTGACTATTTCTTTGTTGAGGAGAGAGGGTGCTCTGCTATAGGGTGTCTTGTTGCAGGTCTTCAGAAGCACCACGGGTTTCCACCCGCCAGATGCCAGTAGCTCCTCTTCCCATAATGCCCACCCAAAATTCCCAGGTACCCTGGTGAAACTGGTGACGGTCATCTAGGGCATGTTTTGAAAATGTGCTGTATTAAAGTTCAAGGGTGTGTGTGTGTGTGTGACTCGCTCAGTTGTGTCCAAATCTTTGCAGCCCCATGAACGGTAGCTGGTTAGGCTCCTCTGTCCATGGAATTCCCCAGGCAAGAATACTGGCCTGGGTTACCATTTCTCCTTCTTCAGCGAATTTTCCCAACCAAGGGACTGAACTCAGGTTTCCACCATTGCAGGCAGATTCTTTGCCATCTCAGCCACCAGGGAAGCTCATATTAAATGCTATTAAGATTAAAAGAGTCAGTTGAATAGAAAAAAAAATGCTTTGATGCCTATGTAGTGTCAGATGAAACAGATGGAGGATATGCATTAAATTTTATAAAAATATATCGATGTTTACATGGAATGCTCCTGGTATATAACACAGGCGCTTGCTGCTGAAAATGTTATGGACCTGAACACTGCGGGAAGATCACATTCAATTTAGGTTCTAGGAAAACTACCAAGAATTCAGAACTTTATTAGAATCCAATAAAGGTTGGCTATAAAATTAATTCTCTAAAATTTTAAAGGCATGTTCTTTCCACTGTGATTTAAATTGTAGTTTACTTGCTACATTGCTTCTGTGGGAGGCTTTTCATTAACTACACTCTGAAATTATTTGCATTTATTTAATAGGGTAGGAAGGCATATACCTAGATGTCTTGAACTATGTGTAACTCTTCAAACAGGAAAGAGTCTGTGTCTAACAGGAAAGAACCTACATTAAATTTTGTGCAGGATTGGCTATTGCTGGGAAATGATCAAATTGTACTTATTTGCTCATCTCTTCATTAAATGGTCTTTTTGCCTTGAAATTCTCCTTTCGTTCATAGTTATACTTTCACATACTCTGAATATTTGTCTTGTTGTCCTAAATCCACTAGAAATTAGTTTGCCCTATGCTGGTCAATGCTGAAGAATTGAATAAATGACCAAATTCCCTTGATATGAAATAGTGAAAAAAGATATCTCTCTTCTAGAGGATTCTACTGTTGTTTGGTCTTTAAGCCATGTCCCACTCCTTTGAAACCCCATCAACTATACCCTGCTAGGCTTCTCTGTCCATGGGATTTCCCAGCCAAAAATACTGGAGTGGGTTGCCATTTCCTTCTCCAGGGATCTTTCTAACCCAAAGATCAAACCTGCGTCTCTTGCACTGACAGGCACGTTCTCTACCACTGAGCCACAGTGACGCCTTTTAGAGGACGAGTCCACCTTAAGACTGTCAGCAGCGACTTCAACAACCCTCTTCTCTCTGCACTTCCTTTCTGCTTATTAATGCATCTTTCTACCCAGTCATCAAATGGCCTCACCCTCAGTTTATGGGGTTACAGTCCTATTTCTTTGTTATTTATTTACTTATTTTATTTGGCTGTGCCGAAGCTTAGTTGCCTCATGTGGGATCTAGATACCTGACCAGGGATTGAGCCTGGGCATCCTGCTTTGGCAGATCGGAGTGTTAGCAACTAGATCACCCGGGAAGTCTTAGCCTTAGTATTTCTTAAAGCTTCTGTCCCAACCATTGCCTGTGAAATTACTTGTGGATCTTCTCACTGACTGCAACCCAAAATGCAGCTGTAATAAAGCTAAACAAGTCTAACCTCTTATCTTTATCGAATTTAACCATTTCTAACCCAACCCACTCCAGTGTTCTTCCTGGAGAATCGCAGGGATGGGGAGAGCCTGGTGGGCTGCTGTCTATGGGGTCGCACAGAGTCAGTCGCATGACTGAAGTGACTTAGCAGCAGCAGCAAGGCATTTCCTTGGGATTTTCCTTTACAGATATAGTGACTGTGTATTTTTCTGGTCTCTTTTGGTTTTCTCAGTTCTTTTGTCCTCATGGATACCTTTAAAGCAGCCATATTCTCTTTACTAACCTTTCTTTCCTGGAAAGGGGTTCTATAAGATTATTTTTTAAAGAATAACTCATCACAATAGCAATGTCCTTTTCATTTATATAGCATTCAGTTTTAAGCCTTGGTCATACTCTGTTTTATCATGTTATTTACTGTTTTGGATGTCTTTTCTTTTCAAAAAGATTGAACTGGCCTTGATCGAGGGCTGTATCTTACACATGTCCTTCATGGGGTCCTACACTCTGAATAGTTGTGTTTAGTGAATATCTAGTAAATTCAGTAAACACAATGCCCAACTAAGTTTACTAAAACCTGTTCTTTAAGTGGGTCAGGTGCCAATAGTCACCAAATAAAGGAAGATTTTTCTTATCAGAAATTACTCCTGAATAACGTGAAATCACAACATTGAATCTATTTGTATAAGAATAATGTGAAATCACAGAATTGAGTATATTTGTAAAAGATCCTGGGCTTCCCTAGTAGCTTAGTCAGTAGAGTCTTTCTGCAACGTGGGAGACCTGGGTTTGATACCTTGGTTGGGAATATCCCCTAGAGAAGGAAATGTCAGCCCACTCCAGTATTCTTGCCTGGAGAATTACATGGATGGAGGAGCCTGACAGGCTACAATCCATGGGATCACAAAGAGTTGGATACAACTGAGCAGTTAACACTGTATAAGACCCTGGATGCTTCTAAATTATTTTGATTTTTACGGCATTAATGCTTTGCATTTCATATAGGATAGAGCTTCCCATAATCTTTAATTTCTTAAGAGTTAACTTTGTGGTCTGGCTTGAGTCTCTCCTTCCTTTTACTCAGTTATTTATGTGCATTCATATGTGTTTGTGCAGATGAGAAAGAGATAAAAGCAGAGGATAATTCAACATCCAGGGAGATTCCAGAAATATCTGGATTATAAAGAAGAGCCTGCAAAATTTTTCTCATGCAGATCAGGTTCAGAATTAATGAGAAGATTTTCCATCTAGGATTTACTGGCTTTCAGAATCATGGGGGACTTTATTTTTCAGGCAATGAGTTATCAGACCAAGAATGATTATCAGATTCATTACAAATATTATTCTACACAAAAGTTAGGAACGTCATCCAGGGCTGGCTTTCTGCTGACTGAAATGAGAGTAATAATGAAGAGCATGCCTAGTATTTATTGCGGTATGCTTATCGTCAGTGCTTACTGAGCAGAGAGTAATAGGAGATTCTATCTCAGAACTTCTCTGCAAATGACTGCTCTGGAGTATTACTTTGGATCCTCAACATCTATTGGTGGCAACTTTCTAAAAGGGAATATCAATTTAAGAAGCAGTGTGGTGTAGTTTAAAGACCCCTGGAGTAAGAATCTTTCTTCGGCTCAGTGGTGAGATGCCTCATTGCTCTGGATCTGTCTCCTTTACTGGCATCCTGGGACAGTCCTAATATAGGGCCTGTCACTATCACTCTCTTTCTAGAATAATCAAGGATAAAGTCTCTGGCTGTGCAAGAAAATTATGCATTTACTGTCAGCATCCATTCATTGACTTTCCCAATGGCTCAGTGGTAAAAGAATCTGCCTGAAACACAGGAGACCTGGGTTGGATCCCTGGGTTTGGAAGATCCCCTGGAGAAGGGAATGGCAACCCACTCCAGTATTCATGCCTGGAGAATCCCATGGACAAAGGAACTTTATGGGATACTGTCCATGGGGTTGCAAAGAGTCGGACAGGCCTGAGCAGCTAACACTTTGACTTTGTATTCATTGATGGCCTTTTTAAAATTAGGAAATAATCTTAGCAGACAAAAACATTTGTCAGCTCTGATTCCTAATGTTCGTGTAGACTCACCTGCAGAAGTCATCTTGGTGAAATAGGAAGTGATTAAGCAAGGAAATCGAAGGATCCATGAGCTGGGTACTGTATGCAGTGCAGCCTCTGGGTCTTCATGAACAGAATCTTCTCCCGAGCACAGACTGCCAGCCAGAAGCTCTTTTGACACAATTCTGTTTGGATTTGACAGCCAGTTTGAAAGTGACTATCTGAGAGTCCCCACCCCAAATGTAATTACCACCGCATCTGCTGTGAGGCAGTTTGTGATGAACAAGCTGCCATTCCTGTGCTGGTACTGAGGCGGTTGCCTCCCCTTCTTTATCCTCAGGCAGTGGCTTTTCGCACGATCTAGCTGGTCATCACACTCAAGCTGTTAGATCCCTGCCATGCTTCAGCTTTCAGCAAATGCTGATCTCTGGCTGAAGCAGAAACCCAGGGACCAGTGGCTGTCTCATAACTACCAGTCTCCCTGCAGGAGCAGAAAAAAACAGGAGCAAGGCAATTTGTGATTGTGTCTGTGCTAGGAACTCACAGAAGATTTTCAGTTATCAATACAACTGCAAACTCATCATGAACATTTTGCCAATTGCAAATTTAGCACCCTGACCTGTGAAAGAATTTGGCTCTCTCGCTCTCTTTTTTTTTTCCTCACAGGCAGTTCATTATTTTCTAAATAAATATATGTATGTTGAGCAGATATTTAGAGATTCTATTAACCTTGGTTCCACATTTACTGGTACTATTTTATATTTTCCATTGAGGAACACTTGATCCCTTAGACTGTCTAGTGCATAATTTAGCTACAGATGCCATATATTTTGCAAAGCTTTCTTATTAATTTGAAATTAGTGCTCAATACTAGGGCAAAGTTCACTTAAGCTGGAGGCCTCTTAAGATTATCCAGAAGTTATCATAAGGATCCTTATTTTTAGCCTTCCTTTAAAAAGAATTTGAAACAATGAACGTCAGCATAACACTGCATCAAAAGGCATGTCAAAATAAAAAGAAAGAAGTAAAGAATGGCAGGAAGGAAGGAGAGGAAGGAGAGAGAAAAGAAGAAAAAGAAAGAAAAAATAAAAACAAAAAGAAAGAATAAAGAAAGAAGGAAAGATAAATCTTCAGGGCATGAAGTCAAAGTTGTTTTCAAGGTAAGAATTATTTCAAGGAAATAACAATTCAGGTGTCTGTCTGTTGTCCTGTCGCCTAATAGAAGATAAACCATGTGCCAGAGCTGTGGTCCTTCTCTGTGTATAGCTTATATGATCTTCACAGTCAAACTCCAACATGATGTTGATTACCAGTTGAGAGGATTGGAAAGTGAAGCTAGGAAAATATTCAGTTGCCTGAGTTAACACACATTCACAAATTGCAAATTCATAGCAAGAATGAAGTACAGGTCATCTCTCTCTCTCTCCCTCTCACTGTCTTTCGAGTATTTTACATGCACATTGAAGAGGGGTTGCATATCTGTTCCCATAAACTAAATTTTCTTTATTCTTTGAGCCAAAAATAGTTTTAATTCAATTTTTGATATATGAAAAATTGAAAATGCTTAGGTGTTCCTCCGTCACTGGCAGCATTACAAAGCCAACAGGAAAGGCCACGTGTTCAAGGCATGGTGGTTTTTGTTCCTGTGAAGCCAAGAACTGCACCTCACCTTGGACATCAATGTCCAAGGGAAGTTAGAAATATATATAATTTAGAGAACTTCTTATCCCTAACAAGAGTCTGCATGCTCTATTTTTCTTTAGAAATTGATACACTCATAATATTTTTATATATTTCCCATGTTACCAAATTCTTTTCACCAATACATTATGTAGTTTGTAAGAATTCGCTCATTGCATACAGTACTCTGTTTGCACACCAGGAATTGAAAGACAGTCACCCAGGTGCTGGTTTAGATAAAACATCTTGAAATGAAATCAGATCCTGTGAGTTTATTTGCCTTCTCTTCTGTTTGTCAAATAAAGTGGTAATGCTCTGTATTTTATCTGCAGCACATTCTAAATGTCCCGTTTATCTGCTTCTTCTTATAGTCATTTGTCCCTCAAAACATTGTAAGTAAAAAAGAATCATTACATTTTCAAAATTTCTATCACCAATATCTCCAGTGATATGCTGGAAAACTGCAGTAAAGAAAAAAGTCTAAGTAAGTTAAACTTTTTGTTTGTTTTTTTAAAATATTTAGTCATTCAGTTCAGTTCAGTCATTCAGTCATGTCTGACTCTTTGCAACCCCATGGACTACAGCATGCCAGGCCTCCCTGTCCATCCCCAACTCCCGCAGCTTACTCGGACTCATATCCATCAAGTCGGTGATGCTATCCAACCATCTCATCCTCTGTTGCCCCCTTCTCCTCTTATCTTCAGTCTTTCCCACCATCAGGGTCTTTTGCTGTGAGTCAGTTCTTTGGATCAGGTAACCAAACTATTGGCGCTTCAGCTTCAGCATCAATCCTTCCAATGAATATTCAGGGCTGACTTCCTTTATGACGGACTGGTTTGATCTTCTTGCAATCCAAGGGACTCTCAAGCATCTTCTCCAACATCACAGTTCCATTTTTAGTCATAAGGCCCCTTAAAACTATTGGAAAAGTATACCACCTAACAGCTACAGGCAAGAAATTTGAAGTCAGATAGAACTGGGTTTTAATTCTTGCTCCTCCAATTACTAAGAAGTCTCAAGCAAGTTATTTCACCTCCCTAGACATATATTTTACCTCCCCAAATACATGGGTTTGAGCAAACTCCAGAATACAGTGAAGGCCAGGGAAGCCTGGTGTGCTGCAGTCCATGGTGTTGCAAAGAGTCGGACATCACTTGGTGACTGAACAGCAAAACACTCTTTGGCACTGTTGAAGAGAGATGCTGCTCCTTTTTTTTTTTTTCCAATATGGTGCTTATAAGAATTACATGAGATAATATAGAGAAAGTGCAAAGAAAAGTAAATTAAGCAATCCATAAATGTTCTTATGATAATGGTAAAACTTTCTCCAATTAGATGACTTTGGGGACTGGTTTGTTGCAATGTTGTACAATTACTAACTAAAAGTAATTTTTTGTCAAGCAATTTTTAAACAATGACTCAGTAATCTTGATGGTGATTATACTGGTTAGAAAAATCCTTCTGTCAAAATTATTATGCTTTTTGAATTTTTGTTACATATCTTAACAGTTACTATCTACTTCCATGTATTGCTAATTTCATTGTGATCTTTATATATTGTCTTCTAATATTTCTGCTTACCATACACTTGAGAATTTCAGAATACAAAGCTAACAACAACAGGAAATAGAACTAAATTGAGGCTATAAGTCATAACATTGCAACACAACTATACTTGATGAAAATTAATTAATATATTTAAAAATAAAACATATGAGACTGGAGGTTAGAATCTCTGACATCTGCTTTTTGATTTGTCTTTGAGCTGCTATTTAAATGTAGATAAAGTCTTTAACTGGACTAGATAAGAACATGTCTTCCAGAAAAGTTGCCTTCATTATCAGATCCATTTCTAAGCTTGCAACTTCATTAGTTTACATTTTTTCAAGAGAATTGCATTGATTTGTTTTTCAGATGTATTCTTCTATAGTCTCCTTTCTCAACTATGATATGGAAACCACTCAATTATACAGTAGAAAGTTAAGTATAGAGTGAAACTTTACTATTCAGAGGACCAGAGAAGAGGGATCCCAACCTAAAAGAACTCATTTTGCTTTTCCTAAGGGAGTCATGAGAAATTTATAGCATTTCTAAGACTAAGAATCATAAAACATTAAAAATAAATATTTTTTTCAAACTTGGAGCACTCAAAAGATAATAATATCATACTAGTATTGCTTTATATTAGACTTCTTTCTTACAAAAATCAGTCCACATTTATGATTATTCAAAATAGTTGCTAATGGTTAGAGAAGTATCCTTGTAAATAATGATGGTACAGATATGAGTTATATTGTTACAGAAAGATTGAGAAGACCCAAATAGTTTGTAAGACAGTTATACCCAAAGGACATTGAATAAATTATAGCCTCCTGTTCTAACTCTAAAATGGCTGACCAAAAATGTCTCAGCAAACTAAAAGTGCACTGTCTCATTTTTAAATTGATGGGCCATTTAAAAAATATACTTTGACTACTGGCTGCCAACTCAATTTGATCTCTTTCTCCTATCTCTATTTAAGTAACCTCTTAACCAACAATATGTCTTTCAGGATTTAGCTGAAACAAGGCAGGCATGGAGTAATCATAAGGTATGATCATATGGAAGTCATAATAGTTAATATTGTGTAATGATATAATAACATAAAATATATATAATAAAATATACTGTAATAGTAAATAATTTACTGTGGAGCAATGGTACTCAAATATTGCCATACATCAGAATTCACTGTAGGGCTTGTTTAAACATACATTGCAGGGTCCTCGCCAGAGTACTGATTGAGTAGGTCTTAGGAGAGCTTAAGAAAGTGTATGCATTTCTAACTATTTCCTAGCTTATAATGATGATTACTGCTCAGGGGACCACATTTTGAGAACCACTGTGAAGATCAGGAATTGACCATTTGTTTCTATAAAGGGCCAGTAGTAAATACTTTTGGCTTTCTGGGTCATGAAGTGTTTGTCACAGCTTCTCAACTCAAAGATAGCATGTGGACTCATTAATACGTAAGACATAGGCAATTCATAAATGCATGAGCATGGCTGAGTTCAGTAATATGTACTTATATAGCAGAGGCCATGCTGATTCCTGCTCTTGACAATTTAGTCTGAGATACTGCCATCTCCCTGGGGCTTCCCTGATGACTCAATGTGTAAAGAATCTGCCTGCAATGCAAGAGATAAAGAAGTTCAATCCTTGGGTAAAGAAAATCCCCTGGAGTAGAGACATTATTTTTCCAACAAAGGTCCATCTAGTCAAAGCTATGGTTTTTCCAGTAGTCATGTATGAATGTGAGAGTTGGACTACAAAGAAAGCTGAGTGCTGAAAAAGTGATGCTTTTGAACTATGGTGTTGGAGAAGACTCTTGAGAGTCCCTTGGACTGCAAGGAGATCCAGCCAGTCCATCCTAAAGGAGATCAGTCCTGAATATTCATTGGAAGGACTGATGCTGAAGCTGAAACTCCAATACTTTGCCCATGTGATGCGAAGAACTGACTCATTGGTAAAGACCCTGATGCTGGGAAAGACTGAGGGCAGGAGGAGAAGGGGAAGACAGAGGATGAGATGATTGGATGGCATCACCAACTCAATGGACACAAGTCTGAATAAACTCCAGGAGTTGGTGATGGACAGGGAAGCCTGACATGCTGCAGTCCTTGGGGTCACAAAGAGTTGGACACGACTGAGCAACTGAACTGAACTGAACTGAAAAATCCTGTGATCAGAGGAATCTGCAGGCGCAAAGATTTGAACATGACTGAGCGACTGAACACGCACAGATATCTGCCTAATATTATAATACCTGTGCATGTGGGCTAAATCACTTCAATGGTGTCCAACTCTTTGTGATCTTATGGACTGTAGCCCACCAGGCTCCAGCGTCTGTGGGATTCCCCAAGCAAGAATACTGGGATGGGTTTCCCTCTCTTCCTCCAGGGATTTTCCCAATGCAGGGGTCAAACCAGAGTCTCTTACAGCTTTTGAACTGGCAGCCAGTTTCTTTACCACTAGTGACAAGTGGAAAGCCCATTCTAATATGTATCTATCAGAAAATATACATCTATTTTCATCTTTATTTGCCATCTGTATGTCTTTTTTGGAGAAAAGTTTAGATCTTCTGCCCATTGTTTCAATCTGCCTTTTCTTTTCCTTTCCTGATATTGAGCTATATGAGCTGCTTATATCTTTTGGAGATTAGTCCTTTGTCAGTTACTTAATTTAGAACTATTCTCTCCCATTCTAAGTGATGTATTTCAATCTTGTTTATTATTTCCTTCACTGTGCAAAATCTTTTAAGTTTCATCAGGTCCCATTTGTTTATTTTTTTGTTTTTGTTTCTGTTATTCTAGGAGGTGGGTCAAAGAGGATCTTACTGTGCTGTATGTCAAATTAATATGCTGAACATCACTAATTATTAGAGAAATTCAAATCAAAACTACAGTGAGGCATTACCTCACACCAGTCAGAACGGCCATTATCAAAAATTTACAAACAATAAATTCTGGAGAGAATGTAGAGAAAAAGGAACCCTCTTGCACTGTTGGTGGAAGTGTAAATTGATACAGCCACCATAGAGAACAGTATAGAGATTCTTTTCAAACATATGAATAAATCTACTATATGACCTAGCAATACCTCTACAGGACATATACCCAGTGAAAATCATAATGGAAAATGATACGTGTGCCCCAAATTTCATAGCAGTGCTATTTACAAAAGTTAGGAAATGGAAGCAACCTAGATGTCCAAGGACACATGAATAGATAAAGAGCATGTTGTGCATATATACAATGGGATATTACTCAGCCATAAAAAGGAATGGGTTTGAGTTGGTTATAGTGAGGTGGATGAACCTAGAACTGTCATACAGAGTGACTAAGTCAGAAAGAGAAAAACAAATATTATATGTAAGTGCCTCAGTTGTGTCCAGCTCTGTGTGACTCTGAACTGTAGCCTGTCAGGCTCCTCTGTTCATGGGGTTCTCCAGGCAAGAATACTGGAGTGGGCTGTCGTTTCCTTCTCCAAGGGATCTTACCGACCCAGGGATCGAACCCACTTCTTCCAGGTCTCCTACGTTGACAGATGGGTTCTTCACTGCTAGTGCCAACTGGGAAACCCTGTAATATCATATATTAGCTCACACATACTCATATATATATGGAGTCTAGAAAAATGGGGTTGATGAACCTATTTGCAGGGAAAGAAGGGAGATGCAGATACAGAGAGCAGACTTATGGACACAGTGGAGGAAGGGGAGAGTGGGCGAATAGAGAAGGTATATATACGTACCTACATTGCCATCTGTAAAATAGATAGCTGATGAGAAGTTGCTATATACCAAAGGGAATCCAGACAGATACTCTGTAATGATCTAGAAGGGTGGATTGGAGGAAGGAGAGGGAGGTGATACATGAATAATTATGGCTGATTTTCATTATGATATGGAAGAAACCAATACAATCTTGTAAAGCAATTTTCCTCCAATTAAAATTTTTTAAGTTATAAAAATATATTCTAAAAAAGAATATATACATATATGCTAATATATATCCATGTGAATAACTACATGCTCTTTAATATCTCATTTTATTCTAGTTTATTTTTAATATACTGCAGATAATATAATACATTAATATCTCTGATAATGTATTATGTAAGTTTGATTATTTATTTCTTCAATATCCCATTTAAAGAGTAGGAATATTAAATGGAAATCATTTTACAAACTATCTGTCAATTTTGAAGAGCTAAAATGCATTACCAAGGTTATCTGTTTTGTAATAACAGTTTTCCATTTTAATTAGTTCTCTTTATTAAGAATTAGTCCATTACAATGTGCCAAAAATTAAATAGTCCAGGGATGACAGAACAATTTTTAAAAAATAGCATGCTATCATTTTGGCAGATGTATAAATATACATATAATGAGGTAACTGATAGGAACTACTTGTGGGAGTTTGATGAAATTAGTGTGACCTTGGTTTTTCAGATTTTTTTATAAGAATGCCAAAAGAAAAAAAAATCAACACCCACTATTTTCAACAAGACTGATGCAAATTCTGCAGTTTGTTAGTTATTTACAAATCTACAAAATACATGTCTCTTAGCTACTCTGTATCAAAGCACTACACGGAAATAAAATTAGCAAAATGGGCTACAACACAGGAACACTGATCAAACGAGCACTGCAGTGTTGCGCATAATGTGCATTTGCTCAGCATTTTGTCAAATATAAATATTCAGTTCAGTTCAGTCGGCTCAGTCGTGTCTGACTCTTTGCGACCCCATGAACCGCAGCACGCCAGGCCTCCCTGTCCATCACCAGCTCCCGGAGCTCACTCAGACTCACGTCCATGGAGTCAGTGATGCCATCCAGCCATCTCATCCTCTGTCGTCCCCTTCTCCTCCTGCCCCCAATCCCTCCCAGCATCAGAGTCTTTTCCAGTGAGTCAACTCTTCCCATGAGGTGGCCAAAGAACTGGAGTTTCAGCTTCAGCATCATTCCTCCAAATAAATCCCAGGGCCAGTCTCCTCCAGAGTGGACTGGTTGGATCTCCTTGCAGTCCAAGGGACTCTCAAGAGTCTTCTCCAATACCGCAGTTCAAAAGCATCAATTCTTCGGCGCTCAGCCTTCTTCACAGTCCAACTCTCACATCCATACATGACCACAGGAAAAACCATAGCCTTGACTAGATGGACCTTAGTCGGCAAAGTAATGTCTCTGCTTTTGAGTATTTTGTCTTATTTTGTCAAATACAAATATTATCATCCATTTTTTAATATATTTTAAAGTGAATACTGAGGGTTTCTCATTTATGTGGCAGATGTTTCTTTGGTACCAATGGGTGAAAATCAAAGAAAACTAAATTGCTAGGCAAGATGACATTGTATGTATGAGTCAGTTCATAAAGTCAAGTCCATGGACTCTCAATTTTTCCTTTAACTGTGTGTTGCTAGCGTCTTGGGCATTAAAGAATGGAGTGAGGAAAAGAACATGGAAGGACTTCCCTGATGCACAGGCATCTCCTATAGGCCACATAAACCTGATCATCTTTTCCTCTGTCAATAATGGGGGCACTATTTAAAGCACGTCAGTCAGTGAACAGGAACTTAGGGGACACACTGCCTCTTAGTGCAAAGTAATGGTGAGACGGTGAAACAGCATGCATGTTCCTGCCTTAATAAGATTGCAATCTCGTGGACAAAGAAAGGCCAGCTAAACATGGGAAAATGATAACATCCTCAGGCCTCAGCCTTGCTACAGAGAATCAAAATATCTTGGGAGTTCTCGCTCAGAGTCTCTGAGTTCCTAGGATTCCTATTCTTTTTCTTAACCATACCTCATATTACCTCAATCTGAAAATCCCATCAATTCGGAGTTCTGCCTGTACAAAGCAGAAAAGTGCACTTGCTAGCTGAGGAGTACAGGATTGCTGCACTCCTATATATCCCAGGAAGGACTTGTAACAAGGGGAATCGTCTGAGACTGGCGTAATTCATTCTTTCATTCTCTTAATACATGTTTATGGAGCAGCTACTGTGTTAAGATCTTTTTGCATTTAATTGGGAAATCTTAAAATGTGAGTTGCTATTTGAAACCTGAGGAACTACATGGAGTTGAAGCACTTCAGGGCCTTCTGGGGGACTCAGTGCACTTCCCTGGCAGCTCGGCTGGTAAATAATCTGCCTGCAATGCAGGAGACCTGGGTTCAATCCCTAGGATGGGAAGATTCCCTGGAGAAGGGAAAGGCTACCCATTCCACTGTTCTTGCTAGAGAATCCCAGGGAGAGGGGAGCCTGGTGGGCTACAGTCCGTGGGTCACAAACAGCTGGACAAGACCAAAGTGACTTAGTAACAACACCAGAAGCACTTTAGTGGCAAAGTGATTGTTTGAAAGACTTATTTGAAAGACTTAAGTAAAATCTTGATTAACAGGCTTTAGACATTATGTGAAATTTACGAAAATTGAAAATATTTTGGCATCATGCTATGTATATATTAACAGATAATTAAAGTGAAATATTTTCTTCTAATGAAAATAGTGAAAAAATATCTTTCATATTGACTGACTCTAATAGAATACAACTTCAGCTTCTTCAGCATTACTTGTTGGGGCATAGACTTGGATTACTGTGATACTGAATGTCTTGGAAGTGAACAGAGATCATTCTGTCGTTTTTGACATTACATCCAGGTACTGCATTTCAGACTCTTTTTGTTGACTATGATGGCTACTCCATTTCTTCTAAGGGATTCTTGTCCACAGTAGTTGGATCATAGAAAAAACAAGAGCGTTCCAGGAAAGATCTACTTCTGCTTTATTGACTATGCCAAAGCCTTTGACTGTGTGGATCACAACAAACTGGATAATTCTTCAACAGATGGGAATACCAGGCTACCTGACCTCCCTCCTGAGAAATCTGCGTTCAGGTCAAGAAGCAACAGTTAGAATTGGACATGGAACAATGGACTGGTTCCAAATCAGGAAAGGAGTACATCAAGGCTTCATATTGTCACCCTGCTTATTTAACTTATATGCAGAGTATACCAAGAGAAATGCTGGAATGGATGAAGCACAAACTGGAATCAAGATTGTCAGGGTAAATATTAATAACCCCAGATATCCAGATGATATCACCCTTATGGCAGAAAGTAGAAGAACTAAAGAACTTCTTGATGAAGTGAAAGAGGAGAGTGAAAAAGTTGACTTAAAGCTCAACATTCAGAAAACTAAGATCATGGCATCTGGTCCCATTACTTCATGGCAAATAGATGGGAAAAGAGTGAAAACAGTGAGAGACTTTATTTTTGGAGGCTCCAACATCACTGTAGATGGTGACTGCAGCCATGAAATTAAAAAAGCTTGCTCCTTGGAAGAAAAGTTATGACCAACCTAGATAGCATATTAAAAAAAAAGCAGAGACATTACTTTGCCAACAAAAGTCTGTCTAATCAAAGCTATGGTTTTTCCAGTGGTCATGTATGGATGTGAGAGCTGGACTATAAAAGAAGCTTAGTGCCGAAGAATTGGTGCCATTGAACTGTGATGTTTGTTGGAGAGTCTTGAGAGTCTCTTGGACTGCAAGGAGATCCAACCAGTCCATCCTAAAGGAAATCAGTCCTAACTGTTCATTGGAAGGACTGAGGCTGAAGCTGAAACTCCAATACTTTGGCCACCTAATGAGAAGAGCTGACTCATTTGTAAAGACCTTGATGCTGGAAATGATTGAAGGTGGGAGGAGAAGGGGATGACAGAGGATGAGATGGTTGGATCACGTCACTGACTCAATGGACATGAATTTGAGTAAGCTCTGGGATTTGGTGATGCACAGGGAGGTCTGGCATGCTTCTGTCCATGGGGTTTCAAAGAGTTGGACATGACTGAACAGCTAAACTGACTGAATGGAACACAAAATTTTCTGAGAGGTGAAA
Source organism: Nanger dama (assembly GCA_917880005.1). NCBI lineage: Eukaryota > Metazoa > Chordata > Mammalia > Artiodactyla > Bovidae > Nanger > Nanger dama. The sequence continues at coordinate 5,109,623 of CAKJTW010000003.1, read as the reverse complement.
TAGGTTTCCAAATTATTATTATGAGTAGAAAATAAAGACACATTACTAATTACTTTAATTGCTATATAAATTCTAAATCACATCTAATACAACTGCATGGATAAATTTATATTATAACATGTACATATAAATTTACTCTTTGTAGATTATCAAATATAAGCTCTATTATATACAGCATTTACTTTGACCTTTTAAATAAATTTCTTTAAAATACAGACTTATTATTAAATTTTAAGTCATTTCAACTATTACTCTATATAACTAAGTTTAAAGGAAAAAAATCTTTTAAAAGAGAGACAAGATACTCTTTAAAATAGAGATTATTTACATAAATAACAGAAGTTAGTAAAAAGTGTGTGTGTGTTTGTGTATATATATATATGTGTGTGTGTGTGTGTTCGTATATATATATATATATATATATATATATTGTCTTCAATCCTGCTAAGGGGAAAATAATTTTTCACAATGTTCCTGTTTTGCTTTAATCAGCCTTGTTTAATTATCTTAAAGAACTGAGTCTAAGTGACTCTCACTTTGCTAAACAATTTTTCTACTTTACCAGTTTGGATTCAATAGTGCACTAATCTCACTGGTGAATAATGGAGGCTAATGAGTTTATCTACCATGAACAAAGATAAATTAAGTAGCTTTCCCTAGTTCAGTTGACATTGGTAAGAAAAAAGGACAAACAAGGACATAGTGTTCCAAGTATCCATACCGATTAATTTTAGAATTTTTTCAAAAGGAAATGTGCTTTAGTATAAACTGAATAAAACATGGATTCTTTCATGTGTGCTACTCAAATAGCTTGGAAATCACATCATCTGCTCTTTCTGGGTCAGAAAGTCAAGAAAACAAATACCCTTATGACTATAAGGGTCTGAAAACAGTAACAGGTAACACTGTTATATATATATGGTGTTTATATTTATAAGGCTAATTCTCTTCCTGTGCTAAACAACCTTCAAAAGGTGTACAAGATGAATATTATGAATATTATTAAATCAAGTGGAAAAGGTACATGATTTCATGTTAAGTAGAAAAATGATTTCAAAACATTATGTAGAATGTGAAATGAATTTTGTAAAGGAATATACATACATGTTTTAGACACAAAGAGAAGGTTTACGTTAAAGAGAAATTCTTGAAAAAAATGTATCCCAGTGAAAATGGTAGTCATCACTCTTAGGCAATAATGTTATGGGTGATTTTAAAGGTAGTAGATGCAATTAATGGAAGTTAAATATTTCCTACAAATGAACGTATTTCACCCTCATAATTTAAAAAAAAAAAAATTGAATTCCTTCCCAGGAATATCAACTTGTGATATATCCAGAATGGGTAAGTTAACAAAACTTAGAAAATGAGGTGGAATTTTGAAATCAAATCACTGATACAGTTCTTGAAGTAGACATAAAAGGTAAATAAAAATAATAAATAAATTCCTTAATCATTAATCAACTTTCCTCTGAAAGAATAGGCACTGTCCTTAAGATAGTGCTCAAAAGGCCTTAATAGACATCACAGTACCAGTCGTCAATTTTAACATCTAGTAATACCTACAGAATAGATGGATTCTACAGCATGCATTCACTCAGTTATGTTGATAAATAGAGAAAAATGCCCCCAATATAGCGTTTTGTCAATGACTGATGAATTAGAAATATATACTCTTCATCTTCTCCTTTGACATTTCAAAGGACAGGTCCAATATGACTTCTTCATGAATATATTTGTTATATTCAAGCCAAACTTACTTTCTCTAATTTTTGTTAGACTGTTATTAATAGTTGCTATTTCATATTTTTATCTCACTTCTTTATGAAGACTACATGCTTACTGAGAACAGAGAATACTTTTAACAGCTTTTATATCAAAGTGTTGTATTTTTCATATAAATGTTTTCAAGTCAATCCAAGACAGTAGCAGTTAAAAGATAGTAGCAATTAAGATTTGGTCCCAAACTGCTTAGGTTCAAGTGTTAATAGTAGCCTGACACTAATTAGCAGAGTGACCTTGGACGATTTTGTGAAACTTCTGTGCATCAGTGTCCTCATTTGTAAATGGATCTGGCAGACTTGGTTATGTTTTATTTTTGTTATTGTTCTTTCACTTTTGTTTTGATGAGGGAAGGGGTTTCATGAATGAGACAGTATTTTAAATATTTTCCAGGTATTCATCATTGGAATCCTCACAATAGTTCAATAGGTATATATTATTATTATGTCCATCTTTCAGATGAGAAAGCTGAGACTCAGAGAGTTTCCATGAAGTGACCAAAATCTCATAGCTGGAGCTCAGACCTGGCAACCTGCTTCCAGATTCTAGACATTCTGCACCCTAAAGCCCAGCGCAGAATAACTTCACAATGAATATGAGCTGTGGTCATTATGTTTTTATCAGCAGCTTAATTTTACCCATCATTTTTTTAAATTTTGTTGCATTCCTTTAGTCAAATTATTCACTGTGCATTCTCCACAGTTTCTCCTACTCTCTATTGTCTTATGCTATTAATAATACACTGGCTTTGCTTGGACCCTCAAGATTTGGGGTCAGTTATTTTGCAAAACATGGACTTCCCTGGAAGCTCAGTGGTAAAGAATCTGCCTGCAGTTCAGGAGACTTGGGTTCAATCGCTGGGTTGAGAAAAGCCCCTGGAGAAAGAAATGGCAACCCCCTCTAGTATCCTTGTTGGGGAAATCCCGTGGACAGAGGAGCCTGGAGGGCTACAGTCCATGGGGTCGCAAGTGTCAGACACAGTCTAGTGACTAAACCACTAGCACTACATTCTGTAAAATAGCCCTCCATTTGTTTTTTTTTTCAAATTAAATTTGTATTATGCTTATTTGATAAGAGTATCACAGAAGTAGTACTGTATTTTCATTGCATCTTATCACATGCAGAGAATTTTGATCTGCTCCATATATGATGGTGTTAACTTTGATCTCTTGGTTAAGGAAGTGTCTCCTAGGCTCTCCAGTATCAAATTAATATTTTACGTTTTGTAATTAATGAGTATATGTGCAGAAGGATTTGAGAGTAAATGAGAGTATATAAATATTTATCTTCTCATTAAATTATCTATTTATTTCAGCATTAATTTTAAAAATTGTGTATAATTTAACACGATGCATGTCTGATAATACTATATCATTGTTAAACTTTTAATTTTAGAATAATTTTAGATAGATATACAAGACTGCAAAAATGATAACAGCAAAGCTCCTGCATATCCAGTCACTCAGCTTCCCCTTCTACAAATATCTTACATCACCAAAATACACTTCTCAAAACTAATTAACATTCATACAATTCCATTAACTAAACAATGGCCTGTATTTTGATTTCATCAATTGTCTTTATTAAAACCACATTTCTGCTCCAGAATCTAATCCAGAATAGTAGTTTTAGGTTAGCCTATTTAGTCCTGATGGCTTTTTTGTCTCCTCTGATCTGTGACAATTTTTTAGTCTTTGTTTTTTTGTATGACCTTCACACTTTTTGAGTCCTGGTAAGGTATGTTATAGAAAGTGCCTCACTTTTAGATTGCCTAGTGTTTTCTCATGATTAGACTGGGATTCTGGGTTTTGATGAAAACTATCAGAGGAGAAATGTCCTTCTCATAGCCTTATCTAAGCAGATATATGTGATATCAACATGACCTATAGGGAGTTTTAACCTTGATCACTTGGATTAGTTGGTTTCTACACATTTCTTGCCATTAAGTTACTGGTTTTCATTTTCTGCACTCTGTTCATTCAAAGTGAGTAGTCCGTTCTCTATTCAAGGGGAAGAAAATTAGGAGGACAGAATATTACATATATATATAAAATCACAACTTACTTTTAAACAGAAAATGATCTTTCTCCAACTGAATGCTTTTTCTTTTCTTTTCTTTTTCTGAGACACATTATTTGATTAATGGAAATATTTGCTTCATAATTTTATTATGTATTACAAATTCATCATATAATTTCACTCTCATTTTCATCCCTTACATTTAATTAGTCAATGAGTCATGTAATTTTTACTTCTAAAATAGTTCTTTTCTCTATCATCTCGTATTAACTGCCACTCTCAAAAAAAAAAAAAATCCATGTACTCCAATGAACATTGCTTGGAGCATAAATTAAATAGGCATATTAAGTATACAAATACACATGCGAAATGTTCATGGTTCTGTGGCAAAAACAAAAATACGCTGAGAAACACAGGTTAAAATTTTATTACTATTGAAAGACTTCAGAGCCTTTTCAAAACAAATATGCATTGAAATGCTTCCAAGATGGACGTGTGAGTGATTCACCACTTAACTGCCAGTCCTTCCTCTGGTGTTGCTGCTGTTGCTGTTGCTGCTGTTGTTGTTTGCTTGTTTCTTCTTCTTCTTCTTCTTTTTTTTTTTGGATTAACCTTTAGAAAAGTGTTCCAGGGAAATATTTTTGAAAGTTCTTGGTTATTTGTGATGAGCCCTCTCTTCCTTCCTCACTGCCTTCCATCTGTGAAATCCCCCTCTGCTTGCAGAAAGGGAAGATCGCCTCCCTGGGGAAGATGCAGTCTCCACTGTCTGCTTTGGTTTGTGCCAAACTAATTAATTACTCCACTCTATGTCACTTATTTGATATCACATTAGAGTACTGATGTTCATCATCATTTAAAATATGTATCATTTATTCTGTAGTTATATAATGTCTTTTCAGCTAGGTTAGCAATGTCTTTACAATAGAACTTATTTTATGAGCCTTTGTGTCCCCTAGCTGAGTGTTTTGAAAGCACTCACTCCTTTACAGTTTGTTGATCTCTGAACGGCGCAAAATTTTGCACTAAATAAGATACCTCTCTCATCAAGGCCTAGCCTGAGATTCAGATTCTCTGAGTCCCAGGTTGGTGCTTACTCTGATAAATAAAAGCTATCCCAATTACAGATAACATGCAGAAATGAAATTTCTTTAGGACAATTTTAACCATGGTGACACTGCAGCCGTGAAATTAAATGATGTCTGTTCCTTGGAAGGAAAGCTCTGACTAACCTAGACAGCATATTAAAAAAGTAGAGAGATCACTTTGCAGACAAAGGTGTGCATAGTCAAAGTTATGGCTTTTCCAGTAGTCATGTACAGATATGGATTTGGACCATAAAGAAAGCTGAGAACTAAAAATTGATGCTTTCAAATTGTGGTGCTGGAGAAGACTCCTGAGAGTCCCTTGGACTGCAAACATGTCAACCAGTCAGTCCTAAAGAAAATCAACCCTGAATATTCATTGGAAAGACTAATGCTGAAAGCCCCAAATTTTGACCATCTGATGTGAAGAGGCAACTCATTGGAAAAGACCCTGATGCTGGGAAAGATTGAGGGCAGGGGGAGAAGGAAGCAGCAGAGGATGAGATGGTTGGATATCATCACCAACTTAATGGACATAAACTGAGCAAACTCTGGGAGAGAGTGGAGGACAGAGGAGCCTCATGTGCCACAGCCCGTGTGGTCACATACAGCCGGCCGGGACTTCACAGCTGAGCCACAGCGTGTCTGATACCGTGAAGAATCCCAAGAATATGAACAGAGTATTTTCAAAATTCTACATGAAGCCAAAAATGTATCTAATTCCAATCGCAGTCTAAGAAGGAAAATTAATTTTTCTTTTTTACACAAAAAGCCTGTCATGTGACAATTTCATTTGAATTTTCAAGTCATCTTCATGTTGGTTTGATTCAACTGTAGCCATTGTTTTTTAAGCCTTCACTCAAAGCCCTGCCATTCAATAGTCTCTCAATAAATATGTACGCATGCTCAGTTGTGTCTGATCTTTGAGACCCCATGAGCTGTAGTCTACCAGGCTCCTCTGTCCAGGGATTTTCCAGGTAAGAAAAATGGAAGGAGTTGTCGTTTCCTTCTTCAGGGAATATTCTGGACCCAGGGACCGAATTCATGTCTGTTTCGTTTCCTGTATTAACAAGTGGATTCTTTTTTTTTTCTTCAGATTTTATCTTATTTTATTTTACTTTACAATACTGTATTGGTTTTGCCATACATCAACATGAATCTGCCATGGGTGTACACATGTTCCTAATCCTGAATGCCCCTCCCACCTGTATGTGAGACAGCAAAGAGACACAGATGGACAGAACAGTCTTTTGGACTCTGTGGGAGAGGGTGAGGGTGGGACGATTTGGGAGAATGGCATTGAAACATGTATACTATCATATAAGAAACGAATCGCCAGTCTAGGTTCGATGCAGATACAGGATGCTTGAGGCTGGTGCACTGGGGTGACAAATGGGTTCTTTACCACTGCACCACCTGGAAACCCCATGTAGGCTTTCACCGCTGTATAAGACATGCACTTTCAAATCTCACGTGCTGCCTCACAGCTAACATATATCTCCAGATGTTTCTTCTGGCTGTCCAGAATTTAGCATGTTTCTAGCATTTAGTGAGTTTAGGCCAGAAATGCTGAGGTAAAGCATCATGCAAGGTGCTGTGATACAGCAAAGCTGTCTTCAGTGTCTGCAGGACTTTAAATGTCTGGCCTGATATAGTTTTAACAGAATGATTGTATACAATAGTATATGATAATGATTCTGATAATATTAATTATAACCAAGTGTGATGTGTTAGTTGCTCAGTCCTGTCCAATTCTCTGGAACCCCATGGGCTGTAGCCCACCAGGCTCCTCTGTCTGTAGGGTTCTCCAGGTAAGAACACTGGAGTGGGTAGCCATTCCTTTGTCCAGGAGATCTTCCCAAACCAGGGACTGAACCTGGATATCCTTTTTTTTTTTTTTTAATTTTTATTTTTTAAAATTTATTTATTTATTTATTTTAAATTACAATACTGTATTTGTTTTGCCATACATTGACACGAATCAGCCATAGGTGAACACAATCTCCCAATGCCGAAGCCCCCTCCCACCTCCCACCCCACATTCTCTACTTGAATCATCCTGTGAACCTGGATATCCTATGTGCAGGCAGAGTCTTTACCATCTGAACCAACAGGGAAGCCCAGGAGAGCGTCATCACAGGGAGAAAGGGAGTTGAGCAGTCAGATATCAGAGCAGCCAATTAGAGACACAAACTCAAAACAAAATAAGCCTTTAATCCCTCACTGTGAAGGATAAACAAGAGTATGAACTTGAGAGCATGTCGAGTCTCTTGCTTCATACTGATGGAGAGCTGGATGGACGAACAAAGACTTGAAAGTCCTCTCACTGGCAAGAAGGGCCCTAACAAAAGGCTTGGGAAATGTTAGTGACCCTGAGGCCGTGGTCTCTGAGGAGAAAGAACCAGGAGTAAAAGAGTTCTGGTTAAGAGTCAAAGTGGGGGAAAGAATATTTAGTTTCCTTGTTCCACTCCCCTTTGTGTGAAAAGGATCTTTGCCCCAGGCTTTGGGTAAAGCAGCCTAGGAATGAGGACACCTGGGCTGGGCTGAGGCCTGTGTGATGCTATGGCTGGCCAGTGGAGCCTGAGTCCTTGATTTCATCTCCTTTCGGGAAACATTGATGTTCTTGATATGCAGCAATTCTGGCGTGAGAAAGGCAGCTTTCCCCTGCGAGGTCCACCAGGTCCCATCTTTGTAATTGCCCTCAGTCAGGCTCTGGAAAAGCACAGAAGTTTTGAATCAGGAGTCAAACTGCTAGAGCATGCGCCTAGCACCTCGTGTAAGCAACGCACTTTCTGCTGTTTGAAAGTGGTGTGGTTTAGTTGTCTTAAGCGCCAACTGGACAGATTTCCATCTTGCAGACGGGAAAACTGAGGCACACAGATATTTAAGTGATTTACCCCAAGTCTCAGAGCTGGAAAGTAGGAGAACCAGTTTTTGAGGCCAAGAAATCTGGCTTAGAGTTTCTACTTTAAATCACCACACGGTACTCATTTTGTTTATGAGCTAGAATTGAACTTTCTCCATATTAAATCTAAACATCATTATAGGCTTTACTATACAATGAGTTTTCTAGAAATGTAACTACTACATCAAATATGGAAATGTCATTTTTAATTTTAAACTCACCAAGAATCGCTTGTCATTTCAGAAGGTTGCACTTTTCGTATCGCTAGCAGTGCTTGAGTTGTTGGTACCTCACTACTGCGCCATGTCCATCTGCGGCAGACTACACAGCTCTAAGCAGCTGGCTGCTTAACTGCAGCCTGTAGTGTCTTTCTGAGCATTGGCATGCTGGAATGCATCTTATTTTCTAGTTCAATCTGTTCAGGTTTTTTTTTTTTTTTTGTCTAGTAATGTTTATTGAAGGATAATTTAATACACTAAAAATTTAGCTTATTTAGTGTGCACAGTTCTATCAGTTTTGACAAATGCACAGTTATGTAGCTACTAATCAATATACAAAGCTATTCCATCAACCTTCAGAATTACCCTGTGCCCATTTGTAGATTGGAGCTCCGTTCACAAAGACATGCAGAACACACACCCGTGTGCAGTAACTGCATCATTTATAGCACTGTGAATCAGTATGTGTCAGGAGTTTCTCCATTTTATTGCTGAGGGATATTCCGTTAAACGGATATACCTCAGTCATTTGTCCATTCATCCACTGAAGCACACTTGGTTTAATTCTAATTAAGGTACATGCATGCATGCTAAGTCGTTTCAGTCGAGTCGGACTCTTTGCAACCCCTATGGACTGTAGCCTGCCAGGCTCCTCTGTCCATGGGATTCTCCAGGCAAGGTAACTGTTAATAAATCCTTTACAAATATTTACATGCAATTTGAGTGTGAATATCAATTTCATCTATGTTGGGTAATGACCTGGGAATGAAATGATTGGGTCGTATGATAACCATGTATTAAATTTTTAAGAAACTGTCAAGCAATTCTGCAAAGTGGTTGAATCACTTTCCGTTTTGACCGGCGTGTATGGTAGTTCCACATAGCGGACATCCTCACCGGGACTGAGACCAGCCATGGCTTCTGTCATTGCTTTTGCTGAACATGCAGTGACGCAGACCTGCTTCTCCTCTGTCTGGGCCTCCCGCCGAGCCACGCCACCCATCTGCGTCCCCACAGAGCCCGGCGGCCAGCGTCCTGCGCCTTAGACGGGTGGGCTCCCACGGCTATCGATTTATGTCGAACCCAAGCCTCGAATTCATCCCACCTTCCCCTTCCCCACCTGCGCACACTCGCCTGTCTCTATGTCCGCAGCTCTGTCCCTGCCTTGGAAATAGATACATATATATCTGTACCATTTTTCTAGATTTCATATAGATACTGAGAGACAATGTTTGTTTTTCTCTCTCTGACTTACTGAACTGTGCATGACAATCTAACTAGTCCCATCCACATCTCTACAAATGACCCAAATTCTTTTCTTCTTATGACTGAGTAATAATCCATTGTATATATGTACTAGCATATTGTAGCTTTAATTTGAAATTTTTATTGACTAAAACTGTTTAACACTTTTTCATGAGATAATTTGATATCTGTATATGCTCATTTGTCAGCTGTCTGTTCAAAAATTGCCCAATTTTTATTCAGTTGTTTATATTCATATATTGATTTCTGAGATTTCTCAATATACTGTCTATTCAAGTTTCATCAAATATTTATTTTCCAATATCTTGTTCAAATGTGTGGCTTGTTTCTTCACCACTGTAAAAGTGGCATTTGAAGAGGAATTTTTAATTTTGATGCACCAAATTTATCACTTTTATTTTCCTTTATGAGCCATGCTTTCAGTATTATGTCCAAGGTATTTTTTGCCAAATCTAAGATCAAGAATATTTTCTCTAATGGTTTCCTCTAGTATTTTATATTTATTATAAGCCATTTCAAATCCTAAATGATGATGCTGTGAAAGTGCTGCACTCAATATTGCAGCAAGTTTGGAAAACTCAGCAGCGGCCACAGGACTGATACAGGTCAGTTTTCATTCCAGTACCAAAGAAGGACAATGCCAGAGAATGTTCAAACTACCGCACAATTGCACTTATTTCACAGTCTAGCAAGGTCTTGCTCAAAATTCTCCAAACTAGTCTTCAACAGTACATGAACTGAGAACTTCCAGATGTACAAACTGGATTTAGAAAAGGTAGAGGAATCAGAGATCAAATTGCCAACATCTGTTGGATCATAGAAAAAGCAAGAGAATTCCAGAAAAACATCTACTTCTGCTTCATTGACTATGCTAAAGCCATTAACTGTGTGAATCACAACAAACTGTGGAAAATTCTCAAAGAGATGGGAATACCAGACCGCCTCACCTGCCTCCTGCCTAACCCGTATGCAAGTCAGGAAGCACCAGTTAGCACCACTCCTGGAACAACGGACTGGCTCCAAATTGGGAAAGGAGTCCGTCAAGGCTGCATACTGTCCCCCTGCTCATTTAACTTCTATGCAGAGTGCATCATATGAAACACTGGGCTAGATGAAGCACAGGCTGGAATCAAGATTGCCGGGAGAAAGATCAATAACCTCAGATATACAGATGACACCACCCTTATGGCAGAAAGTGGAAAAAACTAAAGAACCTATTGATGAAGATCAAACAAGAGAGTGAAAAAGCTGGCTTAAAATTCAACATTCAGAAATCTAAGATCGTGCCATCTGGTCCCATCACTTCATGGCAAATAGATGAGCAGGCAATGGAAACAGTAACAGACTTTATTTTTTTGGGTTCCAGAATCACTGGGGATGGTAACTGCAACCAGGAAATTAAATGATGCTTACTCCTTATAAGAAAAGCTATGACAAACATAGACAGCATATTAAAAAGCAGAGACATTATCTAGGAGAAACAGAACACAGCCCCTTAACTCTCAAAATATAAAACAAAACAAAATAAATCAGAAATCTAAATGTAAAATCTAAGTTGGTTAAATGTCTAGAGAAAAACGTTGCATAGACAAAATGTATTTCCCAGAAGTGATATGAAAAGCATTAGTCATAAAAAGTAATGGCTGACTTTCTAAAAATTAAAACAATCTTTGTCTTATATGACACTGTTACCAAAAGAGGCAGTGAAAAAACAGATGTGAAAAAATAAAATATAATGTTTGCCAAAGAATTTTTATCAACAATATATAAAGAGCTCTGGTAATTAGATAAAAATATAAATAACACAATTTGAAAAGTGCGTGCAATGTTTATTTATTTGGCATTTCACAAAGAATATACTTGAATGATAAATAAGTTAATAAAAACTTCTCAACATCATTAGTTAGTTATTAGAAAAATGCAGATCAAAATCATGATGAGATACCTCTTTATAGTTATTGAATGACTGATAATTAAAACGAAACAGAACAAAAAATAATAATCACATAGGCTGGCCTGAATGTATAACAAAAGGAGTGGTCACACACTCCTGTAAAGAGCATAAGATGATACAGCCACTTTAATTTTTTTCACATTCACGTGCAAGTTTTTTGGGGGAGGGAAGCATATGTTTTTATTTCTCTTGGAACAGAGTGGAGTTACTGGGTTTTACATAATCTATTTTTAACACTTAAAGAGGAGAAGGAAACAATTACTTTTGTAACTCAGAAGTTTCTTTAGAAGTTAAACGTATGTTACTTTAAGATGACATATGAGAAGAACTACTGCCTCAGAAATTACTCTCGGCTCACCACCCAGGGAAGGAAGACTTCACCATCCTGATTTGCAGACCAAGAAGGGAGAAAAAGCTGGGAGGTGTTCTCTTTAGCAAAACAGTTGGGGATCTCCTAGCAGATCCAAGGCGTATCCTTTCAGCTGTGAAATGCTTCTTTTCTTTTTAAGTTGCGTTCTCCTTTTCCCCTTTCCTCTAGAAAGTCTCAATAAACAAAGTCTGTAGTCCATCACTCTTGAGTGTGCGCCACAATTTATCTAAGGTGAGCATTAGGTAAGGGTCATTATGACATAGCTTATATTTACTGACCACTTTCTATATTCCTTACACATATCACATTTTCTTCTCATGGACGTTTTGGGATATAAATCTCTGTTCTTTCTTTCATCTTATTTATGGAAAAAGTGGAGCTTAGACATTTTTCTCAAGGGTCCGCAATTAGCTTGAGGGCTGGATTTTGATTTTAGGAATACTGATCTCATTTTTGCCACTGCAGGATCCAGGGGCAAAGGCATTCGGCGAATGCCGGCTGCCTGAGGACCTGACCACGGCATGCTTTACAGTGAGTGGCGATGGTTCCTCCAGAAACAAAAACAGTCAAGCATGTGGCTCCTTGGAAATCAGTGTTTCTCATTTTAGGCACATATATGGTCTGGGTCTCAACTGCCTGAAGCAAAATCAAGCTGTGTAAGAGCTTAATCATTGCCCTGCTATTTCCAGGTTGCATTACCTGCCATCTACTAATATCTTGTTGACATTTTGATGAATACTGGTCAGAAAACTATTGTTAAGCCCATAATTTCATCTCTCCATAGGTGGTCTGGCTTTTTCTAATTCATTACAAGCACATCTTGATGAACACTTTCTCTTGGTGCTCAGTTCTCCTAACGGTACTTGAGCAAAAGTATATATTTGTGATCCAGAGAAGATATAATTATTCTTCTTATAAGACATAGCAAGTTAGGGTGTACAGTAGAAGAACCCTTCAAGATCACCTTCTTTCATCAACTCATAGCTTTAGCTAGGCTAAGAAACACTGAAGTCTTGTGACTTCTCGTTCTATATAAATATCGAATAGCACAGTTACTCACTGAGACTCTTCACCTCTAGTTGGGGAAACTTACCAAGTTCTTCTTTCACAAGGCAGCTGCATCAACCTCTAGGCCATTTCATGAGCCTCAGTTTCCCCTTCTCTGACATGGAGCGTTGAAGTAAGGCTTGTGGTCATCTTCAGCTCTAAGGTCTTTTATTCTTATATTCACTATTTCAAGTAAAAAAGAATGATTTCAATCCTGTTTGTCTTCGATGATGATATAATTAAGTTCTCATCAGATAGATAATCCACTTTTTATATGCTTTCATTTCAGTTCAGTTCAGTCGCTCAGTCATGTCTGACTCTTTGCAACCCCATGAATCGCAGTACGCCAGGCCTCCCTGTCCATCACCAACTCCCGGAGTCCACCCAAACCTATGTCCATCGAGTTGGTGAGTCCATCCAGCCATCTCATCCTCTGTCGTCCCCTTCTCCTCCTGCCCTCAATCTTTCCCAGCATCAGGGTCTTTTCAAATGAGTCACTTCACATCAGGTGGCCAGAGTATTGGAGTTTCAGCTTTAGCATCAGTCCTTCCAATGAACACCTAGAACTGATTTCCTTTAGGATGGACTGGTTGGATCTCTTTGCAGCCCAAGGGACTCTCAAGAGTCTTCTCCAACACCACAGTTCAAAAGCGTCAGTTGTTCAGTGCTCAGCAATGGCACCCCACTCTAGGACTCTTGCCTGGAAAATCCCATGGACTAAGGAGCCTGGAAGGCTGCAATCCATGGGGTCACTGAGGTTTGGACACGACTGAGCAAATTCATTTTCACTTTTCACTTTCATGCATTGGAGAAGGAAATGGCAACCCCCTCCAGTGTTCTTGCCTGGAGAATCCCAGGGACGGGGGAGCCTGGTGGGCTGCGGTCTATGGGGTCCCACAGAGTCGGACATGACTGAAGTGACTTAGCAGCAGCAGCAGCTTCCTTCACAGTGCATCTCACATCCATACATGACTACTGGAGAAACCATAGCCTTGACTAGACGGACCTTTGTGGCATGCTTTAGTTGCCATGAATCTGTGTCTTTAGCAAAATGAATAGCATAAGGGCATGCATGAAGAGAGAGAGACTCGCGTACACTGCCCGGTTAAAAAGGTAAGCTATGTGTTCACTAAGCCAAAATCATGACCTATATCTACCAGTGAATTTATTTTATTTCATCATAGACTCTGAGCTTGTAAACACCTTTGCAATGTTTCTTATCTCAGGCAACTGAATCCTAATGGTGTTATTTGAGTAATTTATGCAATATGAAAAGGGAATTAGAGCCACACGGTGGTTAAAAGTTTTCTTTGTAGTAAAATAAGCTGTGTTGAAATTTGATTTCTAACAATTACTAATAATGCCTACACAATTTTGTTATAAAAATAAATGAAAACATGTGTATAAGCTGTGTGCGTGCTCAGTCCCACAGCTGTGTCTAACTTTTGTGGCTCCATCCACTGTGGCTGGCCAGGCCCCTCTGTCCACGGATTTCCCAGGCAAAAATACTGAAGTGGGTTGCTGTTTCCTTCTCCATTAGATCTCACCCACCAAGAGATTAAGCCCACATCTCCTGCACTGCAGGCAGACTCTTCACCCTGTACTGCCAGGCCACCAGGAAAGCCAGTGGGTGTGGTGCCTGTATCTTTTCTGTATCTTTGAGTAAAAGCATTGGCTTGGAAAGGTCATCAATCCTCTCCTCCCTCAGAAGTTTTGATAGACTCTGAGAAGTTCTGCAAAATAATGGGGTGGTAGTGCCATAATTAAGCCAGATTTTGTTTTGATTATTGAGTGTATCTCCCCACTCCTTTGTCTGGAAAGCAATAAAATAAATCTCACTTGAACCACATTATAAGACAGTGAACTTCTTTCTGGAAATGGCACTCTAGAGACAAAGATAGTAAGTGCCTAACATGTTTGAGCAGATCATTTTTACAGGCAGAAAACTACTGCCAATAATAAATAATCCAAATAGAATTATAATTATGATATATTCATGAACATGATGCATTTAACTTTTCTTCCTCATTCAGCCAGGAGAAGCAAAATAAAGTCACATCCCATTTCTGTCGATGTATTTTGCTTGATGTGCATATTCATTTTTCATGCAGGATTATGCAGTGCTATCCCCATAAACAAGACTGGCACACATTATTAATTTGATAAATCAGCATAATTAAATGTGACTGCTTAATAAATAGATTCATAGATTCTTCTATCCACTGTAGAGAGAGTACATTGATGCTCACTTTCATAGTCATTAGAGGCATTCCCAAATCTCCTCCTCTGACTGGGCAAAGAGTAAGACTGTAGGGCTCCGCCCCTTTTGAAGTATGTGTGGATTTATGATATGCTTTGGCAAATGTGCGCAGGTGTGATGCATTGCTTCTGGGTGGAGGCTGAAGAAACGTGTGCCATTTACAGCCTGCGGCCCCTCTGGTAACCATGGAAGGGTTCACATCAAAATGTGTGAGCTTCAGCGGCTGAGTCTGGTTCCTGCAAAACGCCAAAATGCTCAGAGTCCTCCTGCTGGCCACTGAAGTATATGATCTAGGGGAGAACTGTGTTTATTACGTTAAGCCGTTGAGATTTGAGGTAGCAGAGTCACGGGTATAGCCAACAAGCCAAGTGCTGGTTTATTTGACTTCCGTCACCTTCCAGCTCCTACAAGCTCTCCATTTGTTCCTCATTCCATGCAGAATAAAATCCACGTTTCTTGCCACAGCATATATTACTCTGCCTAGACACTAACCACATCTCTTGCTTCCATATTCTCATTTCAGTCAGAGTGTATCTTTGCTTTGTCTTTGCCAATGCAGTACTTTCAAAAGCAACATCTCAATGTACTTTTAAGTAACTCTGCTATTATTAAGAATAAACTTGAACATATTTTCACATATTTAAGAGCCATTTGTCTTTTATTTTCTGTCTGGTCCAAAAGGAAAATCTTAAATTCTGTGATTATAACACCCAATTAAATTCTTATATGTAGCCTTGTGATTGACGAGTCTATTGTCAATTTTGATTCTTCTTTATGCATAGATGACATTCTTTCTATTTGTGTAGGGTTGTAACAGTTCTGTTTTGATAGCCGCAATTTTATGGATTTCACGTATGTGCTTATTAACTTCCATGCTCATATCTGAGTGTGTGCTACATGCATGCTAAGTCACTTCAGTGGTGTCTGACTCCTTGCGACCCTGTGGACTGTAGCCCACCTGGCTCCCCTGCCCATGGGGTTCTCCAGGGAAGAACAGTGGGGTGGGCTGCCTTACCCTCCTCCAGGGGTCCTCCCACCCAGGGATCGAACCCGCGTCTCTTGTGGCACTGGGAGCTGCGCTCTTTATACTAGTGCCACCTGGAAAGCTCTCATGTTCTGAGTAAACGTTACTAAATAGTAACTCTTCTTTTTGGGAGGAAGCTTGGTAATTCTGGAAATCTTTGGTACTTATTTCTTGAAGTTTTCTCCCTTTATTTTGATCAACTGTGAAAACTATTCTAAGAATGTTGACTTTTCTAATCCTCATTTTTAAACATTTTGTATATTCTATCACTTCATTTCTTTCTGATGTATTATGGGAAAGTTCTTCAAATAAATAATTTAACTCACTGATTGTCCTTTAGCTCTGTCAATTCACTCTTCAAGTCTTGACTGATTTCTTCCTATCAACCATCGTAGATTCATTCTGGATTATACCGTGTGATTTCTTGATTCTAGTTTATCTTTTCAATGTTATAATTTCTTGGTTGATAACTAATTTGATTTTATGAAATTTTATTTTTCTTGTTTCACTGATTCCTCAGAACATCCACCATGTGCATTTCCTGTTTTATTAGTCATGGCATGCAGGGATATGTACTTGAGAAAAGACTCCAGCCCTCACTTACCGTCTGTTTTCGTAGATTCCGAGTGTGGTAGGGACGCTCCTCAAGGAAGGTGGACGTTAACATTGCTGTCAGGTGCCTTAGCCGTAGCGTAGCCACTAAGCAGTGTCCAACTCTTGCGACCCCACAGACTGCAGCCTACCGATCTTCTCTGTCCATGGGATTCTCCAGGCAAGAGTACTGGAGTGGATTGCCATTTCCTTCTCCAGGGGATCTTGCCGACCCAGGAATCAAACCCTGATCTTCAGCATTGCTGGCAGATTCTTTACTGACTGAGCTTCGAGGGAAGGTACCGTTCAGGATCTCCAGTTCAGTTCAGTCGTTCAGTCGTGTCCGACTCTTTGCTGTGCCCTAATATTTTTAAGAGCTTGCTGCCTCAGTTGTAATTGCATAGCTCTTTGAGTATAGAAAAAGATATAAGGATGATTCAATTTTCAAGAGATGTTTTCATCTTGAAAGAAATTAGTCCTTTTGCCTCCAGTGTTAACTACTTTCATCACACCAGGGCCATCATATTTTCCAAGCTCAAGTTCATGCCAAAAAAGATGGTGTTTCTCTGATTCCAGTGAATGCATTCAAACAAAGCTCCAACCAAGCAAAGTGGAAAAGGAAGGACATATGGATAAATTCTCTTGCCTCTTGTCTTTGGCTAGATGCTCAGGTATTCTGCCATTGGGACCACTGTTTTCTTCCTTGGGTAGTTTCACCTGCTATAGGTAAACAAGATTGCTTATGGGACTTTTCATAGCCCTCAGCAGCTCTATTTGCTACCATATGTATTACACTACCCTACAGTCCTCCTATAATAATACATCCAAGTTATTTCTTGTTTTTATTTTGAGATTGGCTGTGTCTACTTAAAGGCTTACATTTAATCATTTGTGTGTATTTAGAATTTGTGGGGAATAGTTCCCTTCATCTGTGTAACCTTGCCAAGTGACCAAGAATTACTTTGACTTTGCCAGTTACATTTTTGGAAATAATGGTTGCTATTAATTCATTATAGTACTCTCTTTTTTTTGTTTGTGTTGATCACTCAGTTGTGTCCAACTCTTTGTGACCTAAAGGAGGCCACGGAGCCCCTCTGCCCAGGGATCTCCAGGCAACAGTAACAACGAACTGCCATTCCCTCCCCCAGGGGACCTTCCCGACCCAGGGATGGAGCCCAGGTCCCTCACACAGTGGACAGACTCTACCATCTGAGCCACCTGGGAAGCCCTCATGATTGTCTACCTATGATTAATTTATCAGAAGATCAAGCGAACAAAAACCACATTGTTAAGAGAAGAACCAAATAAAATTAAAGCTAGCAAAAACAATGGAATAAATAAAAAAGCTGATTCTTAGAAAAGATCAGTAAAGTTGATAAATCACTAAAAGGTGAGCAAATAGGAAAAGTCACAAATTACCAATATCAAAATTAAAAGAGGTGATATAACTACAGAGCCAATAGACAATACAAGGATAAGTAAATACTACACACAACTCTACACACAAAATCTGATAACATGAATGAAATGGACCCATTCATTGAAAAGTACTAAGTACCCAGTAAATACAACACTATAAGAAATTATGCAAAATTTTAATATTCTTATAAATATTTTAAATGTCTATGTTGTAAGCTCCTGAAAAATAAATCTCCAGCTCTAGGTTTCAGTTGAAAACACTGACAAACATTTAAAGAATAGGCTAACTTAAGCACTATTTTATAGAAAATAAAATAAGAGACAAAAGACTTCCCTGGTAGTCCAGTTGTTAAGAATCTGCCCTACAATGTAAGGAACTCAAAGCATGCCTCAGAACAACTAAGCCAGTGGTCAGAGAGTTTATGCACCACAAGGAAAGATTGCACAGGACACAAGGGAGATCCCATGCGCTGCAACTAAGGCCTGACACAGCCAAATAAACTAACTGAGTAAAAAAAGGAAAGAGGGAAGACTTTCCAACTGTTTTATGAAGCCAGCATTACCTTGGATGGAAACTAGATAAAGACTATAAAAAAAGAATAAGGAAAATGAAACAAAAAGTATAACTATATGTCCCTTAGGAATATAGATGAAAACATTCTTAATATAATGTTAGAAATTGAGTAATGTGTAAAATGGATTATATACCATGACTAAAATAGAGTTTATTTTAAAGATGTAAAAGTAGGTCACTATTTAAAAATGAGTCAGTGTAAACATTATATACTGATAAATGATTGAATATTAATTAATTAATTCAGAATCTTATACAATAAGCTAGAGGCTCAGAAAAGATTTACAGCTTGAATCTAAAGATAATTATGCTGGAGAGGTAGGAAAAAGTGGAAGGACATCTATTCCCTTTTTTCCTTAAGCTGCCTGGATGAGGTTTACCAACATTATGGAAGGTAATTTGTTTTATTGAGATCAATTTAAATGTTAATCTCATCTAAAAACACCCTCCCAGAAACATCCAGAATAATAATGAACTATATATCTGGGCACTGTGACCCAGACAAGTTGACATACGAAATTAACCATCACAGAACTAGTCACATAACTTGAACAATTCCAATTTTCTAAAATTGAACTATAATTGTGTAAGATGTAACCACTGGGGAAAACTGAATATAGGGTACACAGACCTCTCTATAAAAGCTTCTCAACTTTTAAATCCATAAATGTTTCAAAATAAAAAGTTTTTCAAAACCACATTAGACGTTTAATAGTCAAAGAACATAAAATCCAGTTTACAATGACTGTTTTCCCATACCATCATAAAGTTCATATTTGAAATTGGATTGCATTTCTATTCAATTTTGCAGTGAAACAAAAACTGCTTTAAAAAATAACATCTATTTAAAAGGAGAAAAATGGATTGGATAATTCCTCATTTCTTTTATTCAGTATTTTAGTTGTTTAATTTCCTATTGACAAAATTCACAGGGGTTTCTCCCTCTGCCTGTGGAGTTGCATTTCTTTGTTCAAGCACTCTTACTCATTGTACTTCAGTTTGTCATTTCCTTGGGAAATGTTTCTCTGTCACTCAGATCTGTCCTGTTCTCTTGGTTAGTTATGACCATTGCACTGTGAGTTTTTCCTTTGTAACATTTATCACAGTTGTAATTAATCCACAAAGCTCTTTTTCATAATATCTGTCTTTGATGGAATAAGCTTTATTCATTTTCTTAAGCACTGATGAGTGCCAGTTTGGCAATTACATAACCCTTAGTAGGTATGTACTAAATATTTGTTAAATAAGTTATTCCATCAAAGTTTTACTTACACAGAATTAAATGGGAAATACGCTGAGAATTTAATAAGAAAACTCTGAGACGCTGGCAGAGTTATTGACAACTATAAAAATGGAGTGCCCTGTTTTGCACTAAGAGTCACGTAGCACAACCACAGCAAAGGAAGCAATAACAAAACAAAAGACCACGCACAGACTGGGAGCAAAGATCTGCAGAGGACGTGCAGCAGCAGCACAGCCACGGCACGGAGACAATACCAAGACGAAGAGACCCGCTCACAGACCGGGAAAAAATATCTGCAAATGATGTGACCAGCAAGGGATTCGTCTCAAGGATCTACAAGCAGCTCATGGTGTTTAATACCACCAAAACAAGCAACCCAGTCAACAAATGGGCAGAACATCTAAACAGACATTTCTCCCAAGAAGACACACGGATGGCCAAGAGGCACATGAAAATATGCTCATCTCTAATTAACAGAGAAATGCAAATCGAAACCATAACACCAGCCAGAATGGCTATCATCAAGAAATCAACAATGGTGGAGAGGGTGTGGAGAGGAGGGAAGCCTCCTTCACTATTGATGGGAATGTTTACAGGTTCAGCCACTATGGAGAACAGAATGGAGGTTCCTTAAAAAATGAAAAATAGGGCTAATATATATATATATATATACACACACACACATTTTATATGTGTGTATATATATATATACTCTACAATCCCACTTCTGGCCTGGGCATATATCCAGAAAAAAGCATGATCTGAAAGGATACATGCACCCCAGTGTTCGTTGCAGCAGTTATTTACAACAGCCAAGACATGGAAGCAACCTAAACGTCCATCAACAGAGGAACGGATAAAGATGAGGTACACACGTACGATGGAATACTGCTCAGCTATGACAAAGAATGAATGCCATCTGCAGCAACATGGATGGACCCAGAGACTGTCATCCTGAGTGAAGTAAGTCAGAGAGAGGAGGAGAAATATCATATGGCATATGTGGAGTCTAAGAAGAAATTAAACCACTAAACCTAAACAATGGAAAGAGACTCACAGACTTAGAGAACCAACTTCTAGTTCCTGGGGGAAAGGGTGGGGGAAGG
This sequence comes from Nanger dama, assembly GCA_917880005.1. NCBI lineage: Eukaryota > Metazoa > Chordata > Mammalia > Artiodactyla > Bovidae > Nanger > Nanger dama. The sequence continues at coordinate 5,088,763 of CAKJTW010000003.1, read as the reverse complement.
GATAGTTAGGGAGTTTGGTACGTCCATGTACACAGTGCTGTATTTAACATGGATGACCAACAAGAACCTCCTGCATAGCACAGGAATACTGTTCAGCGTTAACTGGCTCCCTGGATGGAGGGGGTGCTTGGGGGAGAATGGATACATGTTTATGTATGGCCGAGTCCCTTTGCTGTTTACCTGAAACTATCACCACCTTGTTAATTGGCTGTACCCCAATACAAAGTAAAAAGTCAAAAAAAAAAAAAGCCATGTAGCAAAACAAGCTGACCAAGTAAACTTTAACTTCACTTTCATGTTCGCAGAAAGCTGCACCTTGGTACCTGCACAGGGAAGGTAATCCATGCCTATGTGCTGAATGAAGTAATAAGACCATAATTATAGGCAAGGCTTGAGGTCTGAGAATTGAGTAAGCTTCTGGCTATGAAACCGTATTGAAAGGAAGGAAAGCACGGGGCAGAATATCAAATGAGTTTTACCAAAGCTCATTGGCCTATACACTTTTTTCAGGTAAAATTTGTGTTAAACCGGAGCTTAAAAAGCCTAGCTTTACTATGTGTGTGCGTGATCAGTCATGTCTGATTCTTTGTGATCCCATAGACTGTAGCCTCCAGGCTCCCCTGTCCATGGAAGTTTTCAGGCAGATTACCCTCTCCAATACTGGAGAGGGCTGCCATTTCCTTCTCCAGGGGATCTTCCCAACCCAGGGACAGAACCCGCATCGCCTGCATCGCATGCAGACTCTTTACTCCCTGAGCCATCAGGGAGCAGCTTCGTTATAAGCATGAAGAGTCAGAGAACAAGATAGAACTGCTATCATCGGTACATTGGCTTATCGGAAGAGCAAACATTCTTTAACTTTAAATTGCTGTTAGAGCAGCATTCAATATGTAGTAAACAAACCACTCGTTCCCAAAAATGTAACTGCGTCTTGCTTTGCAAGTGAGCTTCTGAGAGCAATATAAGTGTTATCAACAGCCTCACACTGTCCAGGAATTTGTCTCACTTTCTGACAAGTGGTCCTTGTTTATTAGTTTTTCAAGATGAGCAAGCTGCTTTTGCAATAAATGAGCAATGCACAGCTGTGCTTTTAGAAGACTCTTTTTTTTTTTAACTGAAAGACTGTCGCTCAATTCAAGAAACATTTATTCATACTATTGACATTTTAAAATTCGCCTCTTTCTCCTAAAATGAAAAATAATGTAAGAAAAATTCTACTCATTAAAGATATTAGAAAGTATAGTTTTCATGATTAAAACCCTTTCACAGAGAAATATACCCAAATAATCAAGAGAATAACACCAAAAATTAAAAAGAAGTTGCAGCTTCCCTCGTGGTGCAGACGGTGGAGAGTCTGCCTGCAACGTGGGAGACCCAGCTTCGATCCCTGGGTTGGGAAAACCCCCGAAGAAGGAAATGACAACGCACTCAAGTATTCTTGCCTGGAGAATCCTGTGGAGAAAGGAGCCTTGTGGGCTCCAGTCCATGGGACCGCAGAGTCAGACATGACTGAGAGACTAATATTTCTTCTACTTCTTTATATGTATATATACAACATGCATGTATGTATAACATACATATATATGTATATAATAACAATTACTTTTTAAAATAAGAGTAATAATGAACTTTAGATCAATAAATTTGAAAATTTAGATCACAGGGGAAATTTTCTAGAAATATGACTTTCTAAAGCATCACAAAAATAAATGCAAAACTTGAAAAGCCCTAAGAGCATTGCACAGAATAACTGTAATCAGTAATTAAACGTTCACTTACATAGCAAACCAGGTCCCAATACTTTTACAGTAGGCCATAGAAAACATGCAAAATATTTCTATAATCTATAAATTCCTTTAGAATTTGAAAGCAGAGGGGATGGTTTTCTCCTATTTTGTGAGCCTAGAATAATTTTGTGTCAAATTAAACATAGATGATATAGAAAAGCAAAATCCCAATGCACTCATGAACAAAGATATTAGCAAAATATCTAAAGTACATATTAGCAGATTTAATTCAGCAATATATGAAGAATATAATATATCATGATTAAGTCAATTCAACTCCAAACATGAAAGATTTTTTTAATGGAATATCACTCCATGCAATTTGCCACAGTAAATTTAGAAGAAAAAATAATGATCTCAATAGACAGAAAAACAGCTGAAGTAATCAATCCACTGGAGGATGCTTATTGAACAGCTACCTTATGTCAGACATAGATTCTAGGGATACAAGAATAACTTTTTGCTGCATGGGATTATAATGGACTATAAGACTTAATAAGATTTATCAACTATAGGGCTATCCTGGTGACTCAGTGGTAAAGAATCTGACTGTAGTACAGTAGACATGGGTTTGATCCCTGGGTCAGGAAGATTCCCTGGAGAAGGGAATGACAACCCACTCGGTATTTTTGCCTGGAGAATCCCATGCAGAGAGGAATATGGCTAGCTATAGTCCATGGGGTTGCAAAGAGCTGGACACCACTGAATGACTGACACACAAGGAAAAAAATAATAAGAAGAAAGGAATATAATGGAAATGGGGTTTCCCTGGTGGCTCAGAGGTTAAAGCGTCTGCCTCCAGTACGGGAGACCCAGGTTTGATCCCTGGGTCGGGAAGATCCCCTGGAGAAGGAAATGGCAACCCACTCCAGTATTCTTGCCTGGAGAATCCCATGGACGGAGAAGCCTAGTAGGTTACAGTCCACGGGGTCGCAAAGAGTCAGACACGACTGAGTGACTTCACCTCACCTCATAATGGAAATACCGTAACTACAAAAAGACATGGTTGCTAGTTCTATCAAAAACATGCAGAAAAATAATTTTGACATTTTGGAAATACTTCTCTTAAATGAGGAACCAGGCCCAAGTGACCTGGTGATCATTTCTATCCTACATTTCTTTGGAGGGCATACCAAGTTCTGTGAGAATAAAAAAATAAGGCATTCAAAAGCAAAAATATATTTTTATGCATTAAGATTAATCAATAAGATGATTTACTAAGATTGTTAAATGTAACAATCTTAATAAAATGTGTTAAATGTAAGCACAATATAACCAAATAATGTTCCAACCCATCAGTGACAAAAGTTATGAAAATAAATGTAAGCAAAATATAATTTCAAATAGCTGTACACAAAAATTATAAATCACTCAAAAATAATACATTAACAATTTTATGGAGTAAATACACATATATTTAAAATATATTATTATTAAAAAGGTGATATACAGTATTCATGAACAAGAATAGTCAATTTTATAAAGATGTTAATTCTATCCCAATTAAAATCAATGAATTCAGTTGAATTTCAATTAATTTCTGACACAAGTATTACACATTTATAGTATGATTATTGCTACAGAAATTGTTATGTGGTTAAAACTATGAGGCTGGTAAGGGATTAGAGGTCAATGGAACAAGATAGAAACCTTAGAAATAAACCAGTGTATATATTAGCACTTGATAGATGACAGTTTTGATATTTTAGATGAATGTGTAAAGAGTGGATATTTGATAAATGTAACTGGGGCAGAAATTTATGTATGTGGGGACCGTACTTAACAGATATTAATTCCTAGCAATCTGTGATGATAGCATCACAAATCTCCATGGGTTGAACTATTGAAAAAGAACAATCTTTTTTTTTTTTTAATTAACAACAGACATCTACATTAAACTGGAAAGTATGTAATTGGAAAAGGAAAGTTTACCAAGAGTATTGACCTGAGGAACAGATTAGAAAGTTTAAATTATTTAAGAAATAAAACTAAAATTGAAGAAGAGTACAAGAGGAAAAAAAAATCCCTGCAGATACTATCTTAAAGGAAAAAAATAAATAGATAAAAGTGAGAAAATGGAAGGGATAAAAGTGAGAAAATGGAAGGGATAAAGGAAATGAGGAGTATCCTGTTTAGATGCAGACTGTAACATGAGACAAGCTTTCTCATCCTAACAGCCGCAACAAGCTGGATAATTTGTGAACTGAGGCCGCAGAGGTTCCCAGCGAACTAAATCCTGGAAAGTAAGGAGAGCCTCAAAAGAGAAGCAGCTTAATGCTGCTTTCATCCCAGTTGCAAATGCTAATCTATTTGACTGTTCCATAGTGACCTGACAGGAGAAAGGGTGTGCCTCATTCAGGAATATTAAATATAAGTTATTTTGGTTTCTATTCTTGTTTTAGACAAACTGACTGTCATAGTATTAAAACTACAATGAATGACAGAAACAGACGATATCTTCATTCAATGTTCATCTGTAACATTCACCTATTTCAAGGAAATGTTATTTACAAGCTTTCTCCAAAGAAAACCTCAATAAATCCCAAGGCATAAAAAAATAAAAATAGCATTCTCTGATCATAATGAGAAAAAAATAGAAATTGATTTAAAAGACAGAAGGGAATGGTTTTCCATATTGCAATATAAATATAAATATTAAATAATTCTTAGGCCAAAAGGTACATACAAAGGGGTTTTACAATTACTTTAAAGTAAAAAGAATAAAAATATGATACAAAATAATTTGAGGTATACAGTTAAAACTGTATGTGAGTAAAAATTATAGTATTAAATATCTATATAAATAAAAACAAGACAAAAATGAAATGGAATAATTATCCAGTTCAAAAAACTATGGATAAAGGACAAATTTTTAAAAGAACTGATAGAAAGCTTCATAACAATAAATCAGAAATAAATGAGCTAGAAAACTGATACATACTACACACTAGAACTAATAAATAAATGTCAAATTTAGTTTCTTTTTGAAATCTATCCTGCTTCCAAAGCAAAAATTTAAACCTAGATCAAGTAGATCTTTTTCTTAAAAAACTTACCCAAACTAAACTGAATATATAGAAAATATAAGCAGATTAATTACCCTAGAAAAAATGCAGAAAGTAACTAAAGAGCCCCCACCAAACAGCTTCACCCTTAGATGATTTAATCTAGGAATTTTACCCATTTTCTAACTCTCAGGTTGTCTAAAACTATATAAACTGTTCCAGAGCATTGAAAAGAACTTCAAACTTGCTTTATAACATGAACCTAACATTGATCTTATACACTGCATAAAACTGAATGTATCTCACTTATAAATATCAATGCAATATTATAAGATGTAACACTAGCAAATAGAATCTAATAGCACATTAGAAATAACACAAGATGAACAACTGTAGTTAATTCAGTAATGCAGGTATGATTCCATTTTACAAAGGCTACAAATACGGTCATTAATAAAATCATATAAATTAATTTTGAAAGAATTCCAAAGATTCAGAGAAAGCATTGCCAAATATCAGCAGATATAACGATAAAAATACATAACGATAAAAATAAGTCTGAATCAAATCAGACTTAATTGACCTCACTAACATGATAAAGTATACCACTTAATCAATAAGCAAGCACTTTACTTAAATCAAAGCACCATAGGTTTTCCAACTATAGGCAGGAAAAGATAAAGATATCTTCTTGGCTATCTCATGGTGCCAACGAAGAAAACAAAAATATTAGAATATAAGATCCAAGGCTTCAAGTCAGAAACCCTGAGAGTTTCACTCATATATACCGGAAATTGACAGTTTCTTGCAAAAACTACAGTGTGGCTGAGTCAGCTCAGGCTCCGTTTGGATTAAGGTCATCTGTTGTCACTTTATATACCTTGAGAATATGATCAGGCCTCTAGGGAAAATAATAGAGCCTGGAGTTTGTGGAGATTGCATATTTTTCCTGAGCAGGTTGTGTATTTATACACACACACACAGGATCAAATGAAAAGGAAACAATAGAAACAAAAATATATCCGTAGGTATCTGAGTAATTATAGATATCAAACATGAGCGAGGGATAGTCATTCAGTTGTGTTAGACTTCTTGCAAACCCATGAACTATAACCCACCAGGCTCCTTTGTCCATGGAATTCTTGAGGCAAGAATACTGCAGTGGGTTGCCATTACCTTCTCCAAATATAAAACATTGATATTAAAATAATTGTGATTAAATATTTGTACAAAAACAAAAAAAGAATTCATCACACAACAGAAATTCTTTAAAGTATAAACAGAATAAAAGGGCTAGAATTTAAAATAGAACTTAACAGACGGTTTCAACAGCATATACAGCAAAATAGAAAGGAGCATTAATTAAAGGATGATAGAAAACTTACAAAGAGATGCATGAAAAATTTCAAAGCTCAGTGAAACAGCAAAATTTATGTAAGGGAAAGTTTGGCCATATTGTCTCAGAGGATAAATTTGCAGAAATAAAGAAAGGTATATAAGGGCCATTCAGTGAAGTACTAGAAATAGAGTAAGTCACAAAACTACCCATATGTGTATCAATAGGGAATTTTTAGCTACATCACAAGTTGATTACTATGCAAACTGCTAAACACAAAACGTAATAAAAGAGTCAGAAAAAGAGGTAATACATTTATAAAAGAATCATGAAATAAATGATGGCTAACCACACAAATAACAAAACCAAAGGAAGAAAATTAAATCAGTATTGAGAAAAATTAGAAATGTTTGGAAATTGAGCATCACACACTTAAAAACTCACAAGTGATAAACTATAGCAAAATTAGAAGGCATGTTGAATTAAATAATAATAATAATGCATCTTTAAAAACCACATACTTTTGATAAACAAATGCACAGAAAGAAATGTATTTAAAAGAAAGGCATAGTTTTTAAAAACTCATGTTAAATATGAAAAATGTGTCCAAATAATGACCTATGCTTCTGAGGAAGCTAATTTTTAAAAAGAGCGATTATAATAAAATATAGACAGAAGGTAAGAAGGAAAATGTAAATAAGATGCTAACTTAAGACCAGAAAATAAATAAGAGAATTAGTGAAAATGAAGACTGGTCTCCTGACTAGATCAATAAAATTAGTTTTATTAGAAAGGATAAAGAATAATTATTAAGAATGAAATAAAAGGTAGGACATCCCAAATGGCTCTGTGGTAATGAACACACAATTGAGTTCAATTCCTGGGTTGGGAAGATCTCCCGGAGGAGGCAGGGACAACCCTCTCTAGCTTTCTTGCCTGGAAACTTCTGTGGACAGAGGAACCTGGTGGGCTACATAGTCCATGGGGTGGCAGAGAGTGGACACAACTGAGTACCCACGCATGCAACGCAGTGCTACAAGCTACTGCACGCACAGATACTCACAACTCAAAGCAGACAGATTCTTCACATTTGGTGAACTATAAAAATTCACCCCAAATAAAACAACATAAGCAGTCCTCTAACATTAAACAAATTTTACTTTTAGCTTTAAGTCTGCTCGAAGAGAAATCCCTAGTCAGATAGTTTTGTTGATGAAGGATACAAAATCTTTGAAAAAGAAAGAATTTCAACTTTACACAATCTCTTCCAGGAAATAGAAAAAGAAAGAACACTTCTAAACAGCATTGCCTTGATATCAAATTCAAACAAGGTATAAGAAAATAAAAAAAAAAACAAGCAAAAATACTCTTGAATTTAACATTTCTCCTGAATATAGAAACAAATCTTTAATGAAGTATTTTCAAATTGATCCAATAATATAGTAAAAAGGAAATTACATCACATTTAATTAGAATTTATATCATGTATGCAAAGTTGAGAATTTTTCTAAAATCAGTCAATGTAATCTATAATCCCAAAGATGAAAAGGATAAAAACATATAATTTTGCCAAAGGTGGCAGAAAATCATTTGGTAAAATTCAATACCTATTCCTTGTAAGTCGTCACTCAGCATCTGAGTCTTTGTTACCCTAAGGACTGTAAGCCCACCAGACTCCTCCGTCCATAGTATTCTCCAGGCAAGAAAACTGGAGTGGGTTGCCATGCAGGCAGTTTTTACTGCTAGCACCTCCTAGAAATTCATCAAATCAGACAAAAAGAAAATTTCCTGAACCCAATAAAAGGCGTCTAGTAAACCCTGTAGCCAGAATCAGGCTTACTGGTGAAAAGACTGAATAACACCTAAATGCCATCTAAACAGGGCCTGTTTAGTGAAATGAGTCAGGCAGAGAGACGAGTATTCTGTCATCACTTATACTTGCAATTTAAATAATAAAAGAAACGAATATATATAACACAGGAGAAACAGACTCACAGGTATAGAATGCAAGCTAGTAGTTGCCATGGGTTGAGGAAAGGAGGAAGGGCAAGGCAGGGGTATCAGTTCAGTTTAGTTCAGTTCAGTCGCTCATTCACACCCGGCTCTTTGCAATCCCATGGACCGCAGCACACCAGCTCCCGGAGCTTACTCAAACTCACGTCCATTGACTCGGTGATACCATCCCACCATCTCATCCTCTGTCGTCCCCTTCTCCTCCTGCCTTCAATCCCTCCCAGCATCAGGGTCTTTTCAAATGAGTCAGCTCTTTGCATCAGGTGGCCAGAGTACTGGAGTTTCAGCTTCAGCATCAGTCCTTCCAATGAACATTCAGGACTGATCTCCTTTAGGATGGACTGGTTGGATCTTCTTGCAGTCCAAGGGACCCTCAAGAGTCACTCCAACACCACAGTTCAAAAGTATCATTTAGAAAGATGGTAACGATGACTCTGTATGTGAGATAGCAAAAAGACACAGATGTAAAGAAGAGATCGTTGGACTCCATGGGAGAAGGCGAGGGTGGGATGATTTGAGAAAATAACATTGAAACATGTATATTAACATATGTGAAATGGATCAACAGTCCAGGTTTGATGCATGAGACAGGGCGCTCAGGGCTGGTGCACTGGGATGACCCAGAGAGATGGGATGGAGAGGGGGGTGGGAGGGAGGGTCAGGATGGGGAACACATGTACACCCATGGCTGATTCATGTGACTCTATGGCAGAAACCACCACGATATTTTAAAGTAATTAGCCTCCAATTAAAAAAAAGATGATTAAAAAAAAGCATCAATTCTTTGACACTCAGCTTTCTTTACAGTCTAACTCTCACATCCATATATGACTATTGAAAAAAACCATAGCCTTGACTAGACAGAGCTTTGTTGGCAAAGTAATGTCTCTGCTTTTTAATATGCTGTCTAAGTTGGTCATAACTTTTCTTCAAAGGGTAAGTACCTTTTAATTTCATGGTTTCAGTAACCATCTGCAGTGATTTTGGAGCCGTGACACTGTTTCCACTGTTTCCCCATGTATTTGCCATGAATTGATGGGACTGGATGCCATGATCTTCATTTTCTGAATGTTGACCTTGAAGCCAACTTTTTCACTCTCCTCTTTCACTTTCACCAAGAGGCTTTTTAGCTCCTCTTCACTTTCTGCCATAAGGGTGGTGTCATCTGCATATCTGAGGTTATTGATATTTCTCCCAGTAATCTTGATTCCAGCTTGTGCTTCTTCCAGCCCAGTGTTTCTCATGATGTACTCTGCATAGACGTTAAATAAGCAGAGTGACAGTATACAGCCTTGATGTACTCCTTTTCCTATTTGGAACCAGTCTGTTGTTCCATGTCCAGTTCTAACTGTTGCTTCCTGACCTGCATATAGGTTTTTCAAGAGGCAGGTCAAGTGGTCTGGTATTCCCATCTCTTTCAGAATTTTCCACAGTTGATTGTGATCCACACAGTCAAAGGCTTTGGCATAGTCAATAAAGCAGAAATAGATGTTTTTCTGGAACTCTCTTGCTTTTTCCATGATCCAGTGGATGTTGGTGATTTGAACCCTGATTCCTCTGCCTTTTCTAAAACCAGCTTGAACATCAGGGAGTTCAGGGTTCACGTATTGCTGAAGCCTGGCTTGGAGAATTTTGAGCATTACTTTGCTAGCACATGATATGAGTGCAATTGTGCAGTAGTTTAAGCATTCTTTGGCATTGCCTTTCTCTAGAATTGGAATGAAAACTGATGTTTTACAGTCCTATGGGCACTGCCATATATACAGACTTCTTTGTATCAAACAGATAAGCAACAAAGATATGTTGTTGTACAGCATAAGGAAATAAAGCCATTGTTTCATAGTATTTTCAAATGGAGAATAGTCTATAAAAATATTCAGTCACTATGTTGTGCATTTAAAACTAATATTGTAAGTCAACTATAGTTCAATAAAACATAAGTAAAAGCATTGTTTGAGACATCCCAAAATAAATAAAATGTGAATGAAAGCAAATAAACTATGATCTAGTCATATAATTCTAAATAGCAATGAAAATGACTAAATTATAGTTACAGCTGCCAACATTAATTCAACTTATAAACATTATGGTGAGGAAAATAAATGACTAATAGCAAAATACAGGTATTCCATGTGACTATATTTGTATAAAGTCTCAAACCTGGATATTTTAAATTGTATATAGTATATGGATATGTACTTAGGTGATAGAATTATAAAGTAAATCACAAAACCAAGAAACTGATTACCCTTGATCTAGAAGGGAAGGATATGTGACCCAAACATAGCCTATAGAAAGTACCTCAGTTACTTGAAATGTCTTAACTTAGGTGATGCTTATGGAGATTTTATTTTGTTAACATTTTTTAAACCAGATTTTATGAAATTTTATCTATTTGTTAGAATGAATTTTATTAGAAAATATTCCCAAATACGTTAGACTTGTAAATACAAATAGACTGTCTATGTTGGTTATTAAATAATATTAAGTAAAATTTCCTATGTTATACAGCATATTCTTGTTGACTATCAAATTTATATATAATACTGGGTATATGTTAATCCTTAACTTCTGATTTATTCCTCTCTCCCCCCAGCAACCATAAATTTGCTTTCAAAGTCTGTGAGTCTGTTTCTGTTTTGCGAATAAGTTCATTTCTATCTTTTTTTTTTTTAGATTTCAAGTTAAAAAAAAAATACTTCCAGTTGATTTTAATTTAATTTGTCGATCCGTTTATCTAGTATTGAATGTTTTAGCTGACTGCATAAGGAAGTTAAAACATTGGCCTTGTGCTCAGAGTGTAAATAAATAGAAATAGAATTTAGAAAAAAATTATTTATAAAACATTAAAAATTGTCTATCTCTGAAAATATGGGACTTTGTGTCTAATTATTCTCTCAGAACTATCAGTGTTAAATAGGAATAATGTTGCGTCATCTCCAACTCAGCAGAAGCCCTATGCTTTTATTTGGGATAAAGTATCATGTCTAGAGAAGAGTGAAAGAGGAAATCAACTTTTATATAGCCCCCCCACCGAGATAAATATCCACCTCCCATCAAAAGAATGGAGAGGCCCCATCCAGAGCAAGACCATCCCATTCAATAGCTATATTTTTAACTGTTACCTTTTTTCTCACAAATCACTAAGTCAAGGCAAGAAGCAAAACTGGGTTCCAGGTAATTTATTCATATAAATGTCATTTAAAATTGAAGAAACATTTACTCAGTACCTGTTCGAGGCCATGCTAGGAAAAGCATGAATGGCATGTCGTGATCTACACCTCAGAGAATTCAGGCTGATCAAAGAGAAAGTAACTAAACATATCATTGCAACACCTATCAATACAGAAAATGAAGTGCATACTCCATACAAGGACACCAGTGAGAAGAGGTAACAGATGTTATTCAGAAAAAAAAAAAAAAGAATGTTGAGCCAATCATCAGAAAGGCTAATGTATTTGTAGCCTTATGGGTGGAAGAACGTGGCATTGCTTAATGATATTATAAATGTCATTGTAAACAAATAGCAACATTGACCATGCAGTTTTAATAATATCAAAGTTGTCATTTCGAAGATGGCAGAAATATAGTACCATTTTTACCTTCTTTTTCAGTTACCAGTTTTCAGAGATGAGTGTCACATCCTGAAACATGCAAGCTTTCCACTGATCCATTCACTCAACACAGACTGAAGGCCATCTGTGAGCCCCCGGCCGGGGCAGTGACGAAGCCGTGGCCCCTGGCCAGCCCCCCAGCGCTCAGTCAAGAAGCAACAATTCCACAGGTTTTACTGTCAGTCTCTTCATCCTTTTGCTTTCTTATTACTCACCCTCACACTCCATTTATATCTTCTCATTTGGAGAGAAATCTTTTATAAGTAGAGTGTAGTCACTTCTCTGGTCCCAGGGAAGGTTCACAGAGGCTACAAATTATCCTTTCTTTATAGAAAAGTTGGCCTCATAATAATAACTCTCTTTATAAAGGCCTTGCAAAGACTGTTCCTCTCCATGTGGTGTTCAGAGATTAATGGGAGTGGTGTCCACATATTTGCATTCCTGCCAGACTGCACCACTTATCTGAAGCCAGTGTCAGGGCCTTATGACCATTAATCACCTCTCCAGTCCCTGAAATAAAATCTGCATTGTATACTTCTTGGACTGAGCAGGGGGAAAGGGAATGGTTTGGTTTGGGGCTGCTTCTCATCATTAATTTTCAATTATGAGTGCAAGAACCATCCCAGCTAGGCCTCAAGTTGGAGGGCAGGGGGTAAGAAAGCCCTCAGGAAAGACTAATAAGGGCCACATGGAAGAGGGGGAAATCTGAGACTTATAAGCTCTTTTTTGGAAAAGAAAAATAATAAACAATTTATAAAATTCCTCACAGGGAGGTATATAAAATATGCCCATGCTAATTGGGAAAAGTCATATAAAGGACAAAACATGCAGACCTTTTAAAGGTGTAAATAAAAGTTACTAAGCCTCACCTTTGCTTAGAGCTAAAATTATGAACTCAACTTTCTTTACTAGTTAAGATAATTGCTCCATTTCAAAAAAAAATTTTTTTCTTGACGGCTTCTTCAGTTCTACTGACACGTCTTTCTCAGCCAAAGAAAAATGTTTCGTAGTCTTTAGAGGCCTGTTTAGGAGTTCTTCTCATGAGCAAGCACAGATGATCTGTGTTTAAAAAGGAAGGGGAAAGAAAAGAATTAGCCTCCTTTGTTAGAACCAAGAAATCTGAAAATGAAAAAGTAACTTTATGGGTGTTCTACATTTTAGACATAGCTTTCGCATAGAATGTCCTCATCTAACAACATCCCATGATGTCACTTTCACATAAATCCTGTCCTTCACCTAAAGCACCTAAAGATGAAGAAGCAAAATCAAATGCTCCATATCACAGATTAAAAGTGACATAGGGTTTCAGTCGCAGGCTCCTGACTCTAAAGACATACTTGGCCTAACATTTTGATGCCTTTGAGCCTTTGGAAATTGATGTATTTATATGGAGCTATTTTATTTTATTTTTTTTTCTCTAATTTTATTTTGGGAACTTATGGAACTATATTATACAAGCATTCAGGCGTTATTCTTATGAACAGAAGAAGCCACCACCCGATACACACAAACACACACACACACAATACTCATGTCATTTCAGATTTTACTCACGTTTGGGGATATTAGTCAGGTTGGGATCTGTCCTTCTCATTCCATCCCCATCTCCGTCCCTTCTTCCATTTTCTTCTCCTTGAGGAGTAAGTCCTTGTTTTAAACATTTCTGATGGTGTAGTGCCTTCATCTGACTACAAAAGCTCTGTAAGTCAACTGATTTTGTTCCTACTTAGACTTAGCCAATCAGATGTTCATGCTAAGGACCTTGAATCCTGAAGGAGGAAAAGCAAACCTGAGGTATCCTAAAACGTGACCATGGCTCTTGCTCTTTTGCCGTAAATTCTAATGCAAAATCCTGGCACTTGTCAACTTCACCAGGTTTGCTGTTCCTGCAACCTATCAGTCAATGAATCCTTCACATTCTTCTAATATAGACCTTATTTGAGAAACCAATACCCCATTTTTGTTATTTACATTCAAAGATGTGACTGATCCATGCAACCTTGAATAGTCATGGATTGTAAAGATACCAGTTTGACTCTTACACTGTGATTTCTTTCATATATGAAATGAATTCTTAGGACATAGACAAGTAAATTGTTAAAACATAACTTGAAACATGATGTAATGCTCACATAATAAACATTGTGGTGCTGATGTCATTAAAACATTTTAATGAAGTGTTTCCTTCTTTATCTCTGACTCAGAAAATACACAGTTTATGTATGTATAGAGTACTTTGATTGTGCTGTTAAAATTGGCTATGTAAGGCAAAAATTCAAGGCTGAGCAAACATTGAAAGTGTTTAACACTTTTTGAAGGCTACAATTCATAAAATATAAGATGAAAAATCTATTTCTCAACCATTTTTATAGGTATTAGACATGAAAAAAATTCCCATTACTGAATTATGCGTTTTTAACTGCACACTGTTTACAAAATCTTAAAATAAAAGCTATCACAGGTTATTATTTTTTTTATTGTTCTATGAACAGTATCTTTAGAAAGACTTCTACTTGATTAACCAAGAATTTTAATTCTAGGACTGAAACCATCAACTTTATGGGGCTTTTCCCATTCCAGATTTCATATTGATCTAGCTGCCTGAATTATGTGTAATAATTCTGGCTTGAGAGATGAAAATGGTGAATTTTATGAAAAACAATCTTATGTTTTAGAATTTTCAAGATTCATTATTGCTCTCTTATACTTTTAAGTCTTTGTCACCAAATGGGCTTTTATAGTAGTATAATACCAAAGTAAAACCCCTGGAGAATAAGAGATTTACGTAGAAAATGTGTTAGAGGAAATCCCTCATTGAGTGGCAAAAGCACGTGTTAAATTTCAAGTTTGATGAGAGTGACACTGGCTTTTATTTATAACGACAGCTGCTTATAAAGCTGTGGAGACAAAATAGATTAAGAATTTCCTGATGCTTTTGCTCTGAAGATTGTGTGGCAGGAAGGAAGCTGGGTTTGGAAATTGAAGGAGAAATATAAATTTAGGTTCCCACTTACCCCTAGGGGTTAAGAGTAGAGGTTTGACTGGTCAAAGCCGTTGATTAAGTAAAAATGGGCCTAGATCTGAAACCTAGGTAATGTATCCACGTGGAGTATGCCTTACCTCCATCTCCGCAGAGCATATGTATCTCTGAAGAATACATCAATAAGGACCGACTTTATTTTCTTGAATCTTTAATGTGGATTTGGACTTGTGATAATTAAGTTCTTTAGTGAGAAGGAGCATATAAAAATAAAAGAAGCTTAAAATTGTTAGTTTTACTCCTTAAAAATATAGGAAGGAAGAAAGGAAAGAAGGAGGAATGAAGCAAAGAAGGAAAGACAGGCATGGGTGATAAGACAAGGAAAAGAAGAAAGGAAATGTGACTAATACTAAATACTGAAGTATTAAGCCATGTGGCTCAAAGATGAATCTTTACTGCCTGGATTCAGACCATGATCTAGGTTCCCAAATCATGTGATCCAAAGCAAACTACTTAACCTCCTGGTGATTCAATTTAATCATCCGCAATATGCACCAAACATGACACCTAGTTCATAAGGTCATATTAAGTATTGTAAACATTGAGTAAGTAGAGTTTTAGAACAGTGCTTAGCACATCATAAGCATTACAGTGTTTATTATTATAAATGAAGTTTCCACAAATCTCAGGACTGTCTCAAGAGCTTCCACAGATACTCAAGGCAGTTATGTAACTGAGTTAAGGCCCCTGGTGCTCCTCCAGGTCCAGTATTCTCACAAACCAGCAGGTTGACTTCACAGCAAAGCGGAGGCTTTGCAGGTGGCTCAGTGGTAAGCACCCACCTGCAGTGCAGGAGACAGGGGTTCGATATCTGGGTGGGGGGAGATCCCCTGGAGAAGAAAACGGCAACTACTCCTGTATTCTTGCCTGGGAAACCCTATGGACAGAAGAGTCTTGTGGGTTATAGTCCATGGGGTTACAAAAGAGTTGGACATGACTTAGAAACTACACAAGGACATAGCAAAGACCTAAGGCCCCTTGGTTGTTGCTTACCCATCCTCATCTGCAGCATTCTTCTGCTTCCTTGTAAAATTTTCTCCTTAGAAATGTTATGTCCTTCCTTGGTCTCTCTTATGGGTTGAATTTTATCTTCCCAAAATTCGTATGGTGAAGTCCTAACCCACAGTACCTCAGAATGTCATCTTGTTTGGAAATGGAGTTGCTGCAGATATAACTAGTTGAGTTGGGATGAGGTTTTAGTGGAGGAAGGCATGCTCTCAATCCAATACGTGTGGTGATGCTGGACGCTGATGAGGTGGACGGAGAACATCACTGTGAAGACTGGAGTTGTGTGACCACAAGCTCAGAAACACCAAGTGTTGTGTGTGTGTGCTAAGCTGTGTCAGTCTCCTTGTGACACCATGGACTATAGCCCACCAGGCTCCACTGTCCTTGGAATTCTCCAAGCAAGAATACAAGAGTGGGTTGCCATTTCCTACTCCAAAGGATCTGCTCGACCCAGGGATCAAACCCAAATCCCTTGCATCTCCTGCGTGGGCAGGCAGATTCTTTACCCCTCTGCTGCCTGAGAAGCCAAAGAACACCCGAGATTCTGGTAAATCAACCACAGGGAGAGGCATGTACGAGATTCTCCAAGATAGTACTCAGAGGGAACCAACCGGGTCAACACATTGACTTCAGACTTCTAAGCCTTCAGAGTTCTGAGACAACGTGCTTCTGTGGTTTAGCCACTCAGTTTGAGGCACTTTGTCTCAAAAGCCCTGGAGCACGAGCAGGACCTCACTGAAGAGAAACCCGCCGCCTATCCAACTCGCTAAAGTTTGCGAGCTTCGGAAGCCTTGTGTCTGGAAGCATCTGCGTCTGGCCAGGGCTCTGAAGCCCTCGTGGCCCCGGACATTGACAGAAAATGCTATCCGTCCTGGTGCCTTTTGCACAATTTGTGAGACAGATGCCTAGTGAGTGTCTCACGCCCTCTCTGTAGACAAGGTCTTCATATCGTCGCATGAAGTCACTTTATATGGGAAAATAAGAGAAAGATCAAGAGACTTGCAGTGAGGGTTTGTCAGTTCTTCCACTGGTAAAAGTGCAAACTTGAGCAAATTATTTAATGTCTTCTAATTCCCGGACAAGTGAAGACGGAAATAACCTCTTTTTTGCCCCAAAATTTTAAACAAATTTATCGTTCATGTCAGTAGTCGATAGGTACTGAACATTACTGGTAGACATTAAACAAGATGCTGTGGAATTTAAATAAAAATGCATAAAACATTGTCTACTCTTGAAGAATTTAAAATACAGGAAGGGAGTCAGCTACATGCATACATAATTACAATATGCAATGAGTAATATTAGATTAGAATTGAAGCTACAAGGTTCTATAGGTGAATGGGGAATTCAGAGAAGAAAGGCATTGACATTGCTTGAGCATTGATGGAGGAAAGAGAAATCACTTAGCAAGCATATGTGGCTGAGCAAAACCCCTGACAGATTCCATGACATCTGAACCAAACCTTGAGGAATGAATGGCAATTTACCAAACGGAGGAATGCAGGAAACCGTGGTTGCCTAGCATGTCCATGGTGCAGTTGTGCTTGCAGGAGGCTTGCCTCAGTTCATGTTGCTCAATCTTAAGAGGTACACACCAGCAAATGGCTGGAGATAAAGTCAGGAAAAGATGAGTTTCAAGACTTCTCTAATCTTAAGGTGCTAGATTATCAGAAATAAAAATTTCCAATCCTCCAAGATGAAGGAAAGGAAAAACTGTCCTTTGGTCAACGGTCTCAAACCCTCATCAGAGATTTTTTAAAACCATTTTAATATTTTGGTAGCAACTTATCTTTTTAACTTGACTTCTCAGCCAATCAGCAACTATCTGGCTCCAGTGATTATGTCTGTTAGAGGCTGAAAGATCAGGCAATTTGTAAACACGTTTGTTTCTAAATGCCTGCATATCTCTTAACTTCATACATCCCCAAGCCCAGCATAACATAAATTTCTTATTCAGCTCTTTATTTATTTGATCAGAGATATTATACGACTAGAGCTATTCTTTGCTTAGCTCTGTCCTTTGCTTATACTTTTACCAGGTGGAATTCAGCTTCGATTTCATATGTTGACACTATGTGATGCTTTTATTATTATACCTCATCTCTTTCATTTACTAAAATATTTAATAAGCGTTGACTCTATGCTTACCTCAGTGTGGCCTGAGGTTGCACAAACTGGCTCCATGACATATGGGAATTGGTCCAGGGATTCATCTAGAGAATCATATGGATGCTAAAATAAATATACATATTGTTCTACAAATAAAAGTGGGTGTAGAACTAACAGTTGTTGACTATAATGAGACATGAACTACACTGCTTGCTATGTATAGCTACTTCCATTGAACATCACAGCAAGACATGACTTGGAGACTGAACAACATAGACTTATAAGCTATTGTTTCTCACATTTTACTTTGTAAAGAAATAGATAAAAATAGGTAAAAGGAGTACTCACACTGGTATATATTAAGCACTTACTTACATTTATACATTTTAGTCCGCTGATACTTTGGGTTTGACGAATCTCTTATTCCTACTTTACAGATGAGGAAAATGAGACAAGAGTTATGTAAATTTCCTAAGGGCTTATGGAAACCCATTCCAGTATCCTTGTCTGGAGAATCCCATGGACAGAGGAGCCTGGCGGGCTACAGTCCATGGAGTTGCACAGAATCAGACACGACTGAAGCAACTTAACATAGCATACCATATGCCTAGTACACAACAAAACCAAAATGTGATATTTGACTTTCATGATGACATTTTTTTTTTTAATTGGAGTGTAGTTGATTTACAGTGTTGTATTAATTTCAGATGTACAGTAAAGTGAATCAGTTATACATTTACATATATATACTCTTTTAAAAATATTATTTTTCCATATAGGCCATTACAGAGTATTGGTTAAAGTGTCCTATACTATAGAGTAAGTCCTTATTAATTCTATATGTTATATATAGTAGTGTGTAAATGTCAGTCCCAATCCTCTTTTACCCCAATAGCCATAGTTTGTTTTCTGCACCATGACTCTACTTCTATTTATAAATGAGTTCATTTGTACCATTTTTTTAGATTCCATATATAAGCAATGTCATACGATGTTCGTCTTTCTCTATCTGACGCTTCACTCAGTACGATAATCTCTAGGTCCATCCATATTGTTACAAATGACATAATGTGCCCTTTTAATGGATCAGTAGTATTTCATTGTATATATATATATCACATCTTTATTACCTAGTCCTCTGTCAATGGGCATTTAGGTTGCTTCTAGTTCTTGGCTATTGTAAATAGAGCCACAATGAATGCTGGAGAGTGCACTTATTTTATTGAGTTATAGTTTTCTTCTGAGTATATGCCTAGCAGTGTGGTAGTCATATTTTTAGTTTTTTAAAGGACCTGCCACTCTATTATCCATAGGGGCTGTACCAATTTATATTACCACCAAATCAAACCAGTCAATCCTAAAGGAAATCAACCCTGAATATTCATTGGAAGAGCTGATGCTAAAGTCGAAGCTCCAATACTTAGGCCACCTGATGTGAAGAGCCAACTCATTAGAAGAGACCCTGATGCTGGGAAAGTTTGAGGACAGGAGTAGAAAAGGGTGACAGAGGATGAGATGGTTGGATGGCATCACTGACTCAGTGGACATGAGTTTGAATAAACTTGGGGAGATAGTGAAGGACAGGGAAGCCTGGAGTGCTGCTGTTCATAGGGTCATGAAGAGTCAGACATGCCTACTGAACCCAACAACAGTATGTATTTATTTATTTGGCTTGCTGGGTCTTAGTTGCTGCACAACACACCAGATCTTCAGTCTTCCCTATGGCTGCAGGGTCTTTAGTTGAGGCATGCAAACTGCACACAGGATCTTCAGGCTTCCCTGTGGCACCCAGGGTCTTTAGCTGTGGCATGCAAACTGCACACAGGATCTTCAGTCTTCCCTGTGGCATGCAGGGTCTTTAGCTGTGGCATGCAAACTCAGTTTCATCATTCAAGATTTAGTTCCCTGACCAACCTCAAACTGGAGTCCTTTGCGTCGGGAGTATGGAGTCTGAGCTATTAAAGGGAAGTCCTAGTAAAATGCATTTTTTACAAGAATATAAGCAGTTTAAACCATAATTTTTATAGTTAAAAGCAAAAGCATTTCTCCTTCTGGTCAAAAATCACTTGAGAAACACTATTTATGTGTATTTTTCTTAATTTCATACTCAAAATGTTAGTGCTTTCTCCTCAATGATACCCTTCTGAATAGAGATTAAGTAAGCCATGTTCAGAATTTCATACCCATATACTTCAGAGTGGGATCTGCTAATGAGTCAATTAATTTTGCTTCTTAATATAGCTATAGAAAATGCTGAGTTTTAGGCAGAAGAGTTTTCTACAACACTTTCTTTTGATTTGCAAAGGGCTAGTATAATATCCATATCTTGTAAGATCAGAAAACATAAGAAAAGTATAGCTATGTTTATAAAGTTCTACTTCAAGTTTCTGAATGATGGCAATGGGTTCATCCTTTTCTTGTATTATGATTTCTGGTATTGCATTCTAAGGGATTTTCCCTGGTGGCTCAGATGATAAAGCGTCTGCCTACAATATGGGAGAGCTGGGTTCGATCCCTGGGTTAGGAAGATCCTCTGGAGAAGGAAATGGCAACCCACTCCAATATTCTTGCCTGGAAAATCTTACGGATGGAGGAGCCCGGTGGGCTACAGTCCATGGGGGTCGCAAAGAGTCGGACATGACTGAGTGTCTTAACTTCACTTCACTTATTGTATTCTAAAATAACTACTTGCTGAAACTTATAGAAAATAACATTAATACTAAATGGATAAACCCTCAAATTAATCCATAAATAAAATAATTTACCCTTTCTTGCTCTGGGTCTTTTGATGTAAGTCTTTTGAGACATAGCCTAAGGGAACAACTTTGCAGGCCTTTAATATGGCAGGATCAAAGAGCTTATTAGAAAGAGTTACTTGAGAGGAATCAGTGATTACATTTCCCTAACCTACAAAAACAAAATAAAAATTTTAAAAGGCAGAAAACACTCTCTAAATCATATGGGAACCTATTAGGAGGTACCATGTTCCTTCTGTTCAACCAAATAACAGGAAAGTATGTTGACAACTATACATTTTGATGTATGGTCCCCAGCATTGAATTCTTAACAAGCCCTCTACATATTTAAACATATCCCATAGCTTCATAAACTACTTTTAACAAGCAATTGGAAGATTATTTAAAGCTTTTTATTTGAAAAAAATTTTAGATTAACAGAAGAATTGCAACAATAACAGAGAGTCGGTTTAATTCTTCACCCAGCAATGGACAATATTGTCATTTTACAGAGCTAGGTGTATTCATCAAAGTTAAGAAACGAGAATCAGTGTGAGATTTTTACTAACTACACTTCAGGCTTATTTCGCATGTCACCGGATTCTGTACTGAATGCCCTTTTTCTCACCCACGAACCACACTAGGGGCAGTGCTTCTATCTGTTGTGTCTTAGTCTCGAAACAGTGAGAGTGTCTTCTCTTCTCCTTCTTTCTTGTCTGTTTTGTTTATTTGTTTGTTTGTTTGCCTTTGGTGCTCCATGACCTTATCACTGTTAAAGAGTTACAGATTTTTGGTAACTAATTTTATAAAAAATCCCTCATTGGACTTTGTCTGATGTTTCCCTGTGACCGAATCAGAGTTCTGGGTTTTGAGGAAGAATAACACCATGAGGCACCTTTCTCACGAGATATCAACCACAGTTCAGTTCAGTCGCTCAGTCATGTCCGACTCTTTGTGACCCCATGAATCACAGCAAGCCAGGCCTCCCTGCCCATCACCAACTCCTGGAGGTCACTGAGACTCATGTCCATCGAGTCTTACTTTACTAGCATGTGAGATGAGTGCAATTGTGTGGTAGTTTGAGCATTCTTTGCCTTTCTTTGGAATTGGAATGAAAACTGACCTTTTCCAGTCCTGTGGCCACTGCTGAGTTTTCCAAATTTGCTGGCATATTGAGTGCAGCACTTTCACAGCATCATCTTTCAGGATTTGAAACAGCTCAAATGAAATTCCATCACTTCCACTAGCTTTGTTCATAGTGATGCTTTCTAAGGCCCACTTGACTTCACAGTCCAAGATGTCTGGCTCTAGATTAGTGATCACATCATCATGATTATCTGGGTCATGAAGATCTTTTTGTACAGTTCTTCCGTGTATTCTTACCACCTCTTCTTAATATCTTCTGCTTCTGTTAGGTCCATACCATTTCTGTCCTTTATCGAACCCATCTTTGCATGAAATATTCCCTTGGTATTTCTAATTTTCTTGAAGAGATCTCTAGTTTTTCCCATTCTGTTGTTTTCCTCTATTTCTTTGCATTGATCGCTAAAGAAGGCTTTCTTGTCTCTTCTTGCTATTCTTTGGAACTCTGCATTCAGATGCTTATATCTTACCTTTTCTCCTTTGCTTTTCGCCTTTCTTCTTTTCACAGCTATTTGTAAGGCCTCCCCAGACAGCCATTTTGCTTTTTTGTATTTCTTTTCCATGGGGATGGTCTTGATCCCTATCTCCCGTACAATGTCATGAACCTCATTCCATAGTTCATCAGGCACTTTATCTATCAGATCTAGGCCCTTAAATCTATTTCTCACTTCCAGTGTATAATCATAAGGGATTTGACTTAGGTCATACCTGAATGGTCTAGCTGTTTTCCCTACTTTCTTCAATTGAAGTCTGAATTTGGTAATAAGGAGTTCATGATCTGAGCCACAGTCAGCTCCTGGTCTGATAACTTGACACACTGCTGTTCTTGTCAACCTCCATCACTAGGGCAAAGTGCTACTTGCCTACAGGGGGCAGGAAGTAGTTACCACTTTCTCCTTCTGACTTTCTAATCCCTCAGTTGAGTTCAGTCGCTCAGTCGTGTCCGACTCTGCGACCCCATGAATTGCAGCATGCCAGGCCTCCCAGTCCATCACCAACTCCTGGAGGTCACTGAGACTCATGTCCATCGAGTCAGTGATGCCATCCAGCCATCTCATCCTCTGTTGTCCCCTTCGCCTCCTGCCCCCAATCCCTCACAGCATCAGAGTCTTTTCCAGTGAGTCAACACATTGGCATGAGGTGGCCAAAGTACAGGAGTTTCAGCTTTAGCATCATTCCTTTCAAAGAAATCCCAGGGCTGATCTCCTTCAGGATCGACTGGTTGGATCTCCTTGCAGTCCAAGGGACTCTCAAGAGTCTTCTCCAGCACCACAGTTCAAAAGCAGATTCTACAAAATCTGGTTCACATTCAAAGGAGGAGAATTACCCTCCTAATTTTTGGAAAGAGTATGAATAAATCTATAGTCCTATGGTAACACTCCATGGCAATTAATAAATATTAATATTTTGGAAGAAAGCTTGGAGACCAGCTAAGTATCCTGTTACTCTTTAAGGTTTGTCCGCTAATTTCATCCTTCATCAATTGCCTGGAAGAATGGTTACTGTGCTATTCTAATGGCTATATTCTATTTCTCTCATCCTTTCTTAATTTATTATATGGAATTCTTCTGTAAGGAAGATCTACACAATTTCTCTCATTTATGTATCCCTTATTTATTCAATCCTGTGTTTGTGTTGCTATGGATCAATTCAGTTCAGACACTCAGTCGTGTCCGACTCTTTGTGACCCCATGAACCACAGCACGTCAGGCCTCCCTATTCATCACCATCTCCCAGAGTTCACTCAAACTCATGTCCATCGAGTCCCTGATGCCATCCAGCCATCTCATCCTCGGTCATCCCCTTCTCCTCCTGCCTCCAATCCCTCCCAGCATCAGTCTTTTCCAATGAGTCAGCTGTTCACATGAGGTGGCCAAAGTACTGGAGCTTCAGCTTTAGCATCATTCCTTTCAAAGAACACCAAGGGCTGATCTCCTTTAGAATGGACTGTTTGGATTTCCTTGCAGTCCAAGGGACTCTCAAGAGTCTTCTCCAACACCACAGTTCAAAAGCATCTATTTTTTGGCACTCAGCTTTCTTCACAGTCCAACTCTTGTTGTATCCATACATGACTACTGGGAAAACCATAGCCTTGACTAGACAGACCTTTGTTGGCAAGTAATGTCTCTGCTTTTGAATATACTATCTAGATTGGTCATAACTTTCCTTCCAGGGAGTAAGCATCTCTTAATTTCATGGCTGCAGTCAGCATGTGCAGTGATTTTGGAGCCCCCAAAAATAAAGTCTGACACTGTTTCCACTGTTTCCCCATCTATTTCCCAAGAAGTGATGGGACCGGATGCCATGATCTTCTTTATCTGAATGTTGAGCTTTAAGCCAACTTTTTCACTCTCCTCTTTCACTTTCATCAAGAGGGTTTTTAGTTCCTCTTCACTTTCTGCCATAAAGGCAGTGTCATCTGCATATCTGAGGTTATTGATATTTCCCCAGCAATCTTGATTCCATCTTGTGCTTCTTTTCCAGCCTAGTGTTTTTCATGATTTACTTTCCATATAAGTTAAATAAGCAAGGTGACAATATACAGCCTTGACGTACTACTTGTCCTATTTGAAACCAGTCTGCTGTTCTATGTCCAGTTCTAACTGTTGCTTCCTGACCTGCATATAGGTTTCCCAAGAGGCAGGTCCGGTGGTCTGATATTCCCAGCTCTTTTTCCTAATACTAAACCCTACATTAATTAATTTTGGTATTCTAGGTATATTAGGGCTTGGTATTTTTATCTCTACTGATGATATTAACCATTTCATGAATAGTTTTGATGCACTGAACACTACACATTTTATCCAGAAGAGGAACTATTCTTTTTAATTAAGTTATATAAAGGAACTTAGTTTGGAAACAAAAATCCTGTATCAGGTTATTATCTTCACTCCCATTCCAAAGGAAACCTGCTGGCGCTTTTGCTTGTTTGTTTTAACTACCTAAAGGCACTTAAATTCTTTTTTTTTTTTTTCTATTTGGTGGGGCTAAAAAGAAAATTTGGAGCAGGTTTACAGGAGAAGATCCAAAGAGAGGAAAGGGTTAAAATACAAGGGAGGAAGATAGCCAGGATTCATTTTATGTGCAGTGTGAATGCCAGGAACGGGGAATTTACAAATAAACTGTGATTACGCATAGGAAGAGATGTTACTCCTTGAGATCCCATGGGCTATACAGTCCATGGAATTCTCCAAGCCAGAATACTGCAGTGAGTAGCTTTTCCCTTCTCCAGAAGATTTTCCCAACCCAGGGATCAAACACAGGTCTCCCTCATTTCAGGCGTTTTCTTTACCAGCTGAGTCACATGGGAAGCAGAGATATTACACAACCATTCTAAAAGTGTTTTTAAGGAATTTGTAATAGCATGGTAAAGGTCAATGATAAAATAGAGCAAACAATGGTAGGATTAAAACTAGACATGCAACATGATCCTGACTTTATTTAAAAAAAAAAAAAAGGAAGGAAGAAGAAGAAAGAAAAAGAATATAAAGAAATAAATATATGAATAAATATGCAAAATCTTTAAAAAAGTTAAAAATCACTAAAGGGTTTCCACCATCTAGTAGGATATCATGATGCCTAATAGCCTACTTGGCATCTACTGAATTAATTATTGAATATAAGAAAATGTGAATAGTAGTTATAGCTGGATGGTAGAATATTTGATGACTTAATATTTCTTCTTTATGGCCTTTGTGTATTTTCCAAGCTTTTTATTTTCAACATGTATTATTGGGCCTTGCGATAAGAAATTGCAATTTAAAAATGACTGATAGCAGTTGGTTTCCAAATGTCCTCAAGCTTGCAAAAGTGACCCTTGATGAGAATTATTTTGCTATTGTATCTCCTAGAAATTTTTTTAGAAAGAAACAATATTGAGGAAAAAATAAATTAAAGAAGGTCTTTTCTAATTAATCAACCCGAGAAATTGGCCGCTCTATATGAACGGGGTAGGTCACCTGAAAAGCAAACAGAATAATCATAACTGCTTTAAGAGTCTTTGAAGTTATAGATTAAGCCACTGGGAAATCAGCCAGATTGCCATTATAGCTGAACAGTGCCGGAAGGCCCCGGTAGCCAGTGTAATTATGCAGGCTTTGTGAGCCTTGAAAATTTTGTGATTGTAATGCGTGCTCCCAGCCTTCATAAAGTTCTATATCTACCTGCATTCTTTCAACTGCTGTCTGGCCCAAGGCTGGGCAATAAATTAGTAGAGAAAAGCTAGTAGAGCAAACTCTTCCTTCGTATCAGAAGCTTCTTTACCTGTTGGGTTCCTAAATGATGCAGGCGTAAACTTGCTTCACCCCTGAGTCACCACTTGGGTAGGGCGAGAAACTGCCCTGCCCACGAGCTTTTCTTGCTCAGTGGGCACCAGCATGCACGCATCTGTGTCTAATTATGGCTGGAATCTCGATTATAAGAGACCAGCTGGGCGCAGACAGGGGTCATTGATAAGATTAAGGACTCATCATGGTCCAGCACAGTGTTCTAAGGAATAGGAGAGGTGAGTTAAGAGGATGCTTCAATAAACACTGTAGGCAGATTTCGGGGGGCTCCCTGAACGTGAGCACTGCTCTACACTCAAATTCTCCTTGAATGCAGACTGAACTGAGAGAAAGGGAGGTCTGCTGCTGCTGCCGCCAAGTCACTTCCGTCGTGTCCGACTCTGTGCTACTGCCACGCTAACATGGACCCTTATTTAAGTAGTGACATAATTCAGGGAATGGGTGGGAGGGAGAACAGATCATTAAAATGTCTTCACGACTGTACAAGGATGGAATCAGAAGTGAGAGGTTAAAGGTTGATGCTCAGAAGAAAGACTCTCATTCCCTCTTGAAGATGAACTTCTGAAGATAGCCAGAGGTTGAAGGAGAACTCCAGGGAGAAGGAGTCTCCAGTGAGAACGAATGTATTCCATCAAACTTAAGCAGTAAAACCTTTCTTATGTGCGACCTTTGATTCTTCTATAGATTCTTTGCCAAAGACAGCATTTCAGACAAGCAGCATCTGGTTTGGGATATCTAGCAAAAATACCGTGTAGGACAAGGGGCTTAAAATGTGAGGGGATCAGATCACATTAAGGACCTAGTATAAACTATTGACTCATCTACCGCATATACATATTTCTCAGTGCCTCAAAAAATGCAGGAATCTAGACCTTCAGAAACACAGAGCCTCCCATATTGCACTAAGGCACATGAACACACGAGCCCTAGATTAACAATTTCTGACATGCAAGTTGATGACATAGCAATTAATAAACAGAAATATCCATTAAGTAGAGCTGGGGGAGCAGAAAGAAGAGCTTTCATACCCCATGATAAAAGCAGAGCCCAGCGGGAGGAAGACAGACCTCCTTGTCTTTCCTGGCAAAAGCCCAGCCATGAAGACCCGCCACATTTCAGCCAGAAAAAGACACAGAATCTCTGTTTGCTGCAGCTTTCTCAACTTTCTTTTCCCTCTAGAGAAGAATTCTCTCCATTTTTCTGGGGATTTGTATATGGCTCACCATGGTTGAACTGCACCTCTTTGCTGACTTTGAATAAGCCCATTTTGCTTGAGAAATAACACTTAGACTATTTGTTTTAAATCAACAATGATGAGTAATTTCTTATACCTTTTTCTCCTAGGAATTGAAGGAACACCTCAACTCTTACTGCTAACTTAGTTTAATTCTTTATAAAAGAGACCATTTTTTTTTTTTTTAATTAACTTGGACAATGAAGGAAAGAGAAGTCAAATATCAGTGATAGTTATTCGGCTGTGATTCAAAGCTGAGAAATGTCGTCATCTTTTTATTTTTATCTTTTCTATTGTTTAGCAGCTATTGTTCACCTCCAGTCTACCAACTGGTTTGTAAAAGTAAGAAGGAAGTTTTAAAGTTGGTAAATTTTGTCTGTGGAGTCAAGAACATTCCGTTTATAAACATAAAACGTAGTAGCCGATTCTTTAGTGTTTTAACATTTCACATGATGTGAACACAAAGCTGCACAGACCACTGTGTAGCCACTTCTGTAATTAAAATCCCATGATAACTAAATTTTTATTCTCAATATTACAAAAAACATTTATTTTAAAATGGTTGATTTACTCACACTTATTGTTGCTGTGGCTCATTCACTAAGCTGTGCCTGACTCTTTGTGACCACATGAACTGTAGCATGGCAGGTTTCCCTGTCCTTCACTATCCCCTGGAGTTTGCTCAAATCATGTCCGTTGAATTAGCGATGCTATCTAACCATTTCATCCTTTGCTGTCCCCTTCTCCTTTTGCCTTCACTCTTTCCCAGCATCAAGGTCTTTTCCAGTGAATCACGTCTTTGCATCAGGTGGCCAAAGTATTGGAACTTAAGCCCTTGCAACTGTTTCTCCAATGAATATTCAGGGTTGATTTCCTTTAGGATTAACTCATTTGATCTCCTTGCAGACCAAAGAACTGCACGTTTAATATTTGTGTAAAAAGAAAATGCATTAAAATTAGTTTAGAAGAGCACAAAATCTAAAACAATTTAAAAATTAACAAAATTTGATATGGCTTTCCAAAATAATAGCCCCAAAGCAAATTTTAAAATAATGTATTATATTCTCATTCTCTTCTTTCCACTGCACTCAGTTGTCTCACTTTATAACTGGAGATCAATACCCATAGAAAATTCCCTAAAATGCCTTTATGTATATTTTTCCCTATCCCCAAAAGAATTGAAGTTTATACAATATACATCTTTAGAATCTGAGACATTTTATAAAAATGTGTAAACAATACACTCACACATGGGTTTCTGTTAATATTCTAACAATATAGACATAATATTTTACGATAATATTTATCATTTTATTTGGGGAACATTTAATGTTGCATCATAGACAGCTGAAGAAGAGAGGTGGCCCTTGGTGCATATAGTAGAGATGATGATGTCTTTCCCCCTAGGCCTACCCAGCTTTCCTCTTTAAGCCACTTCAGTTCAGTTGCTCAGTCATGTCTGGCTCTTTGGAACCCCATGAATCGCAGCACGCCAGGCCTCCCTGTCCATCACCAACTCCCGGAGTTCACTCAGACTCACATCCATCGAGGTGGTGATGCCATCCAGCCAACTCATCCTCTGTCACCCCCTTCTCCTCCTGCCCCCAATCCCTCCCAGCATCAGAGTCTTTTCCAGTGAGTCAACTCTTCTCATGAGGTGGCCAAAGTACTGGAGTTTCAGCTTCAGCATCATTCCTTCCAAAGAACACCAAGGGCTGATCTCCTTTAGAATGGACTGGGTGGATCTCCTTTCATTCCAAGGGACTCTCAAGAGTCTTCTCCAACACCACAGTTCAAAAGCATCAATTCTCAGCCTTCTTCACAGTCCAACTCTCACATCCATACATGACCACAGGAAAAACCATAGCCTTGACTAGACGGACCTTAGTCGGCAAAGTAATGTTTCTGTTTTTGAATATACTATCCAGGTTGGTCATAACTTTTCTTCCAAGGAGTAAGCGTCTTTTAATTTCATGGCTGCAGTCACCATCTGCAGTGATTTTGGAGCCCCCAAAAATAAAGTCTGACACTGTTTCCACTGTTTCCCCATCTATTTCCCATGAAGTGATGGGACCGGATGCCATGATCTTTGTTTTCTGAATGTTGAGCTTTAAGCCAACTTTTTCACTCTCCTCTTTCACTTTCATCAAGAGGCTCTTTATTTCATCTTCACTTTCTCCTATAAGGGTGGTGTCATCTGCATATCTGAGGTTATTGATATTTCTCCCAGCAATCTTGATTCCAGCTTGTGTTTCTTCCAGTCCAGTGTTTCTCATGATGTACTCTGCATAGAAGTTAAATAAGCAGGGTGACAATATACAGCCTTGATGTACTCCTTTTCCTATTTGGTACCAGTCTGTTGTTCCATGTCCAGTTCTAACTGTTGCTTCCTGACCTACATATACATTTCTCAAAAGGCAGGCAGGTGGTCTGGTATTCCCGTCTCTTGAAGATTTTCCACAGACCCTTCCCCAAGCACCTGCCAGCTACTGAATTCAGAACTGAGCCCTCATGCACACTTAACCAAGATTGTGGTCTTCCCAATGACTGACTGAGGCAAGATAACTGATAGCTCCAAAGGACCATTCCAGTCCCAGAGCATCCAAGCCTCAAGGGCAACTGGAATCTGGTCACCTTTCAATGCAAACCAGTCATCCTCACTTCATTACTTTGGGGGATGGGTTGCATCCAATCATATGTATTCTTTTCTTGCCTCTTTTCCTTAAATACTTATATTTGTGGGCTTCCCTGGTAGTTCAGTGGTAAAGAATCTGCTTGCAAGTGCAGAAGATCTGGATTCAGTCTCTAGATCTGGAAGATCCCCTGGAGAAAGGAATGGCTACCCACTACAGTATTCTTCCCTGAAAAATCCCATGGACAGAGGAGCTTGGCAGGCTGAGGTCCATGGGGTAGCAAAAGAGTCAGACACAACTAAGCAACTAACATTTCCTTTCTCATTGTTATCTTAATCAATAGGATACCTGTGGCAGATTCATGTTGATGTATGGGGAAACCAATGCAATATTGTAAAGTAATTAACCTCCAATTAAAATAAATTTATATTTAAAAAAATAAAAAGAAAATTAACTAAGGACTTTATTTGAATTCTACCAGTTTCCATGAATGTCATTTTTCTATTCCAACATTTAAATTGGGAC
Organism: Nanger dama; assembly: GCA_917880005.1. NCBI lineage: Eukaryota > Metazoa > Chordata > Mammalia > Artiodactyla > Bovidae > Nanger > Nanger dama. The sequence continues at coordinate 5,058,295 of CAKJTW010000003.1, read as the reverse complement.
ACCACATTGTGTTCAAAAACTCTATCTTCTTAGTCTCCTCCAATTAATGTAACTCCTTACTGCTGCTGCTAAGTCACTTCAGTCGTGTCCGACTCTGTGCGACCCCATAGACCGCAGCCCACCAGGCTCCCCCATCCCTGTGGTTCTCCAGGCAAGAACACTGGAGTGGGTTGCTATTTCCTTCTCCAATACATGAAAGTGAAAAGTGAAAGGGAAGTCGTTCAGTTGCTTCCGACTCTTCGCGACCCCATGGACTGCAGCCTACCAGGCTCTTCTGCCCATGGATTTTCCAGGCAAGAGTACTGGAGTGGGGTGCCATCACTTTCTCTGTGTAACTCTTTAGTGTTTTCATTATCTTAACAATGGTAAAGACTCATGGTCAGGCATTTTATAGAAGGTGTCTCACTTTGGGTTTGTCTGCTATTGTCTCGTCATCACATTGGAGTTACTGATGGGGTAAAATTACCTCAGTGCTAAAGTGTTCTTCCCATTACATCCTTTCGAGGGTGCCTGATAGCCACACACCTCATTGCTTGTGACGTCGGCCTTGATTGGTTGCAGTGGATAGCATCTCCCAGGCTCCCCACTGGAAAGCTGCTGTCTCTCCTCTCCGGAACAAATTCTCTCTTCTCAGTCAAACTCCTGCATGCAACTCTCAGTCTCAGAGTCTGTTTCCACAAGACCCAAATTAAGAAAACGTGTATCGCAACATTCATCGTAACTTCAGAAAAGAAACGCTGAATAATTTTTCTTTGAAATTTAATTTTGTCAGCGTCTACAGGATAAGGGCTTCGCAGGCGGCACTAGCGGTGTAGACTCCGCCTGCTCAGGCAGGAGAAGCGAAAGAAGCAGATCTGATCCTCGAGTCAGAAAGATCCTCTGGAGAAGATAATGGCTGCCCACTCTGGGGTTCTTGCCTGCAGAATCCCATAAACGGAGGAGCCTGGAGGCCTGCGGCGCATGCGGCTGCAAAGAGCTGGGCACAGCGGAGAGGCTGAGCGCACACAGAGGATGACGGCGGCGCAGCCACGGGCAGTGGCGGTTTCGCAACCGTACTGTTACACTGAGAAGAATAGACACGTACAATGTCTAGTTAATTCAATAGCGTTTTTAATGCAACAGCTCTAATTCGAGGAGCTCATAGAAATAACAATATTTATTCAATATCTGCATATATTTTATTACTCACTGTATGTTGTTTTTGGTTGTGATCCGATATGGAAAATGCACAAAGTCATGTTACAAAATACTATATAAACCTCTCTCTTCACCAATTACCCAAACTACTAATTAACCACACCAAAAATTAAAACATTCTATTCTGAATTCTTTAAACCACTTTAGTGAGACCATGTTTTATGAAACTCCTTAACATTAGTAGAATTTACACTGAAAATTACTGAACCCAGCATGCTCACTGACCACTCATACTTTCCATTGGAAAAATATGAGTAAGCTTAATCAACCACATAACGTCACTGTCATTTCAATTTCAGCTAATTTTTATTTTCAGAAGAGAAATACTTTTTGAAAAGAATTAAGTTATTCACTTTGTTTTTTCCTCTCAATCTATCCAAAGTGGAAGGTTTTTATAATAAAAACCTTCAAATTCTCTCTGGCTAATCTCACCTTCACATGGGCTATTTGAATATACTGTCAAACTGATAGGTGCCACATAAACTCTCTATTTTCTGCTCGTTTGCTAAATTACTTACTTTGTGAAAAGTCACACGTTTTTCACATATTTTAGATAACAGTATTATCTAGCCTCAAAAAAAGCCAACTTTCCCCCACTCTCCCCTTCCCGAAACTAAGCAACAGTATTCTTCATACTTTTTCTAAAAACACAAAGGAAAGGTGATGATTTAGACTCAGGCTTTGATGACGTTTACTGCAATCACCTCAGAAGACAAAACATCTTTCATTTTTGTAGATGAAATCTTTGAGAAAAGTGCACACTGGTGCAACTTATCATGTGTGACCATGATGCCAGATTACTCTTCCTTGACAGAAGACACAAATCCTGAATTTCCCCCTTGGCATGGTAGGGTCATCCTTGCTATAAACTGAGTCACATTTATCAAGTTAAAATAAAAGTCTCCTTGGGGACTGAACAGACTGATTTCCTTTTTAGTTCAATGAAATCATCCTGGATAGACACATGGCTTTCCTCTTGCCTTTGCATTCTTTGGGCCACTGCTCAAGTGTTATCTTATCAGTGAGAATGGTTTAAAGATTTGATTTAAAATAACTCACTCCCCCTGCATGGTACTTCTATTCCTCTTCCCTACTTATCATGCTTTTTCTCTGTGACACTCATTATTACTATCCTGATGGGCTCTGTATCTTCCTTATTTGTACCTGTTTCTCCTTGTTCTGGAATGTCAAGAATATGAGGACAGAGACTCATATTGGACAGAGACTCATATGGACAAAATAAGTCTATTTTGTCCATGTTTCATTCCTAGTGCCTACAACAGTGCCCGACATGTAGTAGATGCTTAACTGTTTTTAATGACTGCATGAATTAATACATCTCTTTAACAAATACATGTGGATTGCATGCTACTCTCCATACAGGGAAATACAACATGTCATGCTGACCTTTTATGTTACTTTAAAACACACAAACAAAATATATTAACAAAATTTAATCTATTTCCAAATAGTTTTTCAGTGTTATACTATAACGACTTCTCTGTACTTAAAACTAATAGCTTTTGCTCCTCTCCACCTCTTTCTGTACATTTTCTATGAAAAAAAAAAAAGAGCCAGTGTGATACTGTGTCTTTGTCACACTGCTTTTGCTATATCATTAAAGTGTCAAATTAATTTCAATGATTCAAATAATAGCTTCTTAGAAGGCCCATTTTTCTTGAGCAAATTCATAGCCTCGTAATTATCTGCTGTGCTTTTCTTCGTCAGAACCAAGATTTTTCAGTACTTCAAAGTCTATAAACATGTGCTGCTGCTGAGTCGCTTCAGTCGTGTCCGACTCTGTGTGACCCCATAGATGGCAGCCCACCAGGCTCCCCGACCCTGGGATTCTCCAGGCCAACAACACTGGAGTGAGTTGCCATTTCCTTCTCCAATGTACGAAAATGAAAAGTGAAAGTGAAGTCATTCAGTCGTGCCCAACTCTTAGCGATCCCTTGGATTGCAGCCCACCAGGCTCCTCCATCCATGGGATTTTCCAGGCAAGAGTACTGGAGTGGGGTGTCATTGCCTTCTCTGATAAACATGTGCACTCTACCTAACTGTGCTCATGAGCATTTCTGCCTAACTCTGTTGACCGTTACCGTAGGATTGCTTAAGCCTCCAGGGTTATATCGTGGTTTAAATAGCATGTTTCACTCATTCTCTACCCATCTGATTGCATCTTGCTGAATATACTGAGGTTTCTCCTATTTGTTATTAATTCTTGCAACCTTAAAAATACAGTAAACATTTGAAAGTAATAAGCATTTCTTTGTATTTTTTTCCCCAAAAATAAGTTTGGTTGTGTCACAGGATATGTTTAACAACGATCAATATCATTAGTACTGTAACAAGCCGAACTGTCAATTTTTTTCTAGTAACATGATTATTAGCTGAATATATGGAAAAATATATACAAATATGCACCATCTTCCTTAGTATATCAGGTCAGTCTTAAGATTTATGAAAGCCCATTTTCAAGTGAGACAAACAGCATGATGCCTCACGATTTTCAGAACTTCATCACTACTGATACTCTTATGTAGCTAAGACTTTTGAGTTGTACCATGTCTTTAAAACTATGATTTAAAGGTTTTTTTCAGAAAGTGCAGAAAATTCGACATTCGGAAAACTAAGATTATGGCATCTGGTCCCATCACTTCATGGCAAATAGATGGGGAAACAATGGAAACAGTGGCAAACTTTATTTTGGGGGCTCCAAAATCAGTGCAGATGGTGACTGCAGCCATGACATCAAAAGACACTTGCTCCTTGGAAGAAAAGCTACGACCAGCCTAGACAGAATATTAAAAAGCAGAGACATTACTAGGCCAACAAAAGTCCATCCAGTCAAGGCTATGTTTTTTCCAGTAGTCACGTATGGATGTGAGAAAGCTGAGTGCTAAAGAATTGATGCTTTTGAACTGTGGTGTTGGAGAAGACTCTTGAGAGTCCCTTGGACTGCCAGGAGATCGAACCACTCCATCTGAAAGGAAATCAGTTCTGAATATCCATTGGAAAGACTGATGTTGAAACTGAAACTCCAATACTTTGGCCATCGCGAAGTGTTGACTCATTTGAAAAGACCCTGATGCTGGGAAAGATTGAAGGAGGGAGGAGAAGGGGACGACAGAGGATGAGATGGTTGGATGGCACCACGGACTCGATGGACATGAGTTTGAGAAAGTTCAGGAGCTGGCGATGGACAGAGAGGCCTGGTGTGTTGCAGTCCATGGGGTTGCAAAGAGTTGGCCATGACTAAGAAAATGAACTGAACTGAATTCAGAAAATTCAAAACCAATGAACCTGCCTTTGTCTATGAGTTTACAAGGGCCATCCCTAAAAGGACGTGTCACATAACAACATAAGGCAGCTGACAAAGGACGTTGAAGTGACAGACTCATGTATCGTTTGGCTGTTTGGATGGTTATAGTCTATGGCAATTGGTTCCACACATACATTCCCAGTCTAGGTCCTTCCAATGCTATCATGAAAATTGCCTTTACACTGAGATGATGCATAGACCTTTCTTGTCACTTTGATAGTAGTCATCACCAGACAAGATGAGCAGTGGCTGTGAATTAGCCCTTGCTGGAAATGTCTTCCTTTGCTTTCATTATATTATATTTGGTTTTCTAAATTCCACACTCTCCTCCTCTTCCAGGTTAGACTTTCTTATTACAGGAAACTTTCCATTAAAGAAGATTTCAATTTATGAACATTTACTCCTAACATGTTTTTCAATTTTCTTGTTGTTTTTCTTCATTGTTAAAAGAAACAGAATAATCTTATCCGTACTTTCAAAGGCAATTATTCATAAGACAAAAAGGATGGAATCTACCTCACATTGTTTAAAATTTGTGTCTTTTCTTTGTCAGTTCTTGTTTCTATCCTAACAGCATTTGGGTAAAATATTTTATAGTTTTGGAAAAAATTGCTTTTTACTCTACAAAAGTTATTAAGCGTGCTGGTACTATAAATTTTTCCTGCAATTATAAATGTTACTGTGTGAAAAAAATGTTTCAGTTAAAATGTTACTCAGAGAAACAGCCAGGAGATTAACAGAGTGACAATCTCATTTCCTTTCATAAAACACTTGAAATATCTCTAAAATAAGCATTTCCTTTGAAATACTGAGGCTTAGCTTTGAGGTATATTGTTTTAGTAATTCTTCTTTGTCGGAAAAGACTGAGAGACGTCAAGCCCTTTCTTAGTAGTGTCTTTTTCCATGTTTCATAAGTTGCAATGTGTATTTCACTGCTGATGCTGCTAAGTCACTTCAGTCATGTCCAACTCTGTGTGACCCCCATAGATGGCAGCCCACCAGGCTCCCCCATCCCTGGGATTCTCCAGGCAAGAACACTGGAGTGGGTTGCCATTTTCTTCTCCAATGCATGAAAGTGAAAAGTGAGAATGAAGTCAGTCAGTCGTGTCTGACTCTTAGTGACCCCATGGACCGCAGCCCACCAGGCTCCTCCGTCCATGGGATTTCCCAGGCAAGAGTACTGGAGTGGGATGCCGGTGCCTTCTCCAGTGTATTTCACTAGAGTGAATCAAATTCATTCCTCTAAGTAGAGGTATTATTTCTAATGGTTATCCTTAGTGCAAGCATTTTTTCCATTGTCATACATATAGTGACATTCAATGAATATATGATAAAAACATAAGTGAGTGATACTTTTTAGTGCACTTTCTAATGTACTCAGTAAACAGTCTCTGCCTCATGACACATGTTTTATGAAGCCACCTTGATGAAACTAATTCGATTGTGTAGTCAATATATTTTTCACTGTCACATATTATTCTCTGCAGAGGAGGAAAAGAGTAAGGTATATATGGTAAAAAGAGTTATGCATATTTTATATATATATATATATATGTATAAAACTTGGTGGAATACTAGGTACATATGACATATAAGCAAATATGGAACTGTCATTGGACAAAATATATTCTAGGAAATACATGAGAAGAGATCATCATTTTCTAATGTTAAAATATTCTCTCAGTCATCAGTGACTAGTTTTAAAAGATATAAAATAGCTGGATTTCTTTGAACACTGTCCAACACACTGGTCAGTCTACAGGCTTAACCCCTCTTTTACTTAAATATATATTGGCTGCCACTGACTGGCACCATCTGGAGAGGGCAAAAGGAGGTCATTGTTGACACCTGGAAGTTTTTTTCTGGGTAATGGGCCATAACTATTCTGTCAGGCATACATCTCATGGTTTCTACCACCTTCTCCAATGAATCCCCTATTGTAAGCAGGTCGGGGCTGGGGGCGTGGAAGAGTGGCAGAGTAAAACAGGTGCACGTGACTTCCTTCATTAAGTTTCCTTCCAGGAGGCACCAACAAACTGGAAAGGCGAATTACACAGGTTCACAGGCAGGTCTGAGACTCCAGTATTCTGAACTACGTTTTGTTCTTATTAGCATCTTAAATTTACCTTGTTACATTCCCAAGATGATCACTTCTGACTGGCTATGTCAAGGGGTTAGCACAATTACTAGTGTATTATTAAAATGGATACATATATTAATGTTACCTTACTTTACCTATTTTGAGCCAGAGAAAAACGAAGAAATACTTTATTTTCACCTGATTAAAATGATGATAACTGCTGGTTGAAACTAAGAGAGTACAGAAAAGTATGAAGATAAAAACAAAATTACTCTGAATATTCAGCCATTCACACTTTGATATATTAAACATTTCCTCATTTCCTCAAATAGTTTGTTATTTTTGAAAGTGGAGGAAATGACCATCTCAGCAAGCAATCCTCATCTGTGTTTCTGATTATGCCCGTGATGCATTCCCAGGCATAGGACCGAGTTTAGTTTCAGAGTCGGCATTTTATCATATGCTCTATGGAAAAGTCTTATCAGTTTATACTGTAGAATATAATTGTTATCTGATAATCTCATCTTGACTGGTGTCTCTTGTTATACATTTTATAAAGGAAATCGCACAGAGTTGAACACGACTGAGCAACTGAAGTGAACTGAACTCTAATGTTTATTTGTTTAATTTGACATTTTCACATTATCAATACTGTCGACTTTATATTTATTTTAATTAATTTTGGCAAAGTATGTTGGATTTTAAATATTTTTTTAATAATCCATATGCACTTCAGTTTTACTTTTGGTCCTAATCATTTGTTTACAATAATAGATGAAAATGCATCTTCTAATTTGTTAATTGTTTTTACTTTTACTTATGCCAGCTTTGATAAACCACTCCAAGTTGGTGGTCAACTTTTCTTTATTTTCCCTTTGCTTTCTTCTATTATATATGCCCTATAAAGGCTTTCTGCATAAGATTTTATGATATATTTTCCTCATTTTTGGTACTCTTTTAACTTTTTCATATTGAACTTTTTAATCCCTCTAATTGTGTGAATGTAAGTGTATGAGTATCAGTCAAACCTAAAGGAAATCAACCCTGAATATTCATTGGGAGGATTGATGCTGAAACTGAAACTTCAATACTTTGGCCTCCTGATGCAAAGACCTGACTCTTTGGAAAAGACCCTGATGCTGGGAAAGATTGAAGGCAGGAGGAGAAGGGGAAGACAGATGAGATGGTTGGATGGCATCAGCAACTCGATGGACTGAGTTTGAGTGAACTCCGGGAGACAGTGAAAGACAGGAAAGCTGGGAGTGCTGCAGTTCATGGGGTCGCAAACAACTGGACTCGACTGAGCGACTAAACAACAACAACAATGTGTTTTTGCACCTAGCCATTATTAAATATAAAAAGAAACTTTAAGTTTCCCTTAAAGATTAAAAATTTTCCAAAAACTGTACACTTTGCTTTATTTACTTTTCTCCTTCAGTGGCTGAAAGATTGGTGTGTTGTTTCTAAGTCCATTAGTAGTTCACTTTGTTTTTGAAATATTTTCTTGAGTTTTTCTCTCTCTTTTATGATATCAAAATAATTAAGCAGGATACTTTGAAGATTCTTTGTAAGACCTGAAACAATATCAAATTCACCACTGTTTTTTTTTTTAATTGGAGTGTTAGATTCTTCTTATTAATGAAGTTTTTTTTTTTTTCATTTTATATGTTCCTTCTCAAATGTGTAAACTGGTATTTGCAATTAGACAATTGTTAGATTATACTACATAACCAGTTTTAGCACCTAACACCAAAGTATACCTTTTAAATTTTGATTCATTTGTCCATCTTTCGTGATTTAATATATATTTTCAAAGAAAGTTTTATGCCAAAAATGATTCTCCATTTCTTACCTAAATTAGTAACCCAAAATATTAATTACAATCAATATTTCTTGACTTCTTTAAGTATCCCATCCATCCTTTGAGAAAGGCCATATTACCTGACTCATAAACTTGGTGTGGGAATTAAGTGAACTAATGTTAGCTAACCACTGTGTTTGGTGCTATTCAGTTAATATCATTATTGAGATATTCTTTTAATTTCATTGATAAGGGATGTAACTTGGCTAGCAGGAAAAGTCTTTGGTTATAAGATTGGCTCCTCAAATCGATAACTTGCCTTTTAGCATTTAATGTGCTAGAGAAGATATCTGAAGCTTGTCTGAATTTTATTCCATTTTTATTATTATGTTTTTGTTATAGAAGATAGATGCTTACTTGTTTTTACAATTGATGAAAATATATGTGGCTTTCTCTGATTATCCCTGATTCATGATGATGCATTTCAATCCATACAGGTTAGATTTTTTTTTCATCTTGGAAATTCTTCCTTTATACTGATAAATATTTTTTTCACTTCACTTTTTTTTTTAATTTTCCGCACTCATCTCCAGATGCTCCTTTAACTCTAAGATTGTCTTTCCATTAACTTTTTAAATCACATCTGAACTATTTTCCCTTTTTCCTACCTCTGCGAGAACTTATCTGATTTATCATACATTCACTGATTTAATATCACACTGTGTTTCTGCCTTAGATGTGGCATGCATCTATTTTTCTTTCTTTTTTTTTTAGTTTACTCATTTATAGTGGGTTGAACTTTATCCTCCCAAAAGTCAGGTTCAAGTTTTAAGCCCTAGTAGCTGTAAATATGAACATCTGTAGAAATAAGATCTTTACAGATGTAATAAATTTAAAGATTTTAAGATGAGATAAAATGAATTTAGAATAAACCCTAAACCCAATGACTTACATTATTATTATTATTTTAAAGAGAATGACTTTGAGACACAGAGACATAGATGGTGAGGCAATGTGAAAACGGAAGCTGAGGTTTATACCAAAGATCACTGGCAACCAAGGATAGGCAAGAAAAAAGTGTGGAAAGAATTTTCCCTCAGCTCCTCCAGAAGGAGCCAACTATTTGGGTTGCCTTCATTTGATCGTGTGATTTTCAGAACTGTGAGCCAATAAATTTCTTGTGTTTTCTGATGCAAGATTTGTGGTAATTTGTTGTGGCAGCACTTCAGTTCAGTTCACTTCAGTCACTCAATCGTGTCCGACTCTTTGCGACCCCATGAATCACAGCACGCCAGGCCTCCTGTCCATCACCATCTCCCTGAGTTCACTCAGACTCACGTCCATCGAGTCAGTGATGCCATCCAGCCATCTCATCCTCTGTCGTCCCCTCCTCCTCCTGCCCCCAATCCCTCCCAGGATCAGAGTCTTTTCCAATGAGTCAACTCTTCGCATAAGGTGGCCAAAGTACTGGAGCTTCAGCTTCAGCATCATTCCTTCCAAAGAAATCCAGGGTTGAGCTCCTTCAGAATGGATTGGTTGGATCTCCTTGCAGTCCAAGGGACTCTCAAGAGTCTTCTCCAACACCACAGTTCAAAAGCATCAATTCTTCAGCACTCAGCCTTTTCACAGTCCAACTCTCACATCCATACATGACCACAGGAAAAACCATAGCCTTGAATAGATGGACCTTAGTTGGCAAAGTAATGTCTCTGCTTTTCAACATGCTATCTAGGTTGGTCATAACTTTTCTTCCAAGGAGTAAATGTCTTTTAATTTCATGGCTACAGTCACCATCTGCAGTGATTTTGGAACCCCCAAAAATAAATTCTGACACTGTTTCCCCATCTATTTGCCATGAAGTGATGGGACCAGATGCCATGATCGTCATTTTCTGAATGTTGAGCTTTACGCCAAGTTTTTCACTCTCCTCTTTCACTTTCATCAAGAGGCTTTTTAGCTTCTCTTCACTTTCTGCCATAAGGGTAGTGTCATCTACATATCTGAGGTTATTGATCTTTCTCCCGGCAATCTTGATTCCAGCTTGTGTTTCTTCCAGTCCAGCGTTTCTCATGATGTACTCTGCATAGCAGTTAAATAAGCAGGGTGACAATATACAGCCTTGACATACTCCTTTTCCTATTTGGAACCACTCTGTTGTTCCATGTCCAGTTCTAACAGTTGCTTCCTGTCCTGCATAAAGATTTCTCAAGAGGCAGGTCAGGGGGTCTGGTGTTCCCATCTCTTTCAGAATTTTCCTAGTGACAGCACTAGGAAATCCAATTTTATTTTATATTTTTAAAATTTCTTTGCCTCTGTTTTCTACTAAATGACAAGAGTCCAAGAATCAGGAAATAAGTTGTCAATTCTATTGTTTATTGACTTTTTCATTTATTTCCTTACTTTTCTTTTTTTTCTTTCAAAGATATTAAAGTAGGAAATTATGGTGGTCTCATTAGGGAATAAAAGCCAAATACTATATTAAATAAAACCTTTAATTATATTGTTAATGAAATGATTACATGTATAATTATAAAAAGGGATACAGTGAAGATCAAATCACATTGTATAGGATATGAGAAAAAGAAAATCTAATATACTGTATGATATTTAATATCAAATGCTAGAATTACTGTAACTCTAAAAGGAAAATCATATTCAAGATGGGTATCTTTTAAATTCAATGTGCAAAAGCTCTCTTAGTTTAGATTTCCCCAGAACAAAATCCTAAAGCAAAGATTATAGTACAATTAGTTTATTTTGGAGGTGAACCCCTCTGGTAAAGGAGTGAAGAAGTGAGACCAGGATGCAAAGTCAGCCAATAATGGTTGCTATAAAGCAATAAAATGACTATAGGTATCTGGAGCTTAGCCATGCAGAGAACTCTGGATACTAGGGCAAACCATGTTACTTCACATGAGAGGAAAGTATTTATATACCAACAGCCTCTGTCATTGGTGAGGTCTGTTCTTCTAGGTGGGAACCACAGCATTTCCTGAATACTTCTGGTTTGCTAATTGGGTGGGAAATCAGGCTCTGATTAACTAAGACAGGTCTTAGGGAAATCATAGGAGCATCGCAATATGTAAGACAATTGCTAACAAGCATGAAAGGGAAATTAATAATAACACAATAATAGTGGGAGACTTTAATACCCCATTCACACCTATGGACAGATCAACTAAGCAGAAAATTAACAAAGAAACGCAAACGTTAAACGATACAATTGACCAGTTAGACCTAATTGATATCTATAGGACATTTCACCCCAAAACAATGAATTTCACCTTTACTCAAGTGCACACGGAACCTTTTCCAGGATAGATCACATTCTGGGTCATAAATCTAACCTTGATAAATTCAAAAAAAATCGAAATTATTCCAAGCATCTTCTCTGACCATAATGCACTAAGGTTAGATCTCAATTATAGGAGAAAAACTATTAAAAATTCCAACATTTGGAGGCTGAACAACACCCTTCTGAATAATCAACAAATCACAGAAGAAATCAAAAAGAAATCAAAATATGCATCAAAACGAATGAAAATGAAAACACAACTACACAGAACCTTTGGGACACTACAAAAGCAGTGCTAAGAGGAAAGTTCATAGCAATACAGGCATACCTCAAGAAACAAGAAAAAAGTCAAATAAACAACCTAACTCTACACCTAAAGCAACTAGAAAAGGAAGAAATAGAGAACCCCAGAGTTAGTAGAAGGAAAGAAATCCTAAAAATTAGGGCAGAAATAAATGCAAAAGAAACAAAAGAGACCATAGCAAAAATCAACAAAGCAAAAAGCTGGTTCTTTGAAAGGATAAATAAAATTGACAAACTATTAGCCAGACTCATCAAGAAACAAAGAAAAAAAATCAAATCAACAAAATTAGAAATGAAAATGGAGAGATCACGACAGACAACTCAGAAATACAAAGAATCATAAGAGACTACTATCAGCAATTATATGCCAATAAAATGGACAACTTGGAAGAAATGGACAAATTCTTAGAAAAGTACAATTTTCCAAAACTGAACCAGGAAGAAATAGAAAATCTTAACAGACCCGTCACAAGCATGGAAATTGAAACTGTAATCAGAAATCTTCCAGCAAACAAAAGCCCAGGTCCAGGCGGCTTCACAGCTGAATTCTACCAAAAATTCCGAGAAGAGCTAACACCTATCTTACTGAAGCTATTCCAGAAAATTGCAGAGGAAGGTAAACTTTCAAACTCATTCTATGAGGCCACCATCACCCTAACACCAAAACCTGACAAAGACACCACAAAGAAAGAAAACTACAGGCCAATATCACTGATGAACATAGATGCAAAAATCCTCAACAAAATCCTAGCAATCAGAATCCAGCAACACATTAAAAAGATCATACACCATGACCAAGTGGGCTTTATCCCAGGGATGCAAGGATTCTTCAATATCCGTAAGTCAATCAATGTAATTCACCACATTAACAAACTGAGAAATAAAAATCATATGATTATCTCAATAGATGCAGAAAAAGCCTTTGACAAAATTCAGCATCCATTTATGATAAAAACTCTCCAGAAAGCAGGAATAGAAGGAACATACCTCAACATAATAAAAGCTATATATGACAAACCCACAGCTAACATTATCCTCAATGGCGAAAAATTGAAAGCATTTCCCCTAAAGTCAGGAACAAGACAAGGGTGTCCACTGTCACCACTACTCTTCAACATCGTACTGGAAGTTTTGGCCACAGCAATCAGAGCAGAAAAAGAAATACAAGGAATCCAAATTGGAAAAGAAGAAGTAAAACTCACTGATTGCAGATGACATGATCCTCTACATAGAAAATCCTAAAGACTCGACCAGAAAACTACTAGAGCTAATCAATGAATATAGTAAAGTTGCAGGATATAAAATCAACACTCAGAAATCCCTTGCATTCCTATACACTAATAATGAGAAAGTAGAAAAAGAAGGAAACGATTCCATTCACCATTGCAACGAAAAGAATAAAATACTTAGGAATATCCCTACCTAAAGAAACTAAAGACCTATATATAGAAAACTATAAAACACTGATGAAAGAAATCAAAGAGGACACTAATAGATGGAGAAATATATCATGCTCATGGGTTGGAAGAGTCAATATAGTGAAAATGAGTATACTACCCAAAGCAATCTACAGATTCAATGCAATTCCCATCAAGCTACCAGCAGTATTTTTCACAGAACTAGATCAAATAATCTCAAGATTTGTATGGAAATACAAAAACCTCAAATAGCCAAAGCAATCTTGAGAAAGAAAAATGGAACTGGAGGAATCAACTTGCCTGACTTCAGGCTCTACTACAAGCCACAGTCATTAAGACAGTATGGTACTGGCACAAAGACAGAAATATAGATCAATGGAACAAAATAGAAAGCCCTGAGACTAACCCACACACCTATGGACACCTTATCTTCAACAAAGGAGGCAAGAATATACAATGGAGTAAAGACAGTCTCTTTAACAGGTGGTGCTGGGAAAACTGGTCAACCACTTGTAAAAGAATGAAACTAGACCCCTTTCTAACACCATACACAAAAATAAACTCAAAATGGATTAAAGATCTAAATGTAAGACCAGAAACTATAAAACTCCTAGAGGAGAACATAGGCAAAACACTCTCCGACATAAATCACAGCAGGATCCTCTATGATCCAACTCCCAGTATACTGGAAATAAAAGCAAAGATAAACAAATGGGATCTAATTAAAATTAAAAGCTTCTGCACAACGAAGGAAACTACAAGCAAGGTGAAAAGACAGCCTTCTGAATGGGAGAAAACAATAGCAAATGAAACAATGACAAACAACTAATCTCAAAGATATGCAAGCAACTTATGCAGCTCAACTCCAGAAAAATAAATGATCCAATAAAAAAATGGGCCAAAGAACTAAATAGGCATTTCTCCAAAGAAGACATACGGATGGCTAACAAACACATGAAAAGATGCTCAACATCACTCATTATCAGAGAAATGCAAATCAAGACCACAATGAGGTACCATTTCACACCAGTCAGAATGGCTGTGATCCAAAAGTCTACAAGCAATAAATGCTGGAGAGGATGTGGAGAAAAGGGAACCCTCTTACACTGCTGGTGGGAATGCAAACTAGTACAGCCATTATGGAAAACAGTGTGGAGATTCCTTAAAAATTGCAAATAGAACTGCCTTATGACCCAGCAATCCCACTGCTGGGCATACACACCGAGGAAACCAGAATTGAAAGAGACACATGTACCCCAATGTTCATTGCAGTGCTGTTTATAATAGCCAGGACATGGAAGCAACTTAGATGTCCATCAGCAGATGATTGGATAAGAAAGCTGTGGTACATATACACAGTGGAATACTACTCAGCCCTTAAAAAGAATAAATTTGACTCAGTTCTACTGAGATGGATGAAACTGGAGCTGATTATACAGAGTGAAGTAAGCCAGAAAGAAAAACACCAATACAGTATACTGACACATATATATGGAATTTAGAAGACAGTAATGATGACCCTCTATGTGAGACAACAAAGAGACACAGAGGTATAGAGTGGACTTTTGGACTCTGAGGGAGAGGGAAAGGGTGGGATGGTTTGGGAGAATCGCAATGAAACATGTATATTTTCTTGTAAGAAACGAAGCGCCAATCTATGATCAATGTAGGATGCAGGATGCATGGGGCTGATGCACAGGATGATTCAAGTAGAGGATGTGGGGTGGGAGGTGGGAGGGGGCTTCGGCATTGGGAGATTGTGTTCACCTATGGCTGATTCGTGTTCATGTATGGCAAAACAAATACAGTATTGTAATTTAAAAAATAAATAAATTTAATAAAAAAAAATAGAAGTCAAGTCAGTGCACTCTGAAGTAGTAGAGGGCATGGACTGGACACCAATCGTGTCAGCCATAGTAGCATTAAATACAGGGGTCCTCTCTGAATTTCTGAAGGTCCAAGGTTAGCACTGGCAGCACGGAGTCCATATGGACAGAGCGCTGACCCCGCGGGAGCTCTGGATGGCATTTCTGCAGTTCTCTTGACCTTCCTGTCGTGGTTGCTAGTTGACTATAATATCTCCAAGCTTTGTGTTCCTTTAACTATGAGTAAAAGGAGAAGTAAAAAGGACCAGAGGTCAGCAGAGATTTTCTCTGCATGAATCTCTTTTCAACAGGAGAGAAAAATCTACCATAGAATCCCCCAGCTGACTTCTTAATATTTCACTGATGCCATGGAAATAGGAAGGGACCTATTTTCCTTCAGATGAAGGACTCTTAATCTAGTATTTGAACAAATCTGAGATTTGATCACAAGGGAGATGTGGAGAATGGAAATGACTTCTGGAAACAACAGCCTAGCCTACTAAAATACATAAAAGGAAACATGAGCCTGCAGATGTTTTATGTGTAAAAACTGTTTCCTCAGTTTTATTTTGTTAACTATTCTCATATATAATGTAATTCTTAGAGGTAACAAGCTAACATACTCATTTACACTATACACACACACATACACACACACCTGTGTCTGAGTGGCTATGTATCTCTTTGAATTTGTTTCAATGTGATTAGTTCAAATTTTTCATATCCTCAAAATTTAGGGGAGATTGTCTCCTGGTTTTTAAGTATTTCAAGTCCCTTCTTGATATTTTATTTTCTGGCAGTAGGTACTCCATGTAATCATAGATCTTAACCATTATTCCCATCTAAAATTTTAAGTTTCAGTCTTACATAACTAAAATGAACACAATTAAGACTCTACAAGGACAGTGAGTCTCTCTCTTGTACAATTTTTGGTCTCATTTCAATAGAAATTGTTGTAAATGCGAGTGGCTTCTGTCATCTTTCATCTATTAGTACTGACATGTGTGTGATCTTAGATAGGTCTTGCTTTTAATTTCCATTGCATTTCATCCAATAGTTCCCCAGAACTTAACAGATTTATAAGCTTAATTTAAATTTAATTAGACAAAGAAAAACAAATTGTTGAGAAAATAATGAAGCATTATTCTAGACTTTTATGAGCTTACTTTTAGATCTAAAAAAATCCCCACACCCTTTTATCTGGGAATTGTTCACTTATCTAATAGATAAAACTCCAAAGCTCACTGGCTTGACACCATACATTTGTTTCTCATTTCATTAAATGAAATTTAAAGCAGAGTTCTTAGTTGGTGACTCCAAGATCAGATCTTAACTTTGGTTTTATCTTTTTCAGTAAATGATTTCTGAGACCACTAAGCTAGGGCAGATAGCAAGCACAAGGAAGGGATTGGGAGATTTGTGAGGGTAAGTCCTAGAAGCAGCTTGCATGAAATGCTCACATTTCATTGTCTAGACCCAGATGCATAATCAAAACTAATTGCAAATGAGTCTAGGAAATATAGCCTACTAATTACAAAGGAGTCTAGGAAATATAGCCTGACTCTGTGACCAAAAAAAAAAAAAATAGACTTGGTGATCAATTCATATCACCACAACATTCTATTAATTGTAAATTGCAAGAAAACAACTGCCATTCACTAACAAGCAAGTAAACAACAATATGAGGTGCTTTCTAAAGTTTATTCATTAAAAAATGTTGTCAACTTAGTAAATATTAGACCAAACACTGAGTATTAGGTTTGTGATTTTAGATCTTGCCAAAATGTTAAAAAAAAAAAAATGCTTTATTCTACAAATATCATTGTCTACTAGCCACTAAGAATTGTAATTACATTTAGCATTATACATTAATAATATTTTAATTGTTTAGTCTTACCTAATACTGATAACACTTAAGAAATAATTCTGATTTATTATGAATAAATACTAATTTATTCAGGTCTTTATACATATGAGAAGAAAGAGAACTTCTCATTTCATCAAAAAAAAAAAAAGTAACTGGTGCTGATTTTATTCACTATCACAGAAAACACACTGGTCACAGAAAACACTCTCTCTTCCAACAAAACAAGAAACGACTCTGCACATGGACAGATGGCTAATACCGAAATCAGATGGATTATATTCTTTGCAGCCACAGATGGAGAAGCTCTATACAATCAGGAAAAACAAGACCTGGAGCTGACTGTGGCTCGGATCATGAACTCCTTATTGAAAAATGCAGACTTAAATTGAAGAAGGTAGGAAAAACCACTAGACTATTTAGAGATGACCTAAATCAAATCCCTTATGATTATACAGTAGGAGGGACAAATAGATTCAAGTGATTAGATCTGATTGAAAGAGTGCTTGAAGAATGAAGCATAGAGGTTCATGATATTGTATAAGAGTCAGTGATCAAGACCATTCCCACAGAAAAGAAATGCAAAAGGCAAAATGGGTGTCTGAAGAGGCCTTACAAATAGATGAGAAAAGAGAAGCTAAAGGCAAATGAGAAAATGAAAGATACAAGCATCTGAATGCAGAGTTCGAAAGACTAGCATGGAGAGATAAGAAAGCCTTCCTCAGTGATCAATGCAAAGAAATAGAGGAAAACAAAATACAGTTGGAAAGACTAGAGATTGCTTCAAGAAAATTAGAGACAAGAAGGGAACATTTTTCATGCAAAGATGGGCTCAATAAAGGACAGAAATGGTATGGACCTAACAGAAGCAGAGGGTATTAAGAAGAGATGACAGAAATAACAAGGCTTCCCTCATAGCTCAGCTGGTAAAGCATCTGCCTGCAGTGCAGGAGACCTGGGTTTGATTCCTGGGTTGGGAAGATCCCCTGGAGAAGGAAATGGCAACCTACTCCAGTATTCTTGCCTGGAGAATCCCGTGGACAGAGGAGCCTGGCAGGAGTCTGATACAACGTAGTGACTAAAGCACCACTACCATACAAAAAAGATCCTAATGACCCAGATAATCACGATGGTGTGATCACTCACCTAGAGCCAGACCTCCTGGAACGTGAAGTCAAGTGGCCCTTATGAAGAATCACTACAAACAAAGCTAGTGGAGGTGATGGAATTGCCGTTGAGCTATTTCAAATATTAAAAGATGATGCTGTGAAAGTGCTGCACTCTATATGCCAGCAACTTTGGAAAACTCTGCAGTGGCCACAGGACTGGAAAAGTTCAGTTTTACTCCTATTCCAAAGAAGGGCAATGTCAAAGGATGTTTAAAGTGAAAGTAAAAGTGAAATCACTCAGTCGTGTCCGACTCTTTGCGACCCCGTGGACTGTAGCCCACCAGGCTCTTCCATCCATGGGATTCTCCAGGCAAGAATACTGGAGTAGGTTGCCATTTCCTTCTCCAGGGGATCTTCCCAACCCAGGGATCGAACCCAGGTCTCTTGCATTGCAGGCAGATGCTTTAACCTCTGAACTACTAGGGAAGCCCAAAGGATATTTAAACTACCACATAATTGCACTCATCTCACACTAGCAAAGTAGTGCTCAAAATACTCCAAGTAAGGCTTCAGCAGAACTTCAACTGAAAACTTCCAGATGTTCCAGCTGGGTTTAAAAAGGCAGAAGAAACAGAAATCAAATTGCAACATCCATTGGATCATAGAAAAAGCAAGAGAGTTCCGGAAAAACACCTACTTATACTTTATTGACTATGCCAAAGCCTTTGCCTGTGTGGATAACAACAAACTGTGGAAAATTCTTCAAAAGATGGAAGTACCAGACTTCCTTACCTGCCTCCTGAGAAATCTGTATGCAGGTCAAGAGCAACAGGTAGAACTGGACATGGAACAACAGACTGGCTCCAAATCAGAAAAGGAGTACGTCAGAGCTGTATATCATCACCCTATTTTTATTTAACTTACATGCAGAGTACTCAGTGACAAACACTGGGCTGAAAGAAGCAAGCACAAGCTGGAATAAAGATTGTGGAGAGAAATATCAATAACCTCAGATATGTAGATGACACCACCCTTATGGCAGAAAGCAAAGAGGAATGAAAGAGCCTATTGATAAAAGTGAAAGAAGACAGTGAAAAAGCTGGCTTAAAACTCAACATTCAAAAAACTTAAGATCATGACATCTGGTCCTGTCACATAATGGAAAATAGAAAGGAAACAATGGAAATAGTGACAGACTTTATTTTCTTGGGCTCCAAAATCACTCCAGATGGTGACTGCAATCGTGAAATTAAAAAAAAAAAAAATTAAAAATAAAACAAACCTGTTCCTTGGGGAAAAAGCTATGACAAATCTAGACAGCATAAAAGAAGAGACAAAGAGATGAAAAGAGAAAAAGAGAGATGTTTTCTTTGCTGACAAAGGTCCATCTATTCAAAGCTATGGTTTTTCCAATAGCCATGTGAAAATTGGTCCATACAGAAAGTTGAGTGCTGAAGATTCAATGTTTTTGAATTATGATGTTGAAAAAGACTCTTGAGAGTCCCTTGGACTGTAAGACAATCGTGCCAGTCAATCATAAAGGAAATCAACCCTGAATAATCACTGGAAGGACTGATGCTGAAGCTGAAGCACCAGGACTCTGGCCACCTGATGTGAAGAACTGACTCATTGGATAAGACCCTGATGCTGGGAAAGACTGAAGATGTATGGAGAAGGGGCAACAGAGAATGAAATGGTTGGATGACATCACCAACTCAATGGACATGAGACTGAGCATGCTCAGGAAGCTGGTGATGGACAGGGAAGCCTGGTGTGCTGCAGTCCACGGGGTCGCAAAGAGTCGGACATGCCTGAGCGACTGAACTGACTGAACTGAAGGCGACTGCTCTTTTGTGATGTAATAGGATGACACTCATTCTCACCTAATTACTAGTACAATGATGTAAACTTGCTGCCTTTTATGGAGAAATGTCATATTTAATTTCAGAGTTGTATTCAGTGAAGAGCACAGTTACTATATTTATTCTAGTTCACTCCTAGAGCTTGAAATATTGTGGCTATGCAGTATATTTTCAACTTTTGGAAAAAATTTGAAAACTCTGTCCCAGGCAAATTGCAAAAGCATGAATTTTTAAAGCAGATGTATCCGCATGGCTAGCTTTCGTGTGGTTTGTTTCTGTTTAGCTTAACCTGTTTGCTTCTTAAATGACATTGGGGAATGTGTTAAATTTGTAGAATTAGGACTAGTACATCTTCACAGAATTTTTTTAATTTATTGAAGTATATTTGCTTTAAAATATTGTGTTATTTTTTGCTGTACAGCAGAGTGAGTCACTTATACATACATATACATATATGTCATCTTTTACAGTTTCTTTCCCATTTAGTTTACCACAGAGTATTGAGTACAATTCACTGAGCTGCACATTAGGTTCTCATTACTTATCTGTTATATATATAATAGTGTATATTTGTCAACCCCAATGAATTAAACACCAAAATGCAAGGCTAGACAATATAAAACTCTTAGAGGAAAACATAATACCCAGCGCAAACTTTTTTGACCCACTTCCAAAGATAATAGCAAAATTAAAACAAAATAACAAATAAAACCAAAAATAAACAAATGGGGCCCGGAGTAAACTTAAAAGATTTTCCGCAGCAGAAGAAATCATAGACAAAGACAAAAGGCAGTCCTCAGAATGGGAGAAAATATTTGCAAAGGAAGCAGCTGAGAGGGCTTGTTGCTGTTCACTCAGTCCTGTCCAGCTCTTCTTGACCCCATGGACTTGGAACATACCAGTCTCATCTGTCCTTCACCATCTCCCGGAGTTTGCGCATGCTCGTGTCTGTTGAGATGATGATGCCATATAACCATCTTATCCTAGTCTCCAAAATAAATTATTACAAACAACTCATGTAGCTCAATATCAAACAGCAAACAAACAACCCAATGAAACCATAAGTGGAAGATCTAAATTGATATTTCTCCAAAAAATGGTCAAGGAGCATATGAAAACTTGCTCCACATTACTGATTATTAGAGAAATGCAAATCAAAACTATAGTGAAGTATCATCTAACACTGGTCATCATCTTCCCAGAAATTTAATATTACAAAGTTTTTTTCAAAATTTTTGTTTATCTATGAATTATACCTCTAGTTAATAGTTACTGATATTTATTTTTGCTTTGTCATTTTCTTGTTGGAACTGAGAAACTGTGAAACCTTAAAGCACTTCCTGGGGACTCCACTGACTCCCAAATGCTCCACCTTGATTACAAAAGAATCAAAATTCCTGACTCAGACAAAGGCTGTTTCCCCAGAAGAAGGAAGATAAGAATTAAGAATTGCCTACATACACGTACACACTCACACACACACCCCCTTGAAAATTAGAATTAATGATAGCTTAGGAACAAGGCATAGGCATATGTTTTCTGATCTCAAGTCAGACTTCTTCATTAACCTTCTTTCTGCAAAAGGTAAAGAGATATCTTTTTTTTTTTCTTAAATGTAAAATGAAACCTTAAACTGCCAAGGTTTATTCCCTTGATTCTATTTTATTTCCAATACTTGAGTAATCTTTCTTGTGTGGTCTGCATAACATAAAAAGAAAGAGAATTATTCCTTTGAAAACAGCATCATTTATGTATGTATGTATATATATATATATATAAATATACAACAAATCAATAAGCAGAAAATGTAACTAATTATTTATCTTTATAATTGTGAAAAGCTGTATTGGAAAGTGTGAACTAGGGGCTACAAATCAATTTGTATTTTTATTTGTTAAAGTAAGAAGGTAAGAGAAAATGTTTGATGAATTCCAGAGTTGGGTAGTGCCTATTTTGTAACACAGCTATCTGAGGATTGTGACACAAATAGAAGTATATACTCTGAGTAATTACCACCTGTGCCTAGGGTGAGGTCAATAACAACCTACTGACCAAATATTTTGTCTTAATGTGAGACTCACCATGTATTGTTTGTAATATTATGCTATTATAATATATTATATATTTTTATAATATATATATAATATAATATATAATAATATATAATTATAATATATTATTATGTATTATATATTCAAAATTAGGCAGTTCTACTTATTTAACAAAAGAGAGTGTGAATGGAGTTGAGAGTCCTTGCTTTGAAAACTTTCCTTCACGGATACTTACCAGGGAAACGTGATCTGCTGACCCATTGTGATAGCCAGGCTCCAAGACGGTCCACAGTAAT
This sequence comes from Nanger dama, assembly GCA_917880005.1. NCBI lineage: Eukaryota > Metazoa > Chordata > Mammalia > Artiodactyla > Bovidae > Nanger > Nanger dama. Next base: position 5,035,829 of record CAKJTW010000003.1, on the reverse strand, counting down.
TCTCACCATCTGGAGCTTGCACCACGATTATCCCTTTTACAGTTCATATGACTGACCTGTTCAATCAAGAAAATATTGCAGAATTTATGATGTGTGACTTTCTAGGCTAGGTCATTGAAGATAATGTCACTTCTACCTTGCGCTTGACCATGTCATTATTCTATAGGAAGCCATCCATTAAAGCCAGCTCCCATGCCTTGAGGACTTTCAAACAGTCTGTGGAGAGGTACACGCAACAAAGAAACGAAGCTTCCTGCCAATAGACAGTATCAGCTTGCTAGTGATCAAAGTTAGCCATTTTGAAAGAAAGTCCTCCGACTCAGTCAAGCCTTCACATGCCTGCTTTATTAGCTAGCATTTTTAAAACAAACAGTTAAATCAGAACCATCCAGCACAAATAGCATATTCAAAATGCAGAGTCAAGAAAGACCATTTCAGAACTGAAAGGTGTTATAATTTGCCTTGGATATCGATTTCACTCAATGGCTTCAGGTTAAGAGCTCCTGGAAGGGTTGGAAAGGACACTCTCAGTGATTACATAAGAAGGCTGTCCTGCACGCACTGCCGGTTTCCTAGGCTCTTCAGCAGATAAGACAACAAAGACTCCCCTATGTACCCCCTCTCTTTGACTTGCTTCAGCTCATATCCACATGTTTCTCACAGATCCAAGCTGAATTACGTCTTTGAGTGGGATGAGCTGAGAGAGGCTTTGCTTTAATATCCACTTCAAATGTAGAAATGACTCCATGTGAATTCTCCTAAGTCCCCCTCTGTATCTTCTTTTAGAGGCTGGTCATTTTGAAAAATAATTTTTTTTTTCTTCCTAGTTGAATGTCTGCTTTCTTAATCACAATGCATTATTATTCTTTGATAAGCCTTAGAAATTTAGGTGATATAAATATTTCCCCATATCCTGACAATTAATTTGCATGCTCAGTCCAAGCAAACCTGAGCTCATTTAACCAAAAAGGGCAGTTTATTTTGAGGTACTAACTCTGGCTAGAAAGGTTGAAATTATTGCATAAACAAGACTTCTAGTTCATTGCTTTTGAAGACTGTGACAGTTAACAGAATTACTGTGAGCTTAGTAACACTCAAAGCTATAATATATATAAAGACTAAATTTTGCAAGAAAATTTGTGACAAAGGGTTGTAAAGATTACTTTTTAACATATATCCACATGGCAATGGGTCACCGTAGTTTCAAGAAAGTTATCTGTGAAACTGACATGTTAGATGAATCTGTGTAAACATGATGTACTGTTGGTAGTTTTTAGTATCTGATATTTTTCTAAAGCAAAATTCAAAAAATTATTTTATGAATGTCAACATTAATTAATTAATTAATATTTATTGTTTTCCAGTTGCCAAGTCGTGTCTGACTTTTTTTTGACCCCATGGACTGAAGCGTACCAGGCTTCCTTGTCCCTCACCATCTTCCAGGGTTTGCCCAAGTTCAAGTCCATTGAATCAGTAATTAATTAATAAGTATAATTAATTAATTATATTGAGATGTGCATCCTATATATCCTACTATTCTATTTGAAATGTAGTAGTCTATTAAAGTACAATGAATATATAAACTTTTCTTCAGCAAATTTCTTAAATTCTTATTGGAAATTTTGGTCTGGCAAAAAAAAAAAATGTTTTATTTATGTCGATAAAATATATGAACATTCCTAGTTAATGGTATCGAAAAATTCTAAGGACACAGAGCAAGACAGAATTCTTTCAGACTGAATGCTAGTGAAGGGCGAAATATATGAAAAGCATCGACATGTCAGAAGATGTATATCACCGTCAGCACCATTTTCTCTAATAAATGTCTTAATCCATAAGCAGGACTCTTTTCTTTATGGAAAACTCGGCGGATACTGACTGTTTAACTGCTTCTAAGATAAAATACACTTAAGTGGAGTCAGATGATTAATTGGTGATGGACTATGCATACTCTTTCACTAAGACCACATCAGGAAAAGGGACCTTTCTTAAAGCATGCGTTTAGCTTCCTGGCCTAAATTTGAACCATTGGTTTGAGAGACACTACTCTTCATGTTCTCAGGTTAGGAGCATATGTAGGAAGAGGTCAGATTTTCCTTCTTCTTATTATTTTTTAGTGATATAGCAGAGACTGTCAGGCTGGGAGGTAACTCTCTAATGTCTGCATGGTCACCCTCGGGTGTGTCCTTGCCTGTTATGACTCTATACTGCTCCCATTGTGGGAACTGTATGCAATATAGAATCACTCCAAATGAAAACAGTGTGTATATGTGCTTACCTATCTCCTCAGTCTTCCTCAACTTTGCTGTTGAGTACCTTTAGAACTAAGCTTTATACCCCCTTCCCTTATCTCACAAAGTTCCAGGAACACAAGCTTGTAATTTATAACAAAGATTTAGTGAACATTCGGAGGTGATGGAGCTGAGAGCATAAACAGCACTCAGCTTTAAGCAGAATGTCAAATATTAATGTGCCTGGGAAATCTTCATCCACTTCTTACTGCAGGAAACCTTTTGAGGGTCATGTCCTTCCAAACCCCCAGCTGCCAATGGAACATTTGTATCTAAGGATGCTCCCTCTTACTTCTGCTCTCAGGTTCTCAAAGTACTCCTCTGGGAATGAGAGAGAAAGTCCACTCCTATTACTAGAATACGTAGAAAAAAACAGAAACTAAAAAACTCTGAAAATCTAGTCTGTCTAGCCTCTAACTGAGACATTTTCTTTCATAGCCATTAGTTTGCACTTTTTCCTTAGCAAATGAGTAATCCCTTTTATAAAAGAATGTTATTTATCTATTCAGTGTTTTAAGGCAAGATGACTCAAGTTGTAGCTCAGTGTTAATCAGACTTACGTGTCCCCTACCTGGTGGCTCAGTGGTAAAAAATCTGCTTGCTGTACAGGAGACATGGTTTGATCCTGGGTCGGGAAGATTCCCTGGAGAAGGAAACGGCAACCCGTTGCAGTATTCTTGCCTGGGAAATCCCATGAACAGAGGAGCCTGGTGGGCTGCAGTGCATGGGGTCACAAGAGAGTCTTGTACACGACTTAGTTACTAAACAGCACAGCAACCCCTACTTACAGGGTTAAGCAGCACGTGGGGGATGGTAACGTGGTTGGGAGAGCTGCGAATAGTGAAGCAGCGTGTAACACCAGCGTGGTTGCACAGTATCTCCAGGTGGCTGAAATAAAAATCAGACATATTATAAAGAAACAACTAAAAAACCTAATTTAGTTCCTAGGGGGAAAATTCATAATAAATATTCTTATTCTATCTATATTTTTTTACAGAAATAGCATTCACCTAATTTGATAAACATAACCCACATTTGAAAGAAAATTCATTTTCCAGGAGTCTAACATTTCTCAGGTTAGCTTATGGGTTTATGTCACTAGACTTAATAATGATATTTCTATGTAGTCTATGCTTTTCATGAATATTTGATGAATTTTAAATTTTTGTGTATGACCATCTGAGTGGAATTTTATAAAATGTTAATTTTCTGAGCATTTGAAATGAAAATTTGGTATGAAAATTTATTTGGAGAGAATACCACCACTTTTTGGTGGCATAAAGGGAATAGATATTAATGCTATTGACTTATTTTTTGCGCATAAACACAAGTCCAAAATCATTTGCAGATTTAACCCAAGGAAGCAGTTTCTTCCTCAGGGCATTTTGGCATTTTGGCAGCGGTCTTGAGTTGCTTTTTCCTCTCCTCTTTGGCTGTTCTCCTTGGGGCTCAGAGCAGGGACTATCCATTAAGATCAGATGCATGTAATCATGATCAATTTCCTGTAAAAGCAGAAGGGGTGGGCACACAGATGCTTGGCCTCTCATTTTTTATTGGTGTCCATGGTGGTGTTTTTCTATCCATAATAATAGCAGCTAGAATCCAAGTCTGTAGTGGAGAGGAGAAAAGAGAAAATGAAACTCCTCTTAGGTATAAGATTATTCCCTATTTCTCTGGTTTCTTTTTCTTTAAGTGAATTTTCCACAGTTCCAGTTTCTCTGCTACATGCAATGTGATGAAAGCTATGGGAACCTGGACTCAACTCAGTGCATACTTATTTGACACCACAAACCTGAAGGAATGTCACTTTATTTCAAATGTCAGTATCCAGTGTTTCACGGAGAACAAATCTGCCATAGAAAGTCCCCAAAGTACCTATAACTGGCTATTGCTTGCTGGAAGTCTCAGCTGTGAAAAGGCACTTTCATTTTTGTTGGCACTCAATATATTTGGGGATATAAAGAACACTTGGTACATTGGTAGGTTACACAATGAATAACAAAGAGAAAGCAGAAAGAGCTTTCTCTTGTTCTACAGAACATATATATGATAAATGTGTGTGTGTTTGCATGTGTGTATATATACATACATAACTATTTTATATATAAGCTTTCATATATGAGTTGTGTATTCTATTGCTTATTTTACATATTACCTCAATTTTCTCATGAAAATAAAGGTTCTGACTTAAAGCTCCCTGAAAAAGCAGATTTTTCAATACCTCAATGCCATTTTCTTTCAGTTCCCTTCAAAATACTTTACTAGACCTACAATTTTATGATTATACTCTTAGCTTCATGTCAAGAATAGAGATTATAAAATGTGCCACATGAAGAATATTCTGAATCTTTTATGAAACAGTTCCTTCAGAAATTGTTCATTATGATATTCAGTTCCTCTCATAATCAGAGCTTCAGAATGGTAGAACTAGGAAAAAGCATCTCTTATTATATAATTGTTATTATGTAAGGAGAAGGCAATGGCACCCCCACTCCAGTACTTTTGCCTGGAGAATCCCATGGATGGAGGAGCCTGGTGGGCCACAGTCCATGGGGTTGCTAAGAGTCGGACACAACCGAGCAACTACACTTTCCCTTTTTACTTTCACGCATTGGAGCAGGAAATGGCAGCCCACTCCAGTACTTTTGCCTGGAGAATCCCAGGGATGGCGGAGCCTGGTGGGCTGCCGTCTATGGACTCGCACAGAATCGGACACAACTGAAGCGACTTAGCAGCAGCAGCAGAGTATATAAAATAATTTATTTTCCGTTGGCTGGGAACTCATTGATAAAGTTTAAACTTACCTCCAATTACTCCCCCTTAGCTCCAACATCTTAATAAACCTTTCCACTCATCTTTAAAAATTAGTAATAAAAATAGTAGTTATTATAGTAAAAGGTTTACTTCCCTTACAAACTCAGCAGACCTCAGGGCAGAGGGTGTGGTGACTTAGTCATTCTAGGCTGCTGTAAAAAGACATTTCCTTGGGATAGCTGGAAAAGTCACAGTTTGCTCTACATCAGTCCTACTTAACAGCTGGACAACAAGAAGCTTTGGTGCCAACAGCTAGATGCTTGCCCTCACATAAGGGCTGGCTGGTTGATTGGCTTTGTTTCTTAATCCAGGTGATATTAATTCTCCATGTCTGCACACACACCCAAGCCATTTGGTGAAGGTTCCAAGGCAATAGACCTTCTGAGAATGCAAGCCGTTACCCTCCCAGTAGGCATTCTCTTAGCCAGACTTTTCTGGCATCTTCTGGACAGATTTTTTTCATCTCAGAACAATGTCCCACTTGAGGCTTCCCATCACCAAGGTTCCCCGATTCTTCCCAAGCTTCCCTGGTTTCATATACTCAACTGTATATCCCCATAGACCACTAACATTCTGCCCATCTTTTCTTAATTGGAAAATCCCCATGGCAGATCACCACGAAACTTTGTTTCTTGTGAAAACTAGACCACAGATTATTAGCAACAGAACATTTGCCTCTCCTGTTGCTGAATGCAGAGAAGACTTGGTCTTCAGCAACAAAACCAAGTGTCATCTTCCCTGAGGTAAAGAATGAATTTTCTATTCAACATGACAGAATTATCTCTCTGCTATACATGGGTGCATGCTGCTGCTGCTAAGTCACTTCGGTAGTGTCTGACTCTGTGTGACCTCATAAACAGCAGCCCACCAGGCTCCCCCGTCCCTGGGATTCTCCAGGCAAGAACACTGGAGTGGGCTGCCATTTCCTTCTCCAGTGCATGAAAGTGGAAAGTGAAAGTGAAGTTGCTCAGTCGTGTCCCACTCTTAGCGACCCCATGGACTGCAGCCCAGCAGGCCCCTCTGTCCATGGGATTTAAGTCCCTTCAATCATGTCCATCTCTTTGTGACCCCATGGGCTGTAGCCCACCAGGCTGCACTGTCCATGAGGATTCTCCAGGCAGGAATACTGGAGTGGGTTGCCATGCCCTCCTTCAGGGGAGCTTTCCAATCCAGGGAGGGAACCCAGGTCTCCTGCAATGCAGCATGTTCTCTGCTGTCCGAGCCACCAGGGAATCCATAAATCAATTCACATAATAAAGAGAATAAGGCCGATTTTCATGTGCAAATAGTGTGAAGACTGAAATCCTGCCGATCTTCACTGGTCGTTAGTGTGTTACCATTCTCAGGAAGATTTGTACGATTTCCCTTCATCTTCATTAGAAACATAATTAATTATCATTATCCTGAATACACTGATGAAGACTTAGATGCTCAGGTAACTAGTGTGGGAGAGCAAGACAGAGATTTAAAAGCTGGATATCTCAGTCTCTTTCTTTTCTATCACATATCTAAACCATGCGGAAGCCTTCTGTTGATGACCTTCAAGCAAATCATTTTGTATGACCAGTTTTAGTACAGATTTTCTTTTTTTTTTTTTGTTTCTGTTTTTATGGCAACTCTTGCTGGTGATTTTGAAAGAAGATGGAATAAAAATCTTAAGGGCAATAATGAATGATGATTTATGTTTAAAAACAATGAAAATTTCACCAATATTATTAGTCAATTAAACTTCCATATTTCCAAAGATGGTGCCTTGTTTTGGAGGAAATGGAAAAACTATCCAATATGTGCTTTGAATGGTTTAAATGATGAGTGCTTAGAATTTGTGCTGAAGTAGTGGTACCTGCAAAAGTCACTCTATTTTGTAAAGCAGAGAATCAACCTCATGGATAGCTCTAATCTTAATTCTAGCTCTCTATGAGGATTTCACTCATCCACTCTAATAGGATGGGTGTTTAGCCTCCATCATTCACCTTAAGAGACTTATGAGGGGCTCAAGTTAAGTAAATGACTAGAAATGTCAGGTAATTAAACATCTGGTCTCTAATAAAAAACAAATCTGCTCACGCCTGTGGTCTCTGTCACTTGATTCCTCCCAAGACTCTCAGACTTTCAGCTGCTTTTGGCTACATTTAATCATGTTGTCAAGCCAGGCATCACTCCAAGCTCCGATGGTTCCTTAGATATTGTTTTCCCCAAGGATTTTACCTCAGTTTGCTCTGTCTGGTGCTTACACCCAAGTTTAGAGCCTCATTCCTCTCTCACTCTCCCTAGGCTAAGCTATTGTTGAAAGCAGTAATACTTACATATGTTTACCTTGAACTTTCAATTTCTCTGAGCCAGCATAGTCATGAAGAGAACCTTCACTTCCTCCAATCCTTTCCTCAACAGTCACATCTGATTTTTGAGATGGCATACCTGGACCTCAATCATACCTTTAAAGCTCTTTAATTGAATACATTTTGCAAAGGTTCCACTAATTGCTATGAAACCAGTGTTTCCTCACTTGGACTCACTACAAGATTTGGGACAATTCTCGAATCCCCTGTACATAATTTGAGTCAGCAGGCTGTGTGTTCTTCTGTTGGCCACACGTCCAAAAGATGTCATGCCAATGCCGTTGACTCAAGTTTCCCTGGAGGCTCAGCAGTAAAGAGCCTGCCTGCCAATGCACAGGACGCTGATTCGACCCCCTACTTCAGGAAGACCCCCTCTAGAAGGAAACGGCAACCCACTCCAATATTCTTGCCTGGAAAAATCCCATGAACAGCAGAGCCCAGCAGGCTGTACTCTAAGGGATTGCAAAGAGTTGGATGGGACTTAGGGACTAAACAACAGCAAGTGAGGGTGACCGCTAAGTGTTGCCCCAGTAGTGGATAGGGAATGTTTGTAAATTTTGTCTTCCAGGAATCTGTGATTCCTGTTTTGGCTTATGTTTGGGGACCGCCGCTCCTTCAGTCTCTCTCCATGAGCTTGGGGGTTGGGTGGGGGTGTGTTGAGAAGATGGATGGGTAAGGGGATGAGAGCGGAAGGGGCACTTCTAACCTTGTTTCAAGGCTAAACAAGGCTAATAAGCTTATTCTATCCCTTACACATAGTAACTAGTTCAGGCATAAGAAAGTGAAGAATCAGTGCTATTTCAATAAGATTCAATCATGGGACTTTCTTGGAAAGTTAGGAAGAAGCAGCTCTTCTTTTGTTGAACTTTCTAAAAGAAGAGAATACAAGCAAAAAGCTTGTCCTGTAATCTTGCTTTAATGTTAATAATATGAAAAATAGACAAAGGAGATAATGCAAAACAGAGTCAAATAATTAGACTTCCGGAGCCTATCTTCATGTGTTTTAATAGAATAAATTAATGCGTTCCTTTCTTAAAAAATTGATTTGATTTGAATATTTTTTGGTTGTTGTTTTTTACTTTTACCTTTTACAATCAGAAGATTCTTGACCAATATAACTTCACTTCAAAGGCTCAGAAAATTTCAGTTCAGAGGTAAGCTCCATTTGGGCAATGGTATAAATTAAAGCTTCTGAGTCCTGTTTTGACCCCAATTTGATTTCTTGTCTCAATTTTCAAATAGAATGGAGGGGAAGGAATTATTAGTTAGGTTTTCTGAAACTTCCAACATCCCACAGCACTTTGATTCCTCTTTTGTAAGGGATGGCTGTTTACAATTCTTTCCATCACATAAACCCTAATGTCCTCTGTCTATACTGGCTCACCTGGGGTTGCCCATCTACTTCCCTGATTGCCTAATGTATAGCCTTACTTGATAAAACAGGAATGGAACACACTTAAAGTAAAGAATTAATTGTTGTTTAGTGGAAACTCAAAGGCAACTGGTGTCTATTTTTGTTTGTTACATCTGGCCACTCTACTCATTGTGATCATACGACCACATGAAAGAGCTGTCACTTACTATAATTTCTTCTGAATTAAATGTTAACATCCCTTAATTATAGACCTAGTCCTACTATTATCTATACTAGCAAGATTTTATCTGACTATTGCTTTTTATATTTACTGTTTTAATCAAGCCTTTATTGTGAAGTATCCAGGGAAATATAAAAGAATATGAAAAATGTGAGGTTCTTAAACATCCTGGGATTATTTAGTTTAGAGAAAAGAACACTAAGGGCTAGTGATGGGGGAGATATTTCCTCAGATAACCAAACGTGTCTTAAATAAAGAGGTGGCAAATGAGATCCATAGTTCTATAAAGTTTGCAGCTTGAATTATATGGAAAGTTATAGGATAGCATGTTAGATTCTAATTCCAACTTAAAAAAAAAATGACTGTAAAAAGTGGGCATTTGCTATGGAGTGAAATAGAATGGATTTCTGCTTATAAAGACTTCCTGCACTTCAGGAAACAACCTGTCGAGATAATTATAGAAAACTTCCTTCTAGTGCTGCATTTTGCTGGCAGGTCACGGAGAATAGTCTGGGGAAGTTAACACGAGCACAGATCTGGGAAAAAGAGAGATAGTGAACATTTCTAGGTATAGGGTACGTGAAAGTCGTTCCCACAAAAGGCCTGTCTATGGGATTAAGGATAAAAAATCAACAGTAAAAATGTGTCACAGCTGGACCACCAGAACCTTTGTAAAAAGGTAGGAAAATATTCAATTTAAATTGTTTCTTACATTTTGCTGGAATGTGAGTTCCTTCTATAATCTCAAAACCTTCTCTTAATGGGGTGCAAGCACAAGTACTGTGTCACTGGATTTTGGGGATATAAGGGAGAGGAGCAGTGAAGTGGAATTCTAAGGAAAGGGCGTGGGTGTCACAGGTCTTGAAAAAATAAAGGGAGATAAGGAAGCTGGCAGAGGAGGAAGGTGAGGCAGGATGAAGTTAGGAGAATCCAAGCTGTCATGCGTAACCTCGGAAATTTAAGAAGAAATAATAGATGCCACAGGAGAGAAGGTCTCAATACTTTGCCCCATGTTTGAATATTAAAATCTTTATCTTTTTGTGTGAAGAGTGTGTGGAGCTATGCCAATGACATGAAGAAAACTGTATCTAACTTTTAGAACTTTCCATCACGGTGATGGATAGTGGATTCCTGTACGTATCCTTTCTGGCAAGAACATTGTAGAAGTCAGCTTGCTTTGGGTGGGGAAGTGGATGGAAGCCTCTATCATCCTTTATATTCCACAGTTCTTTTACTGAATTCCCTGCAGCTCTGTAGAGGGCTGTTCTCTGACCATCCTCTACACAGTGCTCACATTCCCAGACATGCTCAGATGGAGTTCAAGCTAGCTGCAGAGTGAGCCTCTTATGTGTCTCTATAGCATCTACAATATGCATTAGAAATTATGTACTAGAAAATTAATGACAAACTTATGGAGTAAGTACAAATTCTTACAACTCTGCCAACAAATCAAGGAAATGTAGAGGCGAAACCAAAACAAAATGACAAAATATTGTGCTCAACTTGCTATAAGATTAAGGTGCATCTACTGGGATCATGTGATTCTAGGATAAGCTGGTACATTCTTAGACTATAATAAGAGCAGAATTGTGAAAAAGATAGGAAGATAATGACCTTTCTTTCTCGTGCTGTAAGCAATATCTAAAATAGTATTCTTAGTTTTAGCTCTCTTTAATAATACCTGGGTGGATTCATGTTGATGTATGGCAAAACCAATACAATATTGTAAAGTAATTAACCTCCAATTAAAATAAATAAATTTATATTAAAAATAATTGTTATTCATCTTCTAATCAAAAGATACAATGATAAATTTCTAAATGTAGAAATACTAAAATTTATAAGGAAAATAAATATTTTTATATTCATTACTTCAATTAGCCAGTTTCCACTAATGTATTTTCTCAAAATGTTTAATACATTTCAATGTGATTGCAGTGTATAAAATGCTTTATATTGCTTTTTTTTCTTGCTAGAATTTTTTGGAATTATGCAATTTACAAATTCTTACAACTTTAATTCCTCTTGAATATTCCATTGTGTAGTTATAATATTACAGTTTAATGATTCCCTTATCCTAAGGTTATATATATCATATATTTGGAGAAGACAATGGCAACCCACTCCAGTACTCTTGCCTGGAAAATCCCATGGACGGAGGAGCTTGGTGGGCTGCAGTCCATGGAGTCGCTAAGAGTCGGACACGACTGACTTCACTTTCATTTTTCACTTTCACGCATTGGAGAAGGAAATGGCAACCCACTGCAGTGTTATTGCTTGGAGAATCCCAGGGACGGGGGAGCTTGGTGGGCTGCTGTCTATGGGGTTGCACAGAGTCGGACACGACTGAAGCGACTTAGCAGCAAATTAAAAATTATAATTACCATGAAAATAAATTAACTTGAAAGTCAGATTTTTCTATATTTTAAATTATTTTCTTTAGAGTCACAGAAATAGAATTTTTATATAAATGGAATGGACATCTTAAGAGGAATATAGATATAGTCTTATTCTATAGTAATTGCACATATTAATATATGAGGTATATTAATACATGAATTTTATATGTTATTATTACATATAAATACTATAATATTATTACTAAGCCATTATAGTTTTATGACGTTCAAAATAGAAATTTGCATTTTTAAGATACTGGTCAGTCTTAATATTTTCTCCAATGTGTATTAGCTATTCATATTTACTTTATTCATATTTGTTCTTTAGTTATTTGTTCAAGTTTCACATATATATAATTGTAGATTATAATGTTTCACATCAATCTGTACTATATTTTATTTAGAATACACTAATCCTATATATTTTAATTTATTGCATTTATTTCTACTTTTTGACATTTGAATTTTTAGTTTAATAATGTTACAGAGGCACAGTTTTAAGACTTTTATGAGCTGAAAAGTTTTGACCTATTAAATATTTTTGGGTATATCTGACATTCAGTGTAATATTACATAATTTTTCCTATCTATGAACCAATTGGATGTTTTCACTTTTAGAGTGAATTTTTAATTCATCTAACATGTGGTTAATCTATAACATTAGATTTATGAAGTAGAAGAGAAGGATCTACACTGATTCTTTTCTAAATGATTAACTGGCAAAGGTCTATTTATTAGATTATCTTACCCTTCTTTATTGAAACAAGATAACTTTTTGCATCTATTTATTTATTTAATAAAATTGAATAAATTTCCCATTGTTATTTTTATTGCCCTTGCATTTTGAGTCCAATATTTTTTAACATTTGTACGTATATGAGAGTCGGCCCATAAAGAAAGGTGAGAGCCACAGAGTTGATGCTTCTAAACTGTGGTGGTGGAGAAGACTCTTGAGAGTCCCTTGCATGACAGGAAGATCACACCAGTCAATCCTAAAGGAAATCAACCTTGAATATTCTTGGGAAGGACTGCTGCTGATCCTGAAACTCCAATTATCTAGCCACCTGATGAAAAGAGCTTACTCTTTGGAAAAGATCCTGATGCTGGGAAAGATTAAAGGCAAAAGGAGGAAGGGGAGACAGAGGATGAGATGGTTGGATGGCATCATCAGCTCAATGGACATGAGTTTGAGCAAGCTGTGGGAGATAGTGGAAGACATGGAAGTTTGGCATGCTGCAGCCCATGGGGTCGCAAAGAGTTGGTTACAATTTAGTGACTGAACAACAACAAAATTAATCTAAAAAATTTAAAGCCATCAGTGTTATCTATTATTACTCTTCAAATCCAAAATTCCCTATGCTATCCTCATATCTTTTTCTGTACACATTAATTTAAAAGTTTTCTCACTAATTGAAAAATTGCTGTGAAGATTTTCATTAAAATCACATTAAAGCAAGTGGTTATCTTCATATTTGGGGTATATTGAAGTCTGTTATTTTTAGCTGCCTTAAGAGTAGGCAAGGCTAACTGAGTATTTCTGATCAGTAGAAGCTGGGTAATGCTGCCACTTGCTTCTAAACTAAAACGTGGAGAAACAAAGAAATATTCATGAACATTCTTCCCTAGCAAGTTGAAAAAAGAAAGTCACATTTTCAATATGGTGAAGTCTCCATCAGCATTATAGAGATACCACTATCCATAGAGCTTACTGGACATTTAATGTGGAAGGGGTTAGGCCTTTTCTGTGTCCTAGGACTGGTGATTACTTGCTTACTCCAACTTTTAGTCTAACTTGACCTCCGCAGCACTGTTTTTGAATTTTATTTATTTATCCTGGAGGAAAATCCTGCAAGCATGCTTTTACTTCCCTTACGATACACACTTCCCCTGACCTGCCACCCATGGGCTCTTGGTGTTTCTTTTCATTTTACTCATCTTTAAGAGAAATATTAGGTTTATTTTTTTTAATAGTAAGCGTGTAAGAACTCTGACTGCTGCTGCTGCTTCACAAAACCAACTTGCAGATGTGATCTACTTTTAAGGATGTGACTAGACTTACAACATAAATATGAGTCAAGAAGTAGGGGCTGTTAGCACAAATCTGGGGAGGGTGTAGCATTCCAATGCTCCAAACTATGCTGTTTCCCAGGCAACTGAGGAATTTGAGGCTAGGAAAAGGAATAGAAACAGCTGGGATTCCAAGAAGTAAAGAAAAGATAACTAGCTTGGATAAGTAGAAGTACAGGTGCACGGGGGATGATCCAGAGAGATGAAATGGGGTGGGAGGTGGGGGGGGGCGGTTCAGGATTGGGAGCTCGTGGACACCTGTGGCTGATTCATGTCAATGTATGGCAAAACCAATACAGTATTGTAAAGTAGAATAAAGTAAAAATAAAATTTAAAAATAAATAAATAAAGTCCATTCTTATCACATTATAGTGATGAGGAATATTGATATTGAAACAGAAACTACATCAGGAACTGAGTCTGAGGCTCTAACTTTTCACTAAAACATTTAAGAGAAGTTAAGGTCGACCTCAATTGGACTTGTCCTCTGAATACCCTCAGTCAGAGACAAATCCACTTTGATGTAAAAGTTCTTCAAGCAAGATCCACAAGATGCTCACAGAGTAATAACAAGCAAAATTTTACAAAGATTACCAGATATATCAGAAGGCAAGCCACTATACTTGTAACTCAGAAGAAAAATAGAGACAAAAATTTTTGTTCATGGATAACTCAAGATCTGAGTCAAGATTCAAAACAAATTGCAGATATATAAAACTTTAGGAGAAAATGCAAATACAAGGATGAGTTTAAAAACAGAAACTCTTGGCAATGGAAACACAATCATTAAAAGGAGAACTTAAGAAAATGGAACATAATTGTTAAACCTTAACCAGTGAGTTAAGCAGAGGAATATAAACACTTGAGTAAATTAGCAATATTAGAGAGTTTGTTAATTTAAGTATGTAGTTTGTGTTAAAAGTGTTTATGAAGTGGGAAGAACAAAATAGAAGATACATGAAAGATAAAATAAAGTCTGACACTTGATGAAAGCTTAGGAGGAGAAAAAGAGACTGCAGGAAAAGAAATACTTTAAGAAATAATGCTAAAAGTCAATTAAAACATGAATCCACATATGCAACAAGCACAAATTATTCCAAAAATATTAAAATATACACGTATCTCTACTTATATTGTGAAACCATAGAACATCAAGGCAAATAAAAGATATAAAAAGTTGCTAGAAAGAATGAAAAGAAACTGAATAAAAAATAACATTAGAATGACAGCAATTGTAATTCACAGTGCAGTGGGATAATATTTACAGACTTGTGCAAAATTAACTGTTATACCAAAATAGTGCCCACTTTGAAACAATAAAAATGGACAACTTGGAAGAAATGGATAAATTCTTAGAGAAGTACAACTTTCCAAAACTAAAACAGGAAGAAATAGAAAATCTTAACAGATGCATCCCAAGCACAGAAATTGAAACTGTAATCAGAAATCTTCCAACAAACAAAAGCCCAGGACCAGATGGCTTCTCAGCTGAATTCTACCAAAAATTTAGAGAAGAGCTAACACCTTTTCCTACTCATAAAATTGCAGAGGAAGGTAAACTGTCAGACTCATTCTGTGAGGCCACCATCACCCTAATACCAAAACCTGACAAAGATGCCACACACACATACAAAAAAAAAAACCCACTACAGGCCAATATCACTGATGAACATAGGTGCAAAAATCCTTAACAAAATTCTAGCAAACAGAATCCAACAACATATTAAAAAGATAATAAATCATGATCAAGTGGGCTTTATCCCAGGGATGCAAAGATTCTTCAGTATCCGCAAATCAATCAGTGAAATGCACCACATTAACAGATTGAAAAATAAAAACCATCTGATTATCTCAATAGATGCAGATAAAGACTTTGACAAAATTTAACATCCATTTATGATAAAACCCTCCAGAAAGCAAGAATAGAAGGAACATACCTCAACATAATAAAAGGTATATATGACAAGCCCATAGCAAACATTATCCTCAATGATGAAAAACTGAAAGCATTTCCCCTAAAGTCAGGAACAAGACAAGGGTGCCCACTCTCACCACTACTATTCAACATAGTTCTGGAAGTTTTGGCCACAGCAACCAGAACAGAAAAAGAAATAAAAGGAACCCAGATTGGAAAAGAAGAAGTAAAACTCTCACTGTTTGCAGATGACATAATCCTCTACATAGAAAACCCTAAAGACTTCACCAGAAAATTACTAGAGTTAATCAATGAATATAGTAAAGTTGCAGGATATAAAATCAACACACAGAAATCCTTTGCATTCCTATACACTAACAATGAGAAAACAGGAAGAGAAATTAAGGAAACAATTCCATCACCATTGCAATGCAAAGAGTAAAATACTTAGGAATATATTTACCTAAAGAAACTAAAGACCTATATATAGAAAACTATAAAACACTGGTGAAAGAAATCAAAGAGGACACTAATAGATTTAGAAATATACCATGTTCGTGGATCAGAACAATCAATATAGTGATAGTGAGTATACTACCCAAAGCAATTTGTAGAGTCAATGCAATACCTATCAAGCTACTTTTCAAGAACTAGAACAAATAATTTAACAATTTGTATGGAAAAAAAAAAACCCTTGAATAGCCAAAAAATCTTGAGAAAGAAGAATAGAACTGGAGGAATCAACTGGCCTGACTTCAGGCTCTACTACAAAGCCACAGTCATCAAGACAGTATGGTACTGGCACAAAGACAGAAGTATAGATCAATGGAACAAAATAGAAAGTCCAGAGATAAATCCACACACCTATGGACATCTTATCTTTAACAAAGGAGGCAAGAATATACAATGGAGAAAAGACAATTTCTTTAACAAGTGGTGCTGGGAAAACTGGTCAACCACTTGTAAGAGAATGAAACTAGATCACTTTCTATACACCACACATAAAAATAAACTCATGATGGATTAAAGATCTAAACATAAGACCAGAAACTATAAAACTCCTAGAGGAAAACATAGGTAAAACACTCCCCGACATAAACCACAGCAGGATCCTCTATGACCCACCTCCCTCCCAGAATATAGGAAATAAAAGCAAAAATAAACAAATGGGTCCTAATTAAAATTAAAATCTTCTTCACAAAAGGAAACTATAAGCAAGGTGAAAAGACAGTCTTCAGAATGGGAGAAAATAATAGCAAACAAAGCATTGGACAAAGAATTAATCTCAAAAATATACAAGCAACTCCTGCAGCTTAACGCCAGAAAAATAAATGACCCAACCAAAAAGTGCGCCAAAGAACTATACAGACATTTCTCTGAAGAAGACATACAGATGGCTAACAAACACATGAAAAGATGCTCAACATCACTCATTATCAGAGAAATGCAAATCAAAACCACAATGAGGTACCATTTCACGCCAGTCAGAATGGCTGCGATCCAAAAGTCTACAAGCAATAAATGCTGGAGAGGGTGTGGAGAAAAGGGAACCCTCTTACACTGTTAGTGGGAATGAAAATTGGTACAGCCACTATGGAGAACAGTGTGGAGATTCCTTAAAAACTGGGAATAGAACTGCCTTATGACCCAGCAATCCCACTGCTGGGCATACACACCGAGGAAACCAGAACTGAAAGAGACACGTGTACCCCAATGTTCATCACAGCACTGTTTATAATAGCCAGGACATGGAAGCAACCTAGTTGTCCATCAGCAGATGAGTGGATAAGAAAGCTGTGGTACATATACACAGTGGAATATTACTCAGCCATTAAAAAGAGTATATTTGAATCAGTTCTAATGAGGTGGATGAAACTGGAGCCTATTATTTAGAGTGAAGTAGGCCAGAAAGAAAAATACCAATACAGTATACTAACACATATATATGGAATTTAGAAAGATGGTAATGATAACCTTGTATGTGAGACAGAAAAAGAGACACAGATCTATAGAATAGTCTTTTGGACTCTGTGGGAGAGGGCGAGGGTGGGATGATATGGGAGAATGGCATTGAAACATGTAAATTAACACATGTGAAATGAATCACCAATCCAGGTTTGATGCATAAGACAGGGTACTTGGGGCTGGTGCACTGGGGTGACCCAGAGGGATGGGATGGGGAGGGAGGTGGGAGGGGGTTCAAGATGGGGAACACATGTACACCCATGGCTGATTCATATAATGTATGGCAAAACCAATACAATATTGTAAAGCAAAATAAATAAAACAGATTTTTTTAAAAATGAAATAAAAATGGTTAGAATTACTTCAAGAAGTTACTACAAGGAGAACTTAAAACAAAATTCTAAAAGAAGACAATCAGAGATCAAAAAATAATGTGGACTAAAAAGAAGATAAGTTCAGATAAACATTTTCTCATACAATATTAATATTGAGTTTAATAAGCAACATAATTTTAAGTAGGTAAAAATATCATGTAAATAGGGATAAAATATTTAACACAATTTGTTTTCTTTGAGGGTTCCTGGACTATCAGTAATTTATTCAAGACTTAGAAAAGTTCAATATACTTGATAAAATGATGATTTTAATTGGAAAAATAGTGTAAATCTCAAATCACTAGGATGAAAATGGAAAAGAGTGGCAGTAGAACAAGAACAAGATCCATAACATGTAAAAAATAAAAGAATGAAAACAAAAATTAAAATACATATAACCTGTCAATCCTAATCTCCAAATTCATCTCACTCTCCCCTTTTGCCCCTATTTTCACATATCCATTCTCTAAATCTGTCTCTCTCTGCGTGCCCTGGGTACAGGTTGTCGGGAATATAAATTGATACAGCTACTGTGGAAAACAGTATGAAGATTACATAAAAAACTAAAACAGAGCTACCATACGACCCAGTAATCCTGCTGCTAGGCATATAACCAGAGTGTCAGTGGCTCAGCCATGTCAGACTGTTTGCGACCCCACGGACTGTAGGCTGCAAGGGCCTCCACCCATGGGATTCTCCAGGCAAGAACACTGGAGTGGGTTGCCACTTCCTTCTCCAAGGGATCTTCTCAACCCAGGGATTCAATCTGGGTCTCCCACATTGCAGGCAGACTCTTTATCATCTGAGTCACCGGAGAAGCCCAAGAAAACCACAACCCAGAGAAAACCACAATTCAAACTGACCCAGGTACCCAAATGGTCGTCGCAGCACTATTTACAATAGCCAGGGCGTGGAAAGAACCTACTTGTCCAATGACGGATGAGTGCATAGAGAAGCAGCCGCACAGATATACAAAGGGGTGTTACTCAGTCATAAAAGGAGTGAACCCGGGCCATCTGTAGAGAATTATGTGCTTCTATATTAGCCTTTGTTCCACATGTAGTTTGTTTATGCCCTATTCCCATGCCTTTCTGATATGACACATTAATACTTTACTCCACACATTCTCTCTCTTGTGCCTCTATTATGGCATTGTGCTAGATGCTATAACTGAGTTAATACGAATGACACCATTCTTCATTTACTGAATTTAAATCTATTTTGGGAGAAATCTTTCTTAATAAGCAATGCAGACTGCAGAGAATCTGCCATTAAGGAAAAACAGCAATTTATACCTAAAGTAATATGACTAATTTATATAATCCACATTATCTATTTTTAAAAAATGAAACCTTAAAAGCAATTTTTTTCTTTGACTTTAGACTTGTAATGAAATTTTATATTGACTAAAAATAATCCATCATTAATTGAAGATATTAGAGATCTAAAAGGGGACAAATGAGAACTCTGTCAGAAGTTAACAACTCAGTCCAGTCACTCAGTCATATATGACTCTTCGTGTCCACACTGACTGCAGCATGCCAGACCTCCCGGTCCATCACCAACTCCTGGAGCTTGCTCAGACTCATGTCCGTTGACTCGGTGATGCCATCCAACCATCTCGTCCTCTGTTGTCCCCTTCTCCTCCTGCCTTCAATCTTGCACAGCATCAGTGTCTTTTCAGATGAGTTAGCTCTTCACATCAAGTGGCCAAAGTACTGGGATTTCAGCTTCCAGCATCAGTCCTTCCAGTGAATATTCAGAACTGATTTCCCTTAGGATGGACTGCTTGGATCTCCTTGCAGTCCAAGGCACTTTCAAGAGTTTTTTTCAACACCACAGTTCAAAAACATCAATTCTTAGTTGCCCAGCTTTCTTTCATGGTCCACCTCTCACATGCCTACTGGGAAAACTATAGCTTTGACCAGACAGACCTTTCTTGGCAAAGTAATGTCTCAGCTTTTAATATGATGTTCAGGTTTGTCATAGCTTTTTTTTTTTCCCCCAAGGAGCAAGTGCCTTATAATTTCATGGCTACAGTCACCATTTTGCAGTGATGTTTGCCCAAGAAAATAAGGTCTGTCACTGTGTCCATTGTTTCCCCGTCTATTTCCCATGAAGTGATGAGACCAGACACCATGGTCTTCATTTTTTGAATGTTGAGTTTTCAGTCAACATTTTTACTCTCTTCTTTCACTTTCATCAAGAGGCTCTTTGGATCCTCTTCTCTTTCTGCCAGAAGGATGGTGTTATCTGCATGTGAGGTTATTGATATTCCTCCCTGCAATCTTGATTTCAGTTTGTGCTTCATCCAGCCAGGCATTTCTCATAATATACTCGGCAGAGAAGCTAAATAATCAGGGTGACAGCACACAGCCATGCCACACTCCTTCCCCAATACTGAAGCAGTCTGTTGTTCCACATCTGGTGCTACCTGTTGCTTCTGACCTGCATACAGGGTTTTCAGGAAGCAGGTAAGGTGCTCTCATAAATCTCATTTCCACAGCAAAGATTGTGAATCTAAGGACACTTGAAAACAGAAACATTTCAAATGTCCTAGGCCAGGAGCCTCTCCTCATCCAGACACACTAAATTAAGGCATCCAGAAAGCAATGCTAAGCATGCTCACATTATGCGTGCTGCACACACAGGTATTTTACTTAATAAGAGAGTCCTGATACCTTCTTTACCATCTCTCCATCCTGAGTCTCTTTTAAAAATTGTTTTAAGTTTTTGGCTTCCTGACACCCAAGCAGACTGAGAAGCAAGATGCTCATTTGATTATGTAAAAGCTGGCAAAGTAGAAATCAAGTGTATCCCCTTTAAGTGACCTTTTTTCATAAGATTTTCTCCAGGTCTCTCTTCTCTGTGGGAATCAACTGTACATTGCTAATTAGTTTATTAGCTTACCTTTTCCTGTTAATTGGCACTGATCACTTAGCTTCTTATCACCTCCATTCCAGTACGATATTATTCATTAGGAATACTAACAAAAATAATTATTCATGCTTATGTATTCAATTTGCTGATTTGGAAAACATACAATATTGGCAATTAAGTCTAGGCAATAGCCTTTGGATGAAAGATAATTATGAAGACATTTTGATAAGTAGTGTTTATGGGTGTGGCAAAGCATGTGATTTCAGTCACCTGGTTGCCCAGAAAATTTGAGTTGGAGATTGAGACTATAGAGGAGAAAATGTAGCTTTTTCTTCTATCCTTCTAAATTCTCAACTGAGATTCCTGTAGCAAAACATTGATTAACCGGAGAAAAACATAAATTTTCTTGTATAAATTTTATGTAACATGGAAAACTTTATAAGGAAATGGAGATGTTAAGACACTGTTTTTAAAAAGTCTTTAAAATGAGTGTTTTTATGTTAGTTTTGCTGATGAGCAGAAAATTCTGCAACAATGTGATAAGGCAAAAGGTATGAGTTAAGGAGCTTAGCACCTATTGGTTCAGATAGTTCTCTGTGACCCTTTGTCTTCTGAGATAAAAGTGTCCCTTTCCTCTGTGTTTAGGGACACACTTCTCGCATGAGGGTTTCATCACCTGCTTTGCAGAAGGTTAGAAATTCTGTCCTAGGTTTCATGACCTGCTGTAGAGAATGGTCAGAATTTCATTCCTGTACATGCTATTTCTAAATTATTTCACCATGAAATATTTCATATGCCAAACACCACATTTGAGGTAGCAATTCCTGAACCCCATCAGACAGAATCAGGGTTTTGTGGTCACCCAAAAGTGGTTTGTGTACTCCTAAGCTCATGGAAACCCACTTCAACAATTAGTTATAAAGGTATAGGCCATATCAAAGATTTATATACTAAATCAATTGTCCTGATATTGAAAAACTAATGTTATGATTGAATTTTTCATTTCACAGCAGATTAAAGAGCAAGTGATTTTTTTTTATACAAGTGCATTGTCCTTTTCGAAATTCTTCTCTCATTCTGCCAAAAATGTAACATATGCCTTTTATGAAACTGTCTATTCTAAACATATATGTTTTCCTGTGTTTACATACTCATATATGTGAGCATGAAAAACAAAATCTTATGAACAAGCTTGACATAGAAAACATATAAGAAGCACCTCTGAATCGATTGAGGCAAAGTCTTCTTCACCCCTTAATCATAAGTACAGTGAATCTTTAATTTTGATTGAATCCACAATCTGTTTTAATTTCATCATTTCATAAATGACAGAAGGCCCATAAATGACATTTCATAAAGGACTGGAACAGTGAAAATTGCTTAGTATTAAAATACATCAGACACAGACCTGAGGCTAGAACCATGGGTTAGCCGGCTGTCTTTCCTATGCCCATGGCAGACTCCCTGGATAACACCTGTGTGTGTGTGTGTGTGTGTGTGTGTGTGTGTGTGTGTGTGTGTGTGTGGCACGTCTCTCAGTCACACAGTCGTGTGTAACTCTTTGGGACTGTAGCACACTAGGCTCTTCTGTCCATGGGATTATACCAGCAAGAACACTGAAGTACTTTGCCATTTTCTCCTCCAGGGAATCTTCCCAACCCAGGGATCATACCAGAGTCTCCTGGAATTTCTGCACCGGCAGGTGAATTATTTGCCTGGGAAGCACTTGGATAAACTACATTCCCACATCTAAAAAGTTAGTACAGAAGCCATTTCACAAGTGAAATTAAGCAAAAGATTTAAGAACTTTTTTTTTTTTTGCTATAGAAAGCTTTATTGTTTTCATTTGGTCCAGGATTTTGGAGAATGCTCTGGTGTGCTAAGAAGCCTCTTGTTGGCTTCAGAAAGGAGCTCTAGGCAGAAGCCTTGACATTAAGGGAGCTCCTCAAAGACTGCTGGGCTCCCGAGGCTCCTAGCTGTGCTTGAGGGTGAGCCTTTCAAAGAAATATTCACCCAACTCAGCCTGAAGACCAGCCAGACTGCGGAGGTCGGTCAGGTGGTCACCCATCTTCTTGATGAGACTTACCTCTTCGTCTTGGAAATGTCTCTCCAGGAGTCACAGAGGTAGGGATTGCACGGGCAGAACCCAGGCCAAGAAGACCCAAAAGGGTGTGGTTCAGGTTCTCCATGGGAAAGGTGGTTCCTGTAGCATCCTGGGTTTTACCCCCACACATCCAATACTTTGGCCATTTCATGTGAAGAGCCGACTCATTGGAAAAGACTCTGATGCTGGGAGGGATTGGGGGCAGGAGGAGAAGGGGACGACCGAGGATGAGATGGCTGGATGGCATCACTGACTCGATGGACGTGAGTCTGAGTGAACTCCGGGAGTTGGTGATGGACAGGGAGGCCTCGCGTGCTGCAGTTGATGGGGTCGCAAAGAGTCGCACACGGCTGAGTGACTGCACTGAACTGATCTTGAGATGGCTTCTGCATTGTCCAATAAGAGGGCTCTGCTGCTGTGCTGGTTTTGCATGTTCAAGAGACAATGCACGCCTTCCTGCTGCTCCTTGGCCAATTCGCAAAGAAAGTGGCCCGCACCCTGCAGAGCCACATTCTATCTCACGGCTGAGATAGAAACTCAGAAATAGGGAGGTGCGAAGTGAAGTGAAGCCTACCAGGCTCCTCTGTCCATGGGATTCTCCAGGCAAGAATACTGGAGTGGGTTACCATTTCCTTCTCCAGGGGATCTTCCCGACCCAGGGATCGAACCCCGCTCTCCCACATTGCAGGCAGACGCTCTACCCTCTGAGCCACCAGGCAAACGCTGGTGAGCGAGCTGTAGGAGCCCACATCTGCGTAGTGACCGCACCGCTGACGGCAGCTCCCCGCTCGGTGGAGTAATTCTGATGAATCTGGGAGTTCACGGTTAATCGGTTATAAGGAGTTAAGCTCCAACAATGGCGTTGACTAGTCCTGGTGATTACGGACAGCTGAGTGGCTGATTCTGAAGGCTGAGACTGGACAAGAGGTGGAGGGTGGTCAGAAACTGGGGCAAGGGGCGTGCTGGGCCTGTTCCCTCCAAGCGTTGTTGAAGCAGGAGACAGATTCACAGGACCGGCAAGTGAGTTTTTAGACAGATTTGCAGGACCATCAGTTAAGAATTTTTAATCATGATATTTGAGAGAAAAAAAGTGTTGTTTCCCCCCGGTACCTGATGGGTGAAAGACGCCCACCTTCCAATGCTCTACTTAGAAATCAGTCCACTTTTTGCGATGCTGTTTATGCCTAACGGGACAGCACATGAGAGGAAGGGCTGGTCCTATGTCACTGCGAGAAGCATTTGTTTCTCTGGAGTTTGGTGGTCCACACTGGTAACCTCCAAGCAATGAAATTTCAGTGGGATGCTATTTAAGTTGGCCAAATATTAAATAGCATTTATATCACATACCAGCAAATTTAAAACATCAGCCTTTATAACTGAAAGTAAAATTTGGTAATTCTCAATGGATTAGAAAATATTAGAGGCTGTATTCCAAAGAAGTTATATAATTATGCTGATCACATTTTGTATTCTTATAATTTTATTGGCTTATAAATTATTCCATGTATTTTGTTCAATAAAAATATTTAATTGGGAAAAGAAATTATAGTTTGGATAAAGATACAATTTAGCTCATTTTATGCATTTTGGCATATTATTTCATTGTGAAATTTAAAAATTGCAATGAATGAGGTCATATAAGTGGCAGTGGAAAATAAAATGCATCAATATACATACATTTGTAATAGGCTTCAGCAGTTTTCAGAACACAAAAGCAGAGGCTTTTATAAATATTGAAAAACAGCGTTCAAGGGACCATGTTTCTAAAATAATGTTTTGCTACTTTTTTCTCTGATTTCGTTATGAAAACTTCTCTGGTGTTTAGTTTGTAATCTGCATACTAAGAATTGGATTCCATTTTTTTTTAGATATACAAGAACAAAAAAACCAAGGCAGTGTTTTATTTTAATTTTTTAAAATTAATTAATAGATTTCAATTGTAGGATAAGTACGTTACAATACTGTGATGGAGTTTGCATACACTGACGTGAGTCAGCCACAGCACATGCTTCCCCATCCTGGGCCCCCTTTCCAATTCCCTCCCCACCCCTGCCTTCTGGGTTGGCTCAGAGCAGCAGCTGTGAGTCCCCTGCTTCATGCATTGAACCTGCACTGGTCATCTATTTCCCATATGGTAAGACGCATGTTTCAGTTCTGCTCTCTCAAATCATCCCACCCTTGCCTTCTCCCACATAGTCCAAAAGTCTTTTCTTTACATCTGTGCCTCTTTTGCTGCCTTGCATAAAGGATCATCATTACCCTCTTTTAAATCTATATACGTGCATTAGTATACTGTATTGGCGTTTCTCTTTCTGACTTACTTCACTCTGTATAATAAGCTATAGATTCATCCACCTCCTTAGAACTGACTCAAACATGGTCCTTTTTATAGTTGAGTACTAGTCCATCGTGTATACATGCCACAACTTCCTTATGCATTCATCTGCCCGTGGACATCTGGTTGCTTCTGTGTTCTAACTATTTTAAACAGTGCCACGATGAACACTGGGGTACACATGTCTCTTTCAATTCTGGTTTCTTCGGTGTGTATGCCCAGCAGTGGGATTGCTGGGTCATAAGGCAGTTCTATTTCCAGTTTTTTAAGGAATCTCCACACTGTTCTCCATAGTGGCTGTACCAGTTTTCATTCCCACCAACAGTGTAAGAGGGTTCCCTTTTCTCCACACCCTCTCCAGCATTTATTGCTTGTAGACATTTTCACCGTGGCTATTCTGACCAGTGTGAGATCATACCTCATTGTGGCTTTGATTTGAATTTCTCTAATAATGAGTGATTTTTTGAGCATCTTTCTGTGTGTTTACTAGCCATCTGCATGTCTTCATTGGAGAAATGTCTGTTTAGTTCTTTGGCCCACTTCTTGATTGGGGTGTTTGTTTTCCCAGAAGACAAAAAGAAACAGAAAGGCAATGTTATTTATTAAGATAAATTGTCATGGTATAAGTAGGAAGGTAGGTAGGTAGATAAGTAGATGACAGATAGACACAACTTTATACACTCACAGCTATACACACATACACACACAGCTTCAACTGCAGACATAAAACTGTTGGGGGAAAGCATGGCTTCTGTCCAGTCTTCCATTACCTTTGTGCACCCCAGTCTAGCATTTTTTTTTGCTCTGTCTGTATTAACCTGGTTTCCAAAACATTTTGACCTGTTCCTCATCACCTTTGCACGTATTCTTTCCTTGTAACTAGACTGGCAAAAAAGCATGGTGTCTAGAAAAATAATTTCCATGAAATCTATTTATTTTCTGAATAAAAATCTTTCCTACTGGCCAAAATAGTAACTTATCTCTTCTCACACTGCCTCACATATAGTGTCACCTCTCTCTTTTTCCATTTAACAAACAGAATAGAATAGTAGCTGCCAGTGGCTGGAGGGAGGAAAAATGGGGAGCTGTTGTTGGGTATAACATTCTAGTTATGCAAGATGAACGAGATCTAGAAATCTGGACAACACAGGATGCATAATTAATAATGTTCTATTGTGCATGTAAAATTTTGGGGAAAGGGTAGATTTCATGTTTTACGTGCTCTCAACACAAAACCAACAACATAATGACAAATCAATAACATAACAACAAAAGCTCAAAACAAACAAAGAAACACTTAGCTTTTGGAGTTGATAGATATGGCTATTACTGTGATTGTGGCAATGGTTTCATAGGTATGCATATGTCCAAACTCATCAAATTTCATATTTAAATACACGTGATTTTTGAATATCAATTAAGTTTTTAAATCATTAAATATTGGATGCCAATAAATCCTTTGATGCTTGAGAACCAAATGAATCACTCCTGAAAAATTCACACTAGTCTTGAAGTTATGGTCAGTCTACATATGTGTATTAATATAGTCCCTGATTGTCCCAGGGAAGATTTTGACCATTCTGCTTTTAAGAACCATTTTGAAGGTTTCAATGTGTATTATTCTATTTGTATACTAGGTAAATGTATATTGTTACGCTCTGTACAGATGTAAGTGTAATATCATCTCCAGCATCATGTTGCATTTTTTTCATTTTGTTTTTCTTTTTAAGATTCATCCTTGTTGTTATAGAAACATTTAATGCATTGCTCTTAGCTTCTTCTGATATTGCTTTACACCACGAATAATATTCCAGTGAACTTCTTTGAGTTCCCTGTTGACATATATGAAGATTCAGTTTACAAGTCGATTTGAAGCATTGTAAATACTTTCCCCACTTCATTATTTAATGACTTTGTTGTATAATTGAATACATATAATGGTTTTGTCTAATAGGCTATTCCTGAATTTTTGTCTTATATTTTTGTAATTTTGAACTTTTGCCTAAAAGTTTTTTTTTTACCCAGTCCTGAGTCACAGTTTTTTTGTCAATAACTTATTTTACTTATGTTATAATTTTACTTTTCATAATTGCATCTTCATTCTTTCTGCTCTTCATTTGCTAGTAGACAAGGATCAAGTTTTATTTTGTTGGTTTGTTTGTTTGGTTTTCTTCTCCATGTTATTTATCATATTCTCAGTGTTCTCCATAATAATATTTTCTTTCCCTGATTATCCATGGAACAGCTTTTACCATGTAAGTTCTCATGTCTGTATAGAAGTCTAGCTCTGAAATATCTATATATTCCATTTTCTTGACTAATGATTTCCAAAAGACGTGATGGTTTTGTGTTTATTATTGAAATCATTTAAAAATGTCAGTATCTGCTAGGGCAAGTCTCATTCATGTTTTTTTAGTTAAATGTATTCAACTGCTTGTGGATTTTTTTACTCATTTTACAGTTTCGTGTAATTTACTTGTATTTTTAAAAATATTCAAATCCTATTTTGATTTTATCGTATATATATATTCATTATGGGAGGATTAGCAACTGTGGTAGTTAAGCTGTCCTATTCATGAGCAGGTATGGTCTCCCCATTTAATCTTTTAACACTCTTTATTTGGGATGTAGAGTTCTCCTTTATAGAGATGGGAGTGTGTGAGTGCATGCTCAGCCGCTTCAGCCCTGTCTGACTCTTTGCCTCCCTATGGACTGTGGCCCGCCGCTCCTCTGTCCCTAGGATTCTCCAGGCACGCATAATGGAGTGGGCAGTCGGTTCCTCCTCCAGCGAATCTTCCGGACCCGGGGATTGAACCTGTGTCTCTTTGTCTTCTGCACTGTAGGTGGATTCTTTACCCACTCAGCCACCTGGGAAGCCCCAGAGAGATGGAGGCACACTTGGTTAACTATTTACTTTCGTTGGTTTGTAGATAATGTAAATGCCAACTTGTTTCTATATTTCTTCATTGGTGTTTGATGATTAAAAAAAGTGTTGACTTTCTAAAGGCTAATTGTTTCTTTGACAAAATAACTGAATTATATCTAAGTTCCAACAGGTGTGTTGTTAATTACATTCATTTTTCAAAATAGATGATCATAGGCTATTTGCGATAATGGCATATTTTCTGTATCCATTTAGCAGAATCTACTAGTATTTCTTTTATTTTTCAATAGCATTGTCCAGAGCCTCTAGTGCTGCGTTAAGCAGCAGCACTGGGCCTGGGAGTACTTCCATTTTTCTTGATAATAAAGTTATCTATTGAAAGATTTCCTTAGGAAGTAAAATATTTCATGTTAGCTTTGCTTTATAATGAATGTAAATAGAAAAGAGCCCTTTCTGCTGCTAGTGTCGTAAAAGCTTCTCATAATCAGTCTTGTTAGAAATGTAAGTTTGTACATTTAATAACAAGTGCAATTTGATTAAACTTATTTATTACTTTTGATATCTATTTTATTAAATTTTTCATTTTTCTATGTTGTTTGTTTTTGTTTTTCTTCTGTGAGAATTTGCCTCCAAGGAAAAATGCTTGGCTTATTTTTAATCTTTTCAATTTCTTTTTTAATTAATTTAATTTTTATTGAAGGATAATAGCTTTATAGAATTTTGCTGTTTTCTGTCAAACTTCAACATGAATCAGCCGTAGGCATACGTATATCCCCTCCCTTCTGAAACTCCCTCCCATCCGTCTCGGTTGATTCGGAGCCCCTGCTTGAGTTTCCTGAAATATAGAGCTGTCTGTTTTAAGCATGGTAATGCAAGCTTCCATGTTACTCTTCCACGCATCTCGCCCTCTCCTCTCCTCTTCCTGTGTCCATGAGTCTAGTCTCTACGTCTGTTTCTCCACTGTTGCCCTGCGAGTAAACTCTTCAGTACTGTCTTTCTAGATTCTGTATATATTTGTTAGAATACAGTGTTTATCTTTCTCTTCATGACTCACTTCACTCTGTATAATAGGTTCTAGGTTTATCCACCCATTAGACTGACTTAAATGTGTTCCTTTTATGGCTGAGTAATATTCCATTCTGCATATACACCACAACCTTTAATCCTGTATCCTGTGTATGCAACACCTTAGGTTTACTAATGCTACTTTTCAGATCTTCAATATTTCTACTTGTTTCTCTGCTTGATTAATCAGTTAAATCTGATGACTTACTTTTCCCTCTATACTATATTTTTAAACAATATATTATTAACTAAACAACTTTACGATGGACATGTCTTCTTGTTCTATTGTTTCTTTTACTGTTATTATGCATTACAGTTCTGTTTTCCATGTGATATATTTTGCTTTAAAATTTAGTTTGATAGATTTCAAGAATGCTATTCTCTTGTCGTTTTCATTCATACTTGCACAGTATGGCTTCATTCAACATTTTGTTCTAACATTTTTGATTGCTGAGCATTTTTCTCTTATTTATTATAAGATCTCTGAAAACTTATTTGTGGTATTTAGTTTAATGGTGCATTGAGAGAGTGATACATTGGA
This sequence comes from Nanger dama, assembly GCA_917880005.1. Lineage (NCBI taxonomy): Eukaryota > Metazoa > Chordata > Mammalia > Artiodactyla > Bovidae > Nanger > Nanger dama. The sequence goes on along the minus strand of CAKJTW010000003.1, from coordinate 5,006,261 downwards.
AATAAACTAAGTATCCATTAGAAGGATAACTATACCACTTTATATAAAGCAGCACTATAAAAGAACTAGATGAAATAATAGACAAGAGCTATAAGAATAATATAAGTAAGAACGTTGCACAACAATATGTATGAGGTAAAATATTTTTAATGTGAATTTCTAAAATTTCTTTGAAATTTACCAAATACAGTGAATATGTAAGATTTCCATTGGTTGAAATCCAAAAATACTTAAATTTTATATACAAGTAATTGCTTCTTAAAATCATGATAAAACATTAGCATGACTTTAAAACTACATGGTGGTTATTTTTTTATATATATATATATTGTATCTATGTATTTTCAAAAGTTTTCAAAACATAAGAAAATCCACAACCTTAAGTGATAAAAGCACAGTATATATATTCAGTGCAATAGGAAATCCTATTTAGGATACAAAATAATTTAAATAAGTGACTGAAATATAGGACTTATATTGGTAATAGTAAATCCCAATGTGTATTTATTTAAAGTTTAGATAAAACCTATTATGTAATAACTTTATTCAGACTGTTCTAGCCTCAGGCATTTCTGAACATATAATAGAAGTTCCTTGATTCTAAACATTTTTATTAATTTGTTTAGTTCCTGCTAACAAGCTTTAAATGCCAGGAGAGATAATTTAAATCAATTTAAATTTTTATCAGAAATAATATACAAGCATAAAAAAATTTTCTTGTGTTTGAAATAAAATGTAACATTCTCAGGGAGCTATTTGTCTGCTTCATTACTGTTAAAATAAACACCCCTGAAATATAGATAGATGATAGATAGATAGATATAGATACATAGATAACAGAGACTTTTCTCTCACACATGAGTAAGGCAAAACTCCATGGTTAAAAACGCACTTCTTCCTGAAGTAAAATCCCCATTTAGGCTGGGAATTTGAATTAATCATCCAATAAAGACTAAGTGCTTCAGTGAACTAGTTTTTGAAGGAATATTTATCATTGGTTCAACAATGAAATTTAAAAAAAAGAAAGAAAGATTATTGGATATATTTTAAAAATACAATTTTTTCAATTACATTTTAAAATAAAAATCCAGTTTTGATTTCATATTATCTGGTTATATCAATTAGAAACTGAAAAGAAAATTTGGTGCAACTGATATTAAGTCTTCAACGAAGATTTCACATTGACCATTGTGTTTGCTAACATGGAAGCTCAACTCAACCTTGACATGAGTAGTTTTGGTGGAAAGACAGGTTTGATGTGGAAAGAATCAAATGGAAAGAAGGGGAAATTAATGACTACATATAACTCTTACAGTAACTTTTCCTTTAAAGAAGAAAAGGGATATAAATAAACACTAGAAGTTACTTGGAGACAATGGACATTGTTTTTTGTTTGCTTGTTTTTGCTTTCTTTTGTATAAAGTATTTGGGGCCAGAGAGAATGATCTTTAAGCCAAAATAATATGTAAGATACACTGAGAAAGGAGATCTTCGAATAGCCAGTTCCTAGAGCTAACAAGAAAGAACAGAATACCAGTCTCAAATACAAAATGGTTTTAATAGAAATAATAATAGTTTGTTTATTGGAATGAAAGGAAAATACAGCTGTGCTAAGACAGATGATTATATGCTGGTATATTTAGTGGTGGTACTATGAAATTTCTTTCTACTGCTTCTACTTTCTAAATAATGAAATAAATTGTTAACATTTTGAGATGATGATATGAAAGAAAATATAATTTTCTCAGTGATGTGGTGAACCACTTAATCAGGAAATTTTAGTAATATTGTTTGGTACTGTTGAAGGCACATAAGATTTGTAGCTATAATTTTAAAATGAAGTTCACAGACTGTTTTTGAAATAGCTTCCGTTACTTGGATGCACACACAAAACAGACAGAGACTTGGTTTAATCAGAGTCAGTGTGTGGGCTGAAAAACATGATAAAGGGATAATAAAACTGTGGGTATGCAAAGAATGTTTAAAGGACTGGAGCACAGAATACGAACTAGTCATTCATGCTATAGAATGCTCTGTTTTCCAAGATTTCGCTTGTGTTCTTGTAAATCTGAAGTGTCAAATTTACTACGAGACCCAAGTTTAAGAGTGCACTCTGTCAGATCAGGAACTATAGAACAGGAAGAAGAGTCAGGACAAAAGAAGGATCCTTGACTGCAATCAGCATGTTTCACAATAGTTACAAACAACTAAGGCAGGAATTTTGAAAATGTATGAAGTTGGGGGAAAAAGTCTTGATAAGAACATTAAAAAAAGAACCCATAATAACAAAAATGTGCATGAAGATTTTACAGTTCTGAGAATACCATGTCGGATTTTCTGCCCATGCCTTTGGTGGAATGCGTTTTTCACATGTTGCCTACTTAGGCTGATCAAAATAGTGAACCCACTGAAGCTGAAAGGGTCAGCCTTGAGGAAGATGGTCAATCGATCAATTCCCTTTGTTAACTTATGTATTCTGTTTGCACAGATTATCATTTAGTGGTAACTGTACTCCTTAGTTTAGGCAATAAGAGTATATAAAATTCAAAGGGAAATTGTCTTAGTTTGGGTCACTATAGCAGAACGCCACAGGTTAGGTGCCTGAGGCAACAGACATGTATTTCTCTCAATGCTGGAGGTTGGAAATCTAAGAGGACGACTCTAGCAGATTGAATATGTGGTGAGAGCTCTCCCTCTAGCCTGCAAGTTCGCTGCTTTGCTGCTGCATTCTCACCTGCAGGACAGACATGCTTTCTCTTTCCTATAAGTGCACTACTTCCATTCAAGGGGACACCGCCCCGTGACCTAGCCACCTCTCAGAGGCCCCGCTTCCAAATGTCATCACCTTGGGCATCAGGGCTTCAACATCGGATTTGCGGGACACAAGCATTGCATGTATTGCCAATATTTCAACAGAAATCATATATCTGGGGAACAAAGAAGATATTGCAAAGTCTCTTCCTTTATTTTTTTTCCTCTAAATTTGATTAAACAACAACAACTTACTGGAGTATGAAAACTGAAGTGAAAGTGTTAGTCCCTTAGCCATGTCCAACTATTTGCAACCCCATAGACTGTAGCCCCCCAGGCTCCTCTGTCCATGGGATTCTCCAGACAAGAATACTGGCGTGGGTAGTCATTCCCTTCTTCAGGGGATCTTCCCAACCTAGGGATCAAATGTGAGTATCCCACACATTCTTTACCATTTGAACACTGATATGAAATACTTTAGTTTCTTGGGGTCTACTACTAGTCCTAGACATACTGTGTGACATTTTGTTAGGAATTATTATTTTTTGTTTCCACAAAAATGTTTACTTCAAAAGAAGTTAATCAGCAGATTCAAAACTTGAAAACAATGCTTCCTCTGCTGGCTGAAGTTTTCTCTGTCTAGATATGTCTGAAAGGTCTCAGAAATTACTTGGAAAGATGGTAGTGATATCTAATAAGTAAAGGATTTTTTTCCCTGAAAACCTATCACAAATCTCCAAACAAATAGCAGTTATTATGAAAATGTTTTGATAAATTTATTGCACCATTAGTGATATTTCTCAGTAATCACACAGAAAGGGGGAAAAAAAATCCCCAAACACATAACTAGTCAGAAATATATATGTACACAGTGAATCTGGTCCTCATAGCAATTCAGCAGAAAAATGTTCTTCAGGAGAATTCTGTCAGCATAAAATTAATTTAACTTTAAGAGTCTGTCTTTCTTTACCACTAATTTGAGTTGAATAAATCCATCTGTTCCAGCCAATATTGATAGAAAGATATGTTGTGTCAGAAAAATGAGTGTGTGTCTGTATTTGGATGGATCATATAGAATCACCATTTTTATAGGCAAAAATAATCTAGTATAACTAATTTTATATAGTTCATACTTTAAAATATATGCATCTACTCGAATATATGTAAAATATATTTTGTTATAATTGTATCATGATAAACAATATTTTGAATAAATACAAAAATATGACATTTGACAACTATATATCCTTTGATAATTTAACTTTCTTAACCTTTGCAAATGTCTTAATTCTTTTACCCAGTTACCATGACAGCACTGTGACAGCTTTCTTGAAAAAGAAAAGGGAAATCAATAATCAAACTACTTGATTAACCAGAATAAGAAATATGGTATTTTTGAAACTAGAAAAATATGAAGTTTGTAAAATTTCAGAGTATTTTAAACAGGAGAACTATCTCCTTTCAAAGCATTTTTTATGCTATGAAAACTAAATTATGCCAATTTTTGTCATGAAGTGTTTATCACAGCAGAAAATTCCTGGCAGTCAGAGCTCTGTGCCCTCACTGCTGAGGCCCAGATTCAACCCCTGGTTGGGGCCTAAGATCCCTTAAGCCACATGGTTAGGTTCAGCCAAAAGGAAAAAAAAAAAAAGAGGGAGAGAGAGAGAGAGAGACGTATTGATCATATAGAGAGAAGCAGGGCACCAAGGCCAGTTTTAAGGAATATGTAAGCAGTGGGCTTTGTCATTTTCTTCCTCTCTCTTTCCACACAGTACTGCTTCACGACTCGCAGGCACAAAGCAACTGGCACGAAAAGGACACTGTCTGTATTGAACTTAAATCTCCGCTGGCTTTGCTGTGTTTGTCCACATGCTGTCTAACCCAGAGCAGCCTACAATCAAATTAGAAGAACTGAGCATATTTTAGCTATGTGCAATCAAAATTACAGTATGTTAATTAGTGTAGTATATAATCAAGCCCTTCATTTTTATTGCCTGCATAGTAATTAGACACAAAGGTAAGTAATAAGCATATATGCCTTATAATGTTACTTTGTAGTAACTAGTCTGGGTAGGTCCTTAATTTTTGTTAGCTTTGCACTATATACTGGCTCAGTGGTAAATAATCTGCCTGCCAACAACAGGAAACACGAGAGCCTCGGGTTTGATCCCAGGGTTGGGAAGATCCCCTGAAGCAGGAAATGCAACCCATTTTAGTATCCTCTCCTGGAAAATCCATGGACAGAGAAACCTGGTGGGGTACAGTCCATGGGGTCACAAAGAATCAGACATGACTAAATGACTGAGGACACACATACGTAAAGTCATTAAACAACTTTCTGCAAGCTTCTGTTGTAGCCACGGCAGTCACAGATATGGGAGAAACAGTTCTAAACAAGGCAACTTATCCATAGGAATGTCATAATAGCGTCCCACTTCTTTAATTTCATTACTATCCTAATCAGTAACACATATAGCATAAATACACGCTTATCTATGAATCACTATTTCTGAATCAAAAGCCCCATTATGTGGTTTTTACTTGCTTCCACCTCTGTTTTTCTGCCCAGCCTTACCTAAGCACACCAATATATAACACTTTGAGGCAGAGGTTACAAATTCGTTTTCTCTTGTTTAGGAACATAATCAAAGTATTTCCTGGTCTCCTTTTTCTGGATAAGTGAGGTTGTGTTACTGAGTTCTTGGTAATGCAACGTGGATAAAAATGATAAACACTACTCTGAAAAAAGTGATTTCCAGTTTCAATTCAGTTCAGTCACTCAGTCGTGTCCGACTCTTTGCAGCCCCATGAACTGCAGCATGCTAGGCCTCCTTGTCCATCACCAACTGCCGGAGTTCACACAGACTCACGTCCATCGAGTCCGTGATGCCATCCAGCCATCTCATCCTCTGTCGTCCTCTTCTCCTCCTGCCCCCAATCCCTCCCAGCATCAGAGACTTTTTCAATGAGTCAACTGTTTGCATGAGGTAGCCAAAGTATTGGAGTTTCAACTTTAGCATCATTCCTTCCAAAGAAATCCCAGGGTTGATCTCCTTCAGAATGGACTGGTTGGATCTCCTTGCAGTCCAAGGAACTCTCAAGAGTCTTCTCCAACACCACAATTCAAAAGCATCAATTCTTCAGTGCTCAGCTTTCTTCATAGTCCAACTCTCACATCCATACATGACCACTGGAAAAACCATAGCCTTGACTAGACGGACCTTTTTGGTAAAGTAATGTCTCTGCTTTTGAATATGCTCTCTAGGTTGGTCGTAACTTTTCTTCCAAGGAGTAAGCATCCTTTAATTTCATGGCTGCAATCACCATCTGCCGTGATTTTGGAGTCCAAAAAAATAAATTCTGACACTGTTTCCATTGTTTCCCCATCAATTTCACATGAAGTGATGGGACCAGATGCAATGATCTTCATTTTCTGAATGTTGAGTTTTAAGCCAACTTTTTCACTCTCCTCTTTCACTTTCATCAAGAGGCTTTTTAGCTCCTCTTCACTTTCTGCCATAAGGGTGGTGTCATCTGCATATCTGAGGTTACTGATATTACTCCTGGCAATCTGATTACATCTTGTGCTTCTTCCAGCTCAGCGTTTCTCATGATACACTCTGCATAGAAGTGAAATAAGCAGGGTGACAATATACAGCCTTGACGTGCTCCTTTTCCTATTTGGAACCAGTCTGTTGTTCCATGTCCAGTTCTAACTGTTCCTTCCTGACCTGCATACAGATTTCTCAAGAGGCAGTTCAGGTGGTCTGGTATTCCCATTTCTTTCAGAATTTTCCACAGTTGATTGTGATCCACACAGTCAAAGGCTTTGGCATAGTCAATAAAGCAGAAATAGATGTTTTTTCTCAAAATCCCTTGCTTTTTCCAGTTTAGAAATAGACAAAAAAAAGAAATCATGAATTCTAAAGCAGTAGGAGATGATAGAGGAAAATGATGAAAAATTATGATCCCCAAATGTTGTATGAGAAAAAAAAACAGTGTGCTGGAATCCTATACCCTCAACCAACCATATGGATGGTGACTGTAATATCCCACTCCTGGAGAGTGTTAAATTCACAATAGAAGGAGCCATTTAGTTTCTCACTGTGTTAACTCCTCCAGTGCCATAGAGCTGGAGTTTGAAGATAGGACATAAGTGATTGTCTTAACATTCTTACTGAACTGCAACCGAGTCTTGCTGCAAAAGTGAAGGGAAAGTTGCTCAGTGGTAGTAACTGATAAAATCAAATCCTCTTTCATGGAGTAAAGAAGGTGAACTCAGAAATGTGCTGAAGGAGTTCATTGATTTCAGGGTTGAAACACACAATGGTGATATTATTAATATTAGAGAGGGCAAATATTTGTTGCTGTTATTCAGTCACTAAGTCATGTCTGAGTTTTTGTGACCCCATGAACTGCAATATGCCAGGCTTCCATGTCCTTCACTATCTCCCAGAGTTTGCTCAAACTCATGTCCATTGATTCAGTGATGCCATCCAACGATCTAATTCTCTGTCACTCCCTTTTCCTTCTGTGTCAGTCTTTGGCTCTTTGCAACAGGTGGTCAAAGTATTGGAGCTACAGCTTGAGCATCAGTCTTTCCAATGAATATTCGAGGCTGACTTATTTTAGGTTGATATATTAATTAATTAATTATAGTTACAGAGAGCATAGCAAAGGTTCACGGCCGTCTTTAGCAGAGGAAGAGTTCTGCTTAATGCCAAAAGAAATTATTTCTGATTACAGGTACCCCAGATAGTTGTCCATCATCGGAAATACCTAGTGACAGAAAGACTAACTCTCAGACAGACCCTCCTCAATCAACTCCTGGTCTTGCTGCTGTGCTTCCATTTTGAAGGCTGTGATGGCTATTTGAGTACCCCTACTAGAGCCCCTGAATCTCTTTCTGTAAGATGGTCTGTGCTATGCTCAAATGCCTTACAAGCTGCAGACATCCGATTCAAATGCCATGATCCCCATGTCTCATTTGGAATCTTATTGTATATTATCTTAATATTTCATAGCATTGGCCACATTTTTGTGTAAATATAATTACCTCAAAAATAAACAACAAAACAAACTTTTATTTTAGAAACCCTTCTACCTATACTCACAAAACAATTTGAATAAATCACTTCTGACCTTGGTCTTAGTACAGACTGGATGCCTCTGAGAACTCACCAATTCTAAACTCTCTTCCTTGCTAAAGTGGAAAATGAAAATTTAATCAAGTGTTGTTATTGGGCGGTTGAGACATGAGAAAATTTTCAGAGGCATCAGATGATTCTAGGAGGCTGGAACACTCAAGATGATATTTTAGGATCTCATTTCCACCTCTATCTTAAAGCTTTTCTCCTCCTCCGCAATCATACCATGCTTGGTTTTTCCCACTATTCACTTTTATGTAAACTCTTCTCTGTATAGCCAGAATGTCTCCTTAACGTTATCTTTTAAATGCCCATCCCAGTATTACACTTAAAAATATAGAAGAATAATCTTTGCTTCCATCAAAAACTATTTTTCTACTTCCACATATATATATGTAATACATATATGAGTATATACAAATAATATATAATGTAATGTAGCATGGCACCCCACTCCAGTACTCTTGCCTGGAAAATCCCATGGGCAGAAGAGCCTGGTGGGCTGCAGTCCATGGAGTCGCTAAGAGTCGAGCACGACTGAGCAACTTCACTTTCCCTTTTCACTTTCATGCATTGGAAAAAGAAATGTAAACCCACTCCAGTGTTCTTGCCTGGAGAATCCGAGGGACAGGGGAACCTGGTGGGCTGCTGTCTCTGGGGTCGCACAGAGTCAGACACGACTGAAGCGACTTAGCAGCAGCAGCAGCAGCAGCATACATATACTACATATAAATGAATATGTATTACATATATTAATATGTACATATTTCTGTCTCCATCACATATATAGACTTTTTTATATTTTGTATATATATATATATATATATATATATATATATAGTGGAAGTGGAATGGAAAGTCGCTCAGTCATGTCCGACTCTTTGCAACCCCGTAGACTGTAACCTACTAGGCTTCTGCATCCATGGGATTCTCCAGGCAAGAATACTGGAGTGGATTGCCATTTCCTTCTCCAGGGGATCTTCCCAACCTAGGGATCGAACCCAGGTCTCCCGCATTGGAGGCAGACGCTTTAACCTCTGAGTCACCAGGGAAGCTCCATATATATATATATATATATATATATATATATATATATTTATATATATATATATTTTTAAAATTTTACTTTACAATACTCTATTGGTTTTGCCATACATTGACATGAATCTGCTATGGGTGTACATGAGTTCCCAATCTTGAACCCCCTATATCAAATTATATTGCATATATATACATCTTACATACATAACATGTATAAAAATTAGATGTAAGCATCATATATATACACATATGTGTATATATCATATACTATATTATATACATCATCACAATATATATTATACATGATAGTATATTTTTTCATACATTGAAAATACATATATTTCAAAGACTTGATATCTTCTTACATTCAAATATTAGCTATATGACAAAAATATATTAATTCAATGCACTATGTCTCAGTTCCCTTATATGTGAAAGAAGAAATATTATTTATCTCATAAAATTGCCAAAAGTATTAAAAGATATCATATTGGTTACATGCTGAAAATGTCTCTTTACACATAGTACTTCAAATAAATTCTGGTTGCTTATTAATATCAAAATCATATCTAGTGTCTAGCTACTGTAGTGCCTGCAAATAATGGTGCTTGAGAATACTTGCTGAGATGAGCTAGACCATATCTTTTACTATTTACAATAATAATAGAACAAAAAACTATATTTCATATATTATCCCAAGAAATGTCTTGTGAAATAATTCAGTTCAGTTCAGTTGATCAGTCGTGTCTGACTGTGCGACCCCATGGACTGCAGCATGCAAGGCTTCCCTGTCCATCACCAACAACCAGAGCTTGCTCAAACTCATGTCACTGACCCAGTGATGCCATCCACCCATCTCATCCCTTGTTGTCCCCTTCTTCTCCTGCCTTCAGTCTTTCCCAGCATCAGGGTCTTTTCCAATGAGTCAGTTCTTTGCATCAGATGGCCAAAGTATTAGAGTTTCAGCTTCAAATCAGTCCTTCCAAAGAAAATTCAGGCATGATACTGGATGCTTGGGGCTGGTGGTGCTCTGGGACGACCCAGAGGGATGGTATGGGGGAGGAAGGAGGGAGGGGGATTCAGAATGGGGAACGTGTATACCTGTGGCGGATTCATGTCGATGTATGGCAAAACCGAAACAATATTGTAAAGTAATTAACCTTCAATGAAAATAAATAAATTTATATTTAAAAAATAGAAAATTGAGGACTGATTTCCTTTAGGATGGACTGGTTGGATGTCTTTGTAGGCCAAGAGACTCACAAAAGTCTTCTCCAACACCACAATTCAAAAGCATCAATTCTTTAGTGCTCAGCTATCTTTATAGTCCAACTCTCACATCCATACGTGACTACTGGAAAAACCATAACCTTGACTAGATGGACTTTTGTACACAAAGTAATGTCTTTGCTTTTTAATATGCTGTCTAGGTTGATCATAACTTCTCTTCCGAGAAGCAAGTGTCCTTTAATTTTTTGGCTGCAGTCACATCTGTAGTGATTTTGGAGCCCCCCAAAATAAAATCTCTCACATTACCATTGTTTCCCCAAGTATTTGCCATGAAGTGATGGAACCGGATGCCAGGATCTTAGTTTTCTGACGTTTTAAGCCAATTTTTAAAATCTCCTCTTACACTTTCACCAAGAGGTGTTTTAGTTCTTTGCTTTCTTCCATAAGGGTGGTGTCATCTGCATATCTGAGATTATTGATTTTTCTCCTGACAATCTTGTTTCCAGCTTGTGCTTCATTCAGTCTGGTATTTCTGATGATGTACTCTGCATATAAGTTAAATAAGCAGGGTGACAATGTATAGCCTTGGTGTACTCTTTTCCCAATTTGGAACCCATCTGTTGTTTCCTATCCAGTTCTAACTGTTGCTTCTTGACCTGCATACAGAATTCTCAGGAGGCAGGTCAGGTGGTCTGGTATTCCCATCTCTCTAAGAATTTTCCACAGTTTGTTGTGATCCACACAGTCAAAGACTTTGGCATAATCAATAAAGTAAAAGTAGATGTTTTTTCTGGAACTTATTTTTCTATGAGCCAACAGATGCTGGCAATTTGATCGCTGGTTCCTCTGCCTTTTCTTAATCCATCTTGAACATCTGGAAGTTTCAGTTAATGTACTGTTGAAGCCTGGCTTGGAGAATTTTCAGCATTACGTTACTAGCGTGTGAGATGAGTGCAGTTGTGTGGTACTTTGAACATTTTTTGGCATTGCCTTTCTTTGGATTAGAATAAAAACTGACCTTTTCCCAGTCCTGTTGCCACTGCTGTTTTTTTCAAACTTGCTGGCATATCGAGTGCAACACTTTCGCAGCATCAACTTTCAGCATTTGAAATAGCTCAACTGGAATTCCACCACCACCACCACTGGTTTTGTACCTAGTGATGCTTACTCAGGCCCACTTGACTTCTCATTCCAGGAAGTCTGGCTCTAGGTGAGTGATCACACCATCGTGGTATCTGGGTCATGAAGATCTTTTGTATAGTTCTTCTGTGTGTTCTTGCCACCTCTTCTTAATATCTTCTGCTCCTGTAAGAGCCATACAATATTGTCCTTTGTTGTGCCCATGTTTGTATGAAATTGTCCCTTGGTGTCTCTAATTTTCTTGAAAAAGATCTCTAGTCTTTCCCATTCTATTGTTTTCCGAGGAAGGCTTTATTATCTCTCCTTGCTATTCTTTGAAACTTTGTATTTAATGCTTATATTTTTCCTTTTCTCCTTTACCTTTAGCTTCTTTTCTTTTCTCAGCTACTTGGAAGCCTCCTTAGCAATCATTCCACCTTTTTGCATTTCTTTTTCTTGGGGATGGTCCTGATCACCACCTCTTGTACAATGTCATGAACCTCCATCCATAGTTCTTCAGGCAATCTGTCTATCAGATCTAATCCCTTGAATCTATTTGTAATTTCCACCGTATAAACATAAGGGATTTGATTTAGGTCATACCTGAATGGTTAATGGTTTTTCCCCACTTTCTTCAATTTAAGTCTGAATTTTGCAGTAAGGAGCTCATGATCTGAGCCACAGTCAGCGCCCAGTTTTGTTTTTCCTGACTGTATAGAGCTTCTCCGTCTGTGGCTGCAAAGAATATAATCAATCTGGTGATATTCCTGTGTCAGAGAAGGGAATGGCACCCCACTCCAGTACTCTTGCCTGGAAAACCCCATGGATGGAAGAGCCTGGTAGGCCTGCAGTCCATGGGGTTGCTAGGAGTCAGACACAACTGAGCGACTTCACTTTCATGCATTGGAGAAGGAAATGGCAACCCACTCCAGTGTTCTTGCCTGGAGAATCCCAGGGACGGGAGAGCCTGGTGGGCTGCCGTCTATGAGATTGCACAGAGTCAGACACGACTTGTGTTGTTGGAAGAGGGTGTTGCTGAAGAGTGTATGAAAGTAGTACTTATATCTCATATCTCAGCCTAGGGGTTCTAGGGGTATTACTGTATTACTTGACAGTATGCCAAATTGGTCAGAAAACCTCAGCTTCCAGGCAATTTTATCTTAGTAGTCATTATCTTTTTATGCTTTCAGCAGAAGCTTCATTCTGAAACTTCTTGTTACTGTTAACTCACTAGGTCAAGTTCGACTCGTTGTAATCTCCTGGACTGCAGCACACCAGGCTTCTCTGTTCTCCACTATCTCCGGGAGTTTTCTCAATGTCATATCCTTTGAGTCAGTGATGCTGTCTAACCACCTTATCCTCTACTGCCCCTTCTCCTATTAGCTTCAGTCTTTCCCAGAATCAAGATATTTTCTAGTGAGTCAGCTCTTCTCATTAGGTGGCCCAAGTCTGGAGCTTCAGCTTCAGCATCAGTCCTTCCAGTGAATAGTCAGAGTTGATTGCCTTTAGAATCGACTGGTTTGATCTCCTTGATGTCCAAGGGACTTTCAAGAGTCTTCTCCCATGCCACAATTTGAAAGCAGCTTTTTTTTTTTTTTTTTTGCACACAGCCTTCTTTATGATCCCACTCTCACATCTGTAGATGACTACTAAGGAGCTACATAATCCCGAGTCCCACTATCTCTGCATGAGATGAATGAAAATAGAAGTCTTCTTTAAAAAGTGATTTTAAGTCTTATAAGTTCTGTACGTAATAAAGCAACCTGCATGTGATAACAATTCCCTATCCCAGTGAGTAATGAACCATATACAGTTCACTCAATACGTGCTTAAATGAGTTTGCCAGTTGTAATTCCTGGTTTCTCACCTTATAGCTCAAACTGGCATAGAGCATTATGAGACTCATGTGCAAAAAAAAAAAAAAGCATTGTTGAATTTATTAATACCCCTTCCCAAACAACCTTTATCCTCCTACTGAACTATGAACAAGTGACTTGGGGCTGAAAGACCTTCCACAGGCCTCCTCTGGTGTTTCTCAGCCTGGCACACATAAAAAAGTTTACAGTACACATATGAGCCTGTTTATTGAGTGTTATAGGGAGACCGTTTTCAGTGTAACCTGATAGGGAGACTCATGTGGTAGATATGTTTTAGCTTGATGTGGTTACCAAGTCGTGCTGTCAAGGAAAAGAATTCTATAATTTGCTTGTAAAGAATGAAAAGATACATATATCCTTTCATTCATTCTTGGTGAGTTTTTAAATTAGTACGTGAAAATCCACATAACTTGTCAGTGTGTAGGTTAACATAGCTCGGGAATTGGTCCATAATACACACTGGGCTCTTTCAATCATTTAAAACACTGTTTGGCGAATGGTTACATGGACTTGACAAATTGGAATCCATTATTAGTGCTGGTGTTGCTTTTGGCTCTGGTCTCCTTCACCACCCCCTCCCACCCCCAATTTCAAACTGCATAATAGCAGTCTTAGACATATTAAAAAGGTTGTGTGTGGTGGAAGAAGGGGATGGGGTAAGATAAGCAAATTGTAATGTCTTAAAAAAGTTTAAAGTATACTTATGAGCTCTCTTTGAAGAGCGTAGAATATGCTGGATCATAACTTTTTTAAACTTTCTGGAATTCTTGAAATACAAAATCAGCTTACATATCAAGAGAAGGGAAAGGTGCTGACAGTGAAGTCCTGCCTGCCCCAAGAGATGGGAGAGCCACTTATGAGCAAGTCATACGGTAAACTCTCAAATATGGCCCGCTCCCAAGGGCACTCAGCCACAGGAAGGGACTTGGCAGTGACAACTTCCTACTGTCAGCTAAGCCAGGTTCTGACATCAGCAAGTCAATTACAGTCAACCATGATCAGGGACTTTCTAGAGTACAGAAAGGAGAGTATTTTAACACAGAGGAGACCTTTAAAAAATCGCTGTTCCCATTTTTTTTTTAACTTAACAGATGTGGAAAGATTGGCTCAAAGACATTAAGTGACTTGATTAAAGTGTAACAACTAACGGCAATGCCTGTATGAGTCTTCCATACAATGTTCTTAATTTAAATTTGAAACGAGCTAGTCTAAGACTAGATTCAGATCTTCTAAAACAGTATACCAACTTTCTTTTATATAATGCCGTTTCCAAAGATTAGAAGCCAAACTATTTCTGAGAAGCAGCACAGCACAGTTGCCTTATTTTCTTTCCCCAAGGTGCCTTATTTGGTATTCTACTAAAATTAAACTATGATATACTTAATGTATGTCATAGCACTGCTAATTGTACATTAGACATAAGAAAGCACAGATATAATTACACCCATGGCATGCTAAAAGTCTTAAGGAAAGAAATAGATTTTTAAAATTATAACACAGACGTTAGAGGGAGTAAATATATAAAACATTATCAACTTCTTACAAAGATGTGAACACACATTAAAAGAAAAAAAAGAAAAGAAAAACTGTTGAAAAGAATATGGCCAAGTTGAGATGTATCTGGAGGAATTCATGGAGAAAGTAAGTAATTAGATTCTTAGAAAAATAAGCCAATAACCTTTTAATGGCTGACAGAAGTGAGCTGAAATATGTGAAAGATTCATTTTTTTAATTAAATTTATTTATTTTTTTAATTACAATACTATATTTGTTTTGCCATACATTGACACGAATCAGCCATAGGTGAACACAATCTCCCAATGCCGAAGCCCCCTCCTACCTCCCACCCCACATCCTCTACTTGAATCATCCTGTGCATCAGCCCCATGCATCCTGCATCCTACATTGAACATAGATTGGCACTTCATTTCTTACAAGAAAATATACACGTTTCATTGCCATTCTCCCAAACCACCCCACCCTTTCCCTCTCCCTCAGAGTCCAAAAGTCCACTCTATACCTCTGTGTCTCTTTGTTGTCTCACATGTAGGGTCATCATTACTGTCTTCTAAATTCCATATATATGTGTCAGTATACTGTATTGGTATTTTTCTTTCTGGCTTACTTCACTCTGTATAATCGGTTCCAGTTTCATTCATCTCATTAGAACTGAGTCAAATTTATTCTTTTTAAGGGCTGAGTAGTATTCCATTGTGTATATGTACCACAGCTTTCTTATCCAATCATCTGCTGATGGACATCTAGGTTGTTTCCATGTCCTGGCTATTATAAACAGCACTGCAATGAACATTGGGGTACATGTGTCTCTTTCAATTCTGGTTTCCTCGGTGTGTATGCCCAGCAGTGGGATTGCTGGGTCATAAGGCAGTTCTATTTGCAATTTTTTAAGGAATCTCCACACTCTTTTCCATAATGGCTGTACTAGTTTGCATTCCCACCAGCAGTGTAAGAGGGTTCCCTTTTCTCCACATCCTCTCCAGCATTTATTGCTTGTAGACTTTTGGATCGCAGCCATTCTGACTGGTGTGAAATGGTACCTCATTGTGGTCTTGATTTGCATTTCTCTGATAATGAGTGATGTTGAACATCTTTTCATGTGTTTGTTAGCCATCCGTATGTCTTCTTTGGAGAAATGCCTATTTAGTTCTTTGGCCCATTTTTTTTTATTGGATCATTTATTTTTCTAGAGTTGAGCTGCATAAGTTGCTTGTATATCCTTGAGATTAGTTGTTTGTCAGTTGTTTCATTTGCTAGTGTTTTCTCCCATTCAGAAGGCTGTCTTTTCACCTTGCTTATAGTTTCCTTTGTTGTGCAGAAGCTTTTAATTTTAATTAGATCCCATTTGTTTATCTTTGCTTTTATTTCCAGTATACTGGGAGTTGGGTCATAGAGGATCCTGCTGTGATTTATGTCGGAGAGTGTTTTGCCTATGTTCTCCTCTAGGAGTTTTATAGTTTCTGGTCTTAAGTTTAGATCTTTAATCCATTTTGAGTTTATTTTTGTGTATGGTGTTAGAAAGGGGTCTAGTTTCATTCTTTTACAAGTGGTTGACCAGTTTTCCCAGCACCACCTGTTAAAGAGACTGTCTTTACTCCATTGTATATTCTTGCCTCCTTTGTCGAAGATAAGGTGTCCATAGGTGTGTGGGTTAGTCTCAGGGCTTTCTATTTTGTTCCATTGATCTATATTTCTGTCTTTGTGCCAGTACCATACTGTCTTAATGACTGTGGCTTTGTAGTAGAGCCTGAAGTCAGGCAAGTTGATTCCTCCAGTTCCATTCTTCTTTCTCAAGATTGCTTTGGCTATTCGAGGTTTTTTGTATTTCCATACAAATCTTGAGATTATTTGATCTAGTTCTGTGAAAAATACTGCTGGTAGCTTGATGGGAATTGCATTGAATCTGTAGATTGCTTTAAGTAGTATACTCATTTTCACTATATTGACTCTTCTGACCATTGGCCTGTAGTTTTCTTTTTTGTGGTGTCTTTGTCAGGTTTTGGTATTAGGGTGATGGTGGCCTCATAGAATGAGTTTGGAAGTTTACCTTCCTCTGCAATTTTCTGGAATAGCTTCAGTAAGATAGGTGTTAGCTCTTCTCGGAATTTTTGGTAGAATTCAGCTGTGAAGCCATCTGGACCTGGGCTTTTGTTTGCTGGAAGATTTCTGATTGCAGTTTCAATTTCCGTGCTTGTGATGGGTCTGTTAAGATTTTCTATTTCTTCCTGGTTCAGTTTTGGAAAATTGTACTTTTCTAAGAATTTGTCCATTTCTTCCAAGTTGTCCATTTTATTGGCATATAATTGCTGATAGTAGTCTCTTATGATTCTTTGTATTTCTGAGTTGTCTGTCGTGATCTCTCCATTTTCATTTCTAATTTTGTTGATTTGATTTTTTTCTCTTTGTTTCTTGATGAGTCTGGCTAATGGTTTGTCAATTTTATTTATCCTTTCAAAGAACCAGCTTTTTGCTTTGTTGATTTTTGCTATGGTCTCTTTTGTTTCTTTTGCATTTATTTCTGCCCTAATTTTTAGGATTTCTTTCCTTCTACTGACTCTGGGGTTCTCTATTTCTTCCTTTTCTAGTTGCTTTAGGTGTAGAGTTAGGTTGTTTATTTGACTTTTTCTTGTTTCTTGAGGTATGCCTGTATTGCTATGAACTTTCCTCTTAGCACTGCTTTTATAGTGTCCCACAGGTTCTGTGTAGTTGTGTTTTCATTTTCATTCGTTTCGATGCATATTTTGATTTCTTTTTGATTTCTTCTGTGATTTGTTGGTTATTCAGAAGCATGTTGTTCAGCCTCCAAATGTTGGAATTTTTAATAGTTTTTCTCCTATAATTGAGATCTAACCTTAGTGCATTATGGTCAGAGAAGATGCTTGGAATAATTTCGATTTTTTTGAATTTATCAAGGTTAGATTTATGACCCAGAATGTGATCTATCCTGGAAAAGGTTCCGTGTGCACTTGAGAAAAAGGTGAAATTCATTGTTTTGGGGTGAAATGTCCTATAGATATCAATTAGGTCTAACTGGTCAATTGTATCATTTAACGTTTGCGTTTCTTTGTTAATTTTCTGTTTAGTTGATCTGTCCATAGGTGTGAGTGGGGTAGTAAAGTCTCCCACTATTATTGTGTTATTATTAATTTCCCTTTTCATGCTTGTTAGCAATTGTCTCACATATTGCGTTGCTCCTATGTTGGGTGCATATATATTTATAATTGTTATAGCTTCTTCTTGGATTGATCCTTTAATCATTATGTAGTGGCCTTCTTTGTCCCTTTTCACAGCCTTTGTTTTAAAGTCTATTTTATCGGATATGAGTATTGCTACTCCTGCTTTCTTTTGGTCTTTATTTGCATGGAATATCTTTTTCCAGCCCTTCACTTTGAGTCTGTATGTGTCCGTTGTTTTGAGGTGGGTCTCTTGGAGGCAGCATATATAGGGATCTTGTTTTTGTATCCATTCAGCCAGTCTTTGCCTTTTGGTTGGGGCATTCAACCCATTTACATTTAAGGTAATTATTGATAAGCATGCTCCTGTTGCCATTTACTTTATTGTTTTGGGTTCGGGTTTATACACCCTTTTTGTGTTTCCTTTCCAAAGTCTATCCTTTAGTATTTGTTGGAGAGCTGGTTTGGTGGTGCTGAATTCTCTCAGCTTTTGCTTGTCTGTAAAGCTTTTGATTTCTCCTTCATATTTGAATGAGATTCTTGCTGGGTACAGTAGTCTTGGCTGAAGGTTATTATCTTTCATCACTTTAAGTATGTCTTGCCATTCCCTCCTGGCCTGAAGAGTTTCTATTGAAAGATCTGCAGTTATTCTTATGGGGATCCCCTTGTGTGTTATTTGTTGTTTTTCCCTTGCTGCTTTTAGTAATTGTTCTTTGTGTTTGGTCTTTGTTAGTTTGATTAAAATATGTCTTGGGGTGTTCCGCCTTGGGTTTATCCTGTTTGGCACTCTCTGGGTTTCTTGGACTTGGGTGATTATTTCCTTCCCCATTTTAGGGAAGTTTTCGACTATTATCTCCTCAAGTATTTTTTCATGGTCTTTCTTTTTGTCTTCTTCTTCTGGGACTCTTATAATTCGAATGTTGGAGAGTTTCATATTGTCTTGGAGGTCTCTGAGGTTGTCCTCATTTCTTTTAATTCGTCTTTCTTTTTCCCTCGCTGATTCATTTATTTCTACCATTCTATCTTCTATTTCACTAATCCTATCTTCTGCCTCCGATATTCTACTATTTGTAGCCTCCAGAGTGTTTCTGATCTCATTTACTGCATTATTCATTATATGTTGACTCTTTTTATTTCTTCTAGGCCCTTGTTAAACCTTTCTTGCATCTTCTCAATCCTTGACCCCAGGCTATTTATCTGTGATTCCATTTTGATTTCAAGATTTTGGATAATTTTCACTATTAATATTCGGAATTCTTTCTCAGGTAGATTCCCTATCTCTTCCTCTTTTGTTTGGTTTGGTGGGCATGTCTCCTGTTCCTTTACCTGCTGGGTATTCCTCTGTCTCTTTATCCTGGTTATATTGCTGCGTTTGTGGTGGCTTTTCTATATTCTGGGAATTTGTGGAGTTCTCTTTATTATAGAGCTTCCTCTCTGTGATTGGGGTTATATCAGTGGCTTGTCAAAGTTTCTTGATCAGGGAGGCTTGTGTTGGAGTTCTGATGGGTGGATCTGGATTTCCTCTCTCTGGAGTGCTGTGACGTGTGAAGTAATGGGTTATGAGACATCAATGGTTTTGGAGTATTTTGAGTTGCCTGTGTATTGAAGCTCAGGGGCTTGTTCTTGTGTTGCTGGAGAATTTGCGTGGTATGTCTTGCTCTGGAGCTTGTTGGCCCTTGGGCAGTGCTCAATTTCAGTATAGGTATGAAGGCGTTTGATGAGCTTTAATTGGATAATGTTCCCTGTATTCAGGAATTCTTTGATGATCTCAGGATTTGGAATTACGCCTCCTGATTCTGGTTTTCAGATTTATTTTTACAATAGCCTCATGATTTCTCCATCTATTCAGCACTAATGTTAAAACATCTAGGTTAATGATGACAGGTTTCTCCACCTTGAGGGTCGTCCCTAGAGGATCGGTGAGTTACTTGGAGGAGAGAAGAGGGAGGGAGTAGTTAGAGGTGAGTGGAATGGGATGAGGTGGAATCAAAAGAGGGAAAAGCAAGTTAGCCTGTAACCACTTTCTTGTGTGTGCTCTGAAGTCTGGACCTCTCAGAGGTGGTCACAGAGTTATACATGGAAGAGGAGAGGGAGGAAGTAGATAGAGGTGGACAGGAGGATAAAATAGGGAGATGGGAAGGAGGGATACAGATCCAGTCAGTGACCAGTTCCCTTAGAGTTCTCCTCCTTCTGGAACGCACAGAGGTTCATAGAGTTGGGTAGAGAGGGGGAGGGGGGAGGGAGGAGACAAAAGCCACCTGGTGGAGAAAAGAGAGATTCCAAAGGTGGAGAGAGTGGTCAAGCCAGTAGTCTTGCACTCATGTAAAACTGGGTACTGAGGATTAGGTTTTTAAAAGTACAAAATTGGCAACAAATACCAAAATGCCAAGATTAAAAATCTGGAGTATAGATTGGATTTTCAAAGATAGATTATTGAAGAGAAGAAGAAGGAGAGAGAAATTAAAAAAAAAAATAGAGAAAAAAAAAAAAAAGTAAAATATAATAAAAGACTCCAGAATTATTAAAAGACAACTTCCTCCACCAATAAGACTATATACGGCGTTTGCTTAAAAGATTGGGTTTTTTTTTTGAAAACTAATATTAGGTTATAAAAATAATAACTAGAAATATAGAAGACTTAAAAATTTAAGCAAGTTTAGGGAAAAAAAAGATGAAAAGAAAAGGATAAACAAATTTAAAAGGAAAAAAATAATTTTTAAAGAAAGAAAAAATTTCTAAAAAAAAAAAGGAAAAAGAAATCACGCTTCCACATCATCCCCCAACCCCCCAAAATTTTTTTGATCATAAAAGTAGTAACAGTGTATCTGGCGCTTTCTCTGTCATTGAGGTCTGTGTGGGGTCGCTACCAAGGCAGTTCTCTCTGTTTAACTTCCTCTGTTTGCTGGTCTCTTCCGTGTCTGATTTCTGTCTTGCCACGGGGAAGGTGGTGGTGAGCTCTGCACTGGGCTTGCCCCTTCCCAATCCGCGGGATAACCGTGTGGGGCCTGCCCTGTGTTTCATGCAATTCCCTGGTTTAAGCCGCTCAGGATTGGTGCTCAGGAAGTCCCCTCCGGGTGCCGGGTTTGGTTCCAAGTCCGAGTGTCTAGGGAGTTTGGCGTGCATCTTCTGGGCTTTCCGGGTCACTCAATTTTCTGGGATCTCCACCGGGGCTCTTTCTCAGGCAGATGATGACTATTCAGAGACCCCAGAAGTCTCAGTAAAGAAGTTTGCTTGCAATTTGGTAGGTAATGTCTCTCTTGAGCTGCGACTGCCCTCTTCCAGCGCTTCAGGCTCTGGCTGCCTGTCGCCGGTGGGGGATGGTCTGCCGCCGGCTAGTTCCGATCCGTCCTTTGTTCTGTGCGCGGGCCTGTCAGTGCCTTATGTTCGGGCGTTTCGCGTGTTAGTTATCCCCCGGTCTGGTTTCCTAGTCTGGGATTATTCGTTCTATCCACGCACGGACCCGATTCTGGCCCCGTTACGCCCGATTCTCGAGAAAAGCCCTGCAGCCCACGTCTCCCGCGGCCCAGTTCTCAGAAAGCACTGTCGCGGGCGCGCTCCTCCCTGCCCAGCCCCCACTGCTGTCGGACGCAGGCGTTTGCGCTGCTTGTCCGCTGGGGGTTATACTGTTGAATTCGTAATCTGTTGGTTTTAATTATTTATTTATTCTTCCTTCCTGTTATGTTGCCCTCTGTGCTTCCAGGGCTCGCCCCATGCACAGCTGTGAGAAAGTTCCCCAATTTTAGGGAACCTCTCTCTTTAAGAGTCTCTTCCTGGGACGGGATTCCCTTCCCATGCAGGGGTTCCCTCCCTACCTCCTTTGTCTCTATCTTCGTTCTTTAAAATAAAATAAAATAAAATAAAATAAAATAATTCCTACCAGGTTTTGAAGCCAATGATCTGCTTTGCTGGATGCCTGATGTCCTCTGCCAGCAGTCAGAAGTTATTTTGTGGAATTTGCTCAGCGTTGAAGTGTTCTTGTGATGAGGTGGAGAGGGAGAAAGGGTTCTCCCCATCCTATTCCTCCGCCATCTTTTTTCCCTCCCCCAAAAGATTCATTTTAATTGAGCAATTGAGAGTCCAGTGGAAGTTTACTGTTGGGACAGAAGGCTAAGGAGAGAGAAGTTTGTAGACTCTGAGTCGTCATTCTTCTTTTGTAGGTTAAAGACTTTGGAGAAAGCAGTAAACTTGTATAAAGAGCTTATATGATCTGGATCTTCACTACTATACATAAGTCAAAAGGTAGCTTAATCTATAATATATATAAATAGATCATACAGCTTAACGACAACAAACGACCCAAATAAAAAACAAGCTGAAGACCTTAACAGAAATTTCTCCAGAAAAGATATATAGATGGTCAGTAAGCATATAAGAAAAAATGCTCAACATCACTAATTATTAGAGAAATGCAAATCGAAACTGTAATGAGGTACCACCTCAAAATCATCAAAATGGCCATCATTAAAAAGTCTACAAATAACAACCTCTGGAGAAGATGTAGAGAAAAGGGAAAAGGGAAACCTCTTACATTGTTGGTAAGAATGTAAGTTGGTGTACAACTATGGAAAACAGTATGGAGCTTCCTCATAAAACTAATAGCAGAATTATTATATGACCCAGCAACCCCATTCCGGACACATACAACTCCCTCTTCCCCCACCCCCTGCAAAAAAAAAGTCATTCAAAAAGATACATGCAACCCTTTATTCATAGCATCACTATTTAATTGTCCATCAACAGATGAATTGGTAAAGAAGATATGGTACATATATACAATGGAATACTACTCAGCCATAAAAATGATTAAAATAATGTCATTTGCAGCAACATAGATGCAATGAGAGATTATCATATATAAGTGAATAAGTCAAAAGAGACAGACAAATACCATATAATATCACTTACATGTGGAATCTGAAACATGGCACAAATGAACTTATCCACAAGACAGAAACAAGCCAATAAACACAGAGAACCATCTTGTGGTCACCAAATGGGAGAGATTAGGGGAGAGAAGGCCTGGGAATTTGGGAATAGAAGATGTCAACTATCATACATAGGACTGAAAACAAATTTCTACTGTATAGCATAAGGAACTGTATTCAATATCCTGACAAAACATAACGGCAAAGAATATTGTGAGAATGGAATGTTTTCATGTGTATGACAGTCACTTTGCTGTACAGCAGAAATGGGCATGTCATGTAAATCAACTGTAAGTCGATAATAAAAAAAAGAAAAAAATGTAATCAGGAAGACAGCTGTGGCTATGCAGTCCACACAGCTATGGTTGGGTTAGATAACGGGTTTCCTTGGTAGCTCAGCTGGTAAAGAATCTGTCTGCAGTGCGGGAGACTCCGGTTTGTTTCTCGGGTCAGGAAGATCCCCTGGAGAAGGGATAAGATACCCACTCCAGTATTCTTTGGCTTCCCTGGTGGCTCAATTGGTAAAGAATCTGTCTGCAATTCAGGAGACCAGGATTCAATCTCTGAGTTGAAAATGTCCCCTGGAGAAGGTAACAACTACCCACTCCAGTATTCTGGCCTGAAGAATTCCATGGGTTTGTAGTCCATGAGTCTCAGAGTCAGACCCGACTGAGCAACTTTCACTTTCACAACCATGAAGACAAGAGAAGACACACGCTAATGGATTATAAGTGAGGGACTCTGGTGAGGGATTAGATGCGGAGAGTGTAGTAAGATTTAGCTTTGCAAAGGGGCAGGGAAGACTAATATAGAGCAGATTGCAGGGAAGTGTCTGCACTGATGCATGTGAGGAGGCACCTTCGGAAGGGCAATGGAGAAAACTGAAACGGCTAGACTGTAAGTCTCTTAATCAACACTGTTTTAAAAAAGTTCAGAATAGGGTACTTCTAAGTAAGAAGTTTTGCAGGCCTGCTACACATCAAAATCAACAGTTTAAATGGGGAAGATGTTGTAAATCCATCACTTAGTGTACAAATGATCTAAGTGGAGAAACATTCATTCAAGAAAATCTACTAAACCTTGATAAAAACAGTAAAATAACCTAATCTCTAATCTGTTGCTCAGCTCAACTTCATATTATTTGGCCCATACCCATGACACGTACAGCCAAGAAGAGAGGGGGTATAGGTTCTCCCAGATCTAAGTCTGAGATTTCAGTTTCACACCAGAAAGGGAAGATTGTTGTGTGTTCACTGTCTTGCTTTCCTGGCCCCCAGTGATAACCTTCCTTTTACTCATCCTCCCTCAGAGGGTGGAAACGTTATTTTAGGAGTTACAAACCAATAATACTGAGTCCCTACTCACCCAAACCCCTAAGGGCCAGGATATCACTTCAGGCAAAGCAGGTTCTGCTTTGGCCCCAGCTCCAAACACTGACCTAAGGATTTTGACTAGAGTGAAAGGAGGTACTTGGGAATAAAGAGCTTCTGAATTGTGCCTAAGGATTCATTTAGAACAAGAATGTAGAAAGTCAAAACTAAAGGCATTGTGGAAAGTAACAAAGATCTTTGTATGTTGCTTTCAGTTGCTAAGTCATGTCCAACTCTTTGTGACCCCATGGACCGTAGCATGCTAGGCTTCCCTGTCCTTCACTCTCTCCCAGAGTTTGCTCAAACTCATGTCCATTGATTCCCTGATGCCATCCAACCAACTCATCCTCTGCCACCCCCTTCTCCTTCTTCCCTCAATCTTTTCCAGCATCAGGGTCTTTTCCAATGAGCAAACTCTTTGAATTAAGTGGCCAAAGTATTGGAGCTTCAGCATCAGTCCTTCAATGAATATTCAGGGTTGATTTCCTTTAGGATTGACTGGTTTGATCTCCTTGCTGCCCAAGGGACTCTCAAAAATATTCTCCACACCATAAATGATAACTTCTTAATGTCCACAAAATGGTAGAATAGTAGGAAGCTTAATAGAAAACCAAGAAAAGACACAACCAAGAAGAGCCCTTCTGCAATCACAAGAAGCTCTGGATCTGGAAGACTGCATTTGTGATGAGCTGCACTCACTCAGGAGCAATTGCAGTAGGTCTTGGGTCAGATTTACAGCATTTCCCAAGAAAGAACACAGATTAATTAAGAAGAGGACAGAAGCTTCACTGGGAAAAGAGGCTTAAATCAAATACTGGCTGAATGAACTACTCTGACTCAAAAGTAACTCCCAGAAAATCAGGTTCAAAAGTAAAATTACACACGTCCTTGGAGTTCTGGAAGAATGCGTGAATTTCCAAGGCTATAGACTCTCTGGAGAGATCACAGAGGACACATTCAACCTAAAAGTTTCTAGCTAAATGTGAAACATAAATAAACACATAAACTCATTGAAACTTAAGTTCAAGCCACATACACACATATGTGATACTAATAGGTAAATATCTGACTGACTAATGGACTTAAGCACAGCCTTTGATCCCTAAGTGGACTATGGTGACATAGGAGAAATCCCTAAGTAGCTAAATTAAAAGGTAAAAGAAAGGGAGGAAACTGAGTAGGGGCATTGAAGGTTGCACGTTTTGGAGGTGGCGGTGGGATTTCACAGAATCAGTTCAGCCAAGTTCTAAAGAAATAAACCGATGATTAAGCAAACAGCAACAGCAGCCTCTGGTGGGGGTGGAGAAGAAGTTAGCTGTTTCCTAATATATTATCTAAAATGATAAGTTTTCAACATAACATCTGAGTCACCTAAAGATAAGGACAGAGAAGGCAATGGCACCCCACTCCAGTACTCCTGCCTAGGAAATCCCATGGATGGAGGAGCCTCGTAGGCTACAGCTCATGGGCTCGCTAAGAGTCAGACACGACTGAGCGACTTCACTTTGACTCTTCACTTTCATGCATTGGAGAAGGAAATGGCAACCGACTCCAGTGCTCTTGCCTAGAGAATCCCACGGACAGAGGAGCCTGATGGGCTTCCGTCTATGGGGTTGCACAGAGTCGGACATGACTGATGTGACTTAGCAGCAAAGATAAGGAAGTATAACTGATACATCTGGGTAACAAATGGAGATAAAAATAAAAATCATTTTTGAAGTGGATGAGATGATAGACTATGCTAAGATTTCAAAGCATTTTAATACATATGTTAAAGGAACTAAAGGATACCATGCTTAAAGGATCAACGGAGGGCTAATGATATTGATAAAGCATCACTCCATCCAGAAGACATAACATTTTTATAAAAGTATATTCATCTAAAAATAGATCCCAAATATATGAAGCAAACACTGAATTGACAGGAGAAATATATAACTCAATAAGTGTTAGAGACTTATAAACTACTTTTAGTAATGGAGGGGCAAGATCAAAAGAAGAAGAAGAAGAAAAAAGGAAACCTGATAATGTCGCAAGTCAAGTAGAAATAATAGATATTTGTAGACCACCATACTCAACTGCAGCAGACTACACACTCCTTTCAAGCACATACGAAATAGTCTCTAAGATAGAACATATTCCAGGACATAAAACAAGCTTCAGTAAATTTAAAAACATTTTGATCCTATAAAGTACACTCTCCTGCTATAGTGAAATCAAATTGAGAGTTATACAGAAGAAAGTTTTGGAAATGCAAATTATTTGGAAGTTAAACAACTCACTCCTAAATGATGGGTGGAAGAGGAACTCACAAAGAAATAAGAAAATAATTTGCCATGAAATTAAATAAAAATACCATATACCAAGACTTATAGAAAGCAGAGATATCATTCTCAGAGGGAATTTTTGTCTGCCAAAACGTACATTTATAAGAAAAAAAAATTGTTCACAAATTAGTAATCTAAACTTCCAACTTAAAAAAAAAAAAAACTAGAAAAACACGATTAAACCAAACTGAAAGAAAGCAGAAGTAGAAAATAATAAAGATTAAAGTTGTTGTTGTTTTATTTAGCCACTAAGTCATGATTGACTTTTTATGCTGTTGCTGCTAAGTCGCTTCAGTCGTGTCCAACTCTGAGCGACTGCAGAGACGGCAGCCCACCAGGCTCCTCCATCCCTAGGATTCTCCAGGCAAGAACACTGGAGTGGACTACCATTTCCTTCTCCAGTGCATGAAAGTGAAAAGTTAAAATGAAGTTGCTCAGTTATGTCCGACTCTTAGCGACCCCATGGACTGCAGCCCACCAGGCTCCTCCGTCCATGGCATTTTCCAGGCAAGAGCACTGGAGTGGGTCTTCTATAGCCCAGCAGGCGCCTCCGTCCATGTGCTTTCTCAGGCAAGAATGCTAGAGTGGATTGCCATTTCCTTCTGAAGGAGATCTTCCCCACCACGGATTGAGCTTGTGCTTCCCTACATTGGCAGGCGGATTCTTTACTGTTGATCCTCCAAGGAAGCCCAAAGATAAAAGTAGAGATAAATAAAATAGGGAATGGACAAAATAAAGAGAAATACATAGAAAATCAATGACACAGTTGTCGCTTGGAATTTGAGATGGTGTCAAAATCCTTAACGTATGCTTTGTACCTTCACAATATATGCAAAGCATCATTATCACATTAGAAAAGCAGAGAAGAAGTTGGAGTAGGAAAGCATGGGTTTGCTGTGTCCTCTGTTAAGCATATCATCAGGCTGAGATCAAGGTTCCAGCTGGGAATATGATATTGCCTAAAGTCTGGGGCTTTCTTCCAAGATCACTGGTTTTTGGCAGAGTTTATTTCTTTGTAGTTCTGTGGCTAAGGTTCCTATTTTCTTGTTGGCTCTTGATTGAGGATACTCTTAGATCCTAGAATCCTCCTTCAGGGGTTTGCCACATGCCCCCTTAGTCTTGCAGTATGGCTTTTACTTTCTTCCATGCCAGTAAGAGATCAATAGAGACCTCAACTGATTAGGTCTCTAATCAGGGTAACTTCTGTATTGATGGACACAAATTCAACTGATTGGGCTTTTAATTAATTGCATCAAATTTATTTTGCCATATAACCTAACAGAAGCATATAAGTAAAACCCTCTCATATGAATGTATATATAATATCTGTTGCCAAGTCCAACTAATAGATAAATATCTTCTTCATGAACTCACAAAACAATACAAATGGAATCATGAAACTTATAAGTAATCAAATAATTTATGGCAACCAAAAAAATCCATACATTCAGTTGAAACATGTATCATATCATATAAGAAACGAGTTGCCAGTCTAGGTTTGATGCAGGATACAGGATGCTTGGGGCTGGTGCACTGGGATGACCCAGAGAGATGGTATAGGGAGGAAGGTGGGAGGGGGTTCAGGATTGGGAACACGTGAACACCTGTGGCGGATTCATGTTGATATATGGCAAAACCAATACAGTATTGTAAAGTAAAATAAAATATAATAAAAAAAGGAAGAGAAGAACTAAATAGATTCAGATGTTATATACAAGTTGGAGACTGAATTAGCTGACATTCTCTTGTTGATCTATCTTAGACATGTGTAAACAATAATGAAAAAAAATTAGTAGTATGTTAAAGATGTAGAGTCATTTCACAAGTATTTTATCATTTCATATTGATTAAAATAATGAATATTTCCAAGCCAAAGGGAGGTATTGGGTGGCCAAAAAATCTGTTCATTTTCCCATATGACATGGAAGAACTTAAAGAACTTTTCGGCCAACCCAATATTTATTTAACATCTAGATTATAATTTTTATCTTCTATATGACTTACATTTCTCCATTCTGGGCCTGTAGGTATTGAAAATAAATCATAAACTTGTTTTAAAATTGGGAAGTAAATGTCATTCATCCTTTCAAAGAACCAAATTTTGGCTTTGTTTGCTATGGTCTCTTTTGTTTCTTTTGCAGTTGTTTTAGGTGTAGAGTTAGGTTATTTATTTGACTTTTTTTCTTGTTTCTTGAGTATGCCTGTATTGCTATGAAATTTCCCCTTAGCACTGCTTTTACAGTGTCCCACAGGTTTGGGGTTGTTGTGTTTTCATTTTTGATCATTTCTATGCATAATTTGATTTCTTTTTGATTTCTTCTGTGATTTGTTGGTTATTCAGAAGCATGTTGTTCAGCCTCCATATGTTGGAATTTTTAATAGTTTTTCTCCTGTAGTTGAGATCTAATCTTACTGTATTATGGTCAGAAAAGAAGCTTGGAATGATTTCAATTTTTTTGAATTTACCAAGGCTAGATTTATGGCTCAGGATGTGATCTATCCTGGAGAAGTTTCCGTGAGCACTTGAGAAAAAGGTGAAATTCATTGTTTTGGGGTGAAATGTCTTATAGATATCAACTAGGTCTAATTGGTCAATTGTATCATTTAAAGTTTGTGTTTCTTTGTTAATTTTCTGTTTAGTTGATCTGTCCATAGGTGTGAGTGGGGTATTAAAGTCTCCCACTATTATTGTGTTATTGTTAATTTGAACACGTGTACACCTGTGGTGGACTCATGTTGATGTATGGCAAAACCAACACAGTATTGTAAAGTAAAATAAATAAAAGTGTGAAGTATACCCTTTCAACTTTAGAATTCGTTACATTAGTATTATATGGAGTAATCTAGAAGGAAATAGAGGGAAATGAGAAAATGAAAAAAAGTAAAGAAATCTATGGATAAGAAAGAAGGCAAAATAAGGAGAAAAGGATAAAATCCAGCTCCTAACTATTTAGAACTAGATTCAAGTCTCAAGTTCGAAAGCACTTCAGAATTCTTAGCTCTCAGCTATGTATCTGTACTGTGCTCTTCTCTGAAAAAGAAGCCCTGAGTTCTTTCACATTTATTTTAAATTGCCTCGTTTATAAAAATGATTCATGTTTGTTTTCCTGACTTTTCTTATTTGCTACTACTGACAAAAGATTCTAGCCAAAATATTTGAGTCACTTAAAGCTTATTTTTTTCATGCCTATTTCTCTTCCACATTCAGAATCCTTCTCTTGTCCCTTCCTGCTTCAGGCCCCTGATTCCCACTACATCTATCTACCATCATTATAGACATCATCAAACACCTCAGATTTTCTTCTAGGTCTTGGCGTTTCTCAATCCAAATGTGCCTGTCCTGTGGAGTTGCAGCGGAAAGCATTTTGTTGCATTTCATGCTGCCCTTCGCGCGACTGGTAGATCCCAGATCAGTTCAGTGAAGTCGTTCTGGTCTGCACATTCCTGCTGATGTAGCTTTAGCCAGGCTTTCTCTCCACAGAATCTTCGAGGCAAGAATGCCAGGGTGAGTTGCCACTTCCTACTCTAGAGAGATGTCTCCAACCCAGAGTTTGAACCTACGTCTCCTGCATCTTCTGCTTTGCTCGGCAGATTCTTTACCACTGCGCCATCTGGGACGCCCGTGTTATGGTCAATAACAACAGATCAATATAACAAGTATTTATAGCTGTATATCTAAATAGATATCTGCACGAAGGTGTACATTTATGTATGTCTTCAGCTAATATTAGCAAATTGAATCCAGCAACACACAAAAGAATTATTATATTGCAAATAAGTGAAATTTATCAAATAATGCAAAAAGTGAGAGTGTTAGCTACTCGGTTGTGTCCAACTCTTTGTGACCCCATGGACTGTAGCCCACCAGTTTCCTCTGTCCGTGGTTTCTCTAGGCAAGATTCTAGAGTAGGTTGCCATTTTCTTCGCCCGGATATCTTCCTGACCCTGGCATTGAATCCAGGTCTCCTGCATTGCAGGCAGACTCTTTACTGACTGAGTCACCAGG
The DNA here is from genome assembly GCA_917880005.1 of Nanger dama. NCBI lineage: Eukaryota > Metazoa > Chordata > Mammalia > Artiodactyla > Bovidae > Nanger > Nanger dama. Next base: position 4,975,777 of record CAKJTW010000003.1, on the reverse strand, counting down.
GGATTCCTCGAGTAATGAAAGGTTGATTTAATACACAAAAATCAGTTAATGTAATACACATTATAAATGAAATAAAAGTCAAAAACCATGCGAGTATCTCCAGAACCAAACAAAAAGTATCTGACAAAATTCTACACTCATTAATTAAAACAACAAAGACAACTCTCAACAAACTGGGAATAAATGAAAAAATTCTTCCACCTGATAAAGGACAATTAATACACCCTTAATGATGAGCATGAATGTTTCCCTCTTAAGGTGAGAAAAAAGGCCAGGAAGTCCACGCTCATCAATATTATTCAGTATAGTACTAAGAATTCTAGACAATGCCATCAGGAAAGACAAAGAAGGAAAGTTATCCAAACTGGAAAGATAGAAGTAAAATTGTTTTTATTCACAGATGATACAAGCGTATGTAGTGAAAATTCTAGGATTCACAAAAAATAAAATAAAATAAAATATAACATTAAAAGTAATAAATCACAAAGATTGCAAGATGAAAAATCAGTGTATAACATATTGATGGCAGGATGAAAAAAGCTAATAAAAAGCAAGGTGGCCAAAAATGGAGAAAGGGGAAAGACTAAAGTCAAAGAAGGGAGGGAAAAAAAAATGGCAGCAGTGTTTTGGAAACGGAGTGCTCTGCCCTCCAAATATGACCAGCGGAACACCCTCGGTGGGAGGAAATACTATATATAATGTATATATGTATATGTATATTTTCAAATTAGAAGAACTAAATGGACATGTTTACACCTCATTTTTAATTAACATCAACATGAAAATAGGACAGGCTCCAGTGGTAATAAAATTGAATTTCAAGGTACATAAAATAGTGTCTTTTAAAATACCTAAACAATGACACGTTAGACTGTTGGCTCTAATGCCTTTGATGGTTACATAAGCAAAGCAAATGCCTGTAAATCCCTCAAAATTAAGAAGAAAACTAATCATAGCCAAGTAGACTTTCCTAAATTATGCAATCACTTAAACTGTAGACAGTCAAATAGTTTCCTGACTTTGTTTCCTTGTCTTCTTCATAAAAAACAAGTTCCTTTGGGTGGAGCACTCCTAATCAACTCTGGTTTGACCCTGCTAATGTAAATCCATGATAGCTCAAATAAACTCTTCAAAAATTAAATTCATCCTTTAAGATCTGCTTGTGAGCACTTACATGTTTTACCTATGTTAAAAAAAAAGGAAAACTTTACTTCTCTGGCAAATTTCCCAATTCAGGGTATAATTCTCTGCTATTTCCCTTGGGTCTAGTAATGAGCCTAGCTCATTTCATAATCAGCAATCCTAGGGAACTAGGGCAAGGAAAAATAAAAGGGAGCAGCAGTAGATTTAATATTTTTAGCTTGTAACGTTTCATGAAATGAAAAGGAAAACACCTGACCTGTTGTCTCCTCTAGTCGACTATTCTATAAATGCAGCGCTGCTTCTCTATTGTCAGATGTGTGGGGTTTTCACACAATAAGCAATTCTGCGACCCCGGCTGGGGGTCCTACAAATGTAACCCCATCTACCTGGAGGAAACAACGGATTAAGGCTCAGTCCCAAAGGCACCTCCTCTGTCCACTTCAGATGCCAACAGTGAGTCCAGATTATCCCCTGTGCCTCTGACTAACTTCCTATAAACCTGAGTTACTACAAGTCCCTGCTGTGTTCAACTAATTTGCTTGAGGGGCTAACAGAATTCAGGAAAACAGTTTGCTCACTAAAATACTGGTTTCCTACAAATGATATTAAAGGATAAAAACCAGCTTCCAAAGAGAAACAGAAGGTAAGGTCCAGAAGCAACTGGTGCTTGTGTTATTAGATTGAACTGGCCATTTTAACACCCGAGAATGACCCAGAAAGCAAAGGAATCTTCTTGAGAAAGAATCAAAAGGAGAAGACTAATTGAATAGAGAGGGTTTTAAAAGTCAACTTCAAACTAACTAAATAAACAGTTATATTTTTTACATGTTCAATAACAAACAGAACAGGTATATATATGATGAATGCCTTAAAAGCAGGCATATGAATAAATCAAATGAGCCATATTCAAACCAGTATAATAAAATCAGAATTCAGCGACATTTTTGTTAACTTCTCCTTCATTCATCTTCCTGTGAACTTGCAATTATATTGGAAATCTAGTTTTACATCCTACTCTTTTACTTAACATTAACATAAGACATTTCTAGGTATGATTAAATCTTATTTATATTATTTCTAATAGTGGATCACTCCAGAATATTAAATAAATGTACTATACATTAGCAAATACACTTAAATTTTGAAATATTTAATTTTTTTCCTATATTTTCAAAATAGATGATACTGCATTAAACATATTTATAGATAGGAGCTGTTTAAAATTTATTTTCAATTATTTATTTGGAAAGATTCCCAGAATATGTTTCAAATTTTAATACAAATATGCAAATTCTTTGATTATTTTCCATAAGGATATTAATTTACACTGTCATAATCAGTGTGTGCAAGTACATATTTCTGTATTCAGTTCAGTGCAGTTCAGTTCAGCTGCTCAGTCATGTCCGACTCTTTGCAACCCCATGAATTGCAGCACGCTAGGGCCTCCCTGTCCATCACCAACTCCTGGAGTTCACTCAGACTCCCATACATTGAGTCAGTGACGCCATCCAGCCATCTCATCCTCGGTCGTCCCCTTCTTCTCCTGGCCCCAATCCCTCCCAGCATCAGAGTCTTTTCCAATGAGTCAACTCCTCACATGAGGTGGCCAAAGTACTGGAGTTTCAGCTTTAGCATCATTCCTTCCAAAGAAATCCCAGGGTTGATCTCCTTTAGGATGGACTGGTTGGATCTCCTTGCAGTCCAAGGGACTCTCAAGAGTCTTTTCCAACACCACAGTTCAATTTCTGATAATATATTTTTTGAGAAATTCTGAAGGTCTAGTTAGATTTCATTCCAAGAAGAATTTAAAGGGATATCTGTTAATTAGTAATCAAATATCAGATAGCATTATGATATGGAATAAATATTTAGATCTCTCCCTGTATGTAAAGATATATAAATGTCTATACAAAGGGAGAAATTCTAAACTCCATTTTTCAAAGAATATATTTTCTGATACTGGCCTCATAGTATCTATATTCTGATTCACAACCTGATATTTACTATTGGGTCTCTAATATCTCAGGATTATCTGGTTATCTTTCGGAAAACAAAGTTATCATTCAAAGAGCAGAAAGAAAATAAAATAATAGGGTTCTCATTTAACTTTACAGTTTAAAAAAATTGGGCTACAGTAAAGCCCAAAAGCTTCCCAGGTGGCACAGTGATAAAGAATTGTCCTACCAATGCAAGAGACACAAAAGATGTGTTTCCAATCCTTGGGTGGGGAAGATTACCTGGAGAAAGAAATGGCAACCCTCTCGAGTATTCTTGTGTACAAAATTCCATGGACAGAGGAGCCTGGTGGGCTGCAGTCCAGGGAGTTACGAAGAATCAGACACAACTGAGCAAACGCACACACACACACACACACACACACACACACACACACACACACAGCCCTAAGTTACGCATCAACCACTTGTAAATATCAGTATAACTAGAACCAGCAGTTTTTCCCCTCTCTCTCTAATGAGTAGCTGTTCTGCAAATATTACTCATAAAAATACTCTATAGGACGGAGTAAAATCAGTTCCAGTTTTAGGCTATCTAATTTCATGGTTTAAAAAATTAGAGCATGCATTGCAGTTTTCTCTTTAATCTGATACACGATGCCTGCAAATCAAAATGGATTCTTTCTAATTTCAAGTTAAATTGGTGAATATATAAAATAAAGGACTGAGAAAGAAAAGATGGAAAATAGGCAGGAAACAAAACTGAAGGACTCATATAGGTTCTTTTCTTAAAACTGTGTACCTTGTAATTGTATTCCCGAGCATCAGTCTTAAACGTTGGGTTTCTTGCCTTTAAATTAGCTCCCCCTTCACCCTCAAGTTTAAAGAACAGAAAATGAAGTGGACTTCAAGCTGTAATTTCCTTTAAAGTTGTTAAAGTCATAAACTGTAAGTGGGAACCGAAAGTCAAAGTTACAGCCTTTCTAATATCCCAACCAGGCATGCTTTACTTGTATATGATGGAGGTTTCCGCCAACTCCACCAGCACCAAATTTGCACACAATCGCCCTTAAAAACAACTTCTTTTTTCCATTTTGTATAAAGAAAAAGGTAAGACACCACTGAGTTTAAAACTGCTGCCACTTTTAATAAAGTGTTTCAGGCATTTTCAATAATTAAAATAAAGAGTAAATCAGTAGCAAAGAAAAGATAACCATTTAATGAAATAGCACATTTACCTCACTTGAGATGGTGTAAGTCTCATATGTTTCTTAATTATTTTTGCTTCAGCAGAAGTTTTTGTAAATGACAGTAACAGCAGAAAAAAAGGTGACAGCTTTCAAATACATGATTTCACTATGAAACTGATAGAAGTGTCAACCACCTCCTAAAGATGACAGTGCTTTTTGCATCATGATTGTACAAAATATTTTTAAAACAATAGTAATATTCTGTCACCCAAAATGCTATGCTTTACTCAATATTCTAATATATATTCCCCCAAACTGGACTATATAGGGTAACACATGAAAGGGAAATTGGAGATAAGGATATTTCAAGTCACTTACGTACACATTACAGCTATATTTTGGGGATGGATGCGATGATTCAAGAGCATCTTATATTTTTTAAAAGTGATGAAAAAGGACATTGGAGAACACCTCTAGTTAAGGGGTTGGCATAAGTAAAAATGGACACCCCAAATCATATCAAAATAGAATATGATACATGATATAAGAAAGAGTTATGCAAATGTTGGGATTCCTAGATATCCACCCAAGAAGAATGAAAATATGTATCACAAATATTAATATATGAAAATTCATAATAGAACTCACTTTAGCAAAAATGTAGAATGTCCATCAGTCAGTGAATGGATAAACACAATGATGTGCCTGTACACTGGGATACTTTTCAGTAATAAAAAGAACAAAGTCCTAGTATATGCTCCTAATTGATAAACCTCCCCAAAAATACATCAGTGGAAAAACCCAGCTGTAAAACATCACTTACTATATGAAGCGGTCAATTTATAGAAAATGTTCAGAAAAGGCAAATGCATATGAGAAGAAAGTAGGCTGGTGGTTGCCTGGGACCAGGGGTGGGAACAGAATGTGTGCTAATGATTTCCTTTGGAGTGACAGAAAGGTTCTATAGCTAGACAGTGCTGTTGCCTAGCAACACCCTGAACTTCTCAAAATCGTTGAATTGTGCACATAGAATAAGTCAACAATGTGATATGTACATTATGATCAATAAAGTGGAAATATGTTTGGTTAGGATTCAAAAGATGAAATTGTGGTTATAGGAAGATGTCACAGAAGAGGATATATTTGGAAGTGTTTTAAAGCTTAATGTGATTTTATTTTATTTATATGTGTCATACAGGTCTACATAGAAAAAAAACAAAGGTATCATAAGTAAAAGTGATATTTGAATTTGAATTAAACATTAGCACAATATGAAGGTACAGTAAGTAAGCGTAAGGAGTGAAGCAAATAAAACACCCTCCAAAATTTCTAAGTGTCCGTTATAGAACATTGGCTTGGATCATGAAACCCTAAGGACAGCTTGAGACATCAAAAAGAAACATAATTCTCATTATTTCAGCCAAGCAGGAATTGGTAACGTGAGATTCACTTGTACAAGTGGAGAGGAGGATGGGGTGGGGGCATCTGAGCAAGAGGAGAGAAACTAGAATTTACGAGCATGAATAGAAACAGCTCATTAACAGCAGTCGGAGTTTACTAAGCTCTTTATTAAGTTTTACCCCAAGCTAAATGCCTTCTGCACTGTATCTCATTTAATCCGACAACTATTAGTTATATACCATTATCACATTCATTCTACAAATGAAGAAACTGATTCAACAACAGTTACATGACTTCAAAATTCACAAAAGCTGGTGTGTGAGAGACCTGAGAATTAAACTTAGGCAGACATCCCAATTGCTGTTGCTATTTAGTTGCTAAATCATGTCCAAGTTTTTGTGACTCCAAGGACTGTAAATTTCAAGGCTCCTCTGTCTATGGGTGGAGGAACATGGTGGGCTACAGTTCATGGGGTCCCACGGAGGGAGGAGTGTCATAGGCTACTGTCCTTGGGGTCACAAAGAGTTGGACATGACTGAGAGACTTCACTTTCTTTCACTTTCTGTCCATGAGATTTTCCAGGCAAGAATTCTGGAATGGATAGCCATTTTCTTCTCCAAGAGACCTTCCCAACCCAGGGATCGAACCCATGTGATTGGCAAGTAGATTCTTTACCTCTGAGCCATCAGGGCAGCCCAGAGACTTCAATACTTTACACCTACCTACTCAACAGCACTGCTCCTTGCACTTAATTAATCAAGATGTTCTTTCAAGTAGTGAGGCCACAGCCACCCTCCAACATGATTTCTGCTGCCCTACAGCAGCAAATTTTATTGATTCCATCTACATTGTTTTCACAGACCTAGGATGATTGTCACTGCAGATGGTGAAATTAGAAGATGACTGCTTCTTGACAGGAAAGCTGTAACAAACCTAGACAGTATGTTAAAAAGGAAAGACAGCAGTTTGCTGACGAAGTTCATATAGTCAGCCCTACGGTCTTTCCAGTACTCACATACAGTCGTGAGAGCTGGAACACAAAGAAGGCGAGAAGCAAAGAATTGATGCTTTTGAACTGTGGTGCTGAGAATCACTTGGACAGCAAAGAGATGAAACCAGTCAATCCTAAAGGCGATCAACCTTGAATACTCATTGGAAGGTCTAATGCTGAAGCTGAAGCTGCCATATTTTGGCCACCCAAAGAGAACAGCTGACTCAAAGGAAAAGATGCCAGTGTTGGGAAGGATTGAAAGCGGAAGGAAAAGTGGCTGACAGAGGATGCAATGGACTGATGCCATGGACACGAACTTAGGCAAACACCAGGAGATGATGGGGGCGAGGGGAGGCCTGGGGTGCTGCAGTCCAAGGCGTCACAAAGAGTTGGACACAATTTGGCAACTTAGCAACAACAGCCATGATTTTCAACATTTTTCTACCTAGACCCCCTTATCCAGAATCTCCGCTCTTTACTTTCAACCTTTTCTCAACTCACCTTGTGATTTAGCCCCAAACTAAACTAGTCCCTGGAGAAGGCAATGGCAAACCACTCCAGTACTCTTGCCTGGCAAATCCCATAGACTGCAGTCCATGGGGTCGCCAAGAGTCTGACACGACTGAATGACTTCACTTTCATGCATTGGAGAAGGAAATGGCAGTCCACTCCAGCGTTCTTGCCTGGAGAATCCCAGGGACTGGGGAGCCTGGTGGGCTGCTGTCTATGGGGTCGGACAGAGTCGGACACGACTGAAGTGACTCAGCAGCAAACTAGCCCCTGCTCACTGACCCCACCATCACTGGTATCTGCTTACCAAGACTCTTGGAAAATAGTTCACTATGTAAATCTGAATTTGTTGGGAATATGCTTTATCATATATAATTGGTTTAGATGCATTCTTTCACATTCTAACCCAGATATCAAAAAGCTCAGAATAGTCATTTGATTTTGTAAACAGTTTAATTAGCAGACATTCTACCCTTTATTTGCCACTTCTAAAAATCACTACTATAGGTATTTAAAGGTAGCCCCCTTTTTTAAGGATCATTCATCCTGAACCCCATATCAGCAGAGGAACCTCTTTCTTCCTGAAACAGTAACATTAGAAGAGATGTAGTTAGAATTTCTATGGCTTTTTTTCCAGCTTACCAGGGAATAATATTTTGAAACAGAAATAAGATGTGACAGTTTAAATACAGCTGATGATCTTAGCTCCTCTGAGAAACTCCCCAATGAAAAAAATAAGAAATCTTAAATGCATAAACATGTGAAGAGAAAGAGAACAGAGAACGTGACAGCCGTAAATGAGAGATATCAACAGTTTTCCGAGGATGGAAGTCAAACATAGGAACCATGTTATTTGACTTAATAGAGAAGAGGAAATTGGAATCAGTGTGTGCAGAGGCATGTTGACTCAGAGAATCAAAGAACATTTGTAAGCCCTGAAGACCCAGTACAAGCAACTATAGAAGAGACTGGTAGAACAGAAAATGTAGAAATGAGTTCAAGGATGTGCCATGAACTATTGCTCAAGTCTCCCCAACACACAAACACTTCAGAAATGAGGTGAGTACTTCTTGCCCACCCACCCTGGGCAAGACACTGGTTTTGTTTTTGTTTGTTTTGGTGGAGAAATAAAACCTAAGAGGATAGGCACTTGGACGCACTGAACATAAGAAAGCAGATGTCAGAATGGAAAAGAAGAGGGGGATTGAATGAGTCAGCACCCTGAATGGGGAGTTATTCTTCCAAGGTCTTCTCTCATTCAGAGAAATCCAGGCAGATAACAGAAGCATTTTCCTCTGAAAAAAATGGAAAAGCCTCCTAGAAAGAGCAAAACAGGATAACAAACTTTTGAGAGATCTGCAAACCGCAGAAGCCCCTATCTGCGTATCATCACTGGGGAGGAGGGTAACATACCTTGCTAAACATGAATAAAGCATGTTAAAAACAGAACCTTTTCAGACAGAAAACATTTCTTTTTAATTTAACCCAGATATCTTTTCTTAAAAAGTTTCTAAAGGTTCTGGTTCTGAAAAATGAGTCAAACCAATAAACAAGAAGATACGTTATTTGGGGAACATGCAAGATTGCTAACTGAAATACCGAGATGAGCATTTGGGCGTGGGCTCTGCAGGTGGGGCAGCAGAAAAGACTCTACCTGCTAACGCAGGAGATGCAAGAGACCTGGGTCCGGTCCCTGGTCAAGAAGGTCCCTTGGAGGAGGAAATGGCTGTTCTCTCCAGTATTTCTCGCCTGAAAATCCCATGGACAAAGGAGCCTGGGGAGCTACAGTCTACAGGCTCGCAAAGACTGAGAAAATAAACAAGCATGCAAGCAAGTGTGCAGTTCAGCCAATGAGCATCCAATCTCCATCGGAGCCAGAGCATAAGGTGTCAGAGAGGAAGTTCTCCCAACAGAAGGGGCGGATGAAGGGAGCAAGAGTCAGTGTGTGTGTGTGTGTGTGTGTGTGTGTGTGTGTGAGAGAGAGACAGAGAGAGAGAGATACTTTAAGGTGTATCAAAATATTTCTCACCAAATCTAAACATTCAAAGGCATCCATTGTCTTCCTGTTGGGATCTGTACTGACAATCTTTTTCCTCCTGAAAAAAAAAAAGTTATTTCTCTGTTTCATATCAGTGCCTTAATCATATTAACACAAACAAAAGAAAATTAATCTTTTACTAAAGGCAAATCCATGCACCTAGACAACAGATATTTTAATGCAAAGGGGAAATTGTTATTTTGCACTATTTGTGTTGTCTCTGAAAGCAAACACAAATATTGTTGCCATGACAACAGCCATGCTTCTGATTTATTTATTGTTTGCTTCTTAGTAGACACTGTAAAATGAGTGCAGTGTCTGGATTTTATCTCCAAAGAGTAATAAACAAGAGACAATTAACAGGTAATTATTTCCACCTGCTGAACTCTATTTTGAGGAGATTTGATTAATTAACAGCAAAGATCTGTCATCATTAGTTCCAGAGTCTTTTATTTCTTCTTTATCAAAACATGGAAATACTATTAACATTAGTTTGGAGCAGAGTCTCCTGTCCGTTTTCTGGGTCATTGCTCGTGAACCCATTACCCACATAATTGTAGAATATGGCTACTGTTAATCAATGTGAAACTATGATTTCCCATTTAAAAGTTAATAATAACTTTGAAAAATGAAAAACTGTATTTGGAAAGAGATAAAAATTGCATTCTTGGTAATTATGCCAAATATTTGACATCATTCAAAAATGGGAATATTTTTGTTAAAATCAAATTTATTTTTTAATTTATTTGGATAGAAAGTTACTAACTGATTGGTTTACCTGTGTCCCAATACACTTTTAATCTTGTTTATTTTAAGAATTGTGCAAGACAGTCCTTTAGGTTAACTGGATCTGGAATTCTTCCTAATTTGAGGTAGTCTAGAAATGAATAGCTCCATCCTTGGCTCTCTTTCTGTCCTCTCAGATTAATGCATTGCAAAACCGTGTGAACTTTCTGATCAGAGCATACAACTGGGAAATTTCCTATTTTTGATCTTTGTTATGTATGGTAGGCCAGCATGAATGGTGAAGCAAAAATGCAAAGGATTGTTTTTTCTTAAAAAAAAAGCTATGAACCTACAGGCACAACAGCCCAACTGTGAGTGTTTAGGAAATCTCTTAAACTTCATAAATCCAAATTGACAATCAATCTCACAAATGCTATGTGCATCAAGCTGAAGAAATTCATTATTCTTTCCGTTTGATTTGAAGAAAACAATCATATCCTGAGAAAGTATAAAGTAATGAACATTTACATTTCTGAAAGCTTAATTTCCTCACTTTGGGATTCAGAGTATAAAATTTGCCTTTACCATTATGAGTGCTGGCTGGAGGAGAGAAGACAGATGTCTCCAGTACTTCCTATGGCTCATTTCCTATATTGTATCGGAAGTCTTGCTCCTTTTGTCATAAGCATGCCATTACTATGAGGATTTAGCTAGCCTCTGGGAGGGGTGGTTTGGGAGATTGAGAAGTAACCCATAGTTCAGGTTAGTTTCTAAATGCAATCTCAAACAACCATGAGACTGTAGTTCAAATACATTAAAAATATTAAAAGCTCAGTTCATATGTATATGATTATCCTCCTTCATAATCTCTTTTCGATGGAAGATTGAAACCTCCAGTTTCTGTTTGTTTGTTTAGCCATTTTTAAGTGTGCATTTCAGTACTGTTAAGCATATTCAAATTATTGAGACAGAGCTCCAGACATTCTCATCTTATATATCTAAAATTATAGCCAATAACACTCCCCTCCCCCCTCATCTTAGCCTCTAGTAACCAGCATTCTGCTTTCTGCTTCTATGAATATGAGTACTTTTAAAAAAATTCAAAGAGGTGGTATCACACAGTATTTGTATTTTTGTGACGTATTTATTTCACTTAAGATAGTGTCTCAAGGTTCATCCATGTTGTAGTTTGTGGCATTCTCTCCTTTTCAAGGCTGAAAACTATTCCACTGTGGGTATAAACCACATTTTCTTTCTTCATTCACTCATCAGTGGACATGTGGGTTGTGCCCACCTCTTGGCATTTGTGAATAGTGGTACTAATAACATGGGACTACAAGTAACACTCCCCATTTTTAACTGAAAAGTGACAGTTTGAGCCATCTCCAAGTAATGTCATAGCCTGTTTCTTTGTTGCTTGTTTTCTCCTAAACAAGGAATGCTCAGAATTGAATAACTATTTAGATTTAATGTCATTCTCCCTCAATAAAGGTGTTTATAAGATTGTTATCCATATTTGCAGCATTCATACAAACCCATTTAAAGTCATAGCTTAAACCAAGTGGACAAGTGATTAGCTTTGATGTTCCTAGATTTATTTCACAGATTTCTGGTTGAAAATTTTACCTAAAACTTCCAAACAATTTTTGAACCAAAATTAACTAGTCCTTAGTCATTGAAGTTCTAAGACAGATCTGTGCCTGTTCAAAATTTTAGTTCCAAAATAAAGCATGTTAATTTTTTCACTGATATCATATTTAAGATTCTGACGGTATCACATTCATCTTTTCACTGATGTCATATTTAAGAGGGTTTCTTTTTAATTTCTGTTATTTTATGTGAAAAAGTAGAAGGAAAGAGATGAGGAAGAGTAAAAGAAGAGAGGAAAAGAAGAGGGAAAGCAAGAACATGGCACTGTATAAGCAACATGGATTTAGAGGTTAGAATGGTAGATTTGGGGTCAGGCCACTTGGATTTGCATCCAGACGCTGCTAGCTTAGAGGTACTTGAGTTTGGAAAAATTATTTATTTCAGTTTGTAGCTCAGTTTCCCAATATGAAAAACAAGTTAATTACCTACTTTTTGAGATTTCTGTGAAAATTGTATAGATTATTTCCATACAAGCTTCTCAGCACAGAGTCTGGCATATAACAAACTCTCAGGACATAGCTCTTAAATAATGACTCCATGGTTCTGATAACTAACTTTCGTTAGGTTTAAATCTAAACCAAACCCAATTCAAAATTGTGCTTATTCCATAAGAAAACAAACCATTCAATGTTAATGCACTTTGTTCCTCTGGAATTTGGGCCCAAGATGAAGCAATTTCAATTTAGGGGTGACATTTTAAACTCATAACTTAATTTAAATTCAGTTCTCAAGGTGCCTGGATGACACATCTGGAAAAATGGAGTTCTTTGGCACAAAAATCACTTCACATACAGTAATGTCTGATTTGTGATACCGTTGTTTGGCTTCACAGTTGGTCGTGTGATAGAACAATCCAGATGTGTGACAAGCCCTATGTCCAGCGTGGTCTTGCTAATGCGTACAGTGATGGAGCAAGTCCTGGTGATGTTATCAATAGCCAGAGCAGAAGAATGATGCAGTGCAGATGGTGGATCGTATTGTATGTTTACAGTCTACGACCACAGAACATGTGTGTCTCACAACTGTGTTCTGTGGCCTTTTGATAATGTTTTAAAAAGGTCTGTGTGAATAATTTAAGCAGAAGTTATCCAAATCGACTAAGTGCACCTACATCTGAGTTTGAAAATTGAATCTGAACTGGGAAACATTTTCAATAGGAAAATGACAATGGAGCTTTGGAAGCAGGTTAAACATCAGGTATCACTGGACTTGCCTAATTAAGTCTTAAAAGTCCAAATTAAGGACTTTCAATCTCCTTCTTCAAAGTCCAGAGTTGCTACTTACAGAGTATGCAAACGTGGGAAATTTACTTGAATTTTTCATGTTTCAGTTTTCACATTTGTTAAAAAGGGTATTAATCATCTTTTTATAAATAAGTCTCTTAAAATAATGCCTGGTACATGAGAAACCCCAGTTGATAACAAGAACAGATGCAAAATACAGACAAAGTACACAGAAATTAGGAAGGAAGGACAAACTCAGACCCTACACTCTAGTGTGTACCAAGAAGTTGGCATCTTCTACAACAGGATCTTTTTTAAGATTTTTTTTTTTCATGTCATGTGGATCATTTTTAAAGTCTTTATTTAATTTGTTAGAATATTGTTTCTATTTTGTGTTTTGGAATTTTGGCCGTGATTCATGTGGGATTTTAGCCAATGATGGAGCCCTTACCCCCTGTATTAGAAGGCGAAGTCTTAACCACTGGGTAGGATAGGATTGTATCTGACCCAGTTTCCCTCCCACCAAGTCGGGGTTATATTATAACTTCCAGGGGCCTCTTTCACCAAGACATGATTTAAAAATATATTTTATGCTTGTGTTTGTATAAAGGCAAATATATTTCAATATTTTTGACCTGAATGGCCAAGGTTTTTTTCCTTTTTTTTTGTCCTTAAAAGATGTTCTTTGGCCCCTAAAAGCACCATGGGCCACAGGCATTGTGCCTAGTGGAGCTCAGTCTTACACCAAATACCATTACTTCCACTCTAATGTTAAAAATCTGAAAGATTAAGAAACTGAATGTACACTTACATACTTAACAAGTGGCAGAACAGGGATTTAAACTCAAGTCTAGTATCCAAGCTCATATTCTTCTTCCCTCCACCTGATGCATCTCAAGTGGTACATCAGAAACAGTCCATGTTTTCCTTCGCCACTCTCCCTCCTCTTTCACTCAGGGCAAGCTTCTCCCTGTTGACTTTCTTTTGGTAGCGTCCCTCTTCCTTCTTCCTGTCTCTGAATTTGCCCTTGAAGATCTCGCAGGATTTTCCTCTTCTTTGCAATATCAAATATTCATCCTCTTGTAGGTATTGATTGCATTAAAAACAATCCAATACACAACCTGTCACACAGACATCAACGACTGATAATGACATGCTTCCCACTGAAGAATGTTCTCATTTGAACAAAAGAATCCTGAAGTTGAAGCTTTTATGTAAAAGAGTGCTTTGATAATTTTGTTATTCTGTTTGGCCTGCTTTAACAAGATACCACAAACTGGGTGGCTTAAAAACAGAAAAGCATTGTCTCACAGATTTGGAGGTTAGAAGGCCCAAATCAACAGGGCTTATTCCTTCCAAGGCCTCTGAGCCTTGAATCTGTTACAAGGCTCTCCTCTTAGTTTGTAGAGGGCTGTCTTTACCCTGTATCCCCACATATTATTTTCCCTCTGTGTGTGTCTGTGAGTCCAACAATCCCCTTTTATAAGGGAAAGTCATATTGTATTGGAACCCACCCGAATAAACTTATTTTAACTTGATTACACCTGTAAAAACCCTGACTGCAAATAAAGGCATATTCTGAGGTTCTGGGGTTAGGACCTCCACTTGGGAATTGTGAAGGGACACAACTCCATTTATTATAATAATATTACAGGTTGAAGTATAAAGAAAGTCCAATGTGGGGAAAGTTTTGTGATTGAAATATATTTTCCAGCCTCCCTATCACTCTATTAAAAAAACAAAAAAACAAAAACTCATGTCCACGAACAATGCATTTATTCAGACTAATATTTTCTTTTCCCAGTCTGCTCTAAAATTTGCCTTTTAGTGTTTCTGTTTAAATTTGTCACCACTTCTTAAAAAATAAATCAAAATATATTAGTATTATTAGGCAAAGAATAGTAATGCATCAAATCAGAACCAAACCACTTTGGAACTATTGACATTTGGGAGAGACAGTTTTGTGCCTTGTAGGATATTTAACCACACCTCTGGCCTCTGCTTACTAAATGCTAGCAACATGTCCTTCCCCGAAGTTCTGAGGACCTAAAGTGTCTCCAGATATTACAAATGTCCCCTGAGGAAGAGGGAGGAAAAATCACTTCTAGATGAGAACCACAAATGCTTAGCCAAGTGTAATGTTACTTTATTCAGTTCAATTCAATCTCTCAGTCGTGTACAAGTCTTTGCGACCTCATGAACTACAATATGCAAGGCCTCCCTGTCCATCACCAACCCCTGGAGAATACCCAAACTCACGTCCATTAAGTCGATGATGCTAGAAAAAACCTATTAATGAATAGTCAGTAAGCATCTTGCATGTCAATCACTTCAATCCTGTCCAACTCTTTGTGACCCTGAAGACTGTAGCCCACTGGGCTTCTCTGTCCATGGGATTCTCCAGGCAAGAATACTGGAGTGGATAGACTAATCATCTTTAAAGACTTCAGTTCAGTTCAGTTTAGTCACTCAGTCATGTTCGACTCTTTGCGACCCCATGAATCGCAGCACGCCAGGCCTCCCTGTCCATCACCAACTCCCAGAGTTCACTCAAACTCATGTCCATCGAGTCAGTGATGCCATCCAGCCATATCATCCTCTGTTGTCCCCTTCTCCTCCTGCCCCTAATCCCTCCCAGCATCAGAGTCTTTTCCAGTGAGTCAACTCTTTGCATAAGGTGGCCAAAGTACTGGAGTTTCAGCTTCAGTATCATTCCTTCCAAAGAAATCCCAGAGCTGATCAACTTCAGAATGGACTGGTTGGATCTCCTTGCAGTCCAAGGGACTCTCAAGAGTCTTCTCCAACACCACAGTTCAAAAGCATCAATTCTTTGGCATTCAGCTTTCTTCACAGTCCAACTCTCACATCCATACATGACTACTGGAAAAACCATAGCCTTGACTAGATGGACCTTTGTTGGCAAAGTAATATCTCTGCTTTTGAATATGCTCTCTAGGTTGGTCAGAACTTTTCTTCCAAGGATTTAATTTCATGGCTGCAATCACCATCTGCAGTGATTTTGGAGCCCCCAAAATAAAGTCTGACAGTGTTTCTACTGTTTCCCCATCTATTTCCCATGAAGTGATGGGACCAGATGCCATAATCTTCGTTTTCTGAATGTTGAGCTTTAAGCCAACTTTTTCATTCTCCTCTTTCACTTACATCAAGAGGCCTTTTAGCTCCTCTTCACTTTCTGCCACAATGGTGATGTCATCTGCATATCTGAGGTTGTTGATATTTCTCCCAGCAATCTAGATTCCAGCTTGCGCTTCTTCCAATCCAGTGTTTCTCAGGATGTACTCTGCATATAAGCTGAATAAGCAGGGTGACAATATATATCCTTGATGTACTCCTTTTCCTATTTGGAACCAGTCTGTTCCATGTCCAGTTCTAACTGTTGCTTCCTGACCTGCATACAGAATTCTCAAGAGACAGGTCAGGTGGTGGTATGCCCATCTCTTTCAGAATTTTCCACAGTTTATTATGATCCACACAGTCAAAAGCTTTGGCATAGTCAATAAAGCAGAAATAAATGTTTTTCTGGGACTCTCTTGCTTTTTCCATGATCCAGCAGATGTTGGCAATTTGATCTCTGGTTCCTCTGCCTTTCTAAAACCAACTTGAACATCAGAAAGTTCATGGTTCACATATTGCTGAAGCCTGGCTTGGAGCATTTTGAGCATTACTTTACCAGCATGTGAGATGAGTGCAATTGTGTGGTAGTTTGAGCATTCTTTGGCATTGCCTTTCTTTGGAATTGTAATGAAAACTCTCCTTTTCCAGTCCTGTGGCCACTGGTGAGTTTTCCAAATTTGCTGGAATATTGAGTGCAGCACTTTCACAGCATCATCTTTCAGGATTTGAAACAGCAACCCACTCCAGTACTCTTGCCTGGAAAATCCCATGGATGGAGGACCCTGGAGGCCTGCAGTCCATGGGGTCGCTGAGGGTTGGGCACGACTGAATGACTTCACTTTCACTTTTCACTTTCATGCATTGGAGAAGGAAATGGCAACCCACTCCAGTGTTCTTGCCTGGAGAATCCCAGGGATGGGGGAGCCTGGTGGGCTGCCATCTGTGGGATCGCACAGAGTCGGACATGGCTGAAGTGACTTAGCAGTAGCAGTAGCAACTGAAATTCCATCACCTCCATTAGCTTTGTTCGTAGTGATGCTTTTTAAGGCCCACTTGACTTCACATTCCAGGATGTCTGGCTTTAGGTGAGTGATCACACCATAGTGATTATCTTGGTCTTGAAGATCTTTTTGCTCTTATTCTGGGTATTCTTGCCACCTCTTCTTAATATCTTCTGCTTCTGTTAGGTCCAGACCATTTCTGTCCTTTATCAAGCCCATCTTTGTGTAAAATGTTACCTTGGTGTCTCTAATTTTCTTGAAGAGATCTCTAGACTTTCCCATTCTGTTCTTTTCCTCTATTTCTTTGCATTGATTACTGAAGAAGGCTTTCTTATCTCTTCTTGCTAGTCTTTGAACTGTGCATTCAGATGCTTATATCTTTCCTTTTCTCCTTTGCTTTTAGCTTCTGTTCTTTTCACAGCTATTTGTAGAGCCTCCTCAGACAGCCATTTTACTTTTTTGCATTTCTTTTCCATGGGGATGGTCTTGATCCCTGTCTCCTGTACAATGGCACGAACATCATTCCATAGTTCGTCAGGCACTCTATCTGTCAGATCTAGTTCCTTAAATCTATTTCTCACTTCCACTGTATAATTATAAGGGATTTTATCAGACCTGAATGGTCTAGTGGTTTTCCCTACTTTCTTCAATTTAAGTCTGAATTTGGCAATAAGGAGTTCATGATCTGAGCCACAGTCAGCTCCTGGTCTTGCTTTTGCTGACTCTATAGAGCTTCTCCATCTTTGGCTGCAAAGAATATAATCAATCTGATTTTGCTGTTGACCAGCTGGTGATATACATGTGTAGAGTCTTCTCTTGTGTTGTTGGAAGAGGATGTTTGCTATGACCAGTGCATTTTCTTGGCAAAACTCTATTAGTCTTTGCCTTGCTTCATTCCGTATTCCAAGGCCAAATTTGCCTGTTACTCCAGGTGTTTCTTGACTTCTTACTTTTGCATTCCAGTCCCCTATAATGAAAAGGACATCTTTTGGGGGTGTTAGTTCTAAAAGTTCTTGTTGGTCTTCATAGAACCGTTTAACTTCAGTTTCTTCAGCGTTACTGGTTGGGTTATAGACTTGGATTACCATGATGTTGAATGGTTTGCCTTGAAGACGAACAGAGATCATTCTGTCATTTTTGAGATTGCATCCAAGTACTGCATTTTGGATTTTTTTGTTGACATGATGGCTACTCCATTTCTTCTAAGGGATTCCTGCCCGCAGTAGTAGATATAATGGTCATCTGAGTTAAATTCACCCATTCCAGTCCATTTTAGTTCGCTGATTCCTAGAATGTCAAGTTCACCCTTAACATCTCTTGTTTGACCACTTCCAATTGGCCTTGATTCATGGACCTGACGTTCCAGGTTCCTATGCAATATTGCTCTTTACAGCATCAGACCTTGCTTCTATCACCAGTCATATCCACAACTCGGTATTGTTTTTGCTTTGGCTCCATCCCTTCATTTTTTCTGGAGTTTTTTCTCCACTGATCTCCAGTAGCATATTGGGCACCTACTGACCTGGGGAGTTCCTCTTTCAGTATCCTATCATCCTGCCTTTTCATAGTGTTCATGGGGTTCTCAAGGCAAGAATACTGAAGTGGTTTGCCAGTCCCTTCTCCAGTGGGCCACGTTCTGTCAGCCCTTTCCACCATGCCTGCCCATCTTGGGTGGTCCCACAGGGCTTGACTTAGTTTCATTGAGTTAGACAAGGCTGTGATCCTACTGGATTAGATTGACTAGTTTTCTGTGATTGTGGTATTAGTGTGTCTACCCTCTTGCAACACCTATGATCTTACTTGGATCTCTCTTACCTTGGATAGAGAACTTAAAAGAACTTACCTGAGAGCAAAGCTATAATCTCTTTACACATGGTAGGCTGTCTATGTCGATCACAGTCTCCTAGTTCCCCGTCACGCCTCTCCCCTACCCCATGTTCACAGGTCTGTCCTCTGCGCCTGCATCTCTATTCCTGCCCTGCGAATATAGTCATCTGTACCCTTTTTCTAGATTTCACATATGCCCATTAGTATATGATATGTGGCTTTCTCTTTCTGACTTACTTCACTCTAATGGGAATCTGCTGTTCAGAGCACGGGAGCTCAGTTGCTCTGTGAGGACCTAGATGGGTGGGATGGGGGAAGTGGAAAGGAAGTCCCAAAAGGAAGAGATAATGGCCTTCCTAGGTGGTTCAATGGTTCTAGTGGTAAAGAACCCACTTACCAATGCCAGAGACTTAAGAGATGTGGGCTAGATCTCTGGGTCAGGAAGATCCTCTGGAGGAGGGCCTGGCAACCCACTCCCCTATTCTTGCCTGAAAAACCCCATGGCCAGAAGAGCCTGGCAGACTATAGTGCATAGCATCATAAAGAGCTGGACGTGCCTGCAGCAACGTGGCGTGCAGGCACGCAGCTGATTCACTTTGCTGTACAGTAGAAACTAGCACATTAGTTCACAGGAACAATACCTGAATTTAAAAAAAATAAATATATATATATATTTTTTTACTTGTAAGACAAAGTGGGAGCTAAAAAGTTTGACCATCAACCTAGTGATAAATGCCAGGACAGATAATTCATGGTAATTAAACCAAAAAAGCTGACTGAAATTAATGATTGATAAAATAAGATGTCTCTCTTGGTGTCCCTTCTGACACTGGGAGCTGAGTTATGTGCCCTTTTACATCTCAATTATTTTTCAGAAACTGTGCATTTTATAACATTGATAAGCAACTCATCACAACACATTTATTTGTGTGACGTGTCAAGGAAATAGTGCCATTTTGGAATCCAAAAGACTTTCACTCATGCTTCTAGTCCTAGTCTGTCATTATTTAATGCACACAGTTATATTTGCTTGCATCCATTCATGTGGTAATTCATTAATTCACTAATTCATTCATTTGTCAAATTTCGGTTCATACATACTGAGTACCAGATGCTATGCTAGACAGTGTGGAAAGACAATCATAGATTACAAATACATTTGATAAGTGATATTATTGAGGAAACAAAAGATATAAAGAGATCTGAGAACTTGAAAACTAAAATGAATATCCCAATAATTGGTTCACAGGAGGATAAGTAGAGGCTTATCTAATCTGTGTCGGTCAAGATTTTTTTACAATTAGGAAAAGAAAACTTTTGTTTCTGTTTAACCTGAATGAAGATGCCAATAGTTTTGGCTGTGACTGCAACTGACTTACAACCAGAGAGAAGCTGTCTTAGGTGAGAAAAAGTAGAATTACAGAACAGAGAGATGAAAGGACGCTTGGTAATTGATGGCATCATTAGGTAACCATATATATATATATATTTTTTTTCTGGCAATTGAAGTGCAGAAACTATTTTATGACACTATGTCAATTATTCCTCTTTTCTCAAAAAAACTTTTTGCAGATTTGCTTATAATCTTCAATTAAGAGAGTTCTGCCCATCCAATACTCCATGAACAAATATAGCAATGTCGAGAGGGCATTGCCTCTGTCCCCCTCCCCTTTGAGCTTCTTTATTTTAATCAAATTAAATATCTCTTCTAGGTTGATGCAAAGCACAGAAAGTTTTAGATGCCCTTTGATTTTGATGAGCTGTGGGTTCAGCTTCCTCCTTTCTTATCCTCCATAAAAGCAGATGTCTATGAGTTCTATCCAGTTATGATTTATTTATGAAAAACAAAGATGCAGTTTTGAGCTTGCCTGAGAGCCTCTCATGGAACCATATTGATGGCCTGACTGTTCTAATCCACACGTTCTCATTTCCATAACTCTTACACTTCAACTCATACCTCAACTCTGTCACCACAAATGCCTTAAGATCAGCTTTGAATGTTAGTCTTTGTGAACTAAGAGATAGAAATATTAAGAAAATAAAATAAAATACAAATTATGTTGGCCAGGAAAATGAATGCAGAGATCCCAAGCCTTTGAGGGGGCTCCTGCTCTTTCTGTGGCTATTGTCTGTCCTTGGATAGCCACAGAACTGCCCCTGTCTAGGTGGACCCCAGTGGGTCCTGCGTGCTGCTCAGATGTTCCCTGGTCTTCTGTGTTCTCATCTTCTTTCAATTTGTCCATCTGGGAGCCTGTGAAACTTTACTCCTGCAGTCTTCAGTCAGCTTGATGAATAACTTTCCAAATATTTCCATAACACCCCCTCTACATCAGTTTTCAGATCAGCAAAACTGCAGATGGTTTATTTTGATCAAATATATCAGTGTAAAAGACTGCATTTGGTAGAGGAAAGTATGAATTTTAAATCCCTGAAAGTTGTCATGCTTTTCATTGGTGGTATTCAGTGACAAAATGCAATTGTAAAAGAATTAATCATTTGGGCTTGTCTTTATGGGATCTATCCGTCTATCCAACTTTCTGGAAGGAACAACAGGCCTCAGTCACTGCACAAGAACAGTATCGACTGAGCTCTCCTTGCTTTGCGCCCGGCGGCACTATCTTTAATGTGTGGACAAGCAAACCACAGCAAAACCAAAGACATAAAGTGTGTTTATACTTCAAAGAACTTTGAATCTGACTAAGGAAATAGGAGCAAACAAACGCATTTTGTTAAAGCGTGATACCCACTCAGCCTGCACGGGCTGAGGGATGCGGCAGTCAGAGAGAGACTGGGAAGGAGGGGCACCGGGGCAGGTGGAATGCCAAGCTAAAGCGGGCGGGAGATTGACAGAGAGTCAGTGAGGAAGTGGGAGCCAGGCCAAAGACTCAGGCGGGAGAGTAGGCACACAAGAGGCACAGAGGAGGACAAGCAATGATAGCGATTCCAGAGAGCCGCAGGTCTCTTCAGCTCGGCTCAGCTCAGCTGCTCAGTCGCGCCCCACCCTTTGCGACCCCGGGAACCACAGCACGCCAGGCCTCCCTGTCCATCGCCAACTCTCTACCTTGGATAAAGAGTGCACAAGGCATTTTGCATTTGTTATTTTTCAGCCTGAGAATTGAAACATGTCCTTCCATGTCAGTAAACTACAAAGGCTGTCAGGGTCATCCGTGCTCGCAGCCCTCCAGTGAGCCCTGAGGAGACTCAGGAAGGGAGAGAATGCCCACCCTCTGGAGCCCTTAGCCTGCAGCCAGGTCTCAGGAAGGGAGAGAATGCCCACCCTCTGGAGCCCTTAGCCTGCAGCCAGGCCTATGGTGCGCCCTGAGGAAACTCAGGATGCGAAAATACAGGCCCCTGGCCCCACACAGCTGAGGGGCACATCAAAGAAATGATTTCAGTAAGCCCAGACTCTCGCATCTTTCCATACATAGAAAAGGACTGAATTCCTTAACTTTATGTCTAGTTTTCTTAAATTAACAATAATCTTTCAATGTTTAGGCTACCTGTCCTTTGTTGCACAACTTCTATATAACCTCGATTCCCCCATCCCATCACCTCTTCAGAGCAGAGGTTTATTTGAGATGCTGCCTCTTGGGCCAGAAGTACTGAAGTTTCTTGCCAAATAAAACATAACTCTCAAATTTGGGGCTGTGAATGTTTTTTAAAGTCAATAAGCCAAATAGGTATTATCACCCTTTACTTTCCATAATAAAAGCCAGCTTTTTTCTTAAATGTAAATCATTATGTTCATCATAAAAGAAGTTTGACTATGTATAAACATACTATATATACATGTGCATATGTAAATATATGATATTGCACGGTATGTGCATAGATAAGCATATAAAATAATCTGAAATCTTGCCTTTGAGAGAATTATTAGCCTTTCATATTTTTATATGCCTCTTTTATGTATTTATATACAAAATATGCAAGAGATTCTACCAAATACTTAAGCAGAATGTGTGCCTGTGTCTATTTTGCATAAAGCAATTTGTTGGAGGGAAGCTTTACCAAAGCTCTTTCCATCAGTTTGTAGTTGTTTTTATCATTGCTTCTGTTGTTATTTTGGGGGAGATTAGTGTCAGACTCCCTAGTTGTCATCTTACTGATGTCACTTGCAGTCCTCAAAACAATCTAGTAGAAGAATATTAGTATTTATGAAAAATATGTTTCTATTGTTATCTTTCTTATATTTATTCACACTTCTTTTACCTTAATTTTCCTGTTTTTCTGTTGATCATTCGTAGAAATATTCTTCAATCAAATTTTCACTTGTAAATGTAGATATCTTATTGCCTTCCAAACTATTAATATGTACATTCCCTTACAATCATGCCTGATCAAACATGTTTATATTCTATTATATGAACAAGATACTATGTATTTTCCCTGCTAACTCACTAAGTTTCCTCATTGATCCTATATTTAACTCAGTAGAGTAAAACGTTTAGAATTATTTTGTCATTGTGTTAACATCAGATGTGACTTCTAGAATATTATAGTTGTCTTCATTATGAAAAATATTTCATCAGTGATCAGGGACCCGGTTATAAATATGAATATACCTTATTTAAACTAATGAAAAATAATTCATGGAATCCTAAAGGAGGAGATAGAAGATCCAACAGAAGTTGTTATGATCAAATGTGCAATGTATTTTTAATGTTTAAAATTTTGTTTGGACTGTAGAATTAAAACAGCCATAAAACAATGAATTTGAGAAAGTTAAAATGAGATGGATGAACCTAGAGCCTGTTTTACAGAATGAAGTAAGACAGACAGAAAAAAAATATAGTGCATGTATATGAAATCTAGAAAAATGGTCCTGAAGAACATATCTGCAGGGTAAGAACAGAGACTCAGACATAGACAACAGACCTGTGGACACAGTCGGGGAAGGAGAGGGTGGGATGAACTGGGAGAGAAGCAATGGGATATATACACTATCATGCAAGACACAGACAGCTAGTGAAAGCTGCTCTGTAACATAAGCTGGTCAGCTCTTCGGTGTTCTGCTGATGACATGGAGAGGGCAGATGTGGGTGAGAGAGAGGCTCCGGGGAAGGGATATGTGTATAATTATAGCTGATTCACATTGTTATACAGTTGAAACTAACACAATATTTTAAAGCAATTATCCTCCACAATTAAAAATACATTTTAAAAATTTAAAAGTAATTCATTTAAGTTATGAAGATCTTAATGACAGATAAAATAGGCAACTATTATTTGTCAGAACCAACGTTTTTCCTATCTCAAATTCAGACAGCATTCCAGGAGCAAAATTTCTCCAGCTTATTTTTTTCCTTTAATTCTTCTATTAAAAAAATCAGGAAGTATCCCATTTCATAAGAAAGATTCAAATAATACTGTACCTCAAAAGGGAAATGACCGGAGAAAGCATTTCCTGCCTCCTAAGAGGCTAAGAAGACTTCATGCAAACACACCTATGTCCTCCCCAGGGGTCAGCTTTACTACTGAGGGTCTTTCTACAATGATCTTCAGTAAACCTTGAAGTGTCTGCCATGGAATGCCTACTTACCTGTCATTGGCATCATGTTAAAAATACATTTAAATATTCAAGAAAGAGGAACGAGAATCCCAACTAGGCAAATTTGAAATCTTACAGAATTGCTTTCTTCTCAAGCCATCACATTTTAAATTCTACCCCATCAGGTAAGGGGTTAGCTGCTTAGGATGAGTGATACTCAGAATTCTTACAAGGATCCATATTCATGGAAGTATATAAATATATCACTCATAACAAACAGTTAAGAACAGTTTTTAGACAGCACATGATTTCAGACATGTAGCCCACAAAAACCAGAAATAATTTATAATCCCTATTATGTGGGTTTTAGCTATCTAATCTTAGTTTGTGGTATTTGATGATATGGGTATTTCATAAAAGAAAAATTTATAAATGTCTCTTCCTCCAAGTTAGTTCTGAATAAGTGGCTGAAATGGAGTCAAACAGCATGACTGATTTGGGGATGCATTCCCAGAGTAACTTGGGATTATATCTATTGCTCAGAATAGAACTGATTTCTAGAAGCTGTTAGACACTAGGCTTTGGAAACAATTATAGTAACAAATAGGACTTTCTATGTATGTCTCTCATGTCTGTCATGGAAAAATAAGCTCTTGGGATTTTGTTTGGGGACCATTCACATCCAATACTCAGAGGAAAATAATCAGATATTTAGGGGAAAGTGGATACTCAAGTGGTACCTATAATCATAAAGAACATTCTTTAGAAACATATAAAATGAAAGCAATAAAGTCTAGTTTCTTCTATTGATGACCTAAGGGGTCTTCAGGTTTTAGCAATAAAGTTCAGTGTCTTGGTCCCTAGTCTGCACAAATCAAATTTTTATGTATTAACATGAGATATATTTTGCTTAATGTTATAAGGTGCTTTAGAGTGCAGCATCAGTTTCTAATTTGACAATTCTTGATTCAAAAGAAAGCCACCTAATATCTCAGAACCTCAATATTCTCTTCGAAAAAACATAAGGATTGTGATCTTAATTGTTATATAATTGTGACAATTAAATTATATTGATTATGTACAACAATCCAGCATACTCCCTGTCTTAAAGCTGACATTTGAAAATTTATTTCCTTGACATTCTTTCTTGTCAGGTAACTCTCTAATTTCAAAAAATTTGAACTGTCTCAAATTTTTGACTTTAGGTATAAACAGGTTCCCTTGAAAAGGTTAAAAAAATACCCCAAGTTTGGTATGTTTGGCTATTATTTTATCAAAGAATTAGAAATTATAAGGAGAATGGCTCAGATGGTAAAGAATCTGCCTGCAATGGAGACCTGGGCTTGATCCCTGGGTCAGTAAGACCTCCCTGGAGAAGGGGACTCCAGTATTCTTTCCTGGAGAACCCCATGGATGGAGGACCCTGGCAGGCTACAGCCCCTGGTATCCCAGACTCAGACACGACTGAGCGACTAACACTTTCACTTTTTTCAAACCATTTCAAAAATAGATTAACGGACAAATGGGAGTTTATTGAACGGTCAGAGAGATTTCACAAGGGCAGAGGAAGTGCTGAAGGCTGGGAGGAGCTGGTCACAGCACCTGGCAAGTCATTGTCTGTGAGGTTGTTGTTTATTCCTTCTGTCTCCAGACCAACTTCCTCTGAATTTTTATGGCTTGACCTGGTGGCCCCAGTTAGTTTTATTTCCCAGGGCCTCAAATCATCAAGGGTCATCCAGAGACCACAGATAGCCAGCTACTTCTGGTCTGAATTGTCAGCTTGACTCAGACTCTCTGAGTTAAAAGTCCATGTCTAGTTCCATTTTCGCTGGGCAGATTGGTCAGATGAAGGAAGGGGACAGGGAGTAGGTAATAGAATGTCATGAACGCCTATCTCCAAGATTATAAGTCAGATTAACTTTTCCATGAAGAGACTTTAGAATGAGGAGAAGATGTTGACTATTTCATGTGCATTCACCTTCTGCTAGGGTGAGACATACAGAGAGGGCTCTCAACCACTGATTTTCCAGGAGAAATAGCATCGTTACCATTATAATGACAAGCCACCAAGCTTAGGACCTCAGGGTATGGTGCTCAAAAAATAACCAGAGATCATTGCAGGTTGTTGTTAAGGCCGTATCGTAGTCATATTTCACCTGTCTTGCACTGTTTCTTTTATCCACCTCCTTTAAGCTCAGAGCTACTCTATCTGATTCCTTCTTTGATAATTAGTAAGCGTAAAATACAAATACCATGGTTATTAAAAATATTTACCTGAGCCTGGCTTTCTGGAGAATGAACAAAGTGAAAATATTAGTTGCTCAATCATATCCAACTCTTTGTGACTCCATGGACTATATATAGCCCACCAGACTCCTCTGTCATGGAATTCTCCAGGCAAGAATACTGGAGTTGGCTATCATTCACTTCTCCATGGTATCTTCCCAACCCAGGGATTGAACCCTGCTCTCCTGCATTGCAGGCAGCTTCTTTATCGTCTGAGTCACCAGGGAAGAACACAATAAAAATTCACTCCTATAAAACTTCCATTTCTTTTTCTAAAAAATATATATATCTCTATTTATATTTAAATCAAGATATATTAAAATGCATATTTTGAGGTGGAATAACCAAGACATTCTGAATTATACAAATCAGACATTTTTTATGTCATTTCAAGTATATTCTTTCAAAATCTAACAAAAGAAATTCCTCTTGCACCTTAACGATGAGCTGATTTTTTTTTTTTTAAGTAACATCTGCTAGGGCTATAAAACAAACGAAAAATTAATTAGGTATTTGAAAATCTCCTTTAGAGACAATGGAGTTTAGTCGTGTCTTAAATCCTCTTACAGCTTAAACTGTGCGTTCAGTCTGGAAAAGATCTTTTCTTGTTTCCTGACCATTGTGTTTTCAGATCATTTTCTTCCTCTTGGCTGGCCTGGGAGTTTTGGTTGGAGGAGCTGCATTGTCCTTCATTAAGTTACAAATGCTTCATCAGCACCCAGAAAGCCAGCTCAGGACATCTTCATGTCTTCAATAACTTTCACATTCTTAAATCCTGCAGTACTAAAATAGCTTGTGAAAAATATTTTTAACTGTATTTAGTAAGTGTTTTGTGACAATCTATTTTGCACCTTAGGTCTAACTTTTAAACCTCCTCTTGCCTTCCTGTTGGTTCTCTTAATTCTGAAGTATTAGACCTCAAGATACTTCGTATTATGGGAGTATTTTTGAAAATACATACACTAAATACTTTTAGGTACCCAATAGCATGCTGAGTACCAGAATTATATCAATTAAAAAGAAACACAAACAACATGGGTTCTGCCTTCCAGGAAGTTTCCTCCATAGTGCTCTCTGATGACCTAAATGGGAAAGGAAATCCAAAACAGAAGAGATACCTGTATGCGCAGGGTTGATTTCCAGGTGGCGCTAGCGGTAAAGAATCTGCCTGCCAACGCAAGAGACCTGGCTTCTGTGCCTGGGTCGGGAAGATCCCCTGGAGGAGGAGAATGGCAACCTGCTCCAGCACCCGTGCCTGGAAAATCCCACGGACAAGAGGAGACTGGTGGGCTACAAGCCGCAGGATGTAGCAAAGAGCTGGCCATGACCGAGTGACCGAGCACATCGGTGACTCACTTTGCGGCTCAGCAGAAAATAACCCAGTATAGTAAAGCACTTACAAACCATTAAAAAATTAATATAGAATGTAGTGTGTTGAGCAGTTTGATAATATTTTGTCACAGAGTCTGGAGGATTTTATCTCCAGGGGTATCCACTCGTGTGTGGGATTTAGGTATGGTTTCTAAGAGAAGGAGGCTTCTACTATGTGTTTGGAAAGATGAGGAGAATCTTAGAGTGAGTGGGAAGTATCCCAGGTGCTAAGAGAACACAGGCAGCAACTATATTATGAATGACAAGACACATTTTGAATATCGAATTATTTAAAATATTTGGAACATAAGAGTTACTGTGATACAGTGAATTCACACACAGACAAACACACAAACAAGAGCAACAGAGAACAAAAACCGTCTCAGTTCAGTTCAGTTACTCAGTCGTGTTCGACTCTTTGTGACCCCATGAATCGCAGCACGCCAGGCCTCCCTGTCCATCACCAACTCCGGAGTTCACTCAGACTCACGTCCATCGAGTCCGTGACGCCACCCAGCCATCTCATCCTCTGTCGTCCCCTTCTCCTCCTGCCCCCAATCCCTCCCAGCATCAGAGTATCTTCCAGTGAGTCAACTCTTCGCATGAGGTGGCCAAAGTACTACACTTTATTTATTTTAATAGAATTTGTCAAATCTAGTTAAGGGGTGGGAGAGGAGTTTAGTTTGCTTGACAGACTCCTAAGGAGAAAAGCCCTTTTCCATCTGAGAGTTTGAAGATGTGGTCCTCAGACACGGTGACCCTTCTTCCTACCACTGTTACAACTACAGTGAGACTCCCCTTGGTGGCCGCTGACCAAAACACAACTAGGCCTTCCAAGGCTTGGAATGATCCAGCCAAGAACTTCAGGAGCTTTAATCCTGGGCAGATAATAAGAGAAATGGCGCACAGTGGAGCCGCTGTTCTCCAGTGTTCAGGTCATAATTAAAAGCAAAAAACACAAAAAAATCCTAATGTAATTACAGTCCTTGAGCTCATGTCCTCTATCTGTTCCTCATGGATCAAGTCAAAGCACCAAAAGGCTATCACAGATTTCACTTCTGTCTCCTGCTGTTCCTACATCTCCTAACCCCCAAATGGTTATCTTCAGGTTCGTTTTATAATCCCTCTCTCCCTAGAGTGTATCAGAAAGGGAATAAGGGAAATAATTGACAGCTATTTCTTTTCAAATGGGCTACACAGATGACATTTAAAGGCTCTGTTTCCAGAACCCATTCCTAAATAAAATGCCTTGCCCTCATGTCTGGTCTTTCTTGCCATGCCCAGACATGTATTAATTATCCTCTCACAGAAATAACAGAGGTAATAAAAAATGGTAGTAATAATGAAACCCACCTTTTTGTCACAAAGATCCCTTCCCTTCTGGACATAAAATGTTCTCCCTTATGCTTAAAGCATTCCTAATGGCTCATCCAATCACGGCACTAGGGCCAAAGTTTGGAATCTTGCGGCATTTTCTATATAGCATGCAGATAAGGCTTCTGTTGATGCAGAAAGTGATGAGCTCTAAAGGTAAATTTCAGGCTTCCCAGGTGGCACTGGGATTCCCTGGCAGCTCAGCTGGTAAAGAATCCACTCTCAAGGCAGGGGACCTGAGTTCAGTCCCTGGGTTGGGAAGATCCCCTGGAGAAGGGAACAGCTGCCCATTCCAGTATTCTGGCCTGGGGAATTCCATGGACTGTATAGTCCATGGGGTCACACAGAATTGGACATGACTGGGGGACCTTCACTTCCAAGTGGCGCTGGTGGTGAAGGCTCCACCTGCCACCACGATGCAGCGTTGACCCCTGGATTGGGAAGATCTCCTGGAAGAGGGCGTGGCACCCCCCCCCCCCATCCCCGCAGTTCTCTTGCCTGGAGAATCCCACGGACACAGAGGCCTGGTGGGCTACCATCCAAGGGGTTGCAAAGAATCTAACACGACTGAGCATCTGAGAAAATGTAAATTATCTGTTCCCGCCCTCAGAAGACATAGTCATGGATAAAGAGCAGAATATACCCAGTTAACGTCCCTGTTTAGAAATCTGGATAATGGGAGGCACATGGCCACCCCTGGTCTAAAGCAATTCTGAAATCTTGTGCAGATATTTGAAGGGTTTTCAACTCTGAGAGTGTGGGATGCTCCTTGGTTAGGTCTCTTCTCTAAAAATATTAACGTAGTCCCTTGTAGTTCATAATTCTAGTATCAGAGGGAACAGAGAAATGGCAGAACCATGAGATTCCTACACAGGTGTTGGTTTCTGCTCATTACATGGGTCAACACCAGTCACATGGACAGGCCTAATGTTAATGAAACAGAGAAGAACTTCTTCACAGGGAAGTTCTGCAAGTCACAAGGCAGTAGCGTGCACGCGAGGTGCTGTGGGAGAGTGTGGGGAGGGGAGGAAAGAATGCGTGTAGGCAATCTTGGAATCTATACCAGTTGATACCATAATACAGAGTTCATGACAATTTGGTCTCTTGCTCAATGAAACAAAGATATGCAATTTTTATTTTCTAAACTTCAGAGTAGAATAATAACCTCTTGGGAAAATAGAGAAATGTCTTTTATTGCTGAGTAGTTAATTCTATACTTTGACCTCTTATACCTCACATAGGCCATTTTCATTTATTAATATTTACAAATAGATTAGTAAAAAGTTTAAAATAGAAAGAATGACCATTAAATGATGTGCTGCAAATCATGGGGTCGCAAAGAGTTGGACACGACTGAGCAACTGAACTGAACGGAACTGAAAGCTAGATCTTTGATTACTATTGTTGATGCCAGTTAGTGACTGCAAGTTTGAGGGTACTGAGTGAAAATTCATGCTAGATTATATATGGTTTAAGTCATAGCTAATAATAAAAATATTTTAAAGGAAAAGAGAAAAAAAAAGGTGTTTTCAAACATCACAGGTCCACCTGTCTTTCTCAAGGGTCAGCTCCTGTGCTCCTGTAATAAGAAGTTATTTTATTAGTTGTGTTCCCAGAAGATTATAGTTATTACTCTCCATTCTTAGGTTTTATTTTCAAAACCTAAGAAGGAAATTCAGAAGGTTTCTGTGTCTTCGAAACCTCTGGCCCTACACTCAATTTTATTTTCTTGTTATTCTGAAAGATAGAGCTGGGTCAATAAAGAACTAGAGAAAACTGGATTTCCTGGAAGACTCTGTAGCAAGGACATGAAGCTGTGCTGACTCACAGTATGCTGGCTTTAAAACTAGAGACTGCTGCTGGCCAGCAGTGAAACTCAGAGGAAGTGGGTCAGAACGAAAGAACCAAAAAGAAACTCTATTATCTGATGGTAATAAAACACAGTCCCTCAAAAGATCGGTATAAGCCAACGGATAAAATCTGTCATGTTCTGAATGAGAAGAAATAGCCCTCTCCCCAGAGTTTGCTAACCCTTGAACAGACATCTGTCTATGCGGTAAAAGTACTAAAAAATACAGAGCATTTTTCTGACATGTATATTCGCTTTTATAAAATGCATTGTTCCCGAAAGTTTATGTGGGGACTTTTAAAAGAATCAGTGACAGTGTTGAACAATGCCTCCATTACGAAGGTGAATCTCACAGCTAATTAGAAGCATGGGATAAATACATGCATTCTTAGATTTATTTAGTGTGAAGCTTATCTGAGAAGAACAGGTACAACCAAAGAAACATTTGCTGCTACAGACGTCCCTATTGATGTCTGCACTCTGTTATCCACATTTGAAAACATTTTAAAGTTGAGGTTCAGACATCATAAAATTTACCCATTTAAATGTGTATTTTTTTAGTTTATTTAAAGTTATGCAAACATTATAACAATCTAATGTAGAATATTTTTATCACCTCTAAAAAGAAATTCTGTACCCATCAGCAGGCACACCCCCACCCTCAACCAGAATCAACCATAACTCTCATTTTGGTCTCTATATAATTGCCTCTGTGTGTGTGTGTGTGTGTGTGTGTGTGTGTGTGTGTGTGAGACGCACACACGGATATGCTCAGTTGTTCAATCATGTCCAACTCTTTGTGACCCCATGGACTGTAGCCTGCAAGGATCCTCTGCCCTTGGAATTTTCCAAGCAAGAATACTGGAATGGGTTGCCATTTCCTACTCTAGGGGATCTTCCTGACCCAGAGATCAAACCCTTGTCTCTTGTGTCTCCTGCACTGGGAGATCTGGGAGATGGATTCTTTACCACGGTGCCATCTGAGAAGCCCTATATAATTGCTACTCTGGACATTTTGTAAAAGTAGAATAATACATAATGCGTCCTTTTGTCACTGACATCGTTCACTTTGTTGCATTATGTTTTCAATATTCATCCATGTTGTAATCTGTATCAATACCTTAATCCTTTTCATTGCCCAGTAAAAATTCCCTGAATTAATATGCCACATTTTTTCTCCTTTTCCTCTGTTGATGGGGGCATTTGAATAGTTTCCACTTTTTGACTACTATGAATATTTCTGCCGTGAATCTCCATTTTTTGTGAATATGTTTTTATTTATCCTATGTAAATGTCTAGCAGTGGAACCACTGGCTCATATAAAAACTCCGTGTGAGATCTTCTGAGGAACTCCCAGTTATTTCAGAAGTGGCTGCACTGTTCCTGCTATCCACATCTTGCATCTGCATTTTAAACCCTCCGCTTTTTATAATCCTAACTTATAGCAGGTGTGCTGGAATACCAATGAACAGATAAGGGTCAAAATGTGGTTGACAGTGTAATAAAGTGAAGGTCAGATTAAATTAGCCCTGAAATCCCATAAGCCTCTTTTGAGAGTATCAGTAAATAGTCTTCACAATTGCCATCATAACAATGAGCTGTGTAATTATACTCTGACGTCCAAAGAGATCCCGGCTCTCATTAATACTTACAGACCCCTTGGGATTCAGGGAGGATGCCTTCACGCTTTTAAATACAGCAGAGTAAAGCAGGTGCTGTGTGTCGGTGTGGTCCCCAGCCTATCACTGGAAAACTGCAAAAGGATTCCCAGAGCATCAGCAAACTTGCATCAGGAAGAGAGATGCTCTGGGTGGCTGAAAGTGCTTTATTTGTCACATTCAAAGCGAGAAACACTTTTAAGAATTTGATAGCAGAATGATAAGAAGTCAATCTCTTGTTGCAGGTTTTTACTTAGGATCCAGAAAAACACTGGTTGTCCGTTCATTTTTAGAGATAGATCTAAAATTTAGAAGCATTGATTTATCTGGCTGAAAATCTAAAAGGAAAGCCTCAAGGGAAATTAACTGGCATTATTAAATGAATGAAATAAGGACTAGAAATGTTAGAAATATCACACCCTTAAAGATCAAATGGCACCCTATTCCAGTACTCTGGCCTGGAAAATGCCATGGACGGAGGAGCCTGGTAGGCTGCAGTCCATGGGGTCGCTAGGAGTCGGACACAACTGAGCGACTTCACTTTCACTTTTCACTTTCATGCACTGGAGAAGGAAATGGCACCCCACTCCAGTGTTCTTGCCTGGAGAATCCCAGGGATGGGGGAGCCTGGTGGGCTGCCGTCTCTGGGGTGCACAGAGTCGGACACGACTGAAGCACCTTAGCAGCAGCAGCAAAGATCAAATAACATTAGAAGGGGTCCATTCAGTCACATAAATTCTTTGCCCAGATGCTCGTTAGGAGCTGAAAGGGTAAGAATATAAAGGGCTAGCATTTGGAGGATCCACACTAGTGTGTGCCCTTTTAAGCTACAAACTATTGACTTTCCCACTGTGTCCTGTAAGGATTGTATCTATGCTTTTTGTTGCACGAAAATTTTAAAATCTAATCATTTATAGTAACAAATTTATAAAAGCTTTTTGGGGCATGCCCCACATTAATTTAATGTTTTTTCCTCTTATTATTTGATCAGTGTATAATTTTACCTCATTCATTCACCATTTAGCATCTCATCCCACTGGATTTCTTCCCATTATTTACATAAATTTAATGGAAAATTTACTCACCATTACTTTCTGTGTGGCCCCCTGAGATTAAATGGCTGTGCTTAGTACAGTTAACCCAAAGTTTTTCTGCTTGCTTGTGTTTCCATGCCAATATCTTTAATCAAGCTCTTTCTACGATTCTACTTTTCTCTATATGTCGTATCCCTTAGGGCATCAGTCTCAGTCTGCCCATTCTTGAAAAAACCATAAAAGCAAGAATTTTTCTTTATAGTCATTAAAATGTGTCAGTTGTATTCTCCTGGCAGTTACCAATTTCCCTCATATCTTAGCAGGAATTGAAGTATATATTTTCCCAACTGAAAGCCCAGAGATGTTGTTTTATTAGGAGTATCCCCTTCTAGGCATTATACCCTGGAGGTGATAGTAGAAACTCGTGCTTCTGTTGCAAGTGACAGAATTTCAATTGCATTTAATTGATCTATAATCACACCATAATCCAGACAAAACTGGAGATAATAATACAGTAGTTAATGCTGTACGAAAATGAAATTTAGTCGACTGCGGCGCCTACTCTAACTATCAGCAACCCAGCCAGCAGACAATGTTCTGCATTTTGTGTCCAAATCTGCCAATATCATTTTAGGCCTCTTAACCTAAGAGCTGTGCAGAGCTGTGGAATTTGGGCTTATGGCCAGAGGAGGTGCATTTTATTCCAGCTCTGCCACTAATCAATAAAGGAAACTGAGGCTTCTAACATATTAATGGTACGGCTGCTTTTGAATTTTCAAATGGACATGGTAATTAATGACTGTCTTGTCAACAGTGCAAAATCATTGTGAGCCTTCAATGCACTGTGTGGTCCAGATATAAGCATGTGTTTTAAATTGTTAGGAACACCAGTTATTATGGTCGGGTTCTGCACCAGGCTTCTTGCTCTTTGTCTGTGAAATTGACGAGAAGATGAAGCTACATTTTTTTTCTTTTCTTTTCTAAAATATAAATTTATTTCAAGTTTATATCATTTAATAGTACTTTGAGCTTAATGTGAAATATAACATATACAGAAAATAATATATTAATCATCTGAGTGTATTTTTGAATATATTAAAGTGCATAAACTGATCTGCACGCCACCCAGCTTCAGAAAGAGGTAACCACTAGGAACTCAGAAGCACTCTGTGACCTCCCAGTATCGTTTTGCTAATAACTTTCTTCTTTATGCTTATAGTACTGCCATCCAGGTATGCATCATGTCTACGCGTGTGCATGCACGCTCAGTTGTGTCTGACTCTTTGGGACCCCATGAACTGCAGCCCTCCAGGCTCCTCTGTCCATGGAATTTTCCTGGCACGTTTACTGGAATGCATTGCCATTTGCTACTTCAGGAGCCATGCATGTGTGTCATTTGCCTTTAATGATTTACTTCATTTAATGAAATATTCTATTATTCTGTGTCTTGCTTCTTTTGAAGAATAGGTATTTTGAATTTATCCAGGTTGATGTGTATACATACAGTGCATCCATATCTATTATCTTGAATATACCACATATGTTCATTGTCTTTGTCATCCATGGGCAATTGAATCATTTCTAGGTTTTTGTTATGCAAAATATTTTCATTGACTATTCTAATATACCCTATCAAATGCACACATATCAGAGTTTCTCTAGTATGTATGTCATATTTCAAATCTAAGATGCTATCAGTAGTAAGATACATACCATTATTTTGCACAAGAAAGCAAAAGTTTTCAGTAAAACAATATAATGTTTTCTTATTGACTCTAACAGTACATCTCAATTTCAGGACTATTAAACTTTAAAAACTGTGTTTTAGAATAAATAAAATAAAATACCTTGGAGTGGGATTGCTGAATCACAGAGAAGGTACAATTTTGAATTTTCTAGGACTCAGTCCAGTGGGCCACAAAAATGACTGTGGGGATAAACATATTCTAGCTTTCACTTTGATCCTGTCCATTGATGCAGGAGACTCAGGTTTGATCACTGGATCAGGAAGATCCCGTAAAGAAGGGAATGGCTACCCACTCCAGTATTCTTGCCTGGAGAATTTCATGGACAGAGGAGCCTGGCAGGCTACAGTACATGGGGTTGTAAAGAGTCAGTCATGACTGAGCGACTAACACACTCACAAACATTGCCTTCTGATCGAAGACAGCAATTCATTGTAATATATTTTTTAAATTTCGTCAGTATTTTAGCACTTCATGGAGAAGAACTAATCTTCAATACTGTCATAAATAGAAGCTTCCACCAGTAATCTTCACTGAGGAACATATCCTTTCGTGCATCTGATGAAACCTTGTCATTTATTTTCTCTCCACAATTTTTCTCTATTTCCACCGCATGGCTAAATATTTGGAGTATTTTATAATTTGGCTCAAACTTCATGTTCTCGATGCTTCGTTTCCAGTTCCTCCTTGAAAAGATCAAGTATCAACTCTTCTGGTTCCAGAAACCATTTTAGCCCACTGAATTGCGTTTGCATGTTTACACCGTTTATTGCAGCCATAGAGTGCAGTCTTCATTTGAGTGCTATCCTCCTGACTTCCCTGTTTCCTTTCTGGCTCCAGGACTTGCTTAGGTTGCAGTTTCTCATCTCCAGCCACTTCCAGGTGCAGGAAACGCAGCCTTTGCACTCACATGCTGCAGCCGTGCACACACCCATAATTATGTAAATTAGTGACAAGTAAGAGGGAAAAAGGAGATATCACCAGGTGTGGAAAAAGACATCCATCTGCAGGGTGCAATAAATTTTAGATTTCGCTTCCTTCCTATTCCTCAATGTGCACCATCCCTGCCATTGTGCTAGTTCAGATCTCTGCACTTTCACCTCAATGACTGTGACAGCTCTGAACCAGAGGCAAAGCTTCATAGCACTTCGACTTTTACAGTTTTCTTCTCAGAGCTTGGCAGGACCATGACATTGTATTTATATGTTTATGTAAAATCCGCAAAATTAAGCTGGGTGAACCATAATCTGTTTAAGGCACTTTTTCTTTCTCCTTCAGTTCTTCCACACTTCTAAAACGCTTGGTCTGATGTGTGGATGAGCATTTTGGAAGGTAGGCAGAAGGAGATTTACAGTAAACACAGATATCAATGAAGAAAACGTAAAATAAATTGTGACGGCAGAGACATCAAGAACAAATAGTTTAATTAATGAGTAGCAATAATTTAAGTGGCATTTAATTCCAGCCATTGTACAGGAAACCTTGAAATGCTAGGAAATCTTAGAACTAAGAGAAAGAAATTTAAGGGATTTCACCAAATTTTAAATCGAACCTAAAATGTTTTCTGCATTATCAATAATGAGTTATTAAACCTAAAGTAACTTTTCTGAATCATCAATTTAAAGAGAAAACAAATTAAATCTTGATCATGCTAGAGAAGAGATTAAAGCATCTTTCTCTTATCTCTATAGAGAAATGTCATGTGAAGAGTTATTCAAAGAAGATATGATCAGATTGAAGTAAGGAAGTATTACAGCAGAATATCAATAAGTCAATTCATATAGCTAGTATGGGGCTTTTAATACATTTTATAATATCTTTGTGTAATAGGCAAACATTTCAAAATGTGTAATTTGTTGTTGCGGTTGTGATTTTATAGTTGGAATAAATATTTACTCATGGACTTAATACTGCATTTTTTCTTTAAAAGTCCATTTTCATCATTTGCATAAGCCTCAGACCCTGTGCAAGTTGTAGGAAAACTTGGTGCCCTTGGATTTCTAAATGATTTCTCTTTCCAGGCTTTCAGTGTGCTTTCAGTGTGTTCTCTGTGCACACCATCAGCAGTCTCTCCAAAACTCAACACACTCTTAATACACGTATGTGGCTACTGTAGGAGATTCAGGAGACATTTTTGGAAGGAAGGAATGGATGGATGATTTAATTAACCAACCTATATATTATTCTTCAAACACTGGCTTTTTACCCTCACTTATTGCACTGGGTGCCTACTAAGGGTTTTTGCAGTAAAATGTTAAAATACCTGAACTACAGTATGTGCTCAAGAAGTATTTGATAAACAGATGAGTCAATCAATGGACTAATAAGTCTATGTCCTAGATAAATCTATGTCATATCTCTGTCCTAGCTGATTCATTTGTAATGTCCCTACCCGTATTATAATTTTTCAGTCTAAGATATTTGAATAAAATTTTTCTCACTATTACTGCTTTTATTCCGCCCCCCGTGTGTCTTTTTTTTTTTTAATTTAATTGGAGGCTAATTACTTTGTATGTGTGTACTCAATCACTTCAGTAATGTCTGACTCTTTGCAAGCCTATAGACTGTAGCCTGCCAGGCTCCTCTGTCCATGGGATTCTCCAGGCAAGAATACTGGAGTGGGTTTGTCATGCCCTCCTCCAGGGGATCTTCCTGACCCAGGGATGGAACCCACATCTCTTAGGTCTTCCGCATTGGCAGGCGGGTTCTTTACCATTAGCCTTAATAAATTCAAAAACATTATGTGACATTCCTAAACAACTTGCTCCTGATCAAACTAGATCTAAGAGACAAACGAAAACGAAAGACAAAATTAAAATCAAGTGTTATTTCTCCTGCATCTTATATCCCGGCAGCAATGTATTCATCTCCCTCCCTTTACTAAAAACAATTTCTTTCACATGCAAAAATACAGTTATATAAGGGCTGAAAGTAATCAATCTTCCTAAGTAAAGAAACATAAAAATCAGTTCAAAACCATCACTCAACCTGTTCCTTGGTGTAAAAGAATAAGATGTGGGATGGCAAGGAATGATGAAAGAGCTGATTCCGAGGTGCAGAAAGCTTCTGATGTCAATAGGTGAATTTAATGGCTATTGTATCTTGAGAGATAGAGTAAAAAAGAAATTGGATTCTGTTTCTAGAAAACTTTGTTTCTCAGGAAAGTTTTTCTTCCAAGCAATCACTAATAGGCACAGCATGAAGCCTAAAGTCACAAAAGGAAAAGAATAGAAGTAATAATAAAAATGAGGAAACTTATGATCAGGTCAGTTTCTTTGGGCCTGGGTGGACTTTCTCTTCCCAAATAATCTGATGAGAAGAAGAAGATCAAAGCACCACATAGAATAAATAGAACAAAACTTTCTTGGAGAAAACTCATTTCTGAATATTTTCTTGGAGATGACATGATTAAACCCAATTACTTATTTCTCTTATAAAAACTTTGTATTGGAAAATATTCTAGTGATTAATGCCCTGATGCTTCCCTGGTGGCTCAGACAGTAAAGAACAGGCTTGCAATGCAGGAGAGCAGGGGTTCAATCCCCAGGTCGGGAAAATTCCTTGGAGAAGGGAACGGCAACTCTCTCAGTGTTCTTGCCTGGGAAACCAGTAGACAGAGGAGCCTGGTGGATGCTTTTTGTCCCCCTACTACCCTGGCAACTACTGGTATGCGCTCTATAACTGCGAGTGTGTTTCTTTTTCACATGTACTCAT
Organism: Nanger dama; assembly: GCA_917880005.1. Lineage (NCBI taxonomy): Eukaryota > Metazoa > Chordata > Mammalia > Artiodactyla > Bovidae > Nanger > Nanger dama. Next base: position 4,936,465 of record CAKJTW010000003.1, on the reverse strand, counting down.
TAGTTGGTTGTATTTTTTAGATTCTGTGTATAAGTGATATGACACAGAATTTGTCCTTCTCTGAGTCATTTCACTTAGCATAATGCCTTCCAAATACATCTATGTTGCTGTAAATAGCAACATTCTGTTGTTTTTGTTTCAAAGCAGTATTCCATAGTATGAAAAGAAAGTGAAAGTGAAGTCCCTCAGTCGTGTCCGACTCTTTGCGACCCATGGACTGTAGCCCACCAACTCCTCTGTCCATGGGATTCTCCAGGCAAGAATACTGGAATGGGTTGCCATTTCCTTCTCCAGGGGATCTTCCCGACCCAGAGACCGAATGCAGGTCTCCCACATTGCAGGCAGATGCTTTAACCTCTGCACCACCAGGGAAACCCTTATGCACCATCTTTTCTCGATTTTTCTATTGATGGACACTTAGGTTGCTTCCATTTCTTAGCATTGTGAATAATGCTGTCATGAATGTTAAGTTCAGTTCAGTTGCCCAGTCATGTCCAGTTCTTTCTTTCTGTTCTTTATTGTGCTCATCTTCGCATGAACTATTCCCTGGTATCTCTAATTTTCTTGAAGAGATCTCTACTTTTCCCCATTCTATTTGAATCAGCAAGGCTTCTCTGGAGGGGATGTAGAGCCAGGAGTGGAACTGCTGGGTCACGCAGTAGTTCTGAGGAGGGGGCATGGCAACCCACTCCAGGATTCTTTCCTGGAGAATCCCCATGGACAGAGGAGGCTGGCAAGCCACAGTCCACAGGGTCTCAAAGATCTGGGGCCACAGCTGAGTGGCTAAGCACCTCACAGCAGATGGTAGTTCTACTTAAAGTTTCATGGAAATCTCCTATTCTCTTTTCCACAGTGGCTGCAACAATTTGCATTCCCACTAACAGTACACGAGGGTTCCCTTTTCTCCACATCTTGCCGATATTTATTTGTGTAAACTAGCTGATGATAGTCATTTGGACAGGTGTGAGATGATACCTCATTGTGGTTTTGACTGGCATTACCCTGATAGTTAGCAATGTTTAGTAGTTTTCATGTGTCTGTTTGCCCTCCGCATTTCTTTGTTGGAAAAATGTCTGTTCAGGTCTTCAGCTCAGTTTTCAATTGAGTTTTTATTGTTTGATGTTGAGATGTATGAGCTGTTTATATACAATGGATATTAGGATATTAATTCTTTATTGCTCATATCATTTTATATTTTCTCCCATTCAAGGTATTGTCTTTTTGTTTTATAGGTGGTTTCCTTTGCTATGAGAATGTTTTCTTTTATGTTTAATTAGGTCCCATTTGTATAGTTTTGCTTTTATTTCCTTAGCTTTAGGAGACAGAGCCAAAAATGTATTGCTCAATTAATGTCAGAATATTTTGCCTAAGTCTTTCTGTAGAAATTTTATGGTAATCTGTCTTAAATTTAGGTCTTTAATCCATTTTGACTTTATTTTTGTATATGATGTTAGAGAATGTTCTAATTTCATTTTTTCACATGTAGCTGTTCAGTTTTCCCAGTACCACTTGCTATATATAAATATAAATTTATCCATAGTTGGTAATATTTCTTTAAGTAGAAGGTACCATTGATTCCCCATGCCTTTGGCGATAATACTCTATCATTTGTCTTCTTTTCTTATTTTAATAAAAGCTGGGAGTTGATAAAACAGTGAAGCTAATTCTCACTTTATTTTTTTCCTGTATTCAGTCTTTGTAATACACACTTGACAAATGTGCCTTTGGCTTAGTTTAAAAAAAGAATAAAATAAAAGGGAAAACATGAGCATACTGCTCACCTTTAGCTTGCCATTTGACAATGGAGGCTATCAAAATGGTATTTGTTTCCTTGTTCGAGTCTTCCTGCTGAGAGATGATTGTGATGGTGTGTTTCATATAGTGGCCAATAAAACCCATGGGAATTTGGGAAGACAGAACAAGGGACAGTTGGAGTTTCTGAAAGAGAAATTTGCTTTTTCACTCTTCCCTTTCTCTTACAGATGCTATTTTCTACATAAATTGGTCACCAACATCTTTGGCATCAAATAAAATGCTACTCATCAAAAGAGCCTTCACACTCATTATAAGACAGATGTAATTCTGATGAAGCCAAGCATGAAACAAGAATGTCCCAATAGCACAAACTTGTAAACTGAAAGAAAGTGTAGCAGATACAGAAAACAAGATAAAAAACCAACATATGTGAAAATCTTGTCTCCTTAGTTTAGAAAATGTGTATGGGAGTGGTGGTGATGGAGGCTGATTGAGAAACTAAAAGCATTTGAGTCACCTAATTTATGGAGGAAAAAATAAGTGTATTTCGAGAGTGAGACATTTTTAAATGTCTTTATCTGTCCTTACGTGCTGGCATAGTATTTGTGACAGAAGTATTAATAGTGTAACTACTTATCCTCATAAAGCAGTTTCTGATTTATACAGACTCTTCATATTCGTGTGTGTACCATAGTGATAAAAAATAGATAATAATAAAAATATTGATTATATTCTTTGCAGCCAAAGGTGGAGAAGCTCTATACTGGCAATGAAAACAAGACCAGGAGCTGACTGTGGCTCAGATCATGAACTCCTTATTACCAAATTCAGACTCAAGGTGAAGAAAGTAGGGAAAACTGCAAGACCATTCAGATATTATCTAAATCAAATCCCTTATGATTATACAGTGGAAGGGAGAAATAGATTTAAGGGCCTAGATCTGATAGATAGAGTGCCTGATGAACTATGGAATGAGGTTGGTGACATTGTATGGGAGACAGCGATCAAGACCATCCCCATGGAAAAGAAATGCAAAAAGGCAAAATGGCTGTCTGGGTATCCTGGTGTCCAGCCCCAGTGGATCCAGGGTAATTCGAAGGTGGGGATGGAGTCGGCATTCTAGGAAAAAACTTTTTAACTACAGATATATAGAGAAATTAGAAACGGATAGTGTAGTAAGAAATATTAGCAGAGAAAAAGAGGCTGAATAACTTGGTTTATGTGAAATACCAATTACCACCTACGTAGGCCACAGGCATCTTTCCGTTCTCCCGAAGGAGAGGCAGCACTGAGGCCTCCCCGGTCTGATCTTAGCAGCCCAGGCAGAATTAGCAGGCTTGGTGAGTACTCACACTCCAGATGGAAATTTAGCCAGAAAAACAGGGAGCAAGAAAGAAACGACAGGGGAGAATCAGTCTTTCCAGAAACTGATCCAAATTTTTTATTTTTAGGTTTGCTTATATACCTTTGGTTACACATAGGGATGAATACAGAGTCACGCAGGGGTCAGCAGTCCTGACCTTTATCAAAATCAGGTATTTTACATAAAAAAAAGGTCTTAGGGGTTTTACATCATCTTCTGGCCATGAGGCCTTCTGACATTTTAGGACCCTTTCTTTCTGATAACCAAAAACTTATTTTTTCCAAGGATGTTTTTTCTTAAACCAGGCACCACCCTCTGAAGGTAGCAGATAAAGTTGCATTCCTATAGGGTGAGGGTGTAGTGAGTTACAATCAAGAAAGGAATTTATTTAACCCAAAGTTAACATGATTAGTCTTAAAGGTTAATACTTACTTCTCCTATATGCTAGTTATATTCATTATAAGAGCAGGGAATATGGAGATTTAGCAGCAAACATCAGCCCAACAAATGAAAATCCTTTCACCAATGTTCCCCTTAAGATCTATTTAGTCTTAGGATAGTGATAAAGTTACATTTTTACACAGCAAGGACACAGTGATTTATAACAAAGTACAGTGATCTATTACAAAAGAGAAAATTTATTAACTCAAAAGTCTAGTATTGCTAACATCAAAAATACTATATTTCCTTTTCCATATTCCAAATACATTGATTAATATATTCCCAGGTGCCAAAGGATATGGAGGCCTGGTGGCAATCATTGACTCAACAATGAGAAAAGCCCTATGCTAATTAAGACTTTCAAAATACTCCAGATTCTCTGTGCTGTTTATGGTTGAGAGGTAGTAAACAACCATGTGCAAAGTGGCAGGAGTATGGATAATCCTGTCACACAAGCTAGTTTTGCCAGCAGAGAGGTTTGACCTGAGACACCCTTGTCCCACCCAGGGCAGGGAATCAGCAGTAATTATTGGCACAACAAATGAAAAACCCTTCACCAATATAATTCCTAACCAACCCAATATACTAATAATTTCTAACTTCCCAAAAGAATTTGCCTTTAGTAAGTCTAAAACATCTCGAGCTCTCATGGTTGGGAGGCTGTAAACAATCACATGCGGCCAGACAAACCTATACAGGTGGGCTAGATAACATTCAGAGGAGTTTGTCAGTTGAAACACTCTTGTCACGCCCAGTAATTTTTGACTTGGAGCTGCATGTTTATACCTTCTCTGAGAGAACTGGTGGGGAACAGCCCCCATAATGTCAGAGGTGTAGGTGAGAGCATGAAAAAGTAAAGTAGATAGACTGGTTTTGGAGGTAGATGCTTGGGAATAGGGGGTTTCCTGAGGCTTGATCATGCCTTTGCATATGCCAAGCCTCCTTCTTCATGACCTTTGCCATGGGCAGAGTTCTTCACGCTGGCTCCCGGCATGGGGAGGCCTTCAAATAGCTGTGAAAAGAAGAAAAGTGGAAAGCAAAGGAGAAAAGGAAAGAAAATTAGAGATACCAAGGGAACATTTCATGCAAAGATGGGCTCGATAAAGGACAGAAATGGTCTGGACCTAACAGAAGCAGAAGATCTTAAGAAGAGGTGGCAGGAATACATGGAAGAACTGTACAAAAAAAAATCTTCATGACCCAGATAATCACGATGGTGTGATCACTCAACTAGAGCCAGACATCCTGGGATGTGAAGTCAAGTGGGCCTTAGAAAGCATTACTATGAACAAAGCTAGTGGAAGTGATGGAATTTCAGTTGAGCTGTTTCAAATCCTGAAAGATGATGCTGTGAAAGTGCTGCACTCAACATGCCAGCAAATTTGGAAAACTCAGCAGTGGTCACAGGACTGGAAAAGGTCAGTGTTCATTCCAATCCCAAAGAAAGGCAATGCCGAAGAATGCTCAAACTACTGCACAATTGCACTCATCTCACATGCTAGTAAAGTAATGCTCAAAATTCTCCAAGCCAGGCTTCAGCAATACGTGAACCATGAACTCCCTGATGTTCAAGCTGGTTTTAGAAAAGGCAGAGGAACCAAAATCAAATTGCCAACATCCACTGGATCATGGAAAAAGCAAGAGAGTTTGAAAAAAACATCTATTTCTGCTTTATTGACTATGCCAAAGCCTTTGACTGTGTGGATCACAATAAACTGTGGAAAATTCTGAAAGAGATGGGAATACCAGACCACCTGACAGGCCTCTTGAGAAATCTGTATACAGGCCAGGAAGCAACAGTTAGAACTTGACATGGAACAACAAACTGGTTCCAAATAGGAAAAAGAGTACAACAAGGCTGTATATTGTCACCCTGCTTATTTAACTTCTATGCAGAGTACATCATGAGGAACGCTGGGCTGGAAGAAATACAAGCTGGAATCAAGATTGCCGGGAGAAAGATCAATCACCTCAGATATGGAGATGACACCACCCTTATGGCAGAAAGTGAAGAGGAGCTAAAAAGCCTCTTGATGGAAGTGAAAGAGGAGAGTGAAAAAGTTGGCTTAAAGCTCAACATTCAGAAATCGAAGATCATGGCATCTGGTCTCATCACTCCATGGGAAATAAATGGGGAAACATTGGAAACAGTGTCAGACTTTATTTTCGTGGGCTGCAAGATCACTGAAGTTGGTGACTGCAGTCATGAATTTAAAAGATGCTTACTCCTGGGGAGAAAAGTTATGACCAACCTAGATAGTATATTCAAAAGCAGAGACATTACTTAGCCAACTAAGGTCTATCTAGTCAAGGCTATGGTTTTTCTGTGGTCATGTATGGATGTGAGAGTTGGACTGTGAAGAAGGCTGAGTGCCGAAGAATTGATGCTTTTGAGCTGTGGTGTTGGAGAAGACTCTTGAGAGTCCCTTGGACTGCAAGGAGATCCAACCCGTCCATTCTGAAGGAGATCAGCCTGGGATTTCTTTGGAAGGAATGATGCTAAAGCTGAAACTCCAGTACTTTGGCCACCTCATGCGAAGAGTTGACTCATTGGAAAAGACTCTGATGCTGGGAGGGATTGGGGGCAGGAGGAGAAGGGGATGACAGAGGATGAGATGGCTGGATGGCATCACGGACTCGATGGACGTGAGTCTGGGTGATCTCCGGGAGTTGATGATGGACAGGGAGGCCTGACGTGCTGCATTTCATGGGATCGCAAAGAGTCGGACATGGCTGAGCAACTGAACTGAACTGAACTAAGATTTTTCTATACTTATACAGAAAAACCCACATTCTCAGCAAGAATTAATTAGTTCACATTATATATATTTTAATATATTCCATGTCATATCACTTTACAATGCCATATCAAAGAGCTGGCATTATTTTTTGCTCAAATGAAGTAGCAAAATGAAGGAAAAATATTACAAATTATATATATATATACATATTTTACAAAACAAAACTTCTACTTCATTTTTCTCTCAAGTTTTAGCTACTACAATTTAGTGACTCTGGGAAAATATAAAAAGAGTGGTAGGTGGTGGTGTGAAGTGTGTTTTCTACTTTCTTGAGTCATAAATCAGAATAAGAAATTCCCAAAGAAAGAGCATCTTAGTGTTTTATGTCCTCCATCCCTTACACATTCTTGTCTCAAGTGAGATGGGGAACAGTGAAAAAACAGAAAACACAAGTGAAGCTTCTACAGAGGAGCTAAGTTCACATCATGGAATGTGTGAGAAATAACTAGGTTGGCTGACCCTTGAAGATACCGGGAAAGTTACCTTTCAATTATTTGTGACTAATTCAATCTGTTAATTTTTTTCATACAGCATTAGAGTATAATTCTAAAATTTCCCCTGGCTATTTCATAAAAGAACAGGTAAATGATCTTCATAGGCAAAAATCCCTTGTCTGGCAGCAGAAAGTTGTGAAATGTGTGGATGGAATAATCTAGACATCCTTTTTCCTTTCAAGCATGACAGTAAGTGAGTGCCTACTGTGTGCCAAGCATTAGCACTAAGTAGAACATGCAATGGGGCTAAAAATATAAGTTTCCACTCAGATGCTTCATTCTGAGAATAAAGTCCTGCCTAGCTATTTGCGAACCCATGGACTGCAGCATGCCAGGTCTCCCTGCCAGTCCTTCACCAGTTTGCCCATGCTCACAACCACTGAACCAGTGACGTCTTCCAAACATCTCGTCCTCTACCATTCTCTTCTGCTTTCAATCTTTCTCAAAATCAAGGTTTTCTCCAATGAGTCATCTATTTGCATCAGGTAGCCAAAGTATTGGAGCTTCAGCTTCAGCATCAGTCCTTCCAGTGAGTATTCAAGACTGATTTCCTTTAGGATTGGCTGGTTTGATCTCCCTGCTGTCCAAGGGACTCTCAAGAGCCTTCACCACCACAGTTCAAAACCATCAATTCTTCACTGCTCAGCCTTCCTTATGGTTCAACTTTCACATCCATACAGGACTACTGAAAAGACCATAGCCTTGACTAAATGAACTTTTGTTGGCAAAGGGTTGTCTTTGCTTTTTAATATGCTGCTAGGTTTATAGCATGTCTGGGGCTTCCCTTGTGGTTCAGCTGGTAAAGAATCTGCCTGCAATGTGGGAGACCTGGGTTCGATTCCTAGGTTGGGAAGATCACCTGGAGAAGGGAAAGAATACCCACTCCAGTATTCTGGCCTATGGTTTTGAACTGTATAGTCCATGGGGTCACAAAGAGTTGGACACAACTGAGTGACTTTCACGTCACAGGTTTGTAATACTTTTCCTTCTAAGAAGCAATTGTCTTCTAATTTCATGGCAGCAGTCACCACCTGCAGTGATTTTGGAGCCCAAGAAGAGGAAAGCTGTCATTGCTTCAATGTTTTCCTCTTATATTTGTCATGAAGTGATGGGACCAGATGCAATACTGTTAGTTTTTTTTTTTTTTTTTATAATAATGAGTTTTAAGCCAGCCTTTACACTACTCTCACCTTCATCAAGGAGCTCTTTAGTGCCTCTTCACTTTCTGTTATTAGCGTGGTATCATCTGCATACCTGAGGTTGTTGATATATCTCCCAGAAATCTTGGTTCCAGCTTGTAACTCATCCAGTACAGCATTCCACATGATGCACTCTGCATATAAGTTAAATAAATAAGGTGACAATATACAGCCTTGTCGGATTCCTTTCTCAGTTTTGAAACAGTCAGTTGTTCCACATAAGGTTCTAACAGTTGCCTCTTGATAGCATACAGGTTTCCTAGGAGACAGGTAAGACGGCCTACTATTCCCATTTTTTTTAGAGTTTTCCACAATTTGTTATGATCCACACACTCAAAGACTTTAGCAGAGTCAATGAAACAGAGTATAGATGTTTTTCTCTGAAATTCCCTTGATTTCTCTATGATCCAGCAAACGTTGGCAATTTGATCTCTGGTTTCTCTGCCTTCTCTAAATCCAGCTTGTACATCTGGAAGTCCTCAGTTCAAGTACTGCTGAAGCCTGCCTTGAAGGGTTCTGTGCATAACCCTACTAGCATGGGAAGTGAGCACAATCGTCCAGCAGTTTGAATGTTCTTTAGTCCTGCCCTTCTTGGGAATTAGGGTGAAGATTAACTTTTTCTAGTCCTGTGGCCTGGAAATTGCTGGGCTTTCCAATATTGCTGGTATATTGAGTGCAGCATTTTAAGAGTATCATCTTTTAGGATTTTTAACAATGCAAAGAAATAAGCATTCTCCAACACACGTTATGACTTTTCACCTTTACTTTTTAAAAATTTTCTTCCCAATAACCTATCCACCTGTGCCTAAATCTTTCCTCAGTATGATACAGGGCAATAGAGAGCTTGAGTCGAAGGGCTGTAGTAAGTGCAAAGTGTATCACAGAGATTTTGGACTGGGTAAAATGCAGTAACACTGGAGATTAGGCATCTAAAGTCAGTGCCAAGATAATCATCACATATTCGTGAAATTACCCTTGGGATATCCCTTAGAATATCTTGCTGGAGGCTGACAGTTCAGTGAGTCCAGTGAAGAAGCTTTTCTTTTGTTATGAATTAGATCATTGTTTCTTGAGTCTAACATTAGATGTAATGGCTGGATTAAGATTATAGTACATGAAAGAATACATGTGTCTTAAACACCGCAAGCATTTTAAGGCAGTTAACATTCTCTCCCTCTAAATGGTGAGAAGACTAAGGTGTATTAAAGGAAGTCAACCTGGCATCCTGAACCCAGCCTCACTCAGGGAGAGAGAACAGGTGGTGGAATGACTTGCATGATTTAGGCTTTTATTTTCTCTCCTTCTTTCTTTGCAAAGCATATATAGTGGACTTTATATAAGTTAAGTGTACATAGAATGGGAGTTCATACAGATTAGGCTGCTTGCTTCAGAATGATTGCTTATTTAGAGACGATTTTGAAACATACAGCCTTCCTGTGATGTAACTGGTGTTCCATACCCCAAGTCAATCTGCAGTTGCCATCTGAGCTACTGCAAAATTTCAGGAAATGTATATTATTTCTTGTTATATAAAGAATCAACAAAAACTTATATAACATTACATATATTTAATGCACACACATATATTGCTTGCTATATTTAACCATAAGCACAACTGAATTGGAAAATGAAGATACAATGGCTCTATGAAGAAAAGTAGTATATAAACCAGAGACTAAAAATGCACCACATATGAAAAAGTCCGGGTGCAACTTTAAGAATTAATAACTTCGGATGAACCTATGACGACAGCAAACGACAAGCATCATGTGAAAGCGTGTTTCTTAGACACTAATGTGAATATTTAATGTCCTTTCTCTCGGCACTTACTGGGCTCTCAGAAAGCAATGCATTATTGCCCATTACTTTTTATAAGAGCAATGACCAATGCTAAATTCACCTTTTCACGGTTTCTTAGCACTGCAGTTTTCCTGATCTTTGCTGGGCCAGTTTCTGCTAGTGTTTTCTTCCAGCATAATGCTGCTTTTGCTACTCTGTTTGAAACACTTGACAGTTGCTGACTATTTCATTTCCAGACCAGTTTTCACGTTGACTCATTTCTTGCCATCTCTTGCACCTATTTGTGGTAATTCATCTAGGATGTTGTTTTGTTTTTTGCATTGCAGTTCATTTCACACTAATCAATCTAATTCCTGCAGCCAGAATAAATGCCATTATACACTTCAAGTCAAAGCTATGGCTTTTCCAGGAGTTATATACAAATGTGAGAGTTGGACCACAAAAGAGGCTGAGTGCCAAAGAATCAATGTTTTTGAGTTGTGTTGTTGGTGAAGACTCTTGAGAGTCCCTTTCTCTCAAGAGGAAATCAAACCAGTCCATCCCAAGGGAAATCAACACTGAATATTCACTGAAAGGACTGATGCTGAAGCTGAAGCTTCAGTACTTTGGCCACCTGATGCAAAGAGTCAACTCATTGGAAAAGACCCTAATGCTGGGAAAGATTGAGGGCAAAAGGAGAAGGGGGCAACAGAGGATGAGATGACAGGAGGGCATCACCAACTCAATGGACATGATTTGAACAAACTCTGGGAGATAGTGAAGGACAGGGAAGCCTGGTGTGCTGCAGTTTATGGGGTCACAAAGAGTCGGACACGACTCAGAGAATAAACAACACATGGGAGTAAAGAATAAAATATATCAGTGATAGAAAGCAAAATAAACATCACCACGTGTCTTTCTATGCAAACAATAGAAACATTAATAAAAGCCTACTTTATAGGGATGCAGATAGCTTTATGAGGACCAACAAAAGTTGGTGAAGAACCAAGGAATTAGCAAAAGAGGCGAGTAGTCAGCACCCAAAAGCTGAAGAGACAATGGGAGCAAATAGAATTACCAGGGTGTGGTGAGAATAGAACATTTGGAAGACGATGCTACAGTCATGTGAGAATGCAGCTACTGCCAAAGATGTGCCAGCGACTTTGATTTAGGAAGAGAACAAGGAAGAAATGATTTCCTCTCTTTGCTCACTCGCTGTGTCGCACTACTGCGTTTCAGTGAATAGCAGCAAACAGAGACCAGCCCGCAAAGACATCGGAGACCTGCAAAGGCAGGACCCATCCTTCTATGCACATCGGAGACCTGCAAAGGCAGGACCCCAGCCCGGCGGCCATCCTTCTATGCACATCGGAGACCTGCAAAGGCAGGACCCATCCTTCTATGCACATCGGGGCCCTGCAAAGGCAGGACCCATCCTTCTAGCACATCGGAGACCTGCAAAGGCAGGACCCATCCTTCTATGCACATCGGAGACCTGCAAAGGCAGGACCCATCCTTCTATGCACATCGGAGACCTGCAAAGGCAGGACCCACCCAGCCGGGCCCAGGCGGATCCATCCTTCTGTGCTCGGAGACCTGCAAAGGCAGGACCCCTTCTATGGCTAGCGACAGAGAATTGTGGAGGAAAATCTAGAAGGACAGCACAGAGGCTTATCTGGCAGTAACGGGAACTCCAGCAGTTATCTCTTTACCAGGAATGTGCTAGAATAACTGTATGACCTTACAATGATCACATGAGACTACTTGTGTACCTGACAAAGATTCATGACTAATGGATGGATTTGAGTTAATGGCTGAAACCAGATACGGCTACTAATTGGCAGCATAATTGAGGTCAGCAAAGTTGATATTCCTTTGTCATTTACTTATGACCATTATTTCCTATTATTTAGTAATGATGTAATTCAACATCTGTGTATATTTTACAGTTGTAGTCAGTATTTTTACAAATTTGTTGTCACTCAAAAGGATAACATCTTATAAGCAATTATCCTTCATAGCAGAATTATTGATATGACCTGAGAGTATGGAGCTAATAAGAGCTGTTACCTGTTTTGAGATTTCTCTTACATAGCACTCGCTAGTCGCTGTGTACTTTCCTTTCATATCATTTGATGCCATGTTGGCCATGCATTTCAGGATGATTTTTCCATCCACAAAACTTAGGCTACATACCCTACAGTTTTAGGACTTAGGTGGAGTGCACACTTATACTTCTCATTCTTTGATTCAACAAGTGTTTGTTGAGCTGGTATGCTCTACTGTGTCATTTTGCCAGGTAAGTTTCAACAACCTCAAATGAATTGGTCACTCTAAGTGCCTATTGTGTGTCCGCTATCAGAAAATTCCTAAGGAGCCATATCGTAGTGGAAGTAGACAGTAATTGCATATTGGATTGTGATAGGTACTAAGTAATGATATGATAGTTATGGAAAGTGTTTCTAATTTGAGTTAGGATGGCCATAAAGAGCTTCCCTGGTGGCTCAGATGATAAAGCATCTGCCTGCCCTGCAGGAGACCCAGGTTCTATCCCTGGGTTGGGAAGATTCCAGGAGAAGGAAATGGCACCCCACTCCAGTACTCTGGCCAGGGCAACCCCAACCCCCTCCTCCTGGAGGAGCCTGGGGAGCTACACTCCATGGAATTGCAGAGTGAGACACAACTGAGTGACTTCACTTTCTATGGCCATAAGGATTAATTTAGAAGGAGGAATTTAAGTAAAAGTATTGGAGAATGAGTTAACAAATATGCTAATATCTGGGAGAAGAGATAAGAGGTCAAATAAACAGCATGCCAGGGTCCCTGAAGTGAAGGTATGTCTGATGTATTATGAAAAGTGAGTAACTCAGTTGTATCCAACTCTTTGCAACTCCATGGACTATACAGTCCATAAAATTCTCCAGGCCACAGTACTGGAGTGGGTAGCCTTTCCCTTCTCCAGGGGATCTTCCCAACCCAAAGATTCCCAACCCAGAGATTGAACCCAGGTCTCTCGCATTGCAGGTGATTTCTTTACCATCTGAGCCACAAGGGAAGCCTGAAAATACTGTAGCAGGTAGCTTCTCCCTTCTGCAGGGGCTCTTCCCAACCCAGGAGTCGAACTGGGGTCTCCTGTATTGCAGGCAGATTCTCCACCAAGTGAGCTCTCAGGGAAGCCAATGTGTTGTAGGAACAGCAGAGTCAACCTGTTTTGACTCAAGTGACTGAGATGATGAGGTCAGAAGTGTAGTGAAGACACAGAACCTTTGAGAAAATGGATCACTGTAAGGACTTAGGCTTTGAAAACTTATGAGGAGAGATATAATATGCTCTCACTTACATTTAGGAATTATTGTGCTGCATTATTGAGAAAAGACTATGGGAAGGGGACAAGAAATAAGAATGGAAATCTGTTTGGAGGCTATCGCAATAATACAAAGGAGTGGTGATAATGATTTAAAACATACAGGTGAATGCAGAGGTGAATGGGGATTGTTAGTCAGAGCCTCGACATATTCTGGAGGTACAGTGGGCAGCATTTCCTAACCTATTGGAACGATCTGTGCAGAAAATAGAAGAATTAAACAGGAATCTAGTATTTTTGATCTAAGCAACTGAAAGAATTGAGTTGCTTGTTACTGAGATGGGAGAAATGGAAAGTAACCAGGGCGACAGGGAGTGAAGGAGATCAGAAGTTCAATTTGAGGCATATTATATTTGAAATATCTGTTAGACCTCCAGGTGGGCATGTCAAATAGGCAGATAGTTATGCAAGTCTGAAATTCAAGGAAAAATGATGAGCTTGTTAGGATTGAAGGCAATGAGGTCAGGTGAGTGTAGACATGAAAGGAAAGAGACACGACTGAGTGCTGGAGCACACCATGCTGTAGAGGTCTAGAAGGGGAAAAAGAAAACAGAAGTAAAATGCAGGAGGAAATCTGGGTGTATATGTGGTCCTGGGAGCTAAGGAAGTATTTGAGGAGGAAAGAGCAATCAGTTTTATTGCATGCTGCTTATAGGTGGAGAAAGGGAAGAACTGAAGATGGCTTCATAATGAACAGGTCAACTCTGTGATGTGGAGGTTACCAGGGATTTTGAAAAGAGCAATTCCAGTGCAAAAACATGATTGAAGTGAATTCAAGAGAAAATGGGAGGAAATATATTGAAGAGAGTGAGTATGTATAAAACTTTTAGGAGTTTGCTGAAGAGGAAGAGAGATAGTGGAGTAAAATCTGGAATCTCCAGTCCAGGTTCTATGCATGATACTGGATGCCTGGGGCTGGATACTGGTGCACTGAGATGACACAGAGGGATGGTACAGGGAGGGAGGTGGGAGAGGGGTTCAGGATGGGGAACACGTGTATACCTGTGGCAGATTCATGTTGATGTATGACAAAACCAATGTAATATTGTAAAGTTATTAGCCTCCAATTAAGATAAATAAATTTATATTTTTAAAAAACTGGATGCAGAAATGTGGTTAAGATAGAAACATTTTAAGGTGGGATTAGCAGCTGTTCTTAGTAGCACACATGGAAGTGTGCTGCTTAGAAAGAAAAGAGAAAATTTGATAGCAAGGGAAAGAGAGAAGTTCTAGGCAGAGTCTTTAAGTGGGGCAGAAAGCATACTGTGCAGGCAGGAAGACAATGTTCTTAGAAGCAAACGGTAAGACCTACTCCTGCCTGCCTGCCTGCAAGCTCAGGTGTGTCCCACTCTTTATGACCCCATGGACTGTATCCCACCAGGCTCCTCTGCCCATGGTATTTCTCAGGCAAGGACACTGGAACGGGTTGCCAATTCCTTCTGCACAGGATCGTCGTGACCTAGAGATCGAACCCACATCTCCTGCATCGACAGGCAGATTCTTTACAACTGAGTGACCTGGGAAGCCTCAGAACACACTCTACTTTAAGACAAAAGGGATGTACATGAAATATTAGGACACTCACAGAATCTCAAGTCAGTGCAGCAGAAACAATGCCCAAATTATAATGTGGGACTCTCATGCTAGAGACCCCATCGCGCCTGCCCCACCACTGTGCTGGGACCTGGATGGGATGGTTGGAACCCTGATCGTTGACACCTACAAGCAGTCTACCACTGCCACCACCCTTGGTAGAGGGGACTCTGCTCCACTGTTTGAAGAACAGTCTAATTGGGCAAATTTCTGTCACATCTGGGTCCAGATAGCTGGAGAGGACGTGAGAGAAATGCTTTTGGTTTCTAACTTGAAGAGGTTTGGATTACTTAAATGTGTAAATTTCCCCAAACATAGAAAGGTTGCTCAAATGTGTCAAGTGGTCAAGAAGGTATGACAAATAATCTGTTCTAGTGTGGTTCTAATATTTCAAGGCTTAAAAATTCCTTAGATTTAGGAATAGGACAAAGAAAAGTTGAAGAAGTATTTCCCCAAAATGTCCACATTCGTCCAAACAGATTGGAGATCTCATCATTAGAGATCTTTATTTATTTATTTTTTTATGAAGCAAATGATTTGTCCTCCCTACCCCTCAGTTCACATATATGCATTCAGTTCAGTTCAGTTCAGTTCAGTCACTCAGTTGTGTCCAACTCTTCGCAACCCCATGAATCACAGCACGCCAGGCCTCCCTGTCCATCACCAACTCCCAGAGTTCACTCAGACTCACGTTCATCGAGTCAGTGGTGCTATCCAGCCATCTCATCCTCTGTTGTCCCCTTCTCCTCCTGCCACAGTCTCTCTCAGCATTAAAGTCTTTTCCAATGAGTCAGCTCTTCGCATGAGTTAGCCAAAGTACTGGAGTTTCAGCTTTAGCATCAGTCCTTCCAAAGAAATCCCAGGTTTGGTCTCCTTCAGAATGGACTCCTTGGATCTCCTTGCAGTCCAAGGAACTCTCAAGAGTCTTCTCCAACACCACAGTTCAAAAGCATCAATTCTTCAGTGCTCAGTCTTCTTCAAAGTCCAACTCTCACATCCATACATGACTACTGGAAAAACCATAGCCTTGACTAGACGGACCTTAGTTGGCAAAGTAATGTTTCTGCTTTTGAATATACTATCTAGGTTGCTCATAACTTTTCTTCCAAGGAGTAAGCGTCTTTTAATTTCATAGCTGCAGTCACCATCTGCAGTGATTTTGGAGCCCCCAAAATAAAGTCTGACACTGTTTCCCCATCTATTTCCCATGAAGTGATGGGACCAGATGCCATGATTTTTGTTTCCTGAATGTTGAGCTTGAAGCCAGCTTTTCACTCTCCTCTTTTACTTTCATCAAGAGGCTTTTTGGCTGCTTTTCACTTTCTGCCATAAGGGTGGTGTCATCTGCATATCTGAGGTGATTGATATTTCTCCCGGCAATCTTGATTCCAGCTTCTGTTTCTTCCAGTCCAGGATTTCTCATGATGTACCCTGCATAGAAGTTAAATAAGCAGGTTGACAATATACAGCCTTGACATACTCCTTTTCTTATTTGGAACCAGTCTGTTGTTCCATGTCCAGTTCTAACTGTTGCTTCCTGGCCTGTATACAGATTTCTCAAGAGGCTGGTCAGGTGGTCTGGTATTCCCATCTCTTTCAGAATTTTCCATAGTTTATTGTGATCCACAGAGTCAAAGGCTTTGGCATAGTCAATCACAGCAGAAATAGATGTTTTTCTGGAACTCTCTTGCTTTTCCCATGATCCAGCGGATGTTGGCAATTTGATCCCTGGTTCCTCTGCCTTTTCTAAAACCAGCTTGAACATCAGGAAGTTCACAGTTCGCGTATTGCTGAAGCCTGGCTTGGAGAATTTTGAGCATTACTTTACTAGCGTGTTAGATGAGTGCAATTGTGTGGGAGTTTGAGCATTCTTTGGCATTGCCTTTCTTTGGGATTGGAGTGAAAACTGACCTTTTCCAGTCCTGTGGCCACTGCTGAGTTTTCCAAATTTGCTGGCATATTGAGTGCAGCATTTTCACAGCATCATCTTTCAGGATTTGAAATAGCTCTACTGGAATTCCATCACCTCCACTAGCTTTATTATACATATATACATAGATTTCATATCTATATATCTCTGTATGTACATATATAGACACATATGCATACAGACAGACAGACAGACAGACAGACACACACACATATATATATATATTCTTATCCTCATATGGTACGAAATAGAATCTGTGCTCACACATGGATGAGTAACAGTGACCTTAGTGAAGTTATATACTGTCATTCTACATTAAGGGATTTAGTCAATTTTGGTTCAAAGTAGGGCTTCCCAGGTGGTGCTGGTGATAAAGAATCTGCTGGTGCGAGGGACACAAGGGATGTGGGTTTTGACCCCTGGGTCAGGAAGCTCCCTGGAGGAGGAAATGACAATTCCTTCCCGTGTTCTTGCCTGGAGATTCCCATAGTCAGAGGAGACTGGTGGACTACACTTCTCGAGGCCACAGAGAGCTGGGCGTGACTGAGCATGCAGAAGCACATGCGTTAACATCCTTTCAGATTCAGTGTCTGTGCTTGTTTGGTTACTTTACCTCTGAATGATGATTCCTCTTCTAGAGCAACTGGAAGAATCTGGAGTCATAATGGCTTGCAAAAACAAATGCATATTAAAAAGAAATTTTTCAAACCTACATGCAACCTAAGCAATACTAAATATCTCATTATTTTACTCAGCAATCCCTCAACATGAAACTCCTTATTTCAACTTTATTTCTATTTAAAGTTTTCACACCAGCAACTGAATTAATGTATCTGCATAATAGAATGTCTCTCTTTGGGATAATAAAACCTTATGTTTTATATATCCAAACTTTTAAAGAGTCATCTTTTATTTTTTACTCCTAATCTAAAATAAAACTCTAATTTGAATAAAAGTGTACTTTTGTTAATTTTTTGGTGATACTCAACATGATTTGAGTGGGGGGATTTTAAACAGATTCTCAAATAAAATTATGGAGTCACTTTACTGTATCTTTCTGGGTTCTGAGATCATTGTTAGTGACTTTCTGTGGACAAATTCCACAGTGTGGAAGTGTGCTTCCAATAGCTTCAGCTAACTCAAACATTTCTGCACAGAAACAGTTGGTCATTTTATGGTCAAAAAATCATGTTATCTCTGTAAACCCAGGTCCCATTCCATGCATATATCCTGAGAGTAACCTTGAACTGGATTAGCTACTCTCATATCCAGTGACCATTGACACAATTTCTATACTTAAAGAGAAACCAGCATCCACTGTTCCCCTTTCTCTTAGTGCCTTTGAAGTTTAGGTAGTAGCTCTGGTTACATCTTAGTCAGGATTAGTGAATTACTCTGAGTAGCAAAGACCGTTTGTTACTCCTCAAATTAACTATGAGAGAGAAATAGCATAACAGGCACCCAAGTGAGAACTGATCTAGCATGGAAAAACGAGTAATAAAATACAGCGTTTGGGATTTGATACTATATGGAACAGTTTTCTAGTGTCAGTTGGTGGAAAAGGGGAATTAAGAAAGATTAAGAGGAACAGTGACCACTCAAGCTCTGAAAATTTTAGAGCCTGCAAATGTGTGGAGATATTTTTGTTTGCCAGATGTTTCAGTTTCTGTATCAAAGTGAAAGAAAGGTCCTTCTTATCCTCAACGTTTTCTAATCCCAACTTTCACACTTGCCCATGCACACACCCACATATGTGTGTGCACATGCCAAGTTGCTTCATTCGTGTCCAGCTCTTTGCACCCCTATGGACTGCAGCCCTCCAGGCTCTTCTGTCCATGGGATTCTCCAGGCAAGAAAATGGAGAGGGTGGCCATGCCCTTCTCCAAGGGGTCTTCCCAACCCAGGGATCAAACCCATGTCTCCCGTGTCTCCTATGTTGGAGGCAGGATTCTTTGCCACTACTGCCACTGAGGAAGTCCATACATACAACAGGCGCACACACACACACACACACACACACACACACACACACACACACACACACACATGGTTGGCTACTATTTGGTATAAGAAGTAAACGATTTCTATCAGGTTGCTTTTCTTAGGTCATTTTTTGCTGTATTTATTTATTAAATATTAAGTCCTATTAGGAGCTTTCTAGGATGTCAGGAATACCAAAATGAAAAAAAAAGTGGTCTTTAGCATCAGAAGTTTCACGTATGAATCATGACTCCATCGGTTCTTATTTGAGTGAGACAATCTATTTGTATCTAAACTTTTTTATCTGAAACATTATGGATAATTGTATATTGCCTAGAAAGTAAGCAGAAGGTGAAATTAAGTTATGTAAGAAAGGTAACTGATGTAATACAGGCCAAATAAAAAGCTAGTCATGTTTCATTCATCCTGTTCTTTGGATGTGAAAATTGTGGATATGGACCTGTAAAGAAAACATTTAATTATAGTGTGATGAATTCTAATAGAGATGTATGATATGGAAGAGAAGTGCACAAAAGCTAGAATGATTGTTTTCCCTGGGAGAAGAATCTTTTGATATATAAAAGTTCATCTTGAGGATGAAGTTTGAGTTTTTAATAATTTAGAATTGGCAATATGTTTGTTTAATGAAGGTTCTAAAGTTAAGAAGAAAAATGGTCATCTGAAACACTGAAATATTTTCTAAGTCTCGTGAAAAGGCTGGAGTTGAGAGGAGGCATACAATAAATAGATAGCCAGGCTAAGAACATCTTTGTCGATTCACTCATTTGGTACTTATCTGGCAACTCTCATGGCCAAGCAGGTACAGGAGCTGGGCTCTAGGAGAATGAAGGACGTTAATGACCTCTGTTTAAAGCAATCAAGTCTGTCTAATGGCCATACATCTGCCCCTTAGAACTTGCAATCTTGCAGGTGAGCCCTGGTATATGCATAATATTGCTGCTCGTTCAGGTAGAAAAAGACCATCCTAGTCCCCACATACTTACACTCACCTGCACACAAAACCAAACTGCAAACTGCTAGACTAGAGTTCACAGTGGGTCCCAAACAATGTGCTCAATGGAAGAGAACAAAGAAAATGGGCAGATTTGGAGTTTCAGGATGTTTACTCACTCCACTCAGAATGTAATAAATGTCCAGGTGACTAGCTAGGATCTCTTGCTAGTTTCTGAATAACAGTATATTCTATATCCAGGAAATGAGCTCAAAACTGATTCTACATATATTTGAAGTCTCTCAAGAGTCTTCTCCAACAACACAGCTCAGAAGCATCAATTCTTTGGCACTTAGCTTTCTATATAGTCCAGTTCTCACATCCATACATGACTACTGGAAAAACAATAGTCTTGGCTAGATGGACTTTTGTTGGCAAAGTAATGTCTCTTATTTTTAATATTCTGTCTATGTTGGTCATAGCTTTTCTTTCAAGGAGCAAGTGTCTTTTAATTTCATGGCTGCAGTTACTATCTGCAATGATTTTAGAGCCCAGCAAAACAAAGGTCAATCACTGTTTCCATTGTTTCCCATTCTATTTGCCATGAAGTAATGGGACTAGAAGCCATGATCTTAGTTTTCTGAATGTTTAGTTTTAAGCCAACATTTTCACTCTCCTCTTTCCCTTTCATCAAGAGGCTCTTGACTTTACTTTCTGCCAAAATGGTGGTGTCATCTGCATATCTGAGGTTACTGAAATTTCTCCTGGCAATCTTGATTCCAGCTTGTGCTTCAGCCAGCCCAGCATTTCTCACAATGTAGTCTGCATATAAGTTAAATAAGCAGGGTGACAATATACAGCCTTGACGTACTCCTTTTCTGATTTGGAACCAGTCTGTTGTTCCATGTCCAGTTCTACTTTGTTGCTTCCTGACCTGCATATAGGTTTCTCAAGAGGCAGGTCAGGTGGTCTGGTATTCCCATCTCTTTCAGAATTTTCCACAGTTTATTGTGATCCACACAGTCAAAGGCTTTGGCATAGTCAATAAAGCAGAAATAGATGTTTTTCTAGAACTCTCTTGCTTTTTCCATGATACAGCTGATGTTGGCAATTTGATCTCTGGTTCCTCTGTCTTTTCTAAAAACAGCTTGAACATCAGGGAGTTTTCAGGGTTCACGTATTGCTGAAGCCTGGCTTAGAGAATTTTGAGCATTATTTCATTAGCATGTGAGATGAGTGCAATTGTGCTGTAGCTTGAGCATTCTTTGGCATTGCCTTTCTTTGGGATTGGAATGAAAACTGACCTTTTCCAGTCTTGGGGCCACTGCTGAGTTTTCCAAATTTGCTTACATATTGAGTGCAGCATTTTCACAGCATCATCTCTCAGGATTTGAAATAGCTCAGCTGGAATTCTTAAGATTAAAGGAGATTATTGAATTCTTAGGATTAAAGGAGGTTTTGAATAGGAAAGGAGGGATAGAAAAAGAGAATCTTGCATAAACTAACTTTCAAGAGTCTTTTGTAGTAAAATAAATTCTTTAATAAGAAGCATTACTCAGTATACAAGTTTGTCCCCAAGCCCAGTGTTGTTCAATAGAACCTTCTGCAATGGTTGTATATCTGTGCTACCCGACACAGTAAGACGCTAGCCACATGCAACTACTGAACACTTTAAATGTGGTTAGTGTGATGGTGGGGTTGATCTTTACTTTCCTTTAATTTTAATCAATTCACATATGAGTGGCTACCAGTAGCCAATGTCTACCATTGAATAGCACCGACCTAAATTCTACAAACGTTTGTCTTGGTGGCTCAGATGGTAGAGTCTGAAAGCAATGCAGAAGACCTGGGTTCAGTCCCTGTGTCTGTGAGATCCCCTGGAGAAAGAGATGGCAACCTACTCCAGTGTTCTTGCCTGGAAAATCCCACAGATGGAGGAGACTGGCAGGCTGCAGTCTGTGGGGTCGCATGACTGAGCGACTAGCAGCTTCACTGGGGTTTCCCCTGTGGCTCGGCTGGTAAAGAATCCACCTGCAATGCCAGAGACCTGGGTTCACTCCTTGGGTTGGGAAGATCCCCTGGAGAAGGGAAAGGCTACCCACTCCGGTATTCTGGCCTGGAAAATTCCATGGGCTGAATAGTCCTTGAGATTCCAAACAGCAGGATACAACTGATGACTTTCACTTTCAAATGTTACCAAGAGGTGAGCAAAGTGAGAGCATGGGATCATTTTGACTGGAATGCTTCCAGCCCTGTTCTCTCAGTAAGAACTGAGAAATCAATAAAGAAAATATATTGGGGGAATATGGGCTGGGGGTGTGGGGGAGGTCCAAGAGGGAGGAGGTGTATATCTATGCACATGGCTGATTCACTGTGTTGTACAGCTGAAATGAATACAACAATGCAAAGGAATTATACTATGAAAAGAAAAGAACACATCTTGTACTTAATGAACACAGTCCTGAAGCAGCGATGTGGCTGCCTTGCAGGTGCTCATAGGGCCCAGACCTCAATACCATCTGGCCGAATAGAGAAATCATTATCCTTTGGTTCTAAATGAGAGCTACTCAACTTGAACCTATATTTTAAACTTCTTTTATGGAGAAAGTTTAGATACAGAACCTGCAGCAGCCAAAGAATAAGACTGAAGTGAGACTGGTAGGTAAGTATCATAGAAATGCTAAGTGTTATGCAGTGATGATTATTTGTTAGAACACTGTTTAAGTAGAGTTTCATTTCTCTTACCCTTCTTTCTGAATTCCCACTGAGTCTCATAGCTTGTATTTTAACAAACAGCACATGGCCATTTCCTCTGCCTTTTAGGCAACCATGGGTTTTTTTTTCCATGCTGTTTACCTTGAGGCTTTATTGATGCTTTTACTATTACAAATAAAAATCTGCACATCTCATTTTTAATTTTCTTTATTTAGTGTGGGTTAGCCTCATTCATCCTTTGCTGCCCTTTTAAAATATCTTTGTCTTTTTTTTTGAAAATAAGAATTATATATATATTTTCAAACCTGTTTTTTTCCCTTCTGTTGTCAGTAATAGTTTTTTATTTATTATTATTATTTTTTTATTTTTTACTTTACAATATTGTATTGGTTTTGCCATACTTCAACATGAATCCACCACAGGTATACACATGTTCAATCTCATATGAATGAAGCTTAAGTTAAATTAGGAAGCATTGGTAAAAATTAATGTGAAAGAAATACACACCACTGAAGTGTAAGCTCTTAACTGATACATAGCACTTTACCTGATGTGTATTTTTTTTTATTTCAAATTTTTATTGCTTTTAATTAGTTTTATTTTATTTTTTTAATACTTTATTCTACATCACAATACTGTATTTGTTTTGCCATACATTGACATGAATCAGCCACAGGTGTACACGATCTCCCAATGCCGAAGCCCCCTCCCACCTCCCACCCGTATTTTTTTAATGAAGATGAATTAATTTTTGGTAAATCTTGTTTTGACATATTCTTCAAATTCTTTGCTGTTGCTGCTAAGTTGCTTCAGTTGTGACCGACTCTATGCGACCCTGTGGACAGCAGCCCATAAGGCTCCTCCATCCACAGGATCCTCTAGACAAGAATACTGGAGTGAATTGCCATTTCCTTCTCAAAAGCTTTGGAAGGAAGTTATTTCTAGCCATTCAATAGCTTATGAAGTGGGACAGAGAGGAGCATGCTGATGTTCAATTTTTTTTTTTTTTTCTTGGTAGACCCAGAAGGCAGTTGCACAGTTTCAGATGAGTCTACTACCTGAAATTCATTAAGCTCAGACCCATTCATCCTTAAATTTCTCTTGATCACTGTCTGTTCAAAGAGTTACGTTATTCTTTCAATCAATCACTTCCCATCTCCATGAAAATAAGAGGTCAGGAATGACTTCCCATCCACGCTCTAATGAAACAGTGCTGGGAACAAGTGCACCCATGCACATTTTGCACCGACACATCATACAGACACACAGTGAGCTCCTGTTTGATTCATGGAAGAACACCATCTAGGTAATACAAAGGGGAAGGTGGGCTCCTCAGCAATGGTTGGTTAGTGTAAACTGCTCCTCTGAGAGGATGTCAGCCAGCCCTGGACCAACAATCACCAACAAATGAGCATTCTGAAAAGGAACCGAGGTCTGAGGAGGGCAATTCCTTTGGGTAAAGGAATAGCACTCATACCTAGGGTGTGGTTCCAACAGCAAATTCAGTGCAATGTGGCTGTCCTTGAAAGATGGATCAGAAGCATCAATGGCAATTAACGGCAACAATGGGATTATTTGCCAACTTATGCTTCCCCCAATTCCTCTACAGATTTGTGCTACAAATACAATCAGTTTTCCCTTTCTATATGTATTACTCCATTGGGAATTCACAACTGATGCCATCAAATGGGTGCTTACAAGAGGAATTTGAAAATATTCACCTATACCTCACAGGATCTGAAGTTAGTGAAGGTTGTTCTCTAAGTTAAAATGGGAACTGAAGTCATGCCATATATAGTCACCTGTTGAGATTTTGGGGAAACATGATTCATTTGCTTTAAAAAGTCAGTGGATATTGAAAGATAAGGATAACAATGATGAAGTTAAAGTTTCAAGATGCTAAAAGTACTTAGATTAATAAAATTATATATCTTGGCATCCAGTTTCAAGTTTACAGAAGAAATTAGTAAGGAAAATAAAGCTGGGAAATTATACAGCATCTTCCATTATCTTCCAGGATGGCAGTGAAGTGATGTGTTAAGAAAACTCTAGAGCTAGTCCCAGCCTTCAGGTTTAACCACATGCTAACCCTATGGGGCACTGGGATGACTTAATTTATAGAGCTGTGTCAAAAGGGGCTTATAAGAAGAATATCTGTTTCATAAGGTTAATGAAATTATTAAATGAGTTAATACTTTAAAATACTTTTAAAAAGCTCAGTATATAGACTAACACTCAATAAAATATTTCCTATTAATATTAGAAACATATATCTGTTAGGCAGTTAGAATAGGAAAAAGGAGTCCAGAATGGCAGTGGCTAAAAGGCAAGAAAGGGAGAAGCCTGTGAGGATAGGAGAAAGGAAGGCCAGAGGACTGGGGGTGAGGACCTCAGGAGAAACAAGCAGCACCCCTGGTTGGCCCAGGACCTAGGGCGGGCCCAGGGAGGAGGCAAACGCAGAAGGAGAGGGAGCCTCTCTTGGGGCCAGCATGTCCTCGTGCCTCAAGGGTGCATTTTCCTTTGCTTTGTAAATAAACCTGAGCTTTACCAAAGAGCTTTAACACTGGCTCGTCTGAGGGCTATTACACTGGTCCATCACCTCAGTTTTTGGTTGCAGTGAGACAGAACCAAGGAAATTACAAACTCTCCTGACGTAACTATATAAAGCCAAAACTGATCCTACCTAGCACTGGTTCGAGATTAATAAAGATATGTAGAAAACAAAACAAAACAAAAACACTGTGTTTTACCAATTCCCCTGATCACCTCAGAATGCTTTTGGGTTCTTTGTATAAATGTTGTTTGTACCTTCTTGAGGGGGTTCCCTGGTGGCCCAGAAGGTAAAGCAGGTGCCTGCAATGCAGGAGACCCGAATTTGGTTTTGGGGTCTGGAAGATCCCCTGGAGAGGGAATGGCTACCATCCAGTATTCTTGCCTGAACCGTGGACAGGGGAGCCCAATGGGCTATAGTTCAAGGGTCACAAAGAGCTGGGCATAACTGAGTGACAAGCACTGTATCTTTTTGAAATCATTCCAAAAAATGACATATCCTTTTTTTTCTTAAATCCCTCACTTGATTCTATGAATATCTTGAAATTTATGGAGTTTTTACTAAGTATTAGTCTTTTTCTCTCCAGTACTCTTGCCTGGAAAATCCCATGGATGGAGGAGCCTGGTAGGCTGCAGTCCATGGGGTCGCTAAGAGTCGGACACGACTGAGTGACTTCACTTTCACTTTTCACTTTCCCTTTTCGCTTTCATGCATTGGAGAAGGAAATGGCAACCCACTCCAGTGTTCTTACCTGGAGAATCCCAGGGACGGGGGGAGCCTGGTGGGCTGCCATCTATGGGGCTGCACGGAGCCTAACACGACTGAAGCGATTTAGCAGCAGCAGCAGCCTTTTCACAGCTACAGAGCCTCAGTCAACCTAGATTTCGCACTATCCTTCTAGACAGTAAAGCACTTCATGTCAGAATGCTATGAGTTGAATTCATATGATCTTCTTTGTTGAGTTTGCTTTTGTTCCCACTGATTATATAAGAATGGACATATGTTCTCTAAATTGATTTATTAAATAGTTTTTGAAAGAAGCCTCTCATCATCAGATGCACACAGGCATGAAAATAGCAAGGATTTTTTTTTTTTTAGCCTTTTTTTCATTGCATTCAGAAAGCAGCAGACTAAGGAGGTGCTGGTGGTGAGGCAGAAGGCAGTCCTCGAAGGCAGTGAATGCACCAAACAGTTTTCAGCTTAGAAAAGCTATTTTTAAAGACTTTGTAGAAGGAAACTTCATTTGCAGAAAATCAAGAAAATTTCATAGCTTTCATTCTGTGTTCTGTCATTTGAATACAAATGAGATCAATGGAAATACTCTTGTCTTAGCTAGAAAATTTCAGATCGAGCACAGCAACAGTTTGAAGTCCTGGAGTGACAATTGGGAGGAAGGATTGCAGGCTAAGTAACTGTGCTGAGAAGAGTAGTGTGGGAATGAGAGGACGGTCAACGTCTTCCGTGGCTTTCAGATATTAACGCGGACATATCGGAGACATGGCAATGTTTCACGAGTGGAAAAAGTGAAGATAAGAAATACAAACGCTTCGCCTAAAGTCTCAGTGCTACTTTATCAATAGAAATATAACTAAATTATTTTGATTCATTGACTTAGATATTATCTTTCATAAAATTTGCACTTCGTTATTTTCAAAATTATTGCTATCTATCTTTCTATCCCAAGAATTTTGCATTCTTAATTTTTATGCATACCTCAGCTACAAGCAGACTGTTTTCTAGTACCATTTTTCAGAAACTATAATTTATTTTCTAAATGTTTGTCCCACCTTCTACATGACTACTTGTGTATAGATTTCTTTTATCTTGTATCTGTCAAAATCCTAGAGATACTGCTTTATAGATTTGTAGTCTTAGTTCTTCTGAACGTGATTCCTTCACAGGTATTATGTTTTACTAACTGATGCTTAAAAATATTTTTTTCCATTAGAGTTGAAAAAGGATCTTCAGTTTACAGATTGATGTTGTTACCACTACAGTAACCCTGATGCTGGGAAAGACTGAAGGCAAGAGGAGAAGGGGACGACAGAGGATGAGATGGTTGGATGGCATCTCTGACTCAATGGACATGAGTCTGAGTAAGCTCCAGGAGTTGGTGATGGACAGGGAAGTGTGGCATGCTGCATTCCATGGAGTCGCAAAGAGTTGGACATGACTGATCGACTGAAATGAACTGAACTGAACTGAATATTTAGTGATGTTCTTTTATTTATTTATTTATTTTAATCTGGGCACAGTCTTTTCACTAGCTCAAGAAAAAAAAATATGGCTCAATTACAGTTTTACATAACGCTTCTCTTCCAACTGTCTTTCTTAACTGATGTATTATTATGTCTATACTGATTTAATCCCTTATATCCTCTCAAATTTTCATCAGTTTCCTTTAGCAAATCATTTTTAGTGATAAGTTTTTCACAGAAACATTCTCTGGTGGAAATATAGGGCTCTATTTACTATTCCTTTCTGCTCATTATCATTTCAAAGGCCTAGTGCAGCCTTGTTTTCTGTTTACTCTTCCCTGGATGGCAGGTGGTATGCTCAGCATTTGACTGATGTTCAACATAGGTTGATGGAGTGTCCTTACTCTTAATATTTATGTGCAAACCTGGTGCTTTATCATGTTCACATTCTAATAGTCATCTCTTCAGGGTAGTTATCTGATGAATCTTCTCCAGTTTAATTTTTGCAGTCTTCTAACATTTCCTTTTAGGCAGGTGAAGGTATTCTGTTTCACAGAGTTAAACAGGCTGTGGTCCATGTGATCAGATTGGCTAGTTTTCTGTGATTGTGGTTTTAGTCTGTCTGCCCTCTGATGCCCTCTCTCAGCGCCTACTATCTTACTGAGGTTTCTCTTACCTTGGACGTGGGGTATCTCTTCACTGCTGCTCCAGTAAAGTGCAGCCGCTGTTCCTTACCTTGGACATGGGGTATCTACTCACGGCTGCCACTGCTGACCTTGGATGTTGGGTGTCTTCTCTCAGCCACTTGCCGCTCCAGTGCTGCGCAGCTCAGTGAACTAAGCAAATGAACTAACTCAGTGAAACTAAGCCATGCCGCGTAGGACCACCCAAGATAGACAGGGCACGGTGGAGAGTTCTGATGAAATGTGGTCCACTGGAGAAGGGACTTGAAAACCACTTCAGTATTCTTGCCTTGAGAACCCCATGAACAGTATGAAAAGACAAAAAGATAGGACACTGAAAGATTAACTCTCCAAGTCGGTAGGTGCCCAACAGGGTACTGGAGATCAGTGGAGAAATAATTCCAGAAAGAATGAAGGGATGGAGCCAAAGCAAAAACAACACCCAGCTGTGGATGTGACTGGTGATAGAATCAAATTATGATGCTGTAAATAGCAATATTGCATAGGAACCTGGAGTGTTAGGTCCATTGAATTAAGGCAAACTGGAAGCGGTCAAACAGGAGATGGCAAGACTGAACTCGACATTCTAGGAGTCTGAGAACTAAAATGGACTGGAATGGTTGAATTTAACTCAGACAACTATTACATCTACTACTGTGGGCAGGAATCCCTTAGACGAAATGGAGTAGCCTTCATAGTCAACAAAAGAGTCCAAAATGTGGCACTTGGATGCAATCTCAAAAATAACAGAATGATCTCTGTTCGTTTCCAAGGCAAACCATTCAATATCAAGTCTATGCACCAACTAGTAATGCTGAAGAAGCTAAAGCTGAACAGTTCTATGGAAGACTTATAAGACCTTTTAGAATTAACACCCAAAAAGATGTCCTTTTCATTACAGGGGACTGGAGTGCTAAAGTAGGAAGTCAAGAAACACCTGGAGTAACATGCAAATTTGGCCTTGGAACGTGGAATGAAGCAGGGCAAAGACTAATAGAGTTTTGCCAAGAAAATGCACTGGTCGTAGCAAACACCCTCTTCCAACAACACAAGAGAAGGCTGTACACATGGACATCACCAGATGGTCAACACTGAAATCAGATTGATTATATTCTTTGCAGCCAAAGATGGAGAAACTCTATACAGTCAGCAAAAACAAGACTGGGAGCTGACTGTGGCTCAGATCATGAAATCCTTACTACCAAATTCAGACTTAAGTTGAAGAAAGTGGGGAAAACCACTAGACCATTCAGGTATGACCTAAATCAAATCCCTTATGATTATACAGTGGAAGTGAGAAATATATTTAAGATCTGATAGACAGAATGCCTGATGAACCATGGACAGAGGTTTGTGACACACTGTATAGGAGACAGGAATCAAGACCATCTACGAAAAAAGAAATGCAAAAAAGCAAAATGGCTATCTGTGGAGGCTTTACAAATAGCTGTGAAAAGAAGAGAAGCAAAAAGCAATGAAAAAAGGTGATATACCCATTTGAATGCTGAATTCCAAAGAATAGCATTGGGAAATTAAAAACAAACAAACAAACCTTCCCCAGTGATTGGTGCAAAGAAATAGAGGAAAATAATAGAATGGGAAAGACTAGAGATCTCTTCAAGAAAATTAGATATTAAGAAGTGGCAAGAATACACAGAAGAACTGTACAAAAAAGATCATCACTACCCAGATAATCAGGATGGTGTGATCACTCACCTAGAGCCAGACTTCCTGGAATGCGAAGTCAAGCGAGCCTGAGGAAGCATCACTAGGAATAAAGCTAGTAGAGATGATGGAATTCCAGCTGAGCTCTTTCAAATCCTAAAAGATGATGCTGTGAAAGTGCTACACTAAATATGCTAGCAAATTTGGAAAACTCAGCAGTGGCTACAGGACTGGAAAAGTTCAGTTTCCCTTCTAATCCCAAAGAAAGGCAATGCCAAAGAATGCTCAAACTACCACACATTTGCACTCATCTCACACATTAGCAAAGTAACGCTCAAAATTCTCCAAGCCAGGCTTCAGCAGTAGATGATCCGTGAACGTCCAGATGTTCAAGCTTGTTTTAGAAAAGGCAGAGGAACCAGAGATCAAATTGCCAACACCTGCTGGATCATTGAAAAAGCAAGAGAGTTTCAGAAAAATGTCAATTTCTGCTTTATTGACTATGCCAAAGCCTCTGCCCGTGTGGATCACAACAGACTGTGGAAAATTCTGAAAGAGATGAGAAAGCAGGCCACCTGACCTGCCTCTTGAGAAATCTGTATGCAGATCAGGAAGCAACAGTCAGAATTGGACATGGAACAACAGACTGGTTCCAAATAGGAAAAGGAGTACGTCAAGGCTGTTTATTGTCATCCTTGCTTATTTAACTTATATGCAGAGTATATCATGAGAATCACTGGGCTAGGTGAAGCACAAGCTGGAATCAAGATTGCTGGGAGAAATATCAATAACCTCAGATATGCAGATGACACCACCCTGATGGCAGAAAATGTAGAAGAACTAAAAAGCCTCTTGATGAAAGTGAAAGAGGAGAGTGAAAAAGTTGGCTTAAAAGTCAACATTCAGAAAAATAAGATTATGGCATCTGGTCCCATCACTTCATGGCAAATAGATGGGGAAACAGTGTCAGACTTTATTTTCTTGGGCTCCAAAATCACTGCAGATGGTAATTGCTGCCATGAAATTAAGAGATACTTACTCCTTGGAAGGAAAGTTATGACCAACCTAGACAGCATATTAAAAGCAGATATATTACTTTGCCTACAAAGGTCCATCTGGTCAAGGCTATGGTTTTTCTAGTAGTCATGTATGGAAGTGAGAGTTGGACTGTAAAGAAAGCTGAGCACTGAAGAATTCATGCTTTTGAACTGTGTTGTTGGAGAAGACTCTAGAGAATCCCTTGTACTGCAAGGAGATCCATTCAGTCCATCCTAAAGGAGATCAGTCCTGGGTGTTCACTGGAAGAACTGACATTAGGAAACATCAGGAGACTGAAGCTGAAACTCCAACATTTTGGCCACCTGATTCGAAGAACCAACTGATTTGAAAAGACCCTGATGCTGGGAAAGATTGAAGGTCAGAGGAGAAAGGGATGACTGAGGATGAGATGGTTGGATGGCATCATCAACTCAATGGACATGAGTCTGAGTACACTCCAGGAGTTGGTGATGGACAGGAAAGCCTGGCGCGCTGCAGTCCATGGGGTCGCAAAGCATGAGGCGTGACTAACTAAACTGAAACTGAACTGAAGGTATTCCCTGTCTAACACGAACTCCTTCTGTGTGCCTTCTCCACCCCTGATTATAGTACTTTATGAGCCCCTTAGCATCACAGGAGAGTGTCCCTACATCCATCCTTTTCTAACTCTTGGTCTGGGTTGCATATTAAGTGTTATAATCTGAGGAAAGAAGGAAGGGGGTAACTGACATTTTACCTCCTCCTCCCTATTGATCTTGTTATTTAGTGGTTGATGTAATAGAGTCTCATTATGTCTCTTTTATACTTGGGTATTACAATCCTGCGCCCTTTATTTCATTCCTCACAGTGTTCTAGCTCTGCCTGCTGGGACTTCCTTCTGGCAGGATCTTGTATCCCTTTAATGTATTCCCACTGTATCAGGGTTAGTCAGTCAGTCGTGTCTGACTCTTTGTGACCCCGTGGACTGTAGCCCGCCCAGCTCCTCTGTCCATGGAATTCTCCAGGCAAGAATATCGGGTGGGTAGCCATTCCCTTCTCCAGGGGATCTTCCTGACACAGGGATCAGACCCTAGTCTCCAGCATTCTTGGTGGATTCTTTACTCTCTGAGCCACCAGGGAAGCCCCAGTATGTTCCCAACCATTTGTTTACTTGAAAATTTCTCTATTTTGTGACTCAAATTCTGAACAGTTTCCTTTGGTGGTGATTTAGGGACTAAGTCGTGTCCAGTTCTTGCGACCCCATGGACTGTAGCCTGAGGGACTCCTCTGTCCCTGAGATTCTCCGGGTGAGGATACTGGAGTGGGCTGCCATTGCCTTCTCCAGGGGGTCTTCCTAACCCAGGAATCAAACCCGGGTCTCCTGCACTGCAAGCAGATCCTTTACCCACTGAGCTACGAGCGAAGCACTCAGTTTCCTTTAGTATGTCATTTTTAATGACAAGTTCTTCAGATAGAGACTCTTCAGTGAAAATATCAGAACATTATCTGTTATTCCTTTTTGCTATCATTTCAAAGAGCTTTTTCAAAAGACTATTCTCAAGACTATTCTTGCATATTTCCATCACCAGCCCTGGATTCCACCATTTCTCCAAGGAGTCCTGGTTTCTTTTATTTGAAAATGCTATTTAGAAACCAAGATACAGGTGGTAGGTATACTCTTTCTTTAAAAGACACATACATGCACACAAAATTATGGTGATGAACTGATGCTTACTTTCAAGAATATTTTGAATTCAAGTCACGTCATATGCAGAGTTCAATTTTGTTTTCTGCTAAGCTAGTTAATATTATATCCTCACAGACCAAAAATTATCAAATATATAGCTTTTAGCTTAATTTTTCCACCAAAATTGGATATTTTCACTATTTCATCTAATTCAATTTTGAACATTTCATATTATAAACGTTTTCTAAACAAAATAACAGATTTAAAATACCCAAAGTTAAGGAGATCATAAACTTCCACTTTAAAAGTTTAAACCAAGGGATGATATAATCTTATTTATCAAGTATATCTCTAAAATATATGTTTCCCTTATTTTGAATAAAATATCAGAAACAGAAGCTTTAAAATGGTAAGAGGTTACTGTTTGTTTCCTTGTTTTTTTTTCCTTTTAATTTGGCATTTATAGTCTAATAATTATCACAAAAATAAAATAACACAGCATCTTGACTATCATATAAGTCCAATAATGAAATAACTGTTGCAACGAAGTTAAACAATAAGCTATTAGCTCTGCAGAAGAGAAGTGAAGCAGAACCAACAGAGAAGGGCTTCCCTGGTGGCTCAGATGGTAGAGAATCCGCCTGCAGTGCAGAAGACCTGGGTTCCGCCCCGGGTCAGGAAGACCCCCTGGAAAGGGCCGTGCAGCACCCTGCAGTATTCTCGCCGGAGGATCGCGTGGACAGAATGGCCTGCGCGGCTGCAGTCCGTGGGCTCGGAAAGCGTCCAACACTCCTGAACAACTAGCACTTTCACTTTCGGTAGAGAAAAAGCTACGTCCACATAAAGTGGGAAAATATATGAAGTGGCGTTCTGAGGAAAACTATTTTGTGTTTGGAATATGAATCAGCTCAGTTCCGTTCAGTCGCTCAGTCGTGTCCGACTCTTTGCAACCCCATGAATCGCAGCACGCCGGGCCTCCCTGTCCATCACCAACTCCTGGAGTTCACTCAGACTCACGTCCATCAAGTCAGTGATGCAATCCAGCCATCTCATCCTCAGTCGTCCCCTTCTCCTCCTGCCCCCAATCCCTCCCAGCATCAGAGTCTTTTCCAGTGAGTCAACTCTTCTCATGAGGTGGCCAAACTACTGGAGTTTCAGCTTTAGCATCATTCCTTCCAAAGAAATCCCAGGGCTGATCTCCTTCAGAATGGACTGATTGGATCTCCTTGCAATCAAAGGGACTCGCAAGAGTCTTCTCCATATATGGGCTCAGTTCTGAACACAGACAGTTGGGCCAGTGACTCAACAGATCTGACCTGATGTCTTCATATTGAACACTGAAGAGAACTTCACAGCTCTGCTTGCTTTCCAACATTCTTCTGAAATCAAAGAACAAAATGCACGAGGGCTATTTTTAAACTGCAAAATGCTATGCAAATGTAAATTACTTTTGTTAGTCTTAATGAATATGCATCATGGCCTTGTAAATTAGAACTGGAATTCTTGGACTGAAAGAGAAAGTGTAGATAATGAAGTGATTT
Source organism: Nanger dama (assembly GCA_917880005.1). Lineage (NCBI taxonomy): Eukaryota > Metazoa > Chordata > Mammalia > Artiodactyla > Bovidae > Nanger > Nanger dama. The sequence goes on along the minus strand of CAKJTW010000003.1, from coordinate 4,902,757 downwards.
TAATGGTATGTCCATGAAACTCACAGCTCATTTTTGTAGTCCTAACAGCCAGGACAGTATAGCATTTTTCCCAGTTAATAAACACTTGAATAAAAGTGAAGAACATTTTGAAAAAAGCAATATTTCTTTCTGTTTTTATTGCCAAGTGTCCTCAATTCAGCAAGACCTATTTTGATGGCCTTCAAACCAACAAGCTTCCCTTTGTATTCTAGCCAATTAGCCTACAATACTGCAAGATATCTTCTAGAGTCAGTATTACAATGTCATTGACTTGCAATAACTAATGTCTTTTCATTACCATAAAAAATTCTAAAATTTTCAACATAACATCAAACTATCCAACTGAGCCTTCCATGTCTATTTTCACTATTTCATCATACAAAAGTTATGCCTCAACTAAAATCAATTAGTGCTTTTTCATGAATATTCACTACCTTTTCTATCTTTTACTTAAGAATGATAATATTTATCACAAGCTGTGACAAGTGTGTATTTACCTCTTGCTAAATAGCATTGCATTGACAATCTTACATGAAAGAAAAGGAAAGGAAATTCAAATAAACAGTTTCAAATAACTAACTCTTGTGTTCAGCAGATGAGAACTACTCAGAAGGGAAAAAGATTGTCACTAATCATTGATAAATTATTGGTTTGGATTGTCAGAGTTACTGGGAATTTAAAGAAAAAAGCTTCTGAGTATTGAGAGGAAGTTTTAGAAAATAGAAAATAAGCAGATTTGAAATGACTCTGAATTGATGACAAAAATATATCTCTATGTCATCTGCATACAACTGAACATTCTCATTCGGAAGAAAAATTGGAATCTGATGGGCAAAATAATTGGGATTATAAATACCTCGTGGTGTTTTATATTTACCTATTCATCCTTTTATTTACTCTTAATTCCAGAATCGTTGTTGAGCACCTATTATGTGCTTGACATTTTCCCATCCCTTAGGAATAGAGCAGTGAAGAAACAAGTTCCAGCTCTCAAAGGCCTTTCAGTGCAGCTGGGACTGGCCAGCCGAAGCCAGGACATGCACGACATCAGAGCCCAGGCGCTCTGGAACCAAATACAGCAGAGGCTGGCGCTGGAGAGAGGGGCACGGAGCAGCAGCTCTTTCACTCAGAGGGTTCAAGGAAAAACTCTTCTGGCGGGTGTGTGTCTGAGAGACACCTGTGTACCTGGGGGAGGGATCCAAGTGCGTTCCTGGGAGGTCAGTCTGGAGGAGAAGTGCCAAAGCCCGGAGGCACAGGCAGGCTCGCAAGGTTGTGGAGCAGTCTCAGGACTCCAGCTGCAGCAGAGCGAGCCAGGGAAAAGAGGGGTTGGCGGTGAGGCTGGAGAGGTGGCGATGCACAGCGGCATCGGAGGCATTAGGGCCCGAAGGTGGACTTGAGATGCTATTCTGGGAAAGGCAGGATGTTAGTAATTGGCTGTGAGCAGGCAAGTAACAAGATCTGACCTGAGTTTAATCAACCCCTCTGGCTGCTGCTGAGAATAGACCTTGAGAGGCACAAAGAGGAGGCAGGGACAGCAAGGCGGACTGAGTCACATTCTGGTGAGAGAGGCTGGGGAGAGCTTAGGGCAGCAGCTGCAGAGATGGCGTGGTTCCCCGCTGCCTTCGGGATAAAGCAAACCTCCTTCAGCGGGCTTAAAGGTGTGTTCTTCCCTGTGTCCTGCACATTCTTGTCCTGCTCCTCTTGTTCCCATCACGGTCCACCCAACACCACTCTGTCCAAGCCATCTGTCAGTGCGTGACCTTCATAGGCTACCTTCCATTCAATCAATATTCTTCCTCTCTTTATTCACCTAGTTGATTATTCTCACCTTTTAAAATTCAGTTCTTCAGAAAAGTCCTCTCCAATCTAATACTCTGGCTCAAATTCTCTTACCATAGGCTCTTGTTGCAACTTGTTGTGTTTACACTTCAGAGCAGTGAACATAAAGATAGATTTATACCTATTTATGTGATTTTAAAAAGTTTCTATCTGACCAACTGTGAATACGCTTTAGGGAAGGAGCCATATGGTTTCTTTGTTCACCTTTAACTTGTTCAATACTTAATATTTTTCGTGCTTTTATTTGCTGAGAAAGATGAAATAAATGTCAAGTAAATAACTGAACCAAAGTCTCATGCAAAGAGAAGTTGCGTTTGGCATGAGAATACATGGTTTAATATCAGTTTTCCATGTTAAAACTGAAGAGATTTGGTTTCTTCATGTATAAAATTAAGAACTTTGGGGATGACTGGGCCAACAGACTGAGTTTTCTGAGGCTCTAAGATTTAAGACAAATAAGTAGTATTATAGACAACATTCATTTTCTCTTTTGAATACAGCATGGTGTTCGCATAACTCTAAGAAATTGAATAAATACAATTAGATCTTTGTTTTTAAATTAAGAAGAATTAGTCTAAAAATATAAGTATGCACAGTAAAAGGAGAAGAGGTTACCAATTACAAAGGACATGAACAAATTACACAGGAAAGCTTGAAAGATGAATCTCCTGAAAATGTTGCTGGCTCTACACGCAGGCTGAGGAGACTGGCGCCTCCGTGTGGTGACTTGAGGGATGTGCACTGAGGAAGCAGGATTGAGGGGCCCCAAAAGAAATGGCGACCCACTCCAGTGTTCTTGCCTGGAGAATCCCAGGGACGGAGGAGCCTGGTGGGCTGCCGTCTATGGGGTTGCACAAGAGTCGGACACGACTGAAGCGACTTAGCAGCAGCAGCAGCAGCAGCAAAACAGTTCTTATTGAATGGAACCTGAAGAATTTATGCACCTTACATGGATTTATCAATAGCTGTCTCATATTAGAGACTAGCACACTCCCTAATGGCCTAATCAGTACTCAGGAAAGAGATCAGGTTAGCGGCCTCTTATTTACCCTCTTCTAGAGTAGAAGTGTCCACTTACAAATGTCCCCTGAAGGTGATTTCTATGTCTTTGAACAGAGCTAGGGTGGTTCAGTCGGTTAAGAATCTACCTCAATTCGAGAGACCTGGGTTCAATCCCTAGGTCAGGAAGATCCCCGGAATAAGCTAATGGCAGCCCTCTCTTGTATTCTTGAGAAATTCCATGGACAGAGGAGCATACTAAGAACATATTCCTGTATGTTAACATATAGGAATTGCCCTCAAAATATTTGCTCAGAGTGAAAGCAAGAAAAGGAAAATGTGCACAGCAAATGTTGATCAGGTTAACGCACTTGAACCTGCCTGTTGTGTTTATGCAGAGAAGGCAATGGCACCCCACTCCAGTACTCTTGCCTGAAAAATCCCATGGATGGAGGAGCCTGGTGGGCTGCAGTCCATGGGGTCGCTGAGAGTTGGACACGACTCAGCGACTTCACTTTCACTTTTCACTTTCATGCCTTGGAGAAGGAAATGGCAGCCCACTCCAGTGTTCTTGCCTGGAGAATCCCAGGGATGGGGAGCCTGGTGGGCTGCCGTCTATGGGGTTGCACAGAGTTGGACACGACTGAAGCGACTCAGCAGCAGCAGCTGTGTTCATGTGTGTTTGGGAGTTGTTGTTCTTCGTTGTTTAGTTGCTAAGTTGTGTCCAGCTTGTTTGCGACCCCAAGGACTACAGCCCGCCAGTCTTCCCTGCCCCTGGGATTCTCCAGGGAACAGCAGTGGAGTGGGTTGCCGTTTCCTCCTTCAGGGGATCTTCTAGACACGGGGATCCAACCTGCATTTCTTGCACTGACAAGTGGATTCCTTACCACTGAGCCGCCAGGGAAACCAGAAGAGTTAATACATATTCACTCTGAACAAAATGTTAACAAGTGTCAGAGCAATGAGAGCAATAAGAAGAAAAGTACCTGAGAATGGACACGTTTCTGTTTTGTTTTTCATTCTCTCCTATTAAGAACAAAACAATTTAACTGATGCATTAATTTATACTCTAACACCAATAGGTGGAAACAAAACCTTTCATCACTAGCATAGGGCTTCTTTGGGGGTTCAGATGGTAAAGAATCTGCCTGCTGTGTGGAGGACCCAGGTTAGATCCCTGGATCAGGAAGGTCCCCTGGAGAAGGGAATGGCAACACACTCCAGTATTCTTGTCTAGAGAATGTCATGGACAGGGGAGCCTGGTGGGCTACAGTCCTTGGGGTCAGAAACAGTCGGACATGACTGAGTGACTCACGTTTTATAGGCATGAGAGAAATCTGCATCTTATCAACATCTGTCCCTCACAGGACTACCAGAACTCACTGAAAACACCCATAATGTGATACTATGCTTCCTCATTTTGAGAAATGATCTGAGAATATGTTTGCGGAAACAAAGACCAGGAAATACACATGTATAATGTGTCACATTTGTGAACTAAGCTGTATATAGAATATAGGCAAATAATATGCATGCATTACATTTAAAATATGACTCTGTGAGCAATCTGTGTGTGTATAAATGGTGGCTACCCATCTATTTAAACAAAAGCTAGTGAAAGCAAATAGCCACCTGTCCTGCTGGCAGTCTTGAGGAGGCGGATCACAGCCTTACCTTGGGTCATTAGCTGCATCAGGTTTCACATAAGTCTGTGCAATCATGTGATTTGAACTGGAGTCCTTTTCTCTATTTGCTCCAATATCCAGACTCCCTGACCAGTAACTGTTGGAAATTCAGTAGCATCACCCTTAGAAACAATGTATCAATGACATTATTTATATTCTGAGAAAAAGAATCTTCTTTGAATAATGCATACACTGTTTCACCTGCTCTCCATTTCCTTTTTTCTTTCTCTTTCATCACATGATCTTTTTCAATTCTATCAAATTTCCTGGGAAACAAAACTCAATGAAATTCTCCATCTGGTGGGATAACATCTTGAACCATTAGGAAACAAACAATCTTTAGTTTCTAAGCACATACTATTTATTCTTGTCATTGATAGTTTTGTTTTGTTTTGTTTTTTTAGTAACTGGACCTTTTATTTATTTATTTTTATTTTTTAAAATATAAATTTATTTATTTTAATTGGAGGTTAATTACTTTACAATATTGATAGTTTTCTACTGATCATGATAGCATTAACCACAGAACCTTAATATTATCCAGTACAATAAAGGCAGAGTAAGAGAAGGAAATGACTTTACTAGCAGCTGAGGAAGGCTTCCTGTGTTTCATTATAACGCAGAATCAAGCACCTGGCACACGTATATTGACTCTAGTCAAGGAGACACTGGCCTAGAGATTGTTTTTTTTTTTTTTCCTAGTATACTTTATTTTATTTATTTATTTAAATTTTACTTTATTTTACTTTACAATAAAGTAAAGACTTCCCTGGTGGCTCAGACAGTAAAGCATCTATCTACAGTGCGGAGACTCAGGTTCGATCCCTGGGGTGGGAAGATGATCTCCCTGGAAAGGAAATGGCAATCCACTGCAGCGCTTTGCAGCAGTACTATTGCCTGGAAAATCCCATGGACAGTTTTGCCCGTTTCAGGAAATGTAAAAGTTGGAGTCATATATATGTCGTCTTTTCAGATTGGCATCCTTCACATAGTAATACATATTTAAGTTTTCTCCACATAGTTGTGTGGCTTAAGAGCTTATTTCTCTTTAGTGCTGAATAACATTCCATTGTCTAGGTATACGAGAGTTCATTTATCCATTCACCTACTGAAAGGCACTTTGATAACTTCTCTATTCTGGCACATGAATAAAACTGTTATAAACATCCGTGTTTTAGTGTGGACGTAAGTTTTCAGCTCCCTGGGGTAATGTGAATTGCTGGATTATATGTGGAGTTGTTTAGTTAGAAGCTGCCAAACTCTCTTTAAGAGTGGCTTGTAGAATTTGGCATCTCCAGCAGCAGTGCATGCGTTTCTGATTCTCCGGATCCTTACCCATGTGGACACTGTTCCAGATTTTGATCGCCTAATCATCTGTGGACTTCCCAAGCGGCTCAGTGGTAAAGAATCCTCCTGACAGTACGGGAGGCACAAGAGATGGGAGTTCAATGCCTCGGTCAGGAGATACTCTGGAGGAGAAAATAGCAACCCACTCTAGTATTGCTGCCTGGAAAATTTCATGGACAGAGGAGTCTGGAGGGCTGCAGTCCATGGGGTCATGAAGAGTCAGACATGGCTGAATGACTGAAAACACACACACACACACACACACACACAAAGTGTGTACTACTGTCTTGTTTCAATATGCATTTCCCTAATAAGATATGATGTTGACTATTTACTCATGTGCTTGTCATCTGTTTGTCTCCCATGGTGGAGTGTCTGCTAAGGATTTTGGCCAATATTTTGGTGGGGTTGGTTTTCTGTTGTTGAGATTTAAGAGTTATTTGTATATTTTGGATCGCTTCATTATCAGATATATCTTTTGCAAGCATTGTTCTCTCAGTCTGTGGCTTGTCCTCTCATTCTCTAGACACCATGTATAGGAAAGTATTTTTATTTTGGCGGGTTTTATTGTACATACTGCTGTGTTTCATGTGCAAATTTCTCTTGCTTATTTCTAGACTGTGGGAAAGCAACTGACTTTTGTATATTAATCTTTATTGTGCAGCTTAGTATAAACACTTAATAGCTACAAGAGATTTTTTTGTTGTTTATCCTTTCAGATTTTATACATAGACCGTGATGTCATCTCTGAACAAAGACACATTTTTTTTTCTTCCTTCCCAATCTGTATGTTTTTTATTTCCTTTTGTTACCTTATTGCTTTAGGCTTCCCTGGTGGCTCAGAGGATAAAGCATCTGCCTGCAATGCAGGATACCCGGGTCTGATCCCTGGGTTGGGAAGATCCCCTGGAGAAGAAAATGGCAACCCACTCCAGTATTTTTATCTGGAGAATCCAATGGACAGAGGAGCCTGGTGAGCTACAGTCCATGGGGTTGCAATGAGTCAGACACGACTGAGTGATTTCACACACACCTTATTGCATTAGTTAAAATTTCCAGTACAGTGTTGAAAAGGAGTCATAATAAGGAACATTCTTGCTTTTACCTGATCTTAGTGAGAAAACTTCAAGTACCTCACCACTGAGTTTAATGTTCAGTTCAGTTCAGTTGCTCAGTAGTATCTGACTCTTTGTGACCCTATGAATTGTAGCATGCCAGGACTCCCTGTCCATCACCAACTCCGGGAGTTAACTCAGACTTGTGTCCATTGAGTCAGTGATGCCATCCAGCCATCTCATCCTCTGTCATCCCCTTCTTCTCCTGCCCCCAATCCCTCCCAGCATCAGAGTCTTTTCCAATGAGTCAACTCTTCACATGAGGTGGCCAAAGTACTGGAGTTTCAGCTTCAGCATCATTCCTTTCAAAGAACACTCAAGGCTGATCTTCTCCTTCAGAATGGACTGGTTGAATCTCCTTGCGGTCCAAGGGACTCTCAAGAGTCTTCTCCAACACCACAGTTCAAAAGCATCAATTCTTCGGCGCTCAGCTTTCTTCACAGTCCAACTCTCACATCCATACATGACCACTGGAAAAACCATAGCCTTGACTGGATGGACCTTTGTTGGCAAAGTGATGTCTCTGCTTTTGAATATGCTGTCTAGGTTGCTCATAACTTTTCTTCCAAAGAGTAAACATCTTTTAATTTCATGGCTGCAGTCACCATCAGCAGTGATTTTGGAGCCCAAAAAATAAAGTCTGACACTGTTTCCCCATCTATTTCCCAAGAAGTGATGTTAACTATAGATTGTTTGTGTAGTTTTTCTTTTTCTTTTTTTTTTTTTTTAAAGCCAAGTTAGGAAATTCCTCTCTATTCCTATTGTACTGAACGATTTCATCATGAGTGCAAGATTTGACCAAATGTTTCTTCCATTTCTATTGATATGATCATGTGATTAATCTTTAGTCTGTTCATACAATGAATTATAATAATTGATTTTAAAATGTTGAACCAATCCATGGAACAAATTACACTTGGTTCAGTTCAATTAAGTCACTCAGTCATGTCCGACTCTTTGTGACCCAATGAGCTGCAGCACACCAGGCCTCCCTGTCCATCACCAGCTCCTGGAGTTTACCCAGACTCATGCCCATTGAGTTGGTGATGCCATCCAAACATCTCATCCTCTGTCATCCCCTTATCCTCCTGCCCCCAATCCCTCCCAGCATCAGGGTCTTTTCCAATGAGTCAGCTCTTCACATGAGTTGGCCAAAGTATTGGATTTCAGCCTCAGCATCAGTCCTTCCAATGAACACTCAGGACTGACCTCTTTTAGGATGGACTGGTTGGATCTCCTTGCAGTCCAAGGGACTCTCAAGAGTCTTCTCCAACACCATAGTTCAAAAGCATCAATTCCTGGGCCCTCAGCTTTCTTTATAGTCCAGCTCTCACATCCATACCTGACCACTGGAGAAGAATACCTTATACACACAGATAATAAAATTTTCTCCCACATAGTCTCCCACATAGCAGGCAGATGTTTTTGTCATCTGAGCCACTAAGGAAGCCCAATAAAATTTTATGTATAATAAAATATTGATAGATTTTTTTTTGTATTATTTGGAACAAATTGTTATATTTGTTCAGTTAAGAGTAAGAAAATCAAGCTCTTATTTCCCTTCACTGAATCCTTCTTTGATGCACATTTTTGACTGTATATATTGAAATTTCTGACCTTCCTTATTTTCCTTATATCTAAAAAACTTCCTGATAGCTTAGTTGGTGAAGAATCCATCTGCACTGCAGAAGACCCCAGTTAGGTTCCTGAGTTGGGAAGATCCTCTGGAGAAGGATAAGCTACCCATTTCAGTATTCTTGGGCTTCCCATGTGGCTAGCTGGTAAAGAATCTGCCTGCAATACAGGAGACCTGGGTTCGATCCCTGAGTTGGGAAGATCCCCTGGAGAAGGCAAAGGCTACACCCTCCAGTATTCTGGCCTTGAGAATTCCATGGACTGTACAGTCCATGGGGTTGTAAAGAGTCAGACATGCTTATATGACTTTCACTTCACCTCATTTCAAAGTCTTTTAATATTTATTGCAAGGAAAGTCACTTGCTTTGTTTTTTTCTCTGTAATTTCAGAATATGTGTGCTAAATTGTTTCAGTTGTGTCCAATTCTTTGCAACCCTATAGACCATAGCCCAGCAGGCTCCTCTGTCCATGGGATTCTCCAGGCAAGAATACTGGAGTGGGCTGCTATGCCCTCCTCCAGGGAATCTTCCCGACTCAGCGACAGAGCCCACGCCCCCTTACATTTCTTGCACTGCCGAGTGGGTTCTTTACCACTAGTGCTCCCTGGGAAACTAATTTTAGAAAATTAGTTGTCAAAAACTTACAGCTTTGAAGCAGGGCTTTGTAGAGTGCCAACGTTCTGGAACTGGTGTGGCAAATACTATGAATAGCAGTCCAAATGGAAATTAATCCCAGGGTGGTGAATAGATTTTTTTTTCTTTTTAAAAACAGAGGGACTAGCCAACTACACATGGATCAGATTAGCATAGTGCATAAATGTTGCGTTATAGCTAAGTAGTAGGCAATTTAGGGAGGGATTCCCTTAAATTTATTAGCATTGCTCCTATGTAAAATAACTGTTCTTTGAAGCATTTGAGATTTAAACTGAAAACTCTAGACAGCAATGATCTCTAAAGTCTTAGAAAATAGCTTAGATTCTACTAAGTGTACAGGTTATTTTCCCCAGGATGGAATTCAAAAGGTATTCAGAAGACTCAGCTATCGCCAGCATTTGATGTTGTCAGAGTTTGGGATTTTTCCATTATAATAGGTGTGTAGTGGTATCTCACTTCAGTATTAATTTTCAATTCCCCAATGAAATACAATGCAAAGCATCTTTTAATATTCTTAGTTACAATCTGAATATTTTCTTTTGCAAGATGTATGCTCAGATCTTTGACTGACTCTTTAATCAGGCTGTTTGTTATGTTATTGTTGGGTTTTGAGAGTTCTTTGTGTATTTTGCATAACATATCATTCTTAGATATAGATTTTGCAAATATTTTCTCCCAGTCTGGGGCTTGTTTTCCACCTCATTTTGCAGAGCAGAAGTTTTAATTTAATGAAATTCAGCTTATCAATTATTTATGGTTCCTTTGTTGTTACATCTCAAAACTTATTACCATTCCCAAGGTCATCTAGGTGTTCTCCTATGTTACCTTTTAAGAGTGGTTTCGTTTGGCACTTTACATTTAAGTCTATGATCCATTTTTAATTGTTCTTTGTGAATCCTGTTAAGCATCTAACTTCATTTTCCTGAATGTGGATGTCCATTTGCTCCAGAATCATTTGTGGGAAAGAAAGTCTTTGATCCAATGTACTGTCCTTGCTCCTTTGTCAAAGATCACTTGACTATATGTGAATCTATTTATGGAACTTACTTTTCCCAAGGATCTATTTATTTATTCTTTTGCCAATATTAGATCATCTTTATTGTTGTTCAATCTCTAAATCATGTCCAACTCTTTCCCCCGTGGACTGCAGTATGCCAGGCTTTCCTGTCCTTCACTATCTCCCTGAGTTTATTGAACTCATGTCCATTGAATCAGTGATGCCACCCAACCATCTCATCCTCTGTTGCCCCCTTTGCCTTTTGTCCTCAATCTTTCTCAACATCAGTGTCTTTTTCAATGAGCCAGCCCTTTGCATCAGGTAACCAAAGCATTGAATCTTAAGTTTCAGCATCAATCCTTCCAAAGAATATTCAGAACAGATTTCCTTTAAGATTGATAAGTTTGATCTCCTTGCAGTCCAAGGGACACTCAAGAATCTTCTCTAGCATCACAGTTCAAAAGCATAAATTCTTCGGTGCTCGACCTTCTTTATGGTTCAACTCTCGAATCCATACATGACTACTGGAAAAACCATAGCTTTGACAAGACAGACCTTTGTTGGCAAAGTGATGTCTTTCCTTGTTAATACGCTGTTTAGGTTGGTCATAGCTTTTCTCCCAAGGAGCAAGTGTTTTTAATTTCATGGTTACACTAATAGTCCCCAGTGACCCTGGAGCCCAAGAAAACAAAATCTGTCACAATTTTACTTTTTCCTGATCTATTTGCCATAAAATGATGGGGCCAGACACCATGATCGCAGGTTTTGGAATGTTGAGTTTTAAGCCAGCTTTTTCATTCTCCTCTTTCACCCTCATCAAGAGGCTTTTCAGTTCCTCTTCACTTTATGCCATTAAAGTGGTATCATTTGCATATATGAGCTTGTTGATACTTCTCCAGACAGTCTTGATTCTAGCTCATGCTTCCTCCAGCTTGTCATTTCACATGATTACTCTTCATAGAAGTTAAATAAACAGAGTGAAATAATACAGCCTTGATGCACTGCTTTCCCAGTTTAGAACCAGCCTGTTGTTCCATGTCCATCCAGTTTTAACTGTTGCTTCTTGACCTGCATACAGGTTTCTCAGGAGACAGGTAATGCGGCCTGGCATTCCCATCCCTAAGAATTTTCCAGTTTGTTGTGATACACACCACCAAAGGCTTTAGCGCAGTCAATGAGGCAGAAGTAGATGGTTTTCTGGATTTCCCTCGCTTTGTCAGTTTCCAGTGGATGTTTACAGTTTTTCCTCTGGCTGTCTTCATTACCCTAGCTTTATAGTAAATCTTGTTTGTTTATTTTTATATATAAATTTATTTATTTTAATTGGAGGTTAATTACTTTAAGCCAGGTGTTATCAGTTTGGCAACTTTATTGTCTTTCAACATTGTGTTGACTATACTGCTTTTTTTTTAAACCTCTCTACAGCAACTTTAGAATCAGTTTGCCAATATCCACAAAATAGCTTGCTCAGTTTTAATTGATATTGCACTGGATCTATAGATCAAGTTGAGAGGAATTAACATCTTGCAAATATTGGTTCTTACTATCTATGAACTTGGACTATTTCTCCCTTGATTTTGTTCATAAGAGCTTTATAATTTGTCTTATGTTTTGTTCATTAAAGTTTTGTAATTTGCTTAGAGTCTATAATTTGACTTTATATATATTTTAGATTTAAGCCTAAATATTTTATTTTGAAACATGCTAATGTAAATGGCATTATATTTTTAAATTTCTAGTTCCAACTGCTCTTTACTGAGGTATATTTTTAAAAAATGATTCACTTTAATTTAAACACAAAGTGTTTTTTATTCTATATTTTCTTGATTACTTCATCTAAGATAGAAGCTGTTTATTTAAGAAAGAAGCAAAACTGAAGTTCTATTTGGATAGTTTGTATAAATTGCTGACTATAATATAATTTCTCAAAACTTTCAGGTGTATTTATGAATGTTCTTGGTAAATTTTAGAATTTTCTATATAATAATGCTATGTATGATGATGGTTCCTTTTTGCTTTAATCTTTGTCTTTCATTCTGTTGAGATGAATCTTTGTTATTAGCAAAGTTGATTTTTTTAATTTTTTTCATGAAATTGTGTCTCTAAAATGTTTTGTACAATGTATGTCTTTTATTGTGCTATTAACCAATGAATATTTTCCTCCCTGTTACTTTGTGTTTTATATTTTTTCATGTCTTTCTTTAATTTATAGGTATAAGTATATATTTCATATTTCTTCTTAGTGAAATGATTTATCATTTACTCAGGATTTTTTAAACTCCTGTAGATATTATGTGTTCATATTTTATTACTCATGTTTAAATGTTTAACGAACTTTATTCAATATCTCAGAATTATTCAGTGTTACCTGAGCTATATCGGTTAGCACTCTTGTTACCTGAACAGCAATGTGGAGCTTGTAGACGGTTTTTACCCATTCAGTCCTGGCCCACCTTCTTTGATTGCTTATTTGTTGAGGGCTTTGGTTGCACCTTCTTTGGCATTTTCCAATGTGCATATTCCTATCTGAGCTATCATCAAGGCTTATGTAGCACTGTTATTTCCTGAACTCTACTGTATTTCATAAGACACCCTCTTTCATTTGAGTTTTTATACTGTTTGTTTTTAACAGATAAAGTTTTCTCAGTAGATTAGTCAATGATTTTTAGTGACTTGAGTATTTGGCGTTTCAGTAAAGTTTGAGTAAGAACAGTGATTGTTGTTTATCCTGCTCTGTACTTGACATGCTTCTTTGGAATGAGCAGTCCTGCTTCTGTGGTTTCTAGAGCCTTTTTTTCTAATTTGCTAGTTAATGTGTTTTGCTGCCCTGGGTCTTTGCAGCCTGTGCGCTCTTTGCTGCACACAGTCTTTCCCCTCGTCATGATGAGTGGCTTTCTCACTGTGCCAGCTTCTCTTGTTTTGGAACATGGGCTCCAGGAGCATGAGCTCAGTAGTTGCAGCCATGGACTCAAGAGCGTGGGCTCAGTTACCCTGTGGCATGCAGTATCTTAGCTCTAGGATCAGGGATCAAATCTGTGTCTCCTACAGTGAGAGAGTATCAACCATTGGGAGCACAAGGGAGGTCCCCTCTGGAGTATCTTTCATTAGTTAAAAATTATTTTTAAACTGTTTATACTTGTCTGTTCTTTTGATTCCTCTGTATGAAGTAGTTTGGGGACACCTTTTGAATGTGTTTTCTGTGTGTCTTTTAATGCTTTTTTACCATGTTTCATCAAATCTATGTTCAGCTGTGTCTAATCTTATTGACTTCATGATATCAAAAGTTATGTGTTTTAGTAAATACTATATTTTGAAGAATTTTCCCTATCTTTTCCTCCTTTTGTCCACTTTCTTTCAGTCTTCTGCTTTCACTTTTGGAGTTGTTTCTCTTTTCTTTTTCAGATTCTTCTATACTGTAAATTTATTTGGTGCTATATTCTGTATTACCTCTGTTGTCCTAGCTTCGCATACATTATTTCTTCATGCTTTTGTTGTTTGATTTTTTGAGCTCACTTTTCCCCCTAGGAAGTTCCCTCAACCATGGATTGAAAAATTATCCCTATAGAGTAGCTCTGTGCACTTTCCAGATGGTGCTAGTGGTGAAGAACCCCACCGCCAATGCAAGAAATGTAAGAGATATGGGTTCGCTCCCTGGCTTGAGAAGATCCCCTGAAGGAGGGCATGGCAACCCACTCCAGTATTGTTGCCCAGAGAATTCTTTGGACAGAGGAGACTGGCAGGCTACAGTCCACAGGGTCACACGGAGTCAGACACGGCTGGAGCAACTTAGCATGCACGTGGTAGCTTCGTACATTTCTTTTGACCTCATGTTGTTTTCACATATGTCCCATGGCTTAGAATTTCCACTCCCTTGGAAAAATATAAATCTATGACTGACTCGTAAATGTGCAAACCTATATATTTGTTTTCTGTAGATACATTTTTCCCCTTTTTATGCAGAATTCAAAGCAAAGTCTCATAGACTCAAAGGTATAAGAGAAAAGTTTAAAAGAGGGGACAGTAATTCCAGATTTCTTAGTTAAGCAGAAATATTCTATAATTTTGAAGGTCCAAACACATAATCATGTTTCTGATAGAGCTTCTATATTCAGCTGCAACATCCTTCTGCTTCATTAGATTACCAGCTTTTGAGTTTATTTCTTATACCTTTAGATAGAAGCAAAGTAAAATTAAGTAGACTTGACACCTTTTCTATTATATATCCTTGGAGATCTCTTCCTTTGTTTTCTGGATGACTACATTTTTTAAATTTTTTTTGTCAACCTTATTTGTGTTTATCACAAGTGAAAATGTCTATGCTTTTTCAGTCCACATGTTACTGAAATAAGAGTTTCAAATGGTACTTTACCTTGGGAAAGTCATTTAATTTCTTTAGCCCTCATTCCTTTATTTTTACAGAAAAAGTTTTGAATCAATAGTGGTTTAAGAGTGTATCTACAAAAATCAATAAATTTATAACTTTCTAGTGTATTAACAACTAGAATAAAGAATATATGCCAGAGTAGAAAAATATATTCAGCAAATGCAAGTATGTTTGAATGCCGCTTTCCCATGGACTATTATATAAGGTTTTTATAGACATATATGCCTATTTTTAACAGATAGCTCTGATGAAAAAAGTTATCTGAAGAAAGACATGGAAGCAAAGATAAATGGGAAGGACAGGAAATTATATATATATATGTATATCATTGACCTTTGAACAATTCAGA
Source organism: Nanger dama (assembly GCA_917880005.1). NCBI lineage: Eukaryota > Metazoa > Chordata > Mammalia > Artiodactyla > Bovidae > Nanger > Nanger dama. Next base: position 4,887,754 of record CAKJTW010000003.1, on the reverse strand, counting down.
GGCTGGGGCACAGATCTTCTGTTTGGTCATAAAACCACATGAACTTTATGACTGACCACTTTTATATGTAGTTCCACATCCAGTATTTAACAAACCTTTGACTGTGTAGTACTGTATTACATACTTAGTGAAGAATATCCACAGTTCAAACCCATGTTGTTCAAGGGCTAATGGAAAACAGATCTATATATAGAACATAAAATATATATTCTAGACCTTCCTCAACCAACCTCCTCTCTGCCAGGTAGTACCTTGTAAGTTTTTCCTCTTTATTAATGATATTGGATACCCACATTAATGGGGCTTTGGGCTTTCTCGGGCTTTCCTGGTGACTCAACTGATAGAGGTTCTGCCTACAGCACAGGTGACCTGGGTTCAGTTCCTGGGTTGGGAAGATTCCCTGGAGAAGGGAATGGCTACCCACTCCAGTATTCAGGCCTGGAGAATTCCATGGACTGTATAGTCTATGGGGCACAAAGGGTCAGACATGACTGAGTGCCTTTCACTTTCAATACCTAGTGAGGTTGTTCATTTCTTAAACTACTTGAATACCACTTTCAAGCAATTTACTGGGACTGCTACCAGGGAGAAGATTATGTAAACCACATTATTGCCCTATTAAATACGTGTCTATGCTTTCTTGATCTCTGTGGGTTTATTAAAATATGGAGCTCTGCTGTCTCAACTGGTATGAGAATTTTGGATGGATGTCTATAACTCATCTTACTACTTCAAGGAGCAAAAAGTCACCACTCCTGGCCTTCAGTGGCAGTTGCTCTAGGTTGGGGGTTATAATTACATGCATTTGAGCCTGTTATCAAACAAGAAAAGCTTAGGTTTCTTGAGGAGGTCCTCAGAAATTCACCTTTTTGATGGATAGTTGAAAGCACCATTGCAATATCTGTCATTGCATTTAGTGAGTTGATTTATGTACATTTTTGTAAGTCAGTCCCTCAAATGGGATCTAAATGACCCAGTCTGTATTCTTGCCAAGGGAGAGGAAGCAGATCTCAATTTGGCAGGCAATTTAAATCAAGTATTTAAAGATAATTAAATACATAAAAGGTCAGTTTGCACCCCATCCCAAAGAAAGGCAATGCCAAATACAATTGTCATTTCACACACTAGCAAAGTAATGCTCAAAATTCTCCAAGCAAAGCTTCAAAAGTAGGTGAATAGAGAAACTCTAGATGTTCAAGCTGGATTTAGAAAAGGCAGAGGAACCAGATATCTAATTACCAACATCCATTGGATCATAGAAAAAGCAAGAGAATTCCAGAAAATCAACTACTCTGCTTCGTCAAACACGCTAAAGACATTGACTGTGTGGATAAGAGCAAACTGTGCAAAAATCTTCAAGAGATGGGAATACCGGACCACCCTACCTGACTCCTCAGATCTGCATGCAGGTTAAGAAGTGACAATTAGAAATGGACATGTAACAATGGACTGGTTCAAAATCGGGAAAGGAGTATGTCAAGGCTGTATATTGTCACCTTGCTTATTTAGATAATATACAAAGTACATCATGTGAAATGCTGGGCTGGATGAAGCACAAGCTGGAATAAAGATTGCCAGGAGAAATATCAATAACATCAGATATGCAGATGACACTGCCCTTATGGAAGAAAGCAAATAGAAACTAAAGAGCCTCTTGATGAAATTGAAAGAAGAGAGTGAAAAAGCTGGCTTGAAACTCAAGATTCAAAAAAATGAAGGTCATGGCATCCTGTCCCCATCACTTCATGGGAAATAGATGGGGAAACAATGGAAACAATGACAGACTTTATTTTCTGGGTTTCAAAATTACTGCAGATGGTGACTGCAGCCATGAAATTAAGGGACACTTGCTCCTTGGAAGAAAAGCTATGATCAACCTAGTTCAGTATAGTTCAGTTAAGTTACTCAGTCATGTCCAACTCTTTGCAACACCATGGACTGCAGCATGCCAGGCCTTCCTGTCCATCACCAAATCCCAGAGTTTACTCTAACTCATGCCCGTTGAGTCAGTGATGCCATGCAACCATCTCACCCTCTGTTGGCCCCTTCTTCACACGCCATCAATCTATCTCAGCATCAGGGTTTTTTCCAGTGATTCCACTCTTCTAATCAAGTGGCCAAAGTGTTGGAGTTTCAGCTTCAGCATCAGTCCTTCCAATAAATATTCAGAACTGATTTCCTTTATGATGGACTGGTTGGATCTCCTTGCAGTCCAAGGGACTCTCAAGTCTTCTCTGACACCACAGTTCAAAAGCATCAATTCTTCGGTGCTCAGTTTTCTTCACAGTCCAACTCTCACATCCATACATGACCACTGGAAAAACCATACCCTTGACTAGATGGACCTTTGTTGGCCAAGTAATGTCTCTGCTTTTGAATATACTAGCTAGGTTGGTCATAACTTTCCTTCCAAGGAGTAAATGTTTCTTAATTTTATGGCTGCAGTCACCATCAGCAGTGATTTTGGAGCCCCCAAAATAAAGTCTGACACTGTTTCCACTGTTTCTCCATCTATTTCCCATGAAGTTGATGGTACCAGATATCATGATCTTCGTTTTCTGAATGTTGAGCTTTAAGCCAACTTTTTCGCTTTCCTCTTTCACTTTCATCAAGAGGCTTTTTAGTTCCTCTTCACTCTCTGCCATTACCAGGAAATGAATCTTGTGCTCCTCTTCAGTTGGTAAGTTATGTCCAACCCTTTGCAACCCCATGGACTGTAGCCTCACCAGGCTCCTTTGTCCATGGGATTTTCTAGGCAAGAAAACTGGAGTGAGTTGCCACATTTTCTTCTCATGGGCACCTTCTCAACTCAGAGGCCAAGCTCACAGCTCCTGCATTGGCAGGAGGATTCTTCACCAGTGAGCCACCAGGGAAGCCCAGGGAATAAGAGGGGAGGGATAAATTCGGAGATTGGGATTGACTTGTACACAGTACCATATATACACTAGATAACTTATAAGAACCTACTGCATAGGACAGGACAGAGAACCCTACTCAGTGTTCTGTAAAGGCCAGCATGGGGAAAGAATCTAAGAAAAGAGGGGATGATGTTTATGTATGGCTGATGCCCTTTGCTGTGCACCTGAAACTGGTGCAGCAGCGTGAGTGAAGTGAGTGAGGTCCTCAGTCGTGTCCAACTCTGCGCGGCTCTGTGTACTGAAGCCCACCAGGCTCCTCCGTCCAGGGGATTTTCCAGGCAAGAGAACTGGAGTGGGTTGCCACTTCCTTCTCCAAATACAACAGTGTAATGATACTCAAATAATAATTTAAAAATAATAAATTACCTTTCTATCATACAGTTCAGCAAGCCAATAATGACTCTTGATCTCTGAAAAATATTATTTGTTTCATTACTATGAACCTTATTAATATGCGTGAATAATTTAGATGCTTGAGTATATAGTAAATCTGGCACTTTTGAGTTTGTAGGTATAACTCAGGTTCGACATTAAATGTAAACATTTTGCTATTTTTATTTCTATTCCAAGTTTAGAATTTTAATTTTTCACCTCTTTTGTTTGTTTTGAAACTCAGTTAGTATTCTTATCATATATAATTGAAGTGTAAATATCACAGTATTTAAAAAAAAAAAAAAACAAATGCCAATTAAAATGAGAGTTGCTGGCAACAGGCACACGCTCACTGCATTTATTATAACAAGTTCTGACCTTGTCATTATTTTGTGGTAATTATTCCATGTTTTTGCAACCATCAAAAACTCAGATGGATTGTTTGAATCTGTCCTCTCCTTTGATTCAGAGTTCACACTTCCCTGTTTTCGTTCTCCTAAGGATCTCTGACAAATTTCTTAACTATACTTTCATTAATAGTTTATTTCATTACTAGTAAATTTATAGCTTTGCTCATTTAATTTCAGAAAAAATAGCAAGTTTAGTGTCTTCTCTCTATCTGAATTATCCATTTACTTCTATTAATGCCTATTTTAATATATATATTGTTGCTTTCCTGTTAATGGTTCAGTTTTGTTCTTGCAGCACATGACGAAGAACTCCTAAAATTTCAAGATAGTATCATATTTGTCTTGCTTTCTTCCACATCTAGTATATTCACCAAGACAGAGAGTTGTTTTATTTTTAATCAGTGAACTTGTGGTTACATCTGTGAACCTCTATTTAAGGACTTATATAATGTTACTAGAGGTTTATAGAGACTACATCAGCAAAGTTATGCTCAAAAGCCTTCAAGCTAGGCTTCAGCAGTAGGTGATAGAAAAAGCAACGGAATTCCAGAAAAAGTCTACTTCTGCTACATTGATTATGCTAGAGCCTTTGGCTGTGTGGATCACAGCAAATTGCGGAAAATTCTGAAAGAGATGAGAATACCAGACCACCCTACCTGGCTTTTGAGAAACCTGTATGCAGGTCAAGAAGCAAAGTTAGAACCAGACATGGAACCACAGACTGGTTACGAATCAGGAAAGGACTACGCCAAGGCTGTATATTGTCACCCTGCAGAGTACATCATGTAAAATGCTGGGCTGGATGAAGCACAAGCTAGAATCAGGATTTTCTGAGAAATAGCCATAATCTCAGATATGCAGATAATACCAGTCTAATAGCAGAAAGTGGAGAATCAAAAGCCCTCTTGATGAGAGTGAAAGATGAGAGTGAAAAGCTGGCTTAAAACTCAGTATTCAAAAAAGAAGATCATGGCATGTGGTCCCATCAGTTCATGGTAAATAGATGGGGGAAAAAGTGGAAACAGTGACAGATTTTATTTTCCTGGGCTCCAAAACTGCCGCATCCATTAAATTAAAAGATGCTTGCTCCTTGGGAGAGAAGCTATGAGAAACTCAGTGCATTACAAAACACAGAAGTCAGTTTGCCAGCAAGGGTCCATCTAGTCTAACCTTCGGTGTTCCCAGTAGGCATGGACTGTAAAGAAGGCTGAGTGCTGAAGAACTGATGCTTTTGAATGTGGTGTTGTAGAAGACTCTTGAGGGTCCCTTGACGTGCAAGAAGATCAAACCAGTCAATCCTAAAGGAAATCAACTCTGAATGTTAACTTGAAGGATGATGAAGTTCCTATACTTTGGCCAAGTGCAGTGAAGATTTCCTGGAGAGCCAACTAATTGGAGAAAGCCTGATGCTGAGATGATGATGCCACAAGCACACACGAAACCTATCCTAACACAGTTGTTTCTGGATACTGATAAATGGTGGCTTCATTTTGGTTTGCTGACTTAATAATCACTGTTTAACTGTAAGGCATCTTGGAAATGGGGTCAATCTATATCTAGGGTAACAACAACAACAAAAATAGAGAATTATTATTACAATGTGTCATTTCTTCATGCACTATTCGGAAAAGATGGTACAGAGACATTCATCTCTAAATCAAAAGGACAGTCAGCATTTCCAGAAGTCATTAGTTATCCATTCTAATAAATATCTGATGAATATCAAAGTCATCAAGGCAAAATATGTTACGTTAAATCCAGAGAAAAGGAACGAACCACAGGAGATTACATCAATGAATATAACTGGTAATGTGTATCTGTCTCTGGAGATGTGTATGTATATGTACATACCCATGCATATGCATGAGCTTCCCAGGTGGCTCAAATTGTAAAAAATAATAAGAAGACTAAATAATATAACAATGGCTATCATATTACAGAAACTGTGAGTAATGAATTGGCAGGCGCTTTGCTAATAAGAGTTATGATGTAAATAACTCACTTAGCCACAGAAAAAGCTACAAGGACCGACAAATGCCACCCAAGGAGGGAACACAAGTATGGTGAACATGTGGAAAAATGTGACTTTTTGATTAGACCTTAGGAGAAAAAACATGAGGTTGTTATGCAGTAAATGATGGCCTTTTAAATCAATTGGGGATAAAACCTTGCTATAGTCAAAGATGTCTTTAGAAGCACAGGCATGATCTGAGGGACCCAGAGTCCAGTATCAAGCTGTGACCATCTGTGGTCAGTGGAACTGAATCTGGGTGAGGCTTGAGCGTCCTTCAGCTCTCTCCTCACAATACAGGGAAGTACCTCGGTACAAGGTAGAGGCCTATAACAATTAGGCTAGCGGGGCATTTGTTTCCATATTCTTTCCTTCTTACAAGGGCAAATGTCACAGCCCATTAAAGGAAGTGAGGGGGACTCATAGAAATCCCAGCTGATCATCTCAATAAAGGACAGAAATGGTATCAACCTAACAGAAGCAGATGATATTAAGAAGAGGTGGCAAGAATACACAGAAGAACCATACAAAAAGATTTTCATGATCCAGATGATCATGATGGTGTGATCACTCACCTAGAGCCAGACGTCCTGGAATGCAAAGTCAAGTGGGCCTTAGGAAGTATCACGACGAACAAATCTAGTGGAGGTGATGAATTCCAGTTGAGCTATTCCAAATCCTACAAGATAACACTATGAAAGTGCTGCACTCAATAAGCCAGCAAATTTGGAAAACTCAGCAGTGGCCACAGGACTGGAAAAGGTCAGTTTTCATTCCAATCCCAAAGAAAGGCAATGCAAAGAGTGTTCAAAATACCACACAATTGCACAAAATTCTCCAAATCAGGCTCCAATAGTATGTGAACTGTGAATTTCCAGATGTTCAAGCTGGATTTATAAAGGCAGAGGAACCAGGGATCAAATTACCAACATCCATTGGGTCATTGAAAAGTAAGAGAGTTCCAGAAAAACATCTACTTCTACTTTATTGATTATGCCAAAGCCTTTGACTCCGTGGATCACAACAAACTGGAAAATTCTGAAAGAGATGGGAATACCAGACCACCTGACCTGCCTCTTGAGAAATCTGTATGCAGGTCAGGAAGCAACAGTTAGAACTGGACATGGAACAACAGACTGGTTCCAATTAGGAAAAGGAATATGTCAAGGCTGCATATTGTCACCCTGCTTATTTAACTTCTATGCAGAGTACATCATGAGAAATGCTGGGCTGGAAGAAACACAAGCTGGAATCAAGATTGCCGGGAGAAATAGCAATCACCTCAGATATGCAGATGACACCACCCTTATGGCAGAAAGAGAAGAAAACTAAAGAGCCTCTTGATGAAAGTGAAAGAGGAGAGAAAAGTTGGCTTAAAGCTCAAACTTCAGAAAAGTAAGATCATAGCATCATATTCCATCACTTCATGGGAAATAGATGGGAAACAGCGGAAACAGCAGTGGCTGACTTTATTTTTCTGGGTTCCAAAATCACTGCAGATAGTGACTGCAGCCATGAAATTAAAAGACACTTGCTCCTTGGAAGAAGTTATGACTAACCTAGACAGCATATTAAAAAGCAGACTTTAGTTTGCCAACAAAGGTCCATCTAGTCCAAGCTATGTTTTTTCCAGTAGTTTTGTATGGATTTGAGAGTTGGACTATAAAGAAGGCTGAGCACTAAAGAACTGATACTTTTGAACTGTGGCATTGGAGAAGACTCTTGAGTGTCCCTTGAACTGCAAGGAGATCTAACCAATCCATTCTAAAGGAAATCAGTCCTGAATATTCATTGGAAGGACTGATGCTGAAGCTGAAACTCCAATATTTTGGCCACTTGATGGGAAGAACTGACTCAGAAAAGACCCTGATGCTGGAAAGTTTGAAGACAGGAGAAAAAGGGGATGACAGAGGATGAGATGGCATCAATAACTCAATGGACATGAGTTTGTAAACTCCGGGAGTTGGTGATGGACCAGGAAACCTGGTCTGCTGCAGTCCATGGGTCACAAAGATTTGGACACAGCTGAGCGGCTGAATTGACTGACTGACTGCTCTTTACATCAATCTACTCTTAAACCATGAACCAGTGAACAGAGGAAGTTTCAGTGATTCTTTTTTTTTTTTTTTTTGTCATATCTTGGGTCAGTTCATGAGCATTCTGACACTAGTCATTTCATGTTCAACATAAAGAGAGTGTGGCTAGTCTAGAGATTTCAAACATGGAAACTGATAGATCCATAAGTGGATGCACCTCCAAGGTACTCCTCAACATCTCAGCTTCTGGTCAAGAGTTCTATCTCTTGTGTCCTGATCTGTGATTACAATATAATGAAAAACCTTCTTCTCTGACCTTCCACCAACACTCCTGTCATAGCACCATCACTTTATCCTTTTCCCTTTCCCCTCTTGTGTTTGAAGAGTATATTTACATGTTCTAACCTGTGGGTGCCCCTGAGTACGAAAGTGCTTTCAGTACGTGACCTTTGTGGCAAATGCAGGTGACTCCTTGTTTCCCTTGTGGTGAAGATCGAGTGAACACTGGAGTGTGGAATATGGTGTCAGCTCTTTCCAGGTCATTCTCCCTCCAGCCTGCAGAAGAGCTCTTGGGAACCCTATACATTGCATGTGTTTGCTAACAACTTTCAGAGAGTAATGTCTAAGTGCATAATATAACCTGGTAGTGATGACATGGATATGGTGAGCTAATCCTCTCTCCCACAAAACTTCTGTTAGCTACTTTTTACTAAAACAGTAGTCTAAGAGATGAGGTCCACATTAGCAAATTGAGTTAAGGGCAGTTGAGAACAGTGTGAAATCTATGATGAGGGTGTGCTCTACACTGAATGTTTGGGCAAAGAGGTGTTATACCTCTGCCATCCTTTCAAAACCAAACATTGCAAAATATTTTAAAAGTATCTTTACTTTGGATGAATGAATGATATCCATCCTAACTTTCAATGTTCCCATTTATAGCTTCACAAAGCCCTTTCACACATATTCCTTCATTTTATCCTTGCAATGAGAGTAGCCATTGTCATAGACTCTAGCATTTAGTTAAGGAAAAGCCATATGCAGGGATACAGCCATTTGCGGTTAACCCACACGTCTCCTGGCCTCCTGCTCCTGTGCTGCTGCTGCTGCTGCTGCTCCTGTTAAGTCGCTTCAGTCGTGTCCAATTCTGTGCGACCCCATAAACGGCAGCCCACCAGGCTCCGCCGTCCCTGGGATTCTCCAGGAAAGAACACAGGAGTGGTTTGCCATTTCCTTCTCCAAGGCATGAAAGTGAAAAGTGAAAGTGAAGTCACTAAGTCGTGTCAAACTCCTGTTCTAGCCCCCCAAAATCTGTTGAGGAATAAGGGCTTGATGTGAAATGCTGCTCTCTTGGCAAGAGCACATAGTGACACTGTGTCCCTTTGGATTAAAAAAATCCAGAGAGATGAGACAGGAAATCTATCAACCCCTTGCCCAGTGATGGAGGGAAGTGATATCTACTCAGGTTAAATCAAGGGCAACGGACGTCTATTTGCTTCCAGGAAGTTCAGGCATTGAAAGAGTCGTTAGCATCCTATTCTATCTGAATCAAACACCTGCATTTACTTGCCTTGGATAATGAGGAAAAGTGGGGTCTCTTAAATATAACCCTTTGCTATAAATAGACAATCCATCTTAAATTTAATTATCGTCATTGTCGAAGTGCAGACATGAAGAGGCAAAGTCGTGTGGCAGACATACTCCTGGCTGGATGTGGGCGCCTGGCTCCAGTCGCAGCTCTGGTATTCATTAAGTGTGTGACCCAGGTTGATTAATTTCATATCTTCAGGCCCCGCTGTTCTCTGCAGCATGCATTTTCTACCCTTAATGGTTTTCAGTGCATCTTGCTTTTCCGTTCTTCCTGAGGCTGCCTTCACTCCAGACCTCACCTTTTCTTACACGGATTATCATAAGAAGCTTCTGTCTGATTGCTCTTTTCCCAGTTTCACCTCTTTAAGCCCCCAACCTCTGCTAAGTCTACCTTCTATATTGCTGTTAGCAGCAGCTGATGAAACATAAATCTCATGCTATCACCCTCTCAGTTAAAGTCTTCCAAGGGTTTTCTGCAGTTTCCACAAGAAGGTCCAAGCCTTTAGGTTGCCATAAAGAGAACTGCAGGATGGGGAGTGCCTGCTTATCGCCCTTTCTCAGGAAGCTTCCTACACTGCAATCGTTCCAAACCTACTGTATTTTCCCGTATGTGCCCATTCTCTTCAGCTCTGGATCTTATCCTTTTGTGTGTTATTTGCCCTCTGCCTTCCTTATGCATTTTCACTTGGCTCCTGCTCTCTTGTCATCCTCCAACAGGCTCAGGCATTGCCTTCTTCAGAAAGTCTCCCTGGATTTCTTGGTCTGGATCTGGGTCTGCCTGTTTGCAGATGTCACACCCTAAACAACAGTCCAGCATAAGTCTTTGCAGTAGATACTGATGGTCTGATGGTGACTGTTTCCCTTTCTGCCTCCAGCCACTCCTAATAAAATGTGGAGTTTTTTTTTTTTTTTTTTCAGGGGAAGGCCTGTGCTTTCATCTCTATTTCTTTGGCAAAGTACTTGGTACATGGCTGATGTGCAATAAATGAAAGCAAGATGAATAGATAAGAAATCTGGACTCCACCAGCCCATCTATTCATGACATTCTGTGAATCTATAATCACTCAAATTCATTTTGCATTCTAGAAAGTCACTGGTATGGAGTTTTATCTTCCTCTTTGATCCAAAAAAGAACACACACAGATACATGAATTAAATAATCTTTGCAGAATAGAGAGAAATGCTAAATTCAAAATCTGCATCTGATATCAAGCAGCCGCCAACACTACAACTCTCCACATCATTCCCCACCCCAGTCAGATTCAACATCCAGAGGAGTCATATAGAACAAGGATGTAGGTTAATAGATGCCAATTGAAGTTCAGTGAAGATAAAAACGAAGAATAATGAGTTTGAGTGCAAAGATGAAAATGAGAAATTGACAAATGGAAAATAACTCAGGATGACCAGAAATTAGATTCATGAACTATCAACTATTTTTTTTTCTCAAAGTCAAGATCAATAAACAGGAAAAAAATTAAAGAGAGAAAAAACATAAAAGATGCATATTTTAATACTTTATTTGGAAAACAAGGGGCACTGCAATTTGTGATAAGAAAGCAACGACCGAATTGTAAAGAGAAGGGAGTAAGTAATTTATAAATTATGCAAAGTGATTTCTGTCCCTAAATTTACCAGTAACTTCTATGTGATTCAGGTGGTTCCTTGATGTCTCTGGGCTTTTTGTTTGCCTTTACTTGTCCATGGACTAAAGGGGCTGATTTATATAATTTGGATTTCCTGCCATCTTAGCATTCTGTGAACCTGCAAACACCATATAGCAATAAACAATGACTCTAGGTGCATCGACACAGAAAATGGTTGATTCTCTTTAATGAAAAGAGGTGGAAAATTCACAGTAGGACTAGTTACCCCAAAGGATGTTTAAGGAAGAAGATGGAGAATATAAAACGTAGTTATTTGGGGATGCAGACAAACTTCGTATGAAGGAAACCTGGCTAGCTTCTGAAAGAAATAAGCTGGAAATTAACAAAGGAAATCAAGACCCAGTGAATCTCATCCTCAATCTAGTTCCTCAGAAGTCATGAGCCTGTCCAGGATCATGAATCTTCTTCATGCTACAAATGTCCGTGCTTTGATAACTGCTGGTGGTTCAGTCGGTAAAGGATCTGCTTGCAATTCAAGAGACCACCTGCAATGCAGGACACCTGGGTCCGATCCCTGGGTCAGAAAGATTCCCTGGAGAAGGAAATGACGACCTCACTCCAGTGTTCTTGCCTGGGAAAACCTTGGGCAGTGGGGCTTGAGGGGAGTGGGGCGTGTTACAGTCCATAGGGTCACAAGAATTGGAGATGGCTTAGCGACTATATCACCACCTCCACCAGAAACTACACAGATGGTCTGGTGCAATCCTCCTGTGGGAGTCATCTAAGTCCTGAGAAGGTGAGTGCTGCTCTGTTTCCTAATGCCACCTTTTCTCTTGCTCCCTGCTTGTTCCAATGGCAGGCTGTTTCTCCCACCCCATACCTTCCCACATACCCTCATGCCCTCTGAAATGGAGCAGAATGAGATCCCTGCAATCTTAGATAACAGACTTAAACGCCATGCCCCTTCCTCATCTTATTTAAATAGCTTTGATCTGCTCTCTCTCTCCTCTAAAGATGATAGCCAAATTATACAGCACAGCTTTTTATTCAGCCTCAACCAGAAATTAATATTTTGCAGCAATTTCTGAGTCCTTTAGTGGCCACCATTTTTATTTACAGAGACCATTAAAGAAAAAAAAAGAAAAAGAAGCCAACTGGTGGTTTGATTTGAACATGCCAAAAGACTGATCTTTTTTATTCCCCAAGGTTGTTGATAAACGTTAATTATCATGTTAAGATCTAAACATAATCATGGAAACTGCAATCACAGACTTAATAGCATCATTTGAGCCTTCACTGAATTACCTGTTTATGCTACATTTTCTCTGAAATCCTTTCTCAGTCTAACCTATGGTAAGCTTCTCACCATCTGTGGCGTGTGCCTCCCTTTAACAAACTGTTTTCTCTCTGGTTTCCTGCTTTTGAGCATTTGAATGCTGTCAGAGTAAAAGTTCTGATTTCCTGTCAGTTCATCTTTCTGTGATAAACAGCTGTGAGTGCGGTGCACAGGCTGTGATGGGAGATGCTTTTGTGTGATGTTCATTTTACTACAAAAAGACACATTTTCTTGATCCCCCACTTTTTAATATAAATTTAAATAAGAGTAGTTACTTATTATGAAGTTGCTACACGTTCTAAGCGCATAATAAAAAGAAACAGAGTGGGTGATATGTTCTGTATTTGCCTTAGAATAATAAGTAAACTGAAGTTTAAGATGAAAAAAAAAATGAAGGCAAAACGGTAATGGAACAAGTACGGAGAAAGTAAAAGATGAACATAAAAGTGAATCGGAAACTTAATTCGGTCTTCCTGGAAGATGATCCCTCCTTGAATTACCTTCACTGGATATGTACCTCACACCTATAACATGCTTGGGTGAGCAATTTTTCATTTCACTTTTTACATGTGCAAGTAAAATGAAGTTGCTTTGTTTCTATAGTTTCTTAGTTACATTTGAGTCCATCTGTTTGTAGCTCTGTGGCACTCTATTTAGCTCAACACTTCTACATCCACAAAGCTGGAAGAAATGATTTGTAATCAAAGACTTAGATATTTTAACAGGCTACCCCAAAATGCTTCTTCACAAATGTTATTGTCTTTGGATAGTCATGTAGCAGGCTTTTAGAATTTCATTTGCTAAATAAATTAACAAATATTACTTTATGTTATGCTGTTAAAGAAGACAGTATAGCAATTTAAGTTAGATGCTGCAATCTTGGGGTGGTTTTAAGTGTTATTTTAAAATTAACTCTATTGCAGATTTTTACTAGAACTCTGACAGAATTAACTTTTAGGTGATTCTGAATTATTTTTAACAATAAAAGTTCTATTTAATTGCAAGGACAGGTTATTTTAAACTTTCCTCTGGAGGAAAGAAATTTTGGCTCCTAAATTAATATTGCTATTACAGATAATTTGCTGAGACAGACAGCAGTGTTGAGGTTTTTACATGGTCTATGATACCCAGGAAACTTCATCTCTGGGTATCACTGCTAAAAACCACTTGACAATTTAGACTGGGCCCACAGGAGAGTCAGACTTTCATTCTATTGGGGTTGCTAAATGAACTAATGACATGGTAATGTTGCAAGGGGAACATTAAAATGCTAAGTTAAGGGATCAACTGTTGAGTATAATTAACACATAATGAGTGGTTCCAAATTCATGTTATCAGCTCCCTTTCTTAAAGAAATCAGCACACATTTGCTAGTTTATTTGCGTCCGTATGCAATTGAAGTCAATAGTGAATACATTTTATACGCTACAGATGTTTATGACAATTTTACTGAAAGAACACAGGAATGTTTAAATTTAAATCCTGGTTCTTCCAGTTGCAAGCTCTGCTGTCTTTGACAATTTACTTAACATCCCCAAGTCTCGGGTACCATTTGTAAAATCATATCCAGGACAGCTCTCTTGAAGGACTTCTTTGAGAATTAGCATTACTAAATATGGGTACATAGAACAGTGCTTGACAGGTAGCAGATTCTTCATAAGCTTTATTTCTTTTCTATAATTCTTATTGTTCTTTCTACAGTGCATCTAAATTAGCTTGACTTACATGCATCATATTTTTGTTCTGAATTGTGCCATTCAGAGAGTATATAATGATGATTATTATTTGACTTGAAACCATTTTCACTGTGCTCGTATGGAGAATTTTATACTCTATTGCTTACTACTGCTTAACTTGATCAAGTGAATTTTTATAACAGAGGATACAAAAATCTGAGAACTTTATAGTTTTCCCAAATTAAACAAAGTCACTATGAATATCATTAATTATATTTATTTTATTTAGAAAAAGTTACTTCACACAAATGAAAATAATATTATTATTATTTTTTAATTCAGGAAAGCTTTGGCCTGGGCATTGAAATGTATTCATTTCCTAAAACAGCCGTTTTCTCAGGACTGGTCCTTTAGGATCTGGTGCACGGGCGGGCTACAGTCTATGGAGTTGCAGAGTCAGACATGACTGAGTGACCACGTGCACACACACACGCATTGGGAAATAGCCAAGGGCTGCCATGTAATACCAGTTTAATCACTTTTAAAAATGAATTTTAAAATTAATTCCATATGGAGTGATTGGTATGCCCAACATTACTCTTTATTTTTATTTCAGTTCAATCCAGTCACTCAGTCGTGTCCGACTCTTTGTGATCCCATGAATCGCAGCACACCAGGTCTCCCTGTCCATCATCAACTCCCCGGAGTCCACCCAAACCCATGTCCATCGAGTCAGTGATGTCATCTCATCCTCTGTCGTCCCCTTCTCCTCCTGTCCCCAGTTTTTCCCAGCATCAGGGTCTTTTCCAGTGAGTCAGCTCTTCGCACCAGGTGGCCAGAGTATTGGAGTTTCAGCTTCAACATCAGCCCTTAATATTTTCAATTTTTAAATCCTTAAGTGAAGCCCTTTGTATTGATGGGCAGAAGAGGAAGTTTAGTTTTATGTTCTTCCTTCATAGCTGATTTATTTGACCCTCAGTGTGTCCATCAACCACTGCTCCCCCGCCACACTAATTTTAATTCTGACAGCTCTGCACACGAGCACTCACGCACTCTCTCCACTCCCAGCTCCACTCTCAATGTTCTCCAAATGATTAGGAATGGACTTTTTGTTTTGGAAGTCGCTCAGTCACGTCTGACTCTTTGCGACCCCATAGACAGCACAGCCCAAGGAATTCTCCAGGCCAGAATACTGGCGTTCCCTTCTCCAGGGGATCCTCCCAACCCAGGAACGGCACCCAGGTCTTCTGCACTGCAGGTGGATTCTTTACCAGCTGAGCCACCAGGCTGGAGGCTATCATAAATTTTCAAAAATGTAAACATTAACACATCAACCCCACTTCAAGTAAGCCTCTGTACTCCTCAAGTACTAGTACTCTTCTGTCTTCAGCCTGGATTTCTAAGTCTTTATTATAAAAGTACTCAGAGCAGAGACATTTTGTAATGGTTCTCAAATTTCACAGCGCTGCTTCTAACTCCCTGAATCAGAGTTACCTGTGATGCTTATAGGAAAAAAAATATAAATATAAATATATATATACACACACACACATGTATTTTGGTCACACTGCCACCACCTGATACAGAATCTCTAAGGAGGCTTGAATTTGCATATTTGATGAGCTCATTTTAACATATAATTGTATTTATTTGTTTCTTTATTTGTCTGTTTTTGGCTGTGCTGGGTCTTTGTTGCTGCGCGGGCTTGTGGCAAGTGGCAGCCACTCTCTAATAGCGGTGCTCAGACTTTCCACTGCAGCGGCTTCTCCTGCTGCAAAGTACGGCTTCTGAGGCACATGGGCTTCAGCAGTTGTGGCGAGCGTAGCAGTCGCCGCTCCCAGGCTCCGCAGCGCAGGCTCCGCAGCACAGGCTCAGCAGTCGTGGCGCACGCGCTTAGTTTCTCCACGGCACGTGGGATCTTCCCAGACCAGGGAGTGAACCTGCGTCTCTTGCACTGGCAGATGGATTCTTTGCCATGGAGCCATCAGGGAAGCCCCTCTCTATGTGTGTTTTTTTTCTTTGTTAAAATTTTTATTTATTATTATTACTTTACAATATTGTATTGGTTTTGCTTTGATTGTGCACATTCAATCTGGGAAACCTCTGAGATGGGGGATACCCTTTGTAAACAACAAAACCACCCATGACAAAATAAGAACTCCAGCTCCTTCTGCAAATACCATGAGAAAAGTATCTGAAGCCAGCCAGGGCTCATGTGAGCATAAATCACAAACATGTGCAATTCCGTATTTCTCCTGAGATAACTGAAGGCTGATAACTGAGGGCTTAATTTTGAATTAAAAGTGTTAAGTTTCAGTTAGATTTACTTGTGCATTAAAAAATACTGTTGCAGTTTTTGAAGTAATTAACAAATTTGCTTAAGCTAATATTTTATTAATTTGCAGGATTTTCATTATAATCGTGTATATGTTTTCTATTTTCTCCATTAATGCAATTAAATAATAATATTAATTAAGCATTTACAATATACAGAAACTGCTATTAGCATTTTACATGCATTATCACACTTGCTTCTTCCAACAGAGCTGTCTCAGTATTCTGCATGGGAAACTGGGATTTGGTAAGACCCCTTAAATTGTAGCTAATACATGCCAAAACTAGAATTCTCACCCAAGTTCTATATGATTTAACATGTCATGTTTTGTATTTTATGCATTAAATTATCATTTCCTCTTCAGATGGTAAGTTTCTAAAAGCAGGAGCTCTGTTGTCTCTAGCTTTATATCCTCTTTACATGATCAATATTAACATCATGA
The DNA here is from genome assembly GCA_917880005.1 of Nanger dama. Taxonomy (NCBI): domain Eukaryota; kingdom Metazoa; phylum Chordata; class Mammalia; order Artiodactyla; family Bovidae; genus Nanger; species Nanger dama. The sequence continues at coordinate 4,871,024 of CAKJTW010000003.1, read as the reverse complement.
ATGCCATGTGGTATCAACTATGACAAGAAGGGAAATATTTACCAACTCCATTCAGAATAAACCTCTCCTCAAATCCTATCTTGTAATCATATAGGATTACACTCAGTGTGGTTTTGTATCTATAGATTTAGTTTATGGGAATGATGACTGCCTGTTTTATCTACTTCCTCCATATAAATAATCATATGATAATAGTAATAGTAAAATGAAGGTTGATACACCCAATTAACAAGCTAGCAATTATGGTTAAAAGACATGTCAAGATAAATGCTCATAATACAGTAAAACCTAAGTCAATGGATTCAATCTGATTTAATTAATTGTGTGGTTAGTGCTCAAAATCCCACATGCTTTCTTTCATTTAATATCTATGTTAATAATATTTCATCTAGAAGCACTTTGTTTCAATAAGTAATTGATTAAAGTGACTAAGTGATTGGGAACGTAGAATTAAAATAAGATGCAAACATGAGTGATTTAAATCCACCTTGATGGTACTTGATGTATACTTAGTGAAATTTGCCTAAAAGCAAAGCTTTTGCTTTATTGGTTCTGAGTTAGAAAGAAATTCTTAAAGTCAAAAGATACAGTTTCAACTGTGGCGACCTAAACAGGAACAAATCTGAAAGAGGAGATACATGTATATGAATAACTGTTTCACTCTGTTGTACAGCAGAAATTAACACATTGTAAATCAATTATACTCCAATAAAAATTAACTTTTTTGAAAAATAGATATAGACTCAATCTTGAAGCAATCCAAGTAACTATCCAAGATACTCAAGAAAATAGTCTCTAGATAAATTTTTAAGTACACAATACTTTATTGCTAATTATGGGTACAATGCTTTACATCAGATTTACCCATTGAACAATATACTTTTATTCCTATCTTGTAATAATCACTGTTGCATTCTGTTTCTGTAACCTTGGCTACTTCAGATGCCTCATATGAGAAGAACCATGCAGTGTCTGTCCTCCTGTGACTCGCTTAGTTCAGTTAGCATAATATCTTCCAAGTGCATCTGTGTTGTCACAAATCATAGAGGATTTTTTCTATGAGAATTTTCTCTATTTTTCATTGGGAAATAATTTCAATTATTTTGGATATTCACCCAGAAGAAGGATTGGTGGTTTATGTGGTAATCATATGTTGAATTTTGAAGGGAACCTCCATTCTGCTTTCTGTAGCTGCGGAATCAATTTACATTTCCACCAACAGTGCGCAAGGGTTCCAATATCTACACTTGATATCTCTTTTTTGCAATAGTTATCCAAATAGGTTTAAAACTCATTTGATTTGCATTTTCCTGATTGACGTTGAATATTTTTGTGTATATCTGTCGGACTTTGTATGTCTTCTTTGGTGAAATGTCTATTCAAGTTCTTTGCCATTAATCGGGTTATGTGGGGGGGTTGCTTTTGAGTTATTGCTATATTTTGGAAGTATATATGGCTTGCAAATATTTGCTCCTATCCCATAGATTACCAGTTAATCCTGTTAACGGTTTCTTCCATGTGTACAGCATTTTCGCTTGATGTAGTCCACCTAAGTATTTTTGTTTTTATTGCCTGTGCTTTTGTTACGTCATGTTAAAGAAACCATTTGTGAAGAGGGTAGTTATCATGGTAAGTGCTTCTTACCACAGAACAAACAAACAACACATAAAAATCCAAAGTGACAGGGAAAAATTTGGACGTGATAAATGTGTTTATTATACCTGGATTGTAGTGATGGTAACAAACGGATACATATGTCTGAACTCACCAAATTGCATCCATTAGTTGCTTGCAGTTTTTATATAAAAATTATACCTTCATAAAGAATCTGGGGTTGGAGAAGGAAATGGCAACCCACTCCAGTATTCTTGCCTGGAGAATCCCAGGGACGGGGGAGCCTGGTGGGCTGCCATCTATGGGGTCTCACAGAGTCGGACACTACTGAAGCGACTCAGCAGCAGCAGCAGCAGCAGCAGCAAAGAATCTGTGGAGATTTAAGAAAATAGCCATTAGAAAACAGTCAGTTTTAAAAGTTTTGACATCTTTTTCCCTTCACTCAGATCATAATCTAACCTACCAAGTTCTCATATGAGTCAGTTCATTCAACCTACTCTAGCTGGTTATCATAGGGGAGGAACTCGTTTCCCGTCTTCCCTTCTACGTTTTCGACTGGACAAATAAGTTGACTTAGAACAACAGGAAAAAAATTAATTTCATACATATGAGAGTTTATTTAAAAAAAAAAAAAAAAAGGAGGCTCAGGGAAGTGACCACAGCAGGTAGCTTTGTCAAGACAAAAGAGTTTGAGAGAAGAGGTAGAGAATTTGCGAGGAAGTAACAAGTTTAGTTAATATAGGCTTGTTAGCCCTGAATCCTCCGTCTCTGGTGGTGAGGACACTGTATGCCCTCCTGGTATAGGGAGTATAGTTTACACACAGGAGATTTATTCCCTACATTCAGTGAGACAAAGAAAAGTCAGAGTGTCCTTCTTATATTGGCTGTTCCTTAAGTAACTTTAATTCAAAAAAATCAGTATATCAAAGTGGCATATTTTGAAGTGGTATACTTTGCTTCTCACTATATGTGCAGCAACAAGAGTAAAGTTATATTGCTGATCAGCATTGAATTGCTTAAAAGTATTATCAGGATTTAGCCAATGGCCTAGTGCATTTTTATTAACCCGTCAGATATCTAGCATTGTCTGGTACAATGCTTGCATTAATGGCTCCCTCTAATCATACTGTTCATCCTACAGTTTTACCCTGCACTCCCCTCTCACTCTGAAGCCAGCTCAACCATGAGACTTGCTTTGGCCAAAAGGGTATTAGCAGGCTTGACACAAACAGAGACTTGAAAAATCTCTTGCACATTTACACTCCTAGTTTTTGCTTCTCTACAATCACCATCATAATGGGTTTGAACAAACCCAGAAATAAGCCTGAGCTATCCTGCTAGAGGATGAAGGGCACATGGCAAACAGACAAATAACTTTGGCAAAAGCCACAGACACGTGTGAGAATGAAGCCAAGATGAGCAAAGCCACCTAACCCACCTTCAGCTGATGGTGGATAACAGTCAAGTCCTCCTGGCCCTGAGGGCCATGAGAAATATTAGTGAAGAACCAGTGGTTCAAGCTACTTTGCTTGGGGGTCTTAGCATTAACAACTAATTGATATACATAAAATATATGTTGGACTATAAAGACTTGGACTGTGGAGAAAGCTGAGTGCTGAAGAACTGATGCTTTTGAACTGTGGTGCTGGAGAAGACTCTTGAGAGTCTCTTGGTCTTCAAGGAGACCCAACCAGTCCATCCTAAAGGAGATCAGTCCTGAATCTTCATTGGAAGGGCTAATGTTGAAGCTGAAACTCCAATACTTTGGCCACCTGATGCAAAGAGAAGATTCATTTGAAAAGACCCTGATGCTGGGAACGATTGAGAGCAGGAGGAGAAGGTGACGACAGGGGATAAGATGGTTGGATGGCATCACTGACTCAATGGATATGGGTTTGGGTGGACTCCAGGAGTTGGTGATGGACAGGCAGGCCTGGAGTACTGCAGTCCATGGGGTCGCAAAGAGTTGGATACGACTGGGCTGCTGAACTGATACACAAAGTGACCCTTTATGAAGGATATTTGAATTATGCCAATTGCACAAGCCCTCTGTTTTGCTTGTGAATGCAGATGTGAGGAGGACGCCAAAGTGCATACAGGTCAATACAAGACTTGAGATTCCCAGTGCACCTAAGGGGTTGAGAAGGGTTGTAAGATAATATAAATCAGGAGAATCAGAGTACCTAAATTGTTGGGATGAATATCCTCCTGTAGCAGTCATAGATGTATAAGGATTGAACTTACGGGTTAAGTCAGGAAAGGATGATTTCATCATCAAATTTGTTGATAATGAAAGAATAACAACATCAGAATAGATTTTGTATTAGTTAGCAATACACAAATAAGTTATGTTCATGCTCTATAGATAAATGATTTTGCATAATTGTTTCAACCTTAGTAACAGAAATTATAAAATTTGGCTGTTCTCTTTAAAAAAATTCCTTAGCCTCTGCCCTCTACTGAAAATAGTTGCTGGCATTTTGTCATTCTAGTTTTAAACCAAGCTGAAAATGGATATTTAATTATGCTTTTGCAGTTTTTTTTTAAAATCTTGTAGCCAAAAGCAAATACGGCATCAGATTTGTTATGAAAGATTTTAGCCACACCTGGCAATGTTTTCTTTTGCCTCAGCTACTTCTTGATTACAAATTTATAGAAGACAAGTGCAAAAACCCAGTTGCAAGGCTTGATATAATCAATTATAAGCTGCATGACCTTGAGCAATTAACTTCATTTCCACTTGACTTCGTTCCTCATCAGGAAGATGAGAGAGCAAGACCAATAATCCTTTATCTCAGTGACTCTAAGAAGCACATTGCAGATTTAAGAATATGGGACTTATAGCTAGGCAGATACAGTCCAAACCCTAGCTCAACCATTCACAATATGGTATTGAGCATTTTAACTACTGAGCTCCTCATTTCTCACTTGCAAAATGTTGGAGAAGACTCTTGAGAGTCCCTTGGACTACAAGGAGATCAACCCTGAATATTCACTGGAAAAACTGATGCTGGACTCCAATATTTTGGCCACCTACCTGATGAGAAGAGTCAACTCATTGGAAAAGACTGTGATACTGGAAACAATAGAAGGCAGGAGAACAGGATGAAAGAGGATGAGATGGTTGGAGGACATCATTAATTCAATGGACATGAGTTGGAGAAATCTTCAGGAGATGGTGAAGGACAGGGAAGCCTGGCATACTGCAGTCAATGGGTTCACAAAGAACTGGACATGGATGAGTGAGTGCACAACAGCAAAAATGAGAATAATAGATACTTAAGAGTTACTGAATTAATTAAATGGACTAAGACACTCTTGTCTTCAATGTTGTGAAACTTGAGTCTTCAAAAAGAAGACCCTTGATGAATACCATGTCTCATCTCGGCCCTGATATTTTGAGAAATAAGACAAGAAGTGGATATGGAGACTAACATGTACTTTAATGTTGTTGGAAAGAGAGTATCTTTGAGAGACAGCCAAATGAGTCTCCTACGTAAACCCACAAACTGGACGAGGTTTACCCATGAACCACAGGCAGAGCTGAAGAAGAGCACAAGGCAATCATGAATGAGAGTCCAGGTAACATTAGTAGAGCAGGAAGAGGAAACTCAAGATTCAGGGAAGAATCGGCTCCCATATAAAATAAACGACAGAGATGAGTCAAACACGGACAACTCACAAATAATTTTATAAGTCATTTTCTCTTCCCGAGGTCAAGTCAAGATGAGGGAAAGGGAAGAGAGGCCTATGATTGCACTGACCAAAATCTCTATCAAGGAGGAAAGCTTCAGCATAGATTAGAAGTGGTGATGGCTTAGGTGCTAAGTTGTGTCCAACTTTTGCAACACCACAGGTTGTAACCCACCAAGCTTCTCTGTCCGTGGGATTTCCCAGGTAAGAATAATGGAGTGGGTTTCCTTCTCCAGGGGATCTTCCTGACCCAAGGACTGAACCCAGGTCTCCTGCCTTGCAAGGAATTCTTTACTGACTGATCCACAAGGGAAGGTTAGAAGTATATCTAGACCATAATGAGCAGCCCACATCCAGTACTTATTATGATGATTTTGTTTTGAAATGTTACATTAATTTTCGGAGAAGGCAATGGCAGCCCACTCCAGTACTCTTGCCTGGAGAATCCCATGGACAGAAGAGCCTGGTAGGCTGCGGTCCATGGGGTCGCGAAGAGTCGGACAGGACTGAGTGACTTCTCTTTCACTTTTCACTTTCATGCACTGGAGAAGGAAATGGCACCCCACTCCAGAGTTCTTGCCTGGAGAATCCCAGGGACAGGGGAGCCTGGTGGGCCGCAGTCTATTTTAGAGCACCAGAATTTTATTTAGATCACTTCCATCCATAGTTACTTTCATTTACATACAGAAATGGGCAGTTGAGACCTGTTGAGTTAACTGTCTGATGAGTTGTCTCTTTGCAGACATACTTCTTTCCAGAATACTTAGTAAAGGCCTGTCCAAGGTACTAAAGTTCACCTAATGTTATTCCTACACTTTCGATTTTAATTGGAAAGACAATCCTTATGAGACTATTTTTGTAGCATTATACACTAGTGTATCTCAAAAATCTGTAATGAAAATAGACTCAATGGCAAAGGATTAAAATAGTAATGAAATGTGGTCCAGAACGTTGGGTACAAATATATTAAAAATTATCAGAAGTTACTGTGTGCTAGTCTTGTATATGAGACCAAGACTGCCTCAGCTTTTAAATTTTAGGAGACATATACAAATTCACAAAAACAAATTCTCATATTCAAAAAGACAGTGTTTGGAATTGTCATTAGTCAGAGCAAAAGTAAAATGAATTGGTTGCAGAAGAATCTGAAATTTTTGCCTATGTTCTCAACAGAAAAGTCTAAAATATTTATACTATAGCTATATTAATGTTGTTGAAAAAAATCTCACATTGGATCCCTGACTTAATTTTTCCTAGTTTCAACTCCTCTGAAGTGAAGTAACATTTTCTCTTCCTACTGCAAGTATGTACCATGAGGCGGCATTAGGACGGTCAGTAGGGAAATGCTTTCCGTAAGTACAACTAGTACTAACAGATACTTGAAACTACTTTCACATGTGTTTTCAAACTGTTTTTCTGAACGTTTCCTGTATCCTTCACTTTTATTCTACTTATAATGATGTGAAGACATCTTTACAAATTCACACAAAGTGTGATAGGAAAACTGTCCAGTGAATATTGTTGAATAATCCATATGAAACCAGTTAGGAAGTACCATATAATAAAGGACTGTTACCCAGACTACCTGGCAGGTTTGTGAGGGGTTGATGGAGTGGGGAGGAGAGACCCTGACTGAGTTCCTGATTCAGTGCCCTAAACATTCAGTTCAGATCAGTTCAGTCACTCAGTTGTGTCCGACTCTTTATGACCCCATGAATCACAGCACGTGAGGCTTCCCTGTCCATCACTAAACCCCAGAGTTCACTCAGATTCACATCCATCAAGTCAGTGATGCCATCCAGAAATCTCATCCTCTGTCGGCCCTTCTCTTCCTGCCACTAATACCTCCCAGCATCAAAGTCTTTTACAATGAGTCAACTCTTCACATGAGGTGGCCAAAGTACTGGAGTTTCAGCTTTAGCATCATTCCTTCCAAAGAACACCCAGGGCTGATTTCCTTCAGAATGGACTGGTTGGATCTCCTTGCAGTCCAAGGGACTCTTAAGAGTCTTCTCCAACACCACAGTTCAAAAGCATCAATTCTTCAGCGCTCAGCCTTCTTCACAGTCCAACTCTCACATCCATACATGACTACTGGAAAAACCATAGCCTTGACTAGTCGGATCTTAGTTGGCAAAGTGGTGTCTCTGCTTTTGAATATGCTATCTAGGTTGATCATGGCTTTCCTTCCAAGGAGTAAGCGTCTTCTAATTTCATGGCTGCAATCACCATTTGCAGTGATTTTGGAGCCCCGAAAAATAAAGTCTGACACTGTTTCCACTGTTTCCCCATCTATTTGCCATGAAGTGATGGGACCGGATGCCATGATCTTCCTTTTCTGAATGTTGAGCTTTAAGCTAACTTTTTTCCTCTCTTCTTTCACTTTCATCAAGAGGCTTCTTAGTTCCTCTTCACTTTCTGCCATAAGGGTGGTGTCATCCGCATATCTGAGGTGACTGATATTTCTCCCGGCAATCTTGATTCCAGCTTGTGTTTCTTCCAGTCCAGCGTTTCTCATGATGTACTCTGCATAGAAGTTAAAGAAGCAGGGTAACAATATGCAGCCTTGATGTACTCCTTTTCCTATTTGGAACCAGTCTGTTGTTCCATGTCCAGTTCTAACTGTTGCTTCCTGACCTGCATACAGATTTCTCAAGAGGCAGGTCAGGTGGTCTGGTATTCCCATCTCTTTCAGAATTTTCCCCAGTTTATTGTGATCCACACAGTCAAAGGCTTTAGCATAGTCACTAAAACAGAAATAGATGTTTTCCTTGAACTCTCTTGCTTTATCCATGATCCAGCAGATGTTGGCAATTTGATCTCTGTTTTCTCTACCTTTTCTAAAACCAGCTTGAACATCAGGAAGTTCATGGATCATGTATCACTGAAGTCTGGCTTGGAGAATTTTGAGCATTACTTTACTAGCATGTCAGATGAGTGCAATTGTGTGGTAGTTTGAGCATTCTTTGGCATTGCCTTTTTGGGGATTGAAATGAAAACTGACCTTTTCCAGGCCTATGGCCACTGCTGAGTTTTCCAAACTTGGTGGCATATTGAGTGCAGCACTTTCACAGGATCATCTTTCAGGATTTGAAATAGCTCAACTGGAATTCCATCACCTCCACTAGCTTTGTTCGTAGTGATGCTTTCTAAGGCCCACTTGACTTCACATCCCAGGATGTCTGGCTCTAGATGAGTGATCACACCATCGTGATTATCGGGGTCTTGAAGATCTTTTTTGTACAGTTCTTCCATGTATTCTTGCCACCTCTTCTTAATATTTTCTACTTCTGTTAGGTCCATACCATTTCTGTCCTTTATCGAGCTCATCTTTGAAAGAAATGTTCCTTTGATATCTCTAATTTTCTTGAAGAGATCTCTAGTCTTTCACATTCTGTTGTTTTCCTCCATTTCTTTGCATTGATCACTGAAGAAGGCTTTGTTATCTCTTCTTGCTATTCTTTGGAATTCTGCATTGAGATGCTTATATCTTTCCTTTTCTCCTTTGCTTTTAGCTTCTGTTCTTTTCACAGCTGTTTGTAAGGCTTCCCCAGACAGCTATTTTGCTTTTTTGCATTTCTTTTCCATGGGGATGGTCTTGATCCCTGTCTCCTGTACAGTGTCACGAACCTCATTCCATAGTTCATCAGGCACTCTGTGTATCAGATCTAAGCCCTTAAATCTATTTCTCACTTCCACTGTATAATCATAAGGGATTTGATTTAGGTCATACCTGAATTGTCTAGCAGTTTTCTCTACTTTCTTTAATTGAGTCTGAATTTGGTAATACGGAGTTTATGATGTGAGCCACAGTCAGCTCCTGGTCTTGTTTTTGTTGACTGTATAGAGCTTCTCCATCTTTGGCTGCAAAGAGTATAATCCATCTGATTTCGATGTTGACCATCTGGTGATGTCCATGTGTACAGTCTTCTCTTGTGTTGTTGGAAGAGGGTGTTTGCTATGACCAGTGCATTTTCTTGGCAAAACTCTATTAGTCTTTGCCCTGCTTCATTCTTCATTCTAAGGCCAAATTTGCCTGTTACTCCAGATGTTTCTTGACTTTCTACTTTTGCATTCCAGTCCTCTATAATGAAAAGGACATCTTTTTTGGGTGTTAGTTCTAAAAGGTCTTGTAGGTCTTCATAAAACCATTCAACTTCAGCTTCTTCAGCATTACTGGTTTGGGCATAGACTTGGATAACTGTGATATTGAATGATTTGCCTTGGAGACGAACAGAGATCATTCTGTCATTTTTGAGACTGCATCCAAGTACTGCATTTCAGACTCTTTTGTTGACCATGATGGCTACTCCATCTCTTCTGAGGGATTCCTGCCTGCAGTAGTAGATATAATGTTCATCTGAGTTAAATTCACCCATTCCAGTCCATTTTAGTTCACTGATTCCTGGAATGTCAGTGTTCACTCTTGCCATTTCTTGTCTGACCACTTCCAATTTGTCTTGATTCATGGAACTGACATTCCAGGTTGCTATGCAATGTTGCTCTTTACAGCACTGGACCTTGCTTATATCACCTGTCACATCCACAGCTGGGTATTGTTTTTGCTTTGGCTCCATCCCTTCATTTTTTCTGGAGTTATTTCTCCACTGATCTCCAGTAGCATATTGGGCACCTACTGACCTAGGGAGTTCCTCTTTCAGTATCCTATCATTTTGCCTTTTCATACTGTTCATGGGGTTCTCAAGGCAAGAATACTGAAGTGGTTTGCCATTCCCTTCTCCAGTGGACCACGTTCTGCCAGCCCTTTCCACCATGACCCGCCCATCTTGGGTTGCCCCACCAGCATGGCTTAGTTTCATTGAGTTAGACAAGGCTGTGGCACTTCTGTGATTAGATTGACTCGCTTTCTGTGAGTATGGTTTCAGTGTGTCTGCCCTCTGATGCCCTCTTGCAACTCCTACCATCTTACTTGGGTTTCTAAAATCTTGGGCATGGGGTATCTCTTCACGGCTGCTCCAGCAAAGCGCAGCTGATTCTCCTTACCTTGGATGTGGGGTATCTCCTCACCGCTACCCTTCCTGACCTTCAACGTGGGATGGCTCCTCTAGGCCCTCCTGCACCCGCGCAGCCACCACTCCTTGGACGTAGGGTTGCTCCTCCAGGCCACTGCCCCTGGCCTTGGGTGTGGGGTTGGTCCTCCCGGCCACCGCCCTGAACATTAACAGCACTCAAATCACAGATAGGGATAGAGAGAGAATTAAGCTTACCAATCATTCTCTAGTTTCCAGTTGAGCTTCTTTCTTGTGACATCCTATGAAGAGGGAGGAGAATGCAGGCCCACTGTTCTATTTTTTGTAATTATTTTTTACTGGAGCAGAGTGGCTTTATGATGCTGTGTTAGTCTCTACTGTACTGCAAAATGAGTCAGCATGCCCCTCTCTTTTGGACTTTCTCCCCATTCAGGCCACCTCAGTGCAGTAAGGAGAGCCCCCTGTGCTGCACAGCATCTTCTCATCAGCTGTCTCTTTTATACATAGTATCAATACTGTTTATGTGTCAGTTGCAATCTCCAACTTCTCCAGGATTCTTCAATATGCACAAATTGATCAATGTGGTATGCCATGTTAGCTGCTCTGCTCTTTCTGTAACCAATAAACGTTTCCTCAAATCTTACAAAAGCTGCCATAAGAAGAAAGTGCATATGGTAAGTGAAAAGAAAATTATGTTATATTAGCAACGATTATTTTAGCAAGGGTAGGCCAGGGTTTCCAGTCCCACAGAGCTACAACAGCCCTAGGCAGAAGAGAGAAGAGGGAAATAAAGGTCTTTTCTTCCCTACTGTATATTAAAGCTATGAAGATGCCTTTTGATAGGAGGACACACTACAATTTTGTTTTAATGTCTTCCGTAGAATGGTGCCATTTAGTTCAGCTTTTAATGTGGCCTTAAATTACTATTTTATTACCCTTGTTGACATTCTGGAAGCATGAAATTAGCAAATCACATTAAAGAAGCAAGCAAAAAGAGCAAGAAACCTTAGCCTAGGTCAACAATGCCAGCATAAGCGACATATTGGAATACTATTCTTACCTTAAAACATCGAGCATATATCCACTTGAAGACTTCTTTCTCCATAGCTGATGAATTAGTTTTATGAATAATTGCATATTCCATTACATTGCAAATGCATGCACTCATAGTGACCTTGAACAATGCTTTGTGCTGTGCGGGAGAAAAAATATAGCTTGTGATTCTTTTGCTTCCTTCTGAGAAATAAGATTCCTCTTGACCCCACTTGATGAAAATACCGTGTTCTTAAAACACTTGTCAAAAAAAAAAACAACTCGTCAATATCTTTGTTGCTCCACCCAGAAGGTACTTCCTTCTGTTATACTACAGCAATGACTATTTTATTTCAAACAAAAACAATTTCATAGTTACAAAGTGAAAACTATTTCAATCAAGATACCTTTAGTCTATTATAATTCAAATATGTGGCTTACTCATGTATTTTTTTTTAATCAAATTAAAGCAGTAATATGAAAACATTACTATAGTTACCTGTTCAGGTATTATAAAATAAAAAATATAGCTTCATATTTTCATTTCAGTGTATGACAGTCTCTAGATCCATCCATGTCTCTGCAAATAATCTGAGCGCCAAAGAATTGATGCTTTTAACTGTGGTATTGGAGAAGACTCTTGAGAGTGCCTTGGACTGCAAGGAGATCCAACCAGTCCATTCTGAAGGAGAGCAGGTCTGGGATTTCTTTGGAAGGACTGATGCTAAAGCTGAAACTCCAGTACTCTGGCCACCTCATGTGAAGAGGTGACTCATTGGAAAAGACCTTGATGCTGGAGGAATTGGGGGCAGGAGGAAAAGGGGATGACAGAGGATGAGATGGCTGGATGGCATCACTGACTCGATGGACGTGAATCTGAGTGAACTCCGGGAGTTGGTGATGGACAGAGAGGCCTGGCGTGCTGCGATTCATGGGGTCATAAAGAGTCGGACATGACTGAGCAACTGGACTGAACTGAACTGATAGTGGGATAAAGGGCAGGCTTTTTATAGCATAGCTTTTTAAAAGTTTTGGTTCTTTGACAGCCATTTCCCCTTTCTAACTGTGTCCTAATTTCGTTATGAGAAATTAGCCCTTCCTCATGGAATTAGGCTGGTGAGATTGTGATTAGAGTTTCGGAAAGGAGACTGAAATTAGGCTAATCTGATGGCTTATCATTCGGTTTGAATTTTGAGTAAGAAAAATCAGAGCCTGTGAAGTCCTGATGTTGTCTCTCTCTCTCTCTAATTGGGGATATATTTGCAGTTTAATGTTGCACAATGGAATGAGTCAGCTATAAGTAAATATAGACCTGGGGCTCCCCAGGTGGCACGGGGTAAAGAACCCCCCTGCCTGTGCAGAAGGCATCAGAGATGCAAGTTCGATCCCTGGGTTGGGAAGATCCCTGGAGGAAGCATGGCCAGCCACTGCAGTATTCCTGCCCGGAGAATCACATGGACAGAGAGGCCTAGCAGGCTGCTGTCCATGGGGTGCAGAGCGTCGGCACACGACTGAAGCAGCCGAGCGCACAGGCACACGCACACAGACGCCCCCTCCTCTTGGCCGGCCCTCCCACCCTCCTCTCAGCCACCTGAGTCCTCGCAGAGCGCTGAGCTGGGCGCCCTGCACTACACAGCAGGTCCCCACTCGCTGTCTATGTGACACATGCTGATGTGCATGTGGCAATCCCCCGTTCCCCAGTCCTTCCCGCCCTCCCCTCACCTGCCCCATGCCCGCATGCCTGTCCTCTGTCTGCCTCTCCATTCCTGCCCTGCAAATAGACTCACTCGTACCATTCTCCTAGATTCCACATACATGCATTAATGCACAATATGTGTTTTTCTCTGTCCAGCTTACTTTATTCTACATGATAGATTCTGGGTCCATCCGCAGCTCTACAAATGACCCATTCCCGATCCTTTTATGGCTGGTGATATTCCACTGTACGAATCCACCACATCTTATTGGTCCATTTCTCTGTTGATGGACATTTGGTTGCTTCCACTTCCTGGTAACTGTGAGCATTGCTGCAGCGAACACTGGGACACAAGTGTCTTTTTTTTAATATAATTTTTTTTTTTTAATTGGAGGTTAATTACTTTACAATATTGTATTGGTTTTACTATACATCAACATGAATCCGCCACAGGTATACATGATGTTCCCCATCCTGAATCCGCCTCCCGCCTCCCTCCTCCCTCCCCGCACCATCCCTCTGGGTCGTCCCAGTGCACCAGCCCCAAGCATCCAGTGTCCTGAATCAGACCTGGACTGGCGATTTGTTTCATATATGATATTATACATGTTTCAATGCCATGCTCCCAAATCATCCCGCCCTTCCCCTCTCCCACAGAGTCCAAAAGACTGTTCTATTCATCTGTGTCTCTTTTGCTATCTTGCATACAGGGTTATCGTTACCATCTTTCTAAATTCTGTATATATGTTAGTTCTTTTTGAATTGTGGTTTTCTCAGGCATATGCCCAGTAAGGGGAAAATAGATATTTCTTTGAAGAAGATATACAGATATGGTTGAGAGGCACGTGAAAAGATGCTTAAAATCACTAATTATTAGAGAAATGCAGATCAAAACTACTATGAAGTATTACCTCACATTCGTCATAAGGTCCATCATCAAAAAAATCCACAAAGAATAAATGCTGGAGAGAGTGTGGAGTAAAGAGAACTCTTTTGCATTGTTCATGGGAATGTAAATTGATACAGCTACTATGGTGAACAGGATGGAGGTTCCTTAGAAAGCTAAATATTGTCTTTCTCTTGTGACAAGTGAAACAGGGTTTTACGGAACATAAGCATCCGCCTGCCTGGTTTCATCCTGATTGCACCACTAACTGGATGTGTGGCATCGCTTAGCCTAACCACTGTGCGTCAGTTCGCTCATTTGTGAATGGAGGAATAATAACAAGCTCACAGGGTGGTGATGATAACTAAATGAACCAACAGACATAAGCACAGAGTGCGTGATGCGTGCTGGATCAGCGTCATTTTTGCGGCTCCAGTACAGTCACTGTGAGCGCCATCTCCTGCGGCTTCCAGATCTGCCTCGGTGTCCTTCCTTCCCAAGTCAGCTCTTCGTCTTCCTGTTGACTTCAAGTCTCTGGCAATCTTCCCATACAATATTTCGTGGTTAACTTATTCAGAGTAATTTTCTGGTACTCGTAACCAAATAACCTTTTCTAAAACACACATATTGAGATGTTGTGGTTTTCATACGAATCCAGAATAGATTATATGGGTTTTAGTAATTAACAATTCAAGTATTTTCTTTTAGTAATAAAGAAATTGGCAGATTAAAAGATTGATATTTGACTTTTAACGGAAGGATGTAATTGAAGTTCAAATGTTATAAGTTGGAAGATGTTCCTTTGGCTAAATTCTCTCAAACTGATTCAATTAATTTTCAACCACAATTAGCAATGTACTGTGTCTCTTCTTAATAAGTAAACAAGTCCAAAAGATACGTAAGTAGATTACTAGGAACTCTTCTGGGAATAGCAATGCAATTAAGGTCGTAATTAAAGCATTCTTTTATCTGCTGGGTCCTATACTTAAATCAGGAAATTAAGACTTAAATTAGGGCCCAGGGGAGAATAGAGCAAGTTACTAAAATAATGAAGTAATAAAATATATAAGAAAAGACTAGAAGAACTGAAAATTTTCAGAATAGTAAGCTCTATAAATTGTTGCTGTTGTTCAGTTGCTAAGCTGTGTTCAACTCTTTGTGACCCCATGAACTGCAACACACCAGACTTCCCTATCCTTCACTATCTGCTGAAGTTTGCTCAAACTCATGTCCACTGAGTTGGTATTGCCATCTAACCATCTCACCCTCTGTTGCCCCCTTCTCCTCTTGCCCTCAATGTTTCCCAGCATTAGGGTCCAGACAGTAAGAAGTTCTTATAGACTCTGCACTTTATGGAAGCAGAAATGGAATTAAGGACAGTTTGGAATGACGTTTTCCACAAATTTCTTATAGGGATAATATCTGACTTGATTTGTTCCAGAGTGACTCAAGGACCATAGGTGTACTACCTAATTCATAAATGTGGCAGACTACATCAAAGTCCTCTTGCCTCCACACCAAAGCGTCATTATTTAGGCACCTTTACAAAAACTTGCTAAAAAGGAGGCTTTGAACCAGTGTCACAGTCAGACAGACAAGAGAGTCTTGAGAGGGCTTCAAGTTCCTTAGCCACATCCTAGATGTGATTAGGAGGCAGAGAAGAAAATTTCAGCTGGTCTCCCCGGCTAGCCCCATGGCAATGCTTTTGCTAAAATAAACAGGGGTGAGATTTTGATTCTCATGGACATGTTAAGCAGCAAGTTCGGGTGTGTGAGACATTCTTAACTTGTTTTAATTTGGAATGTCTCTAATTTAGAAAATTCTTAATTTTAACTGTTTTGTTAAGATACCATTGGTAGCTTCACATTTTATAACAAGATTGGCCATTTTTCCTTTTAAGGAAAACACATCAGTTTAACAGAGAAATAGTGGTTGTATTTCACATTTAATGTTAAGCAGTTCTTATGTCTTTGGGAATGGTCTGGGATGTCTGTTTAAGCTGCATCCTTCGGAAACTGGCAATAAAAATAAGGGCTTCATCTACCCAAGCTTCTTTGGAGAGTTACTGTGAGTAACTAGAAAACTGAAATGGCCAGTCTTTTAGCCTTATCTCATACAGCACCCCAGGCATCCGGTCCTATTATTTCATGGCAAATAGAAGGGGAAAAAGTGGAAGCAGTGACAGTTTTTATTTTCTTGGACTCCGAAATCACTGCAGACAGTGACTGCAGCCATGAAATTAAAAGACGCTCACCCCTCGGAAGAAAAGCTATGACAAATATAGACAGCATATTAAAAAACAGAGACAGCACCTTGTTGACAAAGGTCCATATTGTAAAAGCTATGTTTTTCTACAGTAGTCAAGTACAGAGGTGAGAGTTAGACCATGAAGAAGGCTGAGCACAGAAGAATTGATGGTTTTGAACTGTGATGTTGGAGAAGAATCTTGAGTCCCTTGGACAGCAAGGAGATCCAACCAGTCCATCCTAAAGGAAATCAACCCTGAATATTCATTAGAAGCATTGATGTTGAAGTTAAGACTCCAATATTTTGGTGACCTGATGCAAAGAGCCAACTCATGGGAAAATATCCTGATTCTGGGAAAGATGGAAGGCAACGGTAGAAGGGGGTGGCAGAGGATAAGATGGTTAGAGAGCATTACCAATTCAATGGACATTAATCTGAGCAAACTCTAGCGAACAGTGGAAGACAGAGGAGCCTGGTGTGCTGCAGAACATGAGGTTGCAAATAGTCAGGTAAGACTTAGCAACTGAACAATGACAAATATTACTATTAAGATAAAGGATTCAAACAGCTTTCAGAATTGAACCCTTATTTGTACTAACAAAATACTCAAAATTTATAGTCTAAGATAAAGACAGTTCTTTTTTTTTTTTTTTTTCTGGAACTCTCTTGCTTTTTATTTTATTTTATTTTTTTATTATTTTTTTAAATTTTTTAAATTTATTTATTTTTTAAATTACAATACTGTATTTGTTTTGCCATACATTGACACGAATCAGCCATAGGTGAACACAATCGCCCAATGCCGAAGCCCCCTCCCACCTCCCACCCCACATCCTCTACCTGAATCATCCTGTGCATCAGCCCCATGCATCCTGCATCCTACATTGAACATAGACTGGCGCTTCGTTTCTTACAGGAAAATACACATGCTTCACTGCCATTCTCCCAAACCATCCCACCCTTTCCCTCTCCCTCAGAGTCCAAAAGTCCACTCTATACCTCTGTGTCTCTTGTTGTCTCACATATAGGGTCATCATTACTGTCTTCTAAATTCCATATATATGTGTCAGTATACTGTATTGGTGTTTTTCTTTCTGGCTTACTTCACTCTGTATAATCGGTTCCAATTTCATCCATCTCATTAGAACTGAGTCAAATTTATTCTTTTTAAGGGCTGAGTAGTATTCCATAGTGTATATGAACCACAGCTTTCTTATCCATTCATCTGCTGATGGACATCTAGGTTGCTTCCATGTCCTGGGTATTATAAACAGCGCTGCAATGAACATTGGGGTACATGTGTCTCTTTCAATTCTGGTTTCCTCAGTGTGTATGCCCAGCAGTGGGATTGCTGGGTCATAAGGCAGTTCTATTTGCAATTTTTAAAGGAATCTCCACACTGTTTTCCATAATGGCTGTACTAGTTTGCATTCCCACCAGCAGTGTAAGAGGGTTCCCTTTTCTCCACACCCTCTCCAGCATTTATTGCTTGTAGACTTTTGGATCGCAGCCATTCTGACTGGTGTGAAATGGTACCTCATTGTGGTCTTGATTTGCATTTCTCTGATAATGAGTGATGTTAGTTCTTTTTATAAATACTTACATAATGTTTCTATTCACCTTAAAATATTTTAGTTATCACAGAAATCTATGAGTCATGTCCTATTATTATCTGCATTTTACAAATAAGGAAAGTGAGTCCCAAAATAGTTCCATAGTTTCTCCAATGGTACACAGATATAATGAGGAGAAACCAAATTTGTAGCCAGAAATTTTGACTACAAACTCTGTTCTCATAAGCACTTCATGCTCTGCCTCGCTGCATAGATAGTGTAACTCCCAAATAAGGAAAGTTTTAATCCAAAAGATGTAGTAAATCTTTGACCTAGGGTACCTGTCTTCTAGACAACTTCTAACTAACATATCTTTTAAATTAGAATGTTATGATGCTCTCCAGATGACAAAGGAGATGCTGAAAATGCCATGCTGGGTGACTGATGTGAGCAAAGCTGAGGGCTTTTTCCTCCAGACATTCATGGTACTTCCTGTACTTCTAGCTCCTGAAAAATAACAAAGTCAAGATGGTCTGGTACTTGCAGATGAGTGTTTAAATTGTCAAGTTGTAAGTCACAAAGGAAGTTCTTTCAGGAAGTCTGTTGTAACTATTAACATTCCAAACCAAAAAAAAAAAAAAAATCCAAGTTGTTTCCCAAAACTTGTTTCAGGTACAAAAACCTGAGATTATTTTTAGATCAAACAAGTATGCATATGTAATGGGTATGGAGAAATCAACCAAGAAAGCAAGAGGAAGGAAGAAAAGTTTAGTGGAATACATCTATTTCTAATTCTAGAGTACTGATAGTGTCCTCTAGGTGAAAATACAGGGTTGAGTAAATGCCAGCTATAGGTACAGTTAGTTGGGGTGAACCTCTGAACATTATTAAGATGTCTTTCCAATCACTAACTGCTAATACTCCAGAATGGTAAATTATGCCAAGTTCTACTTTGTAGTTATTTTGTACAATTTTGCTGCAAAGGACTAAGAAAGAACAAACCATAGATGAAAATAGATTTCTGGGAGTGTCCCTACCTTAGAAGGATAAGCACTATTCAGTACCAAGAAGGGTGATCCTCCAAACACACTTAGACCACACCAGGTACTGTCATGTAGCATATTCACCCCATTCCCTCCCCCTCACCCCCAACCAAACCCAGTGCCCTTCACTCAGAAATTCCTGAGTGAAGCTTACAGCCCAAGCAGAGGAGATCAGAATGTGAATCAAGAATTAAAGTTTCCTTTGCAAATTTTTAAAACTATTATGAAGAAAGGAATGATGTTCTGCTTTAAGAGAAAGGTAGTAACTGAAGTTAGAGAAGGCTTTTTATCAACAGACCACAGCTTTGTAGTCTTAAATATTTCCTAGCTCAGGGACATTTTTCTAGGTAATTAAACAACACAGTTTAATAGCAGGAACACAGACATTAGAATTAAGCAGCTACGAATTATAAATCAAACTATGTAACTTTGAGCAACTTATATTACCTCCTTGGCCATCAGTTGTCTTGTCAGTAAAATAGAGTCATCACCACCTTGCTAGAAAAATCAAATGAATTTCAAGTGGCTGGCATAGAGTGGGAAGTCAATAAATTATAAAATTATACCTGTTTTCATTGCTATCATTGTTAATTACAGCAATAAAATATATTTGTTGAGTCTTGGGCTGTTTCTTTAAGAATGTAAACATCTAAATCATCAAGTTAATATAGAAATTTATACTGCAAAATCATATTTGCTGCCAAATAGCTCTAGGGAATGCACAAGTGTCATTGTTATAGTCTGCTCATTGTAAAGATATGAAAAAATGTTGTAGGAAGACTCACAGTCTTGTTGGGAAGCTGGAAGACTAAGGAAGTAAAGATGATTCCGCTGCTTTATTAGGCTCTGTGTTAACTGTCTATGAAAGTGTGGACGTGAAAGATAATGTGCTTGTCATCACATAAGTTCTCATGTGATTTCATGAACAATTCCACTGAAATAAAACATTTCAATCAAGTCTCAGGCATTGATCTGTGCACAATAGAATCCAAAACAGCTATTCTCTTCTTCAAAAGTTCCATCAGAGAGGGAGAAAGAGTAAAAAATCTGGCAACTTCGCAGACTAAGCATCATTCATTCAATGATGAAAATTGGGGATTTTTTTTTTTTTAAGTTGGTATTTTTAAGGGAGAATCTGTAAGCTGCTCTAGTCAAATGTTTACTTTTAGCATTTAGAAAGCAGTTAGAAGGGTTGGAAGAACGGGATTCAGAAGTCTTAAATGAGACAGAAATGGGAACTACCATTTGTCTGGTTCCCCTTCTAGGAGGGACAGAAGCCTGGGACCCGCTTGCAAGGAATCTGGGTTTGGGGGCTGACTCCCACCACTTTTACCTTGAGAAACACCGTTCTGGATTATCAGAGTTTCAAAGAGGCAGAGAAGGAATTTACAGTTGTAAAGGGAAGTCAAGAAAAGGGAGATGAAGGGCTTGCAGTCAAAGAAGCCTGCCCAACTTTTAATCAAGCTGAGGGGAAAGTTGAAGCCATTTTGCTCACGGAGTATAGACTTGGACATGCTTGTTTTCTTAGAGGTACATGACAGTTCTGTTTTTCAGATTTTTATGGAATGATCCCTCTTGTGTATCAGAACAGGATCTATTTGTCAGTGACATATGGGAGTATTTTATTTACTGTTGCTTCTCTAGTCTGTTTGGGTTTAAAATTATTCAATACAGAAATCAAACCTGAAATACTAGCCATCCTGATGTTCAAATAAAATGCATATTGGCTTTGTTAAGACTAATGACTGAGGTTTTCCCTTTTCATCTAAGAATTTAGTAGGCTATGTACACAAGGGATCTTTTCTTTAGATTTGTGGGCAATGACACATTTTTGATTCTCAGTCTTTGATTATGTTTGGCATCTTATAGTCTCTAACATATCAGGGATATTATTTTTGCTCCAGCAAAACGTAGCATGTAGGCATGAGACTGACATTAAAAATTAATGAAAGGTATACCTTAAATGAAAGTTCATCATACCGTCCATTTTAAAATTATGAATCTCCGCTACCTGTGTTCACTTTTCTCCTATTTTCTGAGACTGTATATTTGACCTGTACCACTGACGAATGCTCTGTTAGGCTCATCTCTTTTTCAAGTGTTTGCATGTTACAACACCCTTGCCACTTAGTGTGAAATGCTGTCAATTCTACAAGGTGCTCTGCGCCTGTTCCAACTTTCCACAACATTCTGCAGAGATCAATACAAAGCCGCCAGTTTGTTAATAAATCTGCAATTAAGATGTAATGAATTTTGCATGAGAAATGATTTCTTTTAAGTGTGACTGCAGACTCTGCATTCACAGTGAAATGAGAGAAGGACAGTTAAAAGCCTGACTTCAAGCTCTCGCTCTTGGCTTTGCCTTATTGTTTCAATGATCTTGAAATTTTCAAGTATGAATTTTTACATTTCTTCCTACCTCCAGGTTCAGCTAGGCAAGAAATACCTGGTGGATTAAATGTAACATGCACTTGAGGAAACGTTTAAAGTTCAAAAGATAAATTTAGTTATTAAAAACTGTCTAGGGATAATTTATAAATCTCAGGGTGGATCACCATCCTAGACAAGTCTTAATTAGGGTAATGTTATTCTTGTGTTCCTAGAGTAATTTTTCAAGGAACAGAAATCCCATCCCAGTCTTTAATTAGGCATCAAATGTTACTGATTGTATTCAGTTTAGCGAGCGGTGCTTAATATAGAAATACGTTTCCATAAAGAAGATGGGGAGAATTTTCACATTTCCAGAGAAGGACGTCATTTTATGAGTTCAAGAGTAACTACTGTCCTCTTTGACCTCCCCAGGAGGCGCGCTAACGAGACCCGTTCTAAGGGCCATGGGACATATTCCCAGACCATTCACTTCATCTCCCCCACACACCAGTCATTAAAGTAATTCAGTTCCGTGATATTAACACATCCAGCTCCCATTTTTGGACTCCCTCAGTTCCTCCTCTTATTTCATGGAGACTAAAATATTACCATAATATCCTCATTAAACTTTTTTTATCTTCTTTTTGAGCCAACTCCAGCTAACCATACCATTTATCTTTCCAGAGTACATTTTCTTTTATTTCCCTATTTAAACATTCAGTGGCTTCCAATCACCTAATAGATAAAGTGTTGTTATAAACCTCTGTCATCTAGTCCAAGCCTCCTATTCTGACAGCTTTACGTGCCACGGCCTTCAGTACAGCTTTTAAAGGAGTGCTCACTGCTATTTCTACCCGTGGCACCCTTCACAGCATCATCCTTTTGTGCAGGTCTAAATTGGAGCTGTCCTTTAAATTTTCTATCAAAGTGATGACCTCTGATACTTTTTTTCTGATGCCTCCTACAGACCATGCCAAGTCCAGCTAAAGTCATCTTCTCCTTTGAAGCCCTGTGGAAGTTTAATAATAATTTCCTTATGACCCTAGCATAACAAATTGTTTAAAGGAATGTCTCATTCTTCTTAGTTAGTTGTAAATGCCTTTCAAAAAGGACCATGTCAGATTTGTTTTTCTTCTTTGTATTGAGCAAAGTCTTGGGAAGAGCAACTTTGATATAGGAGGTCTTCAATAAAATTAAATGATTCTTTGATGATGAATTACCTTGATATGTTTCAATATTTTGATAAAGGATTTAAAAACAATAAAGTAAACATAAGAAATCTTGGTGTTCTTTTTGGCTAATCTTTGTATGATTTCTGATTTTGTTAATAATACCATATATAATGATATATATAATATAAAACATTAAATAAAAGAGTGCTAAAAATAAATAATAACATTAGGGTTCAATTCAGTTCAGTCACTCAGTCATGTCCGACTCTTTGCAACCCCATGGACTACAGCACACCAGGCCTCCCTGTCCATCACCAACTTCCAGAGTTTACTCAAACTCATGTCCATCAAGTTGATGATGCCATCCAACCATCTGATCCTCTGTCATCCCCTTCTCCTCCTGCCTTCAATCTTTCCCAGCGTCAGGGTCTTTTTAAATGAGTCAGTTCTTCTCATCAGGTGGACAATTAACTGCAGTTTCAGATTCAGCATCAGTCCTTCCAGTGAATATTCAGGCCTGATTTCCTTTAGGATGGACTGGCTAGATCCCCTTGCAGTCCAAGGTACTCTCAAGAGTATTCTCCAATACCACAGTTCAAAAGCATAGAATCTTCAGTGCTCAGCTTTCTTTACAGTCCAACTCTCACATCCATACAAGACTACTGGAAAAATTAGAGATTTGACTAGATGGATCTTTCTCAGCAAAGTAATGTCTTTGCTTTTTAATATGCTGTCTAGGTTGGTCATAGCTTTTTTCCAAGGAGGAAGCATCTTTTAATTTCAAGGCTATAGTTATCATCTGCAGTGATTTTTGAGCCCAAGAAAATAAAGTCTGTTAATGTTTCCATTGTTTCCCATCTATTTGCCATGAAGTGATAGGACCAGATACCATGATCTTAGTTTTCTGAATATTGAGCTTTAAGCCAACATTTTTATTCTCCTCTTTCACTTTCATCAAGAGGCCCTTCAGTTCTTTGCTTTCTGCATAAGGGTGGTTTCATCCGCATATCTGAGGTTATCGATATTTCTCCTGGCAATCTTGATTCCAGCTTGTGCTTCCTCCAGCCCAGCATTTCTCATGATGTATTCTGCATATAAATTAAATAAGCAAGGTGACAATATACAGCCTTGACATACTCCTTTCCCTATTTGGAAGCAGTCTGTTGTTCTATGTCCAGTTCTAACTGTTGCTTCCTGACCTGCATACAGGTTTCCCAAGAGGCAGGTCAGGTCATCTGGAATTCCCATCTGGTATTCCCATCTCTTGAACATTAGGGTTAATGACATATAACACTTATATGTTAACCCTAACATCATCATTTATTTTTTGAGCATTCCTTTTACATTAATTTTTTTCAACACTAAATCAGATACATTACATTACCTTAATGTATTAAAAATCGCCTTCATTCCCATCACTCTCAAACCCAAAACTCTTAGTTTCCTGAACAATTTCAAACTTAGATTAAATTCCCAGCATAAACCACAGGAATTTCATCATATTTTAAGAATGACAATACATAATTCTAAAATATTCTCATAGCCTTCCATATTTGTACCTACCTCAATTGTGTCAATTTATGAGGGCAATAGACAGACTTTATCATTTTCCAGACTAGGGTGCTACTCACATAACTCACAACATTGACTTCTATCATTCAAAATATCTTCTAATATACAAATGGTGAAAGTTAAATTCAAGGAGGAAGGCATAAACTAATGCAAGGATACTCAAGTTGCCAATCATCCAAAAAATGCCAGTTTCTTGTGGCTGTGAGAGAAAGGGTAAGTATGATGTAGATGACTTACACTGCCTATTTTGCAAATGTATTGAATTATTTCTAAAATAATCTATAGTTAAATGCAAACCTACAATTGCTGACCTCTTTATTACCTGATTCATTGTGCTACACATTTTGGAGGAAAAATGGACTCATCAGTCAGATGATAATGTTTACCAGTCCAGCACCTTCTTCTGAGCTGAAGACTTTCAGTAGCAAAAATACATGAATGGCTTTGTAAGCTTCCCTCATATAAAGCCTTTGCCATTTCCAAATGACTCACTGGCAAATACTCTTTTATTCTGAATGCCTAACCTTCCTGCTTGTCTAATCTGGCCAATCACAAAGGCAGGGGGCCTTGAAACATTCAAGGTCTTCAGAGTTGTGTGAAGCCAAAAGCTCTTGTTGAGGAATTCACCCTCTTCTATCCATGGAGTGTTTTGTTCTGAGCTGTGTAATAACTTCTTTTAGAAAAGCATTTCTTTTGAATTAAAGTAGGTGTATACCTTTGATTTGGAGTATCTATTTTGTTACATCTGGAAAAGAAACCGTTTCTTATAAAAAGAAAAACTCCGACGATATATCCAACTGTTCAGTCACTCAGTCCTATCCGACTCTTTGTGACCCCATGAATCGCAGCATGCCACGCCTCACTGTCCATCATCAACTCCCGGAATTCACTCAGACTCACGCCCATCGAGTCAGTGATGCCATCCAGCCATCTCATCCTCTATCATCCCCTTCTCCTCCTGCCCCCAATCCCTCCCAGCATCAGAGTCTTTTCCAATGAGTCAACTCTTCGCAGGAGGTGGCCAAAGTACTGGAGTTTCAGCTTTAGCATCATTCCTTCCAAAGAACACCCAGGGCTAATCTCCTTCAGAATGGACTAGTTGGATCTCCTTGCAGTCCAAGGGACTCTCAAGAGTCTTCTCCAACACCACAGTTCAAAAGCATCAATTCTTCGGTGCTCAGCCTTCTTCACAGTCCAACTCTCACATCCATACATGACCACAGGAAAAACCGCAGCCTTGACTAGAAATAAAAGAACAATATGAAAACTAATAAAGTAGAAATGCTACTCACTGGAAAAGACTCATGCTGGGAGGGATTGGGGGCAGGAGGAGAAGGGGACGACAGAGGATGAGATGGATGGATGGCATCATCGACTCGATGGACTTGAGTCTGTGTGAACTCTGGGAGTTGGTGATAGACAGGGAGGCCTGGCGTGCTATGATTCATGGGGTTGCAAAGAGTCAGACACAACTGAGCGATTGAACTGAACTGAACTGAAAAACATCAGTTTCCTCTTGTTTAAAGTGAAGTCCATATTACATAACTTGGCATACCAGTTTAAGGTTCCCTTAAAACTTTTCTTAACCTTATATGCAACACCTGTGCTGAAGGATACTGTACTTAGCATCTTTCTAAATTAGCTTTCCAAAATTTATATCAAATTTCACTTACCACGGTCTTTCCAAACAGGCACTTGGCCATTCTTTTATGCCTGTTTTGTCTGCCTTCTCTCTGCTTGCATGGCCTGCCTGTCCATTTAGACTGAAAGCCAAGACTCACATCCCTCCTCCTGGAATCTCAGCACTAGGCTGAAGGAGGACCTCAATGAATATTCAAGATAATGGTCATAGAGTTGTAAGGTCAATTCTTCTTCCAGGAAATGCAAGATGAACTAGTGATTTAGTGCATCATTTAATTTCAGATGCTAATGTGTATGCTTGTATGGGGGAGACAGGTAGTTGAAGAATGGACAGGACATATTTGCTTCTAACCCATTTGAAAACATAAATCAAATGTTTACACTGGTTCCAGATCTTAGTAAGAATCCAGTATGTGTGTGTTCAGTTACTCAGTCATATCCGACTGTTGTAACCCCATGGACTGCAGCCTCCCAGGCTCCTCTGTCCGTGGGATTTCCAAGGCAAGAATACTGGAATGGGCTGCCATTTCCTGC
Organism: Nanger dama; assembly: GCA_917880005.1. NCBI lineage: Eukaryota > Metazoa > Chordata > Mammalia > Artiodactyla > Bovidae > Nanger > Nanger dama. The sequence goes on along the minus strand of CAKJTW010000003.1, from coordinate 4,844,980 downwards.
TCCAGGGTATATTCCTGACCCAGGGATGGAATTTGCATCTCTTGTGTCTCCTGCATTGGCAGACAGGGTCCTTATCACTGATGTTAGCTGGGAAACCCAAGAATTCAATATATTGTATCAGACAAAGTAGGCTGGCTTTGATATTCTCTTGCTACCTTCCAACATAACTGGAAAACACTCACTTTTAGAGCATGGTGCAGTTTGGGAAACAATTCTTGAGGTATCTCAAAGACTTACTTTCCTTTTTCTTTCTGCTTTGAAGATAGAAGGGACAGAGCTGAGAAAGCCATTCTGTGACCCTGCTCAGACAGACCAAGAGGCTCACAGAGAGTGGCTACAGTGTCAGCGTTCACTTGACTACTCTTGCTGGTATTTCTCTCACTTGCGTTCAGAAGAATCTCTATCTGATCCAGATCACAGCTCCCTTTATTAGCTATTTCCCTAGGGTCTTTGTTTTGCCTGCATTGTAACTAAGGAGCTATGCACAGAGCAAAGACTAGGTAATAAGTTGACACTTCATAGGTATATGGCACCCCACTCCAGTGTTCTTCCTGGAGAATCCCAGGGATGGGGGGAGCCTGGCGGGCTGCAGTCTATGAGGTTGCACATAGTCAGACACAACTGGAGTGACTTAGCAGCAGCAGCAGCATGTATGTTATCTATATCAGGTTGTATGCTAGGTTCATGTATCTATTATAAATGAAAGTCACCTGCATTAAAAAAATTTGTTTGAATACCAGAAAAAAATAGGTTCTTTAATGTGAGAAAATGAATTATCAAGTTGGACAACCTGATTTTGTAAGGATTTCATATATATATATATATATATATATATATATTCAATAGCTGGTATTACTGAACATTACCTTTGTTCTGGGTACGCTGTAAACTAGATAGTTTTGAATGCCTCTATATTTAATCCTTTCAACTATGTTCTATGAAGAATACTACAAACTACTATAACAAAAGGAAAGTGCTTAGAAATTTTAAGTAATTTGTTCAAGTAGAACTAGGAATCGAACGTGAGTTTGTCCAATTTTAAATCTGTAATCTTTAAATCTTTTATTTATTCTCTCACAATATAATCCAATTCAGAGAACTGAAGGACACAGAAACCACTATTTGTAATTTCCAATCTGTTTTATCTCATAATGTTAGCTTCAAAATAACATATTTCCAAATATCCTTCATGCATCCAATCAATGTTTCTCTAATGACCATGCCACATATGGGTTTCCCTGGCCGTGCTGACAGTAAAGAGTTCCCCTGCAGTGCAGGAGACCTGGATTCAGTCCTTGGGTCGGGTAGTTCCCTGGAGATGAGAATGGCAGCCCATTCCAGTATTCTTACCTGGAGAGTCCCACGGACAGAGGAGCCGAGGGGCTCCATGGGGTCGCGGAGTCAGGCACAAGTGAGTGCCGACTACTTTCACTTTCACTCTTCATTTGCTAGGATCTGGAAATATGATATCGGACAAGACAGTAGTAGTTTCTGTCCTCAAAAACATACAATTTACTATAAAAGGTAAATGTTGAAATAAACAACTATCATCATAGGTTTTTGTGAGAATTGGGAGTTTACTTATAGCTGTTTTGTAGTGCTGGAGATTGTTTTGAATTAGCTGAGATTTAAAGGATAAATGGGAACAAGGCAACCTAAGGGAAAAGTTAAGATCCTTCTTGGTAAGAAACATATTTGTGACATTTAAGTGAAAGAGTGGATATAGATAAGATTTAGGAGGCAGATTGTAGTAGGACATGGGAACTTTAATAAAGAATTGCTTATTTAAATGCCTTCTTAAACTAAAAGAAATAGAAGTTATTGAAATAAGCTGTAAGTGTCTGAATTACATGATAAGATTTGCATTTTGGAAAGGTCAGTTTAGCTTATGGTGTGGTGAATAAATTAGAGAAATTTGTCTGAAAGCAGCAAAAGTTTTCCTTTATTTGAGTATCTTTTTCAGGTTGGCAGTCAGCAGCATTTAAAACATTCCACACAGCAGATGGCAGTGGACGCCTGACTTGAATATGAACAAAGTAGCCTGGAAATCCTAGGGTCAGTGGTGACCCTGTGTGGTCCCCAGGTCTCAGGTTGGCAAGATCTGCGGAGATGGATTTGGAAGAGGAGCCAGTCACTGTGTGCGTGGGTGTGATCTGTCACTTCAGTTGTGTCCGACTCTTTGCAACCCCATGGACCGCAGCCCGCCAGGCTCCTCTGTCCATGCAGTTCCCCAGGCAGGAAGATGAGTAGGTTGCCATGCCCTCCTCCAGGGGATCTTCCCAACCCTGGGACTGAGCCTGCATCTCTTCATGTCTTCTGCCTTGTCAGGCAGCTCCTTCATCCCTAGTAACACCTGAGAGGCCCCACACCAGTCATGACTTTTGCCCAGTGCAGAAGTCAGGCTCTCAGGAAAGGTTTCACACACAGAAGTGGCAAAAATACTATTTTATAAATTTCTGAGGATGTGAGAGTACTTTTAATTGTATGATGTGAGTTTTATTGTGAGAATCAGGAGGGCAAAAGAGAGGAGAGAGAAGCCCAGTAGAGGATGGTCAAACTAAAATAAAAATAAGTAAATAAATAAGCAAGCAAACAAACAAACTGCAGTGTTTGGGAGATGGGATGAGGAACATATGGGTGCTTAGGAGTCTGTCTGTGATCTAGGGAATTAGGGCTGACATCCCTGACAGACTTCTTAAACTGATTTTTGTTGAAGTATGTCTGCTTTACAATGTGGTGTTACTTTCTACCATACAGCAAGATCAATCAGCTGCACGTGCACACATATCCTCTGTCTGTCCGTTTGTCATCTCCGTCTCGTTTAGGTCGCCACCGGGCGCTGAGTGGCTTCCCTCAGTGTGCCACGGGTTCTCCTTGATGATCCATTTTACACGCAGCATCAGCGGTGGATATGGGTCAGGCCCAGTCTCCCAACCCATCCTAACTGTGCTTTCCCCCTTGGTATCCCTAAATGATTTTTAATTCATTTACTTGTTTACTGTTTGTTTTTCCTTACTAAGATGTAAATTCATGAGGGTAGGACGTTGTTTGTTTTGTTCACTACGGTATTCGCAGTGTGAAGGAGCTGAAAGAGCTCAATAAATATTTGTTGAGTTATTTAATGTATGACTGAATTCTGCTCAAGTTGACCGCTTTGAGTGGAATAATTCTGGATAGGCAGCAATGGATAGGGTCAGCTACATTGTAACAGGAGATTCTGTAAGACCTTGGTATCTTCCATTTTCCAAGACGTATAAAAGAAATAACACATTCCTTTAAATGCAATAACTTTACCTAATCGCTAAACTCTTACATCAATGGTAATGGTAATTAGGCAACGTGTTTAAAGGAAAGCTTCCTGAAGCACGTGCTCAGCCCTGGATGACCATCACCTTCTGAGTCTCAAGTAGAACGGGGCAATTCAGCATGTGCTCAGTAAACCACGGCGCCAGTCCCTAAAACTGCCAGGCTAAGGAGAAAGACAAGACAGCAAAGCTTCAAGTTACTCTGACACCAGCGTTTCCTCTGCTGATCTAATTCTGAAGAAATACAATAGGAATTTGAGTGATGATGTGTCTGGGTATGGATTATTCCCATATGAAGGGATAGATTGACTTGATTATTTTTAATTTTATTATTGTGTTTTTTTTTTTCCCTTTTCCTCAACTAACAACAATTTAGTTGTTACATCTTACATCTACTCCAGAAGCTCACAAATTCATGGAGTCTTCTACCAAATATAGGCTATATTTATAGACATGAAGAAGGGCAAACAGAAATCTAAAGTGTGGTTCATATGGCTTTAAGGAAGTGTTATTCTATAGTGATTTGCATATGGTAGTGAGAAATTTTTTTAAAAAAGAAACTAATTGAAAAAAGTTAACAGTCTCATTTTAGTTTGCTAGTTAAAATTCAGAGGGAGTATGGCTTATTGTGCGCTTCCCTGGTAGCTCAGCTGATAAAGAACTCACCTGCAATGTAGGAGACCCCGGTTCAATCCCTGGGTCAGGAAGTTTTCCTGGAGAAGGGATAAAGTACCCACCCCAGTATTCTTGGGCTTCCCTGGTAGCTCATAGGGTAAACAATCTGCCTGCAATGCAGGAGACCTGAGTTCGATCCCTGAGTCATGAAGATCCCCTGGAGGACGGCATGGCAACCCACTCCAGTATTCTTGCCTGGAGAATCCCTGTGGATAGAGGAGCCTGATGGGCTATAGGCCATGTGGTCTCAAAGAGTCGGACACGAGGAAATGACTAAGCCCAAGCACATGGCTTATTGTAGGAAACAGACTATTAATGTCAGAAGGTGGGGACTCAGGTTCCGACACTGCCTATGATTGGAACTTGACCTGAGGGCCATCCTAACCACTGTAGCTCTCTCTGTCCTCAAACTCTAAGTGAAGGGGCACCTTCCAGCTCTAAAATGCTCTCTAGCCCCAATACACTGAACTGTGGAACTGCTACTTTTCTGAAGAACATACTGAATATCAAAGTTACAATGGGCTAGAGATAAAAAGGATGATCAGAAGCAACTCTGCACAGATACTCCTACTTGGAAGTGAATAATTTCAAGAATAGAACTATCTATTACATGCATGAAAATCATAGTAATTTCCCCTTCACTGCAGGGGATATGAGATGCTTGAACCTGCAGATAGCATATATGTTTTTATTTTATTTAAAGATACATGCCCATGATAAGGGACTTCCCAGGTGGCAAACTATCTGCCTGCCAATGCAGGAGACACAGGAGACCCAAGAGACATGGATTCAATCCCTGGGTCAGGAAGTTCTCCTGAAGGAGGAAATGGAAATGGCAACACACTCCAGCAATCTTGCCTGGAAAACCCCATGGATGGAGGATCCTGGTGGGCTACAGTCCATGGGGTTGCAGAGTGGGACATGACTGAGCACACACCCGTGATAAAGTTTAATTTATAAATTAAGCACAGTAAGAGATCAACAACAATAATTAATAAGAAAATAGAACAATTAGATTAATACAGTACAATAAAATTTATGTGAATGTGATTCCTATTTCTCAAAGTACTGTACAAGTATAATACTGTTTCAAGCCCTGTGCTCATAATTTTTGCAATTTTAAGTATAACAATAACCCTAGCATCAATTTATTTTTCCTTCTTCACAATTTCATGTATCAATGATTCACTTTTACAATAGATCTTAGAAAACTTGGCATACTGTTTTCTTTTTCTTTCCTTATTAAGTTTCACTTTTTCACTTATAGGAAGACCTTTTTGTCTCTTTTTGACATATCTGAATAGCTAGCATCACGTCCCTTGTACTTTAGGGCTATTATTAGGTAAAATAAGAGTGACTTCAACATAAGCCCTCAGATATAGACAGTTAATACGATAACCTAGAGGGTCAATAGCTGATGAACGCTGGACCAAGGGATGCATCATGTCCCAGACAGGAAAGATGCCATCATACTACTTAGAATATCATGTGATTAACATTTATGAATTATTTATTTCTGGAATATTCCATTTAATATTTTCAGGCTGCAGTTGATCTAGGGCAATTGGAATCAGGAAAAGTGAAACCACAGATAAGGGGATGACAGCAGTTAGCAGATCGAACCTTCCTGGAGCCCTTGGTTTAGAAGCCAGAGCTCCTGCCACGTGTTCTCGAACCTCCTAGAGCCCTTGGTTTAGAGGCCAGAGTTCCTTCCACGTGTTCTCTTTTTTTTTTTTCCAGAAATAAACATTCAATTTATTTCACTTTTTCCTAAAACTTTTTCAAATGGCAAAGCTTCATTCCAAGACCTTCAAAATCTTTTTGAACACCATTTTACAGAGGGTTTAAAATTTTTAAACCCTTGGTTGTCAGACTATGACAACTGAAATGGAAATCTGCTGAAAGTCACTTGTAAAAGTGTCAAATCAAATCTGAGCGCAGACAAGGCTATTGATTCCCGTTTGCATATGAACTTCTATCTCAGAAATAGTATTTTAAGAAGACATTGTTTCATGCTAAGATTTCTCTATTGCCCTATTTTCAGTTTAGCAATGCAGTTAGTTGTTAGTGACCCAGATCCATTTAAAGATACCAATGTATTTCAAAGGACTGTTCCTCAAGGTTTAACTCAGCTAGTTCAAATACTGTGGAGCAGCACTTGATAGGTTATTTTCTCCATATTCTTCTTTGCATAAGAAGAGAAGTGATGTTGATTTCACGTGCTATACTTTATCCTCCAAGGGATGTTTCCAACCTATGGATCGGACCTTCATCTCCTTTGTCTTCTGCATTACAGGCAGATTCTTTACCACTGAGCTATCTAGGAAGCCCGCTTAGTATAATAAAAGCTTTTCCACTTTCTAATGCTGATTTATTACAAAATGTCATTGCAAGAAAAATATTTCAGTACATTAGACCCAAGACACACATCTCTCTAACATGCAACACAATTTGGCCTTGCCTTGTTGCTTGCACCTTTGAATAATTACTTGAAGGCATCCATGCAAGAGCTTACACGTTATAAAATGTTAAAAGTCGTGCTTCCAACAGAACATGGAAGCTATAGCAGCACCAGTGTACCGAGCTAATTATCTTCCTGCCTTCCCATTAGGCCTCCAGAAAACTATGACACATGGCTACTAACATGAAAGTGAATCTGAGAAAACACTGAGTAGAAAGTTAAGAAAGAGGAGATGAAAGACACAGATATAGACACTGAAGCACAACTCTGTAGAAAGGCTGAAAGAATAAGCTATGAAGAGCACATTTATCAAATACTTGTTTAATAATTAACATAGGATGAGCACTACGGAGTAAGAAAAGTTGGATACGAAAAGATATAGGCCATACCCACGGGAAGGTATGATGGGACTATGAAACTGAAGCTAAGAAGATGGAAAAAGCTCCCTTGGGGAGGTCAGTATGCATAGGTTGACCAAAGAGGAAGCAGGGGGACTCTTGGCTGATGACACTGTGGGCATAGGTAGGCTGCAGAGACCCGAGGCTTTAGGGTGTTTACAAGTTAATGGTAGGATTAAACAAAGAAGGACACTTGTTTGGGTGGCATATTCCTTTCATTTCTTTAAGTTTTTTTAATTGGAAGATAATTGCTTTACAAAGCTGCGCTTGCTTCTACTGTGCAACACCAATCAGACATATTTATATACATACACTCCCTCCTTCTTGAGGCTTCCCTGGTCGCACCTATACAGAAGGTATAAGAGACACAGGTTCAACCTTGGGTTGAGAAGATCCTGGGGGAGGGCATGGCAACCCACTCCAGTACTCTTGCCCGGAGAATCCCATGGACAGAGGAGCCTGGCAGGATACAGTCCGTAGGGTCGCAGAGTCAGACACGACTGAAGTGTCTTCACATAGTCATGCGTCCCTCCTTGTTGAGCCTCCATCCCCCTTCCCGTAATACCCACCTATGTCTTCAGAGTGCCAGCCTGGGCTCGCTCCCTGTGTTATATGGTGGTTTCCCACTAGCTATCTAGTTAGCACGTTTCTTTAATAATAAATACCAGTTGTTGGAGCAGAATGCAGAAGGCTCCAGGTCCTAAGCAGTGGAGAATCCACAGCAGTTGCTGGAGTGACATAATAGTGAGGTTTGTTTGTTAAGAACCAAGGACCAAACATGCGGCAGACAGGCAACAGAGAGACTAGACAAGAGGATTTTGTAATAATCCAGGAGTTATTCAGCATGCCAGCAGAGGCACACACAGTGGGCATACGGCAGGGGCCAACACATGGCACTACTCGAGGGTCAAAGACTACGATCTGGGTTGGGCTTGCCAGGTGGCACCGATGGTCAAGAATCTGCGTGCCAGTGCAGGAGACGCAAGAGCTGTGGGTTCATCCCTGGGGCAGGAAGACCCCCTGGAGGAGGGAATGGCCACCCGCTCCAGTACTCTTGCCTGGAGAATCCCATGGACAGAGGAGCCGGGTGGGCTACAGTCTATGGACCCACAAGGAGTTGGACACGGCGGAACGACTGAGAATGCACGGGTCGCCTGTGCCAGCTGAATGGTGCGCTGGGCGCCTGCGGCAAGGCAGAACGTGAGGCGAGACTGGCACTGCACTGAACCAGCATGCAGCCGCTCGTGACAACTCTGACCTCCAGAGAAACTGTTCATGGCACCCCTCTCCCCACAGCAGGTTCTTCCTAGTCCTGTTGTCTCTCCCAGGAGATGGAAATTTCTTTCTGCATAGCACTCACAGATCTTGCAGTCAGAGTATTCTCCTTGTTGCTATGGCCACCTTTCCCCTACTACAATAATCCTTTCCAATAAAGTCTCTACCCTACTTTACATTTTTTTGACAGTTTAGTGATGCTTAATTATTCAGATTTCAAATCCCTGCACCGCCACTTTTTCTTCCCCTTAGCTCTTCTATGTTCAATATATTATGCCTACAGAATGTGGACTTTCCATAAGCAAAATATATGCTTTAGCATCTGTTTAAAGTACCAGTATTTTCAAATAGAATGTCTATGTCAGAGCAGAGGTCGCAAGGCATATAGGAGGTGAGACACCTGAAGCACTCAGGATAGGGTGTGGCACAGACTGGACATTAAATAACTGCTGACTGGTTGATCTCATCGTTATTCTTGTAAATGTTATTATATAATGCACTTCTTAGCTCATCCTTTTCTCTGATAAAATTGCACTCTGTGCCCAAGGCCTGAGATAAAATCTAAACTCCTTAATGTAACTCGCGCAGTCTTTCATGAGAAGGGTCCTGTCTACCTACTAACCCGGTGGCTACAGTGAACGCTTCATTTGCTTGGTGGAACCTCCAAGTGCTGTAAGCACCACGGCTTCTTATTCTTACATATGCTATTTCAGCTTCCTCAAAGCCCTCACTCTCTCTTTCCCCCAGTTAATATGGAAAATAATTGTTATGGTGTTATCGATAGTCAAAACTATACTGAAGCATTAAGAACAAATCTAAAATCACTTTTCTTAAAGATCATCATTCTTAACGTTTTTTCCCCCAGTATTTCTGCAGTTTGGATCGTTTTGTCCCATTTTACTGTAAATATAATTCTACTGAATAAGCATTTCTATGTAATTAAAGTACTTTATAAACATACTTATCAGTGGCTGCATGATAATTCATTTTATGCATGATCTATAATTTATATGACTAATTTAATAGTGTTTAGCTTATGTTTTTATCTATTTCCTTGCTATTATTAATAAGATTATGAGTATTTATGTACATGTGTGTTTGTCAACATCTTTGAGAATTAACCACAGTTTCATTATGTTCTTAGAACCATTTGCCAGAACTAGATCACTGCATCAAAGTATACAAATATTTTAAAATTTGTATTCCCAGAATTGCCTGAAAGTTTTGCTTGCACTGCACACTCTTACCAAGATTGCATAGGTTAATTCTTTTATCTTTTGCTAATTTACTCTCATTCTGTATTATACTAAAAACAAAAATAGTAATTTCTGAATACCAATTATATGCAACATTCAATAGGCAGCATTGTATTTTTAAAACAGTTTATATGATCTTCAGTGTGATTTTTCAAATTAGCATATCAGTTCATACCATTTTCTAATTCATCTAGATGAGTCTTAGTATTGTTTTAGTAAACTATTATTTTTTTTGTTTCTCATTATCCTTGTGGCATTTTAATTTATTTAGCATTATTTGCATGTTTAATTTATGTTTACAACAAAAACAATTGATGACTATTATAGAAAATTCATAAAATATATAAAGTTATAGTTAAATAACAAAAATTATTATAATCCCATATACAGAAAATTAATCACTTAACACTTAGAAAATGATGCTTCATTATCTTTTGAACATAAACATTTAGTATATTGCTTAGATTTTCTTTGTAGTTGCAATATATAACATTTTTAAGTAAAATGAGTAAATATTTAATGCCTTTAGCTAGCTAAATGAGACGTCTTCATTTTCTTTGTGAATGCATTTATTCCATTTATTTTTTTACATTTTTAAATGATATTGTGCTAAACATCCTTGTATGAAAATATATGTATTATTTTCCAATTGTATCTTTAAGTGAAGTTTTGGGAGATTGAATTGTGAATTTATATGAAGGGATTTTCTAATAGAGATCTGGCCTTAACCAATCGTGGGAATTGGCTAAGCAGTCTCTGTGAGGCCATTGTCTGCATATCCAATGCTGAAGCTTGAAGTCTGAGGGCAGATAGTCAAGAAGGGAAAATGAATATACAGAAGTTGAGGAGAGCGAGAACAAGCTGGATCCCACAGCTCTGGGATATATTTATCCTAGTGAGCCTGTTTCTCTCATTGAATCTTACTGATGCACAGAAAAAAACCAGTAAAAACAGAAATGCAAGGAATATGATGAAAAAGATAACATTTATAATACCCAGGCATGTTTCTAAGTGTTTAACACGTAATAAAATATTCAACCCCCTTAATGCTCTATAACTACTGATATTCTCCTTGTTACCCCAAAGAGGGAAATTTCCTGGTGGCCCAGTGGTTAGCATTCTGCACTTTCACTGCCAAGGGAGCTGGTTCAAGCTCTGTTCAGAAAACTAGATGACTGCAGTGTAGTCAAGAGAAACCCAATACTGCCAGTGATACTTGGATGGAACACCTGTATCCCAGAAAAACTTGAAAAAACTAAACGGTGGTAACTTTATTTTGTGCTTTGTCTTTGTTCTGATGTTTTCTGTTGAGACTTCCTATTATCAAAACCTGATCCCAGGCGAACATCCGCTGCTAGGCAATCATGATGGAGGATCAGAAGGAGTTTGGAAAGGCTTACAGTCCCTCTGAATTTGCCATTTCTAGTGTCACTCAACTTTCATGAGCTACGTTCTCCTTATTGTTAAAATACTGAGTGATTTAAGATACTGGCTCCTCTTGTGTTCATTGTATAATGTGATGCTGTATTTTGAGTTTGACTTTAAATTCTTGAAGTTCCGCTTTATTGACTATGCCAAAGCCTTTGACCGTGTGGATCACAATAAACTGTGGAAAATTCTGAAAGAGATGGGAATACCAGACTACCTGACCTGCCTCTTGAGAAACCTATATGCAGGTCAGGAAGCAACAGTTAGAACTGGACATGGAACAACAGACTGGTTCCAAATAGGAAAAGGAGTACGACAAGGCTGTATATTGTCACCCTGCTTATTTAACTTCTATGCAGAGTACCTCCTGAGAAACACTGGGCTGGAAGAAGCACAAGTTTGAATCAAGATTGCCAGGAGAAATGTCAATAACCTCAGATATGCAGATGACACCACCCTTATGGCAGAAAGTGAAGAGGAACTAAAAAGCCTCTTGATGAAAGTGAAAGAGGAGAGTGAAAAAATCGACTTAAAGCTCAACATTCAGAAAACGAAGATCATGGCATCTGGTCCCATCACTTCATGGGAAATAGATGGGGAAACAGTGGAAACAGTGGCAGACTTTGTTTTTGGACTCCAAAATCACTGCAGATGGTGATTGCAGCCATGAAATTAAAAGATGCCTAAATAATGATGCTAAAGCTCAAACTCCAGTACTTTGGCCACCTCATGCAAAGAGTTGACTCATTGGAAAAGACTCTGATGCTGGGAGGGATTGGGGGCAGGAGGAGAGGGGGACGGCTGAGGATGAGATGGCTGGATCACATCACGGACTGGATGGATGTGAGTTTGCGTGAACTCTGGGAGATGGTAATGGACAGGGAGGCCAGGCATGCTGTGATTCATGGGGTTGCAAAGAGTTGGACATGACTGAGCGACTGAACTGAACTGAACTGAACTACTCCTTGGAAGGAAAGTTACGACCAGTCTAGATAGCAGATTAAAAAGCAGAGACATTACTTTGCAGACAAAGGTCCATCTAGTCAAGGTATTTTTCCAGTGGTCATGTGTGGATGTGAGAGTTGGACTATAAAGAAAGCTGAGGGCCAAACAATTGATGCTTTTGAACTGTGGTGTTGAGAGAAGACTCTTGAGAGTTCCTTGGACTGCAAGGAGATCTAACCAGTCCATCCTAAAGGAGATCAGTCCTGGATTTATTGGAAGGGCTGATATTGAAGCTGAAACACCAATAATTTGGCCACGTGATGCTAAGAGCTGACTCATTTGAAAAGACCCTGATGTTGCAAAAGATTGTGGGCAGGCGGAAAAGGGGTGAAAGAGGATGAGATGGTTGGATGGTATCACTGACTCAATGGACATGAGTTTGGATAAACTCTAGGAGGTGGTAATGGACAGGGAAGCCTGGCATGGTGCAGTTTATGGGGTCAAAAAGAGTCAGACACGACTGAGCAGCTGAACTGAACTGAACTGATAAAGCTGATATATCCATCCATACGCAGGTTTTTGTGTGGACGTAGTTTTTAACTCATTTGGATATATACAAAGGAATATGATTGTTGGATTGTACAGGTGGTCCATGTTTAGTTTTATAAGAAACTTCCTGACTGTCTCCCAAAATGAGTTCTTGGTTACATTTCACCAGCATTGCGTGAAGTTCTCAGTTACCTTTTCACCAGCAGTGAATGAGAATTTCTGTGGCTCTACATCCTCTTTCAGCATTTGGTGCTGTCAGTATCACTTCAGTAAGAGAATAGACGACACTGAGGGTAAAACCTAAAGTAAACTATGGACTCTGGGAGATCATGATGCATCAAGGATTATCTGCTGTACAAATGTACACTCCGGTGGGAAATGCTGAGAATGAGGGACGCTGACTGTGCTTGGAGGCAGAGTTTATACAAGAGATCTTTGTACTTTCTGTTTCATTTTGCTATGACCATAAAACTACTCTAAAATAAAATATACTAAACATGAGAGGAAAACACAGGGACAGACTCAGAAACATAAAGCTAAGAAAAAAGTTGCATGAAAATAGATGAGAAAGATAACATGTATACGCATGTTAATACTGTACATGCATACACACACACACGTGTGTGTGTGTGTGTGTGTGTGTGTGTGTGTGTGGTGTGTGTGTGTGTGTACTCATTTTAAAGTAGTCAGGCCACTTTATCCTTCTCAGGGTTTGTGACAGCAAGTCAGTCAGCTCTGCTTTGATTTATTTTGGCCCTGGAAACTAAATATTTATCACTGTTTATTCTTTTACTTCATTGTAGGAAATCTGACCTAAGATCAAACCATGCAGATTAAGGAAACCCCAACCATTTTCATTGTGTTATATATCTTAGAGCTACTGTTCATTGATCCTGGTTCGAATTTAAGAGAGAAAAATAAATTGAGAAAGGGACAAGAGTGAAGGAAGGGAAGGAAATGGGAAAGAGGAAAAAATTAAGGAGTAAAATGGGAGTGAGTTGGGGCAAAGAGTGATGAAGAAATTTTCTTGAAAATACTCTTCAAGGAAAGAACCAGAAATAAGCTATTTTTTTTTTAACAGAATTGCTCTGTTCTCACATGTTTGACTATCATAACCACCTCCAGTTTTTCCTCAAGGCCTCCTGTAAAATTCACTGATGGCTTTTTTTTCTTTAAACCTGCCCCTGTAAAGCCTGAATCAATTTTATCTTTCCTTTGCTAAGCCCTTATTAATAAAACTCTCCCTATTGCAACAGTCTTCATATAATTACTTCCTCAGTTTGGGGTAAATTTTGTCTTCAACAAATTGGGATAAATTTTGTGTGCACTGTGTCCATGACCCCCAGTGGCTGTAACAAACACAACCTCCTGGATACCCTTTCACTGTATTGTAAAGTGAAAAGGAGTGTTGGGGACATTTACTTTTGGATCACAAGTGTATATTTTTCAGATAATAGTAGATAAATATTAAATTGAAAGCAATGAAAACTCAAATCATGCAAGATATAATTTATAAATATGCAAGCCATAAACAACTTGAATTAGCAATATAAACATTGGAATATCCTTACTTCAGTGTTCATCATGGTCCCTGACAATGCTGACCTTATCCAAACTATGTGCTCCAGAAATCAGGAAAGATCTAGGAATCCTCAAACTTTTCATGGCTAATCAAAGAGACTGTTTTGCAGTAGTCAAGATATGGAAGTAACCGAAATGTCTGTGGACAGTGGAATGAATAAAGAAGAGGTGGTGCATATATTCAATGTAATATTAATCAGCCATCAAAAAGAATGAAATAATATTGCTTTTTTTTTCCCCCAGGAACATGGACTGATCTAGAGATTGTTGTACTGAGTGAAATAAGTCAGATGGAGAAGGATAAATATCGTATGACCTCCCTTATATGGGGAATCCAAAGAGAAATGATTAAAATGGACTTACAAAATAGAAAGAGACTCACGGACTTAGGGAACAAACTCATTGTTGCTGTGGGGAAGAATGAGGGCAGGGATAGTTAGGGAGTTTGGGATGGACATGTATACATCGTTATGTTTCAAAGTGAATAACCAGCAATGACCTACTGTATAGCACACGGAACTCTGCTCAATGTTATGTGGCAGCCTGGATGGGAGGGGCATTTAGGGGAGAATGAGCATGTGTGTATATATATACACACACACACACACACACACACACACACACACACACACACACACATATATATATATATATATATGTATATGTTGAAACCCTTTGCTGTTCACCTGAAACTATCACAGCATTGTTTATCGGCTATATCCCAATACAAAATAAAAAGTTAAAAAGTACAGAACTGCTCTGTTCTCACATATGTGACTATCAGAACCACCTCCACTTTTTTCCTCAATGGCTCCTGTAAAACTCACTGACGACTTTTTTTTTACCTACCTCTATAAAACTTGAATCAATTTTATCTTTCCTTTGAGATAGCCCTTATTAATGAAAGTCCTCCTTATTACAATAATCTTCATATAATCATTTCCTCAGTTTGGGGAAAACTTTGTCTTCAACAATCTCACAATTGTCTCTTAGCTTAGTCCTTTCTGGTACTCCTTACCATGACTTACTAACGTGTACCATTTATCACCATGTACTGCTTCATACAGTATTCTTTCTTTGGGAAAGGGGAGTTAGTTCTGTTTATTTGGGTTTAACTTATATAGTGTTGCATTATGCATTTTCTCATGCCTTTTACCTCAGTAAAATCCA
This sequence comes from Nanger dama, assembly GCA_917880005.1. Classification (NCBI taxonomy): domain Eukaryota; kingdom Metazoa; phylum Chordata; class Mammalia; order Artiodactyla; family Bovidae; genus Nanger; species Nanger dama. Next base: position 4,829,937 of record CAKJTW010000003.1, on the reverse strand, counting down.
ACTTCCTATTTCAGGACTGACACTACCTTAACTGGGCACAGAAGAATTGATGCTTTTGAACTGTGGTGTTGGAGAAGACTCTTGAGAATCCCCTGGACTGCAAGGAGATCCAACCAGTTCATCCTAAAGGAAATCAGTCCTGAATATTCATTGGAAGGACTGATGCTGAAGCTGAAGCTCCAATATTTTGGCCACCTGATGCGAAGAACTGACTCACTGGAAAAGACCCTGATGCTGGGAAAGATTGAAGGCAAGAAGAGAAGGGAACGACAGAGGATGAAGTGGTTGGATGGCATCACTGACTCAATGGACACGAGTTTGAGTAAACTCTGGGAAGTGAAGATGGACAGGGAGGCCTGATGTACTGCAGTCCCTGGGGTTGCAAAGAGTTGGACACGACTGAGGAACTGAACTGAACTACCTTGTATAGTTGAAAACTATCATAGTGCCCAAAACACAGGTACTTAATAAAGGTTTTGCTAAATGTAAATCCATGTGTGCATACGTGTATGAATGCAATAAAGCTACCCAAGTGGTTGACACGAACTTTTGGTAATAAGACATGCACTGCTTATAGGAGTTTTCAAGTCTCCCTTGGGAGTGCTAGTTAGCTACAGAAGAACTTATTATCCCCCAAATCTCTTATTGGTGAATTTTAATTAAAAGTGTTTTGATGTGCTCTGTAATTCCTTGTGATAGCTACATTCCCGTCTCCCAGCTAACCTGGCAAGAAGTGATAGAGTACAGTCCGAAACCATACCCCCTCCTTGTGCACTGACTATCTGTTGTCACATAATGAACTAATACAAAATTAATGGCTTAAAGTAATAATATTTATTCAGCTCAGGCAACTTCTTATTATCAGATATGAATTCAGCCATTTATCTACTGTTAGCTATGGGTCATCTCAGCATCTCTGCTCACTGGGCAGGCTTTGGTGGTCAGCTCTGGCTTCTGCTGGGCCTCATTCAGACGCCTGATGATCGGCTTTTTGCCATCGTAGCCTACCTGGTGACTAGGCCCACCTATCTTACATCCTTCAGGAGGCTGCTTTCGTCTTGTATTCACAGCGTGGCAGGAACACAAGAGGGAAACCAGAAGCACATAGGTTTCCTGAGACTGAGGCTTGGAAATGGCACAGACCTGCATGCCATTGATGGAGTCTTGAAGCCAGCCCAAAGTCAAGGGTAGGAAAGAACCATCTTTTGGTGGAAAGAGCTGTGAGCCAAGCAGAGTATTCATCCAGGGAGGAGTGAAGCGTTGGAACTATTTCTACCGTCAGTCTGTGACACATCATTTATACGAATTTTGCTCTCCCTTGGAATAAGTAAATAAAATGTCAGTCTTAGGGAAGTCGTTTAACCCAAAAGATATTTAAGACAACCAGGGAGACAGAGAAATGAAGAAGAAAGTGAACACTAACATTTTTGATTGCCAGGTTTGAATGAGGCACAGTGTGTGCTCAGCACGTTAATTTGGCCATAAGACACTCACTATAAAGCCCCCGAAGGAATATATCATCTCCATTACTTTTAAACGAAGAAATTGAAGTAAGAGACCTTTAACTAAATTCTCAATGTCACATTACACATAAGTGGCTAAACCACGATTCCAGTCTCGTTCCAAAATGCATGTTCTTTATTTAACCATAACTACCACTGAAGTGATGCTTTTCTTTCTGGCTGATTATTTAACTCCTCAATAGTACAATGAGCCTTAGACATTAGAGACCTTGCATCCTTTCAATTACTTCCAGTAGAATGGTACTTTTGGTTTACAAGTTTCAATATGTTCAAATGTCTTATTATTAAGAGGAAAAAAAAATCTCAATTTGTTGGACTTTATCTAAACAGAAGATCACAGTCTGTGTCAATAGTACTAAAAAGAATTGAAATTTTCTTGGAATCAACAAGGACACAAAAATATTTTTCTTGTGATTACAGTTTCAAAGCCCATTAATGCTCTGTAAGTTCCATGAATAAAAAGCAAAGACAGTAACCAGGAGGGATAGGAGACTGCAGACTTTCACATTAATAACATACCGTAATAAGATAGTGGGTAAAAAATATGTTTCTATCTAGTAATCTTATCCATAAAAGGCAGACATTTTAAGGGTGATCCCCAGGAGGATGTGGTAACTGTGGGGAATCTCTGCTATCCCTGCTTGCTCCCCTTTAGTTCAGGAGGCAGAAACCAATCTCCCTAAAATGAACCCTTTAAATGTGAAATGATCACCAGGGGCCAATTGAAACAATGGACAATTGAATCAAATTATGCCTTCTTCCCTTAGATAAAATACTTAAATTATAAATCCTTCCAGAGTAGGAAGTGTGAAATAAATTGAAATGCAATTAACTGTCAGAATTAATGACATTTCCAGGTTATTTCTTATAAAATCTCTTAAAGTGCAATGGGGTTTGAGGAACTTTGCATTTATCTTAATCAAGCTTACCTCAAATATTATTTAAAAATAAATAAAACAGTGTATCTTAAGATCCACTCCTCACTGTCTACCTGAAAATGCAGATTTTCTCTTTTTTGTCTTTTCTCCTTTTTTTTCCCCCCACCCATTCCACAGCATTTGATTGAGCAGTAGGAAGTCTGGACAGCATGACTTGTTTCAAATCACCATGTCAGCTGTATCTTTCTTGGTTATTATTATGTAAAGTTTATCGAAACGTAATTATGTTGAGCTTAGTTTTATGCTGGAAATTGTACAAAGATGATGCTCTTGTGAGGATAATCACCTGCAGGAGCTAAGGAACGGCTGCAGTGGGTAAATTCAGTCTGAATGACTGTGAGCATGGTCTGGCCAGCACATTTTTCATTAGCTAAGCCTTCAAGTGGCTAAATGACCTGTTTAATCCAAAGGGTGGGACTGTGGGAGGCCCTAGTGAGGCAAATTAGACATTTATTCCCACTGTGAATAGGAATTTGGCAGGTTAATCATTCCTTAACATATATGGATACTGAATAAGTAAACGAATTTCCCTACCACTTAAGAAAGCCTCAGGGCTAATGACAGGCATAAGGGCCAACATCTTAGACAAATCATAAGCTCTATTCCTTTTATGAAATTTTGATCTTGACAGGACACACACTGAGACAAATGAAGCTTCAGTATGTAGATGCCAAAAGCTTTGTGGAACAGAATAAGTAATTATAGAAGGAAGGAATGCCAGCGAATGTCCACCTCTAGCAATCACCGTCGTTACCATAATGACCAAAAAAGACCAACACTGAAAGAAAAAGTAAAAAGAGAAGAGACTCATATTTGCAAATTTCAATTAGATTCCAATGAAATTGAACTTTAATGAACTTGTTTCTTTGAAGAGGACCTAAATGACTATGTGGTTTGGGTTTTCCTGATCACAAATTAAAGGACCTCTGATTCAACATCTACTTAACAGGAATCTAATTATCAAAAATACTAGAAAGAAGGTCATAAAAAAGGAAAGAGTTTAATTTAGGGCAGGAAGCAAAGAATGTAGACCTCAAGGTCTAAACTCGAGACAATTCTTGTATTTCCAGGCAAACATTAGTCAAGAGTTATTTTGAGATAAAAGCTATGACCTTCTATGAACTAAAGTCATGTCACTCTATGTGTAAATCCACCAAATTAATGTCATAATAAAGCTGTATAACCTCAAAGGAATACATAAGTAAACATTATCACTCAGAAATGCACTTCCCTACACATTAGTCAAGATCAGATCTTGTGGTTGGAAAGATCAGTTATTTTCCATGTTATAAAAACTTGGATTTTATATATATATATATATATATATATATATTTAAGCATACTATTAGGAAATGTCTGAGTGGGTCTGTCTGGCTCGTTTATCATATATTAAGCCATCCTGACTGCCTTGTATGCATTGTCTAGACTAGATTATAAATTCCCCAAGAGCAGGGACAGCATATCATTGCAAGTTGAAATTCTAGGCCCTCCTGCAAATATTTAAGGAAAAGAGTGTTTCTTAATTACAAACTAAGCAAATGTCCCATTGGCATATCTCATTTCATGTGTTCCCCCTTCTGAAGCCCCCCTTCCCCTTTATTACCACCATCATATGTTCTCATGTAGGAGATGCAGAAGCAAGTTTTTCCTGTGGCCCAAGTCTGTCTGGTGCTTTAATGAGCTAGTCTTGCCATTACAGAAAATCAGGAAGAAAAGAACAGAAATTGAAACCTTTATATTATGTCTTCAGCTAATATGTATTAAAACTTTATGATGATAAAGCCTAGTGATATTCAAATAGGATATATATAGTTTAGTTAGTAGCTTTTAACCAATTTTCAATTGCCTTTTTTTTTTTTTTTTGTATTTCGGGGTTATAAAAATGAAAGGTACAGGGGAATTCTGTATTCAATATCTTGTGAGTTTAAATATTTCAAAATAAAAACAAAAACATTAAAAATAAAGCAGCCTTGCTATCTTGCGGATGTTTATTTACTAGTTGTATAATATTACATCACTTAAATTAAGGAAAAATAGAATATGATTATTTTTTATTCAGATGAATTCTGTATCTGTGTGTGCCTGTGTGGTGGTGGTGGGTTACACTTGAGTTTCTAAATATACTAGGCCATAAATGAGGAAATCTATAGATCTAAATCCATTCTAACAACAACCAGAGTTACACTCCAATATACTATCATCAGTCAATTCAAAATTAGAGGACTTACTACGGTTCAAATTCATCTTATTCTGCTCAGTATAGCCCAGTTCTGATCTAGTCTATGATACTGTTGACTGATTACTGTGTGCAATCAGCTGTTAAGATTTTCCAGATTCATCCCCTTCCTCACCTTCTCTGCAGCTGACTCTCAGCTTGTTGTGATCAGTGGTGCTGGCGCTGGCCTCTGAACATGTCTTGCCCCTACATGCTGTGTTTCTTCTCCTATAATCGCTGTCTTCTTCAGGACAATGTGCACTCCGTGGGGCTTCCCTGCTGACGCGGGGAGTAAAGAATCTGCCTGTGTGATGCAGGAGACCCAGGTTTCATAGCTGGGTGGGAAGGTCCCCTGGAGGAGGGCATGGCAACCCCCTCCAGTACTCCCACCTGGAGACCTCCATGCACAGAGGAGCCTGGAAGGCTCCATAGGATCACAAGGCTTGGACATGACTGAAGTAACTTAGCACTGGCATACTGACTGATTATATCCTTTGCAGCCAAAGATAGAGAAGCTCTATACAGCCAGATAAGGAAACAAACAAACAGAACAACTGGGAGCTGGATGTGGCTCAGATCATGAACTCCACTTTGCAAAACTCAGACTTAAATTGAATAAAGTAGGGAAAACCACTAAACCGTTAGTGTATGACCTCAGTCAAATCCCTTATGATGTTTTGGTGGAAGGGACACATAGTGTCAACGGATTCAATCTGATAGAGTGCCTGAAGAACTACAGGCAGAGCTTCATGACTTTGTACAGGGAGACAGTGATGTGATCAAGACCATCCCCAAGAAAAAGAAATGCAAGAAGGCAATAAGGTTGTCTGACGAGGCCTTACAAAGAGCTGAGAAAAGAAGAGACGCTAAAGGCAAAGGAGAAAAGGAAAGGTATGTCCATCTGAATGCAGAGTGCCAAAGAGTAGCAAGGAGAGACAAGAGCCTTCCTCAGCGATCAGTGCAAAGAAATAGAGGAAAACAACAGAATGGGAAAGATTAGAGATCTCTTCAAGAAAATTAGAGATACCAAGGGAACATTTCATGCAAAGATGGGCTCAATAAAGGACATAAATGGCATGGATCTAACAGAAGCAGAAGATATTAAGAAGAAGTGGTTACAATACACAGAAGAACTGTACAAAAATTATCTTCATGACCCAGATAATCACAATAGTGTGATCACTCACCTAGAGCCAGACATCCTGGAGTACAAAGTCAAGTGGGCCTTAGGAAGCATCACTATGAACAAAGCTCATGGAGGTGATGGAATTCCAGCTGAACTATTTCAAATCCTAGAAGACGATGCTGTGAAAGTGCTGCACACAATATGACAGCAAATTTGGAAAACTCAGCAGTGGCCACAGGACTTCAAAAGGTCAGTTTTCATTCAAATCCCAAAGATATTTCTATTTGGGGGGATTTTATTTCTTTCAAAATTTCATTTCTTCTGGGATTTCATTTTGTAATGAAAAGAAATTTCATTTCTTTGGGGATTTCATTGCTTTTGAAATTTCATTTGGCATTTCATTCAATGCCAAAGAATGTTCAAACTATACACAGCTGCACTCATCTCACAGGCTAGCAAAGCAATGCTCAAAATTCCCAAAACCAGCTTCAACAGTAGGTGAACCGAGAACTTCCAGATGTTTAAGCTGGTTTTAGAAAAGGTAGAGGAACCAGAGATCAAATTGCCAACATCTGCTGGATCATCAAAAAAATAAGAGAGTTCCAGGAAAACATCTACTTCTTCTATATTGTCTATGGCAAAGCCTTTGACTGTGTGGATCACAATAAACTGTGGAAAATTCTGAAAGAGATGAGAATAGCAGACCACCTTACCTGCTTTCTGAGAAATCTGTATGCAGGTCAAGAAGCAACAACTAGAACCAGACATACAACAACAGATTGGTTCCAGATTAGGAAAAGAGTACATCAAAGCTGTATATTGTCACCCTGCTTATTTAACTTATATGCAGAGTACATCATGCTAAATGCCAAGCTGGATGAAGCACAAGCTGGAATCAAGATTGCTGGGAGAAATATCAGTAACCTCAGATATGCAGATGACACCACCCTTATGGCAGAAAACAAAGAAGAACTAAAGAGGCTCTTGTTTAAAGTGAAAAGGTGAGTGAAAAAGTTGGCTTAAAGCTCAGCCATCAAAAAACTAAGATCATGGCATCCAGTCCCATCACTTCATGGCAAATAGATGGAGAAACAATGGAAACAGTGACAGACCTTATACTTTTGGGCTCCAAAATTACTGCAGATTGTGGCTGCAGCCATGAAATTATTTCTCTCCTTGGGAGAAAAGCTTTAAATGATCTAGACAGCATATTAAAAAGCAGAGACATTACTTTGCCAACAAAGGACCATCTAGTCAAAGCTATGGTTTTTCCAGTAATCATATATCTATGTGAGAGTTGGACCTCAAATAAAGCTGAGGGCTGAAGAATTGATGCTTTTGAACTGTAGCGTCTTTGGAGAAGACTCTTAAGAGTCCCTTGGACTGTGAAAAAGTGAAAGTGAAAGTGAGGTCGTTCAGTTGTGTTTGACTCTTTGCGACCCCATGGACTGTAGCCTATCAGGCTCCTCCATCCATAGAATTTTCCAGGCAAGAGTGCTGGAGTGGATTGCCATTTCCTTCTCCAGGGGATCTTCTCAACCCAGGAATCAAACCCAGGTCTCCCACATTGCAGGCAGACGCTTTACCGTCTAAGCCACCAGGGAAGCCCTTGGACTGTAAGGTGATACAACCAGTCAATTGTAAAAGAAATCAGTCCTGAATATTCATTGGAAGGACTGATGCTGAAGCTGAAGCTGAAGCCCCAACACTTTGGCGAATGGATTGGAAGAAATGACTCACTGGAAAAGACCATGATGTGAGAAACCCTGAAGAGAGGAGAAGGGGATGACCAAGGATGAGATGGCATCACTGACTTGATGGACATGAATTTGAGCAAGCTCCAGGAGCTAGTGATGGACAGGGAAGCCTGGCGTGTTGCAGCCCATGGAGTCTCAAAAAGTCAGACACGACTGAATGACTGAACTCAACCAAAATGATTGAGGACTGAAATTAAGGACTGAGACTAAGGATTTAATCCTTAAGGAGTAAGAATTGAGATTAAGCATTAAGGATGGATTGAGATTATGTATTTGGTTTAGGTTGGGTTTCCCTGGAAAGAGACCCTAAAACAGGAATTTGATTTTGAGGTGGTATGCAGAACCACCAGTAGAGGGATGGTGAAGCAAGATTGGTATGCCTGATTCACTTTGCTGTACACCTGAAAACTAGCACAACATTGAAACTCCACTTAAGTTTTCAGTTCAGGTCAGTTCAGTTGCTCAGTTGAGTCTGACTCGACTCTTTAGAACCCCATGAATTGCAGCACACCAGGCCTCCCTGTCCAACACCATCTCCTGGAGTTCACTCAGACACACATCCATCGACTCCATGATGCCATCCAGCCATCTCTTCCTCGGTCGTCCCCTTCTCCTCCCTCCCCCAATCCCTCAAAGCATCAGAGTCTTTTCCAATGAGTCAACTCTTCACATGAGGTGGCCAAAGTCCTGGAGTTTCAGCTTTAGCATCATTCCCTCCAAAGAACACCCAGGGCTGATCTCCTTCAGAATGGACTGGTTAGATCTCCTTGCAGTCCAAGGGACTCTCAAGAGTCTTCGCCAACACCACAGTTCAAAAGCATCAATTCTTCGGTGCTCAGTCTTCTTCACAGTCCAACTCTCACATCCATACATGACCACAGGAAAAACCATAGCCTTGATTAGACGGACCTTAGTCAGCAAAGTAATGTCTCTGCTTTTGAATATGCTGTCTAGGTTGGTCATAACTTTTCTTCCAAGGAGTAAGCGTCTTCTAATTTCGTGGCTGCAGTCACCATCTGCAGTGATTTTGGAACCCAAAAAATAAAGTCTGACACTGTTTCCACTGTTTCCCCATCTATTTGCCATGAAGTGATGGGACCGGATGCCATGATCTTCCTTTTCTGAATGTTGAGCTTTAAGTCAACTTTTTCACTCTCCTCTTTCACTTTCATCAAGAGGCTTTTTAGTTCCTCTTCACTTTCTGTCATAAGGGTGGTGTCATCTGCATATCTGAGGTGATTGCTATTTCTCCCTGCAATCTTGATTCCAGCTTGTGTTTCTTCCAGTCCAGCGTTTCTCATGATGTACTCTGCATAGAAGTTAAATAAGCAGGGTGACAATATGCAGCCTTGATGGACTCCTTTTCCTATTTGGAATCAGTCTGTTGTTCCATGTCCAGTTCTAACTGTTGCTTCCTGACCTGCATACAGATTTCTCAAGAGGCAGGTCAGGTGGTCTGGTATTCCCGTCTCTTTCGGAATTGTCCACAGTTTATTGTGACCCATACAGTCAAAGGCTTTGGCATAGTCAATAAAGCAGAAATAGATGTTTTTCTGGAACTATCTTGCTTTCTCCATGATATTGGCAACTTGATCTCTGGTTCCTCTGCCTTTTCTAAAACTAGCTTGAACATCAGAGAGTTCACAGTTCAAGTATTGCTGAAGCCTGGCTTGGAGAATTTTGAGCGTTACTTTACTAGCATGTGAGATGAGTGCAATTGTGCAGTAGTTTGAGCATTCTTTGGAATTGCCTTTCTTTGGGATTGGAATGAAAACTGACCTTTTCCAATCCTGTGGCCACTGCTGAGTTTTCCAAACTTGGTGGCATATTGAGTGCAGCACTTTCACAGCATCATCTTTCAGGATTTGAAACAGCTCAACTGGAATTCCATCACTTCCACTAGTTTTGTTCATAGTGATGCTTTAAAAAGAAGAAATACAATAATAAAAGATGGAGTGAAAAGTAATATGGGGAAAGAATGGAAACTGATAGAGGGTACACACGTGGATCTCTCTGTAGAGCGAGCAGTATAGAAAACATGTCATAGTAGAGATGGAGAGAGAAAGTAGAGTTTATTTTTTAAAGTTCATCCAGCATTTTCTCAGGCCTGTTCCTAGAAAGTGGGGGAAAACTTCTGATACTCCTTGCCTGCTGTCAGTAGCCTGGATGGAAGAGAGCCGTCACACAGCATCATGCAGAGCTGTACAGTTCTAGTAGACTGCAGCGAGCAAGGCTTCCACTGATGAGAGAAAGACTTGTCAACAGTAGTGTTTGCCCTCCTTTTATTTTTGCTCACAGTTGTCTGTTCAGTAGCATGCCTAACACAGTGCAAGGCACAGTGAGCAGAAAAAGAATACTCAATTAACTCCAATTGTAATCTTGATGTAAAAGTAGCTTAGAAGACAGTGGAACAAATAATCCTCTTGGCTTACCAGAATGAAGCAGATTTATTACATGGAGTATGACCATTAGTAGATGCAATTCTTGTCTCAAATAGTTAGTGTTCATAAAATCCCCTCTTATTAAGAAGATAAGCATTTCCCAAGATGCACGGGATCAAAGTGGCTGTTTGTTTTTTTTTTTCTTTCTTCATTCATTTTTGTGTTGGGCTTCATGCTTCACGGGCTGTTCTCGAGTCGTGGCGAGCAAGGGCTACTCTCTAGTTGCGGTGTGTGAGCTTCTCGTTGTTGTGGCTTCTTCTCTTGTGGAGCACAGGATCTAGGGTGTGTGGACTCAGTGGTTGTGGCTCCTGGACTCTAGAGCACAGGCTCAGTAATTGTGGGGCATGTGCTTGGTTGCTTTGCCACTGCAGGATCTTCCCAGACCAGGGATTGAACCCATGTCTCCGGCACTGACTGGAGATTCTTTACCACTCAGCCACCAGGGAAGCCCTCAAGGTTTGTTTTTCAGCATAGAGCTTGTTATTGATATAAATATTTTACTTAATATATCTCTTTCAACCTCAAGCATTATTGCTTTTAATCATACCTCTCTGCCGGGAGGAGCTACCCTGTGTCTGAAGCCAGTGGCAGCTGGAAGAAGCCACCTCGTGCTCAAGGCCAGTGGCGGTGACCCTGAGAAGCCACCCATGCCCGAGGCCAGGGCCTGCGGCCAGAAGGAGCAACCTGAGGAGTGCTGGCTGTGCAGGCGCAGGACGGCCAGAGAAGCTATCCCACAATGAAGGTGAGGAAGATAAGGTAAGGAGATACCCCTAGTCCAAGGTAAGGAGCAGCAGCTGTGCTTTGCTGAAGCAGCCATGAAGAAATACCACATGCCCAAGGTAAGAGAAACCCAAGTAAGATGGTAGGTGTTGCAAGAGAGCATCAGAGGGCAGACACACTAAAACCATACTCACAGAAAACTAGTCAATCTAATCACACTAGGACCACAGCCTTGTCTAGCTCAATGAAACCAAGCCATGCCTGTGGGGCAACCCAAGACAGGCAGGTCATGGTGGAGAGGTCTGACAGAACGTGGTCTGCTGGAGAAGGGAATGGCAAGCCACTTCAGTATTCTTGCCTTGAGAACCCCATGAACAGTATGAAAAGGCAAAATGATAGGATACCAAAAGAGGAACTCCCCAGGTCATTATGTCCCCAATATGCTACTAGAGATCAGTGGAGAAATAACTACAGAAAGAACGAAGGGATGGAGTCAAAGCAAAAACAGTACCCAGTTGTGCATGTGACTGGTGATAGAAGCAAGATCCGATGCTGGAAAGAGCAATATTGCATAGGAACCTGGAATGTCAGGTCCATGAATCAAGGCAAAATGGAAGTGGTCAAACAAGAGATGGCAAGGGTGAAGGTCGACATTCTAGGAGTCAGCGAACTAAAATGGACTTGAATGGGTGAATTTAACTCAGATGACCATTATATCTATTACTGCGGGCAAGAATCCTTCAGAAGAAATGGAGTAGCCATCGTGGTCAACAGAAGAGTCTGAAATGCAGTACTTGGATGCAGTCTCAAAAACAACAGAATGATCTCTGTTCATTTCCAAAGCAAAGCATTCAATATCACAGTAATCCAAGTCTATGTGCCAACTAGTAACGCTGAAGAAGCTGAAGTTGAATGGTTTTATGAGGACCTACAAGACCGTTTAGAACTAACATCCAAAAAAGATGTCCTTTTCATTATAGGGGACTGGAATGCAAAAGTAGGAAGTCAAGAAACACCTGGAGTAACAAGCAAATTTGGCATTGGAATGCTGAATGAAGTAGGGCAAAGACTAATAGAGTTTTGCCAAGAAAATGCACTGGTCATAGCAAACACCCTCTTCCAAAAACACAAGAGAAGACTGTACACATATGGACATCACCAGATGGTCAACACTGAAATCAGATGGATTATATTCTATGCAGCCAAAGATGGAGAAGCTCTATACAGTCAACAAAAACAAGACCAGGAGCTGACTGTGGCTCAGATCGTGAACTCCTTATTACCAAATTCAGACTTAAATTGAAGAAAGTAGAGAAAACCGCTAGACCATTCAGGTATGACCTAAATCAAATCCCTTATGAGTATACAGTGGAAGTGAGAAATAGATTTAAGGGCCTAGATCTAATAGACAGAGTGCCTGATGAACTATGGAATGAGGTTCATGACATTGTACAGGAGACAGGGATCAAGACCATCTCCATAGAGAAGAAATGCAAAAAGCAAAATGGCTGTCTGGAGAGGGCTTACAAATAGCTGTGAAAAGAAGAGAGGTGAAAAGCAATGGAGAAAAGGAAAGATATAAGCATCTGAATGCAGAGTCCCAAAGAATAGCAAGAAAAGATAAGAAAGCTTTCTTCAGTGATCAGTGCAAAGAAATAGAGGAAAAGAACAGACTGGGAAAGACTAGAGATCTCTTCAAGAAAATTAGAGATACGAAGGGAACATTTCATGCAAAGATGGGCTCAATAAAGGACAGAAATGGTATAGACCTAACAGAAGCAGAAGATATTAAGAAGAGGTGGCAAGAATACATGGAAAACTGTACGAAAAAGATCTTCACGACCCATATAATCATGATAATGTGATCACTCATCTAGAGCCAGACTTCTCGGAATGTGAAGTCAAGTGGGCCTTAGAGAGCATTACTACGAAGAAAGTTAGTGGAGGTGATGGAATTCCAGTTGAGCTGTTTCAAATCCTGAAAGATGATGCTGTGAAAGTGCTGCACTCAATATGCCAGCAGATTTGGGGAACTCAGCAGTGGCCACAGGACTGGAAAAGGTCAGTTTTCATTTCAATCCCAAAGAAAGGCAATGCCAAAGAATGCTCAAACTACCACACAATTGCACTCATCTCACATGCTAGTAAAGTAATGCTCAAAATTCTCCAAGCCAGGCTTCAGCAATACGTGAACCGTGAACTCCCTGATGTTCAAGCTGGTTTTAGAAAAGGCAGAGGAGTCAGAGATCAAATTGCCAACATCCACTGGATCATGGGAAAAGCAAGAGAGTTCCAGAAAAACTTCTATTTCTGCTTCATTGACTAAGCCAAAGCCTTTGACTGTGTGGATCACAATAAACTGTGGACAATTCTGAAAGAGATGGGAATACCAGACCACCTGACCTGCCTCTTGAGAAATCTGTATTCAAGCCAGGAAGCAAAAGTTAGAACTGGACATGGAACAACAGACTGGTTCCAAATAGGAAAAGGAGTCCGTCAAGGCTGTATATTGTCACCCTGCTTATTTAACTTCTATGCAGAGTACATCATGAGAAACGCTGGACTGGAAGAAACACAAGCTGGAATCAAGATTGCCGGGAGAAATATCAGTAACCTCAGATATGTAGATGACACCACCCTTATGACAGAAAGTGAAGAAGAACTAAAAAGCCTCTTGATGAATGTGAAAGAGGAGAGTGAAAAAATTGGCTTAAAGCTCAACATTCAGAAAACGAAGATCATGGCATCTGGCCCCATCACTTCATGGGAAATAGATGGGGAAACACTGGAAACAGTGTCAGACTTTATTTTTTTGGGCTCCAAAATCACTGCAGATGGTGATTGCAGCCATGAAATTAGAAGACGCTTACTCCTTGGAAGAAAATTATGACCAACCTAGATAGTATATTGAAAAGCAGAAACATTACTTTGCCAACTAAAGTCCGTCTAGTCAAGGCTATGGTTTTTCCTGTGGTCAGGTATGGATGTGAATGTTGGACTGTGAAGAAGGCTGAGTGCTGAAGAATTGATGCTTTTGAACTGTGGTGTTGGAGAAGAGTCTTGAGAGTCCCTTGGACTGCAAGGACATCCAACCAGTCCATTTTAAAGGAGATCAGCCCTGGGGTTTCTTTGGAAGGAATGATGCTAAAGCCGAAACTCCCATACTTTGGCCACCTCATGCAAACAGTTGACTCATTGGAGAAGATCTGATGCTTTGAGGGATTGGGGGCAGGAGGAGAAGGGGACGAACAAGGATGAGATGGCTGGATGGCCTCACGGACTCGATGGACGTGAGTCTGAGTGAACTCCGAGAGACAGTAATGAACAGGGAGACCTGGCGTGCTGCATTTCATGGGGTTGCAAAGAGCGGACATGACTGAGTGACTGAAATGAACTGAACTAATCTCTGCCTCCAGCATGCTGCAGCCCATGGGGTCACAAAGTTGAATGCAACTGAATGAGTGGACAGAACTGACTTATGCTGAAATGTGACTTTTGATAAAGAAGTATAGTGATAGATCATCAGTTTCTCACAGGTAGAAATTTTATCTTGTTCCTCTTACAGCTTTGATGTCTCAAACTGACTAGGTGTTCAAAAATGTGTTTTAACCCAAGGTGCTAGATGTGGCTAACTCTATATTTTTGGCTTAAATTGCATCCAGTTAAGTAGAAATTAGGTATATGAGTCAAAGACTCCCAAAAGTTATAACGGAAAGCACCCATATTTGTCTTTCCACTCATTACTCTGTGATTGATTTCATCAACGTGCCATCTACGTCCTCCCACCCAAATACCCGTAGAACTTTGCTTTTAGAATATATGGATCTAACCTGAGCTTCTCATTTCTTGCCAAAAAAAAAAAAAGAAAAAAAAGAAACCCTCTGTTTCTGACCAAATAAAAGAAAGGCTTCTGGGAGAATAGAAAACTAATATGAAACTTGAAAGTTCTGAGTCCTCTGTCATCTGGGCAGGGCAGCTGATCCAACCAGGGAAATCCACTCTGCTGCCTCTGGTCTGGGACTGGATCAAGAGGTGTCCCGTTAGGGTGTGCGGGGCAGGCGAGGACAGGCGCTTGTGGCATCTGGTTCTGTCTTTGCCATGCTCTTCACTATTTCATGGTTGTATGATTGACACTTAAATCGCCTGATTCTCAAGCATCACCTCCGTATCTATAAAAGACACCTTAATATCCATCTTATATCACTGCTCTGAGAAAAACTGGGACGGTACACACACATTCACAGAGCATCAGAATTGTTTCTGGTGTGTAAGAGAGACCTGATACACATTAACATCTCCCTTCTTCTCACTTCCTGAGGGTGTGACTGTATTTCCAAATAAGCTTGCCCCTATCCTAAAGCCTATTCCTATTGACTCCAGTGCTAAAGAATCCACCTGCCAGTGCAGGAGAGGCGGGTTCAATCCCTGGGTCGGGAAGATCCCCTGGAGGAGGAAATGGCAACCACTCCTGGGAAATTCCATGGACAGAGAAGCCTGGTGGGCTACAGCCCATGGAATCATGAAAGAGTCAGGCCCGACTTTGCCATTACAACAGCAACGATTATAAAGCCTATTCCTATTTGCTGACTCCTGCGGTTTCCCCTCAAATCCTGCAACAGTGGTCCTTTCTGACCACGACTCATCCACCTATACATAATCTCAGCTCCTGTAGGACATGTCTGCAAAGCTGCTGCCTGTCTGACCTCACGGGAGCTTCCAGAGGAGGTATCTTCTCCCTCTTTCACTTTTCACAGGAGGAAGGCACCATGAACCCAGCCATTGCTTGGGAGTGGGCTCACGTGGTTTCATTGATTCTGCGTATGGTGTGACCTGTAGTTCACTAATAGTCATGCTTTATTTTCTTAAATATTTCATTTCTTAAATGCCCTGTCCCATATCATATCATACAATCTATAGAAAAATGTTCTTTAGGACATTTATGGCAAAGATTTCTGACTACCAGTAAGCACTTGATCATTTATCTTATACTCAATTAGCTGTTTCATATCTCTTTATGTCTGTGTAAAATCAGAAATTAACCTTCTTTCGGTGAATTCTCACTCCAAGAACCTCCTGCTCAGTCATCTTTGGTTCTCACAGACTTTACTCAAGATTTGAAATATTTGGAGAATTACCATCTGCCTTGCTCCTCTCTCCTTCTAAATACTTTAAGTTTCTTAATTGGTCAGGTTATCCACCTTTCTGCTTCCAGGAAACAAAATTCTTGGATTTTCTTATGCAGATCAGCTCAGTTCATGCCATTCTTGGCCTGGGACCTTATTTACACACATAAGATTCAGTAAAGTCAACGTGAAATTTGCTCAGTCTAGTCCAACTCTGTGACCCCACGAACTGTAGTCCATTAAATTCTCCAGGCCAGAATACTGGAGTATGTAGTCTTTCCTTTCTCTAGGGGATCTTTCCAACCCAGGGATTAAACCCAGGTCTCTTGCATTGCAGACAGATTCTTTACCAGCTGAGTTAAAGGGAAGCCCATTAAATTCATTAAGGAATTCTAAAAAACCACAGACCACTTTCTCCAACTTGAGAAGTGAATGCAGTTTTATGGATTAGAGCTTGTATATATTACTGGTCCTTTTAAGTAAAATGATTTAAGAAATATTGAGTGAAGTCACTCAGTCGTGTCCGACTCTTTGAGACCCCATGGACTACCAGCCTCCTCCGTCCATGGGATTCTCCAGGCAAGAATAGTGGAGTGGGTTACCATTTCCTTCTCCAGGGGATCTTCCCAACCCAGGGATCGAACCGGGTCTCCAGCATTGGAGGCAGATGCTTTAACCTCTGAACCAAATTAACTTTGCAAATTTTTAAAACACAGGAATACAGGCACACTGTTACATTCCTCTTCTAAGGGCCATGTAAGTGAGAGTCACTCAGGCTTAATTTCTTTTCTTTTCTTTCTTTTTTTTTTTTTCATGGTAAGCCTTTTTGTTAAAGACATGCTACTTTGAGGATCTGGAATTTCCCACTAGTCCTTAGTCATCTCCAACAATCTGAAAATAAGCATAAGTTAATAGTATATTTATTTCACCTTAATTTTTAATTGATAAACATACCTGGAAAAAAGAGACAACTATGGTCAATATTGTTTCTAAATTGTTATTAATATCTTGTGAAACATTCCCTTAGACCTTCATTCAATGACTTCAGCATCATCAGTTATGATAAAAAGATTTAAAATGAGTTCTGTCTCCTTGGCCAGCTCCTTGGAAATGTCCCTAAGTACACTCTGAACTCCTTATTGATGTACATATTTGGAAATAACACAGCCTATCCATTGCTGCTCACTAGAACTTTGTAAATGCTTTCTTGTAGGAGCAAAAGCATTTAAGAATCCATTTATGGCATTTTAGCAGACCTGACCTTGCTCTTGCAATTTCAAGCTCCTTTACTATGAGCTCCAAAGTTTGTGGATAAAACAACATCTCCTGATGAACAGGATAGCACAGCTGTCTCTGAGAGTCATCTTCAAATTTTAACTGATGTATTTCAGTGGTCTTGTCCTTTTACAGAAGAGTATTAATATTCAGTCACTCAACTCCCAATTAAATGCCCCTGATTTCACATCATGATTACTCTGCCAAACTGTTGGCTTGCCTAGACTTCTAAAATCAAAACAGATACTGCTTCTTTTTAATACCTGTCCTAGGGTTCACTTGGGTCTTCCCTGCTAGCTCAGATATCCTGGGTTCGATTCTGGACTGGAAGGTCCCCTGGAGAAAGGAACGGCAACCCATGCCAGTATTCTTGCCTGGAGAACCCCATGGAGAGAGGAGCCTGGAGGGCTACAGTCCATGAGGTCACACAGAGCAGGACAGGACTGGACAACTAACACACTTTCGCAGGGCTCATTAGAGAGCCTGTTGTAATCAGCACTACACTGGGAATCAGACATCACCTTGCTCTGCTCCTTTCTCCTTGGAGAATTTAAGCTGATGCTTCCATTTTTAATTAGGCAAAATGTAAACAATAATATTAACTTTGCAAACTTAAACTAATTGTATGAGAATCAAATTAAATAATTTATAAAAACAATTTTGAATATCAATGATCTAATCTGGCATGGAGTCTCTTTTTTTTTTTTTCTCATTATTTTCAAATAGTTGATACCAGAGATTATTAAAAATTGAAAAAAAGAAAATGGTGCATTAAAAAAATAAGTGTCTAATTCTATCTGTTCCCTGTTCTTCAGTCACATTATTCTCCTACCCTATATGTATTAGTTAGGGTTCTCCAAAAAACAGAACCTATAGGACATATGGATAAATAAATAATAGGTAGATAGACAGGAGACACAGGAGATGCGGGTTTGATCCCTGGGCTGGGAAGATTCCCTGGAGGAGGGCATGGCAACCCATTCCAGTATTCTTGCCTGGAGAATGCCATGGACAGAGGACCTGGAAGGCTGGAGTCCATAGGGGAGCACATGACTGGAGTGACTTACACAGCATAGATAAATAGACAGATAGAGATAGGGAGATAGATACAGAGCACTAATGAGGAAGATTTACTTTAAAGAATTGCCGCATATGATTATAGGGACTAGCAGGTCTGAAATCTGCCAGGCAGGCCACAGGAGTGCTGGAAATCCCTGAAGAGTTAGGACTGTAGTTGGAGGTGATCTGCAGGCAGGTGTTTCTCCCCCTCCCCCTTTTAAGAGAACCTCCCTTTTTTCCTTTAAGTACTTCAGCTGATTGAATAAGACCCACCCACATCAAGAGTAATCTGCTTTACTCAGTCCACTGAGTTAAATGCTAATCACATATAAGAAAAATATCTTCTTAGCAGCTGGTGTTTGAGCAAACAAATGGGTATTATAGATTACTCAAGTTAGCATAAAATTGTCAGACCGTAGGACACTTTTTAAAGCAAACAAAATTTTAGAATAATTTTAAATTTATAAAATATTGTAAAGATGACACAGAGAATTCCTCTATATTTTATATTGAAAATCTCCTATCATTGACATCTTAAATTTGTTCGGTACGTTCATCACAGTTTACAAACCAGTATTGACACATTATTGCTAAATAAAGGCCATTATTTTCTTCAAATTCCCTTAGTTTATATATGTCCCTTTGCTCTTCTAAAATCCCACCCAGGATGATACCTTGTATTTAGTCAGCAATCTCCTTCAGCTCCTCTTGGCTGTGACAGTTTCTCAGACTTTCCTTGCTTTGCTAATATTGACAGTTTGAGAGGAACAGTTTTGGATTTTTTTTTTTGGAATAAAACCAAAATATTAAGTGTTATTCTTATCATATTACATGAAAAGTACATGTTTATCAACTGACTTATCCCTGCTGATCTTAGGTACTATCTGACTGATGACTTTTAATTTTTTTTAAAGTCCTTGGAGTGTTAGTCTATAAATATAAATGTTAATATATTGCATATATGATTTACATATGCACTTACATATGCATTATGTGCATATATAGGTTTATATTTGTGGATATATTGTATTTTGCTTACTGTAAAATAGAGACCATGCTATGACATCATATAGAGAGAAGAAACTTGTCAGTCTCAAAAGTTGCATAATATTCTGTTATACAGATGGACTTTTTTATTTCCTTAGCTTTCCCCTATTAAAAGACATTTACCTTGTTTTCACTTTTTAGCTTTTACAAACTTTACTACATTGAATATCTTTGTGCTGAGCTCATGGTGGAGAAAATCCAATAGCTGAAAACTGAGAAATGGAATTCTACCAAATATGTGTGTATTTTCTACACAATAGATCTGGAAAAACTGAGCTCTTTAAAGGTTATAACAATTTATATTCACTATGCCTTTTTTCATACATTTTCCCACACAGTATAATATCAAACTTTGTTATATTTGCCAATGTGATAAGTAAAAATATATTTAATCATAAAGTTGCTCTTATTGCTAGTAAAGGCAAGCATCTTTTCATGGGTTTGAAAGACATCTGCTTTCCTCTGCTAAGAGATGTCCTGGTCTTTTGGCCATTTTTCAGTTGAATTGTTGATAATCTTTTAATTGAACAGAGAAAATCAGCACATTGTAACATAATTTGCAAACATTCCTCAGTGTGTCAATGTCTTACTTTTTAATGTCTGTTTTTAAAGGTTATGCAGCTATTTTTCAGCATTTGAAATTTGCAAATGTTTTCTGTCTTTTGCATTACACTTTGATCTTTGAATGTTTTCTCAAAGAATTTAATGAATTTATTTTTTGTGTTATAACCTCAATATGATGAGAATTTACTTTGAAGTAAGGAATGGGGTTGGAGTTTATTTTCTGTCAGAGATGGTTGCAATACTGTTGTCCCTTTGTTGACTATTCCATCACTTCCTCTGATGTGCAAGGTCAAGTTTATCATATTGTTTTTAATTCTTCATTCTGTGTCATAGTATTTCTAACATCCTTTTTTTTGTTTGTTTGGTAGGATCTTGGTTCTGACCTCAGGCTGTGAGAGCACCAGGGACCCCGCCTGTGCCATGCAGGTTTAATTGCTACAAGGACACAATGCATTTTGGCGCCTGGTAGAACCACTTCTGTACATCAAAAAGAAAAAAAGTTTGCTTTCAGTGCTCCAGAAAACATTAATATATTTGTTTTCATTGTCTTGAAATAATGCATGAGTATCAAGTATTTATTCTTTTTGTTGTTGTTTAAAAAAATTATTTATTTATTTTAGTTGGAGGGTAATTATAATATTGCAATGATTTTTTGCAAAATCATGAAAAAATAACTTCATTTCGTGAGGTTTGAACACTAAACCAAAGCCAGAATTTGCTTTCACGGGGCTTTGCTTCAAGTTTAGTTAAAATAATAACAGCTTTTGTTTTGGGTTGTGGGGAAAGGGGTATGGCAAAATCAAGGAATTATTTAACCATTCTATTTAATTGCACTGAGTACAGAGAATCTTTAGGTGTTTAGTATAAAAGTTAATTTGCTAATCATGGAAGCAAAGAGCTCTGACAAAAGCTAAAAAACTTCTTAAAGAATAGAATCTTTAAGCTTTATTTTAACTGAAATATTAATTTAAATTTTTGTTGTTCAGTTGTCTGACTCTTTATATTATATTGATTTAAATAACTTACCCCAAAACATAAAGTATCCTGGCTGTTAAAGTGCTGTCTAAAAAAACAAGTTCAGCTGTGTAATTCATGGGAAATAGATGGAGAAACAGTGGAAACAGTGTCAGACTTTATTTTTTTAGGCTCCAAAATCACTGCAGATGGTGACTGCAGCTATGAAATTAAAAGACGCTTTACTCCTTGGAAGAAATATTATGACCAACCTAGATAGCATATTCAAAAGCACAGACATTACTTTGCCGACTAAGGTCCATCTAGTCAAGGCTATGGTTTTTCCTGTGGTCGTGTATGGATGTGAGAGTTGGACTGTTGAAGAAGGCTGAGCACCGAAGAATTGATGCTTTTGAACGTGGTGTTGGAGAAGACTCTTGAGAGTCCCTTGGACTGAAAGGAGATCCAACCAGTCCATTTTAAAGGAGATCAGCCCTGGGATTTCTTTGGAAGGAATGATGCTAAAGTTGAAACTCCAGTACTTTGGCCACCTCAATGCAAAGAGTTGACTCATTGGAAAAGACTCTGATGCTAGGAGGGATTGGGTGCAGAAGGAGAAGGGGATGACAGAGGATGAGATGGCTGGATGGCCTCATGGACTCGATGGACTTGAGTCTGAGTGAACTCCAAGGAGGCCTGGCGTGCTGTGATTCATGCGGTCACAAAGAGTCGGACATGATTGAGCGACTGAACTGAACTGAACTGAATATGTAGGTATTGAAAAATCTTGTGTTTTGGTTTTTTTTTTTTTGCAGTCTACTTCCTGAATAAGAATTATTTCTGCCCTCATTAAAACAGAGGTTTGGGCGTTTCATTTGAAACCTTCTTGATGAGACTCTCTGGATGAATGGCTAGAATCTATACATATTTTTAAAAAGCATCCAGCTGATTTCTGTCATGGAAATTTAGGGAATATGCTCTAGAGATGTCTAATCAGGAAAGCAAAAAATGTTTGGTCAATTGTTTATTCAGCATTTATGGTCACAAGGGGATTATGATATGGTGTTTTTTAATCATCTTTATTTATTTTGAGGTTGGTACATAGAAGCTTTATTTTGTTAAAATTATAATGAGGAGATTTGGGTATCAGACAGGCATATCAATCTCAAAGCCTAGGAATTTATATTAGCAATGAAAATAGATACCATTTCTTGAATTTATGCGAAAAGCCAGATTTACCATGGGATTTTCCAGGCAAGAGTACTGGAGTGTGTTGCCATTTCCTTCTCCAGGGAAACTTCCCAACCCAGAGATTGAACCCAGGTCTCCTGCATTGTAGACAGACGCTTACTGTCTGAGCCACCAGGGAAATCCTATGAAAATAGCTAACATTTTTTGAATTTATGTGAAAAGCCAGATTTACATGTTTACATTACTGATTTCCTGGGGGTTTTTAATATAAATTTATTTATTTTAATTGGAGGTTAATTACTTTACAATATTGTATTAGTTTTGCCATAAATCAACATGAATGCACCACAGGTGTACATGTGTTCCCTATCCTGAACCCCTCTCCCTCCTCCCTCCCTGTACCATCCCTCTGGGTCATCTCAGCGCACCAGCCCCAAGCATCCAGTATCATGCATCAAAACTGGACTGGCGATTCATTTCATATATGATATTATATATGTTTCAATGCCATTCTCCCAAATCATCCCACCCTCGCCCTCTCCCACGGTGTCCAAAAAACTTGTTCTATGCATCTGTGTCTCTTTTGCTGTCTCACATACAGGGTTATCGTTACCATCTTTCTAAATTCCATATATATGTGTTAGTATATTGTATTGGTGTTTTTATTTCTGGCTTACTTCACTCTGTATAACAAGCTCCAGTTTCATCCACCTGATTCCAATGAATTCTTTTTAATGGCTGAGTAATACTCCATTGTGTAAACAATGCAAGTTGACTGAGAATATATAACTGCTGTTAAAAGGTAGACTGAGGCATATCAAATATTTTAAGAAGTTATTTGAGCAAAAATTAATTTGAATGGGGCATGAGCTGCTGCATGCTGAACCACCTCAGTCATGTCCAACTCATGGCAACCCTGTGGACTGTAGCCCACCAGGCTCCTCTGAATGGGGCAGGGGTGGTTAACGGTGCTCCAGTGGTGGGAGCTGGGGGAAACTTTTCCAGAAAAAACAAGTAAGCAGAACAAAGAAATTACTTGGTTGGCTATCACTTAAGCAGTTGTCTTGTTGGGAAAGCCTCGTTATCTGCCGTTTATTTGTCCTGTTAGGTTTTAATTTCTTAACCTTGAAACACACAAGGGCTTCCCAGGTGACACAGATGATAAAGTGTCACCTGCCAGTCCAGGAGGCAGAGGAGATGCGGGTTGCCTCCCTGGATATGGAGGATTCCCTGAGGAGGCCTGGGCAGCCCACTCCAGTATTCTTGCCTGGAGAACCCATGGAGAGAGGAGCTACGGTCCGTAGGGTCACAAAGAGGCTCAACTGAAACGACTTAGGACGCGTGCATATACAGACTGAGGTTTTGATTTATTCACATGGCTACTAAGACATTAGAACCAGCCCCGTCGGATATTGCTTACTTAATGTAACATTAGTAAGAGACTGTACTGGCTTTCAAACCAAAGGGTTGAACTCCAAGACTCATATTCTTAACTATGTACAGTTATGTATTAAATCCAGCTCCAAGGAAATAATGTTAGTTGGGGGCATGCGAGGAATGTATTTTTCTGTTCAGGCTGATATGGGCCCTGCTGTTTGCTGTTGCTCTCCTCGGGTGCCTGTCTAAGGAAATGATGAGGCAATGTCCATGCATACAGCTTTATTGCAGATTGTTGTCATATAGCCCCTCAGTTGTGTCTGACTCTTCTGATCCCATGAATTGCAGCCCACCAGGCTCCTCTGTTCATGGGACTTGCCAGGCAAGAATAGCGGAGTGCTTGCCATTTCCTTCTCTAGAGGGTCTTCCTGACCCAAGGATCAAACTCATGTCTCCTTCACTGTAGGCAGATTCTTTACCCTGAGCCGCCAGGGAAGCCCTTATTATACAGATACTTAAGACAAAAACAGAAAGAATGTTATGCTAGATTATCCAGCAAATTGCATTTATATGGTTTTTATCAGAGATGGTACTAATGGAGGGAAATATATATTACATATATTAAATGCCTATTTATATATATGTATAAAGATGGCAAAATCGTTCATCTGATACAGCAATCAGAAATCTCTCCTATCATTTTTCTAGTGTTAAGCTATTTAACTCATATGTTTTTCAACTTGTGGAAAGAAATTATGTGGATAGAATATTTGAGCTTTTCCTTCTGAGTATGCTAGATGCAATGATCTTTCCTTTCCTGGGCACTATAAATAGAAGGATGAGATGATTGCACACATATGCCCAAAATTGGCCATTGATTTCACCAAAAATGCAATGAATTTAACTTTCTTTTCATCACAGAAATATGACTATTGTAGCATTTCTCTTCCTGCTTAAAAATACATAAAATAATTTATAAATGATGCAACATTTTTTTTTAATTTACATAAAATTGGAACTTTTCTTTGTTCCACTGTTGATTGACTATCCTAGGAACAAGCAGTTGTCTGTAAAGGTAAGAGCTTATCTGCAGTAGGCAGGACACACAGAATAGGTGCTGTGATTCTTTACAAAATGTCTCATTCTGCCTGGATCACAGTTGGAAACCATTCCTTTTGGCTTTATAAAAATATTGTAAATGGCTAGATTCTGTTTTTAGGATCCCAATTATTCTTGAATAGCAGCTGGGCAAGCTGTGAAATAAGTAAATTAATCTTTTGAGCTTTTGGTAGAAGTTCAGGACCCTGTAGTCAGCATGGAATATACACAGAGCTGCTCACTGCTGTAGCATCCGTGTGCTCTGGTCCAACTTAAACGATGTTGAAAATGTGGTTATGGCCCGAATTGGCTTTATGTCTTTTTCCTTTCAGCATCTATGTAAAATGAGACCCTTATTTAGCAGATATCTTCTTGTGTTCTGTGTTTTAGTTCAAGAAAAATAAAGGGCTTATCTATCATTAGAACTTCAGGGTAGTGAGGGCAGAGGAAAGGCCAACTGACTCCAGCTTTACCACGTGCATCATTAAAACACATGCCAACTGGGGAGGCTTTTCCAGCGGTTGCCTACCACTGGTTCACATACTGATCTGATATCTTAGAGACCTTCATGGCTGGGACTGGCAAAGCCTTCCCCAGATGTAAGCAACTTACACCAACAGTTACATCACCCGCCACTGAAGGGCAGCCTCCCTTTGACGAGACCCAGACTACTGTACTTTTAATGGGGCACAGCAAGAATAGGGAATAGGTATGGCTTTCAGTCTGAGTGCAGGAAATCAACTCAAGTTTAGAATAAATTTAGGCAATGAAATGAAATTGTTAGATTCTGGGAGAAAGGTACACACACAAACACACACACACATATGGCTTTGTTTTCTAGATCTTAAAAGCAATCATTGTTTAAAAAAAGTAATAATTATTATTAAAAATACTTTAAGAGTGAGGAAAGCATTGTAACTTTCACATAAGAATGGATTCAGAGAGTAAAGAGAATGAGAGTGGAAGGAAGGAGGCCTGAAATTTTATCTCGTATATTTGTTTATTCAACAGTACTTGTTGATTACCTCCCACGAGCAGAGTAATAAACTTTTCCTGGCACCACAAGGAGGCAAAAATGAGAACCATCCAGGTAATCCATCACAAAGTTGAAGATGAATTCAGGTAGGAAACACAAGACCTATAGTTTTGTAATCACAAATAACTTCCTTGAAGCTATGTTCTACCTTATTTATAAGTGAATCACCTTAGCTTTCAAGCTAGCTGATAATAAATGTGCACTGTAAAAATAATGTAATGCTTTTACAGCAATATGCTTCTGCTTCTGATGAGCGCCCAGTCATGTCTGACTTTGCGACCCCATGGACTGTTGTCCACCAGGCTCCTCTGCCCATGGAATTCTTCCAGGCAAGGATACTAGACTGGGTTGCCATTTCCTACTCCATTTACAGCAGTTTACAAGAGTTTATTATTTTTATTGTTATTAATATTATTACTATTTTAAAAAGCACATTAATTTGTGATCTTTAAGTAAATGCTATTCCCTGCCTTGAAACTGGTGAGTATAATTCTTCTCTATTCTCATACAGTGAGAAAAAAAATTTGCATTTGGTCTTTGAGTAAGTTTTATAACCTCTTTGCACCTCATTTTTCTCAATTTCAAGTGAGAAAAAAATTTGCATTTGGTCTTTGAGTAAGTTTTGTAACCTCTTTGCACCTCATTTTTCTCATTTTCAAGCAAAGAAAAAGGAAAGCCTTTTCTGTGAGGCAGGAACTGCAACCTGACCTCCATCCACGGTCCCCATGAAGGGACATAGTCTCACCATCATTATCAGGATTATCCTCAGCTTCATTCTTCTGCTTGCTTTCAGCCAAGATATGATGGCTAACTTATGGAATGACTTTTTATTTGTCCCAAAATACCCTGCAGTGCATAATTCTTTAGGTAGAGGCCTTCCAGTTGCATGTGTCTGAGGCAAATTTTCCCAACTTTCTAAGTGGTTGGCATGATAATAAATGTTGCTGTGTTATTGCTCTTCAGTTGCTAAGTCATGTCTGACTCTTTGCACTCCCACGGACTACAGTGTGCCAGGCTCCTCTGCCCACGGGGCCGATAAGAGTCGGACGCAACTTAGCTACTGAACAACACAGCTACCTGTCATCATTATGCTGACCACTTAGAAAACTGGGAAACAAATACAATGCCCTTGGGGACAAATCGTCTATAATACAGTCAGTGGGAAGGATCTATTTGGAGTTTATAGCTAAGAAATGAAAGTTTGTGTGTTTAGAGTGATTTATCAAGATTTTACAGCTGCAGGTAAATCCTTACATTAAAAAAGAAGTCCGGTGTTCAATTTGTACCTCATTCCTCTGGGGTCTGTCACAGATGCTCACCAAGCTTCCTCAGAAGAAAGGAAGGCTAGACCGTTGTGATCGCTGGCTAAAGGGAATGCATAATACTTCGAATAACAGAACTTTGAAAAGCTCACAAGCATGATGATAACGTCTCACACATACAAAAGGACTTTTCATTTAAATAACGTTTTTCTGAAAGATACAACTTCTTTTCATGTCTCAGTTTTTGAAGAGTGTGAATTTCTAAGTAATTACCATTAAATGACTCAGAAATAAACAAAAGTCAACTTTGAAAGTTACTTTGACTTGCTCTGAACAGCTTCTCTATGTTTTGGATGTTCTTTCCTTGTTGAACATCATGTTTCATTACTTATGTTTTTATTTTCCCATTCCTTACCAAGTAACACATGTGAAGTTCTTAGGACATCATTGTTGGGTTGTTAAACATCATTGATTTTTACCATTAATGAAGCTCCTTCAGCTGTGACAATTGCCTTTGAAATATTCTTTGAAATTTGTCCCTTTCATCACAAGGGACAAATTTTTCCCATAATTACTGAAATTATTTACCCTTCTTTGTTTTTCCTATTGATCCGTGAGAAGGAAATGATTCTAAGCAAATTTTATTCCTTTGTATATGTTCTAATTTCTTTTAACTTTCACTTTTGAGTATGAGTTTATCTTTAAACTAAACTAAAATCAAATAAAAATGAAGTTATCCTGGCTTTTGGGTAAGGCTAGATCCAGACAGAGGAGAATCCAAACATGGGACATTTTCGTTCAGGAAATAGTCAGTTGCCCTGTTCATCATTCCTGTCTTTACCATTCTGTGCCTCAGAGGCCTAACAATTAATTTTGAAGAGATGTTGAAATTTCACATAATTGTGGTTTCCTTGTCCATCAGTCTTTCCTTTCTCTCTGTCCAGGGACCATTGCGCATTCCCCCTTTCATCATCTTCTGCAGTGACCCAGGACCAAGTGACTGATGATATTTTAGTGAGCTGGTCCCCGCATTTCTGGAGCCACTAAATACTCCATTTAAATGGAAGGCACTTGCCCCATTTTTTACCTTCATTGTGCTGCTGTGGGAGCCTGCTAAGTGTATCTTTGGAATAGCTGAGCGTCCTCCAGAGTTCGCCGAATTTCTGTAATGTTTCATATGTCGTCTGCTCCTTTGTCCCACACATGGCTCCAATTTCACTACTTTATTTCCAGTTGGCCTAACAATTTAGTTTATTTTTCCCTGATTGTATCAATTTATTTTAAGTCTCCTATTTCTGTGTTTGGATTTCTACTCCTGTCATTCCCACACCCTTTGGTTTGTAATTTTGTTTTTCTATCAAAATATTTGATCTGATTCCTCTCTGTTCTTTTTATCCTCATCTGGGTTTCATCTTAGTATTTCTTTCTTTCTTTCTTTCTTTCTTTTTTTTTTTACCCTACGAAGTATTTTCAATGCTCCATAAACATCAACTGGCTCTTTTGAACTAGCCATTTTGAAGCAGCTTTTCAGATTTTCACATTACAGTAACTCCTTGTAAAAATTCATAGTCCTTATAACTTAGGCTTGGACTGAAAAAGGGATTCTGGTCAGTTTAAATTAGGGTCAGTCTCCAGCAACGACCACTCTTACATTCTGTCATTCTAAAGGGTAAACTTCCCTATGCGGACAGAGTCTCAGGGGGCTCACAAAAACTTTTTTAAAAAGGAGGAAAATCAGGCAAGAGGGAGAACATAGAGACCAAGAGCAGCTTATCTCTTGTGAATAAGTTTTAGACTCTGTCATTCGGAATAGTGATATTCTTATTGATTGAATGTAATTAATATGAATAATAATAGTGTTTCAGTTCAGTTCAGTTTAGTCACTCAGTTATGTCTGACTCTTTGTGACCCCATGAACCATAGCACAACAGGCCTCCCTGTCCCCCACTAACTCCCGGAGTTTACTCAAACTCATGTCCGTTGAGTTGGTGATGCCATCCAACCATCTCATTCTCTGTTGTCCCCTTCTCCTCCTACCTTCGATCTTTCCCAGCATCAAGGTCTTTTCTAAGGAGTCAGTTCGTCGCATCAGGTGGCCAAAGTATTGAAGCTTCAGCTTCAGCATCAGTCCTTCCACTGAATATTCAGGACTGATTTCTTTAGGACGAACTGTAGTCCTTGCAGTCCAAGGGACTCTCAAGAGTCTTCTCCAACACCACAGTTCAAAAGCATCAATTCTTTGGTGCTCAGCTTTCTTTATAGTCCAAGTCTCTCATCTGTACATGACTACTGAAAAAACCATAGCTTTGACTAGATGGACCTTTGTTGGCAAAGTATGTTTCTGCTTTTTAATATGCTGTCTAGGTTGGTCATAGCTTTTCTTCCAAGGAGCAGTTCAGTACAGTTCAGTTCAGTCACTCAGTTGTGTCTGACTCTTTGTGACCCCATGAATTGCAGCACGCCAGGCCTCCATGTCCATCACCAACTCCTGGAGTTCACTCAGACTCACATCCATCGAGTCCGTGATGCCATCCAGCCATCTCATCCTCTATCATACCCTTCTCCTCCTGCCCCCAATCCCTCCAAGCATCAGGGTCTTTTTCAATGAGTCACCGCTTCACATGAGGTGGCCAAAGTACTGGAGTTTCAGCTTTAGCGTCATTCCTTCCAAAGAATACCCAAGACTGATCTCCTTTAGAATGGACTGGTTGGATCTCCTTGCAGTCCAAGGGACTCTCAAGAGTCTTCTCCAACACCACAGTGCAAAAGCCTCAATTCTTCAGTGCTCAGTTTTCTTCACAGTTCAACTCTCACATCCATACATGACCACTGGAAAAACCATAGCCTTGATTAGATGGACCTTTGTTGGCAAAATAATGTTTCTGCTTTTAAATATGCTGTCTAGGTTGGTCATAACTTTCCTTCCAAGGAGTAAGGGTCTTTTAATTTCATGGCTTCAGCCACCATCTTCAGTGATTTTGGAGCCCAGGAACATAAAGTCTGCCACTGTTTCCACTGTTTCCCCATTTATTTGCCATGTGCTAATGCCATCAGATGCCATGATCTTCGTTTTCTGAATGCTGAGTTTTAAGACAACTTTTTCACAAATATTCTCTAGCTACTGACAAGGATTTTTCTTATTTATCATTTATCACATGTAGGAGTTAGCTTGGAAACTGTTAGCAGAACAGAAGAGGATCAAATCAAAATTATTTATTATGTTCCATCTTTCAGCTCCATCACTGATTCTATTCACCTAGAGCTTTTATGAACATAAGCTGTTTTTATACACTTCCAAAATACTCTGATCTTAATTTTATGTCAAACCTGTTTAGCAAATGTCTTTATTCTTACATGTATTATACCATAAACTCTTAATATTAAATCATTCTCCCATTTTGGAACACATAAAGCAATAATATATTTAAATGCAACTCAGATTACAAAAATGCATTTTCTGCCTGTTTGTCTTTCTCTCTCTCTTACACACAGAGGCAAACTAGCTACTCAGTTTTAAGCAAAGTCAAAAGTTCTGATGTATAAAATTCACTCATTTAGCCTCACTATAAAAAGAAAAAAAAATCCAATATTCTTTTGAGGTTTAGGATCAGGTTCTATGCTATATGTTGGTGATATCCCAGATAACAAAATGATTAGTCTTGTAAATAATGGACTTTCAGTCTAACTTGGTACATTATCTGCTTGTGTGTCTAACTGTTAAAGTATCAGAAAAGGTCAAGTATCCTAAGAGCAGAGAATAGAGAATGACACATTCTCTCTTGGGAGAATTCAAGTTCAGAATAAACAAAGATGTGCAACTTTGAGAAGAACTTGGGTATAGAATAAAATTGAACTGGGTTTCAGTACAATATTTTCAATATAACATTTGTACAACCTTAAACAAAACATCTCAATCTCTACTCTAATTTTCTCCTCTGAAAAGTGAATAATTACCTCTAAAGAGTTGCTATGAAGTTTAACTGATATGGCAGAGAGAAATGTCTAGGAAAGTTTTGGAACCTAGGATCTTTTTCTATTTTATTTCTCCCTTTATACCATGTTCCCATTTCTTTCTTTCTCTTTTTCTGTAAAATGACTAGGAGGTGAAAAAGCACACCAGTATGGCATAATATTTTACTCATGGCTTGAATAGGAGAGAGGGATTCCAGTTTCATCTGCACATAATGATAGAAGTTTGGACAGGACCTGATTGTGTAAGTCTCCCTGATCACATAAGAAATTTGGGACTTCTGAATTGACTGACTATAACCACTCAGGTTATGGTCTCCTACATAAGCATGCTTCTACTATTTTAGGAAATTCTTGCCCTAGGAGAAGGAGCTGCAAGTAACTTTAATATTTGCTTCAGAACCCTCCTAAAAATCTATTTCTTTGAACAACTTTCATCTGTCAAGGTAGATGGCACTTTCTCAAACCACTTGACCACAGAGCTGTTTATACTTAAAACTCACTTTAAACTTTTGCTCCTGTATCTTTCAGTCACAGGCTATGACATCATGAACTTTGATTGATGCCAATAGGATCCCTGCCCTGGATTATTCAACTAAACCGCCCCTCCAAGTTTATATACATTCTGTCTTTGACCTTCCACTTTGGAGATGCTACTAAAATTGTCAAAACTGTGACCTCTCTCACTGCAGTAAGCAAGAAACTTGGCTTACCTTATTAAGAAATTAATTAAATGTTTTTTTTCTTTCCTAGAAATTGGCAATCAGCAGATCTTAATTACTTTTAAAGTTGTTTAGTTTTATATTTGCATGGTGTCATGAAACTTGAATCATTAAGAGTGCAAATTTGGGAGCAAGAGGTTAATAAACTGAAAAAGAGAGACAGAAAAATTAGGACAAAGCTTATTGAAAGCATATGAGAAAAGGCCAATAAACTGAACTAACATAGTGGTAATGCACTTCACCAACCCAATGGATATGAATCTGAGTGAACTCCGGGAGTAGGTGATGGACAGGGAGGCCTGGCGTGCTGCAGTTCATGGGGTTGCGAAGAGTCGGACACGACTGAGCAACTGAACTGAACTGAACTGAATGCAACTGCAAAGACATGATCAGATTAGAGTCATATGTCTGATAGAAGGTCAGTGGGACTTTGCAAGAGGCACTGAAACATGTATACTATCATGTAAGAAACGGAGCGCCAGTCTATGTTCAATACAGGATACAGGATGCTTGGGGCTGGTGCATGGGATGATCCAGGGAGATGATATGGGGTGGGAGGTGGGAAGGGGCTTCGGCATTGGGAGATCGTGTACACCTGTGGCTGATTCATGTCAATGTATGGCAAAACCAATACAGTACTGTAATGCAGAATGAAGTATTAAAAAATTAAAAAAATTTTAAAAAAAGTAAGGAATAAGTAGGGACTTTCCTGGCGATGCAGCCATGAAATTAGAAGACCCTTACTCCTTGGAAGAAAAGTTATGACCAACCTAGATAGTATATTCAAAAGCAGAGACATTACTTTGCCAACTAAGGTCCATCTAGTCAAGGCTATAGTTTTCCCAGTGGTCATGTATGGATGTGAGAGTTGGACTGTGAAGAAGACTGAGTGCCAAAGAATTGATGCTTCTGAACTGTGGTGTTGGAGAAGATTCTTGAGAGTCCCTTGGACTGCAAGGAGATCCAACCAGTCCATTCTGAAGGAGATCAACCCTGGGATTTCTTTGGAAGGAATGATGCTAAAGCTGAAACTGCAGTACTTTGGCCACCTCATGCGAAGAGTTAACTCACTGGAAAAGACTCTGATGCTGGGAGGGATTGGGGGCAGGAGGAGAAGGGGACGACAGAGGATGAGATGGCTGGATGACATCACGGACTTGATGGACGTGAGTCTGAGTGAACTCCAAGAGATGGTAATGAACAGAGAGGCCTGGCATGCTGCAGTTCATGGGGTCGCAAAGCATCAGACATGACTGAGCGACTGAACTGAACTGAACTTCCTGGTGATCCAGTGGTTAAGACTGTGCTTTCCCATGCAGGAGACAGGAGTTCCATCCCTGGGCAGGGATCTAAGATTTCACAAGGCCCCAGGCAACTAAGCCTGTGTGCCATGACTAGGGAAATCCTTGGGCCCCAACAAACACCCAGCACAGCCAAAATCAGATACATAAATGAATGGAAGGAATAAGTAGCATTACAGGACCATAAAGTTTCGAATCTTTGAGACTTAGTGAATCAGTGAACTCACTAACTACAATAGAAAATAAAGATGTAAGATTCATTGGGTGGGACAGAGTGAGTGATGAGATTGATGTTTAATTGCCAAATCTAAAAAAATAAATAATGTATAGCAGTGGATTTCAACTGAGAACACTCAACCCCACCTTCATTCCTAAAATGGGGACACTTGATAATGTCTGGGGACATTTTGGTTGTTATAAGTCAAGATGTCCTGGCGTCTTGTGTGTCAAAACCAGGAAGGTTACTCAATAGCCTATAACGTACATGAGTGTCCCCACACAAGGAACACTGTCCTATTTAAAATGTCAGTAGGGGACTTCCGGGGCAGTCCAGCAGTTGACTTCACCTTCCAATGCAGGGGTTTTAGGTTCCATTCCTGGTTGCAGAGCTAAGATCTCATATGTCTGCAACACAAAAAGAACCAAAACAGAAAACAGAAACAATATTGTAACAAATTCGCTAAGACTTTAAAAGTGGTCCACATTTTTAAAAATGAAAAAGAAAGAAAGAAAAATGTCAACAGCATCGTGGTTGAGAAAACTCGATCCAGAGGCACAAAGAGATAACAAAAATGATTTGTTAAATCACTGATTGAATTAATGACCTCCATACCTAAACGTCCATCCAAAGTGATTTATTATAACCAACAGAAAGGCAGTGTCGAAAGCAAGACTATTTCCAAGGACAACAGAGCAGGTCGTCTGCTCTATCTGAACCGCTCCTGCTCTGCCTCACTCTGGCCCTGCCCCTCAAGCTCCCATCATGTGGGTGACTTGTTTCTCTGAAAACACAGGCTCAAATCCAGCCCACCTCCCCAAAGCTGTACACAGGCCATGTGATTCAAGGGACTGCCCACTCTCCTTGTGCTCCGTACTCAGCTGTGTCTGACTCTTTGTGACCCCATGGACTCTAGTCCCCCAGGCTCCTCTGACTGTGGAATTTCTTAGGCAAGAATTCTGGAGTGGGTTGACGTTTCCTACTCCAGGGGGTCTTCCGGACGCAGGGATAGAATCCAAGTCTTGCGTCTCCTGCATTTACCATTTGAACCACCTGGGAAACCCGCCACAGAGCTCAGGTTTGCCAGACATGATGGAGCAGTTCTCACCATGCTCTATTTAAGCTTCCAGTTCAAATCTTCATTCAAGATGTGACCATTAGCACTTCAGTCTAGTCTATGAAGTTTTCAGTTCCTTATGTAGGGCACAATTATAACTTAATTCTTTGCCCCTTCATTTTCTGAAAGTGAAAGTTGTTCAGTCATGTCTAACTCTTTGGGACCCCATGTACTATTCAGTTCAGTTAAGTCATTCATTCATGTCCCACTGTTTGCGACCCCATGAACCGCAGAACACCAGGCCTCCCTGTCCATCACCATCTCCCGGAGTTCACTCAGACTCACATCCATCGAGTCCATGATGCCATCCAGCCATCTCATCCTCTGTCATCCCTTTCTCCTCCTGCCTCCAATCCCTCCCAACATCAGGGTCTTTTCCAATGAGTCAACTCTTCCTATGAAGTGGCCAAAGTGTTGGAGTTTCAGCATTAGCATCAGTCCTTCCAATGAACACCCAGGACTGATCTCCTTTAAAATGGACTGATTGGATCTCCTTGCAGTCCAAGGGACTCTCAAGAGTCTTCTCCAACACCACAGTTGAAAAGCATCAATTCTTCGGTGCTCAGCTTTCTTCACACTCCAACTCTCACATTCATACATAAACACAGGAAAAACCATAGCCTTGACTGGATGGACCTTGCTGGCAAAGTAATGTCTCTGCTTTTGAATATACTATCTAGGTTGGTCATAACTTTCTTTCCAAGGAGTAAGTGTCTCTTAATTTCATGGCTGCAATCATCATCTGCAGTGATTTGGAGCCCAACAAAACAAAGTCTGCCTCTGTTTCCACTGCTTCCCCATCTATTTCCCATGAAGTGATGGGACCAGATGCTATGATCTTCGTTTTCTGAATGTTGAGCTTTAAGTCAACTTTTTCACTCTCCTCTTTCACTTTCATCAAGAGGCTTTTTAGTTCTTCTTCACTTTCTGCCATAAGGATGGTGTCATCTGCATATCTGAGGTGGTTGATATTTCTCCTGGCAATCTTGATTCCAGCTTGTGCTTCTTCCAGCCCAGCATTTCTCATGATGTACTCTGCATAGAAGTTAAATAAGTAGGGTGACAATATACAGCCTTGACATACTCCTTTTCCTATTTGAAACCAGTCTGTTGTTCCATGTCCAGTTCTAACTGTTGCTTCCTGACCTGCATATAGGTTTCTCAAGAGGCAGGTCAGGTGGTCTGGTATTCCCATCTCTTTCAGAATTTTCCACAGTTTATTGTGATCCACACAGTCAAAGGCTTTGGCAGAGTCAATAAAGCAGAAATAGATGTTGTTTTTCTTGAACTCTCTTGCTTTTCCAATGATCCAGCAGATGTTGGCAATTTGATTTCTGGTGCCTCTGCTTTTTCTAAAATCAGCTTGAACATCTGGTTCACGTATTGCTGAAGCCTGGTTGGAGAATTTTGAGCATTACTTTACTAGCATGTGAGATGAGTGCAATTGTGAGGTAGTTTGAGCATTCTTTGGCATTGCCTTTCTTTGGGATTGAAATGAAAACTGACCTTTTCCAGACCTGTGGCCACTGCTGAGTTTTCCAAATTTGCTGGCATATTGAGTGCAGCATTTTCACAGCATCATCTTTCAGGATTTGAAATAGTTCAACTGGAATTCCATCACCTCCACTAGCTTTGTTCGTAGTGATGCTTTCTAAGGCCCACTTGACTTTGCATTCCAGGATGTCTGGCTCTAGAAGAGTGATCACACCATCATGATTATCTAGGTCGTGAAGATTTTTTTTTGTATAGTTCTTCTATTTATTCTTGCCACCTCTTCTTAATATCTTCTGTTTCTGTTAGGTCCAGACCATTTCTGTCCTTTATTGAGCTCATCTTTGCATGAAATGTTCCCTTGGTATCCCTAATTTTCTTGAAGAGATCTCTAGTCTTTCCCATTCTGTTGTTTTCCTCTATTTCTTTGCATTGATCTATGAGGAAGGCTTTCTTATCTCTCCTTGCTATTCTTTGAAATTCTGCATTCAGATCCTTATATCTTTCCTTTTCTCCTTTGCTTCTTGTTTCTCTTTTCACAGCTATTTGTAAGGCCTCCCTAGAGAGCCATTTCACTTTTTGCATATCTTTTTCTTGGGGATGGTCTTGATCCCTGTCTCCTGTACAATGTCATGAACCTCATTCCATAGGTCATCAGGCACTCTATCTATCAGATCTAGGCCCTTAAATCTATTTCTCACTTCCACTGTATAATTATAAGGGATTTGATTTAGGTCAGACCTGAATGGTCTAGTGGTTTTCCCTACTTTCTTCAATTTAAGTCTGAATTTGGCAATAAGGATTTCATGATCTGAGCCACAGTCAGTTCCTGGTCTTGTTTTTGCTGACTGTATAGAGCTTCTCCATCTTTGGCTGCAAAGAATATAATCAATCTGATTTTGGCGTTGACCATACGGTGATGTCCATGTGTAGAGTCTTCTCTTGTGTTGTTGGAAGAGGTGTTTTCTATGACCACAGTGTTCTTTTGGCAAAACTCTATTACCTTATGCCCTGCTTATTCTCCAGGCCAGATACTGAAGTGGGTAGCCTTTCCCTTCTCACAGGATCTTCCCAACCCGTGGATGCAGCCCAGGTCTCCTGCATGGTAGGCAGAGTCTTTACCAACTTCACTATCAGGAAGCCCTAACAGGGAGTTTAGTTCTGCACACAGATTCGATATGCAACAAGTGAAGTGGAATTGAAAGACTCTTCCCCAGACTGATAACTGAGTAAAGAAGTATTACTCATTGCATGTCTGCATAAGTTATGTTAATACTAAATTTGATTTTTAAAAAACAAGCAAGAGCATCACTTTACCACAGATATTAAAAAAGTTTTTTGACGTTTTAATTAGAGAACCAAGTAGATATCGTAACTGTTTCAAAGAAAAAGTCTCTCTCTCTATATATATATATGTGTATGTGTGTGTGTGTGTGTGTGTGTGTGTGTGTGTGTGTATACATTTGTATGGAGAAAAGACTGTTGAAATCAGTGTACAAGTAGATGAACACTGACTTTCCCCAGGGAGAAGAGGCAGGAAAGGCGACCGCTTCCACTGGGCAGAAAACATTTGCAAGTCTATGGCCAAGGGTTGCGTTGCGCTGCTCTCTGCCATCCACAACGTTCAGAGATGTGAAGTAGCTCCCAAAAATCTAGTCCAATTACCCTTGAGCATTTACTCTAGAAAATGCACTGCTGTCCGTTGAAATACATCTTCCCTTGCAGTTATAATAGTTCACTCTGATTACAGTCTAAACCTTTTAGATAAAAAGGCAATGTTTTGCAGAGAATAAAAATTAAGTCTATTCTCATCTACAGTGTGTTTTCATCTACCTTTCCCTTCTAATTCCCATGCAATCTTGTCCAGTAGAATGACTTTAAAATCCATAAAATGCCACTTCAAGATTTGATTTTTATGTAATAGATTACGCAATCTTGTGGTATTTTAAAAATATCACTATCACAGGATGTGATTCCTTTTATTTGGCAAATTATGTTGCAGTGCATGAAACGTAGATTGCTCTTCATTTTTTCAGGAAGTGTTTTTCTCAGGAAAAGAATGTATTGAATATGAAACAATTACTAGAACATGTATGTGCCTGTTTGTGCGAGTATGGCTGTCAGTGCTTACCTACACTTTCCATCATAGAAACAACGGTTTTAAAATGAGGAAGAATATTGGTGAATTAAACTTCAAAACTATTTACAATAAAAGTTGTGTTTTATGAAGTTTCCTAAAAGATCCTAAAGTTCTGCATTAGGCTCCATCGTATTTTCCTTCTAAATGTCCCCAAGTATTCTTTGGCCTGCCAGTTTCATCTACAGCAGATATTAATTTCTGACTTCTCAGACTGTGTCAGACAAAGCTCAGATCCTGCTGTTTACTTCAATGGTGATTTCCTCCAGATTTTGTGTTCTAAGCCAGAGACCACACAAAAATTTTACTTAAGATGTTTTTCAAAGCTTCAGGTTCTTGCAAATTTCAGTTTTAAAACTTCCTTCCCAAGGTTGGTATTCTATCTTTCCACACAGTAATCCTTCTTTTACCTTCTCACATTATGCTTTTTTCCTTGAGGATAAACCAAAAGCACTGGAAAGATTACATTTAGACTTTAGAAATGTCTCTCCTTTATTTCAAGAGTTGCCAGAACCTTTCCTGTGATTATACTAGTTTGTGATCAAAGATCCTAGTATAAGTAAGTTTTAAAATAAAGACAATAATAAGGATTAAAAGAGACCGTGACTGCAGCCAAATTACCTAAAATTCACCAATTACAGAAAGATTTCGCAAAGATAATGATAAACGGTCATGATAATAATAAAAGTTAAATTTATTAGACACTTCTTACATACCAGAAACTTCTCTAAGTGTTTCATATACATTGTCTTATTAAATCTTCATTCAACAAGAAATATTTTAAAAGTATTAACCTCTGCTTCTTTTTACCCGTTACTTATTCAGTTATGTAATTGTGAGGGCAACCCATACTTTCCTTCTTCCAGGGAGAAAAGTAGCAACAGACATAGAAGGCAGAAAATGCAGTGCTTTGTCACTGTGTTTCAGACACTTAAATTCTTGGTACAGATTGTGCATCAGTGAAAGGACCTTTAGAGAAACGTTTTTTTCTCCTTAAAATCAAAATCCAGAGACTAAAATGACTGAAGGCATAAAATTTATGCCATAAACAGTAGACATCAAAGAATGCCTAATGAATAACAGCCAGTCTTCCTACATATTCAGAGAGAGAGAGAGAGTCTACCACACATTAATGAGATGACCTTATTTAGGCCATTGCAATAGGGAATTTTATACATGAGGAGTAGCCTTTAAAAGTGGGCTTCTCTTGTGGCTCAGGAGGTAAAGTATCTGCCTACAATGTGAGAGACCTGGGTTTGATCCATGGTTTGGGAAGATTCCCCTGGAGTAGAAAATAGCAAGCCACTCCAGTATTCCTGCCTAGAAAATTCCTTTTTAAAAAGGAGACTTGGAGTTTTTAAAGGCATGCAAATAAGGGAGTCATGGGGAAAGCTAGAGGTAATTTCTACATGGGAAATGAGAGAATATGGGCTCCCCAGATGTTGCAAATACTCCTGCCAAACAGGTGACATGAAAGATACAGGCTCAGTCCCTGGGTTGGGATGGTGCCCCAGAGTAGGAAACAGCAAACCACTCCAGCATTCCTGCCTAGAAAAGTCCACAGGCAGAAGAGCCTGGGGGTGGGGTGTGAGCTACAGCCCGGGGGTTGCAAAGAGTGGGCTATGGCTGAACACATACACTTAGGAGAGAGAGAGAATGCAGTGGTCCTTTGCTATTACTCTTTATTCTGAAAGTAGGAATGATAGAGGGATTGTCCAAAGTTAAGTGCTTCCTCACAATACAGTTAAGCATTATAATCATGTGAAAAATAGCTCACAGGCTGGGATTGAGACATAGAGTCAGAGATACATGCAAAAGAATGAAGGGCTGGATGGGCTTTGCAAAGGCACCTCTCACCTTGATCTCATGCACAACCTTAGGAGCCATTAGATTGGAATCCAAATTTGAAATCTGGGCAGCATAGGAGAGAGATGTTATGAGAATCTGTGTGGGAGAGATGTGAATCATTGCTGAGTGTGGTCCAGGAGAGCAACAGGTTGCCCTTTACCCTCTCGCTTCCCCTCTCCCCTTTCCACTCACCGACCTCCAATCCCTGCAGGGCTCATCATCAGAATGAATGGACAAGAGACACAGTGTGTCTGATGAGAAAGACCAGACATAAAGTCAGTAGCATCATCACTTCCAAAGAGGTGTATGCTGCTGCTGCTGCTAAGTCGCTTCAGTCATGTCCGACTCTATGTGACCCCATAGACGGCAGCCCACCAGGCTCCCCTGTCCCTGGGATTCTCCAGGCAAGAACACTGGAGTGGGTTGCCATTTCCTTCTCCAATGCATGAAAGTGAAAAGTGAAAGTGAAGTCGCTGAGTTGTGTCCAACTGTCAGTGACCCCATGGACTGCAGCCCACCAGGCTCCTCCATCCATGGGATTGTCCAGGCAAGAGTACTGGAGTGGGGTGCCATTGCCTTCTCCTAAAGAGGTGTATAGGGGCATGCAATTTCCTAGCAAACACTAGCTAGGAATCTGCTCTCAGGTCAGTAATCCACACTGAACAGACATTTCTCCAAAAATGACATACAGGTGGCTGACAAACACATGAAAAGATGTTCAACATCACTCATTATTAGAGAAATGCAGATCAAAACCACAATGAGATATCACCTCACACTGGTCAGAAAGGCCATCATCAAAAAGTCTGCAAACAATGCTGGAGAGGGTGTGGAGAAAAGGGAAGGCTCTTGCATTGTTGGTGGGAATGTAAACTGGCACAGTCACTGTGGAAGACTGTATGGAGATTTCTTAAAAATCTAGGAATAAAACCACCATATGACCCCGCAGTCCCACTCCTAGGCATGTACCCTGAGGAAACCAAAATTGAAAGAGACACATGTATCCCATTTTTCACTGCAGCACTATTTACAATAGCTAGAACATGGAAGCAACCTAGCTGTCCATTGACAGATGAATGGATAAAGAAGCTGTGGTACATATACACAATGGAATATTACTCAGTCATAAAAAGGAACACATCTGAGTCAATACTGATGAGGAAGATGAACCTAGAGCCTATTATACAGAGTGAAGTGAGTCAGAAAGACAAACATGGCATTCTAATGCATACATACAGAAGCTAAAAAAATGGTACTGAAGAGTTTACTTACAGGGCACTAGCGGAGAAACAGACATAGAGACTGGACATACAGACATGGGGAGAGGGGAGGCGAAGGTGAGATGTATGGAAAGAATACCATGGAAACTTACATTACCATATGTAATGCTAATTACATATGGAATTTGCTCTGTGGCTCAGGAAATTCAAACAGGGGCATGTATCCATCTAGAGGGGGTAGGATGGGGTGGGAGATGCGAGGGAGGTTCAAAAGGGAAGGTTTATATGTGTACCCATGGCTGATTCATGTTGAGATTTGACAGAAAACAGCAAAATTCTGTAAAGCAATGATCTTTCAATAAAAAATATATTAATAAAAAAATAATTCACATGGGGCATCTTGTATCTTCCTTGTCGAGGTATATAGGGCTCTTTCAGGCTAATAGCTTTCTCTGGGCTCTTTGTCGAACTTCTCAAGGAATATAGGAATGGCATTCATTTTTACATGACAGTATATCATTTTAATATTCAGTATATATTTGAACACAAAACTCAAAAGATTTGTGACAATGTTCATGATTCACCTATGGTTTCTCAGCCTCCAAATTATTGCAGTTTTGATCAGGATAACTCTTTGTCCTTCCATTCACTGTTAACCTATTTCAAAATATCTTTGGACTTTACTGATAGATTAAAGCAGTACTTCTCCCCTTCTTCTGAAGTGTAGGTTGTGACAATCAAAAATAACTTCTCCGGCCATTGCAAAATGTCTCCTGGAAAATAAAGTTCCTCTCAATTGGGCAAAAGCCACTGGTTTAAGGTATGGGTCGCTCTTGGAAGCGACTGGCATAGAAGTAGGCATGTGATACTGTTCTGGCCAATAAGAACAAGTTTCTGGGGGGCTGCTTTTCATCTTAGTTTGCTCAGGCTGTCCTAAAATTTACCATAGTCTGGGTGGCCTAAACAATAGAAAAAAAAATTTTAATCAATTTGGTTCCTGGTGAGAACTGTCATTTACTTTCATATAGCTACATTCACACTGTGTGTGCAGATGATGGAGACTGAAGGATGAGGGAGTTAGAGAGAAGAAGTCTCTTTTTCTTCCTCATCTTACAGTACCATGGTCTTATCAGATTAGGGCTCCAAGCTTATTAATCATAATTCGTTCCTAAACATTCTGTCTTCAGAGGGAGTCACATTGGAGATTATGGCTACAACGTATGAATTTGGGTGGAGAGCAGTTCAGTCACAGCACCTTCTGAGAAGGTGTTTTTGTTTTTTTCCCCCTACTCTTACAAAGGACCATGAGCAATGTGTCCTGTTTCTTACTTCTACCTTTTAAAATGGTCACTTCAGGAGTAGATGCATTGATCTACCTCTTATGCCATCTTTAGGAAAATGCTAATCTACTGTTGACTGGACTGTAGGAACAATTTTTTAATTTCCCCACTTCAATGGATTTGTTTCAACCCATTACCTCTTATATCCTCCCTCAAGCTTCAGTTATAATCTGTTCTGGCTCTCTGATCAATAATTAAGTCCATAAACTCCCAGTGTACATTATTGGACAAAAATTAAATCATCACAGCAGAGTCTGGGCATCCCTCAAATGCTAGTGTTAGGATTATCTCCAGGAAACTCAATTTATGTTCCCATAGCCCAAGTTTGGAAATAGAAAGAATTCATCAGTATTTCTTTATCTAATAGTAAGGAGAGGAGGAGATCTTCACTGAGAAGGAATGAAAAGGCAGACCTGCGTACTGCACAGGCTCAAAAGATAACCTTTTTCCAGACTTGACATGCCTTACTGTGTCGTAAAAGAGAGAACGAAAGGGAATTTGAAGGAGGCAATGGTGGTAATTTAGAAGCTCCAGATTTTCTATATGGAAAGAGCGTAGGGAAAAAGGGTTGCTAGGATGGATGTCAAGAAAAAGTACGGAATTCATCCTGAAACTACACTGTTCAGCCTCATGACTGAGGGAGGCACAGGGAAGGATCAGCCTAGGCAACCCAACCCAGAGACCCAGAAGGCAAGGTAGAGAGAAAGTCCAACCTGAGCATGGCAAATGAAGGAGAGTTTTACCAACATAACAATTTAGCACAAAAGTCTCACTGCCTAGGATTCAAGACCTACAGGCACCCTTGTCTTATTGCCATAAATGATGATCCAGAATGGCCACAGGATCAAAAGGCCTCTGTAAATCTTTATATATTTGTGTCAAGGTGGTCCAGATTTGTGAACTGCTAAGCGTGGAGATGCTTTTGAACTGTGGTGTTGGAGAAGACTCTTGAGAGTCCCTTGGACTGCAAGGAGATCCAACCAGTCCATTCTGAAGGAGAGCAGCCCTGGGATTTCTTTGGAGGGAATGATGTTGAAGCTGAAACTCCAGTACTTGGGCCACCTCATGAGAAGAGTTGACTCATTGGAAAAGACTCTGATGCTGGGATGGAGTGGAGGTAGGAGGAGAAGGGGATAACAGAGGATGAGATGGCTGAATGGCATCACTGACTTGATGGAGGGAAGTATTTTTTTCACACAACATAAAGCTGATTTATGAAAAGGTAAGTATATCTATATAAATTGAGAAAAAGAGACAATATTTTCCCCTAAGTATCTTGACTGATAAAACTCACCACATTTTTGTCTAGAGATTTTCTAGCAAGTTTTATACACAAAAGACAAAATAGAAAATATTGTCTTTAATTTAATTTATAAAAGTTAAAAATGTTATTTAGACAGTTTAAAACTCTGAAAAATGATCACATATAATAATACCATATGAGTGTTCAACCCTTTACAGTATTGAACAATTTGCTACATATTACCATGATTTGATTCTTGAGAACTTTTCCAGGAAAATTTGTTGAGCATGATCTGACAAGAACTGTTATTCCTATTTGACAGATAAGGGAAATGAAACTCATAGAAGTTAAGTGATTTAAAAGAGATTGCAGAGATAAAATTTTAGAATTAAGACAAAAAAGCAATGTTTTCTGACAATATTAGACATGAGGAAAAGTTTCAACTCAGTGATGTCAATTTCAACCAAATAAGAAAACTGGAAAAACAAAGCAAGTGAAACACACAGCATGTTTAAGGAAAAAATAATAAAGAGAAAGCAGAAATCAGTGGAATGGGATACAGTAAATAAGAATCAACAAAAACTGAATCCTTGAGGAGATCGCTAGAACTGATGAGCTTCTAGTGAAAATCATCAGGAAAACAGGAGAGAAGACATAAAGAGGAGACATCAGTACAGACTCTACAGATAATAAAAGAATCATGTGTCATTCTTGCAAACAACACTACATCAATACATTTTACAAGTTAGAGTAAATGGGAAAATTCCTCTTAGCACAGAAATTACTAAAGCTTACTCAAAAACTAGATAACGTAAATCTTCTATGTATGAAATGATATTTGTAGTCTAAAACTTTCCCACAAAGAAAATTCTAGGTGCAGATAGTTTCACTGTGAATTCTATCAAACATGTCATTGATAAATAATACAAATTCTATGTAAACTTGTTCCAAAAAAATGAAGAGGGAGGAATATTTCTGAGTTTATTCTATAATACTATTATTACCAGCAATGTTCATGAATATAGATTTAAAAATATTGGATATAAAATTCAAACATGACTAAGTGGAGCTTATCCAAAAATTGCAAGATTTGATTTACTTTTATGGAATCAATATAACTCACCATATTAACAACTAAAAAGAAAAAAAAAAGATAACTTCAATAGACACAACAAACACATTTGACAAAAGCCAAAATTCGCTCATCAAAAAATCTGTCAGTAAAGAGAAACAGAAGAAATCTTCAATCTGACAGAAAGCATCCACTAAAATCTGCAGCGAGTATTATACTTGCTGGTGAAAGATGGAACACTTTTCCCCTATTATCAGAAACTAAAATAGTGTGTCCACTCTCACTACTTCTACTCAGTGTTGTACTATAACTTCTTGACAGTGAAATCAGGCAAAATATAGACATAAAATATCCAGATTTGAAAGGAAGAGATTAAAGCCATTTATTTCAGATAATGTGATTATCTATTAGGTAGGTAATCTGATGGAATGCACCAAAAAAACCTATTAGAACTAATAATCAAGTTTAATAAGTGACATGGTGTGAAGAAATAGATTGAGGCACAATAAGTCTATTCCAGTAGAATACTTGGCCAAGTTTTA
This sequence comes from Nanger dama, assembly GCA_917880005.1. Lineage (NCBI taxonomy): Eukaryota > Metazoa > Chordata > Mammalia > Artiodactyla > Bovidae > Nanger > Nanger dama. The sequence continues at coordinate 4,785,012 of CAKJTW010000003.1, read as the reverse complement.
ACTCCTGCTAAGATAGTTAGTTGTTAGAAGTTCAGTTTCTCTTTCTTTTGTTATGCCCAGGAAGTCACAAGCAAGTAAAAACATACTGTTTCAGCTTTTACCTTTGAGTTGCTCCAACGCAGAGCTAAGCTGAAACCTCTGTTTTCTTGTTTCAGTTCTAATATTATAAACTACTATCTTATTCATGGTATAATTAGGGCCACATTTTTCACTTTGTGTGTTTGTGTGTTTTGATGGAGACTTGGCTGTTTAAAATGGCTCTAGGTAATAGTGATGAATTTTAGTGTAGTGTCGCTAAGCACAAGAAAGCTGTGATGTTCTCCCTGGGGAGAAAGAACATGTCTGAGAGAAGCTTCACTGTGATATGAGCTATTGCACTATTGGCCATGAGTTCTGGAAAATTCTGAAAGAGATGGGAATACCAGACCACCTGACCTGACTCTTGAGAAACCTGTATGCGGGTTAGGAAGCAACAGTTAGAACTGGACATGGAACAACAGACTGGTTCCAAATAGGAAAAGGAGTATGTCAAGGCTGTATATTGTCACCCTGCTTATTCAACTTATATGCAGAGTACATCATGAGAAATGTTGGACTGGAAGAAACACAAGCTGGAATCAAGATTGCTGGGAGAAATATCAATCACCTCAGATATGTAGATGACACCACCTTTATGGCAGAAAGTGAAGAGGAACTAAAAAGCCTCTTGATGAAAGTAAAAGAGGAAAGCGAAAAAGTTGACTTAAAGCTCAACATTCAGAAAACGAAGATCATGGCATCCGGTCCCATCACTCCATGGGAAATAGATGAGGAAACAGTGGAAACAGTGTCAGACTTTATTTTTGGGGGCTCCAAAATCACTGCAGATGGTGACTGCAGCCATGAAATTAAAAGACACTTATTCCTTGGAAGAAAAGTTATGACCAACCTAGATAGTATATTCAAAAGCAGAGACATTACTTTGCTGACTAAGGTCCATCTAGTCAAGGCTATGGTTTTTCCTGTGGTCATGTATGGATGTGAGAGTTGGACTGTGAAGAAGGCTGAGTGCTGAAGAATTGATGCTTTTGAACTGTGGTGTTGGAGAAGACTCTTGAGAGTCCCTTGGACTGCAAGGAGATCCAACCAGTCCATTCTGAAGGAGATCAGCCCTGGGATTTCTATGGAGGGAATGATGCTAAAGCTGAAACTTCAGTACTTTGGCCACCTCATGCGAAGAGTTGACTCATTGGAAAAGACTCTGATGCTGGGGAAGATTGGAGGCAGGAGGAGAAGGGGACGACCAAGGATGAGATGGCTGGATGGCATCACTGACTCGATGAACATGAGTTTGAGTGAACTCGGGGAGTTGATGATGGACAAGGAGGCCTGGCGTGCTGTACTTCACGGGGTCACAAAGAGTCGGACACGACTGAGCGGCTGAACTGAACTCAACTGAATTGAACTCAATGGTAATGAATCCACAGTGTATTTACAATAACATGCCTTTTATCAGAAATACACAAAAACGAATTTATGTCCTGACTGGTTGGTAAAAACGTTGTGCTACCTGCTTATAGTAATCACACCTATTTTTTTTCCCTAGAGTAATTGTGCGTGTGTGTGCTCACTCCCTAAGTCGTTTCTGACTCTTTTGCAAACCTGTGGACTGTAGCCTGCCAGCCTCCTCTGTCCATGGAATTATCTGAGCAAGAACACTGAAGTGGGTTGCCATTTACTCCTCTAGGGGATCTTGCAGATCAGGGACTGGACTCATAGCTGTTGGCAGGCAGATTCTTTACCACTGAGCCACTTAGGAAGCCTAGAGCAACTGGGCAGCACTCACTAATTCAGTATTTGTGACGACTTTACAGAACGCAGCTCCGAGCATGACTGGCAGTGCCTGATAAGCAGTTTGTCTGTAGCTTACCGCAAACTAGGAAACTCAAAACTCAACAGTAAACAGAAAGCTGCTAAAGTGACCAGATTATCTGAGCGGATATATGGGCAAAAATGATACGTGGATAGCAAATAAGCATATGTAAGCACTGTCAACATTGCTAGTCACTAGGGAAATGGAAATAGACCCACAATACAGTATTAAAGCATACCTATCAGGAGGGCTAAAATTATGGGGAGACTGGACTTCTCAAACACTAGTGGTGGGAATGTAAAACAGTACAAGTTGGAAAATAGCTTAACATTTCTAAAAGTTAAGCATACACCCATCATATGATCCAGGTTTTCCACTCTGATATATTTTTTCCATATGCAAAGAAAACATATGTCATACCAAGGACTTGCATGTGAATGGTTTTATTTGTATTAACCCTGAAATAGAAATAATCTAAAAGTCTATCAACAGATGAATAAACAAACTGTGGAATATCCCCAAATGGAATATCATTCACTAATAAAAATGAGTGAACTTCTGATACACAGTAGGGCACTGCTGAAACTCACAGTAATAATGCAGAGAGAAAATAAGTCAGGTTAAACAAAGAGAGAACAGGGCTACCTAGGTGGCTCAAAGGCAAATCTGCCTGACAGTGAAGGAGACATGGGTTCCATCCCTGGTCCAGGAAGAGCCCACATACTGCAGAGAAACCAAGTCCCTGAGCCGCAGCTATCGAGTCTGCACTCAGGAGTCAGGGAGCTGAACCTACTGAGCCACACGCAGCAAGTACTGAGGCCCTTGCATCGAGAGCCGACTCTGCAACAAGAGGAGCCGCTGCAACGGCAAGCCTGAGCACTGCGGCAGACAGCAGGCCCTGCTCGCGGTAACTGAAGAAAGCCCAGGTGCAGAATGGAGACCCAGAGCAGCCACGAATGTGAACAAATAAAATTGCTAAAAAAGGTGCACACTGTGCGGTCCTATCTCTAAAAAACACAACTTAATCTGTTGTTGTAGAGAAAGTATCAGTGGTTACCCAAGAACTGGAAAGAAGGATAAGGGAAAGAAAGAAGGGATAGGGATAAGAAAGATTACAAAGCTGCAGTGTGGGCCCTCCAGAGTGGAGGATCAGTTTAGTATCTTGATTACAGTGATGGTGTGAGCAGCATATACTTCTGTTAAAAGTTATTAAAAGTTATGTGTAAATCTTAAATATTTAGTTATAGTAATTATAACTTAATAAAAGTGTTTATTTTTTAAAGCTAATAACCCCCAAATTGATAATTTTTAATCCCTAGTTTAATGCTTTCCTACTACATTGTAGAAATATATGATGTATAGCTATGGGCCTCCTGTGTTGCAGGCACATTCTTTACAGTTTGAGCCCCTAGGGAAGCCCCTGGTTTGGGAAGATCCCCTGGAGAAGGGAATGGCAAGCCACTTCAGTATTCTTGCCTGGAGAATTCCACAGACAGAGGAGCCTGGTGGGCTACAGTCCATGGGGTCGCAGAGAATCGGACACAACTGAGTGACTAACACTTTCACTTTTGGTCGAGGATGAGATGGCTGGATGGCATCACGGATTCGATGGACGCGAGTGTGAGTGAACTCCGAGAGATGGTGATGAGCAGGAAGGCCTGGCGTGCTGCAGTTCATGGGGTTGCAAAGAGTTGGACATGACTGAGCGAATGAACTGAACTGAATCACACATTATAGCTTTTATTCATCACATTAAAACATATCAGCTACTGGTAACAGACGATTTACGCATCATTTGTCTGGAGCAGAGGTGATGTTGTGTAATGAAAATAACATTTATAGAGCAGCTATTTTAGGCCAGTGACAGTGCTGAGTTTGTTGAGAAATGTTACTTAATTTCATCCTTACAAAATCCTTTAAGATGTAGAAGACTTCCTCATGTCATAACTGATAAAATTAAGCTGGAGAAGTTAAATGGCTTGCTCAGTGTCACATTTTCAGAGGCTGACCTGAAACTCAATCCCAAGTTTTCATGACTCCAGAGTTTCATGGTTTATATTATTTTGTATTATATTTACTATGTATGTTGATATTGTATTGTATGTTGATCTTGTGCTCATACCTCTGAAATGATAGCTCTCAGAAACTTTCAAGTTAAACTCTCCTGTGTCCTGATTCTGTGTGTATCTCATTCAGCCTTCCTGTAACAATTCATGTAGCTTCCCAGGTAGCGCTAGTGGTAAAGAACCCACCTTCCAAAGCAGGAGACATAAGTGAATCAGATTTCATCCCTGAGTAGGGAAGATCCTCTGGAGAAGGAAATGGCAACCCACTCCCGTATTCTTGCTCGGAAAAATCTCGTGGACAGAGGAGATTGGCTGGCTACAGTCCATAGGGTCGCAAAGAGTTGGATATGACTGAAGGGACTTTTCACACCCACATAACAATTAGTATTCCCAATCCTATAACAGCATAATAAGCACAATGTTTATGTAATAAATTCATAGTAACACATATTTTTGCAATACAAAATATATGTCAAGGAAAACGTGCATGTTCCATAGTTACACACCAAACTCCAGCTGTCTGCATCAGTGAAGAATATGTTTGCACTCCAATTGTTAAAATTAATTACTTGTTTATGTAAGACATTCTGCCTTCATTAATGCACATGATTAAATAGAAATGCTTCAGAACACAATAATTATTAACCTCACTTCACTAAAAGGAGTCTCACATTCAGTCAAGAGCTTTATAAGTACAGTTACAAAAAAGGCAAAAATCTTTCTTAAACTAATTCAAGATTTGCTTGAAGAAAGGAAAATATAAATTCCATTACTGTGTTGGCTCATTGTTCTTAACACAGGCTTCAGTCATTGCACCATCTTCAATTATAAAAGTATATATATATATATATATATATTTATATGTATAAGCACATTAGCATATCCACATATGTCTGCATATGCATATGAAAGCCAAACAGCATCAGATATTGATTTAAAATGGAGTAAGATTCTCACCTGTGGGGCTCAGGTCACAAGTCCATTATTGCCGTTCTTTGTGGAGAAAAGGGCAACTCACGGAACAGAAGTGCAAAGGTAGTCTCCTCCAACAATCCTGGCTAATCCACCTTAACTGAAATGCTACAAGCTGTTAATATCTGACGGAACTAATCAGTTCTGAGGAAAACGTCTCAGTCTTCCCAGTAGGCTGATATACAAGTAGTTAAATTAGATTTGGCGTTTCAACTGAAAACTGTAAACATCGGAATGCATCACAAGGAAAGGAGATAGAGCCATTACTGTATTTCCAATAGAGATAGTTTAAAACCTTGTTGTTAAAGATACCGAAAGAATTGAGGATATAATCCGGGACTAACTTGTACCAACTTTGGAGAATTAATAAACCATGTCTTTGTATTGTGTTACCCCAAAAGCCACGCTGAGCCAACAGAAAGGTGATGTTCTTCTATTCCACTGAAAGCGCTCTTTATACCATCATGTTCATCTGAGAACACGGTTACGGCTCAGGCACGTAGTTGTTTTTGCCACTCTTTGTGATTCCGTGGACTGTAGCTCTCCAGGCTCTTTGTCCATGGGGTTATCCCGGCAAGCATACTGGAGCGGGTTACCGTTTCTGACCCCAGGGGAGTTCTTGACCAAGAGACTGAAGCCATATCTCTTGCACTGGCAGGAAGAGTCTTCACCACGGAAGCACCTGGGAAGTCCAGTCATGTATATATGGCATATAATTAATATGGAATATATTTTCCACCAAAGAAATTCATAGGATGAAAAACAGAGAGATTTTTTGCCAGTTATAAGTTAAGATAGAGATGATGATTTTTCAGTGTACACTCTTTAACCTGTTGTTGCTGCTGCTAAGTCACTCCAGTCGTGTCCAACTTTGTGCGACCCCAGAGACGGCAGCCCATCAGGCTCCCCCGCCCCTGGGATTCTCCAGGCAAGAACACTGGAGTGGGTTGTCATTTCCTTCTCCAGTGCATGAAAGTGAAGAGTGAAAGTGAAGTCGCTCAGTCATGTCTGACTCCTAGCGACACCATGGACTGCAGCCCACCAGGCTCCTCCATCCATGGGATTTGCCAGGCAAGAGTACTGGAGTGGGTTGCCATTGCCTGTTAGATTAGGAAAATCCTTCCAATAGACTGTGAAACTCAGTAAAAAATATAAATTCTTCATGCTGTCCTTACTGGTTTGTGACAATTCCACAGGCTTTGTTTTTTATAAATAAATAGGAACTACTTCTTGATATGGAGAAGGTGATGGCACCCCACTCCGATACTCTTGCCTGGAGAATCCCATAGGTGGAGGAGCCTGGTGGGCTGCAGTCCATGGGGTCACGAAGAGTCAGACACAACTGAGCGACTTCACGTTCATGCATTGGAGAAGGAAATGGCAACCCACTCCAGTGTTAATCAGTTAAGTAAATTATTACACATTATTAAAATTTGGAATTCATGAGTTTAGAGGTTCATTGAGGACAATAAACATTTTGCTAAAAAGTCTCAGTGTCACACAAAGAGGCGAAGTTCTCTGAGTTCCCTCCTCAGGCTTGAGCACAGAGGGTTTTCCAGAAATATCACTGTGGTCTTGAGTTGCACATTTTTAATTGCTGTTCTTCTTTTCAGTAATTACTTATTACAATTAAATAGTTTGTGGCAGAGTCTATAGTGAGTACTGTTACACTTTTCTCTAACTAGAGTTTGTTCACTGTAGTCACTCAGTCCTGTCTGACTCTTTGCCACCCCGGGGACTGTAGCTCACCAGGCTTCCCTGTCCATCCCTAATCCTGGAGCTCACTCAAACTCAAGTCCATTGAGTCAGTGATGCCATCCAATCATCTAATCCTCTGCTATCTCGTTCTCCTCCTGCCTCTAATCTTTCCAGTATCAGGGTCGTTTCCAATGAGTCAGTTCTTCCCATCAGGTGGCCAAAGTATTGGAGTTTCACCTTCAGAATCAGTCCTTCCAATGAATGTTCAGAACTGATTTCCTTTAGGATGGACAGGTTTAATCTCCTTGCGATCCAAGAGTTTCCTCCATTACCACAGTTCAAAGGCATAGAATCTTCAGTGCTCAGCTTTCTTTATAGTCCAACTTTCACATCCATACACGACTACTGGAAAAGCTAGAACTTTGACTAGATGGACATTTTTTGGCAAAGTAATGTCTTTATTTTTTTAATGTGCTGTCTAGGTTGGTCATAGCTTTTCTTCCAAGGAGCAAGCATCTTTTAATTTTGTGGCTGTAGTCGCCGTCTGCAGTGATTTTGGAGCCCAGGAAAATAAAGCCTCTCAGTTTCCATTGTTCCCCCATCTATTTGCCATGAAGTGGTGGGATCAGATGCCATGATCTTAGTTTTTTAAATGCTAAATATTAAGCCAGCTTTTTCACTCTCCTCTTTGACTCTCATCAAGAGGCTCTTCAGTTCCTCTTTGCTTTCTACCATAAGGGTGGTGTCATCTGCATTTCCGAGGTTATTGATATTTTCCTCAGAATTCTTGATTCCAGCTTGTGCTTCATCCATCCCAGCATTTCTCATGATATACTCTGCATGAAGTTAAATAAGCAGGTTGACAGTATACAGCCTTGACGTATGCCTTTCCCAGTTTGGAACCAGTCCACTCGTCCATGTCCAGTTCTAACTGTTGCTTCTTGACCTGCAAACAGATTTCTCAGGAGATTTGGTGCTTTTCCAAAATCTTCATATTAATATATAGTGTGTAGATAAATGTGAATAGGGAAATTACAAATAATGTTGACTTTATTATATATACTTTTTAATTCTGCCTTTTATATGAATTATAATTAAAAAGAAAAATTCAATATGAATAACTTGGCCTTTGATTAAAAATGCTCAGTTTCCTATTTTGAGCATCAGAACACTGGGAACAGCAAGGAGAAGGAAAGATGTAAGTAAACACGTGTCCACACCAGGGTGATACCTGGGTGGGGTTTGAATAATTTTACCATGGGCAAGTACAGACCGAGAATGAATGAACTCCCATTATACAATAAGGACATGGTCTATATTCTATTCTTTAACAGAAAACACAGCTGTGTTCTATGCAGCTGGATTTAGATATTAACTTTTGCTGGCTCCTAAGAACTTAGGCAAACATTTTGAACTATCTTCATACTGGACTCTTCTTTTTCAGGCCCTTCACTTCATCTTCTGTAATTCCCATGACATCTTGTACATACAGTAGGGTTCTTGCTCCAGTGCTCATACTGATTTTCAAAGTCTTAATTTTGATGATGCTTGCTTCTCATTGTTGTACTTCACAAGCCTCTCGTTAACTGCTTTCTAAGGAATCATTTGCCTCTCTCAAGCTCTGCCTTTACAGGTCTATGACTTCCCTTTTTCCTTAACAGAATTCCTGGTATTTGTATGTTTTCTCAGTTGCTTCTGCCTATCATGATGACTGTCTACACAGTGGTAACTAAGTAATGCATTTTAATCTTTTCAAAGCAGAAAGAATCACTGCTTTGCTTGGGGTCTTTGCTAAAACAAGACTCTTCACTGGGCACTCCTGTGACATTTGCCTTGTATCACCTCCAAGTAATCTAGAACAACAAACTTTTGGGAACAACTCAGGGAAATTAGTGTTTAACCACATCAAATTCATTTTTATATAGCCGAATGGGTTCTTGGAGTCTAAGTTTTCATATAGCTTTATAACTTTGACCACCCTTAGTGTCTTAGTGGCTCGGATGGTAAAGAGTCTACCTGTAATGCAAGAGACCTGGGTTCAGTGCTTGGGTCAGGAAGAAAAGGGACAGCTACCTATTCCAGGGTTCTTGCCTGAAGAATTCCATGCGCAGAGGAGCCTTGCAGGCTTCAGTCTGTGGGTTGCAAACAGTTGGATGCAACTGAGTGACTATCACTTTCTCAGTGTGTTTGCAATTTTTAAAACATACTATTTTACAGATGTCAGATGTTTAACTCTAGGGTAAACGCTCTAAATAAGACCCTCTGCTTATCTCCGTCTACTTAGAAAACTCCACCTTTAAGAGAGGTTGCACCGTAACTAGAAACCCAGAATAAGTGATATTTTAAAATTGTTAAATGTTTTTCAAATAAGTGACTGTCACAGTTTTTATCTATACCACATTAATTCAAATTAGATGTATTTATAAAGTAATACTAAATGCAGTCACAGAACTCTGGCAGGAAACTTCTGGAAATTAGTCTTAAAACTGACAAAACTTAAAATCTCAGATGTCAAATTTACATATGGAAGTTACTGCTTAAAATAAAATATGCAAAGTTCATTAGAGGAATTTGTGCCCCATACAACTTATCAAAATGTGGCCAAATGTATACAGTCATCAGAATCTGGTAATATCAGTTCCTGCTAGATTATTTTCTTTGCTAATAACCTGTCTAGTAAATTAGAATGTTAATGATAGTTGCATATTTTATACCCATTTGTTATCCTTCTCCAGCCCAGGCAGGCATTGCTCAATTAAGCATGGAGATCTCAGCGACCTCCAAAGGCCTTTGGGTTTGGTCAAGTCCCCAGGGTGTGCTACAAAATGAGAAATTATGCCTCTTGACATTAAGGTCACAGGAGAGAACAAAATTCTTTACCAAAGCAGTCGAGGAATAATCTCCCTAGTGTCAGAAAGTGACAGAGTTAGATATATTTCAGGTTGTTTTTGAATTTCATGGGAAAAATAGAGGGCAGACTAAAATACAGTAACAAAAATGTTTATAAGTATGAACTTCTATCCTGTCTATAAAGTTGTCTCCAGAAATATTACATGTTGAACCACGAAGTTTCAAACTGGGACAAAATACTCAGAAGGGACTTTTAATCTTTAACTGGGGAGACACTAGAAACGGAAACAACAGTAACTTTGTTGTTCTCAAGTTACATTAGGAGCACTAGGAAATAAATTTGGAGCTATTGTATGGATTTTCCTAATAAAATCAGCTGTCTTCTTACTGTGACTGTCACTGGTATAGAGCACAATATCTTCTCATTTATTCTCTTCATGTCTGAAGCTTCTATCAGTGAGTGTTTCTTGAAGGCTCTTATGAAGTCTAGTACTTTTTTATATTCCTCGTCCTTGGCATATGGAATGAAGATCAAATAAAGCCTTCCTAAATAAAACATAAACGAATGAAGCCCTCTGTTTCTCTCTCCGTTCCTGAAACCAGCCATGATTCTATCTACTTTCAATAAGCATATAAGATGCTACCAACTGGATAGGGATAGGGATGGTCAGGATCTCGGAGCCAGCGGGGGAGCCCCGCAAAGCACAGAAGAGGCTTCTGATGAACGGGGACCAGTTTTGCCTTCCTCATCTCTGATGGGGCCCACTGTGTGCTGTAGCAGATGGGAGGAGGGGCCGCCACTGGGGCTGCTGTGGTGCGCTCTGCTAGAACAGAACGTCCAGAAACAAGCCAGCTAGAAAAGTGAAGCTTTTTTTTTACCCCCCATTCTACCTGCCTTCTAATAACTTCTTGAGGAAGAGCAAACCAGGAAGCCAGCTGACAAAAACGACATTTATTTTGTAAAGTCCTATTCCCAGCATCACAAAGGAGCAATAGAAGAGTACAGAGTTCAGAACTAACACCTTAATAACCAGAACATGATGGTATATTAGATAGCAAACTCAATTACAAACTCTTTGAAAGCTCAGGCCTTCTCCACTGCCTATCAAAACGAGTGGAAAACTAAAGTTGCTTAAAACTCTTTGCTGCACTGAAATAATTTCATTTCAAAATTAACTCTAGAACTATTTATTGAAAATAAATAGTTATTACAGGCGCTACTGGATACTTCAGATAAAAGCATGAATTAGACACCATTTCTCTTCTTAGATCATTTAGAGCCTAATGAGAAGGATAGATAGATAGATAGATAGATAGATAGATAGATAGATAGATAGATAGATTGTAAACAAAAGCAGTTGAGTAGTTATGGGTCTTCAGGTGGTATTTGTCCCATAAGGACCAAGTTACTGGGAAGGAGGGAGAAAAGGACACAGTTACTGAAATGATGGATATTTATTCCATTTAGTCAATGGTAAATATCATTCCAGCTATGGCTCTAGGCTTTGGGAATTCAGTGGGGACCTCGATTAACGTAATCTCTGCCTATAGACTAGTGAAGGCAAGAGAGAGCCAGGGACAGCTTAGCCTCCTGTCCTGCAGGAGGGGTTCAGCAGATCTGTGTAAGTGAGCAGGTAGCCGCCAGTGCCTTTTGCTCCATGGTAAAGAGAGGGTGCGCCTAACCTGAAACACAGCATAAAGATGTGCGGCCTCTGCATGTTCCCAAAGGACAGACAAATTAGATCGTTCCAAAGAATACTGCTCTGCGATTCAGCTGATCCACCAGCAATGTCACTGCCTCCAGACCCAGCAACGAAACCAGGGAAGGGCTGCCCAGGTTAAATGGAACAGCACTTTTAAAACCACAGCAGCTTTCTTGCCAGCACGGTATGTGGTGGAGTGGAGGATAGGTTTAGATAGACGGAGGTCTGAATTACGAATCTCTCTTTAACAGCCAAAACACTAAAAGGAGTCGTCATTTAAGTTGTCTTAGCCTCACTTTGTGATCAGAAACATGAGCAGTGCAGCCCCTACTTTCTGTGGTTATTTTGAGAATAAATGAACACTTTGATATTTCCTAATACCCCACCTGGGCTATTATAGATACAAAGGGAAAAAGCTCTACCGTCCGATCCCTTGTGTTCTTCAGATTGCTTCAATGCTGAGTTCCACTATCAGGAAAACTCTAGGAATTACACTTGCTGGGACTAGTTAATGGGCTTTCCAGGTGGAGCTAGTGGTAAAGAACCCACCTGCCAACACAGGGAACATGAGAAGGGCTTGGTCCCTGGATCGGGAAGATCCCCTGGAGGAGGCAAGGCACCCCACTCCAGTGTTTTGGCCTGGAGAATCCCATGGACGGAGGAGCCTGGTGGGCTATAGTCCATGGGGTCGCAGAGTAAGACACAAGTGAGGTGACTCACCACATACAGACTAGTTACTAATCCCACTGTACTCCTGAAGAAAATAAATAGAAAATAACAGAAAATGTTTTTTTCTTTTTTTAAACTGATATTCTTTTCCAAATAGGTGGCAGAATACAGTGTACAAATCTGTCCCCTGATTAGTAGCAGCATTAATTATAGATAGAAAAGGCAGTGGAGGGGGAGAACACACATTTGAAAATAAATGTGTGAGCAGAGAAAGACAAAATAAAAAGACAGTTCAACAAATGGATGAATCTATTAATAAGCTGGTGTGTATTTATGAGAAAAAGCCTTAATCACTTTTATTAATATTGTGTGAAATTATAAGAGCTTAAAACTAAGGCTCACCCCTAAAAGGTCCAACACGATTGCTATTCCACAAACTAAACATATTCAGACTTTAAAACAGACACTCTGACTGTTTAGAGATCTCTGTAGAGGCTAAAACAGACACCCACACTCTCATGCAGAGGGAATAGCTCCCAATACTAAAGCAGCCATTATGCACATATTCTCAGAGAAGGGAAACAAAGACCAAATCAAAAGAAGCATGATGTCAGGGAAGGCTGGTTCTCCAACTCAGGTTGCCTACAATTATAAATAGAGAGACTGGAGCCTCCAGGGGTTACTTTGTTTAACTTTTATTTTTTGAAGAAAGGACTAAAAATGCAATAAACTCTAATAGAAACCATGTTTCTCTTCTGGTTCCAGAAGGGATTACAGTATTATTCATTTTTCTATATGCCTCACTCTATGAAAAGGGAATATGAGTAAGAGAAGGGAAAAAGAAAACAACTATAGATTTGTTTTAACATTTCAGAGCAGAAAATGGTAACAAAGAAATCCCCATTTGAAAAGTGAAATGCATTTTTCTCCCAATGGCTTAGGGAAACCAGATTATTGAACTTTATAGTCCTAGAATGCACTTGGAGAAGAATTAGTCGGTGGAAACTTTTTAACTAGCAAGTAGAAGAGAGTCCTGAAAACTCCAGTGAATGAGCAGGATCCATGATGTCTTAAAAGAGAGCAACACTGGGCAGCAATGGAGGTTGGTAGCCTTGGATGAGAAGAATTACAGGATGTAAAGAGGAATATTTACATGCATGCAAAGCTTCTGAGCTTTGTAAGAAATAATTTAAAAAAAAAAAACCTTAATTGCTGAGGCATGTCAATTTTGGAGGGTTGTTGTTAAGCTGTGCAATGCTACCCATTAAAATTATGAGATATAATAATAGTAGGAAGCTGTGTTTTTAGATGTCACCTTCATTCACTGCCCAGTTCTATTTGACAATGTCAGAATCCACCAAGCTTAAAAAAAATAAGTTCCATTTCATCATATTCTATGTCAAAGGATTAATAGTATTAGCTTAGGTCAGCATGCATACTTGCTCAATCACTCATTTGTGTCTGGTTATTTGAGACACTATCAGCTGTAGCCCACCATGCTCCTCTGTCCGTGGAATTTTCCAGGCAAGAATATTGTTGCCTCAGTGCACCAGCCCCAAGGATCCAGTATCATGCATCGAACCTGGACTGAGACTACCCAGAGGGATGGTATGGGGAGGGAGGAGAGAGGGGGGTTCAGGATGGGGAACACGTGTATACCTGTGGCGGATTCTTGTTGATGTATGGCAAAACTGATACAATATTGTAAATTAATTAACTTTCAATTAAAATAAATAAATCTATATTTTAAAAAAGAATATTGTTGCCAATAAAATGTTGCCATTTTTTTCCTCCAAGGATCCAGGGATCCAGAGACTGATCCAGGAATGGACCTGGCATCTTCTGTGTCTCTCCTACACTGTCAGGAAAATATGTTACCACTGAGCCACCTGGGCACAATAAAGGACAGAAATATATGGACCTAACAGAAGCAGAAGACATTAAGAAGAGGTGGCAAGAATACACAGAAGAACTGTACAAAAAGATCTTCATGACCCAGATAATCACAATGGTGTGATCACTCGTCTTAGAGCCAGACATCCTGGGATGTGAGGTCAAGTGGGCCTTAGAAAGCATCACTACGAACAAAGCTAGTGGAGGTGATGGAATTCCAGTTGAGCTCTTTCAGATCCTCAGAGATGATGCTGTGAAAGTGCTGCACTCAATATGCCAGCAAATTTGGAAAACACAACAGTGGCCACAGGACTGGAAAAGGTCAGTTTTCATTTCAATCCCAAAGAAAGGCAATGCCAAAGAATGCTCAAACTACTGCACAATTGCACTCATCTCACATCCTAGTAAAGTGATGCTCAGAATTCTCCAAGCCAGGCTTCAGCAATACATGAACCGTGAACTCCCTGATGTTCAAGCTGGTTTTAGAAAAGGCAGAGGAACCAGAGATCAAATTGCCAACATCTGTTGGATCATTGAAAAACCAAGAGAGTTCTAGAAAAACACCTATTTCTGCTTATTGATTATGCCAAAGTGTTGGACTGTTGAGGTCACCAGAAACTGGAAAATTCTGAAAGAGATGGGAATATCAGACCACCTGACCTGACTCCCAAGAAAACTGTATGCAGGTCAGGAAGCAACAGTTAGAACTGGACATAGAATACAGACTGGTTCCAAATCAGGAAAGGAATACGTCAAGGCTGTATATTTTCACCTTGCTTATTTAACTTATATGCAGAGTACATTATGTGAAATGCTGGGCTGGAGGAAAAACAAGCTGGAATCAAGATTGCCAGGAGAATATCAATAACCACAGATATGCAGATGACACCACATTTAAGGAAGAAAGTGAAGAAGAACTGAAGAGCCTCTTGATGAAAATAAGAGAGTGAAAAATCTGGCTTAAACCTCAACATTCAGAAAACTAAGATCATGGCATCCAGTCCCATCATTTCATGGAAAATAGATAGGAAAACAATGGAAAACATGACAGATTTTATTTTCTTGGGCTGCAAAATCACTGCAGATACTGATTAAAGCCGTGAAATAAAAGATGTTTGCCCCTTGGAAGGAAAGCTATGACCAACCTAGAAAGCATATTAAAAAGCAGAGACATTACTTTGCTGACAAAGGTTCATCTAGTCAAGGCTATGGTTTTTCCAGTAGTCATGTACGGATGTGAAAGTTTGACCATAAAGAAGACTGAATGCCGAGGAATTGATGCTTTTGAACTGTGATGCTGGAGAAGATTCTTGAGAGTCCCTTGGACTGCAAGGAGATCCAGCCAGTCCATCCTGAAGGAAATCAATCCTGAATATTCATTGGGAGGACTGATGCTGAAGCTGAATCGCCAATACTTTGACCACCTGATGTGAAGAACTGACTCACTGGGAAAGACCCTGGCGCTGTGAAAGATTGGGGGCAGGAGGAGAAGGGCACGACAGAGGATGAGGTGATTGGATGGCATCACTGACTCAATGGACATGAGTTTGAGCAAGCTCTGGGAGTTGGTGATGGACAGGGAGGCCTGGCGTGCTGCAAGGGATCACAGAGTCAGACATGACTGAGTGACTGAAATGAATGGACACCTGGGAAGCCTTTATTCTTAGGTCAGTACACCTATTTTCTTTTTCTTAAAGGATAAGTCTAAGAAATTGTTTTGGCTTACATGGCTTTTTTTCTGTTTCTTCAGACACGAAGGGCTGACTGGAAGGTCTGTTGTGAGCTAGATGTCTGTTCTCACTGTATCTTGAAAGCCAAGTCACCTTTGGTCCTATTGAGATTGACTTTCTCCGTAAATAATGAGACCAATACATTGTTCTCCTTTTATTTTTTAATATAAATTTATTATTTTAATAGGAGGTTAATTACTTTATAATATTGTATTAGTTTTGCCATACATCAGCATGAATCTGCCACAGGTATACATGTGGTCCCCATCCTGAACCCCCCTCTCCCCTCCCTCCCCGCACCATCCCTCTGGGTCATCCCAGTGCACCAGCCCCAAGCATCCAGTATCCTGCATCAAACCTGGACTGGCAATTTGTTTCATATATGATATTATACATGTTTCAATGCCATTTTCCCAAGTCATCCCACCCCTCTCCCTCTCCCACAGAGTCCAAATTACTGTTCTATACATCTGTCTGCTTTGCTGTCTCGCATACAGGGTTATTGTTACCATCTTTCTAAATTCCATATATGTGTGTTAGTACACGGTATTGGTGTTTTTTGTTTTTTGTTTTTCTTCCTGGCTTACTTCACTCTGTATAATAGGCTCCAGTTTCATCCACCTCATTAGAACTAGATAAACTTGTCTGCGTGGATATCATGCAGACATCTAAAAATCCACATGCTCAAAACGTTAGCCATTCTCTTTCTCTTCTTTCCTACTCCTACTCTTGCTGTGTTTCCTGTATCAGTCAACATGACCAGGAATCTACAGAACTACCCAAACCGTGAATCGGAAGTCACCATTCATTCATCTCTCTAAAATTATTCAGCGTCGGCTTGCATTAGCTTCACCCTCTGCGTCTCTCTGAATGTCTATTCTCTCTCGATTTCACTGCCAATATCCTTGTTCAGGCCCCCCACAATCCTAGTCTCTGTTTTTTTAAAACAGTGCCCTAACCTGGATTCCCCATCTGCCTTGCCAAACCCTTCCCCTCTGGCTTCCACATAAATGCCAGGTCAGATTTTTAAGTGCCCATGTGATCCCATTAGTTCCCTATTTAAAACCTACTTCTTGCTCTCTGTTGACTTTTTTATAAGTTCAAACCCTTTCATGTGGTTTGTCAAGATTTCATATCTCACTAGTATTACTTCTTACTGTCTAATAGCAGCCCATGACCACCCATCCCATTCTCAGGCAGATTCAAGCATGAACATCCAACCAGGGATTCATGAATCTGGCACAGAGAGGGTGGTGGTAGGGAGTAGGGGGGACTGAGGCCAGAAAAGAGAAAGGGAGCTCACATTTTCTATTATTTCTTGTTGTTCAGTGGCCCAGTCGTGTCTGACTCTTCCCGACCCCATGCACTACTCTGCTGCTGCTGCTGCTGCTGCTGCTGCTAAATTGCTTCAGTCTTGTCCAACTCTGTGCAACCCCATAGACGGCAGCCCACCAGGCTCCCCGTCCCTGGGATTCTCCAGGCAAGAACACTGGAGTGAGTTGCCATTTCCTTCTCCAAAGCATGAAAGTGAAAAGTGAAAGTGAAAAGTGAAAGTGAAATCATTCAGTCGCGTTCGACTCTTGAGCAACGTCATGGACTGCAGCCCACCAGGCTCCTCCTTCCATGGGGTTTTCCAGGCAAGAGTACTGGAGTGGGGGTGCCATTGCACTACTCCAGGCTTGAAATTTACTTCCAGGTATTGTCCTGAATCCCTTCACTATGTGGGCGCTCAGTCATGGCTGACTCTGTAACCCCATGGACTGGAGCCCTCCAGGCTCCTCTGTCCCTGGGATTTTTCTGGCAAGAATCCTGAGGTGGGTTACCATCCCCTTCTCCAGGGGCTCTTCCCAGCCGGGAAAGGTACCTCTCTTGCATCTCCTGCCTTGACAGCTGAATTCTTTACTATGGAGCCACCTGTGAAGTCCTGTATTTTCACCATGATAACTTCTTTAGTTTCAGAAACATTCAGTTGAGGTGGTTATTATTCCACTTACTTACTTGAAGTAAGTAAAGGTCTGGCATTAAAAAAAAAAAAAAGTCTAAATAGTCTATAGCTCAGTAGTGCCTGGACCTGGGTTTAAATCCAGGTTTGCCATTGTCCACTTCCCATGATTTCTTCACTATTTCCAGCTGCCGCAGGAGTGGGCCACAGCGATACCACACGTACATTTCCTGAACGTTGCTAGCAGGATTCTACCTTGTCTGTCGAGCTGCTTCTTCCTTTTCTTTCTATTTCCAGGGAGAAGAACGGATGGTACAGGTAATAATATAGATTAAATAATTACCTCTCTGTAGAATCAAGAAGAACGAATGTTAGTTACTCTCCTCTCTTTTCCTCAGTAAGTAAGTGTCCCTAGGACAGGAGTTAAGACCCTTCCTGGAAAAGATGGAACTATAAAGTATAAACCAAAAGGTTCTGTCTGTAGGGGTCTTTGGGGGAGATCCTGGGCTGTGTTTTGCATAAAGAGTAGAGTTTTAGAAACTGATGACTTTGGGAGCTACACCAAACCCCAGGAGAGTTAACAGGTCCTGGCCACGGCCAGGGGCCTCTGGTTTGCGAAGTGCCCAAAGTGACCTCGGGGTTTCTTTTTACTAATATCTTCTATTTATTGGACACTGTCTTAGTCAGCTTGGGATGCCATAGAAGGGACAACTTTACCAACACTTATTTCTGGAGAAACTATTTCAGAGTTCTGGAGGCTGAGAAGTTCAAGATCAAGGTGCGTGCAGGTTTGGTTCCCGGTGAAAACTCTTTTCCTGGCTTGTAGACAGCTGCCTCATGACTGTTTCCTCGCAGACGAAGAGAAAGCTCTGGCCTCCCTTTCACTTCTTTTATAAACATGAATCCTGTTATGAAAGGCCCACCTCCATCTGAACTACGTGTCAAAGTCTCCATCCCAGGATGCCGTGACATTGGGGTTAGGACTCCGATACGTGAGTCGAGGGGGCGACACAGACATTTACTCCATAAAGAACACTAGCCATAAGTCGAGCACGAGGCTATAATGGCGCATGTGTTGTCTCATTTGATGTTCACAAGGCGACCACTGAGGTTAAGTATACAGAGATATCCAACAGCATGATGCAGCTCTCCCGGACGCAAGCGGGGCAACGATGGTGATAACATTTTCTCTGATTATTAAACTGCTGGTAGGAAAGCCCTTTCACTAAGTCCATGTCCTGCAGCCTTGGATATGCTACAGTTCACAGCGTAAATACACCCCCCCTTCTCTCTGTGGCTACAGTTCAATTGCATTTGCTCGCTTGCAGTTGGCCTGTGCCTCAGTCCTCCCCGCACAGTGCTTCTTGAAGAAGTGAATCCTCCAGCTCCTGGGTGTCCCCAGCCTTGGGCAAATTATGCAGCAGTTTTTGGAATGTGTCACTCGAGCACACCCTTCTTTCCATCACTATGTGAAAGTGAAAGGCGCTCAGTCGTGTCCAACTCTTTGGGACTCCAGGGACTCCAGAGTCCATGGAATTCTCCAGGCCAGAATACTGGAGTGAGCACCCTATCCTGTCTCCAGGGGATCTTCCCAACCCAGGAGTCGAATCAGGGTCTCCTGCACTGCAGGTGGAATTCTACCAGCTAAGCCACCAGGGAAGCCCCTCCATCACTAAGGTCACTACTTCAGTGACTCCGTTCCTTCTTCCCTTTGCTGATACGTTTAAGGAGGGCATTCTCCTCTCCATAGTCTCTCCCTTCTGCTGCATCTCTTGTTACCAGCAGCCCTATCACAAATACACTGATGGTAGGCTTAATTATGGTCCTCAAAGATGACCACACCCTGATCCTTGGAAATAGGGATATGTGGTCTTCTCTGGGGAAAGGGACTTTGCAGATGTGACCAAGGATCTTGAGAAGGGGATATTAATCTGGATTATCCAGAAGAGAGTGATGTATATACAAGGGTCCTGGTTGGAGGGAGGCAGGAGCATCAGAGTCAGAAGTAGGATGTACGATGCCAGGAGTAAGATGTCTGAGTGATGACAGGAAGGAGCCATAAGCCAAGAAATTCAGGCAGCTTCTAGCACCTGGAAATACAAGGAAATGCATTTTCCCCCTTCAGTTCAGTTCAGTTCAGTTCAGTTCAGTAGCTCAGTCATGTCCGACTCTTTGCGACCCCATGAACTGCAGCACGCCAGGCCTCCCTGTCCATCACCAAGTCCTGGAGTTCACCCAAACTCATGTCCTTCTAGTCCGTGATGCCATCCAGCCATCTCATCCTCTGTCGTCCCCTTCTCCTCCTGCCCCCAATCCCTCCCAGCATCAGGGTCTTTCCAATGAGTCAGCTCTTCACATGAGTGGCCAAAGTATTGGAGTTTCAGCTTTAGCATCAGTCCTTCCAAAAACACCCAGGACTGATCTCCTTTAGAATGCCAGACCTACTGATACCTTGATGTTAGCGCTATGAGACTGCTTTTGGACTCCTGATCCCTAGAACTACAATATAATAAATCTGTGCTCTCTCAAGCCACTAAGTTTGTGATACTTTGTTACAGCAGTGATAGGAAACTAATACACTTCTTCTTCTCCATAGACTCTTCTGAAATATCTTCCAGTTAGTAAGTCTCAGTTCCTCCTGTACAGTCCTTCTTGGGTGAGTGAATCCTCTAGTCTCTGGTTGTCCCCAGTCTTGCCCAGATTATGTTACAGGTTCTGAAATATATCACTTTAGCACCCCTTGCTTCAGTAAAGGGGAGTTTTACTTAAGAATTCAACATGTTCTAAATGCTTGAAAATATTGTTTAGAAGTGAAACAGGACTAAATTTAAAAATACATTTGGGCTGAAATGACAAATGACTTAACCACCTTTTGTCTAAATGACTCTCATATGTTGTTTCAACTCACATTCAGCCAGCGAAATTGATCCTCAGATAAAACATATGAGTATTTTTTTCACCAAGGTCTCCCAAATGTCTAGCATGTGATACCAGACATGTAGCACATCAGGAATACCCATTTGTTGAGTGGCTTTATGTAATATTTTGAAATAGAGATCTTATTTCCATTTAAGACTCTGAAACCTAAATAAGAAAATATGCCAGGTGTTCTCAGCGTCAGTACCGCGAGGTGTCTTACTTGGTTTTAGAATTTCAGCCACTCTGACTACCAAATTCAGGAAGCAGTTAGCTAACTATATCAAAGTGGAGGTTACAGGTCTGTACCATGCAACTCATGTAGAACCACACACAAACACACAAAATCTTCTCAATACAAATAAGTTGGATTTGAAGTTTAAACATTATTTTTATTAAAGGATCATATCTAATGAGTTGAAGCAGGGACAATGTTTTATCAATCGGAAGGGATTGCAGTTGGAAATCTAAATTAACTGGATCAGGTTTTTGATTTGCATCAATGATATTTTGGAGCTCCTTACAGACTAGTATCAGTGGATTATCCCAGCTACTTGCCCTTAATCTGTCTCTGAATCCCAAATATTTTTAAAAATAATAATCCTCATATATGAGCCAGGAAAAGAAAGGCTTCATCAGGAAGCACCTAGTGTTATTTCAGATGCTGAAGAAATAAAACGACTTTCTTTTTATCCATTCAAACCTCTTTGAATTTAATTCAGAATGTCCGCTTCTATACCAGCATTCTTCTACTCTCCAGCCTATCAATGAGATTTTGAAAATTTGCTATTACCTGAAAAGGAGAGAAAAAGGAAAAGCCTTTGTTCTGAGAGCTACAAGACAGGGTTTCTGGTATTGCTTTGGTGAGTAACTTGCTCATTCATGGAAAGATACAGAGAGAGAAACTGGAGAAGGAAATGGCAATCCACTCCAGCACTCTTGCCTGGAAAATCCCATGGATGGAGGAGCCTGATAGGCTACAGTCCGTGGGTTCGCAAAGAGTCCGACACGAAGGAGCGACTTCGCTTTCACTTTCACAGAGAGAAACAGGAAGATGAGTGCCAGTGTGCGTGGGTGCTCGCCTAACCTTTGTCATTGAATTTCATAATCTTTAGGTAAAATCTTTATGGCTAAGAAAAGTATTCCTGGAGTCCAACGGACTCATGTTCGTTTCAATTTCAGGATAGCCTGCTTAATAGTTGAGTAGATTTGGATAAATCATTTAACCTGTCTAAGCCTCTAATTTTATTTATAAATCAAATTAAAGTAAAGGTGATGATGGAAAGTGTTTATCCATGCATTGAAACATTGATTGAGTCCTCATTATGTCTTTTAAACACTGTGTTAGGCTCTTCACTTAGAGGAAGGACTATTATTTGCTCTCCTGGGATTAACAGACAAATTAATGAGAAAGTTCTCGGGGTGTCTTAACACAATTCTTGGAATCTAGTGGGGGTATTTTTGCTGCTACATCGTATTTGACTCTTGCAACTCCATGGACTTTAGCCCCCAGGCTCCTGCGCCCACTGGATCTTTCCTTCTCCAGGACCGTCTCAGCCCAGAGACCCAACCCGGTCTCCAGCACTGCAGGCAGACTGTTTAATCGCTGAACCACGAGGGAAGCCTGCCTGGAGTCTAGTAGGTCCATAATAGGCATTAATTATTAGGAGTAGCTGACCTAGCAAGACAAAACAGGGACACTTCTACCATCTCCTCTCTTCTTTATGAGTGTCTTTCTCAGGTCTGATGAATGATGAGACAAGGATCACTGTGAAAGCATTTTAGAAGAGGGAGTGTTAGGAAAAGCACCAGTGTTCACAACTGCTCCAAGTTGTCCATCCCAAACAGAAAGCCCCCGACTCAGTCTTCACATCTGGCACCCCCTTGGCAGCCAGTGAACAAGGCGTGGTTTCAGTTTATACGCGGACTTCTGCTCTGAGGCATACCAGCTCTAACACGTTGTAAAAGCGGTAAGCTCATTTTTCCTTGAGGACACGCATCTTGCTTCATGTGAAGATTCTCTTAGTTTTCTAAAGAAATGGCTGTGGCCTTGGACTGATGCTAGAAATGGGCCTTTGTGTCTGGCATCGCACTAAGTACTTTTGTGAAAAACTATATGGGATCCTGAACTTCTGACATTTTAGAGCCTGAAGCAGAAATGAAACCAGCAAACCAGTGTAACTGAAGATAGATGAAATGTTCTCACATATGAACAAATGACTTGAAGAGTGGGGATGATCCACTGGGAGAAGACCTTAGTAACATGAAATTGGGCTGGGTCATAAGTGGCTGTATCTCAGGAATCTGGATCAGGGAAGAATTCACCATCCTAATCCTTTTACTCCAGGGCATAAGCCATGATAGTGTGTTGGTTGCACAAAATCCAAACTAAGGGAAGACGGTCTTAGAGAGTCAGAAGACAACAGCAACAATCTGTGTTGACTATTGTATACGTTGATACCACGCATAAGATAGATGCTTGCGTGCTCAGTCATGCCTGGCCGCTTGTGATTCCAGGGACTGCAGCCTGCCAGACTCCTCTCTCCGTGGAATTTCCCAGGCACGAATACTGGAGTGAGTTGCCATTTCCTTCTCCGCAGGATCTTCCTGACCCAGGGATTGAACCCGTGTCTCTTGCATCTCCCGCACTGGCAGGCAGACTCTTTTCCTGAGCTGCCAGGGAAGCCCTGAAAACAGATAACAGATAACTGATGAGAACATAACAGAACTCTGCTTAATGCAGTGTGGTGATCTGACGAGGAAGGAAGTCCAGCAGGGAGAGGATATACGTTATGCATGCCTGATTTACGTTGCTGCACAGTGGAGACTAATGCAGCATTGTAAAGCAACTATAAAAATTAATGAAAAAGAAGAATCTGAGTTCACAGCAACATGTCCCTCTATTCTGATTTCTTTCCTGTTTCTTATCTTTCCTCCAAAGGGCAATCACCACATGTATTGTTTTAGATCTTTCTCTTGTCACATTATAAACTCTTCTACATTATAAGCTCAAATATGCTCTATAAAATTTATTTTCCCCTGCTTAACAAATCCTCTCTCTCTATTCTAAACTATCAAGTTTAAACTCTGTTCTTTTCCTGTAAGTTGAGGTCAAGAATGCTTTTAGGCAACAGAGTGATTTGGCATCACCTGATGTATTTGTGTCTAATTTCTAAATCTGCTTTTCAGTTTTTTACTCACCCTTGGGGAGGGGTTAATTCAACTTGATAGCAACACACATAAAGACCTACATTAAGACCAGGGACTGGGTTCTAGTCCTAAGCCTTGCCACACTGTCTTCTGCCCTGTAGCCATGAAATTAAAAGATGCTTACTCCTTGGAAGAAAAGTTATGACCAACCTAGATAGTATATTCAAAAGCAGAGACATTACTTTGCCGACTAAGGTCCATCTAGTCAAGGCTATGGTTTTCCTGTGGTCACGTATAGATGGGAGAGTTGGACTGTGAAGAAGGCTGAGTGCCAAAGAAATGATGCTTTTGAACTGTGGTGTTGGAGAAAACTCTTTAGAGTCCTTTGGACTGCAAGGAGATCCAACCTGTCCATTCTGAAGGAGATCAGCCCTGGGATTTCTTTGGAAGGAATGATGTTAAAGCTGAAAGTCCAGTACTTTGGCCACCTCATATGAAGAGTTGACTCATTGGAAAAGACTCTGATGCTGGGAGGGATTGGGGGCAGGAGGAGAAGGGGACAACCGAGGATGAGATGGCTGGATGGCATCACCAATTCGATGGACGTGAGTCTGAGTGAACTCCGGGATATGGTGATGGACAGGGAAGCCTGGCGTGCTGCGATTCATGGGGTCGCAAAGATTCGGACATGACTGAGCGACTGGACTGAACTGAATCTTCTCTGTTATGTTTCACTTTCCCTCTTCCTGTCTTTTGGCTTCCAGCCATTCACACTGAAGTGCCAAGCAATTTTGCAGAACAGATTCCATTTAATGTTTTATAAACATTTTCCCATCAAGATTGTTTTCTCTATGAAAGCATCCAGGAAAGAAGTGAAGCAGTCAGATGTCACATCATTTGTCCACTGTAAAGTGACAGTCAATATTAAGTTTGACTTGAAATTCCTTGAGAACACTGAAAATTGAATTTAATTTTTAAATTTTATCTAAGTAATTTTTAATCATGACTACCCAACCAGACTCATTCCAAATGCCGGCTTCATTCGGCTTTTCCAAGGTACTCTGCTGTTCCCTTTTGTAAGGATCCAGGGAACAGTAAGATACTGGACCAGCTGAAGAGTTTTGAAGGAAGAATACAGTTACTACCGCAGAATAAATGAGATCATAATCATGCTATTGAACTATAATAGAGCAGCATTCCAAATAGAAATTAGCAAACCACAAATGTGCAATTAGAGCCCAATAAATCACACTAAGAAGACTGTCAATATAGTGAGGTGTACCCAGTCATCACAATTAACGCCTGTGTCCTGTATTGGCGAAGGCAAGCTGTTTTCATGTTAAAGTCATTAGGGATGAGATCGTTTCTGCAGTTGAATTGTTACAAGCAGTTAAGTGTCTAATAGAGATGCTGCACTTTGAACAAGAACCATTGCTTTTAAATTCCACAAACTACAGGAGTTGTTAAACCAATTTAAAGAAAGAAAAAAAAAAGTAAGAGCCACTATTTTATTTGGAATACAGCATCTTTGTAAGAGCATAAAATAAAACAAAAATGTATGGTTCAGAAGAGAACAGATTTTTTTTCTTAATGCTTAATTTTCCAGAGCTAGAGAAAACAAAGTCAAACATAAAAAGACTGTATAAGTTTCACATGAATTCCAAAAATAAACTCAGACTGAGGAGGTGGCATTTTCTTCCCCCAGGATTCTAGAATTATCAACTGAGAACTGAAAAATGGGTGATTTGAACTGGAAATAGTTGAGGCAGGGATTTGGAATTTTGAGCTATAATATAGATCATTGTATTTTCTACAAATGGCCTGCCTGCTCACTGTAGCTTTCAGTCCAGTTCAGTCGCTCAGTCGTGTCCAACTCTTTGCGACCCGATGGACTGCAGCATGCCAGGCCCTCCCTGTCCATCATCAACTCCTTGAATTTACTCAAACTCATGTCCATCAAGTAGGTGATGCCATGCAACCATCTCATCCTCTGCTATCCCCTTCTCTTCTTGCCTTCAATCTTTCCCAGCATCAGGGTCTTTTCCAATGAGTTAGTTCTTCTCATCAGGTGGCCAGAGTATTGGAGTTTCAGCTTCAGCATCAGTCCTTTCAATGAATATTCAGGACTGATTTCCTTTAGGATGGACTGGTTAGATCTCCTTGCAGTCCAGAGGACTTTCAAGAGTCTTCTCCAACACCACAGTTCAAAAGCTTCAGTTCTTTGGTGCTCAGCTTTCTTTATAGTCCAATTTTCACATCCATACATGACTACTGGAAAAACCATATCTCTGACTAGATGGACCTTTGTCAGCAAATTAATCTCTCTTTTTTAAAATATGCTGTCTAGCTTGATGATAGCTTTTCTTCCAAGGAGCATGCATCTTTTAATTTCATGGCTGCAGTCATCATCTACAGTGTTTTGGAACCCAAGTAAATAAAGTCTCACTGTTTCCTCATCTATTTACCATGAAGTAATGGGACCAGATGCCACGATCTTAATGTTTTGAATGTTGAGTTTTAAGCCAACTTTTTCACTCTCCTCTTTCACTTTCATCAAGAGGCTTTTCAGTTCTTTGCTTTCTGCTATAGGGGTGGTGTCATCTGCATATCTGAAGTTATTGATATTTCTCCTGGCAATCTTGATTCCAGCTTGTGCTTCATCCAGCCTGGCATTTCACATTGCATGTAAGTTAAATAAGCAGGGTGACACCATACAGCCTTGATGTACTCCTTTCCCAATTTGGAACCAGTCCATTGTTCCATGTCTATGTTTAGTCTGTTTTTTAAGAGTTCAAGAGTTCCAGGGAGTTGATCTTTTTTAAATATTTAGAAGCCTCAACCTAGAATATAGCTTTGAAGTTCAAGTCCCTTCCGTTTAGTAGAGCTTCTGATATGTAGGAAGAAATTGAAATGGATCAGAAGCATGTCAAAACTTGCCTACTATTTGGATATTATGTCTATACCCTGTTCATCCAAAATCTTTTTAGTTTCCCTCTTACCCTCTTTTTGCAAATAATCCACTCTTCTGTGTGTACTGTAGCCAGTCTCTGATGATAGCAGGCTGTGGTCATCAGCACTTCATAAACAATTCTCTTTAACTTCCAAACTGCTGGGAGTATCATGACAGTGCTCAGTAGTAACACAAAGAGGAATATAGGCTACTGTCGGATAATCATGAGCAAAGTGTGTGTTGGATAGGAGTTGAGAGAAGTAAATGAAGCCACCAAATGTCTTTAAGCAATGGAATGAGATTTTTTTCATAAATATTTAGCTTCTCATTTCATTTGCCAGTTACTTTAAGTTCAACTTAGAGATGTTCCTGAAAAATATGTTATGTAGGATTAAAATAAAATCACCCATCCTTATAGTCTTTATAAAATGAGACATTATCCTAAACACTGTGGCCACATCATCTCAATTCTTACGAAACACCCTCAAGGTATAGACGGACTGTACAGTATCCATATAAGCTCATATATCCATATGTAAGTCAAAGTTCCAATTATTTGTCAGCCAAAATTATCTTTGGAAATCATTCTAGTGCACATTTGCTATTGTACTTAGAATAGGTGCCAAAGAGATTAAGATACCTGCTCAAATATACAGAATTTAGTAGTAAAGCTACTATAAAATAATAGATTTTTGGCATCTTTCCTAAGTACCTGTGAGAATGCATAATAAATTAAACAGAACTCGTATTTGATACTGCAACAGATGAAGCTCTGTTGCCTGTTATTTATTTTGAAGCCATTTATGTCTGGAGCTGTATATATGTACTTTGAAGAAAAAAATCCTAAGTGCACAAAACTGAAAATGGAAATGAGACCTTTGGGTCAAAATCCTTCAACTCCTTGTTTCTTTTGTCAGCTGAAAAGTACAAACATCATGAATATTGGTTTTTGTGCTGTTGCAGTGGTAGGATTTAAAAGCACCAAGTCTAAGGTTTTAGATTAAGTAAGACTTTTGTTAAGCACAGAATGCCAAATATGATAACTCTTAAATGTTTCTGGACTTAAACACATTTTTAAAAAGAAACATAAAATGATGACAAATAATTTGAAAATTTGAAAAATTCATATAAATCTCTAAGCTCCCTTCCAACTCTAGCACTCCATAATTCTGTAATATTCATTGTAGTTTAATTAAACAGATTATTAAATATAAATCCTACAGAGACATGTATATGTAGACATCTAAGCAACTACAAACATGTGTATATGTGTGTGCCTGCGAACTCAATTGTGACTGACTCCTTGCAACTCCAAAGACTGTAGCCCACAAGGCTCATCTGTCCATGGAATTTCCCGGGCAAGAATACTGGAGTAAGTTACTATTTCCTTCTTCAGGGGATCTTCCCAATCTAGGTATCAAATTTATGTCTCTTTCATTGGCAGGTAAATTCTTTACCACTGAGCCAGAGAGGAAGCCGAACATCAACCATAATGTCAATTAAGTCAGTATCTCAGTGTCTATGCATAATATGTAAAGTATAATGCTGCTTACTATAGATTATTACAATACATATAACCTCTATGGCATATTAATCCAATCATTAAAATGTGTGTACATGAAAGTTGAATTAAACAATGTGAAAGGCCTTCTTTGCAGATGAAAACAATCAAACATAGAGAATTTTGTATGGGCTAATCTTAGGTAGCAGAGTTATGTTTTAATTTATTCTTGTATTGATACTTTCCTATATCTGATAAAAGATCTTTGAGGACCATATATTCCTTTTATTATCAGCAACAAATAAAGTAAACCTGAATTTGAGAAGACTTTGGAGAATCCCTTGGAGTGCAAAGAGATCCAACCAGTTCATCCTAAAGAAGATTAGTCCTGGGTGTTCTGATACTGAAGCTGAAACTCCAGTACTTTAGCCACCTCATGTGAAGAGCTGGCTCATTTGAAAAGACCCTGATGCTGGGAAAGACTGAGGGCAGGAGGAGAAGGGGACAACAGAGGATGAGATGGTTGGATAGCATCACCAACACAATGGACATGGGTTTAGGTGGACTCTGGGATTTGGTGATGGACAGGGAGGCCTGGTTTGCTGCGGTTCATGGGGTAGCAAAGAGTCAGACACAACTGAGCAACTGAACTGAATTTGAAAAAAAAGAGAAAGATTCAGGGAGGTTTACTTGTAAATAGGAAGAGTCTCATAGAACTACTGCAAGGAGGAAGCCTACAGAGGATTCAGCGGATATCAAAGAAAGGACAACATTTGTAATTAGAACTTTCCTTGTTGATGCTGCAGTTTCAGATTTGGATGATAATGATAAATAACAAACCTCTAGGAATTTCCAGAATTCTCTCATTCAGAGCAGCAAGGCAGAGAGCTCTTACCTCTTAAGTATTGGCTCTCCTTTTTTCCCCCTAAAAACAGTCTTGAATAATTTATACTTGGCTACTGCTTTCCTTAGGCAGTTGATTCTTCAAAAGACCAAAATAATTTGTTATCTTCACGAATGTTAGAACACTTGCTAATGGTTGCGGTAAAGACAAGAAAGGGTTCAGGTTGTAGGTATATCCACTCCCTCCTCCTCACAAGAAAGAAGCCCAAACCCAAGTGAGTCAATAATATACAGGTAGGTTTCTACCCACCACATCCTTTTTATTGATTGAATAGGTCTCCAGTGGGTCTTATTGACTCATTGAAGAAGACTCCCTGAGTTGGGAAAATTCCCTGGAGAAGGGAAAAGCTACTCTGGAGAAGGGAAAGGCTACCTGCTCTAGTATTCCGGCTTGGAGAATCCCATGGACTGTACAGTCCATGGGGTCACAAAGAGTCGGACATGACTGAGCGATTTTCACTTCACTTCTTCCAATGGATGCAAGTAGATTATCTTGCTAGAAATGTCTAGTTTCAGTTTCCATGACACTACCAGCTGACAGCTTAATGCTGCAATGCTCAGCATCTAGGTACCTGGCAGTACACCCATACAGACTCTCTGTTAGGGTCTACTCTCTTAAACCAAGGATATATGGAGATGGTGCCAAGTCCACTCTCCCTAACATGGGTCCTGGTGCTCAGGACACACTCATCCTTGCCATGATCTTAGTTGCTGTTTAAAGTTGGCCCAGTTCAGGAGTCGTAATGCTTGATTAATACAAGGCCCATGCCCACAGTCTTCTGCTTTTATGATTCTCAAGCTGGAGGCAGAGCCGGGTAGTCCACTGTGTATAACAAACTTTGGGTGACTCATTCCAAGTTCTCCATGTGGTCCTTGAAGTCCCACTCATAAGCAGTTAAACAAGGGTGAACTCTCTTTTCCTCAAGAATGAGGGAAGGGTCCAGTGCTCCCACAGTTGACTGCAAAGCGTGTTTGCCTTGATTTCTCATCCTCAATCCTCTAACATTCCCTAGAATGTTGTTCAGTTGCTAGAAAGTGAAAATGAAGTCGCTCAGTTGTGTCTGACTCTTTGAGACCCCATGGACTATAGCCTACGAGGTTCCTCCATCCATGGGATTTTCCAGGCAAGAATACTGGAGTGGGTTGCCTTTCCTTCTCCAGGGCATCTTCCCAACCCAGGGATGGAACCCAGGTCTCCTGCATTGTTCAGTTCAGTTCAATTCAGTTGCTCAGTCATGTCCGACCCTTTGCAACTCCATGAACCACATCACACTAAGCCTCCCTGTCCATCACCAGTTCCCAGAGTTTACTCAAATTCATGTCCATTGAGTCAGTGATGCCATCCAGCCATCTCATCTTCTGTCGTCCCCTTCTCCCCCTGGCCTCAATCTTTCCCAGCATCAGGGTCTTTTCAAATGAGTCAGCTCTTCGCATCAGGTTGCCAAAGTATTCGACTTTCAACTTCAGCATCAGTCCTTCCAATGAACACCCGGACTGATTTCCTTTACGATGGACTGGTTGGATCTCCTTGAAGTCCAAGGGACCCTCAAGAGTCTTCTCCAACATCACAGTTCAAAAGCATCCATTCTTCTGCACTCAGCTTTCTTTATAGTCCAACTCTCACATCCACACATGACTACAGGAAAAACTGCATTGTCAGCAGACAGTGTACCATCTGAGTCACCAGGGAATTCCCAGGGAAGACTTAGTCAGTTGCTAAGTCATGTCCAACTCTTTGTGACCCCAAGGACTGAAGCAGGCCAGGCTTCCCTGTCCTTCATCATCTCTTGGAGTTTTCTCAAACTCATGTCCTTCGAGTCAGTGATGCTATCCAGCCATCTCACCCTCTGTCATCCCCTTCTCCTGCCTTCAATCTTTCCAAGTATCAGGGTCTTTTCCAATGAGTCAGCTCTTCACATCAGGTAGCCAAAGTATTAGAGTTTTAGCCTCAGCATCAGTCCTTCCAATGTCTATTCAGGGTTTATTTTCGATAGTATTGATTACACAAAGTTCAAAGAACCAGATTTTGCTCATCATCTTGGTAAACCCTCCTCAAGTAAGTCGGTGTCTTACCTAGGGAGGTAAGGTATTTACCACAAATGTTCTACTTTTGTCCTTTGGGGCCTCAGCCAAAGAAACAAAGAATCCATTTTCACTTTCTATTAAATGCATTACATGATAAAAGGAAAATAAATGCTCCTTAGAATCAGTATTCTATCTCTTATTCAACTCAATTTGGTATGCACATTAGAGACAATTGTGATACAATACTTGATTATGCCCTAACTTAAAATCATGAACTTCCAGATGTCCAAGCTGGTTTTAGAACAGGCAGAGGAACCAGAGATCAAATTGCCAGCATCACTGGATTATCAAAAAAAAAAAAAAAAACAAGAGAGTTCCAGAAAAACATCTATTTCTGCTTTATTGACTATGCCAAAGCCTTTGACTGTGTGGATCACAATCAACTGTGGACAATTCTGAAAGAGATGGGAATACCAGACCACCTGACCTGCCTCTTAAGAAACCTATATGCAGGTCAGGAAGGAACAGTTAGAATTGGACATGGAACAGCAGACTGGTTCCAAATAGGAAAAGGAGTATGTCAGGCTGTATATTGTCACCCTGCTTATTTAACTTCTATGCAGAGTACATCATGAGAAATGCTGGACTGGAAGAAACACATGCTGGAATCAAGATTGCTGGGAGAAATATCAATCACCTCAGATATGCAGATGACACCACCCTTATGGCAGAAAGTGAAGAGGAACTAAAAAGCCTCTTGATGAAAGTAAAAGAGGAGAGTGAAAGAATTGACTTAAAGATCAACATTCAGAAAACTAAGATCATGGCATCTGATCCCATCAATTCATGGGAAATAATTGGGGAAACAGTGGAAACAGTGTCAGACTTTATTTTTCAGGGCTCCAAAATCACTGCAGATGGTGACTGCAGCCGTGAAATTAAAAGACGCTTACTCCTTGGAAGAAAAGTTATGACCAACCTAGATAGCATATTCAAAAGCAGAGACATTACTTTGCTGACTAAGGTCCGTCTAGTCAAGGCTAGTTTTTTCCAGTGGTCATGTACGGGATGTGAGAGTTGGACTGTGAAGAAGGCTGAGCGCCAAAGCTTTGATCCCTTTGAACTGTGGTGTTGGAGAAAATTTTTGAGAGTCCCTTGGACTGCAAGGAGATCCAACCAGTCCATTCTAAAGGAGATCAGCCCTGGGTGTTCTTTGGAAGGAATGATGCTAAAGCTGAAACTCCAGTACTTTGGCCACCTCATGCGAAGAATTGACTCATTGGAAAAGACTATGATGCTGGGAAGGACTGGGGGCAGGAGGAGAAGGGGATGACAGAGGATGAGATGGCTGGATGGCATCACCAATTTGATGGATGTGAGTTTGAGTGAACTTCGGGAGTTGGTGATGGACAGGGAGGCTTGGCGTGCTGCGATTCATGGGGTCGCAAAGAGTCGGACATGACTGAGTGACTGAACTGAACTAAATTCAACTTAAAACAAGACTTCTCTAAAAGCTAGGCTCTTTCCTGAAGAATTTGGGCCTTGCAAGGCAAGGAGTTTCTACAGACCTATCTCTGAAGGTTCATTCCACAGTCTCTTTAAGTTAGCAGGGACTGAATTTCCATCCATGGATGAATCACTGTGGTTTTGATGCCCTGAAAAAATAGTATTGGTATTTGTTTAAAAAAATCCTATCTTTAAATGTCTATAATTTTATCTTGGGCAGATGCCCATATAAAAATCTTTTAATGATCATTATTTTTGAGAATGTTGGTTTAGCTCAAGAAAAATATTCCTTCAAAGAAAAATATTCAACTTTGCTAATCTATAACTTCTGGGCCTTTTATACTAGAAAAGATTAAAATAGTAGGGTCACTAAACATGGTAATTCAGAACAGATTAAGAATAAAAATACAAATGGTTGAAAATAAGGGCAATAATATTGGATAACTCTATGATTATAGTGATATCATTGTATGTATTTATGGTCAAATAAATATGGTCTAATTATTGTGACTTCATCTTCTCTTGGCACAGGATAATTTCTGTCAACTCACTAAAAATCTGATAACTACATGAGAGGAAAGTTACAGCTGAGAAGGCTAAACAGAGAAGTAATGTTAGGCAGCAATGCTTGAAGTTAAATCCTGTAATTATTTACCCTGCAATCTCTGGCAAAGCTTAGGACTCACTAATATATTCCAGTGTGAGTCACTATGGTTCCTACCAACAGTTACTGGTGAACTGATGGTGGATCAGCTTCAAGGCAAACGAAAGGGAGAGGTTCCACAAGACATCACTCTAAAAGCGAGAGTCCTTGAGGACTTTCCTGTGGTCTAGTGAGTAAGACTCTACGCTCCCAGTGCAGAGGACATGGGTTCAATTCCTGGTCAGGAACTAAGATCCTACATACTGTACAATGCAGTCCAAAAGTAATAATAATAAGATTTTTTTAAAAAGGTTCTTTACTACAGACCAATTGTTTGCAAACTATGGTGTTCTATGTTATGGAGGTAGTGACAGAGAGATGATAGAAAATGTATTCCTGGTACTAAGATAATTTATATACCATTTATTGGGGGATACAGAGATGCACAAAAATAATCTCAAATAATAAACAAGCTGCTAGAGGGTAGACTGTAGCCAAATCTGAGGCTAGAATTGTTAATTCTGTTAGGAATATAGACAGATTTTAAGCCCCCATTTCAGAGTCTCAGCGAAAATTAGAGTGCTGGCTACCTGAGAATATAGTTATGTGACAGTTCTAAGCAGGTCAGTGTCCATGGGGTTGGGCATAGAAGGACTTCTCCTAACCAGGAAGCATTTCATAAGAAACTTCTTTACTTGCTATATCAAACTAAGATGCAAAGATTTAAAAGACTATCCATTTGATTTGTTAATTCCAGGTCAAGAAACTCTATTTCACCAAATAAGAAATGGTGTGCTTAGTACAAAAATTCATTCATTTTTCTTAAAAGAGAATTAAATGCCCATAATGCGCACACAGATTTGACCTTCACACAATCTATATAATGGATTTCTAGTTTCTGGGCAGGCCACTTAACCTCTCAATCTCTATTTATTTATCACTGAAATAGGCAGTTATAAGGATTTGTGTGATGCTTTAAAAGTACTGATTATACTCCTTAACCAGTGGGAAAAACCTAGTATTTTTTGATCAAATTGAAAATAGAATGGCAAATTTGTATTTTATCCCAAATTTAAAACATATACTGATTTAAGTTCAGTTCAATTCAGTTCAGTCACTCAGTCGTGTCCAACTTTTTGTGACCCCATGAAGTGCAGCACACCAGACTGACTGATTTAGTCATTTCATAAATATTCATCAAGGCTGGTCATTGCTGGATACTCTTTAGATTTTAGGGATTTGGGGATGATAAATTGACATAGTCCTCACGGGGCTTATATATACTGGTTGGGGAAAACATAACATCAACAAATAAGCAATAGCATGATATAGATAAGATAACAACAAATTTACAATGGCTAACCCTGACATAAATAGTTATGAGCATATTGTTCTGTAACTATTCTGTAGTATAATATTAATTCTTCTTCATTAAAATGTTGAAAAATCCTTGAAAGTGAAAGTGAAGTCGCTCAGTCGTGTTTGACTCTTTGCAACCCCATGGACTCTAGCCTACCAGACTCCTCCATTCATGGGATTCTCCAGGCAAGAATACTGGAGTGGGTTGCCATTTCCTTCTCCAGAAGATCTTCCTGACCCAGGGATCAAACCCAAGTCTCCCACATTGCAGGCAGACGCTTTACCCTCTTAGTCAAGGGTATGTTGGGGATTATATGTTAGCCTATGGAGAAGGCAATGGCACCCCACTCCAGAACTCTTGCCTGGAAAATCCCATGGACAGAGGAACCTGGTGGGCTGCAGTCCATGGGGTCACTAAGAGTTGGACACGACTGAGCGACTTCACTTTTACTTTAAACTTTCATGCATTGGAGAAGGAACTGGCAACCCACTCCAGTGTTCTTGCCTGAAGAATCCCAGGGACGGGGGAGCCTGGTGGGCTGCCATCTATGGGGTCCCACAGAGTCGATGCGACTTAGCAGCAGCAGCAGTATGGTGTTTCTGGCCAAGAGTTCCTTCTTCTTTCATTGGACTTGTTCTCCACCTGCATGCTTCAATTTCATGCTGTGACCTAGCTGTCATTTCCTGTTATCAGAGCTAAAAGGCTAATTACATTGGCCTCCACCTGTTTGAATGGCAGCCCACTCCAGTGTTCTTGCCTGGAGAATCCCAGGGACAGAGGAGCTTGGTAGGCTGTCGTCTATGGGGTCGCACAGAGTCAGACACAACTGAAGTGACTTAGCAGCAGCAGCAGCTACTTGTTTGAAGTTCAGACTTCAGCATAAAAGAAATAGTCTCCAGATATCATAGATTATGCTACTATTCTCCGACTAGCCTACCTTTATATGTCCTCATGTCCTGGTTGCAGAATCTGGGGCGGTCACCGCTCCTCTCTGACAAAAGTCTCCTTTACACATCTTTGAAAACCATGATGAGAGGGGGCGATTTCATAGTCCTCCTTGTATTCACAAAGCAAATTAACATTTATATTTCCAGCTCAATGTTCATTTCCATTTCTCCACCATAACTTGCAAGACTTTTATGCCCTAAGTTGCTTCAAATCCCACCCCAGTAATTCCCAAACCCCGCTATTGCATTTTAAAGCTGCCATTTGAAAACAAAACCTTACCTGTGTAGGCATTTTACATTTAAAAATCACATATTCATGATATGTTAATAGGTATGCATTTCTGTCACATCGAATAATATCCTAACGCTGGCTCCTGGTGTCAGAACATGATATAAATCTATGGTCCAAACAGATATAGAAATACCTGATAACTTTGGCAAAATATTTTGTTAAAACTAGCATCCAATAAGATATGTCAAAAGAAGAGTAAGTATGACTCAAGAACACTTGTGATAGTTCTCCTTTGGCGGGTATGGATCACTACATAAGCCGAATTAAGAAATGTGGTCACAATGCCAGTTCCCGTCCTTTGTTGTCTAATCCATCTCCTGACTTCAGTCTTACCCATCAGTGATAGGTGTTCTATCTTACAGCCATTATTTTTCTTTTTAACAATGTATTAGTCTAACCCTTCACAATGTTGGAGAAAGTTTCACATGGCAGCATATTTAAATTTTTAATATCTTTGAAGACGAGTGCTCCAAGTTAAGATGAAATCACTGAACTGGCTTTGTGACAGTTCCCAGTGACCCGTCCATGTGATTTATAGCACGCGGTCAGTGTAATAGTACAGTTATTTGAGCTCTGTGTTTCTACACTTGGAGAACAACACATATAAAGATCAAAAGAAAAGTGTTCCCTAAATTCATGGTTGATGGCTAGAACATATTACGGAAATGCTGAAGTGGAAGGGGAATGATCAGTCTCTGCAATTGAAAGGACGTGAAGTGATCTGTTCACAGAACTGACTAGCAAGAAAGCCACAGTCTTGCTCAGCCACATTGCAGGCTCATTCTGCTCCAGCAGAATAATTGCCCATACAGGTCACCCAGTGTTCGTACGAGATCCGTAGCTTGTTGAGTTTATGAAATTTGTCTTTGTGCATTTACCATCACTGACTTCTTTTGCTCGATTGATCAGCTCTGCTCTCTGAATTCTCCATGTCCACTCTTCATTAAGAAAAGTCTACTTGGAAGGCTAGAAATTAACTGTTTCCTTCCACCTCTATTTTCCCTTTTTTTTTCCTCTCAAATTAAGCTGGAGTATGTTGGTCCTTATTTGAAATCTCTGTAGCAACTTCCCAACATAAAGAAGAGAACATGAACTGGCCATTCAAGGCTCTCTAATTTCTAGTTTCATGAAAATGTCATTTTCTTCTATTGTCTATAAAACCCCATGTTTTCCTGAGTCTAACAGAAAATTTTCATACATTCTGTTTTATTTTTGGCTCTCCTCTTCTTATTTCCTTCAAGGTCTAGCTCCACACCACCCTCTGGGCCAAGCCTTTCATATATGGTCATTAGCTTTTCTGTATTTCTATAGTCCATGCCTATATTACCCAGTGTTTTTCAGTTGACTGTGGTCGTTAGCCTACTGATTCATTTCCCCCACTGTGCTGTGAAATCTCCCAAGAGCTAACAAGTTTGTCTTCTGCTTTGATTGCCTGTATTTCATGCAGTGCCTGGTTTTTCCCTGACACTCTCCCCTTAATACTCTCTTTAAAAAATTTCTATCACCTGAGAACTACATTAAGTGCCTAGGTATGCAGCCATAGTCATCTATCACATACATACACACATGCCCACATGTGCACACAGAGTGGCAGAAAGTTAATGCAATTGGAAAAGAAACTATTTAGAATCTTGAGAAAAATGTCTGCAACTTTTGTTTGCAATATATTTAAAATAAAGCCCAATCATGTAACTGTTAGAGATATAATTCTAGGTTATAAGTCAGGAGAAAGATTTTTAGAATGTGCATTTTTTTAAAAACTTGGTGTGTGCATGTGTGTGTGTGTGTGCGTGTGTGTGTGTGTGTGTGTGTGTGCACGTGTGTGTGGGTGTGTGCATGTGCAAGTGTGTGTGTGTGCATGTGTGTGTGCACATGTGTGTGTGTGTGTGTGTGTGTGTGTGTGTGTGTGTGTGTTTAACAGCTTTATCTGTTTATTTATTCAGGGCTGTGCTGGGTCTTCGTTGCTGCTTGGGTTCTTCTCTCAGTGCAGCAAGCAGGGCTGCTCTTCCTTGCGGTGCTCAGGCGTCTCATTGCAGTAGCGTCTCTTGTTGCAGAGCACTGGCTTTAGGGCATGTGGCCTTCAGTAGTTGCAGGTCCCAGATTCTAGAGCACAGGCATAACAGCTGTAGGTCCATGGGCTTAGTTGCTCATGTGGGATCTTCCTGGATCATGGGTCAAACTGGTGTCTCCTTCTTTGGCAGGCTGATTCTTTACCACCGAGCCTCCAGAGGAGCCCCAGAATATGCATTTTCAAAACAAAGTTCAGTGACAGAGCCCTAACAGCTTTGGTTTTTATGATGAATATCCTGAAGCATACATTTAGCTGCTTTGCCCTTAGTGGCAATGCATTGTACCCTTCCATTCATACACACATTACAGCAAAAACATTTGGCAGAATATGAGCCAGTAATAATAATAATTTGCACTTACAGCTCAAAACTAATAGCTCAGAGCCCTTCACAAGGTGCTGTCTAATTTCTGCTCATCACCGTATGCTACTTACTCATCTTCATTCATCCTGCAAGGTGTGTGAGCATATGGCTTTCATTAAAATAATAAAAATAAATGAAATGTTTAATATGAAAAAGAACACTGAATGGGTTCTTTATATATATATATATATATATATATATATATATCATATATCTGGAGAGCTTGTGGCAGGCCAGAACACATAAGGAATATTTGCTTGTAATTTCTCTGAGTTCTAACATCACCTGAAGGTGGGTGGTAAAAGGTTCTTGTGGATGAAATGCGAATTTGAGTAACTGACTTTTATCTGGGGTTTGAGAGTCAAGTGGTGGTGAACAACTGAGGAGACTTTTATGCCTTCAGATTTTCCATGGTAATCTTAGCAATTAGCACCCATGGCAGGGAAGCAGACTTACTTATAACAACTAGTCTGGAGATGCCCTCTAGAGCAGGGGTCCCTAACATCTAGGACATAATGCCCGATGATCTGAGGAGGAGCTGATGCAAGAATGATAGGAATAAAGTCCACGATAAATGCAATGTGCTTGAATCATCCGCAAACTATTCCCCCACCCTGATTCATGGAAAAGTAGTCTTGCATGAAACTGGTCACTGGTGCCAAAAAGTTTGAGGACTTCTGCTCTAGAGGGTTAGAAGACATCAATAAATCTCAGTCTTCTTTCGGCAGATCTCTGGAGGGGTGGGTGGTTCCTCAGTCTGTACCTGGGTTCTGATTATACCTTCATACAGAAATCCAGGATTTTTGCTACACTCACCTTCTTTGGTTTTCTTCTCTCAGCATCCTACAGCAAACTCAGTGAAGAAAGAGTGAAGATCTTGGTTGTTTGCTAAGATCTGAAAATGAGTCATTTAAAATGATTTTGTTCAATTTTCTAGTTGTTTTATGGTGGGAAAGTATTTTAGTTCTTGCTACTCCCTGGCTATAAGTGGAAGTCAATTTCTTTTAATACACATACATTTATTCAGATGTTCTTTCTTATGTGTTAGGTTTGGCAAACTATGCTTTGCAAGAAGTTTTTTTCATCCAAGTTGTCAAGTTTATTTTTGTATCATATTTCTTAGCATCTTCTTATTATCTTCTTATGTAGCTCTTGTGAGTACCCCTTTTTCTTTCCTAATATCTGTCATTTGTACCGGAGTTCTATTGACTTTGGCTCTAGTAATCTGGGCCTTCATAGTTATCTTTTCTGTTTCAGAAATACATATTCTTTGGCTAAACCCAACTCTGAGGGGCTTCCCTCATAGCTCAGCTGGTAAAGAATCACCTGCAATGCAGGAGACCCCAGTTCAATTCTTGGTAGGGAAGATCCTCTGGAGAAGGGATACGTTACCCACTCCAGTATTCTGGGGCTTCCTTGCTGGCTCAGCTGGTAAAGAATCTGCCTGCAATGCGGGAGACCTGGGTTTAATCCCTGGGTTGGGAAGATCCCCTGGAGAAGGGAATGGCTACCCACTCCAGTACTCTGGCCTGGAGAATTCCATGGACTATACAGTCCATGGGGTTGCAAAGAGTGTGATGTGATTAAGCAACTTGCACTTTCACCTTGGCCTCATCCAAAGTCAAGGAGGAAGAAATGAAGGACAGCAATGTGAATGAATGTCCTCTGGTGTCCTGCTCAAATCAAACTCTATTTATCATCTCCACTGGCTCATATATGTGCAACTCTTGACCACACAGTGGGACTGCCTTATTTCTCATTTTCCTTACTAACAATCTGAGATTATAGAGAAAAAATACAACGAAATTTGATGGAAGTGATTGTTTAAGGCTGAGAATTCTATGCTGAATCAAAACCTTCCCACACAGCAAGTTTTCTTGGGCATAAGCACAAGTCTGCCATCAACTTTGTCCCCTTCTTTTCATCCTCAACTCTCTTCCCCCCCACCCCTGCCCCCCAGTTTTCAAGCCCAAATTTCCAGTGATGTTCAACTAGTTTATTATTATTATTATTGTGGTAAAAACACTTAATATGAGATTTACCTTAACAAAATTTTGTGTGGAAATACAGTTTCAATAATTATAAGAAAAAATTTGTCTAGCAGATCTCTTGAACTTCTTCATATTTCATAACTGGAAATTTTGTACCTGTTGAACAGGAACTCCCCAAATCCTTCACATCTTAACCCCTGGAAACAACCATTCTACTCTCTGGTTCATGAGTTTGACTATTTAGAGACCTTATATATGTGGAATCTTTCAGTGTTTGTCCTCACTTAGCCAGTTGTTTTTAGAATAATGACCCACCCAGGCTCATCAACGTTGTTGTATTTGGCAGGATTTTCTTCTTTTTAAAGGCTGAATAATATTCTCTTGTATTGTATTATATTCTGTCTCTATGTATATATGTATGGCATATATATATATATATATATATGTTTCCTTATCCACTCACGGTTGGATATTTCTGTTGTATCCATACTTGTTGCACCCAGCAGGGCTATGTAAAATTGGGGAGAAGAATCCTGAGTATTTATTGGCACTTTTATGCAGGACAATCTAGTTCACTACTTCTATTGTTATTTACAGTCTGTGTCTATAGAATTTTCCCAACCAAAATGTTCCAAACCCTGTATGTGAGACAGCAAAAGAGACCCAGATATATAGAACAGTCTTTTGGACTCTGTGGGAGAGGGAGAGGGTGGGATGATTTGGGAGAATGGCATTGAAACATGTATAATATCATATATGAAACGAATCGCCAGTCCAGGTTTGATACAT
Source organism: Nanger dama (assembly GCA_917880005.1). NCBI lineage: Eukaryota > Metazoa > Chordata > Mammalia > Artiodactyla > Bovidae > Nanger > Nanger dama. Next base: position 4,744,232 of record CAKJTW010000003.1, on the reverse strand, counting down.
GATACTGGATGCTTGGGGTGGTGCACTGAGATGACCCAGAGGGATGGTACGGGGAGGTAGGAGGAAGGGGGGTCCGGATGGGGAGCATGTGTATACCTGTGGCAGATTCATGTTGATGTATGACAAAACCAATACAATATTGTAAATTAATTAGCCTCCATTTAAAATAAATATACACACACACACACACACACACACACACACACACACACACACATATATAAAAGGCTCACTGAGCAGTTCCTCAAATGAGGGCTATCTACCTCAGAAATGTGTTCTACAAATATGAATTTACGAAATTTTGTTTCAAAACATTAGTTGTATTCTATTCTAAACAAATCGGTTCTGGTTCTGTTTCTTTTTCTCTTCAAATTTCTTAGTATCCCTTTCTCTTGTTCACATATATGCACACATGCACACACACACACGCAAACTCTTCACGCATGACATATTCATTGATGATATCTTGATGTCCACACATTTATCTCAATAGAATATAGTTGGAAAGATACACTCATAATTTTAACAGTCACTCCTTGGCCGAGTGGGTGTGTGGGAGGCGCTGGGGGAGCAATCTTATTCACTGTTAGTGTCTTTAATTTTCCCCCCTGAACTTATGATACTATTTTTTTCCACTTAAACATATTAAAAACCCATCCCTATTATGTGTTCTTTTTAAAATCTTTTTCTTCTTTCCCTATTGTGAAAGAACACATTGATAGTTTAAATTTTTATATTATCCTATTCCTGAAATTATTTTCCTGACCTGTGTTTTGCCAATTGTCTGTACATGTGCTAAGTTGTTTTTTTTTACAGTCGTGTGGACTGCAGCCCACCAGGCTGCTCTGTCCGTGGGATTCTCCAGGCAAGATTAGTGGAGGGGTTGCCATGCCCTGCTCCAAGGGGGTCTTCCCAATCCAGCATTGAACCCACATTTCTTATGTCTCCTGCATTGGCAGGCGGATTCTTTACCACTGGCATCACCTGGATTGCCTGTTTAAGTAATAATTCACTTTGGCTTTTTCTTAATGTAACACACAGTCCTAACTCCCCTGGGCTCCTAGTTTACCTCAGGATGAAGTGTTTAAAAATAAGCCTATTTGCTTGCAGGAAGTCCAGAAATACCAAAACAATCTGTTTCTTCCTGAGCATAAATACGAGTAATAAATTCCTTTCAACTGAATTAGTCATTGGGTCGAAATATCTATATATATATATATTTAAATTGGAGTATAAGTGCTTTGCACTGTTTCATTAGCTTCTGTTGTACAACAGAATGATTATATATATGTACATATCCACACATATACATGAAGCCCCTCTTTCTGGAGTCTCCCTTCCACACCCATCTCACTCCTCTGGGTCATCACAGAGCACCAGGCTGAGCCCCGAGCTGTAAAGTAGCTTCCCACCGGCTGTCTATTTTACCCATGGTAGTGTGTATACATCAGTCCTAATCTCCCAGTTAGTCCCACTTTCCCTTCCCCTGTTGTGTCCACGTGTTACTTCTCTACCTTTGCATCACTATCACTGCCCTGCAAATAGGTTAATTTGTACCATTTTTTCTAAATTTCACATATAGAGTGAAATAAGTCTGAATGAGAAAAACAAATATTGTATATTAATGCATATATATGGAACATTTATATTTAGCAATCAAATTCCTAGATTTTGATGAACCGGATCAACTGTATGCTTTAAGACCATGAGAAAATAATTATTATATAAGCAAGGTCACTGTTACCACAGTAATGAAATAGAAGAAGCTCACTTTATGTTCAATGTGGAATCTTAAAAGACAATCCAAAATGTCTATACTTAGGAGAAGGGCAGCAACAGCTCTTGTTCTAGTCTTTGGATTTCAATTATTATGACACTATTTGTTTTAAGAAAATTTCTCTAAGCTCAAAAAAATTAGGAAACAATATCTTGTAAAAATAATTTTTAAATTTTCCATATAACTGTTATTTCTTTTAAGTCTATCCCACTCTATGTTGGAAACCATGGATAAAAAAATATAAGCCATAATGCCCAAAATCAAGAAGATGATTAACTGGTGGGATTCCTACACAATTATATGAATGTCTGTGTGTCAGTCACTCAGTTCAGTTCAGTCACTCAGTAGTGTCTGACTCTTTGCGACCCCATGAATCGCAGCACACCAGGCCTCCCTGTCCATCACCAGCTCCTGGAATTCACTCAGACTCACGTCCATTGAGTCCATGATGCCATCCAGCCATCTCATCCTCTGTCATCCCCTTCTCCTCCTGCCCCCAATCCCTCTCAGTATCAAAGTCTTTTCTAATGAGTCAACTCTTCCCATGAGGTGGCCAAAGTACTGGAGTTTCAGCTTTAGCATCATTCCTTCCAAAGAACACCCAGGGCTGATCTCCTTTAGAATGGACTGGTTGGATTTCCTTGCAGTCCAAGGGACTCTCAAGAGTCTTCTCCAACACCACAGTTCAAAAGCATCAATTCTTCAGTGCTCAGCCTTCTTCACAGTCCAACTCTCACATCCATTCATGACCACAGGAAAAACCATAGCCTTGACTAGACAGACCTTAGTCAGCAAAGTAATGTCTCTGCTTTTGAATATGCTATCTAGGTTGGTCATAACATTTCTTCTTCCAAGGAGTAAGCGTCTTTTAATTTCATGGCTGCAGTCACCATTTGCAGTAATTTTGGAGCCCCAAAAATAAAGTCTTAAAAAAAAAAAAAGTCTGACACTGTTTCCATTGTTTCCCCATCTATTTCCCATGAAGTGATAGGACCAGATGCCATGATCTTCGTTTTCTGAATGTTGAGCTTTAAGCCAACTTTTTCACTCTCCACTTTCACTTTCATCAAGAGGCTTTGTAGTTCTTCTTCACTTTCTGCCATAAGGGTGGTGTCATCTGCATATCTGAGGTGATTGATATTTCTCCTGGCAATCTTGATTCTAGCTTGTGTTTCTTCCAGTCCAGCGTTTCTCATGATGTACTCTGTATATAAGTTAAATAAGCAGGGTGACAATATACAGCCTTGACATACTCCTTTTCCTATTTGGAACCAGTCTGTTGTTCCATGTCCAGTTCTAACTTTTGCTTCCTGACCTGCATACAGATTTCTCAAGATGCAGGTCAGGTGGTCTGGTATTCCCATTTCTTTCAGAATTTTTATAGTGTATTGTGATCCACACTGTCAAAGCCTTTGGCATGGTCTAAAGCAGAAATAGATGTTTTTCTGGAACTCTGTTGCTTTTTTGATGGTCCAGCAGATGTTGGCTATTTGATCTGTGGTTCCTCTGCCTTTTCTAAAACCAGCTTGAACATCAGAAAGTTCATGGTTCACGTATTGCTGAAGCCTGGCTTGGAGAATTTCGAGCATTACTTTACTAGCATGTGAGATGAGTGCAATTGTGTGGGAGTTTGAGCATTCTTTGGCATTGCCTTTCTTTGGGATTGGAATGAAAACTGACCTTTTCCAGTCCTGCAGCCACTGCTGAGTTTTTCCTAGTCGTGTCCAACTCTTTGCAACTCCATGAACTATGGCTCACCAGGCTCCTTTTTCCATAGTGTTATCCAGGCAAGAACACTAGAGTTTGTCACTCTTCCCTATCCAGGGAATCTTTTCAACCCAGGGATAGAACCCAATTCTATGTAGTATACACATAATTAGTTAAAAAAAAAAAAAAACACACCTCAATATTACATTGAATGAAACTCTAAACTATGTGATGCAAATAAATGAGCTGTGAAGAAACAGGAATTTGGGTAATATGGCATATTTTATAAAGCTTTAGTTGAAACTGTGAGGAATTTTGATAAGGTATTATGGCTATTTAATTCATTGGAGACACAAATTCAGTTCAGTTCAGTGATTTAGTCATGCCAACTCTGCAATCCCATGGACTGCAGCATGCCAGGCCTCCTTGTCCATCACCAACTCCTGAGGTTTACTCAAACTCATGTTCACTGAGGAGACACACATTAAATACTTTATTATTATCTACATATTCAGTAGGTGGGTTTCCCAAGTGGCCAAGTGGTAAAGAATCTGCTTGCAATGCAGGAGACTCAAGAGACACAGGTTTGATCCCTGGGTCAGGAAGATTCCCCTGGAGAAGAAAATGGCAACACACTCCATTTTTCTAGTCTGGGAAACCACATGGACAGAGGAACCTGGCAGGTTACAGTCTATGGTGTTGCAAAGAGTCAGACACGACTAGAGCATGGATAGAATTGTATGTTCAGCAGGCACTTTGTGGAGTACAAAGGTGAATAAAACAGGCTTTTCGCATGTGCATACTTTCAGTTTAGTGGGACATGTAGATGTATAGGTAAGTACAGAACGATAATGCAATGGAACTGCATTGCAAGAGAACCAGGAGACTGGGAAAGTGAAGTACTCAATTCCCACCAGGGAATAAAAGAACATTTATTGGAGAAACATATATGAATTTATTGAGATATTGATAGAAGTTCAATAGCAGGTATTAATTGAAAGGTAGGAAGGAAGAATGGAGAAGAAAATGGCAACCCACTCCAGTATTCCTGCCTGGAGAATCCCATGGACAGAGGAGCCTGGTAGGTTTCCAGTCCATGGGATCACAAGAGTCAGATACAACTTAGTGTTCACTAAACCACTGTTCACTAAACCACCACCACCACGAAGAAGGAAGAAGATGTGGTATTTTTTGTTGTATTCGTAACCATAATTAAAATAATTAGTCGATTTCCATGTCCATTGCCCTTTAACTTTGTAATTCTTTTCCACTCTGTCTCTGATATCAGCAAATGACTTTTTTTTTAATGCAAATATATTTATTTTAATTGGAGGTTAATTACTTTACAATATTGTATTGGTTTTGCCATACATCAACATGAATCTGCAAATGACTTTTTAAGGCCAATGAGATATTAGGAAATGTGGAGGAAGTAGAGATTTATAAAAAGCATGCCAGTCTCAGAACTATCGCATGTTCATCTTTATCCCAATATGGTCACTTCCACAACATTTTATAATGGACCTGTCTAGGGTAAAGAGCCTAAAGTAAATTCAGAGGAACAGATAAATTTTTATTAAGGCCTCTGGGGAACACAACTTTATAAAGGCAGGAAATAGGCTAAGAAAATTTATCAGAAGGCACAGTTTCCAACTCTTTCCTAAGAAGTGATTTCAGAAGGTCATGAAGAGAAAGTAGCTCACAGAAGTCCAGGCTAAGATGGCAGACCTGAGCCAGTCAAGAAATGGGTCTATCCTTGGAACTGATGGACTTGGCAACTTGAGCCTCACTGTCTTCAGTCAGCTATGGACAAGTGGCTTCTCCACGCTTGTTGCTCTCTGCTTCTGTCCATGGTTGTGACTGTTAAGGATATCTTGTCTCTGTCTCACCATTGTGGCTGGTAGGGAAAGCATAACTTAGTTCATACTATGTTACACAGAGTTAGTTCATATAACAAAAGGAGCCAAATTTGAGGAACTTTGTGCTGACCTGAACTTTGCCACTGGTACTGTGAATAGATGAGACTCTTAAGTGTCTTTGAAGTTCGTGAATATATTGTGTAAGTGGTGGGTAAAGAAGGAGCGTTGTTGCAGACTGATGGCATTGATGACCGTAATTACTTTTCTCCTTGTACCTGTGCCCTCTGGGGCTTCCCCAGTGGCTCAGCAGTAAAGAATCCACCTGCAATGCAGGATCCAAAAGAGATGTGGGTTCAATCCCTGGGCCAGAAAGATTCCCCCGGAGGAGGGCCTGACACTCTAGTATTCTTGCCTAGAGAATCCCATGGACAGAGGAGCCTGGTGGGCTACAGTCCATGGGGTAAGAAAGAGTCGGACACGACTGAACCGACTTAGCACCCATGCACCCACAACGCAAAAGAAAGCAAGGGAATACGGCCTGGAGAACATCAGAAATACAAGAGCAGACAAAGGTAAACACAGTAAGAGAATGAAAAAACAACAACAAAAAAGTTGATGACAAGGCAAGAAAAGCTGCAAAGAGTGACAAAGAAGGAAAGAAATGGAAGGAGGAGGAGGTGGGCAGCAGTGTTTCTTGACCCAGAGAAGCTGTTAGTAACTTAAAGACTGTTAGTTCTGTTGATTTCTTCAGTTTTGATAAAATGATGGAAACCAAGCTGTAGTTGGTAGCGTTGAAGAATTCATGCTTTTGAGTATTGGGGAAGACTCTTGAGAGTCCCTTGGACTTCAGGGGATCAAACTAGCCAATCCTACAATAAGTAGTAGTGTGTCTGTTTTGTGTCTGGATGAAGTAGGAAAGAACCTGAAGTTGAGGGAATTAATCAGAAACACCCACCTCTACCAATATTACTGGACTCAGGTCACACTGGATTTCTGTCTGTCCCCTGAAAGCACCAAGTACATTCCCAATCTTAAGTCTTATCTCCTCTGCCTGGAACAGTCTTTCTCAAGAGTTTTTCTTGCTGATTCTTTCTTATTATTCAGACTTCAGCTCGAATGTCACTTGCTCACGGAGACTGCCTCTGTGAATCTTAGAGGGGATGTGAGTCTCTACATGTACACATATAAGCAAGGAGTAACTTCTACTGCATTAATCTCTCAATACCCTAAGGTTTATCACTTGTCCCACTCACTAAAAGTCAGGTGATATGAAAGTGTGTATCTGGTCTCATACGTCACCATATCCTTACTCCTAGCATGGTACCAGGCCCTTTGGTGTGATTCAAGGAATACTTGTTACCAGCTCATGTTTATACTAAGAAAAGAGATTACAGAAGGTCTGATAGGTGGAATAATTCTGAATGAGAAAAAAAAAAATTGCAATATGGCCATGAGAACAGTTCATAAAATAAAATAGATGTGAGAAAATTGTCATTGAGGAGGCCAAGAGGGAAGGTCGGAGAGAGTTTGACGGGGTCACCAAGCATTTGTCTAAATCAGCAAGAAGTACAGTCCATGGAAGGACAATAAGCAATGATGCTGGCTCTGTAGCAACTCTTAGTTTTGAAGGAATATAAGACTCGCCAGAGAATGGCACCCACATCTCCTAGTCTGGGGCTGCAGGAACCTAACCATGCCCCACTTAAGTCCTTAACACAGTCAAGACTAGTCCCTGGCAAAGATGAAGTAGAGAAGGATGTGTTTAAAATGAATTAAATGAATTATTACTGCCAGATATAGTGCTGCTTATTTGTTTATTTGTCTTGGCTTTCTTAAATCCTGAATAAACATAAATTTTTAGGACTCAAGCCAGAGGTAAAATGAGCATAGAGATGGCAGTGTGGAGCTTGGCACATCTTGCAGCTCACTAAATAACTGTTCAGTTAGTAGGTGGGTCATGGTAGAGCTCACCAGGATCTACCACGTATGACTTTTATTGAGTTTTATTTTCTCTCTCATTGAAAACACTGACATTGTAATCATACCCTTTACTGACATTGTTATCATGCCCTATAACTGTTCTTTCCAACATGATATCACCAGTCACACACGGCTATTAAGTCTCAAAGGAAATGAGTTTAAATGAAATACAAATTTAAGTGTCCAAAAATTTAAGTGTAGACTGCTACATGTAGTCCAGTAGCTATAAGAGTGGACAATCTGAATATTAGAAGAGGCCAATCATCCCAGGAAATCCTGCTGGATAGAATTGCCATAGGACAGATGCAGCTGTGGTCTCTTCCTAATTCACTCATATTGCGTGTGTTTTTGACCTTTCAGTCTGCCCTACACTATTCCTCTAAGACACTGGAGAATTACATGGAGACACACATATGGATCGATGCTTCACTTAAGTTTCCGGCAAACACACTTGAACATCGGCCTCCTTTACCCCAGGTTTCTCTGAGCAGCCTCCTGCCTATTCTGCTTTGCAGCCATTTCCTATCAACACAAGTTGCTCAAGTCCCGACATATCTTAAGCCTCTATCTTAAAGTTATAAAAGTGAATAGTGGCTGAGGATTGCCACGAGAGAAAAACCTTTTTTCTAGTATTTCATCTTAAAGAAAGATGCAGACAAGGTTATATTCCTTAACAGAGGAAGATGAATATGAAAAGCCAAGATGCTGGCTTGATTTATCATCTATTACTCTTGATTTTGTACTTTTTTTTTTTTGAGAATTATTTCTTTTCAAGCAAAGATGCACAGAGAGCATGGGTAATATAGCAACCACATGAGAAAATAGAAATAAGAACAGTTTTGTTACTAAACTGTGCATTAACCTTTTCCTCAATTATCTTCCTCTTTAAAATGTGGGCATTTTGTATTTATTCCTCCTTTATCATTGCAATAACTGTCAGTGCATATTTATGGCATTTAGGAATCATAATTCAAGCAAAGGCTCTTCTTCTCCAAAGTGCAGCCAACCTTATTTATTCATTAACTCTGTTCTGATTTATTTGTTAAGTTCACTTTTTAATTCTCTAAAATTCAAATATGCGTTACACCATGCATATTGAAGGTAAATATGTCAGAGGAATGTAGCCTTACTGTGTTAGTGATGCATGCAGACTAACAATTTTTAAATAAGCAATGTGCTAACAGTTTGGCAGTTCAGCAGCTTGGAAAATAAAAACAAAACAGTAAATATACATAGACTTTAAAAATCTATTTCTTTTCTTACATTCAGCAGTGAGATGGTGTTAAACCAGATGGCAATAACTTCGTGCCTCTTAACTTCTTAGATGACTGTTGTTAAGTTCCAGTAGAAATCAATTGGTTTAGAACTGCAATATTCCCTTTTGAGCAGATATTCAAAATAGTCATGAATGGTATACAAATTTAGAGCCTTCTTATTCTCATGAGAATAGAATTATGCAACTGCACAAAGTGTAGTGAAGTAAAACGGTTTCCTCTTTGAGTCTTAAAATCGGGGAACTTGGCTGTTGTCTTTGTTGTTTGGCAAAACAAAGGTATTGCAAAGGCAGCCTTGTTGCAAAAGTTTCCTAGACAGAATTAAAAGCAGTGCACGTATTTCTTTGATTTGAATGACCATTAAGAATGAAACAAAAGTGAGATTAAAGATCTTGCCTGTATTCTGGCTTCACAGACTATTTTTGCGGCTATTTTTACTAATAATTCAGCTGTTTGCAAATATGATGTGTTTGTCTTCACATGGGCCCCATTTGTAAGTGAAGGAATTTTTACTTTTGTAATAAATGTTTTGGTGTTGGAGAGATACAGCCTCTGTGTGGTCCCCATTAGCAGCAAGTTAGTGAGTGTGTTTCCAGGGCCAAGCACACACTGTGGTTAGGGCCGTGCTAAACTGTCTACAACACACACTCAGAATGCCTAGGGTAACTGTGACCTGGGCTAATGAATTGTGGAAAGATAATTTCCTCTGCCAATTTTTCCCTTTAAACAAATTGCAGCTTCATATTTCAACCAAATGACCTTTCTAAAACTCCACAGTGACTAATTATGAGAGAATGAGGGGGCACTGACTATTAACAGAAATGAGATTATGTTTTGCCATAACTTTGGGAGGCAATGTAGCCAATGATGTTTATAATCTGGGGTGAGTAGAAGAGGGTCTCCTCCAAAGGCTACTGTAGATTGTTCCTGGTGCCATGCAGCTGAGCACAGCCTATTCAGTGCCACAAAGTCAGAAGCTTAAAATCCCATGTCTGGTTTTTATGTGACTAATAATCTTCAGTTTAGTACTGTGGATAGGAGGAGGGAAGCAAAGGGAGCTGAGAACATGAGCGATAAAGCAACAGCAGGAGAAAATAGAAATAAGAAAAGGTTAAAAGAGAATGACTAAGAACGACTATTTATTTACTCCCAAAATATTTATTAAGAACCCCCTATGTATGAAGTGGGCTTCCCAGATGGCTCAGGGGTAAAGAATCTGCCTGATGATGCAAGAGACACAGGTTCAATCTTTCTGGTCAGGAAGAATCCCCTGGAGGAGGAAATGACAACCTGCTCCAATATTCTTGTGCCCCAAAATTCCATGGACAGAGGAGCCTGGTGGGCTACAGTCCACGGAATCAGAAAAAGTAGATATGACTGAGCAACTGAGTGCATGCGTGCACACACACACACACACACACACACACACACACTGTGAAGTGCAGGGTTCTGGGTGTTGAGAGCACAGCGTGAAAGAGACATGAAAAGTCCCTAACGTGGTGGTAGTTGCAGTCAAGTTGGATGGAGACAGACCAAAAATAAGAAAACAAAAAATCAGTATCAATCCCAGTGTGTGATGTGATCTAAAGAAAATGAATGAGGTGATATAGATAGAGATGATACTAAGAAATCCTTCAAAAATAATAAAATGGTTTTCATAGTGAAGTTGAAGGATGAGAAGGATCCAAGCATTCCAACAGTGTGGCAAAGAGTGAAAGGGAATGATGTGAGTGGAAGTCTTGAAATATAAAGAAAATTAAGTATGTTACTAGTCCATGATATGCTAATGGGGCTGAGTTAAAACAAGAGCAGAGTGGAAAGAGAAGGTGCTGAAGCTATGTGTCAGATCCTATGCTTGCTCTTGATTCTGAGCCATGCTATGTCTTCAGGGTTTTGAGTATGTGAAGGGCTTGATTTTAATTTATGGGGAGTGGATGGACTGGACGTCGACAAAACTGGAAGAGGAGGCATCAGCAAGATGCTTGCAGCAGTGCAGCGGGAGGCGGCGATGGTAGAGGAGGTGCAGCACGAAAGAGGCACAAGAAAGGCCCGGCAAATGTTTATAAGTCAAACTCGATCAAGTTCCCTGCAGGACTGGATACGGGTTCAGAGACACTGAGGCCAGTTCCCAGGCTTCTGACTTGAGCAACTTGGTTGATCAATTTAAATATGTCAAGTAGGTTAGTATAGGTTCTAGAGCTTTTTTTTCTAGGGATCAATGTTAGTGTATTAGTCAGAGTTCTCCAGAGATAAAGAACCAATAGGAAAGAGAAAAAGACGGATGAGGGAGAAAGGCATTCAGTCTAGGAAATTGGCTCCTGTGGTTCTGGAGGCTGGCCGGTCTTAAGGCCTGCAGTCCACAAACTGGAGAACTGGGAGGAGTGATGTGTGGTCTTAGTCCCAGCTTAAAAGCGTGGAATCGCAAGAGTCAGGGGTATTTCAGACCAAAAGCCAGCAAGCTTAGGACCCAAGAGGAACTGATGCTTCACTTTGAGACTGAAGGCAGGCAATAGGTGATATCCCAACTCCAAAGGTAGTCAGGCAGAAGGAATTGTTTTCCACTCTGCCTTTTGATCCATAGAGACTTTCAACAGATAAGATGAGACGCATTGGAGAGAGCAATCTGTTTCGTTTATTCTGCCAATTCCAATAATTGGTAGACTCATCCAGAAAAGCCCTGATAGACACAGCTAGAGCTATATTTGATCAAATGGTTCGGCAATCAGTGGCCCAATAAAACTGATACATAAAATTAACCATCACAGCTAAAAATATAAACTTGAGGGTTAGAAGTACAGAGGCAGGATTTAAGCCGTGGAATGGATGAGCTCAGTTAAGAAATGATATGGGGGTTCAGGATGGGGAACACAGGTACATCCATGGCAGATTCATGTCAATGTATGGCAAAAATATACCACTATAATATACATTATACCACTATAATATTGCAAAGTAATTAGCCTCCAATTAAAATAAATTAATTAATTTTAAAAAAAAATAAATAATACACACAGAGAGTAGAGGGCATAGGACTAGTCCCAAAGAAACTGCATATTTTAAAGTGTGTACGAAGCAAGAGGATTTGGAGGAGATAAATAGGAAAAGTCCTGGTTCAAGGAAAAGCATAAAGGAGGAGTACTAGGTAAGTCTATATCCTACTGAATGAAACCCAAAGTTTTGAGCTTTTCTTTTTCAGACAATCTGTGATTTGAATCTTCTCTCTCTTTTCCATTCCTCTTTTTGCGCTCCCAGGAACCTTTTCCCACACTTGGGCATGCATTCTCAACCCTCGCCCTACTTCTCTTCAGGTCACCACTGTGCGGTTTTGTTTGTTTGTTTTAAATTATGCCCTGGCATCTTATTCTTACTGGAACTCCAGCCTCCTGAGTATCCATATTACTATTTTTTTAATCCCCCTCAGGACTGTCAGGACACACACATCCTCCCTGTGCTGTCACTGAGATGGCTTCAGTCAATGGGCATCCTCTTCTAAAAGTGATTAGCCTCCAATTAAAATAAATACATTTAAATTAAAAAAAAAGAGGGGGGGGGCTTCTCATGCTGAGAGTTCAGGAAAATTGAAAGGATCCCTTCCCAGACACCCTCTAGCTGGTTCTGCACATGAGCCTGATTTGTGCCTGAGAGAAACAGGATCTTGAGAGTTGGGAAGTATCGATGAACTTCAGGTTGTCTTCCTGTTACTTTTTCTTCTGATAAGGAGAACTGTGATGTTGAAAACAATCGCGGTGTCTGGATAAGCATTCCAGTGTCTAGACACTGGCTCTGTGATTATGGGTCAGAACAAGCTTCCTGACCTCCAGAAACTGACCATGTAACTACGTGGTGTGTCCTTCATGTGGTCTCAGTGGTGTCCGTCTGACTGCTCAGATGGACAAACCGAATCCCTATATTAAGTCAGTTTCTGCTCAAATTACCCAGAGACACTTCTGTTCCACACATTGGACTTTAACTAAGGAATATATTTTAAGAGAAGGGAAGCCTGGCGTGGTGCAGTCCACGGGGTCGCAAAGAGTTGGACACAGCTTGACGACTGAGCAACACCATATTATAAAGATTCAATTATAGGATGCTCTACAGTTCAAAGATAAGAAATGGAATATAACTAATGATGCTAAGTTAAGACTGAGACAGAGGCAAAGCAGTGAAAGGGGCTAGTACTTTAATAACAGCTTATCTGTGGAGTGCACGCTGGGTACATACTGGGAGGGAGAACAAATACCTCCAAAAGGAGCCAAGGTTCCAGGCAAAGAGCAGGGAGGTTGACGGTCTCGGGAAGAGGGGACAGACACACAGCAGAAACTAAAATGGTCTGTATGCTTTTCTTACATAACGGACGTCTAAAAGTCAGACACCCCGAATTTGGCTTAGTGGCCAAACTTTCCAAATTTTGCTTAGCCTTTTGGAGTGGTATTCATCTTCACGGTTGTAAGGCAACTCCGGTAAATTCAAGCATCATAGCTGCAAAGAACAAAAGAAGGAAGAGAGACTGAGCGTCCCCTGTGATGCTGCTTTATATCAAGAACATGTATTTCCTTTCTCTCCCATAGCCCGCTGCCTGCTTCCCCGTGACAGACTCAAGAAGACTCAAGAAGACTCACCCGAGTGGAAATTTAGTGCTATAGACCGAATCATGTTTCCCGAAAGACTCATATGTGGAGTCTTAACTCTCAGAATGGGATTTTACTTTAAAATAGCATTGTTACAGATATAGTTAGTAAATTAAAGAGTCATATGCAGACAAGTTGGGCTCTTAACACACATCTTGCTGTCTTTACTAGAAAACAAAACAAAACAAACAAGCAAACAAAAATGTGAAAACTGAGAGGTGTTGCTGTGAATCAGAGTACTATTGCTATCCAGGAGGCCTGGGAGAGACCCTTCCTCGCTGCCCTTGGAGGGAGTATTATAGCCCTCCTCACGCCTTGATTTTTAGTAATACTTTAGTGACATCTCCTCTTCGATAATTGGGCTTCCCTGGTGGCTCACCAGTAAAGAATCTGCCCGCCAGCGCAGGAGACCTAGGTTCTATCTCTGGGTCAGGAAGATCTCCTGGAGAAGGAAACGACAGCCCACTCCGGTATCCTTGGCTGGAAAATCCCATGGACAGAGGAGCCTGGCAGGTTACAGTCCATGGGGTCACAAGAATTTGACATGACTTGGTGACTAAACCACCACCACCAAGAACTTAGATAATAGATCCATAATGAGCAAGACCTTTAAAGGATTTTGAAATAAAAAGCAGTGCCATTATAAACCTGGAAACATGTATTAGTAATTTGCCATGGATTTATTTTTAAAGATTTTCACTTCCAATTATGATTCTTATGTACAATGGTGATTCTACTTTAGGTAACTGTTCTGATGCATAATTGCCATTGAGAATGAAGACTAGATAATATTTTTTTCATCACCTTTGTGCCATCAACATACATAGAGGAAGAGCACTTTATTACAGTGAAAAAGTTGGAACGTTCAAGAAGCATTCATACAAGGCTTTTCCAAAAGGTGTAAATGTTGAAACTATAAATTCAGTTATGTGATCAATCCTGATTATACTCATTTAATTTTAGGATCACGTTTTATTTTTCTTTCTGAAAGAGAAATTGAAAGAGACACATGATTGATTAAGTAAAAATTGATCAATCAGGGCATCATATTATTGTTGAAAATGTGTGATAAAATATATCAGGCTTCATGCCACTTTTACGAAAATCTAGCCAATATAATTATTGGTAGTTAGTGTGAGGAAGGAGAAGGCAATGGCACCCCACTCCAGCACTCTTGCCTGGAAAATCCTATGGACAAAGGAGCCTGGTGGGCTGCAGTCTATTGGGTTGCAAAGAGTCACACATGACTGAGTGACTTCACTTTCACTTTCATGCATTTGAGAAGAAAATGGCAACCCACTCCAGTGTTCTTGCCTGGAGAATCCCAGGGACAGGGGATCCTGGTGGGCTGCCGTCTATGGGGTCGCACAGAGTCGGATAGAACTGAAACGACTTAGCAGCAGCAGCAGTGTGAGAAAAATACCTAATTTCACTCAAGGAATTTATTATGATAGAGTTTTTATTGACTTAAAAATGAATAGCATGTTCCTAAGATCCACTCAAGAAACAAAACTTACGTGAACATTTCAGTCATGAAATTAAAAAAATAAAACAGCAGAAATATACTATTAGAAATATATTAATGCATCAGAATGGAGAAGTTCTAGAAGATCAACGCCAAAAACAAAACTCTCTGGCAGCAGAAATGTTAAGTAAATTTAGCATAAAGTAAAAACAGCCAAAACTAGATTTAAATTAGCTACAAAGATTGCCATTAGCCTGTCTTACTTTCCTGTCCTTTAAATGAGAAGAATCTTATTATAATCAGTCTTTTTGTAGCTATTGAAGTCACTTTTGCTTTTTGTTTTCTTAAGCTAAAAGTCTTGATGGGCACAATAATTAAAAAAATAGAAAATAATATGAAAGAAGACCAAACTCTCTTGAAACTAATTTCAACTCTATAGGTTTTTGTGTTTTTTTAACCTTCTACAAAGACACACTGGTGACTGCAACTGCTGATAGATGACTAAACAAGCTAGGATTTTTAATTCACACCCATGGCCCCGGCATTTCCCTGTAAGTCAGAAAGAACTGTGGCTCCCAAGTGATTCTCTTGCAAGTGACCCATGAAGGTCTTTTCTACTAGAGAAAGAAGCAAACTCATTCTTTCCAGATCAGATGTTGGATTCTGTGATATACAACACTAATTTCAAATCAACTTCTTTAAACACCTAGCGTTTAGAATAGAACCAGAAGGTGAATGAGAGGCCTTAGCCCCACTTAAAAGAGATCTGTCAGAAAAACGACATTTCTGTCCAAACCACAATAGACTTGACATCGACAGCAAGCAATATAACAAAGCAAAGTGTGGTTGAAATAAAACAATTTAGGGATCAATTTGCTGCATTTATTTGCTTGCCTTTAACCGTTTTGTTTGTATGTTTTTACAAAATGCATTTCCCCCACGTATGGGTAAAAAAAGACTAAGCTATAAATAGTAAAAAGGCAGTTCAACTTTGTAACCAAATTGCTGAATAAAGAAGTCTTAGAAATTTAAAGGAGCCTCACAGATCTTTGAGTGCTTGTGCATGGATTTGCTAGAACTCCTTGAAAACTCACCATTTTGAAAGCAGCCCATTGAACTTCGGAGCAACCATTACTGCAGCTAATTCTTTTCCAGTCAGTTTGGTTCCGTTCAGCTGTTCAGTCTTGCCCGACTCTTTGCAACCCCGTGGACTGCAGCACGCCGGGCCTCCCTGGCACCACCAGCTCCCTGAGTTTACTCAAACTCATGTCCATTGAGTCACTCGAAATGTCCACTTATATCTTCCTTCTACATATTTAATTTCAAGCTTCTTGTATCCGTACAAGAAATAGAATACTTCCTACCATATCAGTGAATAAGGCTGTCACAGGCATCACTGACTGCAGCCTTCCGAAGTGAGCTGGTGACCCTGTGGTGATTCAGGGAAGGAAAGAACACCTACCATCGGACAGCCGTGGACAACAGCCACTCCCTGTGATGAAAGTTAGGGTGAAGGAGCTCAGTCGTTTCTCACTCTTTGGGACCCCATGGATGGTGGCCCACCAGGCTTCTCTGCCCACGGCATTTTCCAGGCAAGAGTACCAGAGTGGGTTGCCATTTCCTTCTCAAGGGGATCTTCCGACCCAGGGATCGAACCTGACTCCCCCGCATTGCCGGCAGACGCTTACGCTCTGAGCCACCAGGGAAGCCTGTGATGAGCCCTGAGGAAACTGGGGATGTGAAGACAGAAGGCACCGGCTCTGAGCTGAGGCGCATGTCAGGGGAATGATTTCAGGAGCCCAGACTCTTGCATCTTCCCATGCATAGAAAAGGGCTAAATCATTAACTTTTAACATCAGGTTTTCTTTTAATTAACAATAAGATTTGCTGTTCAGACTACCCGACCTTTCTGAAAAGACTCCTATGTAACCTGGTTTCCTTCCTTGGCTTCTCAGAGCAGTTCTCTCAGAAGTTCTTGAGTTGCTTCCTGAGCTCTGCTGCTGCTGCTGAGTCGCTTCAGTCGTGTCCGACTCTGTGCAACCCCATAGACGGCAGCCCACCAGGCTCCCCCGGCCCTGGGATTCTCCAGGCAAGAGCACTGGAGTGGGCTGCCATTTCCTTCTCCAGTGCATGAAGGTGAAAAGTGAAAGGAAGTCTCTCAGTCGTCTCCGACTCTTCGAGACCCCATGGACTACAGCCTACTAGGCTCCTCCGTCCATGGGGTTTTCCCAGACAAGAGCACTGGAGTGGGGGTGCCATCGCCTTCTTCTGAGCTCTAAGTCCTGAAAATCCCCACCAAAATTCGACGTAACTCTTGACTTTTATGTCATGCATATTTTTTAAGTTGACACATATAAACCTAATTCCTCATAAAGAATCTTCCAGTATGTGAATCTTAGGTAATCCTTTTTACGGGTGAACTATTGAATAATTTCAAGATCCTTCTTCCTCTTTAATTTCTGGCCTCGGTTTGTCAGCCTCCTTCTGGAAGTATGATCTGTCAGCTGGGCTCCAGATATGGCGTGACGTCTTCTTGGATGTGGATACGATACTTGGATGAATGCATCCGAGGTTCATATCGACTTCAGCGGTGACTCCATCACCCTGCTGGCTCACATTAGTCTCAGAGCTGGTGAAATGCCTCTCGCACTGTAACCCATGGTGCTGTTCAGGCTTGTGTCTCCCTTACTCTTTTGAACCATCTGCTTTCTGACCCAAGCACAGGATATCACATTTATCTTTATTAAATGTCATCTTCTTAGACTCCATCCACTGCTTCAGCTTGTCAAGATGCTTTTGAATCCTGATTCTGTCATCCCATGTATTAGTTATCTCTCTGAGCTTGTTGTCAGCCCCAGACTTGATAACAGGCCTTCTTTGTCCTCATCCAATTCAATGATAAACTTGCTAAGGGGACCAAGCCAAGGCCAGAGCCATTCTGGCAAGCCTCCAAGTTGTGAATGCTCTGTGGATCTGACTTCATTCAACCCTTCATTCAACCCACTCAGCCACATTAAAATTCCATCCATGACTCTCTCTGATATGTGAAGATATCGTGACTCTGGCTCTGCCTTCTTCCTTGACATTATCTGATCCTTCAGTCTCGGCACTCGTTGCATTCCAGCCAGACTAGCAATCTTTCTGTCTCTTATTGGTGCTGAGCTCCCCTTCCATCTCAGAACTTCTGTAATTTTTATTCCCTTTACCTGAATTACTCTTCTCTTAGATATTTGCATGGCTGGCTCCTTATTATTCAGGTCTTAGCTCTATAAACCACCACCTGGAGCTGTGTTTCTCAGCCACTGACATTTCAAGCTGAATAGTTTTTGTCATAGAGGACAATTCCCCTCAGTAATGTTTTGTGATTTTTAGTGTACATGTCTTGCAATTCTTCTATTAAATATATTCCTGAATATGTTAATATTTAATGATATTTTGAGGGGAATTATTTCCTTTTAAACAACGTTAAAACATCAATGTTTTAAACAATGTTTTTTAAACATATATATTTCTTAGTGAACATTTTTAATACTGATTGCTAATCACATAAAATCAGATGTCGGTCTGCTTAAAGAACTATTCTATAAAATTCAATCCATCTATTGTGTACCTAGTGTTGGGCGTAAGGCTATCTTAGGCATTTCATCTTGCTATTATGTTAAATACAAATAAATACTCTCATTTTCCTTAAGAATTTTTGGTATATTCTGTTTCTACAAATATAATTCCTAAAATAGAGATCCCACAAAAATGACCTCTCATAATTCCATTCACTCGTATTGTAATAATACACTTGAATTCAAGTTAAAATGCAGGACTTCTTACCTTTATACAGAATCAAACCTTATTCTTCACCATTTGAGCCACCAGGGAAACCCATACGTAATATATGTGTGTGTATATATACAGATATATAATGCAGACTAATATAGAAGAATATACTAGAATGCAGGAGTCACACAGCAGAGGATATAATTCTCTGATCCCTTTTTATTTTGTAACTTCCTAGTTTACAGACTATCAATGGTTGACCATTGCTTATAAATCTATAGTCCTTATCTTGTATTAGATGTCCTTTGCTCTCTAGTGACATAGAAGAAGGAAACTGACATTTATCAACTCACTACTATGTGCTGGGAACTTTAATGCATTATACCAAATGTAATCCTACAAATCTGACAAAACAGGCGTTTTAGACAATTTAAATAACCTGCTCAAAGTCATATAATGAATAAATGATAAAGCCAAATTTCAAAATCAGATCTGTTGCTACATATCAGTCTAGAAAAGTACATGGAGAACAAGAACAGCAATAAGCTACTCAAGTTCCCATTGTTTACAAGGATTAGTAAAGTGGGCTGACCACAGAATAAACAATCTTTTAGGAATCTCACATTAGGAATCTGATATTAGCTTCTAGCAGTAACACACTGTCAGAGAGTAGCCAGAGTCAAGAACAGAGATCAGGGACTACAGCCATGTCCATATCCTAAATAAAAATTAAGCACTTACCCATTCAATGCATTATTCAGTTCAGTTCAGTCACTCAGTCGTGTCTGACTCTCTGCGACCCCATGAATCGCATTAGTTCGGTATAATTCTTAATGGCCATAAAGTCCTGCCATCTCAAGATACATATTCCTTTGCACTGTGACTGTGACATTCTTAGAGACAAAACAAAACAAAAATCAGGTGGTGATGGGAGCCTCCAATTTACAGCCAGTGGGCCAGAAGAAATAATCCAGGCTTGCAACTGACCTCTGTAGTGGAGGCCGTCTCGTGGAACTGACACTTAACCCATGGGATCTGAGGCTAATTCCAGGTAGATAGTGTCAGAATGGAGTTAAATTGTAGGACACTCAGCTGGAGTCACAGAATTATGTGATATATGGAAAAACCAACACATTTGGAATAAGTGGTGAAATATGGTCTAAGGGTACAGGAGACAAGTGTTTGTTTGTTTGTTTTTTTCCTTGAACAATCATTGATGAACATGATAATAAACTGTTTTAAAATCGTTCCAGCTAACTGCATATTTTGGGCTTCCTGGTGGCACTAGTGGTGAAGAATCTGCTTGCCACTGCAGGAAACACAGGAGATACAAGTTCGATCCCTGGGTCAGGAAGATCCCTTGGAGCAGGAAATGGCAACCCACTCCAGTATCCTTGCCTGTAAAATTCCATGGGCAGACTAGCCTGAGTGGCTACAGTCCATGGGGCCGCACAAATCTAATATTGATATATTCTCTTAATATAGCATAAGAAAAACTCACATTGTATGTATTAACCCTGTTTGTATATCCATTGTCTGAAAAATTCCACAAGGAATGTAGCTGTTTCAGGGTACACGTTCATTTCCCACAATGTGGTACTATGTCATGGGAGTTGAGTCTCTTTCAAATTTCATAAATTGAGTGTGGAAAAGTTAATAGCTGGACTTGGAGTGAGAAGATCTGAGTTCTGTTCCCGGGTCTACAGCACAAGAGCAATATGGTCTGGCCAAACCATTTAGTCACCAGGTGCTGCATTATGGTAGTTTAAAATGAAAAAAGCCATGTGGCTTGCAGAGGACATTTATGATCTGGTAGCATTTGCAGTCAGGTATACCAAAGCCAGAGGACAGAGGCTTCAATAATATGTGTATTATTATATCAGTTAAGGAATGAGTTGTAGGTGTTTTGTAACATAAATTTCCATCCCTAATCTGCTTAGGTGAACATTCAAATATATGTTTGATCAGAGTGCTTCTTCGGTGTTGAAATTACCTGGAAAGGGATGGGCCTCTTATTCTCAGGGGAAGATGATGGTCTTCATAGTATCTTGCATTTGTTGTTCCATCCCTAAGTTGCGTCCAGCTCTTGGCAGCCCCATAGATTGCAGCCCGCCAGCTTTCCCTGTCCTTAACTATCTCCCAGAGTTTGCTTAAGTTCATGTCCATTGAGTCAGTGATGCTATCTAATCATCTCATCCTCTGCTGCCCTCTTCTCCTTTTGCCTTCAATCTTTCCCAGCATCAGGGAAAGATTTTCCAATGAACTGGTTCTTCATATCAGGCGGCCAAAGTTTTGGAGCTTCAGCATCAACCCTTCTAATGAATATTCAGTGTTGATTTCCTTTAGCATTGACTGGTTTCATCTCCTTACAGTTGCATACATACTAGAACATAGAAGATCCTACTCAAGACCTAGTTTGCCACATGGAATAACTATATGTCTAAAATTTCTTATAATTGTTTTATTATGTTTCATTTCTCAAGCTGAGATATATAACTTAAATTATGTTACTTGCCTTATTCCTCATTTGAAACAATTTAACCACATCAGTCAGGCACTCAGCAGGGCTCCAGCAAAGTGGGGATAGCTACCACTAAGGGCAAGTCAGCTGAAGGCTGCAAAGAATCACGATCAAATCAGTACAGCCACATCACAGGCAAAAAGATGATCCAGTTATGAAGTTACCCCCCACCCATGAGGGTGAGGGAAAGAGGGTCACTGAAAAGCTGAAATAGTTAAATATCATAGCATTCTTAATTTCTTTATTTGTGAGATGAAGGGGACAGAATCCCTGTAGGTTTGAAAACATCAAGATGATATGAATTCTGAAAGTAGGCTGTACTTCACATCACTAGTGACAAACTGAAAATAATATTATTACCTTTAAAGCGTGCCAAAGCAGGAAATGCATACGGATTCAAACTGAATTTAGTTAACGATCGGGATAGCGGTGTCGTAAATTAACTAAGACAGCCTGGGCGAGGTAAACTTTTGAAGGTGAAGTGGATGCTATTTAATGTGCCGTTAAGTCGTTTAAGGGTAGGAGGAGGCGCAGGGTGAGTGGGTGTTGACGGTGGGTTTGGGCAGGCTGCCGTGGTGGACAGGATGCAGCCCCGAGGCCACTGGGGAAAGCAGAGGGCCACACGCTTGGTGGTTTTGTCCACAGGTGTCCCTGAGCAGTGGC
This sequence comes from Nanger dama, assembly GCA_917880005.1. Taxonomy (NCBI): domain Eukaryota; kingdom Metazoa; phylum Chordata; class Mammalia; order Artiodactyla; family Bovidae; genus Nanger; species Nanger dama. Next base: position 4,722,587 of record CAKJTW010000003.1, on the reverse strand, counting down.
AACCTCAGAATTCGCATAATGCTCCGTATCAGAACATATTACACTGACATGCATATCAGTTGAGTTCAGTCGCTCAGTCATGTCTTTTTTGTCTTTAAATTTTAATAAGGAAATTAATCACAACTATTATAAAAAGACCTAAAGAACTAACATGTCTCTCTCTCATACACACACAGACACACACACACATGCACATTGTTTGATGATTTTAGAGAGAAACTGAAACACAAACATATAAGAATTAAATCAAGCCCACATTTTCTTCCAAGAAAGGGCTTCTCCACCATCAGCCAGACTGTGTATAGTAAGTCGAATGCACTGTATGATTTTTATTCAAATACTGGCACAATTCACAAATTGCTCAAAACACAGTCAGATAAGCCATTTGGACATCTGTTTCGAGATTTGAATCAGTTTACTCAAAGTTTACACAACCCATTCGGTTTTCTTAGGGGATGAGGATTATTTAAGAGATGGAGCTCACCAGTCCAGACAAGACCCTTGGCAGGGCATATTTGGGTTTTGTAGGGAAGGGTCCCAATATTATTTCAGACTTCAGAGAAGCGTGTCACCTAGCAGTCCACAATCTCCTACACTTGCTCGAATATTTTAATTATCTGTATCTTAATATGCTAGACCCGTGGATACAGAGCCTCTCAAAAAGAAGTTCTCCTTTTGACTCAAGGTGTTCATCAGCCATCTGGAACTGCCTCCCAAGCTTCATCCATTATGCAAATAAGGTTTAGTATTCGACATGTTTCATCTGCTGGTACAAATGCATTAATGTTGGATGTCCCAGCACAAGCCCCTGAGAAGACATTGCCTTTTCATCCGTCATCGGCTCGGGCTCACACCTCATTACCTTTAATGGCTCGGTGGCACTTAAGGTCACTGCGCTCCTAACTGCCGCCACCCAGGGCACTAACAATCAAAGCACTGCTCTTCGTTTAAGTGAAGCAGACCCCCACTTCATTCTTTTCTTCCCCTTCTTTTATTTTAATTTGTTGTTGTTGTTATTATGGAATTACCATCACGGGAAAAGATAAGGACTGTGTAAAGAAGTAGAGGCTGTCTTCAGAAGTTTAGGTAAACAAAACTATTTCTGGGAAGAGTTTAAGGAAAAAAATCCATTGATGTGTGTGTGTCTTTCTCTTTCTGTTTATATATATATATATATATATATGCACATACATATATGTACACAGTATGTGTGCATATATATATACATATATGCCTACAGATATATATGCACGTGTGTATATGACTTTTATTGCATTCTTCAATTATTACTTTAAAATAATTTTCCTTTTAGCATACTGTAGCATGCTTAAAGTATTCTTGGGTCAAAACTCATTTTCATTCCTGGCTCTTTCACTTTCTAACTGTGTGAGTTTAAGCAAGTTACTTAATTTCTCTGTGCCTCAGTTGTTTGCATCTGTAAAATGGGAATACTGAGATAAATTATTTCATAAGTTCATAGTGAGAATTAAATCAATTAATAGTAAGTGCTTAGAAACTCTGGCACTTGCTATGTACTAACAAGAGGTCATTAGGTCAAACGGCATTCACCACAATGTACAGATTTAGATATAACTTTAGGAACATGGTTATGAATAAGTGTTCAAATTAAATTGTTAAAAATTAAATGAGAAAGGCAGCACAACTTAATACTAATAAGCATGAATATTAATAGAATGGCCAATTTTCAAGGAAAAATATGTTAAAATTTACAAAAAAAATAATTTAGAAAGTATGATTAGACTTACAATTATGAAATGACTGTATATATATATATATAGTATATATGTATCTATATACATGTATACACACACATACACACACATATATATATAAAGAACTCCCTAAAGGCACCAGATTTAGCAACATCTCAGGCAATAGCACAGGCAATACCTTCTAAAAAACATAAAAACAGAACATTTCCTCGTATCTTCAACAAGACTCCCAGGCCATGCTCATGGGAGTCTGCTCCAACACCTGCCTCTCTCTGGAACTAGAAAGTGGAGTCAGAATTACAGTCAAAGACCTTCCCTGGGATTCAAGCCAATGAAAAGAAAAACCCCCTCTCAACCGACAAAGTGTGATGGAGAAAGGGCAGGCTATGAGTAGCCTGGAAGCCTTGAATCCGCGGTTCTTGAAGCAAGCCTATTTTCCCTATGGTGTGACCCAACGGCTTCCTTTAGCTTAAACTTGTTTAAACAGACAGAGTCACTGCCACCAAAACAGTCCTTCACTAACACCACAAATCAAAACTGTGAAAATAGATGCTCTTCAGGGAACAGGGACAATCTGTTAACCTATCTTTACAAATAATTTCAGTGAGTATTTGTACATCAGAAAACATTAAAAAAGTGTTGTTTACTTTAGATGGAGGCATTTGAAGCGACTTGTAATTTTGTTTGCTTGTTTATTTGAATTTTCTTTCCTTTCCTTTTGGCCTAAATAAACGTAGAGTATTTGTATATTGGAAACACATAACTAAAATATAATATTTACTTAGCACGAGGGAAGTAAGAACTGAGCTGACACATTCAGTAGTAATCTTATCGTGAGTTTTGTATCTTGTGAGACATGTTGGGTGAAGAATCAGCCTCTAATGAACTAATTAACCATCTTTTTGGTAAGGCTGGCTGGTCCCTGTGCCTGGTACATCTCTTTCTCATTGCTAGAGACCAGCTGTGCTAATTTTCTGAAGTTAGAAATTCAAATAATGTCATATATACACTCTAAACCTACCGCTATGCAAACACATTGGTTTTCAGAAAAACTTTAATCAGTTTTCTCAACGAGTGGCCTTGGACCACCTGCATCACAATTACCACAGCATTTGTTAAAAATAGGTTACTAGACCAAACATTAGACATTGGTGCATCGGAATATTTATTGTTGGGGTACTGGATTGATTATTTCCAGGCAGCTTAGAAGTAAGATAATCATTATATCTTCCACATTTTATAAACCAAAGGTCTACTGTAACAAAAACTTACTTTCTTCATAAGGATATACCCTGAACTAAAATTTATTTAAATTAATTCTCAAGAGTGAACATTATTAATCACTAGAAGCAAACATCTTCATATTCATGCACTACTGGTGTTTCTCAACTGAAATCAAATACCATTTCATATCCACACTGAGAGAAAAAAATTAAAAATTAAAATGTATATTCATAAAGGAAGAACAACCATTTTTATTTTCAAAGAGTCACATCTTATAGAAAAATATAGTAGTAGTCAAGGAAAGTAATAGAGTAAAACAATGATTTTTCTGCCTTCAAGTAGAAGAATAAAACATATCTAAAAACAGCAGGAGCTTGAATTACAGGTAGAACTAAAAGAAAATGGGCCCTGGGATAAAATTCCAGCAAATAAGTGAATTTAATGCTACTGAATTTGAAAACTAACTTTCACTACAACATATGGTGATTATAATCCATGCCCTTAGTTCATGTGTTACAAGATCTGTGGTATCAATTTTTCTGAATTATTTTTATGTCATTCTCCGAAACTGCAGGCTATGTCCGAATGCACAGAGAGGATTGGCAGCACAGCTGTGTCTAAGAATGGATTCAATGATAACCCATATTGGAAGACAATTAAGTATAAGGTATTTTTCAAATATTATACAATATTATTTGTTATTGCATTTTCTTAATAAGCCTAAAGCAGATCTGCACCTTATGATAACAGAGTGTTTCCAGCACACTGAAACTAAGACATTTTATTTTGCTTGTCTCTTGTCTGCACTATGTAAGATATTAGTTCCCTGACCAGGGATCAAATCAGCACCCCCACAGTGGGAGTGTGCAGTCCTAACCACTGGACCACCATGCATTCGTGCTCAGCTTGCGTCATGTCCGACTCTGCGCGACACTATGGGCTGTACCCACCAGGCTCCTCAGTCCATACGATGCTCCAGGCAACAATACACGCTGGAGTGCCATTTCCTTCTCCAGGCCGTCTTTTAGACCTAGGCGTCAAACCCATGACCCCTACATCTCCTGCATTACAAGCAGATCCTTTACCACTGAGCCAGGTGGCCCAGGGGACAATCAGGGGAGTCCAACTAAGAGCTTATAAAATATGCATCATTGAGATTTACTACAGGAAAGGCTGGAAAGTGAGCGAGGCCCTGCGGGCTCCCAGGCACAAATGCCTTTCTGTTTTCTGTTTCTCTCTGGCAAGACTCAAGCCATTCTAACCTTCCCTGAGTTCCAAAGGGTGGTTTCCAGAGTTGCTAATCAAGAGAGAAGCAGCCAAGATATCCAGCAAGATTAACGGGAGCAGAGAAGTTCCCCAAGATTGTGCTGTGCTTAGTTGCTCAGTCTACTCTTTGCAGCTTCATGGACTATAGCCGACCAGGCTCTAGGCAAGAATAGTACAGTGGGTTGTCATGCATTCCACCAGGGAATCTTCCCAACCCAGGGATCGCACCCAGGTGTCCTGCATTGAAGACAGATGCCTTGCCATCTGATCCACCACGGAGGCCCCACCAAGATTCAGTTGTTCAGTCATGTCCAACTCTTTGCAACCTAGTGGATTGCAGCATGCCATGCCTCCCTATCCATCACCAAATACCGGAACTTGCTCAAACTCATGTCCATCAAGTCAGAGATACCATCAAACCATCTAACCCTCTGCCATGCCCTTCTCCTCCTGCCTTCAGTCTTTCTCAGCATCAAGTTCTTTTCTAGTGAGACAGTGCTTCGCATCAGGTGGCCAAAGTACTGGAGTTTCAGCATCAGCATCAGTCCTTCCAATGAATATTCAGGACCTATTTCCTTTAGGATGGACTGGTTGGATCTCCTTGCAGCCCAAGGAACTCTCAAGAGTCCTCTCCAACACCACAGTTCAAAAGCATCAATTCTTCAGTGCTCAGCATTCATTAAGATCCAATGCTTACATCAGCTTTCTTTAAGGTCCAACACTCACATCCATACATGACCACTGGAAAAAAATAGCTTTGACTAAATGGGCCTTTGTCAGCAAAGTAATATCTCTGCTTTTTAATATGCTACCTAGGTTTGTCATAACTTTCCTTCCAAGGAGCAAGTATTTTTTTTAATTTCATGGCTGCAGTCACCTTCTGCAGTGATTTTGGAACCCAGGAAAATAAAGCCTACCACTGTTTCCAATGTTTCCCCATCTATTTTCCATGAAGTGATGAGACCAGATGCCATGATCTTAGTTTTCTGAATGTTGAGATTTAAGCTGACATTTTCACTCTCCTCTTTCACTTTCATCAAGAGGTTATTTAGTTCTTCACTTTCTGTCATAAGGGTGGTATCATCTGCATATATGAAGTTATTGATGTTTCTCCCGGCAATCTTGATTCCAGCAATCTTGTGCTTCATCCGGCTCAGTGTTTCTCATGATGTACTTTGCATATGACTTAAATAAACAGGGTAACCATGATGTACTCCTTTTCCTATTTGGAACAAGTCTGTTAGTCCCTGTCCAGTTCTAACTGTGGCTTCCTGACCTGCATACAAATTCAAAAGAGGCAGGTCAGGTGGTCTGGTATTCCGATCTCTTTCAGAATTTTCCACAGTTGATTGTGATCCACATAGTCAAAGGCTTTGGCATAGTCAATAAAGCAGAAATAGATGTTTTTCTGAAACCCTCTTGCTTTTTTGATGATCCAGCAGATATTGGCAATTTGATCTCTGGTTCTTCTGCCTTTTCTAAAACCAGCTTGAACATCTGGAAGTTCACATTTCACATATTGCTGAAGCCTGGCTTGGAGAATTTTGAGCATTATTTTGCTAGAGTGTGAAAAGAATGCAATTGTGCAGTAGTTTGAACATTCTTTGGCATTGCCTTTCCTTGGGAAATGAAAACTGACCTTTCCCAGTCCTGTGGCCACTGCTGAGTTCTCCAAATTTGCTGGCATATTGAGTGAAGCACTTTCACAGCATCATTTTTAAGATTTGAAATAGCTCAACTGGAATTTCATCACCTCCACTAGCTTTGTTTGTAGTGATGCTTCCTAAGGCCCACTTGACTTCACATTCCAAGATGTCTGGCTCTCGGTGAGTGATCACCCCATTGTGATTATCTGGGTCATCAAGATCTTTTTGTACAGTTCTGCTTATTCTTGCCACCTGTTCTTAATATCTTCTTCTTCTCCATACCATTTCTGTCCTTTATCGAGCCCATCTTTGCATGAAATGTTCCCTTGGTATCTCTAACTTTCTTGAAGAGATCTCTAGTCTTTCCCATTCTGTTCTTTTCCTCTATCTTTGTACTGATCACTGAGGAAGGTTTTCTTATCTCTTCTTGCTATTCTTTGGAATTCTGCATTCAAATGGGTGTATCTTTCCCTTTCTCCTTTGCTTTTCACTTATCTTCTATTCACAGCTATTTGTAAGGCCTCCTCAGACAGCCATTTTGCTTTTTGCATTTCTTTTTTTCTTTGATGGTCTTAATCCCTGTCTCCTGTACAATGTCATGGACCTCTTTCATCAGGCACCATATTTCATCAGGCACTCTGTCTTTCAGATCTAGTCTCTTAAATCTATTTCTCACTTCCACTGTATAATCATAAGGAATTTGATTTAGGTCATACCTGAATTGTCTAGTGGTTTTCCCTACTTTCTTCAATTTAAGTCTGAATTTGGCAATAAGGAGTTCATGATATGAGCCACAGTCAGCTCCTGGTGTTGTTTTTGTTGACTGTAGAGAGCTTCTCCATCTTTGGCTGCATAGAATATTATCAGTCTGATTTTGGTGTTGACCATCTGGTGAGGTCCATGTGTAGAGTCTTCTCTTGTGTTGTTGGAAGAAGGGTGTATGCTATGACCAGCACATCCTTTTGACAAGACTCCATGAGCCTTTGCCCTGGTTCATTCTGCATTCCAAGGCCAAATTTCCCTGTTACTCCAAGTATTTCTTGACTTCCTACTTTTGCATTCCAGTCCTCTATAATGAAAAGGACATGTTTTTGGGTATTAGTTCTAAAAGGTCTTGTGGTTCTTCATAGGACCATTCAACTTCAGCTTCTTCAGCATTACTGGTTGGGGCATAGTCTTGGATAACGGTGATATTGAATGGTTTGCCTTGGAAACGAATAGAGATCATTCTGTCATTTTTAAGATTGCATGCAAGTACTGCATTTTGGACTCTTCTGTTGACCATGATGGCTACTCCATTTCTTCTAAGGGATTCTTGCACCTAGTAGTAGATATAATGGTCATCTGAGTTAAATTCACCCATTCCAGTCCATTTTAGTCACTGGTTCCTAGACTGTCAACATTCACTCCCGTTTGACCACTTCCAATTTGCCTTGATTCATGGACCTAACATTCCAGGTTCCTATGCAATATTGCCTTTTCCAGCATTGGACCTCTCTTCTATCACTAGTCACATCCATAACTGGGTGTTGTTTTGCTTTGACTCTCTCCCTTCATTCTTTCTGGAGTTACTTCTCCACTGATTTCCAGTATCATATTGTGCACCTACCGACCTTGGGAGTTCACCTTTCAGTGTCCTATCTTTTTGCCTTTTCATACTGTTCATGAGGTTCTCAAGGTAAGAATACTGAAGTGATTTGCCATTCTCTTCTCCAGTGGACCACATTTTGTCAGAACTCTCCACCATGACCCATCTGTCTTGGGTGGCTGCACGGCACTGGAGCGGTGAGCAGCCGAGAGGAGATACCCCACGTCCAAGGTCAGGAGCAGTGGCTATGCTTTGCTGGAGCAACATGAAGAGATACCCAATGTGCAAGGTAAGAGAAACCCCAGTAAGACAGTAGGCCCTGAGAGAAGGCATCAGAGGACAGACAGACTAAAACCACAATCACAGAAAACTAGCCAATCTGATCACATGGACCACAACCTTGTCTAACTCAATGAAACTAAGCCATGCCATGTAGCGCCACCCAAGACAGACGGGTCATAGTGAAGAACTGGTTTCTCTACCGCTTCAAAACCCACTTGAACATCTGAGAGTTCTCAGTTCGCATATTACTGAAGCCTAGCTTAAAGGATTTTCAAAATGACCTTGCTAGCATGTGAAATTTGTGCTACCTGTCAACTGCAAATTGGAACTTACCCAGAGCTTTGCCAATGACTGAACAACAAAAGGCATTTGCCATCTGCCTCTACGGAAATTGAACTCCATGCGGCCACAGCTGTTAATGTTCAACAACGCCTCAGGGAGTTCAGGGTGGAGTGAGGCACTCTGTGCTCCAAGGAATCTGGTGAGACAGGTCTTTCAGTTCAATTCAGTCATTCATTCATGTCCAACTCTTTGCAACCCCATGGACTGCAGCACACCAGACCTCCATCACAGCTCCTGGAGTTTACTCAAAATCATTTCCACTGAGTCAGTGATGTCATCCAACCATCTCATCCTCTGTCATCCCCCTCTCCTCACATCTTCAATCATTCCCAGCCTTAGAGTCTCTCAAATCAGTCAGCTCTTTGCATAAGGTGGCCAAAGTATTGGAATTTCAGCTTCAACATCAGTCCTTCCAGTGAATATTCAGGACTGATTTCCTTTAGGATGGACTGGTTGGATCTCCTTACAGTCCAAGGGACTCACCACAGTTCAAAAGTATCAATTCTTCAACACTCAGCTTTCTTTATAGTCCAAATCTCACATCCATACATGAATACTAGAAAAACCATTGCTTTGACTAGACGGACATTTGTTGGCAAAGTAATATCTCTGCTTTTTAACAAGCTGTCCTGGTTGGCCATAATTTTTCTTCCAAGGAGCAAGCATCTTTTAATTTCATGGCTGCAATGACCATCTGCAGTGATTTTGGAGCCCCCAAATAAAGTCTGTCACTGTTCCACTGTTTCCCCATCTATTTGCCATGAAATGATGGAACTAGATGCCATGATCTTAGTTTTCTGAATGTTGAGCTTTAAGCCAATTTTTTCACTCTCCTCTTTCACTTTCATCAAGAGGCTCTTTAGTTCTTCACTTTCTGCCATAAGGGTGGTGTCATCTGCATATCTGAGGTTGTTGATATTTCTCCGGGCAATCTTGATTCCAGCTTGTGCTTCATCCAGTCCAGGGTTTCTCATGATGTACTCTGCATAGAAGTTAAATAAGCAGGGTGACAATATACAGCCTTGACGTACTCCTTTTCCTATTTGGAACCAGTCTATTGTTTCATGTCCACTTCTAAGTGTTGCTTCCTGACCTGCATACAGATTTCTCAAGAGGCAGGTCAGGTGGTCTGGCATTCCCATCTCTTTCATAATTGTCCACAGTTTATTGTGATCCACACAGTCAAAGGCTTTGGCATAGTCAATAAAAACAGGTCTTTAGAGAGCTGGATATTTTTAGGAACAGATTTTATTATCTCAATTCTTGCATCTCCTCATATCTAGAGAAGCACTAAGTCCGTTCATGGTGATATCAGACCCTCATGATTATCAAAAGCCTTTTTGCAAAATGAATGCTTCATGGTATTGGACTTCCCCTTCACCAGAACCTTATTTATTGACCTTCCCTCGGGACTGTGGAGCAGTCTCTCAGAGCTGTGTGAGATGCTGCCTCTTGGGCTGCAGTCCTCATTTTGCCCCAAGTAAAACTTGCAACACTCAACTCGTACCTCTTTTTTAGTCAACGACCATACTAGACATTCTTTGGCATTGTCCTTCTTTAAGATTGGAGATGAAAACTGACCTTTTCCAGTCCTGTGGCCACTGCTGAGTTTTTCAAATTTGCTGACATATTGAGTGAAACACTTTCACAGCATCATCTTTCAGGATTTGAAACAGCTCAACTGGAATTCCATCACCTCCACTAGTTTTGTTCCTACTAATGCTTCCTAAGGCCCACTTGACTTCACATTCCAGGATGTCTGGCTCTAGATGGGTAACCACACCATCATGGTTATCTACGTCATTAAAACCTTTTTGAATAGTTCTTTTGTGTATTCTTGCCACCTCCTCTTCATCTATTCTGCTTCTGTTAGGTCCATGCCATTTCTGTCCTTTATTGTGTCCATTTTTGCATGATATGTTTCCTTGATATCTTTACTTTTCTTGAACAGATATCTAGTCTTTCCCGTTCTGTTGTTTTCCTCTATTTTTGCTTTTTTAAAAAAATTGTTCATTGAAGAAAGCCTTCTTATTTCTCCTTGCTGTTCTCTGGAACTTTGAATTCAGTTGAGTATATCGTTCCCTTTCTCTTTTGCTTTGGCTTTTCACATATGGCGCTTAGTCATTTCGTTAATAAACAATGGTGAGTTCATGTTATGGACCAAGCTATATTAACATTTTGAGAGGTGGTGTAGTGGGGAGGCAAAGTAATAGATCAATATATAACAATGAATGTATGCTTTGATGATGGCAAGAGCAGAAAACTCCAAACCTATGTATGAGGGGGTGCAGACCTCAGATTTCCAAGATGAAACAAAATTGTGCATAAATGGAAGTACTGATTATCAAGCTGTTTAAGATGAGAAGTAGTTTACCAGAGATATGATGGCAGGTGACTAGAGTTTATGAATCAAGGATTATTGGATGTGGTATGGTTGAGATGTAGGGTTTGAATAAGGCAGTGTTGAGAGATAAGCCTAAAGGTTGATGTGGTATTTCTGTCCTCAGGAAGTTGGAAGAATTTGAGATCTTTTAAACTGGAGAACTAGATGAGTTAGTGCAGGATTTCTATCAAAGGCAGATGGTAAATGCTTTAGACTCCTTGGACCATTTGCTTGACTATGTAGCATAAAGGCTACATAGATAAGAGGCCAACAGAAATGATCATAGCTGTGTTGCCATAAAATCTTACTTACCAAAACAAGTAACTGGCTGGATTTGCCCCATTGGCTGATGCTACCAACCACCCATTTTGAAGTCCACAATGGCTGAAGAATTAAAAATGAATTTAAGAGCAACAAGGATGGAGGCAGAGAGAATATATAGGATATTACTGCAACACTGCCAGTAAAATAGTCATAATTAAGAGAATAGCAGCACCTGGAGGAGTTAGAAGAAAGGGAATACAGGAAACCTTAGAAATTTAAAGATGTGGCAGTCAGTGATGTGAAGGATGTGTCATGAAGTGATATACGCAGGTCAAGGATGACTTGCCACTGGGAAGGTGGTAGGTGCTTAGAACACATAAGAGCTGGAGTAGGGTTGGTGTTGAGTGGAAAAGAAATCATTTCTGTCATATACAACATGAAAGCTAAGAATTGTGATATCCAAATAGACAGCAGTCATGTCTGTTAGGCCAGAAACCAAGGACAGAGATCTTGGGGACAGACATCGTTATTGGTCTGGCTCCAGAATGCTCCTATCTGGAAACATATTGAGACAAAGGAACGCCTAATGCAAATAAAAAAATTAAATAAAGAGACCACACCATCAAATGGTGAAGCCCATGTTCTGTGGCACGCCGATGTGAAGGAGGCATTAAGGAGGTTTCCACAAGAAAATAACTGGAACATTGAATGACAGTGTAAAAAGACTTCTGCATTACTGTAGAACAGAGCACTCGAGGAGAGTGTTTTTTTTTTTTTTTCTTTCTTGTAAATTTTACAATGCTAAGATGATAAACCTGACACAATGCACTAGGAATGTTAAAATGTCATTATTTCCCATGGATTCAATTTGAAAATGCCAGCCTGGTGGCTCTGTAGTTGATGAAAGCAGCGCAGCTATCTCACTGACAGACAGCTTTAGATACTGAGGTAAAAGATTCCAAGCCCATGAGGAGGATAAAGGATGCTCTCTTGCTGATAATGACAATGTCTATTAAAATTGGACATTCATAAAATCAATATTGATTATGCTATCGGATATACTCTTCCTTTTTTTTCTACATGACCAAATTTAAAAAAAAAAAACCACACACACACACATAACTTTCCGACATAGTTCTTCTGTCTGCTATAGTTGCATGCCAACATGTTCAGTGACTGCGTGGACTTGGGACATAACAGAGCACAAATAGAAGGCCCATTGAAACACAGTTACCTTAAGCAAGTACCAAAAATATGCGTGTTAAATTTATTCCCGTAAAAGTGTGCTGTGAAAGCGTTTCACCATACAAGTGTAGATCTTATTTTACACAAGCAAAGTAATAACAATTTCCAGGATCATTTCTCCAACCTGTCTACGGTTTAAAATCGCAGTTGTATTGCCATTTTATTAAAAGTGTGAATGTTGTGATCCTGAACCTTTTTCATCTGACTGTCATGATTCTTAACGTTATATGACACTTGAAGATGTACTTGTTCACAACCTACGGCAAATATTTTATTACCTAGTTAGCAACTATTCATACATTTACATGAAGTGTATATAAATATCCAAGCAGAAATGTAAAGGGTCAAGAGAAATGCTTCAGGCTTTATTATAGCAGAGAAAAATGCACTATATTTGCCCTCCATGATCATGCTTTCGTATCCTGAAAAGGTGGTATTCATTTTTCACCACACAGAATGCAGCCAACTGGCTACTACTCTGTGGAGAATGTGAAATTGCATCCCATGACTCGAAATGAAAATATTTGGGTAAATAGAAGTCAGGAATTTGATTGTCAAATGCACTGTTATTTTATTCTGGAAGTTAAGACAATAATAGAAGTGAATAATGACTATTGATGCGTTTATCGGGGATCTAATCTGATGCTTATTCCCTGGAAATGGAGTCACTGAGGTGAGTTTTTTTACAGGTGTTATAAAGGCTTGTGAAATCAACTAGGGCACCGCAACTGGAGATTAGCGTGTCTTGGTGAATATTTTATGATTCTGTTAAGTGCAAAGTCAGTGAACAGTGCCAGAAGAAAGAACCTATCTATAAATCACAGACGATTTGCAATGAATCATAGAAATATTTTACATGATAAATGCAGCTAAAATGTGCCATCAGGGATTTAATTACAGCAAAGTTCATGATTATGAATCTTTGCTTTCTCCCCTAAGCATGCTTCTCTGTGATCTACAAGACTTTATCATTACGGAATGCATCATTCACTGAATTCTGTACCTCCTGTCATGGATTTCTTTTTCGAATATACAGCTTGGATGGATCAGTCTTCAAGAAATATTTGCAAGTCACATGTAATAATATGGTACCTCTCATAAACCCATATTAAGAAGGACAAATTTTGTGCCACATTTTTCTATTTACGTTTTCCCCAGTTTAGTAATCCAATTTTCAACCCTCCTCTAAACCACTCAGTAAAAAATATAACTTAGCTGAGTATCAATAGCTTCAAATTAGTCAGATATTCAAGTAAAAAGCTGACCTTTGTGCAAAGACTGAAGGTTGGCCTTCACAATGTCGTCCCAGGTTAGCGAACTAAAACTTGGAAAAATTGATGTGCTCAAGATATGGCCTCTTTAAGAGGTTTATGCAAATGATTTTTCTCAATTGATCTGCTTCAAATTATCTCCTTCTTAATTCTTTCCATACTTAAATTTGACAACATTCCTCATTTAGTAAAATATTTCTGAGTACTGAATATGGATTCAGAATGGGAAACAAAAATCTTGAAGTTGAAATAAGTGTTTCAATGTCATTAGCTATCTTCAACAACATGAAATGAATCCAGTTTGCTGCTGGTGTCTGCGCTTTTCTTTGTCTCTTAAATATGATTCATCCGGCCATTATTTGTAGAAGTGCATTTTGAAATAAGGCAACGAAAATTGCAGTCTTTTAAATTTTCTGCATTTGCTACATAATATCAGAGCTAATCTAACTTTATTCATCCTACTGAAATTGAACTGGGTTTTATATTAGTGCTTAAAATGAATTCCAACTTGGAAAATCAATAGGAAACTTGTAAATACTTTTTCTTACCCCAAGTTCTAGATAGCTTTGGAATTCACAATGCATGCACACATTGTTTAATACCATTCAAATTTTCTAAAGAGTAATTTAATTTCATCTGAACCCAAGGCAAACTGTATACAAAAGAATTCAGAGATAATCCATGTTCCTTGAAAGAACAATATGTGACCAAGAAGTCTGGGTTAAAAGAGAAAAGAAAGCAGGTGTTAAAAATAGATAAAAATAGAGATTTGAGTTGTTTAGTGATATTATCACCCAGTCCTTCACCTGTGCAAACTTGTGCTAAAATCTTTTCCGGTGTTTCTCAACCCTTGGAGCATTCATCATTCAAATCTAGATTATTTACCCAAATTGTGGAAAATGCTAGCTAACACATAACTAGGTACATTTTCTGCCTAGAAATTTTCAAGCAGCAATGGTTTCTATGATTCCAAAGGCTGGAAAAAAAAAAAACTGTAGGGATGTAATGGAAATAAATATAAAACATGTAAGTATATATACATGTGCATATAGGTATATCAAGCTAGATATACATTTTATATTGCGTATGTCTATACATACAGTGAGAGAGAGAGCGCTATAGCAGTACTTGTTTCAGAGTCCAAATTTATATGTGCCTATTTTCATCTCAAGTTTCCTGATGTTTCCCAAGTAAATCACTAATTTGAGCATAAATCTGACCATTTACAAATCTAAATACACAATGGTCATCTAAATATGTCCATGACATTTCAAAAATTACCTTTATTTTTCGCATGCACAATTCCAATCAATTGAAAATATTTTAAGTAAGATTTAAAGATATACAACAAATAAAACAAGAGATTTAAAGAACTGAAAAGTTTCAATAACAGTGATGCAATAACACAATCATGAACAATTTATTTTTTTAGTATGTGTGTGTTTATTTGGCTACACCATGCCTTAGCTGCAGCAAACAGGAACTTCAATCTTCGTCAGAATAAGTGGGCTCTCGTTCCCAGATGGGGGATGGAACCTGGCCCCCTGCACTGGGACCAAAGAGTCTTAGCCACTAGATCACCAAGTGAAAGTGAAAGTGAAGTCACTCAGTCATGTCCGACTCTTTGTGACCCCATGGACTGTAACTTACAAGGCTCCTCTGTCCATGGGATTTTCCAGGCAATAGTACTGGAGTGGATTGCCATTTCCTTCTCCAGCAGATCTTCCCAACCCAGGGATTGAATCCAGGTCTCCTGCATTGTAGACAGACGCTTTACCATCTGAGCCACCAGGGACATCCTCAGGAAGCCCCTAACTGTGAATGCTTTAAAGCCATTCCATGTGACTGAATGAGTCACCACTACATATGCAATGACCCGCCCGTCTTGGGTGGCCCCACATGACATGGCTTAGTTTCATTCAGTTAGACAAGGCTGTGGTCCATGAGATTAGATTGACTAGTTTTCTGTGATTCTGGTTTCAGTGTGTCTGCCCTCTGATGCCCTCTCACAACACCTACCATCTTACTTGGGTTTCTGTTACCTTGGATGCGGGGTATCTCTTCACGGGTGCTCCAGCAAAGTGCAGACGCTGCTCCTTACCTTGGACGAAGGATAGCCCCTCACTGCTGCCCCTCTTAACCTTGAATGTGGAGTAGCTCCTCTCGGCCCTCCTGCACCCACACAGCCACCGCTCCTTAGACATGGGGTTGCTCCTCTCGGCCGCTGCCCCTGATCTCGGATGTGGGGTAGCTTGTCTTGGCCACACTTCTATGAGGTCCGTTGCAGCCAGTGTGCTTCTGCCACTTAACTAAGATCACGGCATCCGGTCCCATCACTTCATGGGAAATAGATGGGGAAACAGTGGAAACAGTGTCAGACTTTATTTTGGGGGGCTCCAAAATCACTGCAGCCATGAAATTAAAAGACACTTACTCCTTGGAAGAAAGGTTATGACCAACCTAGATAGCATATTCAAAAGCAGAGACATTACTTTTCTGACTAAGGTCCGTCTAGTCAAGGCTATGGTTTTTCCAGTAGTCATGTATGGATGTGAGAGTTGGACTGTGAAGAAGGCTGAGCACTGAAGAATTGATGCTTTTGAACAGTGGTGTTGGAGAAGACTCTTGAGAGTCCCCTGGACTGCAAGGAGATCCAACCAGTCCCTTCTAAAGGAGATCAGTCCTGGATGGTCTTTGAGGAATGATGCTAAAGCTGAAACTCCAGTACTTTGGCCACCTCACGTGAAGTTGACTCATTGGAAAAGTCCCTGATGCTGGGAGGGATTGGGGGCAGACTGGATGACATCACCAACCCGATGGAGGTGAGTTTGAGTGAACTCCGGGAGTTGGTGATTTACAGGGAGGCCTGGCGTGCTGCAACTCATTGGGTCACAAAGAGTTGGACATGACTGAGAGACTGAACTGAACATATGCAATAATAAAATTTTTATTTGTTGTTGCTCATAATTAGGCCTGCGTATCAGTTCTATAAGGTATTGATTTTTTTATGTTTATCCTTTACTTGTTGTTGGAGGAGATGACCCAGTTTAACAAATTAGTGCCCCCGAAGGTTTAGAGCAGAAGTGTCTGTTACGCTGCAGGGTTAACCAGAAGATAAAGGAAGTGAAAGTGTGGTCAGCCTATCCCTTCTCCAGCATATCTTCCCAATCCAGGAATCAAACCAGGGTCTCCTGCACCGCAGACAGATTATTTACCAACTGGAAAGGAAAGGAAAGTGGAGTCGCTCAGTCGTGTCTGACTCTTTGCGACCCCATGGACTGTAGCCTTCCAGGCTCCTCTATCCATGGGATTTTCCAGGCAACAGTACTGGAGTGGATTGCCATTTCCTTCTCCAGTGCATCTTCCTGACCCAGGCATGGAACTCAGGTCTCCCGCATTGTAGACAGACGCTTTACTATCTGAGCCACCAGGGAAGTCCAGCTGAGCTATCAAGAGAGCCCAGATAAGGAGATAACTTAGGAAGACAGCTCATCACTGAACTCAGATCCAGTCTTTGAATGTATTGCCATCAAGCACCTTCTTCTTCTCCTTGACTTCACCATTCTCTTATTTTCTGCACTGAGGACAACCAAAATTTTTCTCTTCCCTTAGTATTACCTTATGAATCTTCCCATTACTCGGCTCTTCCACAGACTCTCAGGCAGCTTGTAGAGCTTTCATAACTGGCTCATGAGGTAGGCACATTTCCCCCCGTTTCAAAGGTGAGAGAGGTGAGACAGTGCGGTTACTGTCCAAGGTGGCACAGCACTAAACATCAGAGACTCTGAATCAGAAACAGTTCTTTCGAATGCTTGTCCTCACAGATCCAGTCTGGATATTGCTGTTAAACATCTGATTTCCTTCGTTTTCCAGCTCTTTCCGTGTCATAACCATTTAGAGGAGAACCAGTGGGTTAATGGCTGATGATCTCTTCCACAGAAAGACTACTAATGGAATTGTTTATGCTGTGTTTCCTGGGTGAACAGCTCTGGCGTTATTTATTTCTATGCTTTGGTAACCATCTTCCTGGCCCATTCACCCAGCTTTCAGGCTGCTTTCTTGGGAGCTCTCTGGCTTTCTAGCACCGGCTTATCCCCAGAGCGCAGCTGGCAGGCAGTCTCCCTCGCGGCCGAGATTGACCCCTGAGCCGGCAGAGTGCCACTAGGCAGCTGGGCTCTCCTCTCACCTTGCACTCGCTCTTGCGAAGGTGTCAGCACCAGCCCGCGCCCACGGCTGCTCAACTCCCAGCTTCTTGATGGACAAGACTGCAAATTCTTCCCGGTGTCATCAGAATTACAGACCCTGGATGGTGCCAGAAAGACGACTATGGAACTAGATTTCCTTCACAATTTTATTTTGATGAAACCTCATAAAATCTATCTTGGAAACATTTTTCTCCCCCGCCCGCCCCCCATCTCAGAACCACATCAGTCTCAAAATAATTTCCATTTCTTTCAATCATAAGGTTGAGATTTCAATACAGCCTTGCCATTGTATTTCTTTTTCTTCCCTACATCATAAGTTTCTTCTATTAAATACTTTAAATTTTCTTCTATCATTTCTACTTTAAAAAAGAAGCTGTTCCACAAACAAATGATGTGATCCCAGGAGTCTGGCTAGGTTTGGAGTTATTTTTAATGAAATCTGAATGATTGTGTTGGGACATATTCCCTTTTAGGCCCAAAGCCACAAACTTGTCTTATTTTCCACGTAGCCATGGAACACCAACTGTTTATCTTGTCTGTTCATCCCATTGCTGACGCCTTCACAGAAATGCCATTTGGCATTTGTCAGCCCCCTCACCACAACAAACTGTGGAAAATTTTTCAAGAGATGAGATTACCAGAACACCTTACCTGCCTCCTGAGAAACCTATATGCAGGTCAAGAAGCAACAGTTAGAACCGGACATGGGACAACAGACTGGCTCCAAATTTGGAAAGGAGTCGTCAAGGCTGTATATTGTCACCCTGTTTATTTAACTCATACGCAGAGCACATCATGTGAAATGCAGGGCTGGAAGAAGCACAAGATGAAATCAAGATTGCCGGGAGAAATATCGATCACCTCCGATACGCAGATGACACCATCCCTCTGGCAGAAAGGGAAGAAGAACTGAAGAGCCTCTTAACGAAAGTGGAAAAGGAGAGTGAAAAAGAAACTAGGGCAAGCTTTATTGGGGCCCCTGGTACAGAGCAGGGAGAAAGCAAGGAACCGGTCCCCTTGCAGCTCCCCAGGGAGGGGTGGCCCGGCTCTTTATTTGTGGTGAGAGTGAGGGCAGGCCCAGGGTTGGGTCAGAGGGATGCCTTGCGTGTTTTGCCCACCCTTTGCTGGTGTTGAGTGCAGGCTGCATACTCAATCCCCTGGTTTTGCCCTCAACACCATGATTTTGCTCCTGGATCTTTGAAGGTGGCAGTTGAGGTCTTTTTGTTTTTTGGGTTTTTTGGTCTTTTGTATCTTGTTGTCCATAATTTGCCCCTGTGCATATGCGCAGCTTTTTTTTTTTTTGTCCTTTGTTTCTTTGTATTTTGTTGAGATATTTAAAATGAGGAAGAATTTTTCTGGCAGGAAGCATTTGTCTGGCAGCAAGCACTTCAGCGGTCCCAGGTCCCAGCCTGTCTTATATCCACCACACTGATCCATCCTCCTAGATTTATCTTTCTAAAATAACTGATCATTTTATGACCCTGGCCCCTGTATAAGATCTAATGTTTTTCACACTCTCTATAAGACACAGGTTACATCGCTTCACTAGTTGGCTGCAAACATTTTTCTGATAGAGCTAGTAAAACATTTCAGTCCTTGTCTTACTACTGTCTTATCCCCTGAAACCCAGTTGCTCTTTCCAAGTCCGTTTCTCTTCTACAAACAGAGGCTCTCCACTGAGCATATCTGGCTCTGATGATCTCTTATCGAAAAACCCCAGCGATTCTCATAGACAGAGGGGCACTCCTCTAGGCGTTCAGGCTGGTACAGCAGGATTTCACAGTCCAGCCTTACTCTTCTCCACCCCAGTCTCACTCACCGCCTCCCACTGATCCAAGCCAAACCCAGTGAAGTCCTTCAAGCTCATTTTCTCTCAGCTTGGAGACTGTGGTATCAGGACATACGCCATGTCCACTACACACACACACACACACACACACACACACACACACACCACTCTTATCTAGAAGACAGCCATTCAGCTCAGGCATGGCACACTCCAGTAAGTGCGGCTGTCATTTCAGTTCCTAGCAGTATTCTTGCCTGGAGAATTTCAGGGACAGAGGAGCCTGGCAGGCATCTGGGATCACACCGGTTCCCAGTGAACGTTAGAGATGCGAGGCGAAAATGAAGCAGTGTCTTTAAAAGAAGGAGCAATTCCCTCTGCTCTGATTTTACATCTGTCAATTTGGTTTTTTACCCCTAAAATCTTACCTGCCACACTCTGGAAATAAATGTGCTTCTTATCCCCAAACACCCTGCACATTTTCTGTGTTTATATGCGTGCAGTCCCTAGACTCGCCTCCAAAAGGAGGACTCCTGCTCATCCTTTAAGCCTCAGCATGAACGCCATCTCACCATGAAAACTGCAGCAGCGCCTCTTTTGTGCTCCCATCATATTTTGCATGTCTTATGGCGTTTGTGTTTTATTGTACAGATTTACATATGTGTCTCCCTTTTTTGTTCAGCTTTAAAGAATGACGTATTCACCATAGAATATTCAATTTCTAACACTGTACTGGACACATAATAAGTGTTGAATAAGCAATTGATTAATAGATATGAACAAATCTTAAATATTTTCTGATTTAAGATCAAGGCAGTAGGGGAGGATGGGAAAATTTGGAAGTTTAGGATTGACATATACTATGACGTATATAATAGACAATGGATGGCTAGTGGGAGGCTGCTATAAAGCACCTGAAGCTCAGCTCTCTGATGACCTAGAGGGATGGGATGTCGCGGGGCGGGGGTGGGGGGCAGTCCAAGAGACGGGATATATGTACACGGAAAGCTGACTCACTATGTTGTACAGCAGAAACTAACACACTGTAAAGCAACTAAATTCCAATTTAAAAAACAAATTTTTTAAAAATAAACTATCCTAGCTATGTAAGATTCTGTCTGTGTGCAACTATTCTCATACAATATAGGAGATACTGTTGATTCCTCAGTAAGAAACGTCTCAACTTAGGTATTTGAAATCATGTGTTCTCATCTATAAACATTGCTTCACTTCTAAAGAGACTACCTTTTATCTTATAAAAATCCCTGAAAAAGAACAAGAAGCAAAACTCAAATATTTTTGCACATGAATTTTATGGATCTATGCTTATGCTCCTGTACAATTTGATTCAATGTCTATCTTTAATTCCTGATGATTTTCTTAGAATCTTGGACCACTTAAACTCTCATTTTATTTCATTATTTTGACACCCTAGAACAGTATCACTCTACCTTAACCATTAACTAATTCAATAATTATATGCAGAAAACCTACTGTCTGCCAAGTTCTATTCTAAGTTAGAGACACATTAGCAAATGTAAATAGATAAAACCCCCACTTTTACGCAGCTTACATTCTATGCAGAGGAAATAGACTATAAGCAAAACAAAGAAGAGCCCTGCATTGCTTCTTAGAAGGTGATACATGTTACCGAATTAACTGAATTGAGGCAGGAGTGGCAGTAAAGCAGAGATCCTGCGATGGTTGGATCTGAACTACAGTGGCAAGTGAGGGCCTTGCAGAAGATAATTTTGAGCAATGACTTAAAAGGAGGGAGGTGAGAGCCCTGCAGATTCTGTGAAAATTACGGAGTAGAGAATAGTACCTGCAAATGCGCTCAAGCAGCAGCATATTTGGGCTATTATAGGAAAGGCAAGGAGGCCACTATGTTTAGAATAGAGCAAGAAGGGAGAAAATTATTTGAAATAGGAGTAGAAGAACAGCAAGTAGACAAGAAGTCATCAAAGATTTTGAATAGAAGAACAGAAGAATTTAACAGAGCTGTTTGGGCTACTGCGCTGACAGTAGTCGCTAGGGTGGAAGGCAGGGGGCCCAGTCCGGGGCTGGAAGCAGTACATCCAGCTCCGAGATGATGGCTGCTGGAACCGTGATGCTTGTGACGGAGTGATGAGAAGTAGCAAACATTTGAATATGTTTTGAAAATAGAACAGAATTTGTTATGAATTGAATGTGAGTATGCAAAAAGGAGTCAAGAATGCTACAAGTCAGGCTGTCCTGAACAATTCAGAAATGAAATTGCTATTAAATGCAGGAAAAGCTGTTTGGGGAAGAAAGGACTATCATAAATTGCATTTTCAATATGGCGAGCTTGAGATGCTCATTAGACATGCAAGTGGAGGTGTCCAGTAAGACCCTTGCTCTGAGTCTAAAGCTCAGAGAAAAGGTGCAAAGTGGAGGTGAACTGGTGATGCACAGAAACTGAAGCCATGAGGGTAAGTGAGCGATCTGAGGATTGATCTCTGCCTCATTTGAAGACTAAGGTCAGTTGAACTGTCATAGGAGACCATGAAAGAGCAGCCATGAGGGAAGAAAGCCAAGAGTGTGTGGTTTACAAATAAAAGGAGTGGGGAGCTGTGTCCCAGCGCGTGCTCAGTGAGATGAGGACCAGCATGTAACCACTGCAACTGACAGTGAGCAGATTGCTGGGGACCTGGGCAAACTGCTTAATGAAAGGACAGAGGCAAGCCTGAGCACAGCTTCTTCCTGCCACTCGTTCTTTAGTACTGTAGGAAGAGCTGAATCTTATCAGGGTTTTCCCACACCTTTGGCCTTGCTCCCCTAAAGTGCTCTGTAGTTCAGTGAAGTAACATAATTAGCTAAATTGTCTTTGATAAAATATAAACAATAAGACAAAAAGGGAGCATGGCTGCATGAAAAGAGACAAATGTTAATATCTGAACGGTTGCTTTCATCGTGCCTTGGGAGACTGCTGTCTAGGAGAAAGAAGACAACGTCCAATTGTACAGGGTGTGCAATGCATCAGTCCTCAAGAAGCTAGTCACGTCATCGTGAGTGTGAAAGGTAGCAGCCGGGGTTGTGCTGGTTAAATCCGGGTGACTGAGCGTGATGGCGCTGTTTGGGGCCAGTACGAGATGGGAGGCATCATTTCCTGCTGTTTAGTCTCAGGTTCTATGTTTCTCATGTTTGAACATTTCTCAGCACAAAATAGGATTCATCAGTTTAAACAAGTGCATTTTTCAAATAGCACGTAAATTTAACCCAACCTCTTTTGGAATGCACAAAACCACGCAGTCCATTTTATCACAAGCATCTTAAACTATGTGAAGAATAAGTTTTGAGGAGATGCCTTATGTGTCAGCCTTAGAACTTAACCCCTTACAAGATGAATGTCTCGATATCTCCTACCTCCTCACACGTCAAACTCTGGGACTGAGATAGTTTCCATGCAGGCATTCAGCAAATGCGTCATGCTTAAATGCATCTTTCCATCCTTCAAGAGCCTGTCTTTATCCCCTATACACCCACATAGTAAATAACTCTTAAACCCCAACATATGCCAGACTCTGAATGTTAGAAGCTCAAAGAAAATAAAGACATGCTTTCACTGTTCTTATCATTAGGTTATATCCTGTTTTGCAGTAAATTCTCCCCAGATGTTTAAAGAGAAACTATTTTTACTGTGTCTTATGATTTAATGGATAAGGAAAGTGTTCAGCTGAGAAATTCATTTATTGCATGGTATCAGAGAGTGATCGCTGGTAATATTCAACTGGGGCCTCTGTTAGTCTAAAGGGTTTACCTCAGCTTTACTCACATTCTTAATGCCTCTGGCTTGGAGGAATGGCTGGAAGACTGGGTTTAACTGGGTTTTACTCTCTCCCCATGTAATCTCAGACGTTGCGACACACTCTCTCCAGAAGGCAGGAGAACTACATGCCTCATAATTCAGGAGTCCAGTGGTGAATGATTCAAGAGAAAGAAGAAAAGCCTCAATGCCAGGCTAAGAAACTAGCTCATCCCTTTTGATGTGTTCTAATGGTGAAAGCAGTTACATACCCTTCCTAGGTTTTGGTGAATGGTTCATAGACCACAACTCTCAGATGGGTTGTGCAGTGAAAGCTTTGTGGCTGCTTTTACTCTGAGAAATTTGCTAATCTTTTCATGGAGAAGGTATATTTACTAACACAAGGACATTATAAAGAGAAGAATTACTAGCAGTCTAGGGAATGGTTGATAAGATCATTTTCTTCTGCCAAGTGTGTCTGGAAAGCCTATGTTAGAGCTTAAGTGACAAAATATTTGCTTTGCCAATCCAAATATGGATGAATACTTAGGAAACCAGAGACTTGAATTTTTTCCACTTAATACTCTGCTCATTACAGGAAGTGTTTCTGCGAAGACAAAGACCACCACCATAATCAACAAAAAATGTGACACTTCATTTTCAGATCTCCTCCAGTTCCAAGTGACTTAGCTCACCCTATAGTCCCTTAAGACTGGGACTATACAGCGATGGAGAAGCAAGATAACCACCTGACACAGGCAAGCAAAGAATGTGCCCCGTGCACAATGACCCTGCCTGGAGTGTGTGTGAGATCAAGACATAAATCTATTACTCTCGGTTTCTCATGAAAAAAAGAAGTCAGTACGTGGCTATTGAAAACAAGATAACTGCAATGCTATATTAGGCTCCCATTGTTTTACACTCCCTAATGACCCAAAGTCATGTATAGAAGAAAGATCAGTTGGACATAACTGTCAATCAGCAAACCAACAGTCTATACAAATGGTTTGCTGATTCACTGTGATTCATTCTGATGACTCAATTATTCTGGTGATTCACAGAAAATTCTTAAAGAGATGAGAATACCAGACCACCTTAACTCTCTCCTGGGAAACTTGTATATAGGTCAAGATGCAACAACTAGAACCAGACATGGGACGATGTACTGATTCAAAATCAGGAAAGGAGTATGTCAAAGCTGAATACTGGCACTCCATTTACTTAACTTGTGTGCAGACTATATCATGCAAAATGCTGAGCTGGATGAAGCACAAGCTGGAATCAAGATTCAGTTCTGTTCAGTTGCTCGGTCATGTCCCATGAGTTGCAGCATGCCAGGCCTTCCTGTCCATCACCAACTCCCAGAGCCCACACAAACTCATGTCCAGCAAGTCAGTGATGCCATCCAACCATCTCATCCTCTGTCATCCCCTTCTCCTCCTGCCCTCAGTTTTTCCCAGCATCAGAGTCTTTTCAAATGAGTCAGCTCTTTTCATGAGGTGGCCAAAGTATTGGAGTTTCAGCTTCAACGTCAGTTCTTCCAATGAACACCCAGGGCTGATCTCCTTCAGGATGGACTGGTTGGATCTCCTTTCAGTCTAAGGGACTCTCAGGAGTCTTCTCCAACACCACAGTTCAAAAGCATCAGTTCTTTGGTGCTCAGCTTTCTTTATAGTCCAACTCTCACATCCATCCATAACTACTGGAAAAACCATAGCTTTGACTAGATGGACTTTTGTTGGCAAAGTAATGTCTCTGCTTTTTAATATGCTGTCTAGGTTGGTCATAACTTTTCTTCCAAGGAGTAAGAGTCTTTTAATTTCATGGCTACAGTCAGCATCTGTAGTGATTTTGGAGCCCCCCAAAATAGTCTCACACTGTTTCCCCATCTATTTACCATGAAATGATAGGACCAGAAGCCATGATCTTAGTTTTCTGAATCTTGAGCTTTAAGTCAACTTTTCACTCTCTTTCACTTTCATCAAGAACTCTTTAGTTTTTCTTCATATTCTGCCATAAGGGTGGTATCATCTGCATATCTGAGGTTATTGATAGTTCTTGCAGCAATCTTGATTCCAGCTTGTGCTTCATCCAGCCCAAGAGTGCTAAGAGAATTATCAACAACCTCAGATATGTAGATGACACCACTTTAATGGCAGAAAGTGAAGAAGAACTAACAAGTCTATTGATAAGGGTAAAAGAGAAGAGTGAAAAAGCTGGCTTAAAGCTCAACATTCAAAACATCTAATCTCATCTAATCTCATGGCATCTAATCTCATCGCCTCATGGCAGATAGATGGGACAAAGGTGGAAACGATGACAGATTTTATTTCCTTGGGCTCCAAAATCACTGCAGATGGCGACTGCAGCCATGAGATTAAAAGACACTTGCTCCTTGGAAGAAAAGTTATAATAAACCTAGTCAGTGTATTAAAAAACAGACTCATCATTTTGATGATGAAGGTCCATATAGTTAAACTATATTTTTTCCAGTTTTCCAGTTTGTCATGTGTGGATGTAAGATTTGGACCACAAAGAAGACTGAGTGCTGAAGAATTAATGCTTTTGAATTGTGGTACCTGAGGAGACTCTTGAAAGTCTCTTGGACAGCAAGATTAAACCAGTAATCCTTCAGGAAATCAACCCTGATTATTCACTGGAAGGACTGATACTGAAGCTCAAATGCTATGGCCACCTGATACAAAAAGCCAACTCATTAGAAAAGACCCTGATGCTGGGAAAATTGAAGGTAAAAGAGAAGAGGGTGGCAGAGGCTGATATGGTTGGATGGCATCACTGACTCAATGAGCATGAGTTTGGGTGAACTCTGGGAGATGGTGAAGGACAGGGAAGCCCGGTGTGCTGCAGTCCATGGGGTCACAAAAAGTCAGCCATGACTGAGAGACTAAACAGCAATAACTGAAGTATTTAAAACCATTTAAATGTTTAAAGGAATTGCTAGAAAAGTTGTTGCATATCCAATGTGCAGCTGTATGTGAGGCTACCGTCATTAGCAGAGAACAGAGTCAAAGTAACTTTTTTTTTTAAGACTATATGACTCACTACATTTAGAATGCAAAAAATTAGTTGTTTCTACTCAAAATCACCAGAATAAGTTTATTTTCTGTCTGAGACTTCACTGCCCATATTATCTTTTAAATGCTGACTAAAGATTTTGCATTTTCATGGGGAATTAAATGTATAGTAAAATAAGATTGACTTTTAGGCATCTTGAGTTTTCAGAAGTGAGGAAAAAAAAAAAAAAAAACTGCAGCAACAATTCAGGAATCCTAAATGGAATAATTTTCATTGTTGTTGTTGTGGAGGTATTCAGATAGTTATAACAGCACCCTTTCTTTTCCTGAGAATGCTATTTTAAAAGAAAGAAAGAAAGAAAGAAAGAGAGAAGAGATATACCATACTGGGAAAGAATCCATTAAAAGAAGATAGCTATATAAATTTTCCTCTAATAAAATAAATTATTTTAGTGAGTTATGCATTTTTGAAGATTTATTTCCTCAACATGAACAATCTTTAAAAATGATGTACTTCCAATACAATACTATAAAGTAATTAACTTCCAATTAAATAAATTTATATTTAAAAAAATGAGATAACCAGAATTCCATCACCTCCACTAGCTTTGTTCCTAGTGTTGCTTCCTCTTAATGGAATATAATCTGTAAAAATAGTAAATGACTGTATGTACATCTGAAACTAATATAATATTGTATATCAACTACACTGCAATTAAAAAACCATAAAATAAAATTTAAAAAATGATGTACTTTCCCACCAACATGATTATGTACAGAAAATATATGTTTGTAGCAGTGGAAAAATCATTTTTTATTAGTTTATTTTCTAAATTAAAAGTTTGATTATGAATTATTATACTTCTTTTGGCATTTTTATAATAAAATATGAATTAGAAACTGAGAATCACCTCCTCTTCATAAATACATATTGAATTTGAACTTAAAGGTATTTGAGATCTAAACTACAATTCTAACAGATAGCATTCTTTTAATTTGGTCAAGAGATTATATACAATAGTGAAAGGTAAAGCTAGAGAATGCTCATGGTATTATCAAAATATAGTATTTTCTATTCACCTAGTAGTTTACATTTTCCAAAGTTTTGCCAACACTTCCATTCATTTGCTCCTCACAAATTTCTGTGAAACAAGTTACAATAAGTACTTTTGATGTGAGTTGCTTTTCTTCAGATGAATACACTAAAACAGGATCACACAAATTTGCAAAGTTAAGCGTGAACTAAGGTCCCCCTCTGCTACCAAGTAAACCAAGTAACTTACCTGAGTAAACAATGTAACATTTAATCCTTCATGCTTTTGAGTCAATTGGATACTACACAACTTGCTAACTGGCTGTTCTATATTTCAGTTTCAGGTATTAAGAATAAGTTTAAGTTCGGTCTAAATTTGTAATTCATTATACTCAACTAGAGTTTGTTACAGTTCAAATACGGTTGAGATTGGGAGAATCCTCCAATCAAGAACAAAAAACACTACACCTGTTATTTATATTCTAGCCAAAATCTGTGCATGGAATTTTACAGGCAAGAATACTGGAGTGGGTAGCCATTGTCTTCTCAAGGGTATCTTCCTGACCCAAGGATCCAACCGTTTCAGTTTCAAGAGTTTGCTTGCTGCAGCATCTAGCCTCAAATAGTCTAATAAAGCTGTTAATAACAAGAAACAGAAAATAGTTTCTGGATTTGGTACAGTCTGATAATGTTTACCACCAATTGATTAAACAGTACCATTTCAACTACACAACATGTTTAAGAGTCCCTGAACCTTTGTATTGATGGGGTATTTAGAACTTAGGCTCAACCTGTGTGTGTATGTGTGTGCATGTTAGGTGTTCAGTTGTGTCTGACTCTTTGTGACTCCATGGACTGTAGCCCACCAGGCCACTCTGTCCGTGGAATTTTCTAGGCAAGAATATTGGAGTAGGTTTCCATTTCCTTCTCCAGGGGATCTTCCCAACCCAGGGACTGAACCCAGGTCTCCTGCATTGCAGGCAGATTCCTCACCATCTGAGCCCTTAGACTCAACCTGAAAGCCCCTAATTCTCACTAACATCTAGAGTACAAAATAGCATCTCTCTGCTGCACAACCTATAACACATCATGAAATGTTTAGATCACAGAGAAACTGAGAACCACAAATGAATGCATCAGTGCTAAAGAAGACAAGACAGGACACAGAAATGATCAGTCACTGAAATGTTAAATATATGTCATTAATGATACAAATAATTAGATAATTAAGCACAGTATCAGAGAAGTCTCTGAAATGACAGTTTGCACTTTGATCATTTAAAGACTAGAAGATGGAAAGCGCTTCAGTCTCAGCAATTCTAAACACTAACACAAGAACAGTTACCATTCTTCCCACTGCATGCTCACTTGGGGTACTGACAACATGGGATATGTAAAAGGAGCCCCCAAAGAAAACAGAGTTAAATGGGATGTTTTTCTTTTCCCTTTAAGGATGCTTGGATAATAATTTTGCCAGGTTCTGAAAACAAGAAATAGAAGTTGGTACCAAATACACTTGGGATCGCCTCTTTTGGTGCCAACATGCGTATAAAGCATGTAATGTGTTTAAATAAATTAGAGCTCTGTGTGCTTTAGATCTTGAATATCTATACAAATATCCCCACAGGAACCTCTTTTTTAAAATTGGATTGGACAAAGAATAAAATCTGAGCCCACTTCTTGATTAAAAGTCACTTCCTGTTAGACTTAGATAAAGGTAATTTTTATAGCTAGCTCTGGTAAACTGCAGAAGCTAAGTGGATCTTGCTTTCAGTTTTTCCTTGTAGCTATTGGGATAACCGGGATGGAAATTGTGATGCTGTTGTTGTCATTGTTCAGTTGCTCAGTCATTTCTGACTCTTCATGACCCCATGGACTGCAGCACACCAGGCCTCCCTGTCCCTCACCAGCTCCCAGAGTTTGCCCCATTACTGACTACCCCTAAACGCCAGAGTGAAGGAAGCTGAACAGCGTCATCAGGAAGGACCAATCCATAGAGTCTGTTCTTGGTCACGTATCAGACAATAAAGCAGA
This sequence comes from Nanger dama, assembly GCA_917880005.1. NCBI lineage: Eukaryota > Metazoa > Chordata > Mammalia > Artiodactyla > Bovidae > Nanger > Nanger dama. The sequence goes on along the minus strand of CAKJTW010000003.1, from coordinate 4,693,484 downwards.
GGCCACCTCTGTTTAATGAGGCAGAGTTTCAGTTGGAAGCCAGAATAAAACTTAATTGATTTCGGTAACGTTCAACCTTTTTAATCCTCAAGTTATCCACAAAGCAAAGGAAGCTAAGGGTACCCAAATCAAATTTACCTTTCTGTGAGCATCATTTGATGTGGCCTGAAGTATTTCTGTTCTACTGTGAGATGTTTCTACACACATACAAGCAGATGTGTGCACACACTCATGTGTTCTGAGTCACAAGCACGCATGCCCACACCCACAGGGTTGAGGAAAGAAGGAAAGGCTTAGGGGCGCCTACCGAAGCTTCTGTGCTCATGTCCCCAGAATAAGTGCTTAAGGAATCACTGGATTGGTTTGAGGGCTTTGGGTTCTCTTTATCTATTTGGAATGATGCTTATCTTCCTTGTCAATAAATAGGCTGTAAGTGAGTGCGGGAAAGTTGGTCAGTCCTGTCTGACTCTTTGCAACCCAGGCCAGAGTACAGGAGTGGGCAACCATTCCTTTCTACAGGGGATCTTTCCAACCCAGGGATTGAACCCAGGTCTCCCACATCACAGGTGGATTTTTACAGTCTGAGCCACAAGGGAAGCCCAAGAATACTGGAGTGGGTAGCCTCTCCCTTCTCCAGGGGATCTTCCTGACCCAGGAACCAAACTGGGGTCTCCTGCAGTACAGGTTTATTTCTTTACAGATGTAAACATTTCATTGCCATAGACGCACTCTAGGTCTTTTGTAATAACAAAAGTGATGATAAAGGAGTGTGTTATCTATGATGGGCTGGGTGGAGTGATGTTGCCTACAGAGAGGGCAGAGCCCTCGTTATAGGAGTTAAGGCAAAGTGGCTTAAGGACAAAATGCCAAGAGGCCACAGACCAGATGTTTGATAAATTGGAGTGGAGATTTGATCTGGAGGTGTATTCCTAGCTTTGGGAGAAGGGTGGTAAGGATTTGGGCCCAAATGGCCTGCAGGGCTAACTCTCAAAGTGGCACACTTGTCCCTGAAGCCTGCGTGCCCTTGAAGGGATGCCACCAACAGACAGACTTGTAGCAGGCATTGTGTGCCTGTCATCCCCCTAGTGGAGCCACTGAAAGGTGCTATTATCGTACATGTTGCAGGAAACATGGAAGACGCAGGCCTGAATCTCTAGAGGGATAGGATATTATACAATATTTCCCTCCAAAGAGCTAGCTATTTTCTGGTTGTCCCGCTAGTGGATTGTAGAGGCAACATCGTGGGCCCAGATGGGGCTCACAACAAGGGCGTAAAACAGGAGGGAAGGGAGTAAATAGGGGATGCGTGTTTTACTGTTGTGTTTACATCTGTGTTGGGTTTTTGTATATCAAAGAATTTAAAAACAATGGCATACAAATAACCTGAGTAGCAATGATCAATCCTACATCTCAAATATTATAACTGATTTATCAGTAAATGATTCATCAGTGATATTAAGCCAAATGTGGGAAGCTTTTCTAGTGTGGCAAATACATCTTCTGAACGGTCACTTTCATATTCTCTTTCTTGTTTCTATTATTGGAATTCTCACATTATTATGTGCTTGTTCCAACTCAGACATTATCACAATTTTCAGCCTTGCACTTTCCTTGTCCTTCATAAATAGGAGTTCATTCATTTCTTTCCAGAGGCATCTTCAATTTAATGAATGAAACACAGTGCGACCTTGGGAAGAACACTTAACCTCTCTGGGCATTTCCTTCTTCCTACGCAAATGTAAATGAGAGAGCAGCGATCACTCAGTGAATTCTTTAAATTCTGTTACTGGATAACGTATTAATACTATTCTCAAAACACAACTTCATTTCTTCCAAAAAATTTATTACTGCATAGTCATCCTGGTGAATAAAAGAATAGTGAAATGGATACATTTCTAACAGCCACTCATAATCCTAGATTTTTCTAAAAGATATTTTCTTAGACCCTGCTTTCTAGGCATGTGCTTCCTATCTTCTACTGAAGCTTCTTTTCCTAGGGGAAGAGAACCGATGCTTAAAGGAAGCCTTTGCATCACAGACATTTTGGTTCCTACTAATGCCTGTCCAAGGACATACGTACCTCAAAAGGAAGGAGTCTTTGTCCTACTTTGAGGTTAAACACTTATCACTCCTACAGAAAGGTTACATTTCTTTTGTGCAATGAGTATGTGAATATTTTATGAATCCAACTGAGCTTAAGAATCAAGTTTCTCCGACAGACACAGTTTATTTAGAGGAATAAAGATACAGCAGAAAGTTATTGATTTTTGAGGGATCCACGCCTTGTGAAAAATTAACCAGACATTCCTTCAGAATCGATATGATTACCCTTGCTGCTTCACCACTGTTACACTGAGTCTGACACAAAGGATGTCTTCATCATCATAGAGGACGATGGTTACGTTAGCGGATCTTTTGAAAACCAAGGGCAGGTGATTTTCCCCTATGAATGAATCTCTCCTTTCTTCCTATAATTTCAAATCCTTGACTCCTTTCCACAAATGCATGAATTAAAAAAACACCTTCAGTTTTCTCAAGATCCATCTGCAGTTTTGCCGGCTTCTAGAGCAGTCACATGGAAAACGGGAATTACCCATTAAATCCATTTCCAGTCTGGGTAGTTAGTAAGATGTTGGTATTAAGTTTGATTGTCCTTTCCCATTGAGGTTACCACTCTGCTCTCTGTTACTTATCAATTCTGATCCCCCTCCTTTTTTTTTTGATAACTGAGCATGGACTGCCCTTTCCCATAACTGCCTGGATGTGAAACTGTCTCTTCTCTCACTCATTGAATCGATATAAAGCCATGCCCTTTGCATTCCTGTATTCCTGTCTAGCTGACTGCAAGTAACTGAAGTCCTTCTCCAGTGTGCACTCACTGCGCTTAGTCACTCAGTCATGTCCAGCTCTTTGCAACTCCATGGACTGTATCTCACCAGGCCCCTCTGTCTAAGGAGATTCTCTAGGCAAGAATACTGGAGTGGATTGCCATGCCCTCCTCCAGGGGATCTTCCCAAACCAGGGACTGAACCCAGGTCTCCCATATTGCAGGTGGATTCTTGACCGTCTGAGCCACCAGGAAGCCCGTGCATTCAGTGCAGGCCAGGCAATGAGCTTGCTGCTGGAAAACACAGAGGAGCAAGAGAGAAGACTGGTAGTTGTGGAACTCCTTGATGCATAGCATTTCTCCAACAGAGTGCTCTTGGCCTTTAGTGCAAGCAACTATTTTGTTGTAAAAGCCACCCTGTGCTCTTGCTGGGCGTTTAACATCCTTAGTCCAAATGCGTTGCTAGTACTCCTCCTCTGGTGGCCCCAGTGCTACTGTGGCAGCTGGAAAGGCCTCCTTGTATTTGTAAAACAACATTGGGTAAATAATACTGGCCTGATTTGAGCTTTTTGGTGGGCTACTTAATGTCTGTTTTGATGCCTGGTTACCAGATTTATAGCATACTTCTGAATACAGGTTCATAGACTAGGCTCTTTACTTTGATCTTTTGGTTCACAAACCTTTTGCCCAATTAAGCCCCTGGTCCCTGTGGGGATTCCAGTCCGTGACATGTCAGGGATCTCAACACCACTTTCAGCTACATACATGCTGTGCTAAGTCGCTTCATTTGTGTCCAACTCTTTGTGACCCTATGGTCATAGTCCACCAGGCTCCTCTCTCCATGGGATTCTCCAGGCAAGAATACGGGAGCAGCTTGCCATGCCCTTCTCCAGGGGATCTTCCTGACTCGGGGACTGAACTTGGATCTCTCATTTCTCCAGCGTTGGCAAGCGAGCTCTTTATCACTAGCGCCACCTGGGAGGCCTCTGTATAGATACTGCCGAACTCGCTTGGTCTTCCCTTCATAGGCAGACCATGCCTCCGTGAATCTAGTCCTTCAGAGTACTGTCTCACTTATTACGTGTTTGCAGTGCTCAGTAATTTCCTTAGTAGAATATTTGGGATATATGGGTGCTCATTACCAAGATTTTATTAAATAATTAACAATGTAATGTAAGAATATTCTCAGGATGGCAACTATGGAAACTATGTCTGATTTTTCATTAAATCATTCTCACCATTCATGATTAATAAAGCTACTACTAAGTGCGGGCATTTGACATGCCTTTAGAAATATAGATCCAAGCTTAAATATGGTCTCTTCCCTCAAAGGTTTTTGCATGGTATCAGCAAGAGACACGAGTCAAATAATGACAAATTAATGAAAATTATAACAGTAAGTGCAAAGAAAGAGAGCCCTCTGCAAGGATATTTGGGGAAACCGTCTTTGTCACAGAGTGCTGCGGCAGTCATCCGGAGAAACTGCCACTCAAGATCAGGTCTAAAGTTTATAGTGTAAAGAAGAAAAGGTAATTGACTAAATGAAGCTGAGGAAGGCGAATACTCCAACCTGAAGACTAGCATGGGCAAAGGCCTCCTCTGTCAAGATTTACACACTTTAAAATCCATCCTTGCACGTATACATATGTGAATGGGATAAGACCTTTCAGCACTCAATGGAAATTACCTGAACTCTCCCCCAAATCTGGCCTAAGTGTTCTTGTTTATATTAGGCAAGTCATTCAGCCTCTTTAGACCTCCCTTTTCTCATATGAAAAGTAGAATAAAATGATGCATTTTAATGGCCCCTCAAGTTCAGGCCTACAGATTTGTTTAGTGAAAATAAGCAAGAAAAAGGAATTATCACTGCTCTTCAGAATATCGGCATTTGGAAATTCAGGAGAAAGAAATTTTAGATGTACATAGTTTCAGAAAGGTTTGTAAAGACATTTTACATTTCAGTTTACAAACGTAAAAGTTATTATGTTAAGACAATCTTTCAATGAGCCTTTGGATTTTTAGAAACTTGAAAAAAAATTAAACCATATTAAAATGTAAATGTTAATGAAACTACCTTATGCTGAGTATTTCTTCTCTTAATGATTTTTTTCCTAGCCTATAATTGGCCACACATATCTTTTGATAATATCTGGGCTCTTTCTGGATATGTTAATTCAATATCGCTACTACTATTTTGTTTCATTTTTACATTCCTGGGCGAACAAATGACTCCTCCGTCTGTCTGTTACGAGGATTGACAGGTGCAGATTTGGCCATCAGTCTCGTTGCTTGCATCACTCCCTCAGTGGACATGGGTTTGAGTAAAGTCTGGGGGATCACGAAGGACAAGGAAGCCTGGCATGCTGTAGTCCATGGGGTCACAGAGAGCTGGACACCTCGGGGCGAAGGAACAAGAACTGGTTGTTGGGCTGATCACGAGTGGTGCATGCGTATTTAGTTGCTCGGTGGTGTCTGACTGTCTGCAACCCCAAAGACTGCCCCTGCGTCTCCTCCGACCACGGTGATTATCCAGCCAAGAGCACTGGAGTAGGTTTCCATGCCCTCCTCTAGGGGATCTTCCCAACCCAGGGATTGAACCCAAGTCTTCTGCACTGCACGAGGATTCTTTACTGTCTGAGCTACCGGAGAAGCCCAAAGATACTGGAGTGGGTAGTGTTCCCTTCTTCAGATCTTCCCAACCCAGGGATCAAACCAGGGTCTCCTGCATTGCAGGCGCATACTTTCCCGGCTGAGCCGCCAGGGTAGCCTGGATCACATGTTACCTGCGTGTTAAGCTAGTTTGTACAACCATTGCTTAAATTCTAATAGTAATATCAGTTAGGTGCTCTCTCATTAGTTTAATTAGCTCTGCCTTAAATTGAAATATACCTGTCTTCTACTCCTAAACCAAATCCTGACAGAAAGACTGCTCTTGAGAATTAGGACACGCAAAGTGAACTGAATTCAGAAGAGCGGATTCTAGTCCCTCTGACTCATTCGTTTCAGCTACTCCTCCTTCCATGTGTTCCCATTTATCAAAGCAGTGTTTGAAAAGAGATAGTGCTTATCCTACCGTGTTTCTTGTTGCCTTATGTTTTAAAGAAGCACTTCTGAAAATGCTTGTGAAAGGATAAAGAAAATATTCTGTTTACATCGTAGATATACTTTTACTGACTTATCTTCTGGCATTACATGGGAGAGTTCATGCAATAAAGAGTTCTATACCCACACAAACAAAACACATCCTGCACTGGATTTTTTTTTTTCTGATATTCCTCCCATTTCTAACTTTCTGTGAATCTTTAAATTCTATAATGAATGCATTGATTTATTTCTAAGAAGGAACAGAGTATCTCCACAACCTTGGTGAATACCTGTCTCTAATAGAGCATGGAATTACATAAGGGAAGACAGAAACATTTCCTAAAACAGCAAGATAAGGCAATTCAACTTCATGGGAGAAACTGATTGATTAAGTAATTCATTTGATAACATGCTGGGGATACAGTGGTGAGCAAAACATAATCTGCTGTTTTCGAGTTTATGGTATACTGGAGGATATAAATAAGAATATCGCTGCTACTGTTTAGTTGCTAGGTCACATCCAACTGTTGGCAACCTCAAGGACTGTAGCCCAACAGGCTCCTCTGTCTGTAGGAATTCTCAGGTAAGAATACTGGAGTGGGTTTCCATTTCCTTCTCGAGGAGATCTTCTTGACCCAGGGATCAAACCCAGGTCTCTTACTTGGCAGGTGAATTATTTACCAATGAGCCACCTGGGAAGCCCAAATAATATACACACACACACACAATAACATGTTAAATACTGATGCAAAGCATGAAAAAAAAATATCAGGGAACAGGCATAGTGAATGATGGGAGTCATCAACTTCACGTCTATTGCTATGAACAAATATTCCTAAAATTTAGAGGCAGAGAACAGAAACATGTTTTAGTTGCTCATAATTCAGGGGGCTTGAGCTGGGCTCAGCTGCCTGGTTCTGCTAGCCCTGCAGGAGATGGCACACTTCATTCAGCAGGCTAGTTGGCTGTGAGCTGGGTTCAGCTGGATAACTGGGCTCTTCTCCCTTTCTATTTGGGATGCTTTTGAACTGTGGTGCTGAAGAAGTCTCTTGAAGAGTTCCTTGGACAGCAAGAAGATCCAACTAGTCAATCCTAAAGGAAATCAATCTTGAATATTTATTGGGAGGACTGATTCTGAAGCTGAAGCTCCAATGCTTTGGTCACCTGAGGAGAAGAGCCAACTCACTGGAAAAGACCCTGATGCTGGGAAAGACTGAAGGCAGGGGAGAAGGGGATGCCAGAGGATGAGATGGTTGGATGGCATCACCGACTCAGTGGACATGGGTTTGAGTCAACTCCGGGAGTTGGTGAAAGACAAGAAAGCCTGGAGTGCTGCAGTGTATAAGATCAGACAGACTCAGACACAGCTGAGCGACTGAAGGGCCTACTCTACACGTTTTGCTCTGCAGTTCAGTTAGATTTCCAGCATGGCTTGAATGAACACAAAAGTGGAAGCTCTTGGGATTACCTAAAGGCTTAGACCCAGAAATATTGAAGTGACATTTCTATTTGTTCTACAGATTAAATTGAGCCCCAGAGATAGCCCAATTCCAGCAGAGGTGGCTACAAAAGTATGTGAGGACCAGGGATCACGTTTCATTGGGAGCCACCCTTATAACAAAACTATCCCAAGAGGTTCTAGTGCATAATGTTTTGAGTAGCAGAGGCCTCCCTGAGCAGAGACCTGAAGTGAGAATGAAGGAGAAAAGTGAGTCAAGCAAAAACCTGGGGAAAAGCTTTCAAGTGGACAGAAGATTATGTGAATGGCCCCAAGGTGGGAAAGCTCAGTTGTATGAGGACTGGATGGAAAGCAAGCAGAAGCAGAGGGGAAAGACTAAGTGGGAGAATGGCAAGAGGCAAGGTCAGAAAGACAGGGTTCACATCACACAGAGCCTGAAAGATCAGGGCCAGGGGCTTGCATTTTATTATTTTTACAGGAGAAGATTATTGGAGAGCATCAGGCAGAGAAGTGACAGAATTTGACTTAAAAAATAAAAAATCACTTGCTTTCTGAGTGGATTGACTTCTTTTTACCACAGTGGAGGCAAAGAAGAGAAAAGGAAGGAACTGTAGCCTTGAATGTGAGACTCTTACAAAAATTGGTCATGCTGGTGGTGGAGGGTTAAGAAGTTGATAGGTTCAGAAAATATTTTGGAGACAGACTGACAGGACTTGGTAATGGATGGGATATGAATTGGGCAAAGAGAGGCATGATTTTAGCATGAACAACAGAGTTGGTTGATGCCATTTACAGATATGGAGAAGACTGGAGAGGCTGATGGGAACTTGAGACATCAAGAGATCTCTTTTGACCCTTTTAGGCTGAAGATGCTTCCTCAGCATTCAAATGAATCTGAAGACTAAATAGATATTACAACTCAGGGACAGTAGAGACCCATATATATCTCTAAAGCCATTAGACAGCATGAAATCATGTAGGGGATGAGTACATGAAAGGCAAGACAGGAGCTGAAAACTGAGATTTGGGGGCCAGGAAGAACAACTCTAGCAGAAGGAAGAGCTTGAGTATTGACCCAGGAGCATGGGGGATATGGGGAGGCTATTCCAGCAGCACAGGGAGAGATGACTGGCTTAAATTTACAGAGTAGCAACTAGAGGGTCTGGAGAGTAAAGCTCAGGTTCACTTATGGAGAGACATAATAGGATTCAGGGACATGCAGGATTTTCTGGTGGTGGTGGCTTAGTCTCTGAGCCATGTCCTATTTTTGTGACTCCATGGACCGTAGTATGCCAAAATCCTCTGTCCACGTAATTTTCCAGGCAAGAATACTGGAGCAGGTTGCCATTTACTTCTCCAGGGGATCTTTCTGAAAGTGAAAGTCACTCAGTCATGTCTGATTCTTTGTGACCCCATGGACTATACAGTCCATGGAATTCTCTAAGCCAGGATACTGGAGTGTGTAGCCTTTCCCTTCTCCAGGGGATCTTCCCAATCCAGGAATCAAGCTGGGGTCTCCTGCATTGAAGGTGGATTCTTTACCAACTGAGCTATCAGGGAAGCCCTAGAGGATCTTTCTGAGCAGGGACCAAACCTGCGTCTCCTGCTTTGGCAGGCATGTCCTTTACCACTGACCCACCAGGGCAGGACATGGAGAAGCTGTCAATGACTATATTATTTATTTTTTTCTTCTTCATAGATTGGGAATTTAAGGCCTTGAGTTCAAATAGTTCTCTCCTATATAGACTGAATCATTTGCAAAATTATAAACATTGTTTGTAAAAAACTATTGAATAAATAGAGAAATGACTGCTTCCATAACCCGTGACAAGATAAGACCATTATAATCCGGTTTCTTCATCACAGTTTGTGGAGTCTCCAAGCACTGGACCATATCCAGGTATGTCCTGTCACTGTTTCCTCCTTTTTTAAAGTCATTATTTCCTCAAATGTCATGTCACCTTTCAGTAAGTCCTGTTTGGAGTGCTTACAGTTTCCTAAAAGACAAATTCAGAATGGCATCCACGGGAGAACAATCACTACACCTCTACCATGTTACTTTTGGTATGGGTTTTGGAACCTTCGAGAACGGTTTGGTTTTAAGTTAAATAAATAAGTTAAGCAAATGCCTGCTTCCCCCTCTTGGCAGGTTCTTGGGGAACAAACCCTCAGCATCTCTTGCTTATTGCGTGGCAGGAGTGTGCATTGGTGACACCACCACGGTACACACATGGGAACTCCAGAAACAAAGGGATTTTATAGACTTCAAAACCCTGACTGTGCACCCATAATTGCATGAAACATTGATTTGTCTGTTGTGATTGCACTCAGTGGAGCTCTTAATCCCTAGGACCATTCAGGCATGACAGGACCGTGTCGGTTGTCAGTCGGAAGTCCGTCATTCGGAAGTCCGTCATTCTGCAGACTAAGCGAGCGAACCTGTGAACACAGAGTGCCAAGAAGGGGAGGAACAAACTGGAGGAGTAGCTGAGTCATAGCCGACTCTGCCAGGGGTAAAATAGAGAGCTCACGCGGACCGCTGTATAGCGCAGGGAGCTCAGCCTGGTGATGACCTAGAGGGCTGGGAGGGGCGTGGCAAGGAGGCTCAAGGGAGGGGGATGTGTGTATAGACGCAGCTGATTCGCACTGCAGCAGAGCAGAAACCAGCACAACGCTACAAAGCAATTACCCCCATTGAAAAAAAAAGTCCATCATTTCTTGATGGGTCTAGCGCTTGACTCATTTTACTTGCTGAAGTTCTAAGTCTTTGTTTTATCCATCATCATCATCCCGTGACCATCTGGGCTTGGTGAACCTTGAACAGGCATGATAGCATGAGCGTGCTTCCCTGGCCTTGTAGCTTGAGATTCTGCTCCTTGACTTTTATGTCCTTATTCCCCGCCCCATGTTTACTGACTACGAGAAATGCTCTTTCCTCCCACTGGTAGGGCTGGGAGATCACCTTCTGGCCTAAAGGACATCATTGCATCAGGTTAGAGTGGTTTAACTTCAAGAATCACCCACTCTTGATCCTCTTCGTAGTCTCTTCATGGTTGAAACAGAGAATGACTTTCATTTTCCTAAGATCCTTTTAACGCAGCTTCTCATTTACAAACAACTGCTCAAATCAAGCCACATACAAATTCATAAGAAAAATCCAGTTTACAAAGATAAGAATTTTTTTCTAAATCAAGCACAAGAAAGTAATATTTCTTTCCAAAGAAGCATGGGGGAAAAAAATCAGACTCATTTTCTTCTGGAAGATTCATCCAATTTAATTTACCAAACAGTACAATTCATTTGTAAACCTAAGATATCCACATATGGTATATGACATCTATTCAAGGAGTAAGATGGTGACTAACTCTTTTGCACTCACAGAATAAGAAAATTTCTTTTTGTGTCTTTTTGCAAAACAAAGATACCTGGGGCTTTCCTCCAGGTAAATTTACATTCAAAGGAAAAGGAACTATTTTAAGACAGCTTAAACAACAACATCTGTGATTTAAATTGTTAGATTTTAGTGTAATCTTCCTCCTTCCCTAGATTCCGTACTCTTGAAAAGTTAAAAACAGTGAAAAGGAAAAAAAAAAAAAAAAGCTTTGACTGGTTCTCACTTTCTTTCAAGATACAGTTATTTAGGAAGTAGACATGAGTCCATGTCCCATGTCCTCCATCCTTTTGGTCATTTGAACTGCTTAAAGGCAGAAGAAATGACAAATCCATCTTGGTAATCCAATTGTCTAGAAATAGTCTGGCTTATAATAGATGATCAGTGAAAGTCTATTGAAAGAAGCCAAGAGAGAGGGATATAGGTGACATCGTTAGCAAGTGATAAGGCAGTGTCCGTTGAGAGACAAGATGTCATTAGGAGAAACCTATGAAATCATTTAATATTGATTGACAAGGAATTAAAATTCCTTAATTACACTTTGAATTAAAAACTCATGGCCTCTTCATGATAAGTCTTTCAATGCGTATTTTCTATTTCAAAATACTGAATAAGCTATGAAGCTGGGCTCATGGATGTGGTTTCCAGCTAAATCTGAGACTCTGTTTAGATACAAGGGGGTAAAAAGACAAAGTTTGCTATTGGTATTTTCTATTTCTCATCACAAAATACTTTATTTCCTTCCTACATTGGTCAGGGTATCCTGTCAAGAGGCTTCCCAGGTTATGCCAATGGTAAAGAAGCCACCTGCCAGCACAGGAGATGCAAGAGACGTGGATTTGATCCCTGGCTTGGGAAGATCCCCTGGAGACGGGCATGGCAACTCATTTCAGTATTCTTGCCTGGAAAGTTCTGTGGATAGAAGAACCTGGTGGGGTACAGTCCAGGATAGAAAAATGTCAGCACTGAGCAAGCATACCACTTTACCCTGAAAAGAAGGTTATTTAATGTACAATCTCCATTGCTGGAGTATAAGCATTTTTAGAGAAGATTTTTTTAAAAAGAGAGTGATGTGACATATACAGTCATATTATGATAATGAAGGTATTTTAGACATGATAGGGAGCACATGTGGAGATGGGGTTTTGGGAAATAATGTCCCTCAGTTATAAGACATAAGCATCAGTTGATATCCCTTAACGAGTCTGTAGTTTAGGCTAGTCATAATCACTACACCGTATGCCACGTCCCTCTGGGCTCTTTCACTAAAAGCCTTTATGATTTCTACGAAAGCACATTAAAGGGCTAGGAACTCAGCATCACCTTTTCCAATAAGAGTCTTCGTGAATCTTATATTCCATTGAAATCCTATATTTATGCCAATTTGAAACATTCTTGGGGCTATGGCGATCGTTGTGAAGAATCTGCAACACAGGGAGACCCAGGTTCAATCCTGGGTTGGGAAGATGCCCTGGAGGAGGGCAAAGCAATCCACTCCAGCATTCTTGCCTGGAGAATCCCCATGGACAGTGGAGCCTGGCAAGGTACAGTCAACGGGATCACAGAGAGTCAGACATGACGGAAGTGACTTGGCAAGCAAAACATTCTTGAAGCATATGTGTAACTTTACAAATGAAGAAGAGTATTCAAGATGTAATTGCTGTTATTCAAAAAGGCAGAGCCATTAGAAGATCTTTTAATCCAGTGGTGAGAACACTGGTAGTGTATCCAATCTCAGCTCTTATTTTAGTAATAATCAATAGTGTATTTCCATTCATCCCAACAATTAAGATATAATAGAGATAATAATTAGAATCAATCACTATTTTCCAACAATTTTGAACCAATTCATTTGTTTCAAACTCCAGGATTGATTTTTCAGTCTGGAAGGAAATTAATTGCTTTAGTTTTAATTTTAATTGATCTGTTAAAGCTTTTTCATAAGTAGCACTTCGCTTCTAATTTTTTTTCCCCCACAGAGATTTATCTAAATGACATTCTTTCTTGCTATGTATAACTGTAGAGGCAATTTCTCCAGATTATATGTAACTCAAACTGCCTGTCCAAAATGGTAATTCCTGCAGAACAGGGGCAGTAGATACAGAATGCTGTGGAGGGCACAGATTTTAAGGCAGACCCAGACAGACTGAAAGCTCCCTTCTGAAACTCACTAGATGCAAGATTGAACAAGTTATTTTACCTCTTTAATTGTCTTCTTCATGCATTAAATTACTGATTCCTTCTTCCTGAAACTGTTTTGAAGAATAATTAAAAATCTATTAAGACCTTGGTGCAAACAAATTCTACAGAAGAAAGATTAATTCCTATGATTTCCTATCCAGATCTTCATTAGTTATTATGCCTAGGTTTTACAAAAAATTCTATTGTCTAAATAAAGCAAGCATTTTCAACAATAAAAAATTATTTACTTTATGAAGAGAAAGTGTAAACAGACAAGTTTTGAAAATACCTGAGGGCACCAAAATGTGGATTCCACATTTATGTACTTGCTCACCAATAAACCATGGTAAGAGATAAGAAAAATTTAAGAACATGGTCAGAAAGCTGGACTAGAACAGTATGCTGGACCTTATATAATGCATTAACAGCAGTAAAGAAATGAGAATAAATGAATATAATTAGATGCCTCTCTGTAAATAATGTTTAATATCCAGTGCTATCCGAGTGAGCTAATGAAAGAAAGACATTTTAATTATAAGAAAATTGTACCTGTAATACCTTAGGCAGAGTGCCTTAAACACAGTCTTAAATATACTGTATATATCAGTTAATTGCTGAAACAGTGACGTTCATTTCACTGTTTGGGGGACAAAGTTTTGCTATCTGCCAGATGAAGTTAACCAGAGGAAAGTAAGTATAAACTAAGTGTTTAAAAGGTGGGCAGACATAAAAGAATGTGGCCACAAACTGCTGAGGTAATGTTTTAGAAATAATTTAGGCGGTGTTAACTGAACGGGATAGTATTGGAAATAAGCAAGAGGCCTCCTGAACATTTGAAGTTATGGCGAATTTCCCTCCCTCACTGAGTTTTGACATATACACATCATGTGTTTTGGGTGAGGTCGTACCACACAGACAAAACACACAGGCATCTCGCTTTCCTTCCAGGAATTTAAAATAATAAATAGCTTCATCAGATTCCAAACACAGCTGGTTATTTTCTAATAATATTTGTAGAAGCTAACATCAGGCAATGTCATCCACATGCTCTCCCAAATATAAACATGGCATCAATAGAGTATAGCTTCACTTATTTGATAGAACAAGGAGCGGGAAGGATAGAGACAGATGTTACGATCATTTCATCACTGACTTGCCCGGTAACTGTCTTTGTCAGTCAGCAGGGCTTTGCTGCTGTCCGGGCCGAGCTGGGCAGTGGTAATGCTGTTACCTGTACTCTTCTTCCACTTATCACCAGGTGAATTAGAAAATAGCATTTACTAAACAAGTTTGGCCAAATAGTACCCTCACAACACTATCAAAAGTTAAACAAGAGACGGCTTGAATTGCTGTTCAAAACAGTTGTCAAACTTGCTCTGTTGGGTCCAACTCTTTGTGACCCATGGAATTCTGTACAGTCCATGGAATTCTCCTAACCAGAACACTGGAGTGGGCTGCCTTTCCCTTCTCCAGGGAATCTTCCCAACCCAGGGATCGAACCCAGGTCTCCTGCATTGCTTGAAAATTCTTTACCAGCTGAGCCACCAGGGAACCTCAAGAACATTGGCGTGGGTAGCCCATCCCTTCTCCAGTGGATCTTCCCGATCCAGGAGTTGAGCAGGGGTCTCCTGCTCTAGAAACCATCACATGTCAGATAATTACAGAGGATGTTTTTTCTTTGCACATCACGAGTAGTGTTCATCCACTCTTCCCAGGAGGTGCTTAGTCGCTTCAGTCATGCCTGACTCTCTGCGACCCCATGAACTGTAGCCCACCAGGCCCCTCGGTTCATGGGATATACCCTACAAGAATTCTAGAGGGGGTTGCCATGCCCTCCTTCAGGGGATCTTGCCAGACACAGGGATCAAACCCGTGTCTCCTCCATCTCCTGTATTGCAGGCGGGTACTTTACCACTGAACCAGCTGGGAAGCTGATACTATTCCCAGAAATCATATTATTCCTTTATTCTAAATCCAGCCCTTTACTTAGTTCATGCTGCCATGAGAAACATCTGAGTGAAACAATCCCAAGGTTAGAAATAACCTTTAAGAAAACTTATCCAATTATCTATGTGACACTCACATCAGCTCTAGAATCTCATGAGCAAATGGTGATCCGACGCAAGTTTGTAAATTCACTCCTTCGGAGGTCACTGATTTATCTGAGAACAATTTGAATGGAAGGACTTCATTTCCTTGTACTAATGCCCAATTTTGGTACCATCTACTGTAACTGCGCTTTGTGAGGGAATAATAGGCCAACTTCCCTTGTAGCTCAGTAGGTAAAGAAGAATCTGCCTGCAGTGAAGGATAACCCTAGGTTCCATCCCTGGGTTGGGAAGATCCCCTGGAGAAGGAAATGGCAACCCACTCTAGTATCTTTGACTGGAAAATTTCATAGACAGAGGAGCCTGGTGGGCTGCAGTTCATGGGGAATGCAGACTCGGGCACGACTGAGTGACTAACACTTACTTACTTAACAAGCCAGCTTAACAATTTTTTCTTCACAATCAGTAGTCAATTAACCTAGAAGAAGGAGTGCCTGTTAGATAAGCCAGGCATTATTTTGGATACAGGAAATAATATATAAAAGGAGGTCCCCAATCACATGGTGTTAATTGTCCTGCTGTGCGATGGCTATGGAACAGGCATGCAGATAACGAAGTACAGCAGTGTAATATGCCCTAGGATAGATTTTTACCCAGAATATAATGGAATATCCAGCAGGTAGTTGGATCACAGGGGATGGGATTCCCGGGTGGTGCAGAGGAAAAGAAGCCACCTGCCAATGCAGGAGACACAGGAGATACGGGTTTGATCCCTGGGTTCGGAAGATCCCCTGGAGGAGGAAATTTCAACCCACTCCAGTATTCTTGCCTAGAAAATTCCATGAGATGGATGAAATTGGAGCCGATTATACAGAGTGAAGTAAGCCAGAAAGAAAAACACCAATACAGTATACTGTCACATATATATGGAATTTAGAAGGATAGTAATGATGACCCTCTATGTGAGACAACAAAAGAGACTCAGAGGTATAGAACAGACTTTTGGACTCTGAGGGAGAGGGAGAGGGTGGGATGATTTGGGAGAACGGCATTGAAACATGTATACTATCTTGTAAGAATGAAGCTCCAGTCTGTGTTCAATACAGGATGCAGGACACATGGGGCTGGTGCACGGGATGATTCAGGGAGAGGATGTGGGGTGGGAGGTGGGAGGGGGCTTCGGCACTGGGAGATCGTGGACACCTGTGGCTGATTCATGTCAATGTATGGCAAAACAAATACAGTATTGTAATGTAGAATAAAGTATTTTAAAAAAAAAAAAAAAAACTATAAATATATGAGTAAGTTTAAATACCAAAAAAAAAAAAAGAAAATTCCATGGACAAACGAGCCTGACTGGCTCCAGAGCATGGAGTCCCAGAGAGTTGGATATGACGAGCACACACACATTGAAGTGAAGAACTGAGGTATGGTGTGCTACATTTTTCCAGGAAACAAACAGCACTCACATTTATAGCAAGTTCACAAGTTAACAGTAAGTCTTATCAGGTAACCACCCAATAGTCCGTCTTATCGGCTAAGTTTCACCAGGTGGCTTCCATGCAGCAGCTGCTTAGGCACTTTTCCTGCACCACGCTTCCAGTACTACGGGTGCCCTATGAGAGGTGCTATCACTTAGCTTCCTAAGGATGAGAGGACTGGAAGTTTCGAGACGTCAAGTTATTTAACGAAAGTCACTCAACCAGCAAGTGGCTGAGTAAAAGCTCAAATCTTGATCTTTGAAGAGCATCTCTCCAAAGTAGTGCTGGGAGAATGAACTTCAGATAGTAGGCTATTTATGGATGGCAATTCTTCTTTGCCAACTGTTTCTCCTTTAGAAAACATGAGCTCATTTCTAAAATTTCAAGGGAAAGCTTTCAGTTCACAAGACAAATCCTGATAACATAGAACATTTCCAGAGTTAGCAAAACACGTTTCTGGTGTCACCTGGATTCTCTCTAGAGTCTGACCCCCCATTGTCTGGCCCCCTTTAAGCGCCTCACCTCTACACGCGCTCCCACCAGCTCACTTGGTTGCACCCCACTGGACTTTGCTCTGTGGCTTAAGCACTTCATGCTAGGTCTTCGTGCTTGCTCTCTCCTCTTCTTAAAACTTTATTTTCCATCTTTTTCCTGTAGCCTTTCAGTTCCTTATTGTCTCAGATCAAACATAGGTAGCCAGCTTTGCTGCTCTAGAATCCTACTGCTCTTCACACCCACAACTCAAAGTTCTCTCCATCTTCTTAGCCTAAATAATTTCCTTAAATGTGTAGGAAGGAAACTGATCATTAGTGTATATTTATTTGCTTAATAAATATTTTCATATTCGCCACTGGAATGAAAGCACCATAAGGTTAAGAGTTCTGGCCAGCACGGTCACTGTGAATCCCCAGCAACTAGAATAATGCTTGGCTTCCAGTATAACTGGAAAAGATTGGAAAAGATAAAAGAAGGGTGTATTTTCTCTTTCACTGAATATTTGTCAAGTGCCTCGTATGTGTTGTATCCAAATGCAATTAAAAAAACAACGTGTTAACCACCTGACCTGCCTCTTGAGAAATCTGTATGCAGGTCAGGAAGCAACAGTTAGAACTGGACATGGAACAACAGACTGGTTCCAAATAGGAAAAGGAGTACATCAAGGCTGTATATTGTCACCCTGCTTATTTAACTTATATGCAGAGTACATCATGAGAAATGCTGGGCTGGAAGAAGCACAAGCTGGAATCAGGATTGCCGGGAGAAATATCAATGACCTCAGATATGCAGATGACACCACCCTTATGGCAGAAAGTGAAAAGGAACTAAAAAGCCTCTTGATGAAAGTGAAAGAGGAGAGTGAAAAAAGTTGGCTTAAAGCTCAACATTCAGAAAACGAAGATCATGGCATCTGGTCCCGTCACTCCATGGGAAATAGATGGGGAAATAGTGGATATAGTGTCAGACTTCATTTTTTTGGGCTCCCAGATCACTGCAGATGGTGACTGCAGCCATGAAATTAAAAGACACGTAAGCTGAAACTCCAGTACTTTGGCCACCTCATGCGAAGAGTTGACTCATTGGAAAAGACTCTGATGCTGGGAGGGATTTGGGACAGGAGGAGAAGGGGACGACAGAGGATGAGATGGCTGGATGGCATCACGGACTCAATGGATGTGAGTTTGAGTGAACTCCGAGAGATGGTGATGAACAGGGAGGCCTGGCGTGCTGCAATTCATGGGGTCGCAAAGAGTCAGACATGACTGAGTGACTGAATTGAACTGAACTGAACTCCTTGGAAGGAAAGTTATGACCAACCTAGATCGTATATTCAAAAGCAGAGACATTGCCAACTAAGGTCTGTCTAGTCACAGCTATGGTTTTTCCTGTGGTCATGTATGGATATGGAGAGTTGGACTGTGAAGAAGGTTGAGTGCCAAAGAATTGATTCTTTTGAACTGTGGTGTTGGAGAAGGCTCTTGAGAGTCCTTTGGACTGCAAGGAGATCCAATCAGTCCATTCTGAAGATCAGCCCTGGGATTTCTTTGGAAAGAATGATGCTAAAGTTGAAACTCCAGTACTTTGGCCACCTCATGAGAAGAGTTGACTCATTGGAAAAGACCCTGTTCCTGGGAGGGATTGGGGGAGGAGGGAGAAGGGGACGACCGAGGATGAGATGGCTGGATGGCATCACGGACTCGATGGACGTGAGTCTGGGTGAACTCCGGGAGTTGGTGATGAACAGGGAGGCCTGGCGTGCTGCGATTCATGGGGTCACAAAGAGTCGGACATGACTGAGTGACTGAACTGAACCCTAATCCTATGCCAAAATCATACCTATGTGATTCTATACAGATAAATCTCATTTTTTGCCAGTGTAAGATGAAGCTGAGAAATTAAAAACTTGGGTCAGAAGCCCAGCCAGCCAGGTAGAACATGGATGAGGGAGAATAAAATTCAAACTTCCTCCTACTCCAGAGCATTTGCTCCTGTATTTCAAAAATATGGTGAGGGAGAAAATAAAAGTGTGATGATGAAGAGAAATCAGAGAATAAGGAGGGACCGATTCAGCTCAAGAGAGTCAGAGAAGTTTCTCGGAAGTGACTATTTCCTTAGGTTTGGAAATTTCAGGAAGAATTTGACAGGAGGAGAGGAACAGCAGGGAGATATTCCTGCAGAAAGGAAGCCGTGTGCATGAAGCAGGGTTGGGCAAACAAGCAAAGGTCCATATAACACATGCCTTTTGGAAAATAGCCTCCACCGTGGCAGCAGGGTTTTCCAAGGTGTGCATAAGAATATCTACAAAACAAGTGTTAGCCACTAAAATTCAAACCAAGACATCGATAGCTACCCATGCAGCCCAGTGAAAATGTAACAGAGATGGGCAAGTTGAATACTGCCCCATGGACATCACACACTCACTTGCAGTGGCTGGGGATGGAGGCTGAGCACCAGAGGTCATGTGCTGGCCCTCGTAATGTATTAGATTCTCATATGAAATGCAGATTGCAGTCTGTCATTTTTATATTCATGTCCATCTGAGACAAGCCATCAGAGCTACAAGGTTAACTGCCCATCGAACAGCAGCGTGAAGTCTGCAGAAGAGACAATGAGTATCGATTGCCATGCTTCAGGAGATGAGCTGGAGTCAGAAATTCCTCCGAGAACAGCACACATTATTTGTATCCTGAAGTCATTGGGAAATTGTTCCAGAGACAGATTTAAGTTATAATTCAAGTAATTCTCAAAATATTCTATTATTGATGTGCATATTAAATAGAGTAGATTCACTGCTGATTCTAGGACTAGCATTAAATCCCGACTGCAGAAAAGCCTATTGTCTGTGAGGAGGAGATTTCCTGACACCTTTCTGGTGGTGTGAATGTGCTAACGCATCTAAAACCAAAGTGCATATCACTTTCCCGCCAGAATCACTTTCCTTAACAACTTTCCCTGCACTGGGCTTGGAACAAGCTAGGTTTATTTAAAGAGCTCTGTTTCACATCATATCTATCACATGAAAGTAGGCTGCTTTGTGTGTGTCTGTGTGTCTGCACCCGTGCACCTGTGTGTTTTTCTCTGAAGAATGTTTTATCTCACAGTAAAATATCAGCTGTCAAATGGTACAAAAGCCATTTTTTTCTGATCAACCCTGTTAGTGGATTCTTTTCTAGAGGTGCCCCCTTGAATTGCTTGCATTTTAAACATCTGTAATAAGTTATGTACCATTTCTAACTGTATTAGCACTGAATCATTTACTTTCCCAGGAAATAAAATCGTTTTCTCTGTTCCATCACTTTTTATTTCATGATCAAGCACATGTAAACGCCTTAGGTATTTTTAACCCTCAGGGGTTTACATACTTAACAGGAATAAAAATGAAAAGAGAGGTAACCAACCCATCAAACATTCCTCTCTCTCCAAAAGCCGGTAGAAATGTATTTGTGAGCTAAAAGCATGGTATGGTTTGAACAAGAAAAGCGATTAAATATACCTTTAGAACTCTATGTAGGATATAAAATTGTGGAGCTATAGCTTGGTTCTACTTCATCTCAACCAGCTTTAATTTCTACACAAAGGGAATATTAAATCTTGAAAAAGCCTAAGAAAGGACAAAGTGTATTTCTTCATGAACACATTAAAGATACCAGGCTTTTACTTTGCCATAAAACTTGTATGAGCAGATATAAGAAAAGGCAAGGAATGAGTCATTTCTTTTCCCAAGCTAAATTCACAAGTTCTCCTCCTAACAAGTCACTTATAGATTCCATCAAAGTGTGAGTTAATGAATTATAGTACTGAGTATCCACTGGGAACACAATTTTGCTGTGCATTTTTTAATATCCTGTTGAAACCAACTCTTTTAGATGGAAGGAGGTAAATAAATGAGTTAATTATCACAGGCTTCTTAATACTTTCAGAATAAATTTATGAAAAACATTTTTATGGAAAAGGAAATATTCATAAGAAATAGCTTTTATGTAGAAAACTAAAGTGTTAATTATACACAAAGATTATCTTTTATAAACATATTTTTTAAAGTTGATATTTGTAAAATTAATTTTGTATTTTGAACTACTTCTCAAGTCATTTATAATAGAGATGACTTCATGACTGTACTATAATTTTTTTTTTCTTTTATGTAATTTATAGTCAAATTTGGATATACTATGAATAAAACTATGACTTCTAGGTTCTGTTATTTTAGTGTGGTTCTCAAAGTTTGGCCAAAGCAGAACTGTGAATAAGTTAGTTAAGGATGGTATACAGTTACACAGATGAAGTACACCCTTTTGTTAAGTTAAACCACCAATATTATTTCTCCATGGATCTCCTGAAAATCGAAACTCGAATCCTTCCTTAAAAAAGGGGAATCTCACATTCAAAGTATAAGTTCCCCTTCAGGCTCCATAAAATCTTGAGATTGTTTGATTTCCTATTGATTCAATGGGGACACTTTGAGCTAGTTTAAAATGTGTGAGAACCCTACTTTCTCTAAGAGAGAGTTGGAATTAACAATAAGTGTGTTTTAAAAGAGCTGAACCTCTATACAGCATCCCTAAGAGTTAACTATGCTTCAAACTGTGGAAAGTGAGATGGAAATCTTAGCTATGAGAAATTTGCTTTTCTTCCAGTATAGATGGTGCTGAATCAGCATCACCTGAAGGATACCTTCATCACTGGCATTCTTACATCTTCAGCTAGAACCTTATGAAAACTGCCTACAAAGGCAGAAGTGTATATGTGCAATCTACTGATGCTAAGAAGACAACACTGCTTGCTGATGACTCATGTAATACAGGAACTGAGAAGAATCCTCTACCTCCTTCCCTTCAGTTACTTAAAAGACCACAGAAAACTACATTACACAAAGCAAAACTGACTTATTAAAAGCAACCAGAATTAGAAGAATTATATAATTTTTAGAACCATACAAGCAAAATTTTTGTCATATGAAGTGATTGCATTAAAAGAACCCTAGTTCTAAGATTAAGAGGAAGACGACTTTTAAATTTTGAAAGACAGTAAAATGGAATTTTCTTAAAAGCTCTTTTGGTGGTAAAGATTATGAAATTAGCTGTATTTGTTTTATATCATCATTCCTTCTTTGCCAGTTCCAAGAAATAACCTTTAAAAATAGCTCTGCAGTTAACAGCTAAGAATGGAAATGATCTTAGATTTTTTTGTAGTGTATGTGACAGACACATATACTGAAGGTATGTGTCATTTCCTGTTCTTAGGAAGCTCTTTATCCTGAAACTCTGGATGGAGGGGATGGGAATAAAATGAAAATGAAGATTTCATCACAATACAGAACTCAATAGGCTGGACATTAAAAACATTTTCTCTATTATACCATTGAGACCATATCTCAAAATTATATATTTAAGTAACCCTTTATAAAGCAGTCAATAAAAATCTGCAGTTTATAGTATATTTTCATCTTTATTACCCTTGGGCTTGACTTTTTGTTTGACAGCAAATGGAATTTTAACTTGGCAGAGTGCTGGCAGTTAACAGATATTCATGGTGTTCCACCAAATCTCTGCAAATCAGTTGGATTGTAGAATGCTAAGGAGAGTCTGAAAGGAATGGTGATAAGTCTGTCATTGCTGGAAACAGGTCCTGGACGCACATACACCACCAGTGTGCATCCATTTCTCATTTGCTGGGTAATCATCAACCTGTTCATGGTCCCAGCTCTCTCTAGGATCTCATCTGTGTAAAAGAGTGATGTGTTTGCCTCACTACAGTGATGTGGGGCTTGGAGCTGGCATGTTTTCTGAGTCACTTACTATCCTACAAGACACAGAGTTCAGGCTGAATAAATAACTGATTGCATCGCTATTACTTTGTTTTATTTTCATCATGTGCGTGCACAAGGGGTGCTCTAATGTCTCCCGCAGAGAAAAGTAAAGCTGCAGCATCCTTGGACTCTACTCCTCCCCTAGGTCACCTACCAGCCAGTTTCTGTTACTGCAAAATAATTAAACTTGAAGGAAATACGGCAGTCTCCATATGCTCCCCTGTTATTTTCTCGTCAGTCGTACTCCAGTCAAGGTGCTGCCTCCATCTTTCTTTCATGCTGCCAAATCCTTCAGGCATGTCCATCTACTAAAATTATTTGTCAGCATTCAACATACTTCCCATTTCTCAAAACATTCTTATCTTGGCCTCTGACATTCTCACTTTCCAGTTTTCTGTCTGCTGAACTGGCCATTCTTGCCCAGCCTTTTTTCTTTTTTTCAGAAGATTTTTACCTCTAAATAAGCATATTTCTCAATTTTAGTCACACGTATTTTTTATTCAAACAGTAAAGAATCTGCCTGTGATGCAGGAGCCCAGGATTCAGTCCCTGAGTCAGGAAGATCCCCCGGAGAAGGAAATTGCAGTCCACTCCAGTATTCTTGCCTAGAGAGTTCCATGGACAGAGAAGTCTGGTGGGGCACAGTTCATGGGGTTGCAAAGAGTCAGACACGACTGAGTGACTAACACACACACACGATTTTTGTTCCTGTGCTGTGTATCTACCATGTAGTGTCACCCATTTCTATGACTTTAAATAGCACATATACATTCAGAAATAAATGTAGGAATCATATGCAGTCACCTGATCAGAACTCTCTTCTGCATGTCAAACCATCAGGTTGAAATTTCAGACTTTTCTCAGCTAGAATACTGCCTGTGATTCAAAGTTTCACCTGTATCATAATTCCTTGATTTCTCCACCATTCTGGATGGCTTTACCACTGCTTGGTTGCTCAGGCTATGAAGCTTAGATCTGCATAAGATTCAGTGGCCAGGACCGTGGGCTCTGTGGTCTGACTCTTGGCTCTTTCCTGTTTTGATGGCTGAGTGCCTAACTCCACCTGGGCCGCTGTAACAAATACAGTGCACTGGGGGCAGGGTGGGAGCAACAGAACTTTTCTTTTTGTAAATCATTTTTAATTGATTTATTAATTAATTTAACTTTACAATATTGTATTGGTGTAAGAACTTTAGTTTTCAAAGTTTGGAGTTTGAGTAGTCCAAGGTCTAGGTGCCAGCAGATTTGATACCTGCTGTACAGAATCCACTTACCAGTGCAGGAGGCTCAGGAGACGCAGGTTCCACCCCTGGGTCGGGAGGAAGATGCTCTCGAGAAGGAAAGGGCAGCGCACTCCAGTAGTCTTGCCTGGGAGCCCTATGGACAGAGGGCTCCGTCCATGGGGTGGCGGAGTCGGACACGACTCAGCGGCTGAGCACACACATGAGGCCCGTTTCATGCTTAATAGACTGTCCTCTTTTGAGGGGTCCTCACACAACAGAAGGGATGAGGGAGCTCTCTGGATCCTCTTTTTACAGTCACTAAAATCGTTCACGCGGGCGCCACTGTTGTGACCCAGTCACCCTCGCATGGAGGGTGCGGTTGCAGTGTGTGAGCGTGAAGAGGACACAGCAGTCAGCAGAGAGCAGTGAGCCCACCCTGCGCTGTGCCCCGGCTCCCCCTTCACTTCAGGCAGCCTGGGCTGCTTTACGAAGTGCCGCAGGGGCTTTCCTGGTGGCGGCGTGGTAACAAATCCGCCTGCCAATGACCGAGTGCTAGGAGACATGGGTTCAGCCCCCAGGCCAGGAAGTTTCCCTGGAGAAGAAAATGGCAACCTGCTCCAGTGCCCTTGATGGGAAGCCCCATGGACAAAGAAGCCTGATGGACTTCAGTCCATGGGGTCACGAAGAGATGGACACAGCTTAGCAACTGAGCACAACAAAATACTATAGCCAGTGTGGCTCAAACAACAAAAATTTACTTTGTGTAGTTTCCAGAGTCTGGAAAGTTCAAGATCTGGGTGCCAACATGGTAATTTCTGGTGACAGCCTTCTTCCTAGTGTGTAGGTGACAGTCCTCACAAGGCAAGGAGAGAGGTCACCTCTTTAGAGAGATCACCTCTTTCACAAATCTTGTTATTTATGAGCACTGATCTCATTCGTGACAGCTTCACTCTTATGACCAAATTACTCCCAAAGGCCCTACTTCTAAATATTTTCACATAGGGAATAAGAGACTCAACATATGAATTTTGGGAAAACAGAAACATTAAGTCCATCAGTTCAGTTCAGTTCAGTTCAGTTGTTCAGTCGTGTCTGACTCTTTACAACCCCACAGACCGCAGCACGTCAGGCTTCCCTGTCCATTATGAACTCCTAGAGTTTGCTCAAACTCATGTCCATTGAGTCAGTGATGCCATCCAACCATCTCATTCTCTGTTGTCCTTTTGTCCTGCCTTCAATCTTTCCCAGAATCAGGTTTTTTTCTAAAGAGTCAGCTCTTTGCATCAGGTGGCCAAAGTATTGGAGTTTCAGCCTCAGCATCAGTCCTTCCAATAAATACTCAGGACTGGTCTCCTTTAGGATGGACTGGTTGGATCTCCTTGCAGTCCAAGGGACTCTCAAGAGTCTTCTCCAACACCACAGTTCAAAAGCATCAGTTCTCTGGTGCTCAGCCTTCTTCACACTCCAACTCTCACATCCACACATGACTACTGGAGAAACCATAGCTTTGACTAGAAGGACCTTTGTCAGCAAAGTAATGTCTCTGCTTTTTAATATGTCTAGGTTTGTCATAAGCTTTCTTCCAAGGAGCAAGTGTCTTTGAATTTCATGGCTGCCATCACCATCTACAGTGATTTTGGAGCCCAAGAAAATAAAGCTTGTCACTGTTTCCATTCTTTCCATTGGAAATGAAGCTTTGAAACATTCCAAAATGGAAATAAAATCTTACAAAATGGAAACAATTGATAGCAATCCTTTATACTGAGCTCATTATAAGGACTAAATGAATTTATTAAAGGTGTTATGCACAGCGCTCTCCCTAGAGAAAGTAAGCGCTGCCTGCCATCATCATCAGCATCACCTTCAGCACTGCCGCCACCATCATCAGAGCCTTCGTCACCATCGTCACCATCATCATCATAATCTTTAGTTTTTACCTAACACCCTCTACAGCCAACCTACAGGACCTTAGCTAGATTTCCAAATATATTCTGAATATTTTATATTTACCCATCCTCTTTTTCTCTGCCACAACTCTATTCAAGCCAAGATAACCTGTTAGCTTGGGTTACTGTAATAGCCTCTAGTTGACCTTGCCAGTTGTTTTCTTATTGTCTTCTAGTTTTCCAATGAAGAAAACAAATTTCCAACATGTCAATAGTTTGTCTTTCAATAACTTTATTGCAATTTAGAGTAACAGCAGTTAGTGATGGACAGGGAGACCTGGCATGCTGCAATTCATGGAGTCACAAAGAGTTGAACATGACTGGGTGACTGAACTGAACTGAACTAAAAGTCCTTACCGTGTCTTAAAAGTCTTATATGCAATAGCCATACACCAACTTTACAACTTCATGTTATTCCACTTTCTACTTGGTTTATTTGAAGAATCATCCTTTTTTTTTTTAATGTTTTTGAGCATACCTAACCATTTCTTGCCTCAAGATTGTCTCATGTATTTTTCTCAGTCTATCTTCCGTTTATCATATTTGTCTTCTTATTAAATAGTTTTAAATATTCCTCATGAAAATGAGAGTGTAGTTATACACTAGTCAGCAGATAATGATCACTCATATTGCTCTGTAGTTTCCAAGGTTGATATTTAGTTTCCATAGAGTCAGTTTCCAAATATAAACTTTGTACATTGCCATACAAGTGCGGCTATGAAATCTTCAAAAAAAAAAAAAAGATAATGAAAAATAAGGATCAGGAGAAGAAGAAATAAAAAATACAGACAATGAATGAAGCAAGTCTCTACAAAGAACTGGAGAAAGAAATGGCAACCCACTCCAGTATTCTTGCCTGGAGAATCCCATGGACCTGGAGGGCTACAGTCCATGAAATCACAAAGAATCAGCCATGACTGAGCAAAACAGAACTACTAAGAACAATATCTGCACTGTTTGTGTATATGCTAATTTATGTAAATGGCATGTTAATATATAGAAAATTAACCTATATTAATATGTTATTAGCATTGAACAAATATTAAATATAAGAATGTTAATATATTCATAAATATAATTTAACTTCAAGTCTATTATGTAAATACATATTTTAAATATACACATATATATATATATATATGTATATGTACCCTAAAATGCCTTATTCTCAATATCAAGGAGGAAATGATGAAGTCAGTTTTATTTTTAATATGAAGATGTTCTTCTTTTCTGAGTGGTATTTACTTTTCCTATAGAAACATTATATACTAATAAAAATAATAATTTAAAAAATCACCAGAGACCAAAGCCTCAAATGCAGCAACTCTTCTAGTTATGATCCAATTGCCTCCAATTATACCTGTTTTAACAAGATGAACTAGTATAGGTTGACTGAAGGTTTCTGCCAACTATGAGAATGCATATTTGTAAATAGGAACTCACCATTAGCTCAGTATATAGTTGCCTAATTTCTATTGTAGAAAACGGTTTCATTGTCTTAAAGAATTTGCTTCCAAAATTTCTATACATCAAAATAATAATAATAATAATAAACTGAATCATCTGCAACAAGATATAGTAATTTTAGGAGAAATTTTCTGAAATTATATAGAATGGTATTTATGTAGATTGTAAAACAAAATTTTTCTCAGTAGTTGTTTAGCCTGCAGTGATATAAGCAGATAAATTTTGGAAGAAAACCCAACATTTAAAACAAAGCAAGTAATGCCTCATTCTGTGTCTTGGCTTTGTATAGTTTTCTATTCATCACACACTTTGGCAGATAATATGTGTAGTTTAGTGAGTTTGTACTGACTCACACTGTATTTATTTTCTTTTTCTTTAGCAGTAGAATTTTATTATCCTTTGATTAGATGAACAGAGAAATCTAAAGCTAATTAAAAGCTACATACATTTGGTGAGGTTCTTTTGAGTTCACTGAAGCACAAAATAATGCTTCTTAAAAAGACAGTCCAGAAATCAATAGTACCAAATAGGGCATATCAGATCATCTGCATAGCCTCTACCTATTTTCAGAACCTGACAAGACTCTTGCATGTATGATAGCGTTGGCACAAAATAATGACTTACCCAAACATTCATGTTGAAACAGACACACATATAACATATAAATGAGGAATTCAAACTCAAGCTTAAGCAAGACTAAAATGCACTACGTGAACAAAAGCTATGTGTTACATTAAAACTGAGAGCAGTGGCAGAAAAACAGACACCACGCAGCGCTCAGAAGCAACAGTGCACTGAAATAAAGGGAGATATGTTCCCTTTTGGAAGTCAGAGCTACATTCACATTGCCAGTCGCTGATTTAGTGTCAACAAGAGAACATCATCTGTCACAGTAAACTAATGATGTTAATTTGGATTTTATTATTTGTTTAGCTATGGTAGCACTTAATTTATAAATTCTTTTGACTTTACAGCTTCCTATAAGCTGTCAGTAAATTAGTTGAGACACTTTGTTTACGCCTGTACTACTTAACTAACATTATAGTAAAAATATACAAGTCAACAATGAAGGTTAAGAAACACCATGAATTCTCAAAAATACAAAGCTGAAGTATTTGTTACAACATCTTTTTCACGCCCATGAAAATCAAGCACATTTGCAAGTAAACAAGCATCTTCATACTTTCCCCTTCATCTTTCTTATTTTAATTAAACTTTTTATTTTGAGAAAATTGTAGTTTCACATGGAGTAATAAAAAATAATATATGAAGTTCTAGTTTTCCTCAATAATAATATATTGCAAAGCTATAATACAATATCTAAGCCAGAATACAGGCATGGATACAGCCAAGGTATAGAATAATTCCCTCATGACACTCCATCATGTTCCATTTCTTAGCTTAACCAACTTATCTTCTACCTTTGTCCCATCTCCCTTAGCTCCTGGCAACCATTAAAATGGTTGATACTTTTAATCATGAATTTGTCATTTCAGAAATGCTGCATGAATGAGATCACAGGTATGTAGCCGCTTAGGTAGGCTGTGCTCAGCTCAGTTCAGTTCAGTTCATCTGCTCAGGGTGTGTATATACACATATATACATATGCATATGTGTCAAATATTTACCCATTCTTCTGTTAATGGGTGCTGAGGTTGCTTCCATATCTTAGTTGTAAATAATGCTACTATAAACATTGGAGTTGTATGTATCTTTTCAGATTAGTGTTTTCATTTTCTTCAGATATCTATCTAGCAGAAAATTGCTAGATTATGTGTTAGTTCTATTTTTGTTTTTTTGAGGAACCTCTGTATTGTTTTGCATATGGCTGAACCAATTTGCTTTCCCATCAACAGTGTACAAATGTTCACTTTTTTCCACATCCTTTCAAACATTTGTTATTTGTAGACTTTTGGATGCTGGCCATTCTAACAATTGTGAGGTGATGTCTCATTGTGGTCTTGATTTGTGTTTCTCTAAATAATTAACAATATTGAATATCTTTTCATGTGCTTGCTAGCCATCTGTATGTCTCCTTAGCAAAATATCAGTTCAGGTCTTTTGCCCATCTTTTAATTGTTGTTTGTTTTTTTTTTTAAATATTAAGTCATACGAGCTGCTTTAACATTTTAGATATTGGCCTCTTACTGGTTGAATCATTCACAGATCTTTTCCTCCATTCAGTGGGCTGTCTCTTCATTTTGTGCCAAAGGTTTCCTTTGCTGTGCAAATTTTTAAATTTAATTAGGTCCCATTTGTTTATTTTTGCCTTTATGCCAAAGATTTCTGTGCCTGTATTCTCTTCTAGGACTTTTATGGCTTCATTGAGTCTTAAATTTAGGCCTTCAATCCATTTTGAGTTTATTTTTGTGTGTAGTGTGAGGAAATCTTTTAGTCTCATTCTTTTACAGGTAGTTGCCCAGTTCTCCCAGCAGCACTTATTAAAGAGACTGATTTTCCCCATTGTGTATTCTTGCCACCTTTGTCAAAGGTTAATTGCCCTTAAGTGTGTGGGTTTATTTCCAGGCTCTCTTTTCTACTTAATTGATCTATGTTTCTGTGTTTGTGCCCCCATCATGCTGTTTTGGGGGTAGTATGGCTATTTTAAAAATATTAATTATTCCAGTTCAAGAGCAAAGATTTCTCCCAGCTGCCTAAGGATATGGAAGCCTGGTGGCAATCATTGACTTAATAATGAGAAAAGGCCTATGCTAATACTCCAAACTCTCTGTGCTGTTTATGGTTGAGAGGTTGTCACACAAGCTAGTCTGTCAGCAGAGAGGTTTGACCTGAGACACCCTTGTCCCACCCAGGGCAGGGAATTAGCAGCAATTACTGACACAACAAATGAAAAACCTTCACCAATATAATTCCTAACCAACCCACTATGCTAATAATTTATAACTTCCCACAAGAATTTGCCTTTAGTAAGTCCAAAACATCTCATGCCTCTCACAGTTGGGGGTTGTAAACAATCATATGTGGCTGGAGGAACCTATACAGGCAGGCTAGATAACTTTCAGAGTTCATAAGCTGAAACATTCTTGTCACGCCCGGGAATTTTTATTGCCTTGGAGCTGCACGTTTACTCCTTCTACGAGAGAAACGGTTATGGAGGAGAGTCCCGGTAAAGTACTCTGGTTTTGGGGTAGATGCTCGGGAACAGGGGTTTCCTGAGGCTTGATCACGCCTTTGCATATGCCAAGCTTCCTTCCTCATGACCTTTGCCATGGGCGGAGTCCCTCACATTGGCTCCCAGCAGATTTCCTTCCATGTCTTTGTATCATTTTCAAATTTCCTTCATCAATGTTTCATAGTTTTCAATATATAGGTATTTCACCTCCTTGGTTAAGTTTGTTCCTAGGCATTTTTTTTCTTTTTGATGTGACTGTAAATGAAATCGTTTCCTTAATTTTTATTTCTGATTCTGTATCACTAGTGAGTAGAAAAGTAACAGGCTTCTGTATATTAATCTTGTGTCCTGCAACTTTAATGAATTCAGTTGTTAGTTCTAGTGGTATTTTACTGGAGACTTTAGAGCTTTCTTTATAGAGAATCATGTCTTCTAGAAATAGTTTTACTTCTTCCTTCCAATCTATACGACTTTTATTTCTTTTTCTTTCTTGAGCGCTATGCTTAGGACTTCCAATACTGTGTTAAATAGAAGTGCCAAGAGTGGGCATCCTTGTCTTTTCCTAATTTTGGAGGAAAAGCATTTAGCTTTTCAACAGAGAGTATAAAGTTAGCCATGGATCTGTCATAAATCGCCTTTATCATGTGGAGATGTGTTCTCTCTATACCGAGAGGGCTGATGAAAGTTGTTTTCCTTTTTTATCATGAATGGGTGTTGAATTTTGTTGACTGCTTTATCATGGGTTTTGTTGTTTTTCAGGTAGTACTAGCATCTCTGTCACATTCTTATTATTTCTTATTATTTCTTGATTGTCTTATTTAGTTTGAGCTTGCTGCCTAGGTGCTCCCCTGGTGGCTCAGAGGTTAAAGCGTCTGCCTCCACTGTGGGAGACCTGGGTTCGATCCCTGGGTGCTATCTAGTTAGGTTCAGTTTGAGGCTTTTCATGTAACTAGATTTTTTCTATCAGAATTTGGACTCTTTTGTACTATGTTTTGAGACACTGGATCTCATTTAACCCTTATGTTTTAGCTGGCTTTCCCTGAAAGTGTTCCCCAGGGAGGGAATCATTGCTAATTTTTGCCAGTTGTGGCTGGAAGTCCAGTTTCTCCACTCTTACTGTGACTGCTGAGTAGGGGTAGGAGCCCTGACTCCCACTAGGGAGGGCTCCCATGTTAAATCTCTGGGTGGGAGGGGTCAAATGTTTCATACTATTGCCCACATAGCTTACACTGACATCGTGGGTGGGGAGCTTACTACTGCTGGCTGATGGTCAAAATCTTGAGTGTTCATTAAGCCTCCTCTGACAACACCCTAATGAAGTGGGTAAGGAAAATTCTCACCACTGACCAATCAGCATAAAAATTCAGGCTCCCCATGCGTTCTCCATTGGCACTGCACAGGAGCAGAGACTCATTACCAGCCGGTGGGAAAGAAAGCCGTGGCTCCCTACTTGGCCTTTTCTGGTAACTACCTGATCGGGGAAGTTGAAGGACTATGTTACAGCCTAACAGGGTGGACATCTGGGCTTCTCAGTCAGTCTTCGTTGATGTGGGTATTGAAGGGAAAAAACAAAAACATTTTTGTGGTGTTTGGTTAGAGCAGAATGATTTGCACCCAAGATATTTATTAAGGCTGCCTCTTCCCTGGTCATTCGATTAGAGAGAGCAAGCTTTGGGGAAACATTTTCACCTTCACTCAGTAGCATTTCTAGGATGTCAGATATTTCAGCTCTAAGTGTGGGGAATATAACTCACCGTCATGCCCTTTCTTGGCTCCTCAAGACTTTAGATGTTCTTCTGCCTTTTCGTCTCCACCTTTCAGAGTTTTTTTTTTTTAATTTATTTTTAATTGGAGGATACTTGCTTACAGTATAGTGTTGGTTTCTCCCATTCAGCAGCAAGAATCAGCACTGAGTACCTAAGTACACACGTCTACGGTGTTGGTTTCTCCCATACAGCAGCAAGAATCAGCCCTAAGTACCTAAGTACACACGTCTACGGTGTTGGTTTCTCCCATTCAGCAGCAAGAATCAGTCCTGAGTACACACGTCTACGGTGTTGGGTTCTCCCATTCAGCAGCAAGAATCAGCCCTGAGTACACACGTCTACGGTGTTGCTTTCTCCCATTCAGCAGCAAGAATCAGCCCTGAGTACACACGTCTACGGTGTTGGGTTCTCCCATTCAGCAGCAAGAATCAGCCCTGAGTACACACGTCTACGGTGTTGGTTTCTCCCATTCAGCAGCAAGAATCAGCCCTGAGTACACACGTCTATGGTGTTGGTTCTCCCATTCAGCAGCAAGAATCAGCCCTGAGTACACACGTCTACGGTGTTGGTTTCTCCCATTCAGCAGCAAGAATCAGCCCTGAGTACACACGTCTACGGTGTTGGTTCTCCCATTCAGCAGCAAGAATCAGCCCTGAGTACACACGTCTACGGTGTTGGTTTCTCCCATTCAGCAGCAAGAATCAGCCCTGAGTACAGAACACGTCTACGGTGTTGGTTCTCCCATTCAGCAGCAAGAATCAGCCCTGAGTACCTAAGTACACACGTCTATGGTGTTGGGTTCTCCCATTCAGCAGCAAGAATCAGCCCTGAGTACACACGTCTACGGTGTTGCTTTCTCCCATTCAGCAGCAAGAATCAGCCCTGAGTACCTAAGTACACACGTCTACGGTGTTGGTTCTCCCATTCAGCAGCAAGAATCAGCCCTGAGTACACACGTCTACGGTGTTGGTTCTCCCATTCAGCAGCAAGAATCAGCCCTGAGTACACACGTCTACGGTGTTGGTTCTCCCATTCAGCAGCAAGAATCAGCCCTGAGTACACACGTCTACCCCACCTTCTACTTCTCCCTCTGGCTCCACAAGTCTGCTTTACATGCAATGTCCAGGGTTTTCATTTGTGATCTTAGCAGGAAAAATTAGAAATCATGTCTACTGCAACTTTTCAGAGATGAACCTTCCCTTTCTTTTTCTAAAATAGTAATAAAGTAAACTTGTGCCAGTAGTCGTGACAGCCCCAGTTCAGTGTGTTTCTCTAGTGTTCCTCCGTTCAGCTCCATGGTGCAATAAATCTCTTATTGCCTCTAACCTTCATTTTACATTTTTCACAAAAATTCAATTGCTCTCCCATCTAAAAGGACTGGCATCTTCTACCCCAACTATGTTCTAACCATACGTAAAACCTGCTGTTATTTTGCCGAATATGATCACCAATTTCTCAACCTGGATTACTCTCATTTAGTATTTGTTTGCTTGTTTCTGTTTACTTGTCTGATGCCTTTCTGTTGCATCTTGTCTTCCATCACTGCTTTTATATTTGAGCCAAATCTTGCCTGGTAAAACAAACTCTAATGTTATGTGTGACAGAATCTCAATTCCTTACCAACTGTTGCTGATTTTAAGAAATGCATAGATCCACACCATCTCAAAGGATGACGCTTCCCAGAAAGGAAGACAAAAAGGTTATCCTCTGGTATTAAACACTGAACTGGATTTATGGGACTCGACTAATTTTTATACTTTCTGACCTCAGAGACTTAGCCCTTTCTTCTTGACTTCTGGGCCTTTAAATTTTGACTTGCTTTTGACCAAACAGGGTCACTCACTGAGTTAATTCAGCTTTTAGTAAACATTGATATGTATACAACCTAGTCTGTGTTACGTTCTTTCCAAAACACTTTTTCCCACAACTTATCTATCCTCCGCCAAGCACTGAAATGGCTTTGTTTTGATTATTAAATCACAGCTTTGGAAATCCTATATTCTGCTAATCCTTCTTTAAACTAGTTGTTTTATGAGGTATAGTGAGTGTACTTAGAAAAGTTAAAAACATTTTTACTGAAATACAGGGAATTATTATCATTAGGAGTTATTGTCATTTACTACCCAACTATGTTTATGGAATTCAGATCTAGAAAAAGGCCAATGGTTCTCATGGAAGATGATATACATTTAGCCCTTTGGGGAAGAGATGGGGATAAGATGCATATTTATCCAGTAGTCTCATTTATTAGCATAGTGTTCATGTAATACATATGTATATATTTATATATAACTGCACATTTTCTCTATAGAATGATATAGCTGGTACTATTTTATGATAACAAATATTTGCATTAAGTAAATCTATATTCTCATGGTTTTGGGAAAAACTAGAAAAGACAGCCATAAAAGCAAGAAAAAGTGAAATATTTTTGTACGCTGCCTAGATTATGATAAGCGATGGTATGTGAGGTACTACTCTATTCCAAATATAATCTGTACGTTTCTCATGTTTGACGAGAATTCTCTTTTTACACTAGTACTGAAGGGTGCCACAAAGCAGAATACAACTGAAATAACCTGTGTCTTCATTTTTTTTCCTATTTTGTTTCCCTTCTACTAGGAAGGAGGAAGAGCAGGAGAGAAGATATAGTAGAGAGTCATTGTTTTTTTCCTGCTCCACATTTCTGTTGGAAATCTCCCTACTTTATTATTAAGATTTTGTACCCAGGACGGCCACTCAGCCCAATTATGGCCAATCTGCACACTCAAGCTACTGCTGTCCGTTCTAACTACTCTAACCAGAGTGACTGACCGTGTGACCGTCTTGTGACCCAAATCAGCAAATAAGCTTCAGATTTTTCATTGAAAATCATGAGAAAGTGATAAATAAGCATATGAAAAAGAAGAATCACAGACTAGTGACTACGAGCATAGACCCCAAACCAGACTGCCCACCTCCAAAGTTTCTATCCTCATGGGCAAATTTCTTATCCTCTGTGTTCAGATTCCAAGCTACAAAATGCGGGTAACAATACTGCCTACCTCATAGATATTAAATGAGTTCCTGTGCCCAAAGTGCTTAGAATAGGTGTTTGTTGATTATTTTTACTGACATTTTGCTAGGCTGGTAGGACATAAATATGCTAACAGCCATTTTGCCATAAACACCCATTAGC
Organism: Nanger dama; assembly: GCA_917880005.1. Classification (NCBI taxonomy): domain Eukaryota; kingdom Metazoa; phylum Chordata; class Mammalia; order Artiodactyla; family Bovidae; genus Nanger; species Nanger dama. Next base: position 4,657,996 of record CAKJTW010000003.1, on the reverse strand, counting down.
GAATAAACCCAGCAGACATTGCGTACCATCAGGAGAGTTAACAGTCAGCATCATTTGATCGTTTGAACCCCGCTCCACTTGATTTATGAAGTGTGCAGCTTCTCTCTTACCTAAACCAGTGTGCCCTGTGTCTGTCCACCGCAAGGGAAGGAGCCCTGAGGAACACAGGAGGAGAAGGAAATAAGCTTGTCCGAGCAGTCTGTTTAAGGTAAAGAGGAAAGGCAAAATAAGATTCTCCTCAAGAAGAGTTCCATGCTATAATATATTTGGGCAGCTCATTCAGAAAGTTCTTATAAAGTGCTTATTATGTGTCATGCAGAGAGTAAGCACTTAAGATGCCAAAGAAAGAGTTCTCACATTAGAGGAGGTTACTGCCCATCGGGGAGATGAGTGTATGAGCCAGCTCAGGCTGTCATGCAGAATCTTACAGACTGGAATGGCTTAAATAAGAGAAATATATCTTCTCATCGTTCTAGAAACTGAAAACCCAAGCTCAAGATGCCAGAATATTCAGTTTACTTTTTATCATTGTTTTGAGATATAATTGAAGCATAACACTTTACATAGTAAACACTATGTAACTTTCAGGCATAGACAACATAACGATTCAATATATGTGCAAAATCATCATCGTATTTTGCAATACACATTACAAAATAATCTCTGCAATAAGTCTGGCTAACATCTATTGGCAAACACAGTGACATTGTTTTTCTCCCTTGTGATGAGAACATCTAAAATCTACTGTTAGCAACTTTCAAATATACAGTTCAGTATTATTAACTGTAGTCAGGATGTTGTGCATTATATCTGCATATTAAATTTTTGGTGAAGATCCTATTCCTGGCTTGCAGATGGCTTATTTTCCGTTGTCCTCACATGAGTCACACACAGAGAACTGATATGTGTGCCTCATCTTATAAGGACATTGCTCTTATCAATTTAGAACACCACCTTTATGGCCTAATTCCATCCTAATTACCTCGCTAAAGGCCCAAATCTCCAAATTTGGTCACATTGGTGATTAAGCCTTCAACATACAAATTTTGGGGGTGAGGGCCCATAAATCAGTTCATTACAGTAAGTTACATTTGAGTTCAGAGAAATACCTGGTTGAATAATGAATCACTGTGTTTTCTAAAATGGTCTGTTTATTCAGTGAAATAGAATTCTTGATGACAAATGCACTTAGAAGCAGCTTCTCATAAGCAAATGACTAATACAAAAATATACATTGTGAAGATAACTCTTACTGAAAATAATTATTCCATTCTAAAAGGCATTTTGCTGGGAAAAAAATGTTTAGTTTGAAAGAGACATTGAAAAGTATATATATATACATATATCACATTTATAAAATGAACTATGGATACTGACATACAGTGATTAAGTTATAATCTATCAGAGCATGCCTGAGCCTAGCTTGTGTTTGCTAACTTTACCAAGTCATCCTGCTGACTTGTCAATGAATGCAATAAAAAACAGGAAAATCAACCAAAACAGAAACTTGACCTGCTACAAACTTAATATAAATAAACAAAAGACCTATTCATTGATCTAACAACAGACTAAGTTGACAAATGATTGAATCAGTTGATTGATTTAAGCCTTAGTAATTCCAAACACTGAGGAAAGTAACACTTTCAAGGTCAAGCTGGTGATAGAAACACGTGGGTTGCAGATGAAAACTGCTGCTAGGCGAGTTTTGCCAAATCCTAACAAAGAACAAGTAACTCTCTAGACACTTTTTATGTAACATTAATTTGATTTTCACTACAAATTTAAGTGGTGGGTATTATTGCCTCTACTTTGTAGATGAGGAAACTAGGCGAGACTTTCCCTCTCGGGACTTAGAGTAGATCAGTGGCATCTCAGCCAGAACACATGAGACTGAATCCTACACCTTGCTCTTTCCATTTCAACATGCACTGCGCTAGAGAGGAACAAATATGAACTATTCTCGTGTCGCTGACATGTGCGACTAAGATGGGGGTGCAGAGCTGTGACAGATCAAAGAACCTCATGATACTGTGCTCAGTACCCACTGATTCGGCTTCAGTTTTCACATAGTGAAATGCACGGTCTTTTATTTAATGGTTTATTTTCACAATTTTTAAAATGCTATCATGTGTTGATTTTAAAAAGCAAAACAGATCTTAAAAGCCTCACTATACGGAAACAAACAACAACTCTCCACTCCGCAGTCCCACTCTCCAAAGGCAACAGTTCTCTGCAACTTTAGCTCTGGCCTTTGCTGACTAACACATTTCTGAATAATGTGTTTATGCTGCTGTTTCTTGATTCGATTATTTAGACATTCACTCTCGGCTCCCTGTGCCACTGTATGAGGATGGTAGCCCCTGCACACCTCCTACCACTCCCACTTCCTCTGCATATAATTAAAAATCTCTGTTCAATCTGATGACTGTAATTATGTCTCATTCTTAAGGCAGGTAGTGAGGAATAAATATATTTTCCTTTCTTGTGCAATTCTGGTGTTTTGCTTTGCTTCATGCTAACTTCTGTATTAACTCTCAAAGTCAGCAGGATACTGGCTTTCCTGCATTTTGCTGGGGAGTATCCTCCTGGGGGTCTCCACCCACCTGCTGCAGTCAATATCATGTATGTTAGTCTCTCAGTCATGTCTGACTCTTTGCGACCCCATGACTGTAGCCCACCAGGCTGCTCTGTGCATGGAATTCTCCAGGCAAGAAAATTGGAGTGGGCTGCCATTCTCTTCTCCAGGGGACCCTCTCTATGCTGGGATTGAACCCGGGTTTCCCACACTGTGGGCAGATTTTTTTTTTTCACCATCTGAGCCACCAGGGAAGCCCTTCAGTCAACATTAATGGGTTTCTAACATGCTGTGCTGGAACTTCTCTGCCTTTTCCCTGGATCAGAGGCTATTTTTCCTAGGTCCCAGATGATCTTCATGTTGCAGAAGCACATCTCTCAGTAGCTTCTTGGGGGAGGGGGAAAGGGTATGAATGCAAGAGATACATTATTTGAGACCAAGTTTCCTAAATGGCTCAGCGGTAAAGAAGCTACCTGCAATGCAGAAGACACAGGAATCGCGGGTTCTATCCCCTGGTTTGGGAAGGTCCCCTGGAGGAGGAAATAGCAACCTACTCCAGTATTCTTGCCTGGAAAATTCCATGGACAGAGAAGTGTGGTGGGCTATAGTCCACATGTCCCGAAGAGCTGGACATGACAAAATAAGCTCACACACACACCGAGTCAGAAAAGCACCTCGACTGCTCCCTCACGGTGGTGATTTACTGGTCTGTATGAAATGGGCAGGGGCCCTACAGTCGCTCCTCCACACACACACACACACACACACACACACACACACACACACACATCCTCTGCCTGCCTTTGTCTGTGGAAATGGGCAAATAATAAGTTCAATCAGAGAAGTGAGAAAATGTGAAAGCAAAGGAAAACACTCCAAGAAGACTAAATAATGATAACAAATAATAAAAGTTTAGCATAGTCAAGGACCTTTAGTTTATCTTCATGGGCTAGGGACAGTATTCTGAGCCATATCCTCTGAGCCCTGTTATAGATGCCGGAACCCCCACCAGGCAGAAGAAGTTAACTACGTGATGGCCAGAGTCACCCTGATGTCAGCTCAGTTCAGAGGCTCAGTCGTGTTTGACTCTTTGTGTCCCCATGAATCGCAGCACGCCAGGCCTCCCTGTCCATCACCAACTCCTGGAGTTCACTCAGACTCACTTTCATTGAGTCCGTGATGCCATCCAGCCATCTCATCCTCTGTCGTCCCCTTTTCCTCCTGCACCCAATCCCTCCCAGCATCAGACTCTTTTCCAATGAGTCAAATCTTCGCATGAGGTGGCCAAAGTGCTGGAGTTTCAGCTTTAGCATCATTCCTTCCAAAGAACACCCAGGACTAATCTCCTTTAGAATGGACTGGTTGGATCTCCTTGCAGTCCTAGGGACTCCAGAGTCTTCTCCAACACCACAGTTCAAAGGAATCAATTCTTTGGTACTCAGCTTTCTTCACAGTCCAACTTTCACATCCATACATGACCACAGGAAAAACCATAGCCTTCACTAGACAGATCTTTGTTGGCAAAGTAATGTTTCTACTTTTGAATATGCTGTGTAGGTTGGTCATAACTTTTCTTCCAAGGAGTAAGCGTCTTTTAATTTCATGGCTGCAATCATTATCTGCAGTGATTTTGGAGCCCCCAAAATAAAGTCTGACATTGTTTCCACTGTTTCCCCATCTATTTCCCATGAAGTGATCGGGCCAGATTCCATGATCTTCGTTTTCTGAATGTTGAGCTTTAAGCCAACTTTTTCACTCTCCTCTTTCACTTTTATCAAGAGGTTTTTTAGTTCCTCTTCACTTTCTGCCATAAGGGTGGTGTCATCTGCATATCTGAGGTGATTGATATTTCTCCCAACAATCTTGATTCCAGCTTGTGCTTCTTCCAACCCAGCGTTTCTCATGATGTACTCTGCATATAAGTTAAATCAGCAGGGGGACAATATACAGCCTTGACATACTCCTTTTCCTATTTGGAACCAGTCTGCTGTCCCGTGTCTAGTTCTAACTGTTGCTTCCTGACCTGCATACAGATTTCTCAAGAGGCAGGTCAGGTGGTCTGGTATTCCCATCTCTTTCAGAATTGTCCACAGTTTATTGTGATCCACACAATCAAAGGCTTTGGCATAGTCAGTAAAGCAGAAATAGATGTTTTTCTGGAACTCTCTTTCTTTTTGATGATTCAAAAGATGTTGGCAATTTGATCTCTGGTTCCTCTGCTTTTTCTAAAACCAGTTTGAACATCTGGAAGTGCACAGTTCACGTATTGCTGAAGCCTGGCTTGGAGAATTTTGAGTGTTACTTTACTAGCGTGTGAGATGAGTGAAAGTGTCATAAGCTGCCACAATTCCAAGGTTTTACCTCAAGGAAATGGGGACAAACAGTCCCTGGAACTAAAGATTAACTGTACTTAAATCAATCATGATGATACTGATCAGATCACTGATGACCAATTTCAAGAAGATGGTCAGAGCTGACTGTGCTGTTTCTACAGGTAGCTCTCTCCCTCCAACTATGAAAGTCCTTGCCCACTGGTTGTGTCAGGTACTTAGCCTTTGCGCAGAAATTCCCCCCTTCCCTGCCCACCCTGGGTTGCCCATGATTAAAATAAAGCAAACTTTCCTTTCTACCAATCTTGCCTCCTCATTGGTTTTTGAGCAGATGGATCCCCACTTTCTGGTTGCATGTACATTTCTAGATTGATATCGTTTCCCTTCATAATTTTGGAAGCCACGGTCCACTGGATTCTTTCTTTCAGTGTCTTATTTGAGAAGTTTTCTGTCTTTGATTCCAGTCCCTAATAGGATATTTGGCATTTTCATGAAATTCCAGAATAATTTATTATTTTTACCTTTGGTCTTTTAAAGTTATATGGCTATGTCCTTATAGTTATTGTGTGTGTGTGTGTGTGTGTGTGTGTGTGTGTGCATGCGCACCTTATGATGAGTACCTGATGGATCCTTTTAATTGAAAAATACATGTCCTTCTATTTGTGTTTCCCTGGTGGCTCAGGTGGTAAAAAATCTGCAGGAGACTTGGGTTCAAACTCTGGGTTGGGAAGATCTAGAGAAAGAAATGGCAACCCACTCCAGTATTCTTGCCTGGAGAACTCTATGGACAGAGCCTGGAGGGCCACAGTCCATGGGGACCCAAAGAGCTTGGGGAAATTTCTTTTCTATAATATTATAGCATTTCCTTGCCTCTCTTGCTATTCTTCTCTATTCCTGAAACTCTATCGGTTGGATCAGTCCTCTATTTTATCTTATCATTTTTTACTTACATCATCTGTCTTTGGTCTCAGGAAAGCCTGCCTTTCTATTTGCCAAATTTTTATTTTTCAAAGGTCATCATGTTTTAAATTTAAAAGAACTATTTCTTATTTTTCAATTTTATTAGCTTCTCAGTCTTATAAATGAAATACGTCTTTTTATCTTTCAGACAGTATCAATGACAGTATACTGAAATTTCCTTCTGTTCTCTTCATCATCTCTGAGATACCATTCTGTCTCTTTGTACTTAACTCTTAATTCTTACTGGAGCCTTTCTTCAAACACCCTGATAATTTTTGTGTGAATTTGCCTCAGAGGGTAAAACAAAAATAATAATTTGGCTAACACTTTTGACTGTGGGATAGTCAGGTGTTTAGCTGGATTTTCTTTAGAAAATGCAAAATACTACATCATAGCTTATAATGACGCTTCGCTGAGTGTCAAAGACTTGATGGTTTTGAATTGTGTGGAGAAGACTCTTTAGAGTCCCTTGGACTGCAAGGAGATCCAACCAGTCAGTCCTAAAGGAAATCAGTTCTGAACATTTATTGGAAGAACTGATGGGGAAGCGCCAATACTTTGGCCACCTGATGCAAAGAACTGACTCCATGGAAAAGACCCTGATGCTGGGAAAGATTGAAGGCAGGAGAAGAGGGGACAATAGAGGATGAGATGGTTGGATGGCATCACTGACTCAACGGACTTGAGTTGGAGTAGACTCTGGGAGTTGGTCATGGACAGGGAGGCCTGGCGTGCTGAAGTCCATGGGGGTCGCAAAGAGTCGAATGTGACTGAGCAACTGAACTGAACTGAATTTAACATTATAACTTTGTCTGGAACTGCTCAGTCTTTGTGAAGAAAAACCTTCCACCCTTTTGCACAGGGTGAAGGTGAAAGTGATGTCTCTGTTGTCTTCGACTCTTTGGGACCCCATGGACTGTAGCCTATCAGGCTCCTCAGTCCATGGAATTTTCCAGGCAAGAGTACTGGAGTGGGTTACCATTTCCTTCTCCACAGGGTAGCAACCTTCTTGCACAGGATAACAACCTTCTATATTCAGTTGGGCAGCTCAGCTTCTTCACGTGCAGTGGTTCTGAGTTGAGAGAGTCTGAACTGATCTAGTATCTGGAGTGGGAGCTTAATTGCCTAACTAAATGGGTGGGGCTGGGGATAGAAGGGCCTTATTGTTCTTTGTCTCAACTTTATATTATCCTGTTTTGGTCTTCTGTATCAGCCTACCTTTCTTAGTGTCTGGTGCTTCTGTTTCTGAGAGTTGAAGTTCATCATCCTCTCTCTATGAGCACATCAACCATCAGTTCAGTTCAGTCGCTCAGTCGTGTCCGACTCTTTGCGACCCCATGAATCGTAGCACGCCAGGCCTCCCTGTCCATCACCATCTCCCAGAGTTCACTCAGACTCACGTCCATTGAGTCAGTGATGCCATCCAGCCATCTCATCCTCGGTCGTCCCCTTCTCCTCCTGCCCCCAATCCCCCCCACCATCAGAGTCTTTTCCAATGAGTCACTCTTTACATGAGGTGGCCAAAGTACTGGAGTTTCAGCTTGAAATTCCAGGGCTGATCTCCTTTAGAATGGACTGGTTGGATCTCCTTGCAGTTCAAGGGACTCTCAAGAGTCTTCTCCAACACCACACTTCAAAAGCATCAATTCTTCGGCACTCAGCCTTCTTCACAGTCCAACTCTCACATCCATACATGACCACAGGGAAAACCATAGCCTTGACTAGACAGACCTTTGTTGGCAAAGTAATGTCTCTGCTTTTCAACATGCTGTCTAGGTTGGTCATAACTTTCCTTCCAAGGAGTAAGCGTCTTTTAATTTCATGGCTGCAAACACCATCTGCAGTGATTTTGGAGCCCCTCAAAATAAAGTCTCACACTGTTTCCCCATCTATTTCCCATGAAGCGACGGGACCAGATGCCATGATCTTCGTTTTCTGAATGTTGAGCTTTAAGCCAACATTTTCGCTTTCCTCTTTCAGTTTCATCAAGAGGCTTTTTAGTTCCTCTTCACTTTCTGCCATAAGGGTGGTGTCATCTGCGTATCTGAGGTGATTGATATTTCTCCGGCAATCTTGATTCCAGCTTGTGTTTCTTCCAGCCCAGCGTTTCTCATGATGTACTCTGCATAGAAGTTAAATAAGCAGGGTGACAATACACAGCCTTGATGTACTCCTTTTCCCATTTGGAACCAGTCTGTTGTTCCATGTGCAGTTCTAACTGTTGCTTCCTGACCTGCATACAGATATCTTAAGAGGCAGGTCAGGTGGTCTGGTATTCCCATCTCTTTCAGAATTGTCCACAGTTTATTGTGATCCACACAGTCAAAGGCTTTGGCATAGTCAATAAAGCAGAAATAGATGCTTTTCTTGCTTTTTCCATAGCTATCAACAGTTTGACCACTGGATTCAAGACTCCTCCTGTAATAATATCCATATTCTTATACTATGATACGGGGAATAGACATTTCCTAGTTTCATCAATGATAATACTTTGGTGCCTGTCTCTTGGACTCTAATTACTTTGGAGATTACTTTCAAGACACAAATGCTTTGAGGTCTTAGAAGGTATTTTTTTAACCCCTTCTTTCTCAAAACCAAAATTGTCACATTACCAAGGGCAATAAGATATAGCTACTGAACAAACTTTACCTGAAGCAGGATGTCAGACAGTCAGCCATTTTAGCAGGCTGAGTAACTGTGGGTTGAATGTTTGAAGCCAAGGGTTATTTATTGTATTTATCAAGGAGCATTATTGTGGGTTTCAGAGAGATGTAATAACTTTGAGGAGTAATGTTTTCTCTGAAAAAACTTGCCATTCTATTTAGATGAAGTTAGATTTTCTCTTGTTGTATAACACACAACTGTAAACTTAAGTGAAAAGTTTAGTACAGAATGTCTCTATTCTTTGTCCAGAATAGTGCAAAATTAAGGAGTTCCCCAAGCTGAATTCTTACCTAGAGTCTTTGGACACTAATGCACTTCCAAGCTCATTCATGCTTTGCTAGAGTTCAGTTCGGGTTTTTCCCCTGAGATCTTCATTCCCTTTCTGGCTATTGCTTTCAGCTCCAGCTTGACAGGTGGTCCCCTCTATCTTCAAGATAGAAAAAAATGCATAAAATCCCTCTCTCATATTTTTAATCTCTGGACTTTTTTTCACATCAGTTCAGTTCATATAAATAGCCAGAAAAGGCTCACTACTTTTCATAGGCTCATCTGATTAAGCCAGGTCCACCCAGATAATCTCTTTATGTTATGATCAGTTCAGTTCAGTTACTCAGTTATGTCCAACTCTTTGCAACCCTGTGGAGTGCAGTAGGCCAGGCCTCCCCTTTTCATCATCAACTCCCAGAGTTTACTCAAACTCATGTGCATTAAGCAGGTGATAACATCCAACCATCTCATCCTCTGTTGTCCCCTTCTCCTCCTGCCTTCAATTTTTCCCAGCATCAGGGTCTTTTCCAATGAGTCAGTTCTTCACATCAGATGGCAAAAGTATTGCAGTTTCAGTTTCAACATCAGTCCTTCTAATGAACACTCAGGACTGATTTCCCTTAGGATGGACTGGTTGGATCTCCTTGCAGTCCAAGGGACTCTCAAGAGTCTTTTCCAACACCGCAGTTTAAAAGCATCCATTTTTCAGTGCTCATCTTTCTTTAACTCCAACTCCCACATCCATACATGACCACTGGAAAAACCATAGCCTTGACTAGATGGACCTTTGCTGGCAAAGTAATGTCTCTGTTTTTTAATATGCTGTCTAGGTTGGTCATAGGTTTTCTTCCAAGGAGCAAGCATCTTTTAATTTCATGGCTGCAGTCACCATCTGCAGTGATTTTGGAGCCCCCCAAAATAAAGTCAGCCACTGTTTCCACTCTTTCTTCATCTATTTGCTATGAAGTGATGGGACCAGATGCCATGATTGTAGTTTTCTGAATGTTGAGTTTTAAGTTAATTTTTCATTCTCCTCTTTCACTTTTAAGAGGCTCTTTAGTTCTTCTTTACTTTCTGCCATAAGGGTGGTGTCACCTGCATATCTGAAGTTATTGATTTTTCTCCTGGCAATCTTGATTCCAGCTTGTGCTTCATTACAGCCCAGCATTTCTCATCATGTACTCTGTATACAAATTAAATAAGTCAAGTGACAATATATAGCCTTGATGTACTCCTTTTCCTATTTGGAACCCGTCTGTTGTTCCATGTCCAGTTCTAACCGTTGTTTCCTGACCTGCATACAGATTTCTCAGGAGGCAGGTCAGGTGGTCTGGTATTCCCATCTCTTTCAGAATTTTCCAGAGTATTTTGTGTTCCACACAGTCAAAGGCTTTGGCATAGTCAATAAGGTAGAAGTGATGTTTTTCTGGGTCTTTTGCTTTTTGATGATTCAAAGGATGTTGGAAGTTTGATCTTTGGTTCTTCTGCCTTTTCTAAAACCAGCTTGAACATCTGGAACATAGATGTTAAGATCAACTGTGTGTGCCAAATAACATAGTCTATCATGTGAGTTAAAGCCACCATATGTAGAGTCCCTGGATTCTACATGTCTTTTCCATGAGAGTGTGGGAAATCTTAGGGAACATTTTAGGATTCTGCTTATCACGACTAATAACACAAAATCTTTTTTTTTCATCTTTTATTAAACATATGTTTAAAGCTATATTATACTTATAGAAAAAGTCCCCCCCAAATTCCATATCCCATATGTCCTTCATCCACCTTCCTCAAATGTTACCATCTTACATAACTAGAGTAAACATTCAGAACCAGGAAACTGATCTTGGTAAAAGAGCTGAGTTATCTCTTTGATCCACAAATATTTGGTATTATCAACTCCATGCACCACCCTTCCTTCAAAAATCCTTACTCTTCTTTCACGTATTAGCACAAAATTTCCCTTCTGGTATGGTGTATGGGCTCAGTTTCCATCCTCTGAATACTCCATGCCCTTTGTGAATATCTGTATATAATACAAAATTTATCTGTATTATAGCACTTACACAAATTATTAGAGAACATTGTATCTATTTTATTGATCTACAATGTATGTTTATTCATCATATATTTATTAAGGTTCAATATGCCAGATATGGAGAAGGCAATGGGACCCCACTCCAGTACTCTTGTCTGGAAAATCCCATGGGTGGAGGAGCCTGGTAAGCTGCAGTCCATGGGATCGCTAAGACACAACTGAGCGACTTCACTTTCTCTTTTCACTTCATGCACTGGAAAAGGAAATGGCAACCTACTCCAGTGTTCTTGCCTGGAGAATCCCAGGGATGGGGGAGCCTGGTGGGCTGCCATCTCTGGGGTCGCACAGAGTTGGACACGACTGAAGCGACTTAGCAGCATGCCAGATATGGAACTACTAAAAGTAGAAACATAGTTATTCACCTTCTGCCCACCCACCCCACTCTCTTGAGTAAATCCCAGACTATAATGTGCCACTTGTTACTATTTAATAGAATAAATAAGGTATAAGTTGAGAGTATTTACAAACACTATGATTAAAAGTCATTTAAAATAATATCATTATATACTAACATATATGGTATATATATTTAAAAACATATTTGAAGTTCATTTATTTTTTGCTTCAGTTTACCACAGTAGTGTACAAATTTTGTCTGACATAGGAAATAAATGGCAAACTATATAGTCACATGACTTTTATTCCATGAATATTTTCTTAGACCCTCTTGTAAGAGTAATGGAGCCTTTTCCTTTTTACTTTCAGATGCTAGAATGAGTTTTTGATAGTAATGCTCTGAAATTCATTGACTAGGGTCTTAAAATCCAGGGTTTGGCAGGTACCTCTGGAAAGCAAGAACAAATGCACAACTGCAGCTGGTACTTGCATAACATTCCACTCTTTCATGCGCAGATAAAATGTTGGAATGATGCTGGTCTCTGCCAAGGACAAGGATGCCCATCAGAGCTCCCCCATAAAAGCAGAAGTCCTTATCAGGAAAGACCTCAGCGGAGACGAACACAGAACATATGGAGAACATCACAGAGCCAGCAGGAGAAATGAATGACCCCGTCATAAAGTATGTTTTCACATGCTCTTAAAACTGTTGTCACACTTCATTGCATAGGCAACTGGAAGTGCGTGATGATGGAAGGTGAGGTCAGCTTCCTAAGCCAGCCTGAGTTATGAGTGGGCAGCTCATTCCTGTAAAGACCCCTGGAGCTTAGGGTGCTCCCTGTATTCACTTTGGTCACTTTTGTTAAAAGGAAATAAGTATTGGCCCTTTCACACCAAGAATGGGAAATAAAGGTGAAAAATGGTCCTTCCTGGTAGGCACTGCTACCTGGGGTTCCATCTGGACGAGAAAAACAGAAAAATGAGTAAATCCCCTTTAGGACAATCAGTTGCTTATGAAGTGTCTGGATTATAGAAGATGCCTTATAGCTTTTGTGAAAGAGAGAATGGATTGACATTTCTAAAAACTAATGTCTTCAAGCATGTATTACATTACCTTTCTGTGCAAAAGTAATCTGCAGACATTTGCTTGGACCTGCATTTTGGACCACCAGTCCATTCAGGAAAAAGTGCAACTTTTTCTTCTCAGCGATTATTTAGTGGCCTAGTCAAACATCAGAAAAGCATATTTTTCATTACCTTATAATGCCTGGTTGTAGACTTCACTTTTTTTAAGGAAATTAGATTAAAAGAAGGATGGTGCCTTAGTCATTTTTTTTGTTTGTTTGTTTTTGTACCACATAATAGTTGTTCAGCAATAGTTATAGTTTTAAATATTTTTGATGTGGATTTTTTAAGTCTTTATTGAATTTGTTTCAACATTGCTTCTGTTTTATGCGTTGGCTTCTTTTGGCTGCAAGCATGTGGGAACTTAGCTTCCTGACTAAGGATCAGACTCGCACCCCTGGCATCGGAAGGGGAAGGATTAATCACTGGACCAGCAGGGAGGGGCCAATAATTGTTAATTTAATGTAGGCATCCCAGAACCAAAGTAAATGCAGCACAGTAGAAGTAACACTGTGTTGGAAACCAGAAATATTTGTCAATAGCTGCATATATCCTGCTGTGCCACCCTGAACTATCATCTCATCTTTTACAATTTAAATATTTTTATTAGAGTATAGTTGATTTATAATGTTGCGCTGATTTCAAAGGTACAGCAAGGTGAATCAGTTATACATATACATGTATCCACTTTTTTTAGATTATTTTTCCATAAATATCATTACAGAGTATTGAGCGAGTAGAGCTCCCCGGGCTACCCAGTAGGTCCTTATTAGTTATCTAGTTTATATATCGCAGTGTGTATATGTCAGTCCCAGTCATGTTTACCTCATATTTCAAAGTGAGAGAATTAGACAAGATAACTCTAGACTTCCTTCTTTCTCCAAAATTCTATGATTCTCCAAGGTCATCAGCTAATAGCAATTTCTTTAGAAGATTTGAAATGCAAAAAGTGTCATAAAGAATAAAATGGAAATTATAAATTCTGAGCATCCCTGCTTCATAATATGTTCTTTAGTTCAGGATTCTTTATGAGCACTCTGTTTTTCATAAACTGCACACTGGTTAGTCAGAAAACGTTCCTAGTTCAAGAGCTGAATGCGCGCCTTGTCTTACACGGATCGCAACCAGTGCAGTCGGCCTGGTACGAAATTGATCACTGCAGAAGGAGGCGGTGAAACCAGAGGAAGGGATAAGCTCCCTTTATGCATTCCAAGCACTGACAGCTTTTGCTTTCTGCATCTCCTCTCAGCCTTTTTTCCTTTACTCATTGAAGACTCCATTTCCTGAACCTAACCTTATAGATGTCTGCATTCACCTGTGACAAGACCATGTAAATACTGCAAGGTCATGTTATAGGCAGCCAAAGCACAAGTTGACAGGTTGAAAAATCAAAAAGTGATTTCACAGACCAATGTATAGTTAATTGCACCATTACTGTGGACTTTACAAAATCTCCTGACATGAAATTATGGATAATAAAGGAGCAATGGCAGAAAGTGTTTGCAGTTTATTAGCCTGTAATAATGGACTACTCTGGTAGCTCAGCTGGTAAAGAATCCACCTGCAATGCAGGAGACCCCTGTTTGACTCCTGGGTTGGGAAGATCCACTGGAGAAGAGATAGGCTACCCACTGAGTATTTTTGGGTTTCCCTGGTGGCTCAGACAGTAAAGAATCTGCTTGCAATGCAAGAGACCTGGATTAGATCTCTATGTTGAGAAGATGCCCTGGAGGAAAGCATGGCAACCCACTCCAGAATTCTTTCCTGGAGAATCGTCATGGACAGAGGAGCCTGGCGGGCTACAGTCCATGGGGTAACAAAGAGTATGATATGACCAAGACTAACCTCAGCTATACTATTTTCTTAAACTACAAATGGAATGCATTACCTGTTTCTGTACCTGTTCCTGTGCCATGCGTTTGAGGGCACAAGATAGTTCTCCAGTGTTTTTCAGAATGTTATGTGTCCTAAAATAAAGTGAGAAAATCTTCTAGCTAGTTTCCCTATTTCAAAAATTTTAACAGCCATGAATATAAAACATATAAAATAAAGAATGCAGATGGCCAAATAAACTAATAGAATTTATTCCCACAAGTGCTTAAAAGCCTGCAAATTAGAAAAGAAAATTCTATTATTTATTTATTTTTTATTTGGTCAAAACTACAGTTAGAACTGGACATGGAACAACAGACTGGTTCAAAATAGGAAAAGGAGTACATCAAGGCTGTATATTGTCACCCTGCTGATTTAACTTCTATGCAGAGTACATCATGAGAAATGCAGGGCTGGAAGAAGTATAATCTGGAATCAAGATTGCCGGAAGAAATATCAATAACCTCAGATATGCATATGACACCACCCTTATGGCAGAAAGTGAAGAGGAACTAAAAACCTCTTGATGAAAGTGAAAGAGGAGAGTAATAAAGTTTGCTTAAAGCTCAACATTCAGAAAACGAAGATCATGGCATCTGGTCCAATCACTTCATGGGAAATAGATGGGGAAACAGTGGAAACAGTGGCAGACTTTATTTTTTTGGACTCCAAAATCACAGCAGATGATGATTGCAGCCATGAAATTAAAAGACCTCTACTCCTTGGAAGGAAAATTATGACCAACCTAGACAGCATGTTGAAAAGCAGAGACACTACTTTGCCAACAGAGGTCCGTCTAGTCAAGGCTATGGTTTTTCCTGTGGTCATGTATGGATGTGAGAGTTGGACTGTGAAGAAAGCTGAGTGCCAAAGAATTGATACTTTTGAACTGTGGTGTTGGAGAAGACTCTTGAGAGTCCCTTGGACTGCAAGGAGATCCAACCAGTCCATCCTGAAGGAGATCAACACTGGGTGTTCTTTGGCAGGAATGTTGCTAAAGCTGAAACTCCAGTTACTTTGGCCACCTGATGCGAAGAGTTGACTCATTGGAAAAGACTGATCCTGGGAGGGATTGGGGACAGGAGGAAAAGGGTATGACAGAGGATGAGGTGTCTGGATGGCATCACCGACATGATGGACATGAGTTTGAGTGAACTCTGGGAGTTGTTGATGGACAGGGAGGCCTGGTGTGCAGCAATTCAGGGGATCGCAGAGTTGGACACGACTGAGTGACTGAACTGAATGAACTGAAGGCCATAAAGTATTTAATGTTGAGAATGTAGCAAAATGGTATTGTTCTTTCTCTTGCATCCTCAAAGTATTTCCTTGAACAAATTTATAAAATTACAAGCAAATGTAACCTAGAAATGATCACAGTGAGGTCAGTATATACAAATGTTACATAATTGATGACTTCTTAGTGAAATACAATTAATCAGATAAAAAGGACATAAAATGAAACAAAAATGCTCTTGAAATGTTCATAAGTTGGAAGCATCAAATCCTGAATCTAAAAAGGTAAGTCAAAAACAATCCAAGAGAAAGTTAAAATAATTACAAGTGAAATGGTCCTTTCCTCTGTGTAAATACTGCCATTTGCCCCCTTTGATTAAATTAATATCTTGTTTGCAGTTGTCTGTTTCTTGAACATCTATACTACCTCCAGATGTAATTTATTAAACACATATTTGCATGACTCACTCTCTAGACTTAGTGGGTCCTCCAAGGATGAGATCAAATCTTATTTGTCTCTGTTTTCCAATACTTAGCAGAAGTTTCTTCCAATTTATCTAGTCAAAGGAATCCTCTGAGTTATTTCTTAAAATACATGCCCAAAGCTGCTGTTGACAGCATCTGAATCTCTGGAAAGAGGTCCAGGAATCTGTATTTTTAATAAGGTAAAACACAGATATTTTATAACATTCTGGATACCTGTTATATTCAGGTTAATTGAAAAAACTGTATCTTAGTGGACATGGAAGCCTGACGCACTGCAGTCCATGGGGTTGCAAAGAGTCAGACATGACTTAGCGATATGCAACACAGAGGGACAGACATTTATTGTAATATTATACAGTATAAGTTTGAGACAAATGTATCAATTATAGGAATTGATCTTTAAGTGACTTGGCATCAGCTGACATGACATTTAAATGACCACCTTTGAGGTGCATTACATTTCTTCTACCTAATTTCAGGAGAAGCCATTTTGGTGAAAGAGAACCACTCTGATGTTCTGTCTACCTGAGGTAGTTTTCCGTGTCCTCTGTCTCAGGGACTGAGCAATGAGATGCTTGGGCAGTTTTTGGTGAGCATGTATCTCTAGGTAATAGTCCTCTCCTGTTCACCAGTTTTTGTCAAGTAGATGAGTACAGACGATACCACCATCTGGATCTCAACTTCTGGATAGTGTTTGATATGGGAACTTCATTTTTTAATGAAGTTTATGTATTTATTGCTTATTATTCCTAAAGAATAATTATTGGAGTATAATTGTTGTGCTAGTTTCTGCCACGAATCAATTCTACATACACATACGTTCATTCTTTTTAGAGAATGAACATATATGCTATTAGATCATATATGCTATTATATCATTCCCGTATATGCTATTGTGGATTACTTAGAAGAGTTGCCTGTGCTGTACAGAGGGTTCTTACTAGTTTCCCACTTTATATACCGTACTGTCTATATGTCAGTCCCAATCTCCAAATTTAATTTCCCATCTGGTATCCATAAGTTCGTTTTTTACATCTGTGACTCTATCTTTGTTTTGCAAATAAGTGGTACAAATGGACGTTTCATTTTGATGCAGTTTGGTTCACTTCAGCAGTGGGTAGTAGAAGAGATGCTCTGGGTGTTACTGAGTCTCAGTGTGATTATTTAAGTTCCTCCAAGAAGCAAGCATTTTCCCACACTGCTCCTTGAAAGGAGCGACTCCAATCTGACCTCACTCATTTTCTTGTTGTTGTTAAATTATTAGATTTCCTTGACATTGCACGCCTTACTTTTGTGAAAGTGAGACACAAAAATAAAGTGTAAAGTAAACTCCGTTCCAAAGTACTTTTTAGTTTACAAATTCTCCTACACTTTATAATATTTCAGACTAATGTTACTCATTATCACCTTTTAAAAACAGGTAATAAAAATAAAGCAGAAAGAAGTTAAGTGGCTTCCCTAGTCCTCATGGTTATGAAGTGTCAATGGAATGGAGGGTCAGATTTATTCCTCTCCCTGAACAGCTTCTGGCTTTTGCTGAAATGGTCTGCACGACTGAAGAGGGCCCAGAATCCTTGCTTGGTGAGTTATTCTGGGAGTCACTCCGCTATATAATTCCCCATCTGTTATTCTGTATTAAGACTATAATAAATTTAAACTTGTAGATTTTAAAGCATTAATCTTGATTAATTTCTCAGTTGAGGGACTGGGGAAATACACTCAGGTTAAATATGAGACTATTGAGGGAAAAGAAAATTAACTGATTTGATAAAAGGTCAGGGGGATATTTAACTAAAGAATTAGTTCTTCAAATCTTGACATCTAATAACCAGTAACATGTTTTATTTGCTTACTTGTTTCTCCCTACTTCAGAATGACTTTCTATGCATATGTTTTCTGAAGTGTCTTTCTCCTGTTAAATCTTATAAAATAATTTAAAAAATGATTTTTCCCCCAAAAACTTTTTTTTTTTCTGTCAGCTTATTCAACATTTAACTTATTATTTTCTTATTATTTTACCTGGATGATTAACATTCCATGTCAGAGCCCAGTGACTATGACATTGTATATTTTCATTGCCCATTCTTACTAAAAACTTGATATTAGGTTAGTGCATCTGTAAGCATATTTTAATTTGCCAATTTAATTGACTATCTCCAGTGCTTAAGATCATGATTTCCAAGGTAGATTTTTCACAGCAGAATTCTCTATTTTTTTTTTTTAGCCAAGATTACCACAAGTGCAATAGAAAAAGAATGCCTTCCCCAATTATTCCTATAATTGTTATGACTTCCGCCACTCTGCCCCTCTCAATATTAAATCCAGTTCAAATCATGCTTCTCAACATGCCCTGCATCATGCTGTAGAAAATATTTATAAGCAGAATTAAATCAAATATTTGCCCACACCCCAATCATTAGGTGTGATTAATTTTGTTTTCTAGACTCCATTAAGGGCCTTCACTGGCATTCTTACTAGAAGCTGAGGTCTCCCATTTATTTCTGTCCTCCATTCTTCACAACACCCCCCCTTTCAGAGGCCCGGGTCATGCTGCGATGCTCATTAGATTCCTGCTAGCTGCTCTGCCAAGCATCCTCAGAGGCTTCAGCGTCGCCTCAGAAATCATTAAGGTAACTGGCGCTGCGGTCCCCTCCTGCCAAGTGCAGAGTAATCATTCAGAGACTGAAACCTGTTCCTCCACAAATGAGCATTTTGGTGGCGAGACGAGAGAGAGAGAAAGCTCATATGCAGCAGTCATTTTCTCCAAACAGGTGAAATCTCTGTAACAGAGATGAGAAGCCAGGTGTCGGCCAGCATCCTGGGCATGTTGGGGAACAGAAGTGGTTTGCTAGAGAGGCAGGTGTGATCTTGTCGTTGGTGTTTACTTGTGAAGTGGTGTCGACCCTTTTGCAACTCCCTTGACTGTGGCTTGCCAGTCTCCTCTGCCCGTGAGATTTCACAAGCAAGAATCCTGGAGTGGGTCAGCCCTCCTTCTCCAGGAGATCTTCCCGACCCAGGGATGGAACCTGCATCTCCTTCTTGGGCAGGTGAGCTGTTTACCATGAGCCACAGGGGAAACCCAGGTTTGCACTTACAAAACACTGACCCAAAGATAGTATTTGTCAAATATTCAAGACATCAGTCACAGAATGTTAAACCCCACGTGCAGTTCTGAGAAAATGGTCCTGTAGACGTCGGTCATCCGTGAGGCTGAGTCTGACTGCTCTGACCAACACTCCTACTGCGAGCTTCTGGCCATGGCTTTACCGATAAGGAACCAGATGCTTGGTAAGGAATTTACCTCTTCTGGTGAATGGAGGCCTATCAAAAAAACAAAGGGTTCTGTGGTCTCTCAGTCTCATTTTTCCTAAGCTTTCCTTATTAAAAAATGTTTTTCCAGATTTATGAATATATAATTGACAAATAATATTGTGTAAATTTAAGATGTGCAACATGATGATAAACACGTGAAATGATTACCTTGGTAAAGCTAGTTAACACTTTCATCACCTCATGGATTTACCGTTTTTCATGGATGTGCTGAGAACACTTAGCAAATGTTCTCTTGCTGTTCAGTCACTCAGTTGTGTCCTCCTCTTTGTGACACCAGGCTTCCCTGTCCTTCACCATCTCCTGGAGCTTGCTCACACTCATGTCCATTGAGTCGGTGATGCCACCCAACCATCTCATCCTCTGTTGTCCTTTTTTTCTCCCACCCTCAATCTTTCACAGCTTCAGGGTCTTTTCTAATGAACTGACTCTACACATCAGATGGCCAAAGTACTGGAGCTTCAGCTATATAATCAGCCCTTCCAATGAATATTGAGAACTGATTTCCTTTAGGATGGACTGGTTGGATCTCCTTGCAGTCCAAGGGACTCTCAAGAGTCTTCTCCAACACCACAGTTCAAAAGCATCAATGCTTCAGCTCTCAGCCTTCTTTATGGTCCAACTCTCACATGTATACACGACCACCGGAAAACCGTGATTTGATTATATGGATCTTTGTCAGCAAAGTAATGTCTCTCCTTTTCAATATGCTGTCCAGGTTTGTCATAGCTTTCCTTCTAAGAATCAGGAGTCTTTTGATTTCAAAACTGCAGTCACCATTTGCAGAGATTAAGAAAATAAAGTCTGTCACTGTTTTTATTGTTTCCCTGTCTGTTTGTCATGAAGTGACGGGACTGGATGCCATAATCTTAGTTTTCTGAATGTTGAGCTTTAAGCCATCTTTTTCACTCTCCTCTTTCACTTTCATGAAGAGTTTCTTTAGTTCTTCACTTTCTGCCATAAGGGTGGTGTTGTCTGCATATCTGAGGTTATTGATATTTCTCCCAGCAATCTTAATTCCAGCTTGTGCTTCATCCATCTAGCCCAGCGTTTCTCATGATGTACTCTGCATATGAGTTAAATAAGCAGGGTGACAATATACAGCCATGATGTACTCCTTTCCTAATTTGGAACCAGTCCATTGTCCCATGTACATTTCTAACTGTTGCTTCTCGGCGTGCATATAGGTTTCACAGAAGGCAGATAAGGTGGTCTGATATTCCCATCTCTTGAATTTTCCACAGTTTGTTGTGATCCACACAAAGTATTTGTCCTATTCTGAAGCAGAATTAGATGTTTTTATGGAACTCTCTTGCTTTTTCTATGATCCAATGGATGTCAGCAATTTAATCTCTGGTTATACTGCCTTTTTCATATCCAGCTTGAAAATCTGGAAGTGCATCGTTTATGTACTGTTGAAGCCTAGCTTGGGAAATTTTGAGCATTACTTTGCTAGCGTGTAAAATGTTCTCTTAGTAAATTTCAGCTATATCATTCAGTACATGCTGCACATTAGATCCCCAGAATGTGCTCAGTTTATAATTTAGAATTTGTACCCTTTGACCAACATCTTCTCACTTCCCCATCCCATATCCCCCAGACACTGAAAACAACCAATCTGAGTTCAACATTTGTAGATTCCAGATATAAACGAGATCATAGAGTATTTGTCTTTCTGTATTTGTCACTCCACTCAACACACTCAAGATTCATCCACGCTAATTGAATAATACATATTATTGATCGAATAATACATAAATGTGAAAGTGTAAGTCATTTCAGTTGTGTCCTACCCTTTGCGACCCTGTTAGACTGTTGCTCGCCAGGTTCCTCTATCCATGGGATTCTTCAAGCAAGAATACTGGAGTGGGTAGTCAATCTCTTCTCCATAGGATCTTCCCAACCTAGGGATCAGACCAGGATTTCCTGAATTGCAAACAGATTTTTTACCAACTGAGGCTCCAGGGAAGCCCTACACATATATATTTATATATGTACATTTATATGTATGTATGTATATATATATATAGTCATAAACACACATCCATATACATTCTATTATATTTGCACACACAATCTTTGATGTTAGTACTTGGATTCTTGTATTTAAGGGCTTCCCTGATGGTGCAGAGGTTAAAGCGTCTGCCTGCAATGTGGGAGACCTGGGTTTGGTCCCTGGGTCGGGAAGATCCCCTGGAGAAGGAAATGGCAACCCACTCCAGTATTCTTGCCTAGAGAATCCCATGGACGGAGGAGCTTGGTGGGCTAGAGTCCATGGGTCGCAAAGAGTCAGACAGGACTGAGCGACTTCACTTTCACTTTCTCTATATAATACATATATACATATGTATATATTACATGTGCACACACATATATATTATACATGCACATACCTGTATAACATATTGGGTTTCCCTGGTGGCTCAGATGGTGAAGAATCTATCCACAATACAAGAAACCTGGATTCTGTCCCTGGGTCAGGAAGAATCCCTAGGAGCAGGGAATGGCGTGTTCCCTAAGAACACGACAGTATTCTTACCTGGAGAATCCCATGCACAGAGAAGCTTGGCAGGCTCCTGTCCATGGGGTCTTAGAGTTGGACAAGACTGAGCAACTAAGCAAGCACACAACATATTAAATATGTACATAATCACGTTTTCATTATCTATTTTTGTCTATTGATGAACATATAAGATGTTGCCAAATCCTGGCCTCTATGAATAGTGCTACAGCAAATGTGGGGAGGTAGATATTGCTTCAATTTAAGAATTTTGTTTTCTTCACATAGATACCCAGAGGTAGGATTAATGAATCATACAGTAGCTCTATTTTTATTATCTTAAGGAATCTCCAAATCATTTTCCTTAGTGGCTCTACAGTTCAGTCACTCAGTAGTGTCTGACTCTTTGCAACCCCATGGACTGCAGCACACCAGGCCACCCTGTCCATCACCAACTCCCAGAGTTTACTCAAACTCTTATCCATCGAGTCAGTGACGCCATCCAACCATCTCATCCTCTGCCATTCCCTTCTCCTCCTGCCCTAAATCTTTCCCAGCATCAGGGTCTTTTCAAATGAGTCAACTCTTTGCATCAGGTGGCCAAAGTACTGGAGTTTCAGCTTCAACATCAGCCCTACAAATGAACACCCCAGGACTAATCTCCTCTAGGATGGGCTGGTTGGGTCTCCTTGCAGTACAAGGGACTATCAAGAGTCTTCTCCAACACAGTTCAAAAGCATCAATTCTTCGGCGCTCAGCTTTCTTCACAGTCCAACTCTCACATCCATACATGACCACTGGAAAAACCATAGCCTTGACTAGATGGACCTTTGTTGACAAAGTAATGTCTCTGCTTTTGCATATGTTATCTAGGTTGGTTATAACTTTCCTTCCAAGGAGCAAGCATCTTTTAAGTTCATGGCTGCAGTCCTCATCCGCAGTGATTTTGGAGCCCAAAGAAATAAAGTCTGACACTGTTTCCACTGATTCCCTATCTATTTGCCATGAAGTGTATAAGGGCTCCATTTTTTTCACATTTTCACCAACATTTATTGTTACTTATCCTTTTGGCTGTGTGTATCACAACAAACTGGAAAATTCTTAAATAGGTGGGAATACCAGACCACCTTACCTGTCTCCTGAGAAACCTATATGCTGGACAAGAAACAATGGTTAGAAATGGATATGGAACAACTGAGTGCTTTAAAACTGGAAAGGAGTCCATCAAGGCTGTATATTGTCACCCTGCTTATTGAACTTACATGCAGAGTGCATCATGTGAAATGCTGGACTTGAAGAAGGGTAGGCTGGAGTCAAGACTGCTGGGAGAAATATCTACAGTCTCATATATGCAAATGACAACATTTTAATGACAGAAAGTGAAGAGGAACTAAAGAACCTTTGATGAGGGTGAAAGAGGAGCGTGAAAAGCTGGCTTTAAACTCAACATTAAAGAACTAAGATCATGGCGTCCAGTGCCGTCACTTGATGGCGAATAGATGGGGAAAGAATGGAAACAGCGGCCAACTTTATTTTCTTGGGCTCCAGAATCACTTCAGTCACTGCAACCACGAAATTAAACAAGATGCTTGCTCACTGGGAGAAAACCTATGACAAAGTGAGACAGTGAATTAAAAAGCAGAGACATTGTTTTGCCGAAAAGGTCTGTCTAGTCAAAGCTATGCATGGATAGTCATGTATGGGTATTAAAGTGGACCACAAAAAGACTGAATACAAAAGAACCGATGCTTTCAAACTGTGGTGTTGGAGAAGACTCTTGAGAGTCCCTTGGATGGTAGCAAGATCAGACCAGTCAATCCTAAAGGAAATTAACTCTGAGTATTCATTGGACAGACTGATGCTGAAACTCCAATACTTTGGTTACCTGATGCAAAGAGCTGACTCATTGAAAAAAAACCTGTTTCTGGGAAGGATTGAAGGCAAGAGGAGAAGAGGGTAGCAGAGGATAATATCGTTGGATGGCATCACTGACTCAATGGACATGAGTTTGAGTAAACCCCAGGATATGGTGATGGACAGGGAAGCCAGGCATTCTGCAGTTCTTGGAGTTGCAGAGTTGAACATGACTTAGCGACGGAATGACAGGCACAAGGTGATAGCTCATTGTGGCTTTGATGTTTAAGAAGCTGTCCTTAAGTGCAGGGACTGTCCTGTAATTATGTTTATAATCTTCGTAGTATGCTCTCCACAGAGGTATTCGGTAAATGCAAGCTGATTTGCATTCAATTACAGGTCCTATTTCTATTGTTAGATCATAACTTCCTTGATGAAAAAAATACATATATCTCAAATACCTCTTCAAGGAGGCAACTTTGTGTAGTAATAAGAAAGTGGACCTTGTAATTACCAGTATGAATTTGCACCCTAAGACTACACGCTGCCAGCTGCATTCCTCAGAGGCAAGACTCTCTGAGCTTCTGGTCTCCATAGCTGTAAAACATGGAATTTAGTAAGATAATGCATATTAGATACTTTCTATTATCAGGTAAACGTTTCACAAGTGACAATTCTCTTATTAAAACTGTGTTACTATATGAAAATTGACTTCCTCTGAATTAACCAGCAACATAACCCCTAAGATTATTATCTAAGCCCTGTTTCTTTATATGCATATTTTAGACATTGTGTTCTCGGACAAATGGCACGGGTGCGGCCTAATTAAAGAGGTCCCATTACCAAATTTGCTATAATGTCCTTGGAAACCACTGGAGTCTAGTTCAGTGTCAAGTTCTAAAGCTGTGAAAAGTCTTGTTCAAGTAGAATGGCAGGCAAGATAGAGTCTTTGTGACAGGTAGGATTGAAAATTATATGGCATGTGATCAGAGAGCTGTTCTTGCATGATCGATTATCTGGCCTTCCCACATTTCTTTTTTTTTTTTTTTATTGGAGGCTAATTACTTTACAATATTGTATTGGTTTTGCCATACATCACCCATATTTCTTAACCAGAGATTCTTTAAGAAATTCTTCTTCTAAGGCTCAAAGACAGCCATTATTCTAGTATTCAAGGGGATTCTTTGGGTCAAGGAAGAACCATACCAATAAGTGATAAACTGATTTTTCCAACATCTCTTTCATCTCTGATCCGATGCTGCGTGCTTAGTAAAACAGTTATCCCCCAGTGACATGCGTGACAGCAGCAAGATGAACTTGGGCTGTGACGATGGATAATGAAGCTCGCTTACGATTCCCAGTTCCGCAGTCAGTGATTTCTGTGAAGCAATTTTCTGACTGTTTGGGGGCAAAGGCATTTGTGCCACCTGAGCAGCATGAAGCATGTCTGAGCTTTCTCTCTTGTCTTATCATAGCTATTCTTTATTCTCTGACTTTGCTGAGAGTTAGCTTGAGAGTACACTCTTCTACAATTCTCTGTTTCCTTCTTTCACTAAACAGTAAACTACATGGAAACCAAATCCTATCCATATAGTTAATTATTATATTATCAGTGAGTAGCTCAGTCCCTGGCAGAGAACATTTAGGAAGAGATGGAAAGAGGGAGATCTTATAAAGTTTTTTCACTAATCTTTAAAAAACTCACTTGTCACTGGCATCAAACTGTTAGACTTTGTCTAAACTTTGGACTACGTTTGAATCATTTCTCTATTTCATATAGTAAATGTGAGTTGATGCATATGAAAAAAACTGTATGAAAAGTGGCTTCAGCTATCTTTTGCAAACTAATTGTAACACAGAAATATGTACAGATAAAATGTATCACTTCATACATATGCCAGGTTGAAACATTTTGTTGATGAAAATTAACTACAGTGTTCTGTTCTGTTTTCATCCTCTCCAAGTAAGTTGGCAGTTAGGCAGCATGTACTGAGTTGGGAGAGGTATAAGCAACAGGACACAGCATAAAGGAAAGATACAAAGAAATAAAAAGAAAGAAATTTAACTGTAAGGAACTTTATTATAGACTATCGGTAAATGATACTCAATGGCATTATAAGCATTTTCATTACTGAATAGGAGAGCCACCTGGTTTCTTATCTCTCTGGCTTCAGTGTGTTCCCTTTGGCCGTGTATACATGATAATGTATACATGATAATGAAGCATGTGTGTGACCACAGCGACTCTGTCTTGTGTCGTGTGCAATATAAACTAAACACCCCAACTGGTAAGCTTTAAAATTACTGGGGTTTGGCAATCCCAAACTCACACTGTCATACCGTATGCAAGACAGCTGACCAGTGCGAGTTCGACGCATGAAGCAGGGCACCCAAAGCCGATGCTCTGGGCAGCCCGGAGGGTCGGGGGGTGGGGCGGGGGTGGGAGGGGGGTTCAGGACGGGGGACGCACGAGGACCTGTGGCTGATTCATGTCCGTGTGTGGCATGAACTGCCACTATGTGGGGAAGCAATTGGCCTCCACTGGAAGTAAATCATTTTTTAAATAAATAAATCAATAACCAACAAGGACCCACTCCATAGCCCAGAGAACGCTTCTCAATAGTCTGTAATAACCTAAATGGAGAAAGAATTTGAACAATAGCATATGTATCATACATATATATATATATATATATATATAACCGAATCACTGTGCGGGACGCCTGAAAATACCACAGCATTGTTAACTCTACACCAGTATAAAATAAAAATCAAAAAATAAAAATGACTAGGTCTTGTATGGGCGAGTCTCAGGTGACAAGAATCACTCCAAATCGTGAAGGTCGAGGGCTACTTTGCCACAGGAAGATGATGAATTAAATGACGGGATAATTGCTTTCTCAAGAGCATTGCATGTGCTGCCAGGGTCTGAGGCGGGATCCACTGACGGCTTCCACATTCTGCCGAGTCTGCAGACAGCTTGCGGCGTGTGGTTTTGCTGAGGTTAGTCAGTGGGCAATGACATTCCAGGCGCCAGAGATGCAAATACAGGGAACTAGATCAAAATATTGAGACCACAAATTAAGTGCCTCATATACACATTTGTGAAGAGTATGAAAAGAGTGGAAATCCTTATCTGCTTTCTGTTTTTCTTAGGAGGTGTCTGCTGATTTTTATACTTTTATTATTTTTTTTCCAGGAAAGAATATAAATAGAGTGTCAATACTTTACCTTTCTTTTCTCCCTAGAGTAAGACAGTCAAGACAGTCGATATTCTGTTGTGTGCACGCTCAGTCACTCAGTCATGTTCAACTTTTCACGACCCCATCGACTGTAGCCGCCAGGCTCCTTTGTCCGTGGGATTTTCCAGGCATGATCAATTATCTGGCCTTCCCACATTTCTGTTTTTTTTTTTTTTAATTGGAGGCTAATTACTTTACAATATTGTATTGGTTTTGCCATACATCACCTGCATTTCTTAACCAGAGATTCTTTAAGAAATTCTTAAAGTGAGTTGCCATGCCCTCCTCCAGGAGATCTTTTGAACCCAGGAATCGAACCCACATCTTCTGTATCTCTGTACAAGCAGGCAGATTCTTTAGCACTGAGCCACCTGAGAAGACCTAATATTCTGTTACTATTAAGCAGTTCCCAACACGGTGAACTACAAGTCACTCAGTCATGTCTGACTTTTTGCGACCTCGGACTATACAGTCCATGGGATTCTCCAGGCCGGAATGCTGGAGTGGGTAGCCTTTCCCTTCTTCAGGGGATCTTCCCAACCCAGGGATCGAACCCAGGTTTCCTGCCTTGCAGCCAGATTCTTTATCAACTGAGCATACGGTGAAAGACATTCCAAATTAGTAAATGTTAAAATAGGAAATGCTGTGAAACTGAGTGCATGAAGTAGATTTGAAATGCTTTTGGTAGTACTGAGTCTAGACAAGAACATGATTTCGAAGTATAAGGAAATGTTAGTACCTATATGGTGAAGTGTGTATTTGAAAATGCTAAGGAATACTAAAAAATTCTGAAATAAGATGGAAAATTAACTGTTCCTTTTATTTGGGATATGATAAGAAACAAACTTTTAAACCACAGATTTTGGTAATTCCTTCTTTTCTTTCTTCTTTCCTTCCTTTTTTCCCTTCTTTACCTCAGGCAATCCATCATCAACTATTTATCTCATATTTGTTATATACCATTCACTTTGTTACATCTGTAACATAGGACACAAATGTTAATAAGTCAATAATCCTTACACTTGAGGATCTCAGAGTCTCTGTGTTTAGTATCATGAAAAACTGTTATTTTGTTCTCCAGCATTCTTAGACTTATGACTGAATTATTCAAGAGCAAAGTCTTTCTCATAATTTTGCTGCTTGTTAATATAATAATCATTGACTTTGAGGAAGGATCTGGGAAAGCTCAATTAGTTTATCCTGAGCAGGAGAGAAGGGTATGTTTATCTGAGAAACCTTCTCCTGGAAGACGTGTCTGTGCCTAGCATAAAGGCAGGGAGTGTCCTCAGTTCTTGCCCATCTCTTCTGATCACTGACCCATTTCCAAGATAAGAGGAGTGTGCAACTGGACAGGCCTTCTAGAGAAATAACCCAGCATCCACCCATCCAGGGAGTGCATAGGTATCCATCTTAGAGACAGTGGAGCATCCTGAATTCACCACTTACCAGCTATTTAATTCATCTCCTACAGGCCTCAGTTTCTTCATGTGCCAAACTGTTATGGCAATATTAATATCTATATTGAAGATTTATTTTGAGGGTTATGTGAGCAAGGATTTGTAAAATCACTGAATAAAGGTTAATAAAAACATTAGAATGCTGTCTGGCACATGACAAGCGTGTATAAGCATTTGTGCTAAATAGTGTCTTCAGACGATGTCCACCTGAATGTCTTTCAAGAGCATTTTGTTCTTCTCTGTTTGGCTGTATTTATTCATTAATGATGGAATTAATTACTGAATCCAGAGGGCAAATATCACGTGAACTATTACAGAAAAATGTCTCTGATGAATCTGTGTCATGTTTAGGAACACACTCCAGAGAGATGCCGGACACCATCAACGAAACCCACAGTATCAGCATCTTAGTAGAACCGACTGTGCTTCATGAAAAGCGCCTCAGGGTTTTTCTTAGGGAAAACTCTGAAGTTCAGTTGAAGAGACTATGGCATAAAGAGAATGCTTATAAATGCTTTCACACATGAAATGAGGCCCATTTACCTCTTTCAACATATAGTTGAAGAAGGAAAAAAAAAGAGGAGGAGAAGAAGAGGAGAAAGAGGAAGAGGAGAAGGAAAAAGAAATGTTACATATGTAATATTAACACTATTTAATTTAAAACTATATTTTGCTTCATTTACTTGGTTAGTTACCTAAAGTCTAGTCTTCTAGATTAATCTGAAGAAAACATACTTAAATATATAGAATTAGAGGTAATCAGATAAGCACAAATCACAATTTAACCTGGAGATAAGTAATAGATATTGTAAATATCATATGACACTTTTTACAACCTACTTTCTGTAGGAAAAGTGTAAATTAACAGTGTGATTGTAGCACAATGAGCCTGTAATAATCCCTTGAAGGATTTACTTCATGAGTGGCCCTGTAGACTTGCAGTGACGTAGATCTAATTATTTAAATTGAAATGATGGAAAAATAACAAATTAAGTTGTAATTCAGAGGGAAGATAATAGAATCAAAGGAAACAAGCAGAGGGGACTATAGCTGATAAATCATTTTATGCCATCATCATACTACTACCAAAATTAATAAGATAATAAATACAAAAAGAACAGTATTAATATTGAGTATGATTTTTGCATTTCAAAGAGGTATTTGAGTTGCTCAAGTGTATTCTAATTTTAACAGATTATTTGGAGCTAGTGATTAATTTCTAAGTCATTGCTGACTGGTTTATGTATACCAGTTTATGTATACCAGTTTGATACACACAAACTGAATTAAAGAGCAAGTACAGAATGTGTATGAAAATTGTCACATTTATGAATTCACGAGTTAACTCAGAACCAGAATATACATCATGGGGCTTCATGTTGTCCACACCACTCATGAAATGTCTCAATATGATTATATCAAAGGCCTTTTTATATCTAGGAAAGTTCCATCCATCTCTTAATTTCTAGCATCTAGACTCACCCTTTCACCATCAATTTATTTATACTCTATGGTGAGTACACACCGGATAAAAGTCCTTGCATAATGTAAGGTCTGAGTCTTCTAAGGACACTACTGTGCCTTTAATTCAAATCACCAGTCATCCATAATTCCTTACTTGTACTCAGGATTCTTTGTGTGTTTTTTTTTTTTTTTTTTTTTTTACCATGAAGAAACATGCATTTTAAATTTTTTATTATAAATTTATTTATTTTAATTGGAGGTTAATTACTTTACAATATTGTATTGGTTTTGCCATACATCAACATGAATCTGCCACAGGTGTACACGTGTTCCCCATCCTGAACCCCCCTCCCACTTCCCTCCCCATCCCACCCCTCTAGGTTGTCCCAGTGTACCAGCTCTGAGCATCCTGTATCCTGCATCAAACCTGGACTGGCAATTCATTTCATATATGATATTATACGTTTCAATGCCATTCTCCCAAATCATCCCACCGTCTCCCTCTCCCACAGAGTCCAAAAGACTGTTCTATACATCTGTGTCTCTTTTGCTGTCTCACATACAGGGTTATTGTTACCATCTTTCTAAATTCCATTTATATGTGTTAGTATACTGTATTGGTGGTTTTCTTTCTGGCTTACTTCACTCTATAATAGGCTCCAGTTTCATCCACCTAATTAGAACGGATTCAAATGTATTAATTTTAATGGCTGAGTAATCCTCCATTGTGTATATGTACCACAGCTTTCTTATCCATTCATCTGCTGATGGACATCTTTCTTCAAATTCCTCACTGCCCCCTTTCTTCCTCTCTCTCTGTGTCTCTTCTGTTTCATGATATCTTGGCTTTTTTTTTTCCATTCTAATAAGATTAATCTAATTTGTAAACTATTTTATGACATAAACTTTATTGTGCTATAATTTACATACCACAAAATTAACTCCTTAAAGTGTGTACTCTACACCCCAGTGTATTTTTTCTGTATTCACAGATGTGTACAAACATCATTGCTATCTAATTTTAAAACATCTTCACCACCATGCAAGAAAACTACACTTATTAACATTCACTCTCCATTATCCTCTGCTCCAAGTTTCTGAAAAGCACAATTGTATCCTCTTTTCTCAATGGAGTTTTCTATTACAGATATTTTATATGACAGAATCACACAATTATGAACTTTTCTGCATAGCTCCTTTCATTCAACAATAATGTTTTCATTGTTATTCATATTGTAGCATGCATTCTTTATTTCTTCTCATTGCCAAATAATATTCCATTAAATGGATATATTGTATTTGATTTACCCATTCATCACGCTGATGTTCATTTGAGTTGTTTCCACACTTTTGCTACTGGGAATAATTTTGCTATGTACATTACCATACACTTTTTAATATATATGTCTTCATTATCTTGGGAATGTACCTAGAAGTGGTAAACCTATATTTAACAGTGTTAGGAACTGTCAAGCTGGTTTTCATAGTTGCTGCAATATTTTAGTCTCACCCACAACAATGTATGAGTGTTCTAATTGCTCCCCATTCTCCACATCACTTGTTATTGTCGAACCATATGTGATTATGATAAGGTATTTCATTATGGTTTTGATTTGCATTCCCCAGGGCTTCCCAGGTGGCTCAATGGGTAAAGAAACTGCCTGCAGAGCAGGAGATGCAAGAGTTGTGTGTTCTCTCCCTGGGTCAGGATGATTATCTGGAGGAGGGCATGGCAACCCACTCCAGTACTCTTGTCTGGAGAATCCCATGGACAGAGGACTCTGGTGGGCTACAGTCCATGGGGTCTTTCCTTCATTGGATTATCTCAACACCCTGGTCAAAAACCAACTGACAGTAAATATAGGATTTATAGGTATGTTGCCAGTTCTAGTTCAATTATCTTTTTAGCTTGTTCTTCTTCCAGTATCACACTCTCTTGATAGCTGTATATCTACAGTTAGCTTTGAAATTGTAAGTCTGAGTCCTCCAACTTTGTTCTTTTCTCTTCAATATTATTTTTGCAATTCTAGACCACTTTCATTTGTTTGAATTTTACTATTGGTTAGTAAGTTTATGAAAAAAAAAAAACAAATTTTGATAGGTATTGTTGAGCAATTTGGAAAGTTTTTCCATCTTAGCCATGTTGTATCTTCCAATCTATGGGCATGGATATTTTTTCCATTTGTTTAATTACCTAATTTTTTGGTGTACAAGTTCTATGCTTCCATTGTTTAATTTTTGGTAAATATTTTAATACTCTGATGCTACTATAAATAGAATTGTTTTCTTGATTTCATTCTCAGATTGTAAAATTAATTTAATTTGAGCACTGTCCTCGGTCTTAAAAATTGTAAACATTTTTTTTGAACTACAAAAAGTAGTTCACGCTTTTCCTTTCAAAACAATGGATAGCATATGTTTCATTTTGATATGCCTGGCATTATTCTAGTATACACTCATTAACCAGCTTCATTAGTCAGGAGGTGCTAGTGGTAAAGAACCTGAGTACCAGTGCAAGAAACACAGGAGGTGTGGGTGCTAGCCTCGCATTGGGAAGATCCCCCAGAGGATGCCATGGCAACCCACGCCAGTATTCTTGTCTGGAGAGTCTCATGGACAGAGGAGCCTGGCAGGCTACAGTCCGTAGTGTCACAAAGAGTTGGACAAGGCTGAAGCTACTTAGCATGTGTGCAACCACACAGGCTTATTAATGTAATCTTCATAAGTACACTATGAGATCATTTCATAAATTAGACATAAAGACATTAAGTGATCCTTTTTATTTAAACAGAAACAGCAGGGACTTCCCTGATGGTTCAGTAATTAAGACTCTATGGTTCCAATGCTGGAGGTGTGGGTTTGATCCTTGGTTGGGGAACTAAAGACTCCACATGCTTTGCACACAAGCATGGTCAAAAATAAAACAAAGCAACACTCTATTCTCTTATACCTCTCAGGATACCCCTTATAGTTTAATTGAACTGTCCTTCTACTCCCTGGCTTGTGTTTCTTATGAGGTTGCTTTATCATGTCAATTGATGTTGGATTTTGTCTTTCATGTCTTAGGAGGCTTGACTGTTTTTAGAATTCTTTTTCTGGGTGTAAAGCATATTTGGATTTCCCTGGTGGCTCAGATGGTAAAGTGTCTGCCTGCAATACAGGAGACCTGAGTTTGATCTCTGGGCTGGGAAGATCCCCTGGAGGAGGAAATGGCAACCCATCCAATACTCTTGCCTGGAAAATCCCATGGACAGAGGAGCCTGGCAGGCTACAGTCCCTGGGGTCGCAAAGAATCAGACACGACTGAATGACTTTACTAAGGCATATTAGCTGCTGGCCCTCATTGTAGGAAGATCCTGAATTTTCATACTTTTCATATGGAATCCCCCATACTTAAGACAAAATTACCTGTGATTTTTCTCCCTTGGTTCTTCAGCCTCTCCGAGAATGAATCTGCTACTCTACTGTAGAATAAAAGGTGGACTTGCTGCAGGAATTGTGAGAACACATGAAGATAAAAGGCTCTCAGTGGTCATTGTCTGGTGGTTGGCGAGTTCTCGCTGAATCCTCGTTTTCTGTATAAAATGTACTTCATGCCTCTGTTTTCCTTGTGTCCTTGAATTTGAAAGATCTTTCATTCTGTGTGTGTGTTTATGTGTGTGTATAAACGCATTCCCAGAGGTGGACACCTGACTTGGGGGAAAAGGGCACAAAATGAAGGTTACCTTTGGGAGGGTCTATTTCTTGTAGATTTTACATTGCCCTCTGCTGTTAGTGTGAGGTGTTTCCCTCATCTTCTAAAATGGTTGTACTTTCAGGTTCTACACTTTCACAATCTGTATGACTTGGAGTCCCACTCTACGCAGTGACTTATGTTTGTCTTCTGAGACACGTTGTCAGCTACCGTATCTCTACATGCTTTTCACTCTTCCAAAAGAATTCACTGTTACCTCCCTCCATTCTTTATATCTTAGTATATATAGTTTAGTCTTAGTCACTCTCATTTTAGTGGTATTTGAAGTGATCATAGAGATCAATGCATATATATTCCACCGCAACTGCAAAAATCCCAGGTATTTTTACACATTTCTTTTTCTCTTGAAACCATCACAGTACTTGGAACATAGTAGGTAATCAATAAAATATTGGTAAAGCCAATTGAATCAAATGAATTGAATGGGACATGGTTGGGAAAATGACATATAACCAATGTATATAAATATTATAATTCAGCAAAAAAACATTTTTATTGAATTATAAAAATTAATTGCCAATATAGCCAAAAGCATAGGGTAAGAATGCCAGTGGAAATAAAAATATGTAGTCAATATAATCTAAAACTGTGTATCAGTGATGGCAAAATATTCACTGACAACGCACGTTGCCTTAGTTTTATGAAAGCTTATTGCTTTAAAGCCACAGTCCAATCACTGTATATATTTTAATATCCTTCTTATATCCCTTACCCAGTTTAGATATTGTGATTCAATTCTAAATAAGAGAGCACAGAGTGAATGAATGACAGTACAATCAATCTTAGCCCATAAAACATTCATTGCTCCTTTTGAGTAAATAAAAATTTCCAGGAAAGTCACATGTTGAAAACTGTGGAGACTTTGTTAGACTTGGTCCTGGATGACAGTATAAATGAAATACTCATCCCCACCTTTCAGTCAAGTAGATATAACAGAAATACAAAAATAAATTATGTTATTACATAACATTAGGACTTGGAGTTTGTTACTAACACTACTCTAATAATAAAATTAATGAGAAAATATAATATCATTAGTACTTTATTAGTTGGAAGGAAATAAAAAGTTGTTTTGAAAATGTGTTAAGTTTATACTTAATATACCAATTAATATACTACTAATAGCAAAGCCAGCCTGCTTTCCTTAGTAATTACTTCTTCCAGGAAATTCCTGAAAGCAAAACATTTTTATTAAATATTTAAAAATATTTATTCATGTTTATTATCCTCTGTATGTATATGTTGTTTTAAATAATATAACTTTCCCTAGCTTTAAAATACAAGGACCCTTCTCAGGATGTTTCCATGAGGTCAAGTCACAAGTTATTGACCGAAAATCCAGATAAAGATTTTGATAAAATGATTAAGTTTAATTGAATAAGACTGAGAAACATTGAAAACTGACCTAGGAATCTGGAGTGCTCAGCTTCTGTGGACAATCGGAAGAGCTGCCCGCTGCATTGCCTCCATGCACGGGCACCTGGGCTGGAGCTGACTGCCTTCTCTGCTGGAGTTTCTGCTTTTGATCCCCTTTAGGCACAGCCACTGTCTCAATGTACACACACATCTTTATACCTGGCCTCATCTCTGTTACCTATCTGCTTCCAGAAGTAATTTTGACAGCAACCGGTTTGGCAATGGTGTCAAAAATTTAGCATGTAAATATATTAAGCTTGCATGTGGAGCTTGAACTTTGTAACTTTTACACAGATTTACTATTGTCACATAGAGTCTTGAATTGTGATTATCTTAGCTGTGTGTCAGAGAGGTAGATTGCTATCATCATCTGTTAGATATTACTTTATGTTAAAAGATCTGTTAGTTACATTTAATCTTATCTACTTACTTGCTGGGGGAAAACATGAAGCATTGCTTGTGTTTGATCATGAAATAAAAGTAAATTTTAAAAATATACACAATTATCCATATGAGCCTACATGAGTTTAAAAGGAAAAGTATGTATGTTATGGATTAGATTTCTAAAGGTATTTGGAAGAAGTTGTCATCAACTAACACACTATTGACCCAAATTTGTAAATATTCCTAATAAAAATTTCAAATGTAAACTTGGGTAAGTCAGTACCCATTTAACTATACTCAGTGTTTGAAATAGAAATGACATTTATTTATTTTTCATGGTCCAGGATCTGGGAAATTCTCCACTGTACTTGTTAAAATGTGTTCAGCTTCAAGTAATATGAAACCTGAGTTCAAAGAACTAAGAAAACAGGGCTTATTTTTCTTACATTGCAAGAAGTCTATACTTTTGTTTTTTCTGGCATTGAGTCACTGGTTCAATATTATCAGTGTTTGCATCTCTGTCATTTTTCTATTCTTGTGACAGTCCAAAATGATTGCTACAACTGCAGGCCTTATGCCTACATTCAAAGCAAGGCAGGGACCTCACTTGGAACTATCATTATTATCAGGAAAAGCAGAAACATCCCCAGAAATCCATCAGCATAATTCAATATATGTCTCATTGGCTGAAAAGATTTCAGATGACAACTTCTAATTCAAAAAGAAGCTTGGACTGAAAATACTTAGAGGAAATGATCAAGTGAAAGGAGACAGGAATGAGTGCTCTGTTAGCCAATCAGTTCTACATGTCCATAAAACAAGTGCAGAAAGTGAAGAGGAACTTAAAAAAGCCTCTTGATGAGGGTGAGAAACGGCATTGAAAAAGTTGACTTGAAACTCAGCATTAAACATACCAAGATCAGTCTATGTTCAATACAGGATACAGGATGCTTGGGGCTGGTGTACAGGATGATCTGGGGAGATGGTGTGGGGTGGAAGGCGGGAGGGGGCTTCGACATTGGGAGATCGTGTACACCTGTGGCTGATTCATGTCAAT
Source organism: Nanger dama (assembly GCA_917880005.1). Classification (NCBI taxonomy): domain Eukaryota; kingdom Metazoa; phylum Chordata; class Mammalia; order Artiodactyla; family Bovidae; genus Nanger; species Nanger dama. Next base: position 4,621,595 of record CAKJTW010000003.1, on the reverse strand, counting down.
GTATGGCAAAACCAATACAGTATGGTAAAGTAGAATAAAGTATTAAAAAATAAAAAAGAAGAAAACAAAAACACAAGATCATGGCAACTGGTCCCACAATTTCTTGGCAAATAATAGGGAGAAAAGCAGAAGCCCTGACAGGTTTTTTTTTCCTTGGGCTCCAGAATCACAGTGGACAGCAGCTGCAGCTGCAAATTAAAAGACACTTGCTCCTGGGAAGGAAAGCTGTGACATACCTAGACAGTATAATAACATATAAAGACATCATTTTGTCAACAAAGGTTCACATAATCAAAGCTATGGTTTTTCCATTAGTCATGTACAGATGCAAGATATGGACCAAAAAGAAGGATGAGCACCAAAGAACTAATGTTTTTCAATTGTGGTGCTGGAGAAGATTCTTGAGAGTCCCTTGGGCTGAAAGCAGATCAAACCAGTCAATCCTAAAGGAAACGAACCTTGAATATTCATTGCAGGGACTGATGCTGAGGCTGAAGCTCTAATACTTTGGCCACCTGATGCGAAGAATCGACTCATGTGAAGAAAAGACCCTGATGCTGGGAAAGATTGAGGGCAAAAGGAGAAGGGGACAACAGAGGATGAGATGGTTAGAGAGCCTCACAGACTCAATGGATATGAATTTGACCAAACTCGGGAAGATGGTGAAGGACAGAGGAGCCTGGCATGTTGTAGTTCATCACACTGCAAAGAGTCAGACATGGCTTAGTTATCTGGGTGGCGTGAGGAATAAGCCATGTGGGTTAATGACAGGGAAAAACATGCTGTCTCTTGCAGCTCTCACTGTCTTCCCAGTCCCTCTTGCTAAGCAGGCAATCTCTGTGCAGGTTTTTCACTAGATATTTGCTAAAAACAGAGATGAGTCAGCAGTTACAGACAGTGGGGTGATAGAAGCAATGCAAATTTGGTAGTTCGTAACTGGCATTATCGGCACCAGGCCAGTTGGCAGCATGGTTCTCCTGTGACCCTGGCTAGGACCTGCCTCACCCCATCCCTGCTTACTTCCCTTATCTGATTCTGCAGCCTTCCTGAATGCTTTTTCAATGCCCTGTGTTCTTTAATTAAGGCCTTCATCTGTTTAATGCATCCAAGAAGGTAACCACAGGGCTTGGCAGCAGGAACTATTGTAAGTCAAAGATATTAAGGAAAATAAGGAGAATCCAGGGTATGCTATTTAGAGTCAGTTGAGACTAAGTTCAGTTCATTTCAGTCACTCAATCCTGTCCAGCTATTTGCCACCCCATGGACTGCAGCATACCAGGCCTCCTTGTCCATCACCAACCCCTGAAGTTTACTCAAACTCATCTCCATCGAGTTGGTGATGCCATCCAGCCATCTCATCCTCTGTCATCCCCTTCTCCTCCTGCCCTCAATCTTTACCAGCATCAGGGTCTTTTCCAGTGAGTCAGCTCTTCCCATCAGGTGGCCAAAGTATTGGAGTTTAGCTTTAACATCAGTCTTTCCAGTGAACACCCAGGACTAATCTCCTTTAGGATGGACTGGTTGGATCTCCTTGCAGTCCAAGGGACTCTCAAGAATCTTCTCCAACACCACAGTTCAAAAGCATCAATTCTTCGACGCTTAGCTTTCTTTGTAGTCCACCTCTCACGTCCATACATGACTACTGGAAAAACCATAGCTTTGACTAGATGGACCTTGGTTGGCAGAGTAATGTTTCTGCTATTTAATATGTTGTCAATTTGGTCATAACTTTTCTTGCAAGGAGCAAGCGTCTTTGAATTTCATGGCTGCAGTCACCATGTGCAGTGATTTTGGAGCCCAAGAAAATACAGTCTGTCACTGTTTCCATTGTTTCCCCATCTATTGTTCATGGAATGATGGGACTGGATGCCATGATCTTAATTTTCCGAATGTTGTGTTTTAAGCCAACTTTATTACTCTCCTCTTTCACTTTCATCAAGAGGCTCTTTAGTTCTTCACTTTCTTCCATAGTGTGGTCATCTTCATATCTGAGGTTATTGATATTTAGTTGAGACTAAAGGCAATGACAAAATAAATTCTAATGAGCATTAATGGATGGGTATCTGGTAGGCCTTGATATGCAATGCTGCTGCTAAGTCATTTCATGTCCAACTCTTTGAGACCCCATGGACTACAGCCTACCAGGCTCCTTCATCCATTGGATTTTCCAGGCAAGAGTGCTGGAGTGGGGTGCAATAGGGAATGACAAATTGATTATGTTATTATCAGTGCTACCTTGAAAGAAACACCCACTGAAAAGAATGTTTAGAGAGCCAAACATCAGAAATAAAATTCAAGACTGCAGAGTAGAGTGATTTGCCCTAGTGGGATTGGAAATATTAGCAAAATAATTTGATAAGTTTAAATCCCTTGTTCTTGTTGATGTTGTTATGGTTGTTCAAATTCAGGCAGCAAAGCAGAAGTTGCCTATGCTTTCTCTGAAGGATTTCCTTATCTCTTAGAACCACTGGACTAAGGGCCAAATCCAAGAGACAGAGTTTACTTCTGTGGGTTGCCAAATTATGATGATAATTGAATTCACAGCCTCTCAAAGGACATTTAGGGATATGGAAAAAATGAACCTATATGCTTCATAAAATTGGCTTATATGTGGAATCAGAGGACTGTGAATACCAAAACTCAATCCACTCTTAGACTTCTTTGGCAGCAGAAGTGACACTCTTGCCAGTTCACTGAAGCAAGTCCCAGCCTTGCTTGAAAATATTTAAAGTTTTGAGATATGGATTTTTTTGATTCGTGGTTTCAATAAAGTGATCAGAGTCTTTGAAGAAACCTGACTGGATGGTTGCTAATATGAGAGTTAGAAAGAATTATGTGGATGGAGCTCTTAGAATTGACTCTTGAGTGTAGGAAAATCTGTATGCTATAGAAATTTTCACAAAAATACCCCCACTTCAAAGGAGGTTCTTGGCAAACAGTCATAAAATGAGTTTTGTAATGATACCAGCTAGTATTTTTTCCAGTGACTCTGCAAAGTACTTAATGAGATCTTCAACAAATAAGTTAGTCAAAGTAGCTTTAAGAATGTATAGAATATTTGAGCTTTGACCTTCCCTGGTGGCTCAGAGGTTAAATCATCTGCCTCCAATGCAGGAGACCGGGGTTCGATCCCTGGGTCGGGAAGATCCCCTGGAGAAGGAAATGGTAACCCACTCCACTATTCTTGCCTGAAGAATCCCATGGACGGAGAAGCCTGGTAGGCTACAGTCCACAGGGTCACAAAGAGTTGGACACGACTGAGCAACTTCACTTACTTCCTTTGATCTCATTTATCCAGTGCTATGGCTCACTGATATACTTTCTAGGACCAGTGCCAAAACTGGGACTCAATGTGACAGTGTATGCCAGGAGACCAGACAATCACCTTTTGGCATTTGGCCTTTTGCCATCACGGTGGAGGCAGTAATCTGCCCTTACTAAGAGTCATGTTCTCAGTTTGGTTTCGCTTTTTCTACTTTACTGATAAGCTAGTTATTTATTTGGCTGCTTTGGGTCTTGTTGCAGCACGCAAGGTCTTCATTGCCCCACAGGGGTTCTTTAGTTGTGGCATGAGGGTTTAGCAGCTCCATGACATGTGGGATCTTCCTTCCCTGACCAGGGACTGAGCTGGTTGGGGAACTGGTCAGCGTCCACTCTATTATAAAGCAAGTTCTTAACTACTGGACAGGTAGGAAAGTCTCTACATATTTTAAAATGATAAGAATAGACACTTCTGTTAGTCTCCTAGACATAACAAAATATTAATATGATTGACTTGGTACCCTAAACAACAGAATTTGATTTTCACATCATTCTACAGACTGAAAAGTTCAAGACCATTGACCAGCAAGATTCAGTTTCTATTGGTAGGTATCTTCCTAACTTGCAGATTGTCACCTTCTTGCTAGATCTTTACATGACTTAGAAAGAGAGAGAGAGAGAGAGAGTTCTGGTCTCTGCATTTTTATAAAAATACCAATTTTATAAGATTAAGATCACACCATTATTAGTGCATTTAACCTTAACCTAAAGACCTTGTCTCTAAATATAGTCACTTTTATGGTTAAGGCCTCAGCATAATTTTGAGGGGACACCATTTAGTTATAGTACCACTCAACTTTGTTGTTGACTTAGGAATTCCCTTTACCATTTAACAAAGAAGCATGCAAACACATAAATAAAGGAATTAGTAAATAAAGGTAATGTATTTATGCACATTGTTGTTGTGGGTCATTTGTTAATAACTCAGAAGCACCTGACCATACAGGATGCTTAATGTCTGTGTTATGGTACAACTGTCAGATGTCACCTCGAGACGGCTTCCTGGGTGGCACTAGAGGTAAATAAACCACCTGCCATTGCAGGAGACATAAGAGACATAGGTTTTGATCCCTGGGTTGGGAAAATCCCTGGAAGAGGGCATGACAACCCACTGTAGTATTCTTGCCTGGAGAACCCCATGGAGAGAGGAGCCTGGTGTGCTACAGTCCATGGGGTCTCACAGTCAGAAACGACTGAAAAGACTTAGCATGTACACACCTCAAGATAAAGATAATATGCTTTGAACCACAGCTGATTTATGGTATGGTTTCTCCTGCATCCAGTATTCATAAATCCAGGAACAGAGTGATAGAAGTGGCGGTATAACCTCTTCCTGTTACAAAATCATCTACTCAAAATATCTGCTTCCTGTCCCCATGACTCTGGACTTTCAGTTCAGACGTTTTATTACACAGGGAGAGAAACCATCCTAGTGGACAGAGCAGTGCCTGGTTCTAGAAAATTGAAAGCTAAATACAGTTCAGTTCAGGTCAGTCTCTCAGTTGTGTCCGATTCTTTGCGACCCCATGAATCGCAGTACGCCAGGCCTCCCTGTCCATCACCACCTCCCGGAGTTCACTCAGACTCATGTCTGAGTCCATGATGTCATCCAATCATCTCATCCTCAGTCGTCTCCTTCTCCTCCTGCCCCCAGTCCCTCCCAGCATCAGAGTCTTTTCCAATGAGTCAATTCTTTACATGAGGTGGCCAGAGTACTGGAGTATCAGCTTTAGCATCATTCCTTCCAAAGAAATCCCAGGGCTGATCTCTTTCAGAATGGACTGGTGGGATCTCCTTGCAGTCCAAGAGACTATCAAGAGTCTTCTCCAACACCACAGTTCAAAAACATCAATTCTTCGGCACTCAGCCTTCTTCACAGTCCAACTCTCACATCCGTACATGACCACTGAAAAAAACCATAGCCTTGACTAGACAGACTTTAGTTGGCAAAGTAATATCTCTGCTTTTGAATATGCTATCTAGATTGGTCATTACTTTTCTTCCAAGGAGTAAGTGTCTTAATTTCATGGCTGAAGTCACCATCTGCAGTGATTTTGGAGCCCAAAACATAAAGTCTGACACTGTTTTCACTGTTTCCCCATCTATTTCCCATGAAGTGATGGGACCGGATGCTATGATCTTTGTTTTCTGAATATTGAGCTTTAAACCAACTTTTTCACTCTCCTCTTTCACTTTCATCAAGAGGCTTTTTAGTTCCTCTTCACTTTCTGCCATAAGGGTGGTGTCATCTGCATAACTGAGGTTATTGATATTTCTCCTGGCAATCTTGATTCCAGATTGTGCTTCATCCAGTCCAGTATTTCTCATGATGTACTCTGCATATAAGTTGAATAAGCAGGGTGACAATATACAGCCTTGACATACTCCTTTTCCTATTTGGAACCAGTCTGTTGTTCCATGTCTAGTTCTAACTATTGCTTCCAGACCTGCATACTTAAGCGAAATTACCGATGGCCAATTTGGGATTTCATGCCAGCAGCTGAACTGAACAAAAAAGGGTTTAACAGTGTTTCCCGGTATTATTGATCCCAACCATCAGAGTGAGATAGGATTGCTTCCATATAGTGGGGACAGGAGGAACATGGGTACAACCCGGGGTTTATAACATTCCAGAACTATCTCATTCAGTGCTAAGAGTTAGTGAAATTCTATAGCAACTCCCCCACAAATGGAGCCAACAAGAAATCTAAAACAAAGATTTGGATCACCTCACTCAACAAAGAGTAACAATAGGCTGAGATCCTGATTGAAAATAAATGAAAATTAAAACAGCCTGCCTAGTTGAAGAGGAAGTTGTAAATTCTAAATAGAGGCTCATGAAAAGCTCTGGAATGAGGGCTGTATGTAACTCATATCTTCCTCAGTAGTGTGTGTGTGTGTGTGTGTGTGTGTGTGTGTGTGTGTGTGTGTGTTCTATGTTGGATGGTTTGATTTAAATCTGCCTGAAATCAAAGTCACAATTTAAAACTATATGCCTAGTCAGCCTAGGCTCTGTCAATGCTAGGACTTAGCACTCCGTTCCAAAAGATGCTCAGGTTTACAGAAAAGCTGATGCTGTTGAAAAGCTGTCAATGGGGCACATACCCTGAGTTGTTTCAAGTAGGCCAAAACATTTGCACCAAATGTTCACCATTTTCATACCTGATACCAGCACATGACAACAGCTTAAACATAGGAGTTGAGCAGAGATTCAGAGAAATTTACTAGGTTGCTCATGAACAAACCATTTCTTTAGGAAAAGGAACCTAATTTGTTGGTTCAGGAATATTCGGCTCTAACCAGTTCGAATAACTGTTTTATAGATAATTATAGCAGTAAAGGGGCTTCCCTGGTGGCTCAGCTGGTAAAGAAACCATCGGCAATGCAGGAGACCCAGGTTCAATTCTTGTGGTGGAAAGACCCTCTGGAGAAGGGAATGGCAACACACTCTGGTATTCTTGCCTGGAGAATTCCAAGGGCAGAGGAGCCTGGCTGGTTACAGTCCATGGGTCACAAAGAGTCCGGCACAACTGAGCAACTAACACTTACTTACTTAGAAGCCTCTTACAGTTCAGTTGCTCAGTCGTGTCTGACTCTTTGCAGCCCCATGAACTGCAGCATGCCAGGCCTCCCTGTCCATCACCAACTCCTGGAGTTCAGGAAAACTCACATCCATCGAGTCGGTGATGCCATCCAGCCATCTCATCCTCTGTCATCCCCTTCTCCGCCTGCCCCCAATCCCTCCCAGCATCAGAGTCTTTTCCAATGAATCAACTCTTCGCATGAGGTGCCCAAAGTACTGGAGTATCAGCTTTATCGTCATGCTTCTTACACATGTGTAAACCCTTAAGCAGTTTTCAAGGTTCTGATTCATGGATTAATTTGTTGGGTCTCCCAAGAAGTAGGCACACATTCAAATGATTTTATTTGTAATATTGATGATGAAGATCAAACAGATTGCAATCATGATCACAAACTTTATACACAGAGAAACTTGAACTGGAATATGTGGTTCAAAGCCTCTATCATTCATGGAATTATAGACATACTGAAAAACATTGTAATTGACCCTTATAAATAAAATCATGCAACTCTGATAGCTTTGTTTCACAAGTTTTCCAAAGGTATCCTTAAAGCGAAGCATGAGGATGTTCATAATTTATGGAACAAAATAAAAAAAAAAAAAAAACTGTTGGTGACTTATAAGATTGGATGATGAAGGAAACCATACTGGGATTATACTTTAAAAATAACTTTTTATTTTATACTGGAATGTAGCTGATTAACAATGTTGTGATATTTTCAGGTGGACAGCAAAGGGCATCAGTCATACATGCACATGTATCCATTCTCCCACAAGCTCCCCTCCCCTCCAGGCTGCCACAAACATTGAACAAAGTTCATGTGCAATACAGAAGGTCCTTGTTGGTTATCTATTTTAAATATAGCAGTGTGCACATGTTTATCCCAAGCAGGATTATCAGTTCAGTATCAGACCTCATGAACTGCAGCATGCCAGGCCTCCCTGTCCATCAGCAACTCCCTGAGTCCACCTAAACCCATGTCCATTGAGTTGGTGATGCCATCTAACCATCTCATCTTCTGTCGTCTCCTTCTTCTCCTGCCCTCAATCTTTCCCAGCATTACGGTCTTTTCCAATAAGTCAACTCTTTGCATCAGGTGGCCAGAGTATTGGAGTTTCAGCTTCAGCATCTGTCCTCCCAGTGAACACCCAGGACTGATCTCCTTTAGGATGGACTAGTTGGATCTTCTTGAAGTCCAAGGGACTCTCAATAGTCTTCTCCAACACCACAGTTCAAAAGCATCACTTCTTCGGTGCTCAGCTTTCTTTATAGTCTAACTTTCACATCTATACATGACCAGTGGAAAAACTATAGCCTTGACTAGATGGTTTCAATATGTCTGCCCTCTGATGCCCTCTTGCAACAGGTACCATCTTACTTAGGTTTCACTTACCTTGGGCGTGGGGTATCTCTTCACAGCTGTTCCAGCAAAGCACAGCTGCTGCTCGTTACCTTGGATTAGGGGTATCTCCTTACTGCCACCATTCCTGACCTTCAATGTGGGATAGCTCCTCTAGGCCCAACTGTGCCTGCAAAGAAATAGAGGAAAACAACAGAATGGGAAAGACTAGAGATCTCTTCAAGAAAATTAGAGATACAAAGGGAACATTTCATGCAAAGATGGGCTCGATAAAGGACAGAAATGGTCTGGGCCTAAGAGAAGCAGAAGATATTAAGAAGAGGTGGCAAGAATACACAGAAGAACTGTACAAAAAGATCTTAACAACCCAGCTAATCATGATGATGTGATCACTCATCTAGAGCCAGATGTCTTGGAATGTGAAGTCAAGTGGGCCTTAGAAAGCATCACTACTAACAAAGCTAGTGGAGGTGATGGAATTCCAGTTGAGCTATTTCAAATCCTGAAAGATGATGCTGTGAAAGTGCGGCACTCAATATGCCAACAAATTTGGAAAACTCAACAGTGGCAACAGGACTGGAAAAGGTCAGTTTTCATTTCAATTCCAAAGAAAGGCAATGCCAAAGAATGCTCAAACTACCGCACGATCGCACTCATCTCACATGCTAGTAAAGTAATGCTCAAAATTCTCCAAGCCAGGCTTCAGCAGTACGTGAACTGTGAACTCCCTGATGTTCAAGCTGGTTTTAGAAAAGGCAGAGGAACCAGAGATCAAATTGCCAACATCCGCTGGATCATGGAAAAAGCAAGAGAGTTCTAGAAAAACATCT